>JAPDPK010000066.1:480000-2880000 GCA_031772115.1 Heritiera littoralis | reverse complement strand
CCACGGGATCGAAGTAATTCAACGACGGATAGCGCAAGTTGAGGTTCAGCAAGGTAAGAAACATCGATTTTTTTTTCATAAACATACATCAAAACAAATATACGACAAAGAGTAGAAGATAAGACATAGGAACGTATCGGGAAAATCTGGAGGAAAGAATAAATCTGCTTGTTTTTTTTGTGAATGAAGGTTTGCCTGATGGAAGTTCCAAGATCAATTACCAAAAAGTTCAACAAAAAGCACCATGGAATAACATACTACCATAGCTTGATTTTACAAGCATAACATACATGCATCTAACCATGCAATAACCGAAATGAAGCTAAGCAATAAATTCTACATATGCATGTGTTGACTTATACAACAGTCAAGAAGATGCCAGTAGGAAAAAGAGTGTGACCTGGCTGAGCACCGAGTTTAATTAAAATCTTCAAAAATATAATTTTAATTAAAATTTCGGAAAAAAATTTTAAAAAGGTCATTTGTGACGGAAGAAATTATTTTAAAAAATTACAAAGTATAAAAAAAAATTTTGAGCGAAATCATTATTTCACTTATGAAATTTCCATCGCTAATTCGTTCACGTCATTTATATATTTTTTTTCACGTGAACCGATTATGACGAAATTAACGACAGATTTTATTGTGACTGTAATTTGTGACAGAATTTCATTGCAGAATTTCATTGCAAATTTCATGGCTAATGTCAAACAACATATACAACAAAAATTAGGACGAAATTCCATTGTAAATTTGTCGCTGTTTGTAATTTTTAGTTATGGAAAAAATCTGTTGCCAAATTTCTGTCACCAAAAATGTGTCTTCTTCTAGTGTTAAATTCCTCGTGCAATAATTCGGGCAAGATTATATTCTTCGCCCAAAGTTACTTGTGCAGGGGACTTAATCCCACGCAAGTTTACTTGGACAAAACACACTTTGGTTACAAGTATTGCTTTTATAAATTCATATTATTAGAAGTAATTTATACATATTTTGCCTTTTTACTGATTTGGTTCACGATTTTGATGAATACTTTATTGGTTCCAATTTTAACGTTTAGATTGTATGTTTAGGTTTTGTTTTCTTGTTTTAGTTCTTCCTTCATCTTGGTGTTCAGTTTTGGGAGTTCACAGACAAATAACACAAAAATTCACTACAACAAATTTGGCAATTTATGACGCATGAAATAACGTCACAAAATATTAATTTTTTGTCACCAATAAATTTTGGTGACGAAAATTTTATCGTCACGACGATCGTCACCTTTGCGCCATCGCTAAAGGTCAAACGTGACGATCTTATAATTTTCGTCACCTATGCGTGACTCTAATGTGACGATAACATAAACCGTCATCTAATGGTTACTCTTTTGTGATATCTGATTGCATCATAAATTATTATAAAAATTCGTCATTAAATATCGATATCGTCACCAAATATGTGATAGAATTTTATATATTAGTAACGAAATATCAAATCGTCACACTATAGGTGACATAAATTTTCGTCACTTATAATAGTATGATAACGTCATAAAAATCTCTTAAACGTCACTAAAAGTAGTTAAAATTTTAGGTATTTTGTGACGAAATATTAATTTGTCACACTTTAGGTGACATAAATTGTCGTCACCTATAATATTATAATAATGTCAAAAAAATACCCAAATGTCACTAATGATAATTACAAATTTAATTTTAGGTGACGAAATATCAAATCGTCACGCTATAGGTGACATAAATTTTTGTCACTTATAGTAATATGATAACGTCATAAAAATCTCTTAAACGTCACTAAAAGTAGGTAAAATTTTAGGTATTTTGCACTAAATATTAATTTATCACACTTTAGGTGACATAAATTTTCGTCACCTATAATATTATAATAATGTCAAAAAAATGCTCAAATGTCACTAATGATAATTACAAATTTAATATTAGGTGACGAAATATAAAATCGCCACGCTATAGGTGACATAAATTAATGTCACCTATATTAGTAAAATAACGTCATAATAAAATCTCAAATGTCACGATGTTTTGATTTTACCATACTGACGAAATATTTAATGTCACATTATTATGTGTCACATTTCTTTAATTATAAATAATATTTATATTTTTTTTGAAATAATTAAATAAAAATAGTATTATTCATGCAAGATCTTACTTAAATAATATTGCAATATAAATAACTGTTTCGGCATTTGCATTGGTTCTCAACTGTAATTAATACCTTCAATAAAGTCAATGTAAATCACATAGAAATATTATTGTTTAAAATAAAGTAAAACTAATACAATCCAAATTATCTAATATTCAGAAATATAAATAAAAATGAAAACCACCTATGTGAGACCCGATTTTTATTATACTATATAGCCTATTGTAAAGAATGGATAACCGAAATAAATTACTTAGTGGAATTAAACAAACATGGAATATGAAATTCCACTATACATTATATACATTATGGAATTTTTGGAATTTTTAATTTACCATATAGAGTATATGAATTAAAATGAGAAAAATTAGTACTTGGAATATTGACTAAATACTATTGGATGCAAGTGCAAAGGAAGGAAAAACAAGCACCAAAGTGCAACAAGAAATGGTGAATCACGCCACTACATGGTTGCATGTAGTGTTCGGTTATTCTTCTAGCAAATGTGAAAGCATGGAACATAGTGTAAAAACATTAAATGAAAGCATGGAAACTAAAGATGAGTGCTTGGAACCGAATGGAAATTTAGGCTGATATATTGTGCTGACTGATTGTAATGAATGGGGCCATGAAAGTCAATAAAATGGACTAAAGTGCCGTGTAAAGAACCAAGAAGTGAATTTATGAGAAAATGACATAAGAAACAAATAGTCAACGATTGTGGCTAAGTATAATGAAACTTAGAGAGGAAGATGGGCAGGGTGTGGAACGTGAAAGGAAGCTGGGAATTTAATGAAAATAATATGAGATAAAAGACTAAGATAACCGAATTAGACAAGAGGTGATGAGGAAGACAAGAAAAAGGGTGCAACACAAGGGTTCACACGCCAACATGCTCATGTAAGGTGCCATACGGCATGATGCAAAATGAAAGGGACTTTTGGTGCATGAGATAAAAGTCCTAATCGGTAGTACAAGGAGGGAATTGTGATTGGAGGAGTGGTGGATTTTATTGAATGAAGTAGCTATCAAACAAGGAAAGACAACCAAGTCAACACCATGTAGGAAAGAAAAGAGAACCCAGTCGATTACTTATATGGTGAAATTCTTCAAGAATTAATATACTACAAGACAAGAGAAATTAATGAGAGAAGAAGCTAAGGGAACATGGTTAACTTCCATCGGTTTGAACACACCAAAAAGGGTGAACTAAGTCAACAATTGTGCAGCCAAGAGAATTTGATATTCACGTCATCCTTGCTGCTGTTGGGTTGCACGGTTAACCCACTTGAGAAGCAAACTTTCATGGCATATAATATATGATTTAAGGGAAGATGAAAGTCAAAAATAAAGCAGCAAAAGTGGACTATTATGCACGCCACTTTGCTGCCTATTACACGCCTCTTTTCAGGTTTTCAAAAGCTGCTAATACATGACTTTAATGAGCAGAAAATATAAAGAGAAAATGAGTTAAAAGCTAGTGTATTAAAGGTATAAGATAAAGGACAATACAAGTAAATTAAAAGAGGCTTAGAAATAATAGTGAGTAGATAATTTTGTGGAAGCAAGAAACTTCAATAAATTCGGTTGTTTCCACCAATTTTCATTGCTCCTACGAATTTCCTAATTGCTAAAGTTCTTTTCGGTCTCCACTTACTTCCTCTATAAAAATCCCTTAGCAAACCACCATCCCTTACTAGATCATTTGCTTAACCTCTTCCATAGACCCCATATATATATATATATATATATATATATATATATATATATATATATATATATATATATATATATATATTAAAACCAATTAGGAATCAAGCTAGAGGGCTGAAGTGGAGAAGGACTGAAACAGAAAATAAAAAATTCTGTTTTGGAAAGCATCATTCGGTCAAGGTAAAGAAAATGAGTTCCATGGCTTTCTTGTTGTCCAATGGTTTATTTCTATGTTTGATTTCCTAATAAACATAAATATAGATCCAATTCTTATTAAATCTAGTTAAATCATAATATTAGAATAAAGTTAGATTCTCCTATGTATGAGAATAAATAAGGAAATTGAGCTGAAATTGTAGTATGATGATGTAAAATCATTAGAAGAAATTAGATAAAATGAAAGAGAAGCTTAGAAAACTAAGATGATGAGAAAACCAAGTTGGATAATGGAAGAATGAGAGCTACGGTTAACATGAAAGTGTGAAAGCATTTAAGACTTCATGTAAAGAAATGGTAAGGAGGGTTCATGTAGAGAAGCAATTAATGGGAACCAAGAAGATAAAAAAAAAATTAAAAAGTCAATGAAAGTAGCCAAGAATGGTATTCGGTCATAACCATTTGAGACACAAGGATATGTTGAAAATAGAGGATTTTGGTAGAGAATAATTTTATAAATTGAAAGAAATCGGTTGGTGAAATTAAAACTGAGAAAGAAGCTAGAATGAATAAATTGAGTTATAACACCAGTATAAATTATACTGGTTGTATTCATAACATGAAGTTAGTAGCTGCATTTTATGAATTTTAGTGGAGTAAAAATAAGAAGAAAATTATTAATAATTTTCGATAAAATTATTTTGTAGCCTAGAAGGACGATTTCGGTAGACACAACCGGGAAGCTCGGTTCTGTAAAACCAGGTAAGGGAGATGTATGTGAAATGAGTGCATGTCCTGTGGAGTTAAATTTTATAAAGTTATTGAAAAATTATTTTGTTTTATGACATGCATTATTATGAAAAACCGTGTTGCATGGGCGAACAGGTTTCAACTTGCATTTTCTTTACGAAAATGAGAATAATACCTTTTTGGAATTGTTATTTATTTAAATGAATTAAATTCATAATTGTGTTTCCTTAAAGGTATTTTGAGTTATAAAGTTGATTTTGAGACTTTAGGCCCCTAGTTTCATGCATTAAGAGTTATGAGTCTGATGGACCCACCAAGTCATCAGAGGTCTCGAGGTCACCTGGCAAGTGGACCCCGAGGACCACCCATAGATTGTGGCCATAGATCTACTATATCCCTGTTCGGATGATTATTCCGTTCTCGCAAGGGGGAGGGGGAACGATGATAGCATGATTTATTTGTAGGGTGATGCCTAGTCTCAACTTACTGATTTCTGTGTACGGAGAGGATTTGTTGAATCCTATTTACTATTTATTACATGATATTGTAAAACTGTTTAACCTATGATTTGACTACTAAAGACTATTTACTATATCTTTTGTTTTTCTCTACTGGGTTTATGGTTAAGAAAAAAATAAATGTTTTAAGGGATATGGGTTGCTTTGTAGAAAGCAGCGTACACCTTCCTTACTGAGCACATTGTCGCTCACCCCTTATTTTCCACTCCACAGATTATTGATCTCGGATTAAGGAAATTAACTTCCAGGGATCATCGACTGCTAGAGTCAGCAGTTAGTCGATATTGAAGGTACATTATTCTCTTTTATATATTCAGTAAAATTGTACAGTACTACTTTAAATAGAAGGGAATGTATATACATCTTAAGGAATTAATTGAATAAATCAACATGAGTACGAGTAATAAGAGTACTAATCCTTTTAAAGTTTTAGGAGTGTTAAGCATCACGGACAGCCCAACTAGTAAGCAAGTGGAATTTATAAGCTAATAGTAGGTTATAATGTGGATTTGGGATGTTACAACCTAATAAGTTTGAAAGTTTGAAACAAAATATACCAAATCTAGGAAATAGCTAGAACAAGCTTGAATTGTAGCTCTCAATCCAATTCTTGAGCAGAGGGTAATTGTGTTGATTGTGAGTTAGTGTCACTTGAAACTGTGATAAACAAATATTAACAAACTATCAATACAATATATTACATAATTTGATAAGAAAAATAATAAATTATTATTAAAAGAGAATAAGAGTAATAATCTACGACTTATTGCAAGACTTTGTCAAAAAGACAGCAACTAAAAACCACTACACATATTTTTTTTATCATGAATTTCATAAATACAAAACCAATGTAATAAAACAAGCAAGCTCATGTTCCAAGGTGTAATGCAACAAGCAATTTGTAGCAATAATTGTAATATAACAATTGTAAATCCAGCAACAAATTTTATGCAACAAACAAGTTAAAATTCCCAAGTATAGTACAACAAGTAATTTATTGCAATAATTTTAATATAGCAATTGTAAATATTGTAGACACCTAATTTTGTCCGAATAATTTTTTTTATTTTTATTATATATATTAAAAAAAATAAAAAAATAAAAAAAATGATAAAAAAAATAATAACCTCTCCATGCATACAATGCAAAACACTAAATTAAACCCCATGCAAATTAAATCAATAAGAGTTGACTAACTTGATTTGCTGTAAAAAAAAAAAGAGAGAAAGAAGATAATCAACAATTAAATCAATAAATACATCAGGAAATAAAAAAAGATCTGTTAAAGTCAAACAAAAAAATTAAAAAAATAATAAATAATCCCATAATTGTAGCAATAATCTTAGGACCTAAATTGATGGGCATGGAATGGCTTTAAAAGCCTACACACTGCAAAAAAAAAAAAAAGAAAAGGGAGGAACACACGCAGAAAAGGAAAAATAAAAGGAGAAACCCTAGAAACCTTGGAAAAAGGAAAAAGAAAAGAAATAGAGAGTGAAGCGGCAGAAAGAAGCTGGAAAACGTGCGTTGCTGTTCTAAGAAGACCCTAAGCTAGGCGTTGAAGTTGCTGAACCGTGTAGCTGCTGAAGCTTAAGAATAAGTTGTCGGTTAGAATAGAATCTGTGATTCGTTTTGGAGATAGTTGCTGCAACGTGTGCTGTCGCAGAAAAGCAGAACACAAGTTGACTTGGACGTTAGAGTTGCTGCTGAAATCGTGAAATAGAGCAACTGGTTCTGTGTTTGCTACAGCTTCAACGAGGAAGAAAGACCAGTAGCAGAACCTTGATCTGCTGTGTCTCGAGATGAAGTAACGGTGTGCCCAAAACTTTGGAGCAGTACACGCAACGTTGAGCAAAACGTGTTGGAGCAGCACTGCACTTGAGGGGAGCACTATTCTTGCCCAACGAGGGGACGATTTCTTTACACAGAAAAAGATTCTACTGCCTCTTTCACTATTCATCATCTCCATCGTTTTTGTCTTGCCTTTCTTTACCCCTGTCCACTGCAACCTAGCCACCTTGATCAACCTTCATCCTCAAAACCTTGGCCACCGCCCCAGCTTCATCACCACAGCCAGGTTCCTCGCTGCAGTATCCTCAGCTCATCATCCCATCGTTCATCCTTGCTGTCCACTGTTGCATCACCGAGCTGTCATCCTCCATGGTTGTTGCTTGCTGCATTTGGTGCTCCAAAATTGCTACCACAAGTTGGCTTTTGTGAGAGAAGCCATTAAAGAAAAAGAAGAGGGTGTCATCTACGTGAAAAAGAAAGACAAGGAATTGAAAGTGGGTCATTTTGTCAAGGTATATTCTCTGCCTTATGCTTTGTAAATTCTGTTTTCATACAATAATAGTGATAAATAAAAAAAAAACGGAAACAACAAAAGTTGATAAAAAGTTTATATATATTTTATTTATCATTGCTTGTACGTGTCCATGTACTTTGTTTTAGGTTGGATAAAGAATTTATATAAATATATATTTCTTTGGAAAAGAGATTGCAAAAAGAGTTGTCTTGTATTTTTAGTATGTTAAAAATTTCACATACATAATTTTTTTTTAATGTTATTAAGAGAGCTTTTTTAAAAAAAAAACAATAACAAATAAATTAATAATAAATAGATAATAAAAATAATAAATAAAAAGATAAATGCAAATAATAAATTTGGATTTCCGAGGATAAGATTTCAAAGAAATCACAAGTAGTGATTCTTCGATAATCTTTAGGATCGAGAAAAAAACATTAGATGTTACCAGCGTATTGGAACATTTAATTGGTTTTATCTCGATTTCAAAATTCTTTAAATAAATTAATATAAAAAATAGAAATAAATTAATCAAATATAAATTTTAAAATATAAATAAATAAATAAAAATATAAATTTAAAAGAATATCCTATGATAGGATTTCTTAGAAATCACAAGTAGTGATTCTTTGATAATCCTTACGGTCGAAATGAAATATTTGAATATTACCAGCGTATTGGGGTATTCAAGTAATTTTAGTTCGAAGAAATAAATTAATATTAATAAACAAATAATAAATAAATAAAATTTTTTTAAACAAATAAATAAGAGTACAAAATTGTTACAATTAACCTTCGAAAATAAATGATAATAAAACAATTTTTAAAGATTTTCCGATGATGAGATGTTATGGAATTCACAAGTAGTGATTCCTAACTGATCTCTAGGTGAGAGAAATATACTAAATATTACCAGCGTGTTGGAATATTTAGTATGATTTTTCAATAAAAACAAGATTTTATAAATATATATAAATTAAAAAATAATAATATAAGTATAAATGAATTAAGAAATAATAAAATGAAATAATGGATTTCTCATGTGCATCATCTATATTTTGATTGCATCATTTGCATCCATGAAATTTCTAAACTAAATGTAAATCTCCCGAGGATGGGATTCTGTAGAAATCGCAAGTAGCGATTCTTAAGAAATCCCTAGGTGAGGAAATTATCCGAAATGCTACCAAAAGTATTGGGGTACTTCGGAATAATTTTCAATATAAGGGATTTTCATTTATTTCAAATAAAAAACTAAAAATTTAAATATTTCAAAATAAAACAAATAACAAAATGAGTTCAAAATAAATGGAGTTCTTTTTAAATGTTTAATTAGAATCATTTTATTAAGATTAAAGGATAAGACATGATTAAGTGGTACCGTTTTTAACGGGCGTTGTGGGGGTGCTAATCCTTCCCCACGCGTAACCGAACTCCCGAACCCAAACTTTGTTTTCGCAGACCAAAAATTATTTTTTTGATAAAAACTTAATTAGTTTTAAGGTTTTATTAAAAAGATAAATAATTTTAGGTGGCCAATCACACCTAGCCAAAAAAGATTGGTGGCGACTCCATTTTGTGTTTTTTTTCGAAATCGTCCAGCGATCGAGTCCCCGGACGAAAATCGTTACGACAAATATAACAAGCAATTTAACACAACAAACAACCTCAAGCTCCCTGGTGTAATACTGCAAGCAATTTATAGCAATAATTGTAATACAATACTATACAACAACCAATGTAATGCAGCAAGCAAGCTCGAGTTCGCAAGTATATTACAGCATGCAATTTGTAGCAGTAATTGTAATACAGCAAGATAAATAAAACAAACAATGTAACATAGCATGCTCAAGTTCCAATGCAATAATTTAATTGAATATAACAAACTAAGAGAGAATCTAGAAAACAATTTGTAGCAGACTTGCTTTTCTCACTTTCAAGATCATGCGTGTTTATCATTTTGTTGAAGTTCATCTCAAATTTAAAGCACAAGTAAAATTATAAATTAAACAAAGTGCATTCTTTCACTATGTAATAATACCAAATGGTCTAATCATTTGTCTTAAATTCTAAATGCCTAGATTTATACAATCACCTTTGCCTGGGTGCTTTATGCTAAAAAAAGTGTGAGAAGGAAAAGAAATACCTGAAGATTGGGAGATAGGGACTTGAATTCCAGCAGCTATCAAAGCATTTTTCATTGCTTCAATTTGGCTTTCAAAATGCCCAAATTTTGATTTATAGTCTTGAAGTTCATCTTGTGTTTTTTGAGAGTTTCTTTCAACTCTGAAACATTTTCTTTTGAGCTGTTCTTAATTGGCTTAGGTCCATAACCAAGTCCCTTGATGTATCCCGACTGGGTACCAAGGACCTCATCCACTATAGCATCAATGGTCTTAGGTTCCGTTCCTTCCTCGATAGGAGTTGATTCTAACTCCACCATTTTCTCCTAACAATTAAGATAAATAATATCAACTAAAAGAATCATACCATAACAAAAATAAAATTATAATTCTTACATAAGCCTTTTGAGCCTTTAGTGTTGACCAACCTTTTTCCTCAGAATAATGAGTCGCTTTAAAAAATTCTATCCTATTGGGTTCTTGATCATCTTTGCACTACATAAATACAACAATTTTTTTAAAAATACAGGTAATAATATAAATTTACCATTAAATAGCGACTAGCCAAAAAGGCCCTCGATCCTGGGTTATGGATCAACTTAACTTTGCTTCAAACTCCAGCATTTATCTCACACCTCCTCTTCATTTACATAAGAATGCAAAATAACCAATAAAAAACACTCATTGCATATGAATATTACTATGCATAAATATGAAAAATAAATCTTACAAATACAAAATTGATGTGAATAAAAAACGAACCTTGTATGCAGGATCATTAAACAAATCACAAAGTTTTTCCCAATTTTCTTGAGACAAGTTATACTTTGGAGGGTTATTTTGACGTGCCACTTCATCATTTGGAAACTTTTTATAGTGCAAGTGTAGCTTTTATCTCTCATTTCTTGACAATTTGGACAAAATTGCCAAGATTGATTTTTTAACAGTTTCATCATCCAATTTCCTCTCAAACTTTGTCTAAAACAAAAAAAATCAAATTAATTACTACATTTAAACAAATAAATAGAAAAAAATCAACATTTAATCTATGTAATAAGCTTTTTACACTTACATTAAATCTCTTAAAGGCATGCAACTTGTCTGTAGCACTCATATCTCTCCATTTTGTTGAGACCGGCATGAATTGTCAAGTAATGACTCCAATTTCAAATGATAATTTAGCTGATTGAACTTCACAAATAGGTCTACCTTTATTTGATGGTATATCTATTACCATCTTATTTTTTCCTTTGATAAATTTTTCTAGTCCAATCCCTCGAGTTGGGCCATGAACCCTTGTAGAGGGGATAGAATCTACACCTATATAAAAAAAAACCATTAATGATATACAAAACAATTATAGATTTTAAGAATTTTCTATTAATGATTGGACTTTTAATGTTTGGTGACTATACTTTGTAGCCCCAGTAATCAAGATGTTCTTTGTGAAAATGCTTACAAGCAATAGCTGATATAGCTAAAATGCGAGGTGGATAGAATCGAACAAGAAATTCCCTAAAAATCTTGTACTATATTTCTTGTCATTTGCCTAGTTTTCTTTTGAAAAAATAGTTTTCTGCTGTAGACACCATGAAGAGCTATTAGCATACTTCTAATGTTTAACACTCTTAATATCTATGTACATCGCAATATGTTTTTGATGTCATTGATTGAATCACAGCACCATCAGAATATACATCCATAATTCCTAAACAGATAGTAGAAAACAAAAAATGACGAGTTTTTTCCCATAGTGGGGTATTCTAAAATTTTTATTCCATAGTAAGTGTAGTTTAAAACTTACTAGCATTTTGCTCGCACGATGCTGCAAGAACAAAAGAAGAAGTGCTGGTAAATAGGTAGCATACAAAATTTAAAGCAACATAAATATTTTTTTTTGAAAGGGAAAGAAATAAACTGTCATAGAACATAAAGAGTTCGAAAAACGCTAGGTAGCTCTCTCTTTAAACTTGAAATTAACCACACATGGAAAAGATAAATATTTAATATGATTCGGTTTCAATTGTTTATATTCACAAACAATAGAGAAAAAATACTCAAAAACAAACAGTGCTTGTTGCTTAAACACGAGAAATACTCTTCATCCCATATAATCTAGTGTTTTTTTTTCAATCAATAAAATTCTACCCAAGTCCAAACCCATTTCAATTGTAATTAGAATGATAAGTAGCTAGCTTCAAATTGTGTGTAACAACGGAGCAAAGGAATTTAAACTAAGGATATACACCATTATGACTTCACATTGAATATATTAGATAATTTATCTACCAAGCAAATCTTGACATATAGATCACTGCAAAGCAAGTAATCTATGTAGTCCACTCTGCACAATAAAAAGCAAACCTTAACTTTTGAGCACAAAAAAAAGGCTGATGTAATGAAAATGTTTCAGATTTTATAAACTTGAAATCATTGGTGAAAAGGAAATACCACAACAACAAACTTAAACTTAGTTCTGTAGAGGTTACATGATTTATTTCTTGTTTTAAATCTTCCAGAAGAGGCTAATCATAACCATAACAGAACCAAATAGAAAAAAAGAATGGCAAATCAGGAAAACACAGACCAAACCAATCTCAATTGATAAAAATCAAAGTTCAAGCCTTCAAAATCGCAAGCAGAATAATAAAGCCAAGCATAAGGCAGGGGAAGGGAAAGAAAAAAAATGATCAAAGCAAGGAAATCACCTGTTTGATAAAAAAGATTTCAGAATACCCTCGTCTCAGATAACAAAAAATGCACTACAATTCCGGCCCTAAATTTGTATTCTTAATTGAAAAGTTTCCTTTGTTAAGAACTATAACTCCCAAATTGGTTTGAAGTTCCTATCAGCTAACTCCCTAGCCTTTCTATATCTTTACCAAATAAAGCACACTGAGACTCTCAGCATCAACAATAATTGGTAATAGCAGCTGAGCACACTGAGCACACCAAGTATAGCAACCATCTACTTCAGTTTACTAACACTCTATAAAATGTGCTCACTATTTCTTAAATAAGATGTGAGGAATCAATTTATTATCAACAACAATAAACCACACAAAATTTGCAAGTCATCTAACAAAAAAATAAAATTCAACACATTGAGGAATTATATCTTTTCATCATATAAGTTTAACTATAGTGCACAAATAGGAAGTTAGTACATGACTGGAAAACCAAGTAGAGTAATAAATGACCTTACAAGTCCAAGTTCACAATAACATCACACCAAATAAGAATAGCTATTTCAACTAATTCTCAAAAGCTGTCTTCTTAAATCCTTGAGAGCATCAACAACTTCAGAATTGAAATTGTAACAAAACAAATTCAGAATTTGTTCTCATAGGCACACATAAAAATGATAAGGCCACAAGTATTTTGATTTCAAACATTCCAATGTCTTAATCTATTTGTTCATGTAGCAAAGATAGCAAAGTTCCATGCATCAATAATGAATACAACAATGGTAAATGCAGTAACAAAGGTAATACAGCAAGCAAGCTCAAGTTCGTAGCTATATTACTGTGAAGACCATGAATTTTCGAAAATAAATAGTAAATATCCGAGAAAATTTAATTTGGATAAGTTGCAATCCAAATTAAATAAGAAATGAAATGGAGAAAAAAATTTTGGATATTTAGAAATCCAAAACTTAATAAGAAATAAAAATATTTTTGATATATTTATATAATGATATTATATAAATATACTTTTGATAAATATAAATATTATTTTGTGTTAAAACTATGAAAATATATATATAACATATATATGTATTTTGATACAAAAAAATGTATTTAAATACATATTATAATAGCATATATATATAATTATAATTATGTGTATAATTATAATGTGTATACATATTATTATTAATTAAGTATATTAATAAATATATATTAAATAAAAAAAAGAAAAAAAATAAAAATAAAATAAAGAAGCGGGAATCGGGATAACCCGATTCCCAGCTTCTTTCTCCTCTGTTACAAACAGAGGAGAAAGACAAGTAAATGGCCGAACCCCTGCCGGCCAATAGAGGAGGAGGAAGGAGAGGGGCGTCGCCAGCGAGATGAAGGGGAAGAGAAGAAACGACCAGCGGCAGCCCGAAGCGGAAAAAGAAAGAGGAAAATGGCGCGAAACGAAACGAAAAAACCCAAAGGAAGAAAGGAAGGGAGATCGGCGGTGCCGGCCGATCCGGTCACCGCCACTGCCACTCCTGCCACCGGTGAAGACCGACGAAGGAGGAGGAGGTCATCGACGGTGAAGGAAACGACGGAGGAAGGAAGAAAACAGGGGGAAAGAAGCCGCCTCTGCCACCTCCAGATCCGGTGCCGTCACTGCCAGTGGGAAGGAAAGGAGACTAGATTTGGCTTCAACACCACCTCAGCCAGCTGTGGGAAGGCCGAACCGGCGGAGAACCGGCTGGCGAGGGATTGAACAGGCAAATAAGACTGAACAAGTTTGAACCGGTTCAGACCAGACCAAAAAAAAATAGAACAGAAAGAAAGAAAGAAAAAGAAAAGAAAAGAGGAAAGAGGAAGAAGAAAAGAAAAGAAAAAGAGGAAGAGAAAGAGAAAAAAGGAGGAGGAGGAAGAAGAAAGAAGAAAAAAAATGGTAAGGAAATTATAGAAAATAAATTGATGGTACTTATTGAATAATTTATGATTATATTGATGTAGTGCATTGATATTGAAATTGTAGCAAAACGGAAATGAGACGAATGGTGGAGTTCGGCAAGGCTCGAAAATCGGAAAGTGCGCTAAGCTTGGCAAATAGGTAAGATACTTTTATAAAGCATTAGTAGCTTTATATTGTATAATTTGGAATTTGATTTTTGATATGAATAATTATTTAATTGATGCTAAAAATGCTAAGAGGACCCACAACTGATGGTGGGGGTTTTAGTAAGAGATAAAAATTGGTGAGAATCAATGGCCGCAATTATAAATTGTGTTTCCTTGCAGGAGGTTTAGAGAAAATTAAGTTGTTATGCTGCCGAAATTTCCACGAAAATGTTCGAGGAAAAATACTAAGTTCTCATTTAAATAGAAACCTGAAAGAATTATCGAAGATAAGCTTGAAAGGATCTTATTGTGTCATAGGAAAAATTGATTTTTAAATGGTTGAGAAGGTTAATGGATGAGCACAATAACGTGAGGAATTTTGTTGTGAATCTTATAGAGTCGATAATTCGAGTTATTTTAACATTACAAGTTGACTATCGAGCAGAAATTGAGATGGAATATCGATAGTTAGAGTATTGATGGAAGTAACGATGATTATATGATATTGCCTTGAAGAAAAGATCATAGTTGAAAATTGATGGTTAAATGATTGGATTGTGAAGCTATTAACAGAGTAATGATTTCCAGAATTTACCGAGTTCGGCTTCTTGATTTTGAAATAATTTCGAACGTGATAATATGGACAAATTCGAGAGATCGAAATGGAGATGATTTCACTGTACTACATTATATTGTCGGATATACGTGAGATAATAAACGGACATACCCTAATAATATGGGTCTTAGTATCGATACGATGATACACAATGAATAGTTATGATACTGAGTCATAACGAATGTACGAATTGTGCATGCAAAAATTGATTGAAATTAAGATTGAATTACAACACAATCCGATCAATTATGGATCCAAAGAAATGAGTAATAAATATGTGAAAAGATGATTGTGTTTATAACCTTAGAATAGATCTTGAATAATAAGATCGACAATTGCATAAGTTCGGATTAAATCATAAAAGTCCACATGAAAATTTATATGAGGATTTAGATATGATTTTGTGATAGTAAACGAAATTGAACCTTAATTCGGAAATGATGATCATATATCAATAGATCAAATCATAGATGGATTTGATAAGTGACTATCGATTTTGTGATTCTATTATCCTCAATGTCGACTTTGGAATAGATATTGAATGATGATATAATTATTTGCATAATTTCGGTACCTTGATGACTATTTAGAAACATGATGTTTAAATGCTCATAGAAACTTAGAGGATTCATACTAATGATGCGATCCTAATATTGATGATGAGATGTATAAATGATTATTATAACCGATGACGATTGAGAAAGGATATTGAATACCGAATGGTCTGAATACCAAGTGATTCGATTTCCGAATGAATTGAGTACTGAGCAAATTGAATACCGAATTAAATGAATAGTGAATGAATTGAATAGTAATTTACTGATTTGACAGGAAGAAAGTCTTGAAATCGAATAATTGATGGTGATAAAGTTAAATGAATCGCTTCACTGTATTTGATGAAAATAGTACCGAAGTTGCATACTGAAATATTTTATAGCATAGCATTTATACATGCCTTCTTACAACTTGAAACATTATAATAATGTTTATATGAATATTGTAAAGTATTGAATTGTTTTGAAATGACGTATATGGTAGATATATATATATATATATATATATTTTGATATATGAAGCCTTATACAGAATTTTAGCATATGCTTTACATGATATTGGAAAGAAAGCCAAAGATTTAAATGTTTTATGAGACTGTAGGCACCCTAAAAGAATTAAATTCAATAAAGCGTAGTGGAAACCACCTAATTGGAGCTTTACTCATTAGGCAAAGATGCTTGTCCGACAATAGTCGTGGACAGGTCTCAGTCACGCCTGATCAGTGGGGCTGAGAGAGATGAGGTCCATGGCCATAGATAGCGCCCTAATTGGTTTCCAGGGGACGATGACATGATTTTCACTGCTAGCTACAGTGATTTAAGTCTTTATTGATAGAGATGATAGGGATCTAGCCTAGTCTCTAACCGATATGATATGAAGTCTAGTGTATGATTTTATTGATATAAACTCTAGACTTGACATGATTTATACTGTACATGAAACAAGTTTGAAATGAAATATGTTTTGAAACGGTACATGTTTTAAACATGTTTTAAAAGTCCATGAGATATGATTTCGACACTTATATGATTTATATGTGATTTTGTGTCGAACATGGCATGATATGCGGTCTAGAGTATAATTTGATTTGATATGAACTCTAGACTTGATATGATTTACAGTATATGTTTTAAAAGTACATGATAAATGATTTCGACACTTATATGATTTATATACGATTTTGTGTCGAATTTAAAATGATATGCGGTCTAGAGTATAGATTGATTTGATATGAACTCTAGACCTGATATGACTTATAGTATATGAAAAATGTTTTAAAACTGCACATGTTTTAGACATGCTCTGAAAACGAATACATGAATTGAAATTGAACATGTTTCTATCATGCCTTAAAGGCAAATTTGAAATGAATTGAAAATTCATATGTTGAGCATGTTCTAAAGTATATATGATATGATTTGAAATGATAGGGGTTTATACAGTAAAATTACATACATTGCATATTAAACTCTGACATGATAATATGCTTAGTACATGAGAATTCCATGAGGAATGTCATGACTCGACGTTAATGATGTTTCATCTATATAATGACATGATATGATATGATATATAAACATAAGATTGATATGAAGAGAATTCTGATCTTACTCTATCGTGATCATAAATTCCCAGACGATAAGTGATATGAATTAATGTAATACGGGAATATGATTGTTAAATGTAAAGTGAATTCGATAGGATATTTCAATTAAACATGAAGAATATATGAGGAGTGTCATGACTCGGTGGTAGCGATATTTCATCTATATGATGTCATGATATGATATGAAACATGAATATAGAAATACACGAAGAGAATTATGACTTCGTACCACCGTGATTATGATCCACAATATGAGAATTGATAAGAGACGATAGAATACAGAAGTATGATTACGAAATGAAAAGTAAATATGAGAATTGATATGAGATGATAGAATACAAAAGTATGATTATGAAATGAAAAGTGAATATGAGAAGTGATGATGAGATGTTATTGATGAGAAAGGACAAATTGTAATTGCAAACTTACAAGTTTTAAGCATTGCAGTTTAAGACAATATAATCCTACTCTTGTATTTATATTAGTATCTTACTGAGTCGTGATTTTGCTCACCCCACTAAATTTCATCTCTTTCAGACTATTGAAGTTAACATCTGCCGTGTGAGCTGCTAAGTGGGCATCGGAGACGGTGTATGGACTTGGTACTAGTCTTCTGATAATAATATATTTGTTATATTATTTTATGTTTTAATTACCACATTTATTGCTATATTCTTATGTAAAATTAATTGTTAAATGTATTTTGTGAATTAATTTAGAGAAAGTGATTTTTGGAATTAATTTTAGAAACTATGATATGAAATCAAACAATAAATCTTGTAATTGGAATAAATTTTGAAATATATATTGTTTGACTTTCTAAAGTTGTAATTAAATCCTGATTTTCTTTAAGAATTATTGGGACCACAGGATTAAAATAATAATGAAGGGTTGAGATTTATTCTTGACTAAGAAAAAACCCTAAAAATCTTAAAAGAAAAAATTATAAAAGGGGACAATGGGCGGCAGCAAAGAGGATGGTCTTTGGGAATTGTTCTGTGGTGTCTCCTTTGCTGTGTTTTTATTTTGCACAGCAATTCCAAGCAACCGAAAATAAGAAAAGCAAGATTCAGGAGGCGCTTTTGACCCTTGAACCGAGTAGACTGCGACGTGGAGTGGTTGCGAGCAAGAGCTGGTTGTGCGTGATTGAAAGTTGCTGCTGTGTGCGTGTATTGCTGGGGCTTGAGCAAAACGTGGACTGTGAAACAGAGGAGCTGGTCTTTGTGTTTGCTGCAGCTTCAACCAGGAAGAAAGAACAGTAGCAGAACGTGTTGGACCTCACCGAAAATTGCTTGGTTTGCAGGTGTTTGAGCCGTTAGTTGCTTGTGGACGTGGGATTAATTGGAGCATTTGGCTGCTGTTCGAACTCCAAGACACGTGAAGCTAATTGGAGCAAGTGCTTTCTTTGTTGGTTATGTCACGTGCTTGGTTTGTTATTAAGGGAATATTATTTTATTTTACTTCATTATATTATTAGCTTTATATTTTGATTTGGTCACTATCTAGTTTAAACCATGAATTTTCAATTTAATTTGTTGGTTTGTGCTAGATTAAACATGAACTAATTTTCTTGCTAGGAATTTGATCAAGCCTACTTGCATATTTTATGTCTTTATAATTAATTGATCAATTCTTAAATTCTAGTATCATTCATTGTAATTAATTCAATCTTTTGATTTGTGTTATTGATTGGCCACCTTTAATATAAATTAATTGATTGTTTGAGACATGGTAAAGGTACACATCATATGCTAAGCCATGTATAGCTCTTTTGAATGATTGAATAAATATTTGATGCATACATCAAGCTAGAATATTTATTTGGTTCTTGTTATATGTTCTTCTATTCTTAATGGGTTTTTAGTCATTGATTATGCTACACATCATAGGTAATTAATGATTGAAAATACTTGATTATAGCTGCCATCAAACAGAATAATCATATATTAGGAAGAATGAACCCTAGAATTGAATTGAGATTTTTAGGATTGAAGACATAAAATTGCAATGTATTGGTGAAATCAAATTCCTAGACTTTTCTCTATTAGTTAATTTATTTATTTTAGGTTAATTAATTTCATTAGTTAATTAGATACTTAGATAATTCTTTTTATTGGCTTTTATAATTTTTAGAGCATAAGTAGTTGAATTTTAATTGAATAAATTTAGCAAATCTCTGTGGGATCGACTCTTGTACTTGCACGCTATACTACCTTGATTCGTGCACTTGCGAGAATATAACTTTTTGTTCATCATCTTCTGAGGTATATGTTTCTTAGAAAATACTTGTTTATATGTAAGACTTAAATTGATGCACAGTACATATTCTGTTTAACAAGTCGGGATGTAACTAAAAACCGTTTCCTTGTTAGTTTAATATTTAAATGAAATGACTATAAGTCACCTAGATAGTATAGTAACTACACTGACACCGAATACAAACCTTAAAATGGAAAAGAAAATTTTAGTCCATAAATTTGTAGACTAAGGAAAGTATAAGAATCAAGTGAAAGTCACGGTCTTCGGGTCGTGACAATTACAGCAAGAAATTTGTTGCAGTAGTTTTAATGCAGCAATTGTATGTGATTTACACCAATTAAATCAGATAAAAAAAGATAATTATGTGATAAAACATAAAATAATTATGTATATATTGAAAAAAAATTATTTTAACAATACAAGAATTTCAACTTTGGATAAAAAATTAATAAAGAGATTTCATGGCTACAAATGACAAAAAACTTATAGATTGTAACTATAAAAAACTTACAGAGGAGAGACAATGAGAAGGAATCAAAGCACAATGAACCTGCACATTTTAACAAAAAAAGGTTGAGAGAAATCATCAAACAGGTGAAAGGCAAGAAAAATGAAAATATGAAAAATGAGAAAACCAAAAAGTAAGAAAGATACGCTGGTTCCGAGCACTGGGGTGTGAATTTGACGCTCAAAAATTCAGGAAGCAACATTGTTGATTTTAAACCTCGGCTTGAAATCAATCATGACAGACGCTTAAAAATATAAAAATCCTGACAGAAGCTTTAGAAAAATGGAGATCTCGAAAGAAATTGAGATGGAAAATGGAATGGAAAGTTTGATTTATTTTGTTATCATGGAGAAATAGTACAGTAACAGAACAAAAATACTTGGTGACAAATGGGAGTTAGGCGAGAGAGGTCAAGGGCGTCAAGTGTTGATGTAGCTAATGGGAAGGCGGGGGAATGATGAGAGGCTGTGAGAGAGTTGAGTAAGAGTGTGGGAACAACAGGAAGACTAGCCGACCGCCATCGCCAACCGATTGCCTCCTCTCTTCCTTTTGTTCTTTCCTCTTTCATCTCTCCCCTGTTTCCCTTTGATCCAGCCACCCAGCAAGTTGGAGCCCTCTTTCCGACCCCATGCGTTGCCCTCCACTCTAAGAACCATAAGACCCAAAGCCCTCGCTCAAGTCTTAGGGCTCAACTCCAAGCTTGGAAGGGGTAGGCTACGATTGTCCCCCTTTTGGTCACAAGCTTGCGCTACCAAGCTCGGCAATTGCTGTCTGGAGGAGTTGTCGGATTTGCACAAGTTTCACATCCTCCGTCCGTATAGTCTACACCAATTTATTTTTATCCAGTTCAGTTTCTTGGAATGGGATAAAGGTGCAAAAAGAATTAGTGTAATAAGGGATGAAAAATAAAATCTATATCATCAAATATAAAACTATTAAAATTGATTTACCATATTATATAAGTAAAACTGATTTAATATTTTTAATATTTGTTTCATTAAGCAATTTAAAAAAAAAGTTTATCAAATGTGTTAAAAAAATTAAATGTAAAATTGCACCATAGAAATTAAAAATAGTACTATAATAAGCATAAAACCACACTACTATTTGAATACGGCCAAAAGATTAATAAGATAATTTTTTTCTAACATAAGATAAAAAATATATTAATTATTATATGATCTCAAATTGTTGCAAAACGAAACAGAAACTTCTAAAAAGTTACAATGTAAAATTGTAAAAGAATTTGCTACTATTAAATTACTCATCTATAACTGAGTCTCCAAAGAAGAAGGCACATGGGACATAGGTACCTTAAACAAAAAAGAGGGATTTCTTCATAGCCGCCGCTACGCCCCTTTCTTATTTTTTGTTCATCTCTGAAGTGTGTGAAATCAAGCTAGCATTAGCAAATCAAACATAAGCAAATACATGTCAATAACTAGGCAACAAAGAAAAGCAACTAAAGACTGACAGCTGAGGATGAAATGAAAATAGCAAAGTAGCCCCAAATAGTGTAGACTGTAAGAGGAGAAAATAACAAGAAATGAGAATGAAAAACAGGGGTTTTTGTTTACATTCTTTGGTCTAAAACGATCTAGTTTAGCAAAATAGAAAAATTTTTTAAAAAATAGTAAATGGCCTTTTAGCTTTACGTCTACCAAGGTGCTGTTTTATTAAACAATAATATTTCTAATCAATTTCATAAAACAATAATATTTCTAAGAAAATTTATTTCAATTATATTTACTTAAATTATTTGTATTCTTTAATTATATATTTTATTTTTCATCTTATGTTAATTTATTGGATTATATTTTGAAACATATATTTTGTAAGAAAAATATTAAAATATAGAATAAATTAATTATTTAAACATCCATTGACGAAAGTTTCATTAAAAATGTTGATTTTTTTAAAAAAATAAATTGTACATGTTACAATAAAAATATTATAAATATATTAATTGTACATAAATTAAATTTTGTAATATGACAATTTTCAGGAAATATGTCACCAATAATTTTCACATGAACCGATTTTTTTAATTGTATTTAAAATTTTAATTTAATTAAAAATAAAAAATTTCTTTTAACAAATTTAAATTTTTTCAAAATTAGCTACATTATTGCACGTCATTAATTATGTTATATATACAGGACAAATAAATTATCACACTTATTAATTACACACTAATTTAATTATATTAGTGACAGATAAATAATATCATTTCAATAGAAAATTTGTAACATTTTGTAATTCGTCACGTATAAAGTGCTCATTTTATGACAAATAAACAAATGTCACAAAAAATTTAGAAATCGTCACAAAAAAGTTTTCCACCAATATATTTGGCCTATAATTTGGAGCCAATATTTCGTGACACTATCATGTGACGATTTTGTATATCGTCATACAAAATATCAAAATTATAGGGAAGCGTGATGAATTATAGTATTCATCACGTATGATATACATTATGTTTTTTTATTAATTTTGAGTTATAAATTAAATATTAAAAAATTGATATTCATATAATTACAAAATTAAGTAAATAATAAAATATAAGCATAGAATATTATATTTAAATAAATGATATTGTTGTTTTTCTTATCCATTTTTTATCATTGAAATCGTAAAATGAATTATATGTACATTATAATAAAAATATTATAAATTTATTAAATAAACATTAATAAAATTATGTATAATGACAATTTTAATGAAATATGAACCCGATAATTTTCTAATTGACTTGAATAAATAATTTTATTTAAAATTTAATTTTAATTAAAAATAAAATTTTATTTTAACAAATTTAAATATTTTTCAAAATTACTGACGTTATTACACGTTACTAATTATGTTACATATACATGACAAATAAATTATCATCACTTATTAATTGCACACTTATTTGATTATATTAGTGACAAATAAATAACATCATAAAATTAGTAAAAAATTTGTGAATTTACTTATGTCATCATATATTACCATACATTTATGTGACGAAATTATATCATCATTACTAATTGTCTTTTGGTGATGAATGTCTATGTTTGTGTAAAATCAATGAAAGACAAATTTCATCATTAAATCAGTAAAAAATTTGTGACATTACTCATATCGTCATATATTACCGTATATTTATATGACGAAATTATATTGTTATTAATAATTGTCTTTTGGTGACACATGTTTATGTCACCATATTTGTTTAAAATAAATGACAAAAACACAAGTGTCCCCAAAAGTAAAAGAAAACGTCACAAAATTTTTCCCACCATTTATATTTTGTGTTAAAATTTAGTGCTAAATATTTAGTTTTGCTATTATAAAATGAGACGTGATACAATTCATCACGTATAAAGTGCTCATTTTATGACAAATAAACAAATGTCACAAAAAAATTAGAAATCATCACAAAAAGGTTTCCCACCAATATATTTAGTGGTAAAACTTGGCACCAAATATTTCGTGACGCTATAATGTGACATTTTTATATATCATCATATAAAATATTAAAACTGTAGAGAAGCATGACGAATTATAGTGTTCGTCACGTATGATATACTTTGCATGACGAAATATTATGTGTTACATAGAAAATTTGTGACATTACTAATATCATCTCAATAGAAAATTTGTGACGTTACTAATGTCATCATATATTAGCATACATTTATGTGACGAAATTGTATCGTCATTAATAATTGTCTTCTGGTAACGAATGTGTGCATCACTATATATGCGTAAAATTAATGGCAAATAAATATCGTCATCAAATTAATAAAAAGTTTGTGACATTATTCATGTCGTCATGTATTACCATATATTTATATGACAAAACTATATCGTCATAAATAATTGTCTTTTGGTGATGCATGTTTGCGTCACCATATTTTTTTAAAACCAATGATAAAAACACAAAACATCACAAAAAAATAAAAAATAAAAAATAAAAACATCACAAAAAAATTTCCACAATTTCTAATTGGTGGCAAAATTTGGCGCCAAATATATAGTGACGTTTTTACAAAATGAGACATTTTGTGATTTGTCACGTATAAAATGTCTATTTAATGACAAAAACAAAAATGTCACAAAAAAAACCGTCACGAAAAAATTTTTCCACCAAGTACGTTTGGCAAAAAAATTTGACGCCAAATATATAGTGACGTTTCTATAAAAATAAGACATTTTGCAATTTGTCATGTATAAAGTGTGTTTTATGACCAAAAAAAAGCATGTCATAAAAAATCAAAAAAACGTCACAAAAAATTTTTCACCAAGTATATTTGGCGGTAAATTTTGGCGCCAAGTATATGGTGACGTTTTTATAAAATGAGACATTTTGCAATTTGTCATGTATAAAGTGCTATTTTATGACAAAAACAAAAATGTCACAAAAAATAAAAAAAACGTCACAAAAAAGTTTCCCACAAAATATATTTGGCGGTAAAATTTGGCGCCAAATATTTAGTGACGCTATCTTGAAACGATTTTATACATCGTCATATAAAATATTAAAACTATAAAGAAGCGTGACGAATTATAGTATTCGTCATGTATTGTATATTTTTTGTGACGAAAGATTATACGTCACTCAAAAAAATTGTCACAAATTATCAATTTTGTTGTAGTGATTAAACAAAGGATTATTATCTTATCCATCGTCAATAGAATTTTTTAACTCTACAAGCGAAGTTAAGATTAAGACATGTGTCTCATTTTATTTATTTTTTATTTTTTTAATATGTTTAAAGGATATATGTCTTAATCCTAATCCCACTTATGGAGTTAAAAATCTCCGCCGGAGGTAGGAAGGATAATAATCCTTAAAGAAATAGGTATTAATATTATACCTTTTGATTTTTCAAAGAATTTTGGTTTAGGATTCTCAAATTTTGGATTCTCAGATTTTTGGTTAAGATAGGGGTGATTTGATGAAAAAGAACAGTGGTGAGAGGAAAGAAACTAAGAATTAGAGTGTATTTAGTCTAATGATTTATTAATAATTTCATTATAATTTTGAGGGCTGGGAAGAGTGTAAAAAAAATTGTGTTGTAGATTAATTTTTGTAATGTATATAGAAATTCTCTTTTATTTTATCTCTTATAATTCATCATTTTATTTTATTTTTTTCACAGAGAGATTGAGAGGAGGAAGATGAATAAAAAAAAAAAAGAAAAGAGAAATGGAAAGGGTGGCAATGCATGTATCAGGGTTGGGGGTTGTACAATTTCACTTAGGGTTATTTTTGTCATAAAATAAAATTTAAGATTTGGGTTTTACCGAACAAACTTTGGGCTCTAAATTGAATTTACCGTTTTAGATTTGGGGTTTACAGAGCAAACATTGGGCTTCGATAGAATTTCCCACCTAGCAAATGCCAGTAAGGAAATAAATACAATTCCACGTACCAAAATGCACACGAGAAGATCCTAAATACAAGAAAGATTATATTCCACACCTCAAACATAATTTAGCAATTGTCTGTCATAAACCCAAGTAGAGAACATCAATCATACCACTAAGAATACAAATGGTGACAAGTAATTCCTCACACCAAAAGCTTCCAGAAAGGAACCATCATCACAACTTGAATTTTACGATCTAACCAAAAAATTATTGTAGACACCTAATTTTATCCGAACAATTTTTTTTAATTAAAAAAAATCAAAAAATAAAAAAATAAAAAATGATAAAAAGAAACAAATCAATTTTGGTCAAATCTTAAGTTGGAATCCCATGTATTCCATGCAAACCCTTCCATGCAAAATACCTAAAGTCCCATGCACACCCAAAGTTGACCAAAGGATCTGTTTTTTAAAAAAAAAATGTATAAAATGAAAGGAAGTTGACTTCAATGATTTGTTGCCATAAGAAAGATAGTAACAATAAAGAAATAAATTGGGTGAAATTAAATATGAAAATTCATTGCCCAAAATTAATAATAAAAAAAGGAAATAAGTTAAAAGGGATCAAACAAGAAATAAATAACAAAATAAAGATCCCAAAATTTTGGGGTCAATACATTAAAATTAGGATTTTTCTTTCTAAAAAAATGAAAAAAGACAAAAATATAAATATGAGGAGGCTTACACGGTTAAGTGGGGGGAGAAAACCCTAGACAAGGACACGCAGAAAAGAGAGGAGAAACCCTAGAAGAAACCTAGAAAAAAAAAAGAAAAAGAGACACACGAGAGAGGAAAACAACCTAGCTGGGGTTTTCATTCAAATGCTACCGCTTGTGTTCTGGTTTCTTCAAGCTATCTGTTGCATCATCTTCACTGTTCCAAGCTTCCACGTTTGTTGCTGGTCACTACGCCCCTGTTGCCGCGCACAACACCACCGCTTGTCTGTTTGTTCCCATTCTTGCTTGAACCAAGACACAGCCAACTCATCACCTTGCAATCACCATAGTCATCACACCACTGCCAGTTCCACTCTGCTGCTCACTGCATCGTGTACAGCCTTTAAACACAGCTAGCACCGCTCTTCCCTGCATGTACAAAGACCACGTGAGTGGCTAAAAAGAAGGTAATAAAATTTTGGCTATTAAATGGATTTATGCTGGTACACGTTATTAGACTAAGTTTTTTTTTTTTGTATTTAATGCTTATCATATATTCAAATATTAAGCTTAGTTTGATTTATTATACAATTCATTTAATTAGATAGTTGTGCAAGGTAATCATTTAGGTAATTTAATTGAAATTAGAATATAATATTTTGATAATTGATTTATTTGGCTCGGATAATTTAGTGTAGAGGATTGATGTGAATGATATAATTGGATTTGGTATGTTGATATTTATGTACTATGTTGATGTATTATTCATTTATTTATTTGTTCATTTTAGAATTACATATATATATATGAAAAATATAAAAAACTAATTATGAAATTAAAAATTAAAACAAACTAATATCTATCCGACGATGGAACTCTTAAAGGACTACGCTCAAGTGGTACTTTTAGAGATCTTGAGGTAAAAAATTCTATCCAATGCCTCACCAGCTTAATGGAGGGTCTAAATAGGATTTTTGATAATAAAAAATTCATATTCTTTTTTTAAAAAAAAAACATATATGTATATAATAAATTAAGTTTATTATAAAATAACAATAAAAATAATTATTTATAAAATTAGAAAAGATGTCAATGATTAGTAGTAGTAATAGCAAATAACAAAATAAGAGAGGAAATAAATAAAGTAACTAAAATTATATATAAAAATAATAATGAATGCGAATATGAATTACTCTAATGATGAAATATCAAGAAAATTATGCTTAAGTATTTTTCTTGAAAATTTCTAGGTTAGAAAGTTCTCTCAAGGCCTCACCAGCTTAATGAATGGTCTAAAGAGGGTTTTCGATAACTAATGGCTTATATCAGTCTAAAAATAAAATAAGACATATTATGAAATTTAAATAATTAGTAACAAAGATAACTAATAAATATAAGGAAATAATAATAATAATAATAATAATAATAATAATAATAAATGATAAAATAGGATGATAATAGTTAATAATAATTATTGAGATTGAGTATTGATTATTCCGATGATAGGATTCCAAAAGAGATTACGCTTAAGTAATACCTTGGAAATCTTTAGGTCAAACAATTTCTTTCAAGATCTTACCAGCTTAATGGAATATCTAAAAGGAATTTTTTGAGAAAAATAATTCATATTCATTCTTTAATAAAATAAATTAATAAAATAATAGAAAACAATAGAAGTAATAAAAATGATAAGATAGCGAAAATGAATTAGATAGGAGTCAAAATTAGAAGTTTTCATAAAACATTATAATGAATCCGACGACGGAGCCTCTTCAAGCAAGTCACATAGTACTACTTGAATACTCTTGAGATGAAGAGAATTTTTTAAGCTATCCCACCAGCTTAATGGAGGATGCTTAGAAATATTTTCTAATATTTAATTATTGAACTTAAGATTAACTAAGGCAAATTTGAAATAACCTAAATTTAGTTGGTACCATTTTAGAATGGGCGTTGTGAGGGTGCTAATCCTTCCTCACACGTAACCGTACTCCCGAACCCTAAATTTGAGATGTAGACCAATCCTTATCCATAGTTTGAATAGGTGACCAATCACACCTAGTAGAATGGTTGGTGGCGACTCCGTAGATTTTGTGTCTAGCTATTAGGTTTCTCTAAAACTTAATACGTTATGACAATTATTAGTTCTAATTTCCAATTATCTTCATACTCACATCAGTAATCATGTGATATCCTAAACTTCAAAAAAAAAAAACATTGAGGAATTCTTCTAAAGACCAGAAATTACCGATTTCAACATCTCAAGACTACCACCAAATGAAGGAGCAATTAACTCAAACATTATTATCATGACCTTCTCATTCCTTTTCCATCAATTTTTTTTATCATGTCACCTTTTTTTTTCCATAAAAAAGCTCAAGTAGTTTCCAATTTTCCAAGTCTTTGCACAAAGAATCATGTGTTGGATATTGCTATTAGCAATACATATATCAATCTCATAGACTAAACGACGTGTAAGAATGCAATCAATAGTCTTTGAGCGTGTATTCTTCCTACTCCAATTAAAAAGAAGTAGTAATCGCACATTTGTTGATTACAACTAATTATTAATTAGTTTTTATAAGAAAAAGAAATCAATATTGAAGGGAAAAATTAAGAAACCGAAACATTTCTTGAATTTGTGCAATATTTAGAATCACAAAAATAGATGATATTACACTATCGTATTCATATTAAAACACTAAAATAAAATACATTATTTATTATCTCACTTGATGAACGACAAAATCTTTTAAGCTTTTTGAACCATATATTTTTTAAGACCCTTTGCGTGGCCAATGACTCTTAGCATTATAGGTAAACTAAGAAAAGGAAGAAAACCAAATATTAACACTGTCGAAGTTGGTGCTATGTCAAAAGTAGAACTGAGGAGGCAAAAATATAAGAGAAGTAGTGGCACTAGAAGAAGAGAAGTGATCCCACTTGCAACAATTGCGAGGAGCCCAAGTGTTAGGATCAATGTCATGACGAAAGCTATAGTGTTCGGAACATAGAACAGAAGAAAAGATGCTGATTTCAGAGTCGATTTCCCCTTATCATCCTGTAATAAACCACCGGGAGGGCTAAGAGTGGCTTGGTAAGTGGATGTTAAAATTAGGACTAATATTACTAGAACTGCACTGCTCCTTTCAGCTGACATACTGGTAATATCATGAAACACTTCGCCAAATGCTCTTTCAAGCCATGTTATCTTTGATCGTAACAATTCGTGTACGGTTTGAGCTCTTGGAACAGAGGAAGCGTCCAAACCTTCGGCTTTGAGTAGAATGTCCATTGCCAATTTTCTTTCTTGCTCTGGGATGGGGAGTTCTTGTAAGATATCCAGTGCTGTCTTACCACTTGAATTGATCTCATTCATTTTAACTTTGCAGTCTAATAACACTCTGACCATCTGCTTAATATACGTATGAACTCAGCATTAATTAACTACTAAGACAATTGAATAAAATTTCACACATTATGCCACCGAATGTTGGTCTTATTTCTTGAGAAAGTTGGAATCATCGATTTAGAGAAGACTAAATTACCTGTGGTAGATTCTCAGATGCAGCTACATGTAACACAGTGTTGCCATCTTTGTCCTTCCAGTTTAAGAGTTTTTTCCCTAAAGATGAGCGGTAGAAATAGGTCCTTCTAAGCGATTGCGTCAGGACTTGAAGAGCTTCCAATTTATTGTTCTTTGCAGCAACGTGCAGAGCAGTCTCGTTGCGAATTGTCACATCTTCAATACATTCAGGGCAATCCACCAGAAATTGGGCTAAAAGACGAAGGTTTCCTTGGACAGCTACGTAATGCAAAGGAGTGTAGCCCTCCCTCCCTTTGACACGAACAAGATCCTTATCAGCTTCCAAGAGACGAAGCACCATTTTCTCATTTTGCAAGGCGAGGTGAATAGGACTATAGCCATCTTTATTCAGCTTCCTTGCAAATGATGGCTTTAAGTTCATAATCTCCATAGCAAAATCATCGCTCCCCGAGGCTACAGCTACGTGCAGCGGAGTTTCCACGAAAGGAACTTGATCAATGCGCTCCAAAATATATGGGTCTTTCTGAATTACTGCATACAAGCCATCAATCTTTCCTGCCTGAGCAGCCCTTCTCAACTCCTCGCTCAAATTCATAGTGAGAGAGCTGTAAATGTGATGATACAAAGGAAGACGGACTGAAAAGGTTTCACTTGAATGTCTATATTTATAGTCAAATCCATTGCCTGCGGCAGCGGAGATTTTCCGATGTTGAATATTATTTCTTTATCAATATATCGACATTTTTGAAATAAAATTTTTGACCACACCGCCTTACAATCGAGTAATTTAAGGTTTCAGGTGAACAAAGAACAAATGATGATGAAAGTTGCAAGAATATGGTTCCTTTAGCATGTATAGATTCTCAAAGGATCTTTTACGAATAATTCTTCTGGTACAATTAATTTACTCCAAAAAGAATTAAAAAGACTACTGATTTTGATATTAGAAACTTCCTGCAGGCTAGTCAAATTTGATACTTTTGTCATGGATGAAGCATATTTTAATTTTCTAATTAGTTGTCTCTTTAGACAATAATTGTTTACCATTTACCAAGCAATTTGCTTGATCTTACTAATTTATAGCTTTCTCAATCTATACTTTTTTTTGAAGTGGAGACAGAGATATTCACGATTGTATAAAAGATTGATAATTTATTCGTCTGTACCAAGCAATTATTGTCTTATATTATGTTGGAAAAAGTATAATTACCGTCTGAAATTTGATGAAAAATACATTTGTCTCCTTCAATTTGAAAAATGTCCTCTGACTCTTGGGGTTTACTGGCCTAGTAATATATATACTGACACCCTGAGATCTTAATTAAGAAAAAGTATATGCCCTTGTTAATTATTAATCATATGCCCTTGTCGATTATTAATCATTTATTTTTTATTTGTTTTCTTTTTTCATTTTTTAATTACAAAATAATGAGCTTAATTAGTTTTAAAATGATCTAAAATTACCATCAAATTAAATTCGTTATATTCTAATTCAAGTACATGTTGAATATTTTAATATATCTTTAAGTCAATTATATATTCTTTGAGAAGAATTCATTAAACTATTTTTATTTAAAATGAATTAATTATCATTATCGAAAAAGTTTTAAGAAGAAAAGGAAAACAAACAGAAATAAGAGGCATTGGAACTCTTACAATTCCGGAAAACGCAAAATGCTCATAATCAAGAAGTATGTTGTTCCCCAATTTGATTATTAAAGTTTTGAACAACTACTTTCAAACATTGAATATCTTAAAGGAGTCTATGACAGTGAGCAATCTGTCTTTCATCTTGTCCCACCTTCTCTCATTTGCCCCGGTTGTCAATGTGTAGAATTTTCCTGATGAAACAACAAAGAGAAAACAAGACACTGTCATGCCACGCAACTGACCGATTATTTTGAGATTTAGATAAAAAAGAACATGTTCCCAGGAAAACGATGGAATGATAACAAATGCATTAAAGGATGAACTAAGGTTAAAACCCAATTATTCACTCAGCTGGATTCCAAATTTTCATTATCAGCTCGGGCATCTGACGATCTCAGACTCCAAATTCCTAGTGTTTATGGGTTCCAATATATAGAAGTTCATAGTCTCTATGCTTTTTCAGTTTCCCCTCTCATCTCTTTCTTAGAAAAAGAAACAGTAAGAACTTACGAAAACCTTTTATTTACCACTGCGCATAAACAACATAGAACAGTTGAAGATACTGCTGCAATTAGTCTCACTGAATATTCAGAGCTTACAAGAAGTCATGGCATACGATTCAATGAACAAAGAGTATTTTCAATAGGCCATATGCTTAAGGTATACATATATTTTGTTACCAACGGAAACTACTTGGTAAGAAAATTTACTGGTGCAATAAGCAAAGTGTATAACCACGACATAACATATAAGCATTAGGAATTAGTTTCATACCATTTCCAATAGAAACTGCAGTAAGAGCATGTCGAATGTAGTTTGGAGCCTGGGTAACAAACTCAAATGTATAATAAGCTTTTCCATCTACATCATGCTGTGACATATGTACAAAAGCCAACATATCAACCCATGATGTTTTTCACAAATTTTAAAACTGGTTAAAGGAAATTGATATCCATATAACAAGAGAGTAGGTCTAACGTTTGACAGTACTCAAAAGCTCCAAGTCAATATAGCACTTGCATGTGGTACAATCTTCTTGGGAAGGGAGGTTAAGATATAGATGTTCATTTTATCAGTTAATTAACCATCTATATGATCTACATCTACACGTGCATGTCCAATGAACAAATCATAACAGTCCACAGAAACACTACAAGAAGTTAAATAGGTAAACTTGTTCAGAAAGTTGTCCAGCATAAGAGTAGGATTAAAGATTCATGACATTAACCTATTCCGAGTTGGTTCTAGACCAAGTAAATGTACAACATTTTATCATATAATGAACTCAAAGGATCATTTTCTGGTTCAGGACCATTTACTACTTTTGAAAATAAAAAGAATGACCAAAAACTGTATTACATAGATGGCAATCGCTTCTAATTGAATCTTTTTTTTGCATTAGGGGATGCTTATTGTTGTTCAAAGCACCCTATTGAAGCAGTAGGCAATGCTAAGGTGGAAAGGAAACATATAGGGGATTTGAAATCCTGAAACTATTTTGTTCAGAATGGAATTTACGACACTTTCTGTCCACGAGAATATTATGTGAGGCAGTCCAGAAGAAGGGTATACCCAAGAGATTGTTATATTGGTGTGTGCAGTTCTGAGTGACAGCTTCAGTGGACAGCCAAAAAAATGTTGCCTCAGTTAGTCACAATAGTGAACAGAGGAGACAACCTCACCAAATGAAACTACAGAATAGAAAATCAGCTCTTATATCATACTAATATCGATAGAAAGATTTCATTACCGTCTGCCAACATTAATCTTTTAACTGTTTGCATCCCAATAACCATTAACCTTCTAGAAAATCTAAGAGAAACAGATTGTGTCAAGAGAATTTTAGAATTTTAACTTAGTCCTACCAAGTTGAACTAACTCTGTCCCAACATATGACAATAATAGAGAAATACAACCAGAGAAGGTAAAGTAAAAGGCAATGAAACCACACCAGGTTGCACAGGAAAGGAACTATATATAAAATGCAAGATTAGCCAAATATTTGCAAGGGTAACAAATCCAGCTTTGCAACAAACCATAAAATGTTGGAAACAAACCTCTGCTGCCTCAATTAGCTTTGTTTTCTGAGTTGGAGGAGACAAAACTTTCTTGATTAGAGTTTCAGCTACCTGTGTAAATTTATAATAAGAATTAAGCCCAGAGTAAACCTGAAACGCAAACACCTCTTTTCTTAAGTTCTGAATATGATGGTAATATAGAATTCCTGGCAAACCTCTTGTGGCGACCCAAAGTCTCGAATGTCCTGTTTGCTGGTCGGTATCATATTCACACTGACACTTTCTAATGGCTCAATAACATCTTTGAATACTTTGTCCTGACCTTCAATAACTACTTCCTGCCAACTTGCAAAAGAGACTAATCATTGTCAATTCTGGTTTCCAACAAATCAAATGTGTAAATGACACACACAAGATTTAGAAAAGGTGTAGAGAATAAAATGCTGTAGGTATACCTGCCAGCCAAATGGATAGAGAAATGTGTATCCATCTTTCTTGTCTGTGACTGAGATAAATCCCTTTTTAGTTTCTGCAGCAACTGAACCATATCAAAAGTGTCCTCTTAGGATATCAGAAAATATTTTTCAAAGATACAAAAAATAGCATAATGGCAGGTTCAATTGAATTCAATGCTGCCTGAGAAGAAGGAAACAACAAGATATGGACAAGGAGCTATACATATGAAAAATGAATATACTTACACGCAATAGGAGTTTGATCAACAATTGAAACCAAAGGAGCAGTAATGCCAGCAGCAATCATTTGGCGTCTCCCACAACTATCTACAAATTAAAAAATAAAAGAACTTTACAATATAGGCAACTTTCGATCTTCTTATTCTCTGTTATGCTTTTTTATTGTCTAGAATACACCTTGTCAATCATTTTGCAGGGTATTTAATCAAAATAATTTAAGAATTTTGTTAACTGAGTGCTCTTAGGTCACTTGTCACTGTATAAAATTAGTTTCTTCACCCAATGCATTGGAAATCACGAATAAAGTTGTAAATTATTACATTTAATACAAATTTATTACTAAAATAGTATAGTAACTAATCTTAAAAAGTGCCCTAAGGTCGCTCATTAGCAAAAACTCGTGAACCAGGACAATTATTTTATCAGTCTGCCTTTGTTGAGCAGATAGTCTTGTCAGCCTCTAAAGAATAGAAAACTAAACTCACTAGTACATGCAGAAATGTCTAGAAAATTATTCTCTATTCCAACAAAGCAAGGCATTTAAATTGGTTGCACTAGGCATCAATGCCCAACATTCTGATAAAGAATGACACACTCATCACTCATCATTCTGACCTTCAGCATATAAATTTCACAAGAACAGAATCTTCCACAGCTTCAGAACGAAATACTTCGAGGATTGAACAGAATCCCATCAGTCCTTAGCGCATTGACCATTCTAACAATGCCACTTGCCAGCTGATATTAGTAAATTCTTCCATTTCTCACCACCAAAAGTTTTCTAGAAAAGGTCAATTTTTTTGCCAATCTTTGAATTCTTTTCAACAATCAAGCTACATTTCAGTGGCATATCACTTTTAGTTTCAATAGAAAAGAAAATGCTTAATAAACCATCCAGAAAGACCCCTAAACAGTTTCAGTCATTGTTGTATTAACAATGAATCACTATACGACAAATTACATATACTGAATTAAGAAAAATAAATTCAAAACAAACAAAATTCACCTTGAAAGTGAGAAGAGCTAGAAGAAGCAGCAGATGATGATGACTGCTCAGCCCGGACATGAACAGAAACACTTCTTTTACAGAAAAGAAATGCACCATGATGATGCTTTTGCGATCCTTTCTATAACAAAAAAAAAAGAGCCAATACCCTCTTCATATCCAATCAAAAACAAAGAAAAGAAAAAGACCCAATGCAGAAAACAATTATATTGACATGTTCATGAAAAGAAACCTGAGGAAAGGAATTAAGGAACAATGCATGATGAAGAGAAGGCACTGAATTCTGCAAAGCTGCCATTGTTTAATATTATGTTTCAGTTCATGAGCCAGTGAAAGGGCAAAAAATGATAACAGCTGAAAAAAAAAAGCAAAATGAAAAAAAGAGTGGAATTATTGCTTGGTGCGTTTGTGGTTCAGAGCTTATCTATGAAATTATCGGTTTGTCTTTGGTTTATTTTTGGTTTGTTATCCACTGAGACATTGTGCAAGTGGCTCTGCCAGCAGTCAGACCATGCCACAGGAATAAAGGCTTTTGTGTGGTAGGTTTGTTTGTTGGGTTTGGAGTTTGGACCCACCTTTTTCTATGTTTTGTCTCTTTTTTTGGGAAGAAAAGAAAGAAAAATTTGGGGGTTTACTTTTTTCCATTTTGGGGTTTGCCTCCTATGCTCAAACTATTTTGACTTCAATTCCGTGGTGAATGTCTCTATCATATTATTCAAGAAAATTAGTTTTTAAACAATTTATGAAACTTATATTAATTTAGCTGATTAGGATGACACTAATTGTTTATATAAAATATGTTACAAACAATGAATCAAGTACTTATAAAATAATTAAAAGCAATGAATGATTTTAGCTGTAAACCAAAGAGATCTAGGTACTTATAACACTTGTTAAGGATAAGTAAAATATTATTTTAAAAATGTTTTTAATTTAAAATATTGTTGTTTTTATTAAAAAAATATGTACCGTCCGTAACACTAATTCAAACAATATTTAAAGAAAAAAAACTTTAATAAATTTTCCTAATGAGTGTCGTAAGACATTCTTTAACACTAGATAAATTACGACTTTTAACAATATTTTATATTAAAAATGTGATAGTTAATAATTAATCTATTAAATTAACGCATTAGGAGTAAGAAAATTCTATAATAAGGTCACAAATTTTGACCTTATTATAAGGTCAACGTAAAAACATTAAACGTAAATTTAAAGTCATTAAGCATAAAAAATGTTAAACGTATCGTAAATACTTGATAATTAACTTAAAATTAATGTAAACAACACATGATTTAGCATAAATCTAAAGTTATTAGGTGTAAAATATGTTAGAAGTATGTAAACACATGATAATTAACATAAACATATATTATAGCAAAATTACCATGTGTTTGAATCTATTAACACTAATATTTATATTGATAATCACATTTTTACGATACGTCTAACATTTTTTATACCTAATGACTTTAAATTTACGCTTAATCATATATTTTTTACGTTTACCTTATAATAAGAACAAAATTTGTGACCTTACTATAGAAATTCCCATGAGGAGAATGCATTGGCCTTGCTAATATAATAAAGAGTGCCCTTATTATAGCATTCTTAACAAAACTCATTTGTAATTAATGCATTGGCTTCTTTTTTTTAATTTGATAAAAAAATATTAAATGCAATGCGCAATGTATGCACAGTGTTTATATGTTGTTGTCATCATCGTCAAGGTCATTACCTTAGTAAATTAAGATAGGTTACATGAATCAATATCTAAACTTATGTTAAATCGTTCATATGAATTCTCTTTGTCCACACATTTTTATCCAAAGCAATCTTTTTCACATAGTGTATATTCGTATTTGGATAAAAATTAGGACAAAAAAATAATTGTACCAACTCTTCATAACATTATGACCATCAATATGATACATCAATTTGATAATAGAAAGCATCATCACAATCCTTATCCCAATAGATTGAGTTAGGCTACATGAATTAATATATGAATTTACGTTACATTGTCAATATGAATTCTCCTTATCCACCCATTATTATCTAAGATAATGTGTTCTTTCAACACTCATGTCGTCATATCTTTTTGAATGACTTCTTATCAAGTTATCAAGTTATTTGTTGGTCTTCCTCTAGCCTAAACCATTTTTCATTATTCACAGCCTTCACTCCCCAAATTAAAGCATTCACAAGTCTACATCGTACGTATCTAAATCAATGTAAACAAATTTCACTCATCTTGCATTTCTTAATCTATCATTTCTCGTGTATCCACACATTCACTGCAACATTCATATTTCTACTACACTCATCTTTTATGTATGCAGTCTCTTATTCGTCCAACACTCATTATCATATAACAATGTTGGTTTAGTAACTGTACTGTAAAACTCGCTTTTCAACCATATAGGAATTCTTTTATTGCATAGCACACCTATAGCGCTTCTCCACTTGCTCTTAACTCGTTTGGGTCTTATGGGTCGTATCACCATCAATCTCTCCTTCTACCTGTATAATCGATCCTAAATTCAAAAATAATCCCACTAAAGCATTGCCTTCCTGTCTAATGTCACTGTGTTTTGATCTTCTTCTTTGTTTGAATTGAATTTACATTCTTTGTATTCAGTATTAACTCTACTTAGTCTAAACCCTCTTGATCCTAACATCTGTCTCCACATTTTCAACTTTGTGTTAACCACCACTCTAGTCTCAGCACACAATACAATATCATTTACAAACATCATACACCAAGGCAGCTTATCTAGGATGGATTTTGTAAATTTGTCCATTATTGCAACGAATAAGAATAGACTTACTGCCAACCTTTGATATTGTCCCGCTTCATCTTCACATGTCCTTACATGTATCATTGCATTTCTATATATGTCATTAATTAGTTCAATATGTTTCACAAGAACTTTTTTTCATTAAAGACCATCATAACACCTCCTTAGGTATTTTATCATATGTTTTCCCTAAGTTTATAAAGATCATATGAAGATTTTTACCACACATTCGAGAACACTCCACAAGTTATCTAAGTAAATGTATTAACTCCATAATTGATTGACCAGACATAAAACTAAATTAATTCTTTGATATCTCTATAGTCTTCCTTAATCTTGGCTTTATCACTTTCTCCTATGATTTCATTGTGTGACTTATCAATTTATGCCTTAATAATTAGAACAACATCGAATATCTCTCTTGTTCTTATAAAGAAGTATCAATACATTTTTCCTCCATTCCTTAAGCATCTTTGTTCGTATGCCAAATCCTATTAAAAAGATTTGTTAACCACCTAAATCTTACCTCTCCAAGGTATTTCCAAACTTCAATTAGAATGTCATGAGGCCCAACAGCTTTTCTTGTCTTCATCTTCTTTGGTGCTTCCTTTACCTTTATCTCTCTGATTCTATGCGTAAAATACTTATTCAGATCCTCGAAAGGTACCAAGATATTATCCAAAATTTTACTTCGTTCACCGTGACACTAATTCAGACGATATTTAAAGAAAAAACTTTAATAAATTTTCCTAATGAGTGCCTTAAGACATTCTTTAACACTAGATAAATTGCGACTTTTAACAATATTTTATATTAAAAATGTAATAGTTAATAATTAATCTATTAAATTAACGCATTAGGAGAATGTATTGTCCTTGCTAATATAATAAAGAGTGCCCTTATTATAGTATTCTTAACAAAACTCATTTGTAATTAATGCAGTGGTTTCTTTTTTTAATTTGATAAAGAATATATTAAATGCAATGCGCAATGTATACACAGTATTTATAGTTGTCGTCATCATCGTCAAAGTCATTATCTCAATAAATTGAACTAAGTTACATAAATCAATATCTAAACTTATGTTAAATCGTTCACATGAATTCTCTTTGTCCACATATTTTTATCCAAAGCAATCTTTTCACGTAGTGTTTATGCGTATTTGGATAAAAATTAAGACAAAAAAATAATTGTACCAACTCTTTGTAACATTGTGACCATCAATATGATACATCAATTTGATAATAGAAACAATCATCACAATCTTTATCCTAATGATTGAGTAAGGCTACATGAATTAATATATGAATTTACGTTAAGTTGACAATATGAATTCTCCTCATCCACCCATTATTATCTAAGGTAATGTGTTCTTTTAACGCTTGTGTCGTCATATCTTTTCGAATGACTTCTTATCAAGTTATTTGTGTTAACCACCACTCTAGTCGCAGCACACAATACAATATCATTTACAAACATCATACATCAAGGCACCTTATTTAGGATGGATAATGAATAAGAATAGACTTACCGCCAACTTTTGATATAATCCCACTTGATCTCCACATGTCCTTACATGTATCATTGCATTTCTATATGTCATTAATTAGTTCAATATATTTCACAAGAATATTTTTTCATTAAGGACCATCATAACACCTCCTTAGGTATTTTATCATATATTTTCTCTAGGTCTATAAAGACTATATGAAGATTTTTACCATATGCTCAAGAACACTCCACAAGTTATCTAAGTAAATATATTACCTTCATAATTGATTGGCCAGACATAAAACCAAATTAATTCTTTGATATTTCTATAGTCTTCCTTAATCTTTACTCTGTCACTCTCTCCTCCTTAATCTTGGCTCTATCACTCTCCTATAATTTTATTATATGACTTATTAGTTTTATGCCTTAATAATTAGAGCAACATTGAATATCTCTCATGTTCGTATAGAGAAGTATCAAAAAAATTTTCCTCCATTCCTTAAGCATCTTTGTTAGTATGCCAAATCTTATTAAAAAGATTTGTCAACAATCTAACTCCTACCTCTCCAAGGTATTTCCAAATTTCAATTGGAATGTCGTGAGGCTCAACAGCTTTTTATGTCTTCATTTTCTTTGGTGCTTCCTTTACCTTTATCTCTCTTATTCTATGCGTAAAGTACTTATTCAGATCCTCAAAAGGTACCAAGATATTATCGAAATTTTGACTTTGTTCGTCATTGAATAGTTTGATGAAATAATCACACCATTTTTTTTAATGTCATTGTCTTTAACAAGAGTTCTTCAGCATTCATTCTTGATACATTTCAGGACTCCTAGGTCACACTTCTCTTTTCTCTTACTCAAGCCAATCCTCTACATACCTTGTGTCCAATTTGTCATACATTTCTTTCACAACTTTCTTTAGCTTCTATTAGCACCTTCTTTACTTTCTTCCTAGCTAATTGTAGAAAATAATAACAAAGGGAAAAGAAGAAGAATAATAATCTTATTTTGTTCTGGCTGAATGTTACAATCTTAAATAGTATGATAAGTAACTATAAATTAGGAAAGAAACAGAAGATCTGGGAATCAGTGATACATATATGATATCCCTTTATTTTAGGAACAATTAAGTTAATTATTAAAAGCTAATCCCTAGGAATCAGATTACAACTAATTCCTAAAAATCAGGTTGTAAATTATTGACTTCCACATTAATTTACTAACACTCCTCCTCAAGTTGGTGCAAAGATGTCTGTCATGCCCAACTTGCTAACTTGAAGCTCAAATTGCTGTCTCACCAAGCCCTTGGTCAGAATGTCTGCAACCTGCTGTGTGGTAGGAATAAATGGAGTACAAATTACTCCTCCTTCAAGTTTTTCTTTTATAAAGTGTCTGTCAATCTCAACATGTTTCGTCTTGTCATGTAAAACTGGATTATAAGAAATGCTGATAGTTGCCTTGTTATCACAGTACAAATTTATAGGAAGACTAACTGGTCTCTTAAGTTCTTCTAGTACCATTTTTAGCCAAAGTACCTCACAAACTCCTTGAGCCATTGACCTATACTCAGCTTCAGCACTACTCCTGGCAACAACACTCTGCTTCTTGCTTCTCCAAGTGACTAAATTGCCATATAGGAACGTACAATACCCTGATGTTGATCTTCTATCAATGACTAAACCTGCCCAATCAGCATCTGTATACACCTCTATTCCTCTCTTCTCATTCTTCTTGAAGAAGAGTCCTTTCCCTGGTGTACCCTTTAGATATCGAAGAATTCGATACACAGCCTCAAGATGTTCCTCATATGGGGAATGCATAAATTGACTCACCATGCTCACAGCAAAAGCAATATCTAGTCGAGTATGGGACAAGTAAATTAGTCTCCCAACCAGCCTTTGATATCTCACTGTATCAACTGGAACACCATCTTTCACCTCTCCAAGCTTAACATTAACTTCTATTGGGGTGTCAGAAGGTTTGCATCCACTCATCCCAGTTTCTTTCAAGAGATCTAATATATATTTTCATTGTGACACTACAATACCCTTTTTTGATCTTGCAACTTCCATTCCAAGAAAATATCATAACTGGCCCAAATCTTTAATCTCAAATTCCTTGGCTAGACTCTACTTCAATCTGCTCATCTCTTCTATATCATCTCCTATCAAGATTATATCATCTACATAAACAATTAAAACTGAGATCTTATCTTTAGCAGAACTCTTTGTGAAAAGAGTATGATCAGATTGTCCTTGGCTATAGCCTTGGCTTTTAACAAACTTTGTGAATCTCTCGAACCAAGCTCTGGGTGACTGTTTAAGACCATATAAAGATTTTTTTAGCTTGCATACCTTGGATCCAAACCCCTCAGTAAAACCAGGTGGAGGCTCCATATAGACTTCCTCCTCTGGGTCTCCATTCAGAAAAGCATTCTTCACATCCAACTGATTTAATGACCAATCAAGGTTAGCTGCAACAGACAAGAGTACTCGAATTGTATTTAGTTTTTCCACTGGAGAAAAATTTTCAGAGTAGTCAACTCCATAAGTCTGAGTGAAGCCTTTAGCTACTAAACGAGCCTTGTATCTCTCCAAGGATCCATCTGAATTATACTTCATAGTGAATAACCATTTATAGCCAACAATTGTCTTACCATGTGGCAGATCCACCTTGTCCCAAGTAGCATTCTTCTCCAGAGCTCTCATCTCCTCAAATATAGCTTCTTTCCACTCAGGAACATTTAGAGCCTCTTGTAGACTATTTTGAATGACCACACTAGACACTTGTGAAATAAAAGCACGATAAAGAGATGACATATTTTTATAAGATATAAAATTAGACAAAGGATGTTTTGTACAAGACCTAACACCTTTCCTAAGAGCAATGGGAAGATCAAGTTGATTTGAAGAATTTGACACAGAATTACCTGGAAGATAATTGGTAGTGTTAGACAGGATGGTGGCCTCTATATCTTTAATATAGGATCAACCTTTGGAAGGCAAGATCTACAAACTTGTTTCAATTCTATTTCTAGTTCCAATGACAGTGAGATTATGTTATGGCATTATCGATTAGGACATCCTAATTTTCAATATTTAAAGAATTTGTTACCCAAGTTATTCATGAATAAAAAACCTTCTGTTTTCTGGTGTGAATTTTGTGAATTAGCTAAACATCATCGTGCTATTTTTCCTTCTCAACCTTATAAAAAATCAAAGCCATTTACCATCATTCATAGTGACATATGGGGTCCTTCTAAAGTGAAAACATCTTCTGGAAAACGTTGGTTCATCACATTTATTGATGATCATACTAGGGTTACTTGGGTTTGATTTTTTATGATGCAGAAACCTTTATTTTTTTGGCACCACATCCAGACATAGATGTGGTACGTCACTTTTGGGCGACAACCTGGCAATCTTTGTATATTTTTCACTACACTCTGAAATTTGATGCAGCACGTTGTTGTGTAAGGGAAGCCTTAACAAAGTTCTCACATTCATTTCATTTGAATTGGACAAGTTTTTGTAACGTTTTCTTCATTATGCATACTAATGGTCATTATGCATATTAATGGTCCAATACGTTTTGATATTGAATGCAATAGTAACAGACAGCCGTTACGTTTTTTACATTAATACAATGGTAACGGACAGACATTAATGCAATGGTAACGGACAGACATTAATGCAATAGTAATGACAATCATTAATGTAGTGGTAACGGACAGCCGTTCTTGATGGAAGAACGACTATATAAGAGCTGTACTTGGTCCTGACTAATCTCTCCAATTCAGAGACGATATACCATCTAAGTCAGAAGAGGATTAGTGAGAAATCGAATACATAAATCGCACTTGACAATAGCTGGAGGTATGGTTATTTATTTTCCGCATTACTTGATTTTTATTGTTAGAAATATGTTCAAGATCAACATATTTATTCCTACATTTGGTATCAGAGCCAGTATTAACCTCTGTCTTGTCCTTTTATTACAATACGTATGTATATAAAAATTTTTTTTGGTATATTGTCATTGAATTTTTATTTGAGTTTTGATACTTCAAATAGTATCTGATTTAATGCGTTTCTATTATTGAAATGGCTTAAAATGTCTTGAAAGTTTGATTATAAGAAGTTTTCAAGATTTAAGTGTTCCTATAATTAAAATAACGAAATCTTGGTATGTTCAAAAGTTTGTTTCTAGGATTGCTTTCTGTGAACGACCAATGTTGTCTCCATTCATTTATTTATTTATTTATTTATTTTATTATATTTTGTACGTTTTTGTGATTATTTGCAAAAAAATAATAAATAAATAAATAAAATTTTAAACACTTTATTTATTTTATTTATGTGTTTAAAATTTTGTTGTTGTGTATGCAAGAATTTTATGGTATGTTTCCATGCTTATTTAAAGATTTATGTATAAATCATGGAGTGCATAATATTTATTAATTATGCAATTGATGTTTAGCATAATATTATGGTTAATTTATTATGCTATTTTATTTTATTTTTATGAAAATTTTATTTTACAAATTATAACATATCCTTTGGTTTTGATATTGTTAGAATTTGTGAAAATTTAGGTTTTCTCATAAAACTTAATTTCTCATAAAACTTAAGTTATACATAAAATTTAGGATTAGTATCTAAATTTTAAAGCACATTAAGATATATATAATGTTCACTAAATATATTTAGGTTATTATTTAGATGAATAATTAGGATATCAATAACGCATAAACAATTGTGTAGTTGATATGAGAAAGCATGAACTGAGGAAGTTCCACACAGACTAGTTTCAGATATGCTATAGTGCCACTAGTTTCCCTGGGAACGCTACTCTGTCTAAGGAGTTGGTTTTTAATAAGGCTTCGCCCGACCAACTTTCCCGAGAGTATACTTGTTTTGTGCCTATCACGATGCTGCATAATTGTTCTTAGGCATATTTGTAGAGCTTAAAATAATTTATGAAATTGTCTCGTAATCAATATTATTTTAGTTAATTAGGGAGTAGCCACAGCATCTTTAATTAACTAAAATTATATATAAAGATTAAGATTACATGAAGAATAAGACATAAAATTGTAATTAATTATACTTAATATAATAAGATTTATCTTACAAGAAATTTTGTTATATTTATATAATTAATTAGGATAAAATACCAGATTATTTTCATAATCTACCTACAGGAATTATGAATTGGAACATAGTTTGGTAGTTTTATCATAAAGGATAGAAAACAAATTATTTTAATAAAGTACCCATGAAGAAAATAATTTGACTTTTCTATCATAAAGTTTAAATAGTCTATTTGAATAAAAAATTTAGCCCACAGGCAATTTTTTATTAAATTAGATACAGTTTATTATATGTTTGACATTGGTAAAACATATAATTCAAATACGTAAGTCTCAAGTTTAACATAAGCTTTTGGACTTTTTCAGTATCTCAACCTGCTAGTTACACCGATATGCGCCTAGAGATTCCAGAACTTAGGGGTGACAACTATAAGATATGGATAGAACGGATTCTCTTACATCTAGGATGGATGGATATAGATTACGCTATTAGGAAAGTGGAACCACCAGCAATAACTGAAGAAAGTAGTCCTGTTGAAGTTGCACTATATGAGCGATGGGAGAGATCTAATCGACTCAGTGCAATGTTTATAAAGACTAAAATTACTGCTGGTATAAGGGGTTCCGTGGAGCAATATGAGAAGGTTAGGGAATTGCTCAAGGCCATTGACGATCAATTTGTCACTTCTAAAAGGCTTTGGCAAGCACCCTTATATTGAAGTTTTCCTCTCTGCGTCTCACAACCGTTAAGGGTGTGCGTGAGCATATCATGTAGATGAGGGACATTGCTGCTCAACTTAAAAAACTAGAGGTAGATATGTTAGATTCCTTCCGCGTGCACTTTATACTTAACACCCTTCCTCAACAATATGGGCCCTTTAAGATCTCTTATAACACACATAAGGACAAATGGTCAATTAATGAATTAATGATCATGTGCGTTCAAGAAGGGGAGAGGCTTGTTATGGAATTGGGTGAAAGTGCGATGCTAGCTATAATTCGTACAAAGAAGGCTGACAAATCTCAAGCTTCCACTTCTAAGGGAAATCAGAAGGGAAAAGGTAAAATACCACCTCAAGCTGATATTAAGAAGGAAAACAAGTGTTTCTTTTGCAAAAAGAAGGGACACGTAAAGAAAGACTGCCTTAAATTTAAGAAGTGGCTTGAGAAGAAAGGTAATATTCTATCCTCTTTTGTTTGTTATGAATATAATATGGCTAATTTTAATATTAACACCTGGTGGATTGATTCTGGTTCTACAATCCATATTGCAAACTCTTTACAGGGTATGCAAAACCTAAGGAAGCCAATGGGAAGTGAGTTGAGCATTTTATCAGGCAATAAGATAAGCTCACATGTGGAGGCTATTGGAACATGCACTTTAATTTTAAGTAGTGGCTTCACTTTAATTTTAGAAAGAACTTTTTATGTACCCTGTTTTTCTCGAAACTTAATTTCTGTTTCTAGACTTTGTCCTTTGGGGTTTTCTGTTAATTTTCAAGATAATATTTGTAATTTGTTTTATAAATCTAATTGTGTTGGTTCTGGAATTTTATCTGATTGTTTATATAAAATTACTTTGCAACATAAAGCCACTAATAATTCTCTGCATGTTCATACTGGTACTAAGAGGTGTAATATTAATGAGGATTCCTCTATATTGTGGCATAGGAGATTAGATCTCCTTAAATAGAATTAAGAAATTAGTGAATGAAGGAGTACTTAGTACTTTGGATTATACTAATTTCGAGACTTGTGTAGACTGCATTAAGGGCAAGTAGACAAACAAGTCTAAGAAATATGCCAATAGGAGTTCAACCATATTAGAAATCATACATACTGACATATGTTGTCTTGACATGGACATGCCTGGTCAGAAATATTTCGTCACCTTCATTGATGATTACTCACGATTCATATATGTGTACTTGCTTCATAATAAAAATGACGTATTAGATGCCTTCAAAGTCTTTAAGGCTGAAGTTGAGAATCAATGCAGGAAGCAAATACAAATAGTGAGATCTGATAGAGGTGGCGAATATTATGGTAGATACACTGAGAATGGATAAGCACCTGGTCCTTTTGCTAAGTTTCTTCAAGATCATGGAATTGTTGCCCAGCACACCTTACCTGGTTCTCTGGATCAGAATGGTGTAGCAGAAAGAAGAAATCGTACATTAATGGACATGGTGAGGAGTATGCTTACCAACTCCAATCTTCCAAAGATCTTGTGGACTGAAGCACTAAAGACAACTACGTATATGATAAACCGTGTTCTAACTAAGGCTGTTCCAAAGACACCTTTTGAATTATAGAAAGGTTGGAAACCGAGTTTGAGACATATGCGTGTTTGGGGTTGTCCGTCAGAAGTGAGAATTTATAATCCACATGAGAAGAAACTTGACCCAAGGACAGTTAGTGGTTTCTTTATTGGTTATGTTGAAACGTCTAAGGGTTATAGATTTTATTGTCCAACTTATACTACTAGGTTTGTGGAATCTAGAAACGCTAAGTTTGTTGAAAATGACATGATTAGTGGAAGGGATCAGTTCAGGGATTTAATTCCTGCTCATGATCATAAGGAAAAACAACCTTCTACATCGTCATTGTCAAATAGATTGGTTATAATTCATAGCACGCCTCAAGTTTCAATAGCTGCAGAACAACCAATCGTTCAAGTTCCACAAGTTGTTGAAAACTTTCCAGTGGATCAACAAGTTCAGGACTTATCTCAAAATCTTGAACAAATAGTTGAACCACAAGCTCCTCATGGAGAAGGTGATTTAACATTAAGACGATCTACTCGTGAAAGGAGATCGACAATCCCTAGTGACTATATTGTGTATCTACAAGAAACTGATATTGGAGTCGATAATGATCCTGAAATGTTTTCACAAGCCATGAGTTGTAAAGAGTCTAAATTATGGTATACTGCTATGTAGGATGAGATGGATTCCATGAAAAGCAACGGAGTCTGGGACCTTTTAGAGTTGCCTAATGGGGCAAAGGCCATTGGCTGTAAGTGGGTCTTTAAGACCAAAAGAGACTCATTAGGCAACATTGAAAGATATAAAGCGAGACTTGTTGCTAAGGGATTTACTCAAAAAGAAGGAATCGATTACACGGAGACCTTTTCTCCTGTATCCAAGAAAGATTCTTTGCGTATAATTTTAGCATTAGTTGCACATTTCGACCTTAAGTTGCAACAAGTGGATGTGAAAGCAACATTTCTTAATGGTGATCTAGAAGAGGAGGTATACATGAAACAACCTGAAGGTTTCTCTTCTAGTGAAGGAGAACACTTGGTTTGCAAGCTTAAAAAATCCATATATGGTCTGAAAACAAGCATCACGTTAATGGTATTTCAAATTCCATGGAGTAATTTCTTCTTTTGGTTTTGTTGAAAATCCCATGGATCAATGTATATACCAGAAGATCAGTGGGAGTAAAATCTGTTTTCTTATTTTATATGTGGATGATATTTTGCTTGCAACTAACGATAAGGGTATGCTACATGAAGTGAAACAATTTCTCTCTAAAAACTTTGATATGAAAGATATGGGTGAGGCATCTTATGTCATTGGCATTAAGATCCATAGAGATAGATTTCGTGGTGTAGTAGGTCTATCACAAGAAACTTATATCAATAAAGTTTTGGAGAGATTTCGGATGAAGAATTGTTCACCAAGTGTTGCTCCCATTGTGAAAGGTGATAAATTTAGTCTAAACCAATGTCCAAAGAATGATTTAGAGAGAGAATCCATGAAGAATATTCCATATGCTTTTGCAGTTGGAAGCCTTATGTATGTTCAAGTCTGCACAAGACCTGACATTGCATTTGCAGTTGGAATGTTAGGGCGATATCAAAGTAACCCAGGGATAGACTACTAGAGAGCTGCAAAGAAAGTCATGAGGTATCTCCAAGGAACCAAAAATTACATGCTTATGTATAGACAAACAAACAATTTGGGTGTGGTAGGCTATTCTGATGCAAATTTTGCTGGCTGTGTTGATTCTCGTAAATCAACATATGGGTACATTTTCATTATGGCCAGTGGAGCTATTTCATGGAGAAGTGTTAAGCAAACTTTAATTGCTACCTCTACTATGGAAGCCGAGTTTGTCTCTTGTTTTGAGGCTACTTCACAAGGTGTATGGCTTAAGAGTTTCATTTCTAGACTTAGAATTATGGATTCTATTTCTAGGCCATTGAAAATTTTCTATGACAACTCAGCTGCAGTGTTCTTGGCTAAGAATAATAAGAGTGGAAGTAGAAGCAAGCACATCGACATCAAATACTTAGCCATTAGAGAACATGTTAAGGAAAAGAAAGTGGTCATTGAGCATATTAGCATCGAGTTAATGATTGCCAATCCTTTGACTAAGGGCATGCCACCAACGAAATACAAGGATCTTGTGGATAAAATGGGGATTGTTTCCTCTTTATAATTTGTATATACATTCAGTATGTTAATGAAACTCTTATGCATTCAGATATTTTCTCATATTCATGTGCACCTTAATTTATTTGAGAAAATATATATTTTATTTTGGACCAAGAATAAACATAGGGTTTATTCATTAAGTTAATTGTTGCCACATTAAGTGTAGTACTTGAGAAATTAAATACATTGTAATACATAAATGATAATACTCGTTCTTAGAGAACTTATCACTATGATTCATGTGTTTGTTTCTTAAGTAAGTTATTCAATGCTTAATTCAACGTATGGACCAAGTGGGAGATTGTAACATTTTCTTCATTATGCATATTAATGGTTATTATGCATATTAATGGTCCAATACGTTTTGATATTGAATGCAATGGTAACAGACAGCTGTTACGTTTTTTTCATTAATACAATGGTAACGGACAAACATTAATGCAATGGTAACGGACAGACATTAATGCAATAGTTATGACAGTCATTAATGCAGTGGTAACGGACAGCCGTTCTTGATGGAAGAACGACTATATAAGAGCTGTACTTGGTCCTGACTAATCTCTTCAATTCAGAAACGATATACCATCTAAGTCAGAAGAGGATTAGTGAGAAATCGAATACATATATCGCACTTGATAATGGCTGGAGGTATGGTTATTTGTTTTCCGCATTACTTGATTTTTATTGTTAGAAATATGTTCAAGATCAACATATTTATTCCTACAGTTTTAACTTATTGGTTGTTCCAATCCTCTTTCTTTATCTGAAATTGGAACTGATTATTTTTTTGTATAACACTCAACCAAAGTTAATTAATATTTGTGGCCAATTCCATACTAGAAATTCTTTAGCTTGTGTAATAGCATCCACAACTTTTCGATTTCATTTTATTTAATTTTTTGTATGGCGATAGGCCATGTCCTCCAATCTGTCCACTAATGCTGTCGAATACTCCATAAATCATAAATTATCACTGCTACCAACACAAGCTTTGGAATCACATTTTACCCTTTTTTTTTTTTAAGTAATGTTCCTGTATGAACTCTTTGGAGTTTGTCCAACTTCGTAAATGTGTATGGAGTCAACCAAGAAAATTTCTAGGGATTGGTTCATCCATTTTATCTAACCAATCTTTGTACACTATAATAATACAAAAGTCAATGTACGTTCATTTGCTTTCTAGATTTTCTTTGTTTCCTACCTATCCTTCGACCTCTCTCGATCGTTTCGACGTTTGAAAATCAGCTATCTGCGGTTGACGAAATCAAATCCTTCTTTCACTCTCCGCTCTCCACGTATCTATCTTTATATTAAAAAAGAATGAACAAATAAGTTAAAACTATAATCATTATTTTGACCAAAATCTAAAGATGGTACTTGTAATTATTTAAACTTGTGAATGCCCAAGATAATTTTGTAACGTTATACTATAATCAAATTATAAAATGAATTATACACAAAAATAAATTATGAACATATCGACCGTGAAATTTTTAAATTTCATCAAGACGTTATAGAAAAAAGTTAGTGAATCCATTCTCGCGAAAAAGCAGATAAAAATCTTAAAAGAATAATTAGAAATAAAAGAATGTTTGTAACTTATAAGTGAATTTTGAGATGAGGAAAACCTTTGTAATATCTACTTTATTACAACGTATTTCTTTTTTGTTGTCTTTGTGAATGCGAATAATAGTTTTCAAAATCACATATGTTATTAGCATTTTTTTATCAATTTCTTTTCTTATTTTGAGTTTCTTGATTGTTGGTTGACATATTTTATATGTTTAATTTTTAAATTGATTAATTTAATTGTATTATTTTTTTGGTACAATTAATGTAATCATATTATTATGTTACAATTATAGTTTGGGTTAAGATTTAAATACAACAAAAGGTTTTGAAACAGTAAAGTAAAAATCTAATGACAATAATAAGTAATATTTGACTTAACAGTTGTTATCTCTTTTTAAAAAATTAGGTTTAAAGTTTAGTTGCTTACTTATCTTATACTTTTTTTTGTGTAAACTATAGGTATCTTTATCTGTTTTAATGGTTTTAGACTAATCTTCGAGATTTCGTTATAATTAAAGCTTTTCACCCCTCTCTAAAAGTGTGTTTAGTGGAAGTCGAACTCAAGAGCTCTTTTCACAAACTCCACCTGTGTTGCGAACTGAGCCATAACTCATATATTATCTTATACCTTTTTATGAAAAAAGTCTAAAGACAATGACAAATTAATGTTGTGTTTCTAAATTGTTCCAATTTGAAATGGTACGTAGAAGGTTCCAAAAATAACATATGGCTTCTTGTTAAATTTCCTATTGTCAAATTGTAGGATTTAGAAAATTCAATCTTGAACCTGCAATTAATGCCAAAAGCCACCAAACTTAAGTCCCATCTTTATTTTTGTCCCTTCTTTTGCATGAACTTCAACCTCAAGTCCTATCACGAATGCCATCTACTTCACCATTTGCACTACTAGTGCAGTAATTCAAGAAAGTTTACATTCATCGACATGGCAACATCTCCATGATTAATGGAGACATACAAAAAGAACAACCTTAATTTGTAATTGTCTGTCCTGAATTTCTCAAACATGGGATGGGACTTATTATCTCCTAATGTTTTGACACATCTATCAACAATACACTTTTATGGATAAAACTCTGTGTGCGGATAGATTTGATCAATCCTAATCGACATTATAGTTGAAACATTATTTTGGAGATTTAAGATTGGAAATTAAAACTCCATATGAGATGTATAAATAAAAGTGAATTGGGGCTCATTTGGAAGGATTATCGGTGCAAAAAACTAGCTACGAATCAATGAATACTTGTAAGATTTTATTTGAATTTAATTATTTTATCTAACAATATTAAAAATATTTTTTTTACATTTACTCTCACAATATTTTATTCAAAATTTTAGTTATTGAAATTTTTTGAGTCTTAATTGAAAAAAAAAATCTTTTTTTTATTGGTTGAAGTAAAATATATAGTTTGTGTGTATGCATATATGTGTGTGTGTGTGTATATATATATATATATATATATATATATTTATTTATTTATTTATATATAATGCAATCTTTATATAATGGAGAAAGAAAACTAGCTAAAAGCATCATCATAAAAATAGCACAAAAATGCTTTCTCAAATTCGTCATGTCATATTAAAAATTTAATTTTTATTTTTTTTGAATTTTAGTGATAAAAATATCTTTTCTTCTCAATTAATGTATCAACATCGTCTGTGTGTGTAAATTTTATATAATAGAAAAGCAAATTAGCTAAAAGCATCATCACAAAAATCCAGATTGGCATGATCAATTATTAAATTTATATATTTAGACAAAAACAATGAAAGAAAATAGAAAAAAATTTGTCAAAAAAAGTGAAAAACAAAAGGGCGAATTTAAAAAAAAAAAAAGCAAAGGGAACAGAGCAAATGGACTGGCAGGCAGGCAGAGCAGAAAAGGTAATTCATCCTTTCTCTCACAATGATGTCTGCTCCTTCCAGTCTTCCATGGTCTCCAAAATTCAATATTTTAATAATTTTTAAAATTTTCTCCTATGAGAAACGTTAAACTCACCCTGACATTACATAGATCCACACGTGTCGCCAATAAAATACCAATATCAAGCGAAGATCCAGCTGTTCACACGTATACCAACACAGATCTTCCCTTATCCAATTTCCAAAAATACCCCCTCAAATTAAAAAATTATAAATTACACTTAACGTTTTTTTGTGTTTTTAACACCCTTATAATTAGTGTATTGTTTTTAAAAATATTTTACTTCCCTTGCATTTTTTATGAGAGAATTTTTTTCCTAAAAATAATCGTACATAAGTATATTTGGAAGAGTATGAATATAAATAAATTAAGCTATTTGATGATTACTCAGATTTCATTTATTTATTTATTTTAGTTGAATTTGAGCTCAATTTACTTGATTATAAAGTTAAATTAAATTTGAGTATTTTAATACTTGATTCGAATAACTTGCATTTGTAATCGAGTTTTTTCAATATATATAATTAACTTATCATTTTATTTTTATAATATATAATTGAAATTAATAATTAAAACTAATAGAATTCAATCCGAATTGTTTGAATATTTTATTGAAATGAGTTAGAGCTTTGAAAATTAAACTCAATTGAGTTTGATTTGAACTTTGAGCTCTTCAGTAAAATTAATCTCGAATTTGAGACCGAATCATTTTAATTTTATTCAATTACACTCCTAAAAAAGTTGTAAGTTTTAATATTTGAATTTCAAATTTAATTTAAATTTCTTCTTAAAAAGGCTAACTGAATAAATTAAACAAGTTTAAAAAGCGTTTTTTCAATTTAAAAAGCATTCAATTTGCGTATTAATTTTTCATTAAATAAATATCATTATACAAAATATGTTTTTTCTTGATATTACCGTTTCTCACATTGTAAACGTTCGAAAACTCCTACTATTGAATGTTAGAATTTGGTAAATTTTTAAATTTAAATCTTAAAAGAATTATGAAAATTATTTTATACACTTATGATGCAATTTTATAAATCCTAAATAAATTTTTTAAAATTAAAAACTCTATTTGATTATAAGTAAGGAAAATTAAGATATTAACAAAATTATTAAATGAATGTGTACAACAAATGAATTCACATGTAAATTAAAAAAAAACTTATTGTTAAAATATGCTTTTAGTGCAGGATCATTTAAAATGTTTTAAAAAATTGTAATGGGTGATCTTAAAACATTTTTTTTAGGATTATTATATAAAATAATATCTTCATTCTATGTATCAAAAAACTTTCTTCATTCAAAGCATTGAAAATGACATTATATTTAATACGAAATTATAACTATAATTAATACATTAAATAAAATAAAAAATTAAATCACTTGTTAATAAAATAATAGTAAATATGATTTATATTTGATACATTATAATATATAAAAATTATATATTATCAATCAAACATAAAATATCAATAGAAAGAATTAATTTAGTGGTGTAAGAAGTTTTTTAGTAAAGAAGATTGATAGTAAAAATTTTAATATTTAAATTTTTATCAAATTAAATTTTTTTAGACCAATGTATAAGCTCTTAAATATAAAGTCCTAAGTAAAAATCATATGGTAATCGAAAATGTCACGCGAGGAACTCGAAATGTAGAAGGGTGTAAGTGTAACTCAACTCAAGAACACAAAAGAAATGTAGAAAAAAATGAACAAAAAAAAAAAAGAAAAGAAATGTAGAAAAATAAAATAAAAATCTCTTTAAGCAAAATAAAAGTTCTCTTTGTTGCCGGCACTTGACCGGTAACAGAAACAAAAAATGGAATCATCAAAAAAATAAACTTTTTTTTTTTATCTCTTTGCTTTCATGTAACTATGGGTGACTTCGATTTTTCTCCCTTTCTCTTCTGTCTCCGCCTTCTTTGACCTGGTCTCCATTTCCACTCAAAAAAAGAAAAAAATTTGATTCTTGTAAAAATTTTCCCCTCTGAATTTAGCAGATCCGGTTAAAATTTCTGCAGAATTAGAGTAAAAGGAGAGTTAGGGTTAGGATTGGCGTTTGGATTTGGGTTTTCGTTGAAGATGATGATATCAAGAGGTTTATTTGGGTGGTCACCACCCCACATACAACCTTTAACACCAGTATCGGAGGTTTCGGAGCCTCCGGAATCGCCGTCTCCGTACTTGGATACAACTGCAGAAGCAGCAGCAGCTGCTGCTGCGGCACAGGTGGAGGCAGAGGAAGAGATGGAGGAGGCGGAAGAGATCGAGCCGCCTCCTGCTGCCGTTCCATTCTCAAGACTCTTCGCCTGTGCTGATAGGCTTGATTGGGCTCTCATGATCGTCGGGTCGCTTGCTGCTGCTGCTCATGGGACTGCTCTCGTTGTTTACTTGCACTATTTTGCGAAGATTGTTCATGTTCTTGGAATTGGGTCACCAGAACAGGGACCGGAGAGATTGGATGCGCAGTTTGAGAGGTTTAGAGAGGTTAGCTTTTTTTACTAAGGAAGTAAAAGTTTTCATTTTAGGGATTTTAAAGTTTTAGTTTAGTGCTTTAGTCGATAATTTTTTTATGATGAAGTGAAGTGTTAATGTTGAATAATAATATTTGGATTTTATAGTTTTGTAGGAGTTCAAATTTTGGGAGTTAAGTTAAATAATGATTTTTTAGCTTTAAATTCTTTGATTCTGAATTGAAGCAATTCCCTTAATTTTTCTGTATGTTGGATAATAGTTTGATTCATGAGAGTGTTGGAAATGGGAAGGTATACAAAGTCTTGGGTTTTAGGTTTCGGGGGTTTTCAAGTGCTGAAAGCAAAGATTGTTTTTTTGGGTAGGTGTTGGGGTGGGTGGATTCTTATGATGTTTCTATCCAAAGGCGAGGTTAAGTATTAGCATTGACCTTTGCTCGGAGAGAATATACTTGTTTCTATTTTAGGTGTCAATACCATGAAGTGAGCTGCTTTATAGTTTTAGCTTTTCAGCTTGGTTTATATAGTTATGGAGTGGTATCGTTGGATTGAGTTATGTTTCCTAATTTCAAACCTGACCAAGGTAGGAAGTTTCACATCAAGCATTAGGAGTTGGTGGCTGAGATTTCACTTTGATTTGGATTGTCGGGAAAATTTTTGGTTTAAAAGAGCATGACATTTTGGAAATCTTTGTTATTTGAGATTAACAGCTATTGGTTGTACGGGATTCTGAAATGTCATAGTAACATATTGCTGTTTTTGATATTTTGGGTGGATCCTTAACTAATGTCTTAACTACATTTTCTTCCCTTTAGGTTGGGGACTAGGTCTTTCTTCCACATTCTTGATTCTAGACATCATATCATTATAACTAAAGATGAGCATATTACTCTGAAGTGAAGGATGTGATTATCTTAGATTATTTAAGAGACTTGCATGCTTGTGGGAAGGTAAACGGAAGGGAGGTGGTGGGTCATGAACTACAGAAAGAATGGAATTTTAATGTGATGAATTAGTTAATTTTTAATCAAACAGCCACATTTTGATTGTAGTGGAAGTTAGATGCTCTGGGTGCATCAATTTAATCGGCCACTCGCTCTCTTTATCCCTCTCGTGTAGATGTCCTAGTGTGTAGGTAAAAGACTAAGTAGATTTAAGCATTCTCTGCTTGTTAGTGAATAATATTTTGTTTTTAATCATTACTATGAAGATATAGAAACTCTCTGTTGCTGGGTGAACTGTGGATTGCCTATACTCTTAGACGTGTTAATTAGTAATATAATGTGCAAATCATATGGGGCAGAGCAAAGCCACATCTTGGGGCTTGAGTTTCCTTCTGACATCATTCTCGTTTTTGCTTGCTATAAGAAGCTGTCATTGTAGTTTCCTTGAGATATTCAGTTGCCTTTCATTTGCACGTATCACCTACTTTTTCGTTCTTGTTCTGCAGCTTGCTTTAACCATTGTTTATATTGCAATTGGTGTTTTTGCTGCTGGCTGGATTGGTAAGTTGATTTATATCAAAATCTTCTAATTGATGCATCTTTTCTTCCATTTTTTGCTGACTTGTTCTGCGTGATAGAGGTTTCATGTTGGATTCTAACGGGAGAGCGGCAGACTGCTGTCATCAGGTCAAGATATGTTCAAGTATTATTGAACCAAGATATGAGCTTTTTTGATACTTATGGGAATAATGGGGACATAGTGAGCCAAGTATTGAGTGATGTACTGCTCATTCAGTCTGCTCTTAGTGAAAAAGTATGTTCCATCACATGTTGCTTCACATGTGGGTTTCCCTGCTTTTCTAATAAGTAACTTATCCTTTGGTGGGGTTTCCTTACAGATGACAGCTTTAATCCTAATATTCCTTTGATGATACAGGTTGGGAATTACATTCATAATATGGCTACATTTTTCAGTGGTCTAATTATTGGTTTTGTCAACTGTTGGCAAATTGCCCTCATAACTCTAGCCACTGGTCCATTCATTGTTGCTGCTGGAGGCATATCCAATATTTTTCTTCATAGACTCGCTGAGAACATTCAAGATGCTTATGCTGAGGCAGCTAGTATTGCTGAGCAGGTTTTTCTCCTCTTCTTTTATCCAATATTCTCTTATTCCCACCAGTGTTATCAATAGCGAATAGCGGATAATAGCAGTGAGGCAAAATTCTGCTACGAATGAGTAGCGGATAGCATAGTCAATAGCGGCCATAAATTTTTTTTAATAAAAAAATATATCTAATTTAATAGAAAACAACATAATGACCATAATAGCTCATAAAAATTACACAAAGCACTCAAATAATGTTCTCAAGCAAGCAAAACCACTGCAAATGAAAGTTATCAAGTCACATAAGACAATAAAACACTAAACGAAGTCACATAAGATAATAAAACACAAGCATAAACACAAATGCAATTCTTAAGAACTACAATCTACTAATCCTCGTCCTCATCTTCTTCAGCTTCCACTTCCTCTTGCTCGGCCCCAAAATCATCATCGTCATCAACTTGGTCTTTTTGAGCTCTACCACCAATGTCTAGCTCAAAGTCAAAATTCTCTTCTTCCTCAGCTGATCTTTCAAGATCCAAGCAGGCTTAACCACCGTTTCAATAACTCTAGTAGTAGCTTCATAGTCCCCACGGACTCTAGAAGTTGTGGCTGATGTTTTAGATTTTGTGACTGGAGTTTTAGAGGTTAAGGCTGGAGTTCTAGAAGTTGTTGGATTTACATTTTTTCTTGTTTGCCTCCTAGTGTAAGTTCTAATTTCACTTGCTTCTTATGCCCTCTCTACATCTCCCCATGTCAAATTTTCATTTTCATAAACCAAATCATTTTCAGCATCATCTCCCACCATCCCTCCAAGCAGCCACTCATTACTAGAATTAATTTCAGTTAGAATGATAAGATCAATCTCATTTCTCATATCATATCGAGGTTTTAAGTGCTTGATTGTACTTTATAAAACCAAGTCATTCTGATGCTCAAGTCTGTTTCTCTTCTTAGAGTGAATCTGAAATAGCAAAATAAAATTAAAAAAAAGAAAGTGTTAACTATATTTTGTTCTCTAAGAAATAGTAAATTGTTTCTCTAAAAAAAATCTATTTTTATTTCAATTCATTCATTTAACTAGAGTTTTTAATTTAATATTTAATCAAAAAAAGTTTATTTAAAAAAATTTTATGAACAATAAAAATATGGGCGGTAATAAAAAAAGTTTAATCTTCAAAAAAAAAGGCTTAAAAGACTTAAATACCCTTAAATACAATAAAATCAATGGCTGAAATTAAATCACGAAAAAAAATTTGTTAAATGGACATTTCACCAAATTTGTTGAATAGCACTGCTATTGCCCGCTATCCGCTACCCGCTATCGCGGCCGCTACTATAAAACCACTACTCTATGTATGTTGGCGGAGCGGTAGTTAATTTTCCACCACGCTATGCCGCTATTGACAACACTGGCTCCCCACCCTTTTCAACCAGACTTATTTTTGTTAATATTGATTTCAAGTGAATGCTTATGTGTTGTATTGGTTGATACGAAGGATGTAAATTAGCTTTGTGCTTAATGTTCTTTTAGAATGACTTGTCTGAAGGGTATATGTTGGTTTAACAGTGCAGTTATTATTAGCATTTAACCATAATGAGTTTTTTTTGAACTGGCTGCTAATGTAAGGATCTATATAGTGGTTGTTCTTTGGAAACATGAGATCATTTTAGGAGTTTGAGTACCAAACTAAAAAGCAATGTGAATAAGAACATCCTTTGCTTACCATCATTTCTGTTTCTACTACAAATATTTATAGGGCGCTTTATATGCTTATAGTTAGGAGCTTGTTTGGCCAGGCTGAAGTTGTGGGAAAAAGTGCTGTTGAAGTAGAGCTTTACAAAAGTGTTGTCAAATTGAAATAATTTGAATTAACTAAGAATATCTTTTGTTATTCAAGATTTTTATTAAACTTGTCAATCAGCTTTTCCCTAGGGGTTCTTGTAAGAAGCTCCAACTTTGGCTGGCTTTTAGCCCTCAAAAGCTCGATTGCAGTTATTGTAGAAGCTAAAACTATTTTTTAAAAGAACTTTGTTTGAATCCAGCTTCTGCTTTCTGGAGTAAAGAAGCTACTCCAAAATCTAGGAGAAACTCGGACATGATATGTTTTTAATCATGCATTCATAATACATATTATGCCTTTCCAGGTTCAATGGTGTTGATTTTGTTCAAATGGTGACAAATTCTTAGTTGAACTTAGATTTCTACATAGAATCAGCCATCTGTGATTCTGTATGGGGAAACACAGTGTGGAAGTGATGCTAATATATGTTTAGTTCTCATCTTTTTGCAGGCAGTCTCTTACATTCGGACCTTATATGCATTTACGAATGAAACTTTGGCCAAATATTCTTATGCAACCTCATTACAAGCAACTTTGAGATATGGTATATTGATTAGTCTTGTGCAAGGGCTTGGGCTTGGATTTACATATGGGCTTGCAATATGTTCTTGTGCCTTACAACTTTGGGTTGGAAGGTTCCTGGTCACAAATGACAAAGCTCATGGTGGTGAAATCGTAACAGCTCTGTTTGCTGTAATTTTAAGTGGCCTGTAAGCCTCACTTTTCCTTCTTTTTCTGCTCCATCTAATCTCTAGTGGCTTACCAATCTTTTCTTTGTTGTGCAGTGGTCTGAACCAAGCAGCAACAAATTTCTATTCCTTTGACCAAGGACGAATTGCTGCTTATAGACTTTTTGAGATGATTAGCCGGTCATCCTCAGGTTCTAATCAGGAAGGAAACATCCTACAGTCCGTTCAAGGAAATATTGAGTTTCGGAATGTATATTTTAGTTATCTGTCTCGACCTGAAATCCCAATATTGAGTGGATTTTACCTCACTGTACCTGCTAAAAAGGCTGTGGCACTTGTTGGCAGAAATGGCTCTGGGAAAAGCAGTATTATTCCGCTTATGGAGCGGTTTTATGATCCTACATTAGGTACTATGGTCGTGTGATTTTATATATCACAGTGCTCTGGCATTCCATTAACGTTTTGCAATAATTGGGGGCAAGTCAAACTTCATGATTTAAATGATTTTACTTTTTGTGATGCAGGGGAAGTTCTTCTAGATGGAGAGAATATTAAAAACCTAAAGCTGGAGTGGCTGAGAAGCCAAATAGGACTTGTTACTCAGGAACCCGCCCTACTAAGTTTGAGCATAAAAGATAATATTGCTTATGGGCGAGATGCTACATTTGATCAAATTGAAGAAGCTGCAAAAATAGCACATGCACATACATTTATTAGCTCCCTTGAGAGAGGATATCAAACACAGGTAAAACATAGAAAAATAAGATATTAGTTTGCCTTACTGATCATCTTGATTATTTCTCTCTTCTGGCCATTTTTTGTTGAATTATTTACTGTGAATTTCAGGTGGGAAGGGCAGGCTTAACATTGACAGAAGAACAAAAAATCAAACTTTCTATTGCTAGAGCAGTGCTTTTGAATCCAACAGTCCTTCTGCTTGACGAGGTTACTGGTGGACTCGATTTTGAAGCTGAAAGAACTGTTCAGGAAGCTCTCGATCTCCTCATGTTGGGACGTTCAACTATAATAATAGCTCGGAGGCTTAGTCTCATAAGAAATGCTGATTATATAGCTGTGATGGAGGAAGGTCAGCTGGTTGAAATGGGTACACACGATGAGTTACTAACCCTTGATGGCTTGTATGCAGAGCTCCTCAAGTGTGAAGAGGCTGCAAAACTTCCAAGGAGGTAATTAGAGCAATAAATGCTTTGTCAGTGATTTAAAAAATGCTCCTCTTCTTCCTAAATTCTAAATTCTGGTATATGGTTTGTTTATTCTCTTTCAGGATGCCAGTTAGGAACTACAAGGAGACTTCAACTTTCCAAATTGAGAAGGATTCTTCATCAGTTCACAACTTTCAAGAATCATCATCTCCAAAGTTAATCAAATCAGCATCTGTCCAAAGAGTTCCTGGTGTATTTTGGCCCCAAGATGGTGCTTTTAACTCGCTAGAATCACCTAAAGCTCATAGTCCGCCACCAGAGAAAATGGTGGAGAATGGCTTGCTTGTGGATGCTGGTGATAAGGAACCGTCAATTAAGAGGCAGGATAGTTTCGAAATGAGACTACCAGAGTTGCCCAAACTTGATGTTCATTCTACCCAGCGGCAGAAATCAAACGAATCAGACCCAGAATCCCCTGTATCACCGCTTCTGACATCTGATCCTAAAAATGAACGTTCCCATTCTCAAACTTTTAGTCGGTCTCACAGTCACTCTGATGACATCCCAATGAAAGTTAAGGAAAGAAAGGATGTACATCATAGGGAAGCTCCATCTTTTTGGAGGTTGGCACAGCTTAGTTTTGCAGAGTGGCTCTATGCTGTGTTAGGAAGCATTGGTGCCGCAATCTTTGGCTCTTTCAACCCGCTTCTTGCTTATGTTATTGCTTTGATAGTAACAGCATATTACAGGCATGAGGAACGTCATCACATACGAGATGAAGTAGACAGGTGGTGTTTGATAATTGCCTGTATGGGTATAGTGACTGTTGTTGCCAACTTCTTGCAACACTTCTACTTTGGCATTATGGGAGAAAAGATGACTGAACGGGTTCGTAGAATGATGTTCTCAGGTATCTGAATCTTCATCCTAATATTGCAAATATACTGGAATGCTGAATTCCATGCATATTGTTTAACTGATTTTACCTATTACGTGACAGCAATGCTGCGCAATGAAGTTGGATGGTTTGATGAAGAAGATAATAGTGCTGACACCTTGTCCATGCGATTAGCAAATGATGCTACATTTGTACGGGCTGCTTTTAGCAACCGACTTTCAATATTTATACAGGATAGTTCTGCTGTTGTTGTTGCGATACTAATTGGGATGTTACTTCATTGGCGGTTGGCACTCGTGGCATTTGCAACCCTGCCAGTTCTAACTGTTTCTGCTGTTGCACAGGTTTGCATACCCCTTTTTTTTATGTTAGAATGGGTTTATATATTTGGTTTCACTTGATTATGAAAACATGGAGTTTCTGAGAGTTGTGCTTCTTAGTTATTTGTTGTCAATTCCATGTATTCTCTATGCTTCTTTTTCTACCCTATATCTTTGCGTTTTTTTCTTATTGAATTTGGTTGGAAGATTATCCTTGTCCATATTTCTAAATAGTGGAGAATACTTAAATGTTACAGAAATTATGGCTCGCTGGATTTTCTAGGGGAATTCAGGAGATGCATAGGAAGGCATCATTGGTCCTTGAGGATGCGGTGAGAAACATTTACACTGTTGTAGCATTTTGTGCTGGTAATAAGGTAATGGAGCTCTATGGACTACAGCTGAAGAAGATATTGAAACAGAGTTTTTTTCATGGAATGGCAATAGGGTTTGCATTTGGCTTTTCACAGTTTCTTCTTTTTGCCTGCAATGCTCTTCTCCTTTGGTACACTGCACTCTCTGTTAAAAGGCGCGATAGTGATCTGCCTACAGCTCTCAAGGAGTACATGGTTTTCTCTTTTGCAACTTTTGCACTGGTTGAGCCATTTGGATTGGCACCATACATACTTAAGAGGCGGAAATCTCTCACTTCAGTTTTTGAAATTATTGATAGAGTCCCAAAAATTGAGCCAGATGATAACTCAGCATTGAAGCCACCTAATGTATATGGAAGCATTGAGTTGAAAAATGTTGATTTCTGCTATCCTACTCGTCCTGAAATGTTGGTATTGAGCAATTTCAGTCTTAAAGTTAATGGGGGACAAACTGTAGCTATTGTTGGAGTTTCAGGATCTGGGAAGAGTACCATAATATCTCTGATTGAGAGATTCTATGATCCAGTTGCAGGTCAGGTTCTACTTGATGGGCGGGATCTAAAACTCTACAATTTGAGGTGGTTGAGGAACCACTTGGGTCTTGTTCAACAGGAACCCATTATTTTCTCAACTACTATCAGGGAGAACATTATATATGCTAGGCACAATGCTAGTGAAGCTGAGATGAAAGAGGCTGCAAGAATAGCTAATGCTCATCATTTTATCAGCAGCTTGCCTCATGGTTATGACACACATGTGGGTATGAGGGGTGTGGATTTGACCCCAGGACAGAAACAAAGAATTGCTATTGCTCGAGTTGTGCTGAAGAATGCTCCCATCTTGTTATTGGACGAAGCTAGCTCGTCCATTGAATCTGAGTCTAGCCGAGTGGTGCAGGAGGCACTTGATACGCTGATAATGGGGAACAAAACAACCATTTTGATAGCCCATAGAGCTGCAATGATGAGGCATGTTGACAACATTGTAGTGCTAAATGGTGGTCGAATTGTGGAGGAAGGGACACATGATACTTTGGTAGCGAAAAATGGCTTATATGTTCGTTTAATGCAACCTCATTTTGGGAAGGGTTTGCGTCAGCATCGGCTGGTCTAGTTTGTTCTTCTGTATAGTATTCATTTCGCTTATTTGAATTGCTGGAACTACCAACCTGTGGGCTTCGCTGAACCTCTCAGTTGAAAATTCCAGAATCAGAAGGGACAAATGGGAATGATGCAACTTGTAACGATATTTTCTATGGGTGGTTGAACCAAAGATCATGTGAGAATCGAGGGTTGTAAAAATGTCCACTCCGGTGGGTAGGCACAGCAGCGGCTGTAGTTTGTTTAAAAGTAGGGAATAGGATTGGCGGGAGTTTGGGCGGCTGTTGAGGGATAGGTCCATATTCTTTACACGGGGCAAGCAGCATTAGATTTGGGATGTGCTTTGTCTCCATGGTATATTAATTTTGCTTATTTATCAGAAAAGGATTGAATATTTTAGTCCTATTGAGCCGTGTTTCTGTGATTTTATTGTTTCAGGTTTTGCTCCTGATTGCTATAATTTCTGCAACTATTCTCTCACCAAAGCTTGGATGTATCTGTTTGGCTGTAAAATTTTCAACTTTTGATTACTAAAAGAAAGTTTAGAAGAGGAAAAAATGTTGTAATCTCTGTAAATATATATGCGGTAATTTACGAATTTTTTACCTTATCATTTCTGCTACTCAAGCAATGTTCAGGTAATCCTTTTTTACTTTATTTTATACTCTGCTGAGCTTTTGATTGATGGTTTAAAATATAATATTCGAACTTGCGATTATTTAACACTCATAGGAGCCTCATTCACAATATTTCAAGAGATGGGTTGTAGCATTAGGGGAAGACGAATGGTAATAATTCAGGATGATGAAGCTCAACGAGAGAGAATCTCTGTTGTTTCCGACTATATACAATGAAAAGAGTTGCCTCTTTCACACGTTAAGGATTGCCCTGTTCTGGAAGCTGCATTTCAGATGTCGAACACCTTGAAGGAGTCAGCCACCACTTTCAGCATGTTGCGGACCCTTCTCCACCGTCTTTCAACTGCTCCGACAACCAGTGTGTAATATCTCCCTGCAATGAAATGCAAGTCAACAGCTTAAAGAACACGAGAAAATCTCTCTCCTTTATCATAGTTCACATCTTGACCATCTAGGTAAAGATATGCTCTCCTTTGGATCAAATGAAGGAGCCCTTAGTTGTCAACTGATTTTGTTAGCTAAGCCAATGTCCAGGGATTGCCATTTCAACAAGAAGGCATCAAATACTAATAGAGAAAGAAGAGGTTCTTCCATCTTACTAACGGTAGACCAACAATTGAAATTGACATTTTTGAGATGATAGTTACTTTACCATTTCCAATGGCTATTGTTGCAAAGGAAGCACTAGCATAGTTTGGAGAGGTGAGTTCATACTCAAAGGTGTAATAATTTTTCCCATCGGTTGTTCTCTGCATTTGGAAGATAGCCATGAAAGAAATTGTCAGACAAACAATTAAAGCCACATACCAGATTGTTATCTCTGATTACTAAAACTGAAAGGAAGTTGCATGTATTTGGACAAACCTCTTGCATATCGAGAATATTGGCCACTTGATTTGGTGCTGCATAAACATGATTCACCAGATTGTAAACAACCTGCAAACAAACAAAAACCTTGTGAACACCGTATTTTTCTTCTAAAAGCCTTAAGGAAGCAAGCAGAAGAGTTGCCATTCTTTACCTCTTCTATTGGCCCCATATCATGGATGTCTTTTTTGTCAGTTGGTATGAATCTCACCCTTACATTTTGCAGTTGAAGAAATCTGTCCTTGAATGCAGAATCATGTCCCCTAAAATCAAATTCCTAATAGAAAAGCAACAGCAGAAATCATATATGGGATTTGCAGCCAAACCCAAGGCTTCAATTTGTTAATATTGAGACAACTTACCCTCCAATCTGATGGGTAGTAATAGGAATACCCGTCTGGAATGTCAACAAAAGATTTATAGTTTTGTGGTATCTCTGTCAAATGACAAAAACAAGAAAAGCTGAATATTAAATTCCACCTTACAAAGCAGGCATGGCAAGAAAACCTGAATAATTTACATGGAGTATGGTCGTAAAGTGCTTAATTGAAACAAACCAAAAGGAGCATTAGAGATACAATAATACCTTCAGCAAGAAGGGAACTCGTAGGGAGTAAACTCGCCGTCACAGCTCCAATTCCCAACAGCATCAGTCTTCTCTTGCAATTGTCTAAAATTCAACCAGAAGTAAGAATTGACAAAAAGGCATCAAGTTTTTCTGTTTTTGCTTGTATGAATATATAATATTCAGTTTCATGTTATGATGGAATTCAGTTTCTCCTAAAATTCGTAAGTATGTCAGCATTGGAGAAAGGGATAAAAGCAATATATAATTTGATGATAAAAGAAAAGGAAAAAAAGAAGAAAAAGGATATGTTAGTGTTTGTCATGATAAGATATGAGTTGGGTTTATCTTACTTTCTTCATTGGAAGTGGTCCCTTTGGGGCATGTGACAGAGTTCTGCAAAGAAAATGCTGTAGCTCGAGCTAGCTCATTGGAATGTGCTGTCACAGTTGACTGGAAAATAGAAACAGTTGCAGAAAACAACTGAATTAGCTCTGATTCTGAGAGAAATGAACATGGTAAGCAAGCAATAGGCAGAAAGCAAAGCTAGACCTTCTTTGCTGCTAGGGTAGCTGGAACCCAGTTCAGTGAAACTGAAGACATTGCCAAGTTTTGAGTTTTGATGACTGAAGCAGCAGCAGCCTCTCACAAATTGGATATATTGGTCCAATTGGATGGACGATGTGATCGGGGCTTTGCTTCAATTTCCTAGTGGCACGTGAGGAGCACGTGCATAGATGGATAATTCATCAAACTATCGTATAATAAGAACCATGGCCCATGGGGCATCCACAATGACTAGTCATCTAGTGAAGCCTTATTTATTTGGGCTTGAAAATATTACTTCAAATTGTAGATTACTGTTAAGAGGTTGGGCCAGCTTTCATCCATAGAGCCTATTCTGGGATTGTAAGTGCTTCTATGGCCCAAGTTTTTTATTCTTTTCTTTGGAAAGCTTGTGGCTCAAATTTAAGAATCCCAAGGAGCATAACTCCAATTATGGTTTAAGATTTGGATTATCATTTGCATAAATGGATAATGAAATTTTTAAACACTGTTGAGGGAGTTTAAAATTTTCACCGACCATGCATAAAATTTTATGTAAGAATATACCTACTTTTAAGCTATATTAGAATTTAAAGAATACTAACAATGATTTCATTCCAGCATCCAAAAGACTATTTATGAATTATGAGATTAGTTACCTATTCTAGTTTTTATTTTTAGAGTATTCTACAACAAAATCTATTCCTTGTTACATGCCGAAAAAATTCTTTTTTTTCCTTGTTCGAATAAAAGAAATTTTTTGTTATCACATACATAACATTTTGAGTTTGTATATGATGCACTGACAGTGTATAGTTTCTATACACTGTCAATGCATCAGAGGTTGACACCTCATCAATAGGCCCTTATTGGCAAATTAAAAAAATTTATTTATATTTGCATATAAGGGCCTATCGATGAGGTGTCAACCTCTGGTGTATTGACAGTGTATAGCAACTATACGCTGTCAGTGCATCATATATAAATCCTAACATTTTTATGAAAAGTTCTTAGAGTTCAAATTCAGCCTATATTCTCAAACTATGTAGTACTAATAGTTAAATTGAAACCAAGAGAGAGAAAAAAATAATGGTTATTGATCTAAAAAGAAGGGGCAGCCATGAATGTTCTATCATTATTAAGTTCTTGTTTTAGACCTTTTTCCTTTGGTTGTGTGTATATCAAGTTTTCTTATATACTTTTTTTTAAGTGGAGGTTTTTGGTTTAGGGAAAAGAAAAAATTCAAGTGCTACATGTTGAATTTCAAACCTGCATAACTTAATTTCATATTTTAGAAGTGAAGATATAATAATTTGAATCAATACTTAAAGCCATTTTTCTTATATATTTTATTTATCTTTTGCTTTTTCTGCATTCTTTAACCTTTATGTTTATGAAACCACTAAGTATCAAACTCAATCACAGATGTTTAAAATTTTTGTATTTTTTTTCCATTGTATATCACAATAATTTAAAGGTTGAATTCCATATATTTTCTACTTTTTAGCTTCATGGGATTTACTTGTGATGTTAAAAAAATGGGAGTTTATACATTTCATTCTCAAATTTTAACCGTCAAAGATTTGTTATTTGTACTCCTTTGTGTCAGTTTAACTATATTCAAATGAAACTGTTTCATTTTATATCTAGTCAAAGCAAAAAGCTTAAAGATCATGCGCATGCTGTTATATATTGGTTATATAAAATATAAACGTTCATTCTCCTAGGCTCCATTACTGGGCAACGATCAAGGTGCTAGAATTCTCTCACTTTTTTTTAATGATAACAGCACTCTCGGTGGTTCAATCTCCGATGACAGCTTGATGGAAGATGGTTTCGGATAAGCCATGTGAACATGTGCAAAAGCTTTGCTTACGCTTCACAAAATCGAAAAGTTTTAAGCTCAAGTAATGAAGGTTTAGCTTAGCCATGCTTTTAAGCTCAATCTGAAGAATTTCTGGTAAAAAAGTAGTTGGTCAACATGGAATCATCTCTGATTGTTGCTTTAGAGAAAGGACAGTTGTGTTTTAGCCAGGGTCCCCCAATGGCATGCAAAGTTTTTAATACCAGGCCCTCATGTTCCTTACCCTAATGCCAGCAAAATATTTAAAGAAAGAAGCAAATCTCGTAAAGTTTCAGTTAAGTCAGTTTCCAACCACCACCAAACATTTTTTTTTCATTTTTTAATATTTAATGCACTCTGTGAATTCTTTACACAGTCACAGACCAAGTCTTGGAAATAGTAGAATCACCATCATAACTCTCATCCCCGAATCCCAAACTCATCTCTGTCTCTCTTTCCCTCAACTGTATTGACAAAGTAACTGAAATTTCAGGTATGCTTCGACTCCAACAGTGTTCTTACCAAGACATGCAAGAGAATTGACAGAATCAGAATTACAAATAGTATGTGTAAGAAATGGAAGTATCAGCAAGGTTATTCTTAATCTGTTTTCCATTTGTTTTCTTTGTTCACCCAATTATCTGTTCTACTTTTAGTCCTGTAGATGTTTTCTTGATTGATTGTGGGGGAAGTAAGCCAATAGAAGTTGATGATTCTCGGGTTTTTCAGCCTGATGGTAGTATTCCCAATGTCAAACTGTCACCATCTTCAGAAATTGTTGTTTCCGAGGATGAGATGGGCACTTCTGGTAACTCAGCTCTGTATAACTCGGCTAGACTTTTTGAAAAAACTTCAGTCTATACTATCAGAACCAAGCAGATTGACCGCCACTGGCTCAGGCTACATTTTTTTCCAGTTCAAAATACAAAATACAATTTGAAGTCTGCAGCTTTTTCAGTTGTAGCTAATGGAATCACACTACTTCACCAGTTTTCATTCTTGAAATTGGGTCAAAACTCTCCTCTAGTGAAGGAATATGTGATTCAGCTAGGTGGTTCAGGTTTGAAAGAACTAGAACTGACATTTTCTCCAAGTAATGGCTCGGTTGCATTTATCAATGGGATTGAGGTTGTGGCTATACCCAGCAAGAATTTCCCTTCCAGTATTGTGCCCATTCCATTAGGACCTGAAGTTGAGATCTCAAAACATGTAGCTTTTGAGACAGCTTATAGGATAAACATGGGAGGTCCTCTTCTAACTCCTAAGAATGATTCCTTGTGGAGGAAATGGCAGCCAGATCAAGCTTACTTAGTAAATGCTGCTTCTGCCCACAATGTTATGGTCAGTCCTGAGTTGATCAAGTATCCTGATGGAATATCAGCAGAAATTGCACCGAATTGGGTTTATGCCACAGCTCAGGAAATGGCGGAATCAAATGTTACTGATCAGAGTTTTAACATTTCGTGGACATTTGAAGTTGAGGTGGGTTTCAGTTATCTTATCAGGTTGCATTTTTGTGACATTGTTAGTATAGCTCTTAACAGCCTAGTTTTCAATGTCTACATCAACAAACAATCTGCTCTGACCTCTTTTGATATTTCTAGCAAGACAATGGCATTATCAGCTGCTTACTACGTAGACTTCCTCGCAAATGTTTCAATGGGATCAAATCAGATTTTGGTTCAAGTAGGTCCTCCTGATTTAACAAATCTTCCAAGCAATGCAATTTTGAATGGTTTAGAGATCATGAAATTGAGTAATCCCTGTGATAGCCTCGATGGAAATGTTTGTGTAATCAATAAAAACTCCAAGGTCCCAAGAAGAAAATTGATTGTCCTAGCAATCTCTTCTGCAGCAGTTTTTGCAGTTTTAATGGGAATTGTAGCAACTTTCATCCTGCACCTACGCCAGCCAAAGAAGCCAAAACGTTGCCCCTCAACCTGGTTTCCCTTCCCAACAAATATGGCAAACTCAGATTCCAAAGTGTCGATTTCCAGTCTTGCTTCAACAGCACAATCCCATGGTTTAGGCCGCGTTCTGTCATTCTCAGAGATTCGTGAAGCAACCAAGAACTTCGACGAGAGATTGATCATTGGTGTAGGTGGGTTTGGAAAGGTTTACGAAGGTATGCTAGAGAACGGCGTCATGGTTGCAGTAAAGCGCGGAAATCCAGGATCCCGGCAAGGAGTAACTGAGTTCAGGACAGAAATCATGATGCTCTCCAAGTTGAGGCACCGACACCTGGTTTCTCTCATAGGTTACTGTGAAGAACAAAATGAGATGATTCTTGTCTACGAGTTCATGGCAGGCGGTCCATTGCGGAAGCACTTGTACGGCTCCAATCTTCCCCCGCTCAGCTGGAAACAAAGAATTGAAATTTGCATTGGAGCTGCCAAAGGCCTGCACTACCTCCACACAGGAGCAGCAGACACAATCATCCACCGAGATGTGAAGACAACCAACATACTTCTTGACGAGAATTTCACAGCAAAAGTTGCAGATTTCGGATTGTCAAAATTGGGCCCTACACTGGACCAAACTCATGTAAGCACTGCTGTGAAAGGAAGCTTCGGTTATCTTGATCCTGAGTACTACCGTCGACAGCAACTCACAGAGAAATCTGATGTGTATTCTTTCGGAGTGGTTCTCATGGAAATTTTATGCGCTAGGCCTGCTATAAATCCTGCTCTGCCAAGGGAACAAGTTAACATTGCAGAATGGGCTGTGCACTGGCAAAAGAGAGGCCTGTTAGAAAGGATTATAGATCCCCATTTAGTAGGATTTATAAATCTCGACTCCCTGAGAAAATTTGGTGAAACAGCTGAGAAGTGCCTGGCGGAACATGGAACCGAGAGGCCTACAATGGGAGATGTCTTATGGAATTTGGAGTATGCTCTTCAACTACAAGAAGCTTCCATAGAAAATGCTTCGTCTGAAAATAGTGCAAATCATATTCCAGACATTCCTGGATGGCTCCCCCAGGATGAATCAATCAATGCTGATCGTTTTGATAGTGTCAGTGCTCAAGCTCCCGATGCAACAACCACAAGTGACGTGTTTTCGCAGCTGATGGACCCGAAAGGAAGATAGTTTTGTAAAGGGGTAAGCCTGGTTTGTTGCATTTCAATGCGTGTGTTTTTACCTTTTACAGGCTTGCTAGCAAAGGGAATCACAAAATTAGTTAATTGATCAGTAGTTGAATTGTAGTTCCTGAATTCTATTACTCCCACTAGGTCCTCTAAACGTGTTGTAACAAAATTTGCAATTATATATTTGTTTCTGATTCCTGATACAAAATGAAAAGAGTGATGATACATTTTGCTTTCTGTTATAAAACAGTCTCCCTTCCTATAGTTGTTTCATTTCACAAGCATTTACAACAAAAAATAGCACAAATGAAAAGCAGAGGTGAATCCCAATATTTTATCACGAGTAAGATCAACTTCCAGAGATTTTAAACTAATTTAAATTTACATTTTTTTATAAGATTTATATTTTTTTTAATCTGTCTTTAATTTATGTTTTATTTATCTAGATTATGCCTTCCCAATTAAATTTTAAATTCATTGAATAATTATAAAATTTTATTTGTTAATATATATTGAAAAGGATGTAATTCTTGATGAAAATAATAAAAAAAAAATTAGATCAACTAAAATATTTATGTGCATGGTGGATATAAACAAATTGTTAAATCAAATTATTGATTTGTAAAAATATTGATTTTACATAAAATTATAAAAAAATTGATGTAAAACAAATTATTTTATACGGCTCCTCCTTTATGTTTTGTCTTTGGGTGAGGTTTCAAACAATTGGGTTGCTTCACTTATATGGAACACTGTAGAAAAAGCGCATATTTTCCTCTCCATTTCCATGGTTTTGCAATGATAATCTCATATTTTTCAATAGCTTCAACAAATTACGGGATTTCTGACTATTGCTTTAAGACTAAAGGTTTCAGATCCAAATTCAGAATCCATATGGCCCAATTATTACTTCTTAAAATTAATATAACTTTTCTTAAACTTCAATCACAAGCTAACACCCCCAGAAATCTCAGTCTCTAAAGACTAACAAAGCACAATGACAAGAAAATAGTGTAGTGAAACTACGATAATTGGGTGGGACCTGGGATCAGTCAAGAGAAAAACACTAAAAGGGACAAATTCAAATTATTTCGAAATGATGTAAACTAACTGTAGGAGAAACTCTTTTCATGGAAAATGGTCGGTCCAATATGGTAAGAGTGTGCTGCTCTTTTCACCATACTAATTTGGGGGTTGAAAAAAAATTGGGGGGTTGATGTTACATTTGCCATCCATGTCGTCAAATACAATGTTAAGTGTGACATGGAAAAATCCAAGTCGATTACCTCCTTGAGCAGCCAATACTAAGCTTCTTCTTGTCACAAGCTTTACTAGCCACCTATTCTTATACTTGTGGCAAGGAAATGTTGCCAACTCTTCTTATGCTTGTCAAGGTGTCAATCTACCATGTGGAACTTCCTTACTCTTCTTAGTGTCCTGATTAGCCGCCCATGTGCATCTATATAAGGGTGTTGTTTTTGCGCTAGAATCAAGTCATCAAGCCAAGAGAGCTAAGAAGAGAGTTAAAGAGGGTTAGGATTATTTGAGAACTATTGTTCTCGAGTATGAGGAGAGCGTTGTGAGCTTGAGTGTAAAACTCTTGTAATTTTCATCTTGTGTTATAGTGAAATTTTTTGTTATTTTTGTCCATGGTTGTAGGCTTACAAGTCAAACCATGTATATCGTGTGTCTTTATTGGTTATTTTTTTACATTATATTTCTTAGTGCATATTCTTGATGAATTGTTTGTAATCGATATTAGCTCTGTGGTGCAACAAACTAGTATCAGAACGGGCAATATGAGATCATTAAGATGGCTGCAAGTACATCATCGACCAAATATGAAATCGAGAAGTTCAATGGGAGGAATGGTTTCAGTTTACGATATATCAAGATGCGAGCGATGCTAGTTCAGCAAGGATTGGTGAAAGCCTTATCTAGTAAAGATAAATTACTAGATACACGATCAGAAGAACAAAGTTATGGAGAATCCACATAGTGTGATCTTACTCAGTATTGGAGATGAAGTTTTACAAGAAGTAGCGGATGAGACCACTGCGTCAGGTTTGTAGATCAAGTTAGAGAGCAAGTATATGACCAAGACGTTAACAAACCGGTTATATTTCAAGCAAAGGCTCTACACCGTAAAAATGGAGGAAGGTATGCCAATACACCAGCACCTTGATACATTTAATACCATTATTATGGATCTCAAGAATATTGATATAAAGATTGATGATGAAGATCAAACCTTGATTCTGTTGTGTTTATTACCACCATCATATGAGAATTTTGTTGATATGATATTATATGATCATGATGATATTTCTCTTGATGATGTTAAAAGTGCCTTAGGTTCCAGTGAGTTAAGGAAGAAACTTTCAAGTAAGGCAATTGACAACAATCAAGGTGAAGGTCTTGTTACTCGAGGAAGATCTAAGACAATAGGTGGCTAATAAAGCTTGTGACAAGAGGAAGCTTCATATTGGCTGCTCAATGAGGTATTCATTTAAAATTTTCCATGTCACATTTAACAAATCTCCACCTTGACTTGAAAAAGTTCTTCCAAGTCACATTTCTCTAAACTTAAACATATTCGTCACAACTGCCCTTCAGGCATTCATTGATTACGGATACCAACCAAGTCCAAGCAGTGCTTGAACTTGTGTGGAGGGAGAGTCTTTGTTAGCATGTTTGCGGGAATATCTTCTGTAACAATCTTACTGATTACAATATTACCTTGCAAACATGATCCCAAACGAAGTGATATCTGACGTCAATGTGCTTAGTCCCCTCGTGAAACATCTGATTTTTTTGTCCGATGAATGACACTCTAGTTATCACAAAACACAACAGTAGAATCCTGGTGTAAACCTAGACTGCTAGCCAGACCTTTCATCCACAAAGCTTCTTTCACTACTTCTGCTACTGTTATAGATTCTGCCTTAGTCATAAACAAGGCCAAAGCAGACTGTAACACAGCCTTCCAACTTATGGCTCCTTTGAAAAGAGTGAAGACATAAGTTAGAAAGCTATGTTACAGTCTACTGTGGCCTTGTCTACGACTAAGGTAGAATATATGATAGTAGCAAAAGCAGTGAAAGTAGCTTTGTGGATGAAAGGTTTGGCTAGCAGTTTAAGTTTGCAGCAGGATTCTATTGTTATGTTTTGTAATAACCAGAGCGCCATTCATCGACAAAAAATCAGATGTTTCACGAGTGGACTAAGCACATTGACATTAGATATCACTTTGTTTGAGATCATGTTACGCAAGGTAATATTGTAATCAGTAAGATTGCTACGGAAGATAATCCCCCAAACATGCTAACGAAGACTATCCCTCCACACAAGTTTAAGGATTGCTTGGACTTGGTTGGTATCTGTAGTCAATGAATGCTTGAAGGGTAGTTGTCACGAATATGTTTAAGCTTTGAGAAATGTGACTTGGAACAACTTTTTCAAGTCAAGGTGGAGATATGTTAGGTGTGACATGGAAAAATCTAAATCGATTACCTCATTGAGCAGCTAATATGAAACTTCCTCTTGTCACAAGCTTACCTATTGTCTTGGATCTTCCTCGAGTAACAAGACCTTCACCTTGATTGTTGTCAACTGCCTTACTTGTAAGTTTCTTCCTTAACTCACTAAAACTTAAGGCACTTTTAACATCGTCAAGAGAAATATCATCACGACCATATAACATTGTATCAACAAAATTCTCATATGATGGTGGTAATAAACACAACAGAATCAAGGTTTGATCTTCATCATCAATCTTTATATCAATCTTCTTGAGCTCTATAATAATGGTATTAAATCTATCAAGGTGCTTGTGTATGGGAACACCTTCCTCCATTTTTAGGGTGTAGAGCCTTTTCTTGAGATTTAACCGGCTTGTCAACATCTTGGTCATATACTTGCTCTCCAACTTGAGCCATAAACCTAACGTGGTGGTCTCATTCTCCACCTCTTGTAAAACTTCATCCCTAATACTGAGTAAGATCACACTATGTGCATTCTCCATAACCTTGTTCTTCTGATCGTGTACCCAGTAATTTGTATTTACTAGATAAGGCTTTCACCAATCTTTTTTGAACCAGCATTGTTCGTGTCTTGATACATCGTAAACTGAAACAAGAGTGTCATTCATCTGACGAAAAATTAGATGTTTCACAAGCGAACTAAGCACATTGACGTCAGATATCACTTCATTTGGGATCATGTTACGCAAGGTAATATTGTGATTAGTAAGATTGCTACGGAAGATAATCTCACAGACATGCTAACAAAGACTATTCCTACACACTAGTTCAAGCATTGCTTAGAGTTGGTTGGTATCCGTAGTAAATGAATGCTTGAAAGGTAGTTGTGGTGAAAATGTTTAAGATTTGAGAAATACGACTTGGAAGAATTTTATCAAGTCAAGGTGGAAATTTGTTAAGTCTGACTTGAAAAAATCCAAGTCGGTACCTCCTTGAGTAGCCGATATGAAGCTTCCTTTTGTCACAAGCTTTAGTAGCCACCTATTATACCTGGGACAAGGAAATGTTGCCAACTCTTTTTATGTTGTCAAGGTGTCAAGCTACCATGTGGAACTTCCCTACTCTTCTCAGTATCCTTATTAGCTGCCCATGTACATCTATATAAGGATGATGTTTTTGTTGTAGACTCAAGTCATCAAGCCAAGAGAGCTAAGAAGAGAGTTTGGGTTATTTGAGAATTATTGTTCTTGGGTTTGCGGGGAGAGAATTGTGAGCTTGAGTTTAAAACTCTAATAATTTTCATCTATGTATAGTGAAATTTTTTATTGTCTTTGCTCGTGGTCGTATGTTTACAAATTAAACCACGTATATCGTATATCCTTGTTGGTTAATTTTTTGCATTATACTTCTTGATGCATATTCTTTGTTTAACTCCGCAGCTCAACATCCAACGTCTAGTTCGAGGGATTCTTATTCTATTCAAAGATGTTTATGTTTGATATTATAAAGTTTGAAAACTTAATTGGAAAAAGTGACATGAAGTGTACCTAGGTGTATGTAAATAAATAGCATAATTTCATTTTTAACCTTAAATGTTTACGTATTTTTAATTTTCAGTTCTAATGTTTAAGATTTGTTATTTCTATCTAAATTGGTATCAAAATATGACTCCATTAGTCGTAACATTAACTTTTATTATTTAATTTAGGCCTCACATTTACCTATGTGACATGTAAATCTTAAATCCCAAACCCTAAATAATGTAATAATAATATTATTTAATTGGTTAGATAATATAGAGATTTATTGCATATTGTTTATAATTTTTTTTCTAAGTTTTTCCGGATTCTATTTTTATATTTTAATTTTGAAAAGTACAATATTTTATATAATTTTTCTTGGTACTAAAATTTTAAATCTTTACAGAGCTCTTAATAGGTTGTGTGTTATAAAAATAAAAAAAAAAGAAGGTTGTGGTTGAAACTTAATTAGACCTTGGTTGTCACACTTGGTTTCTTTTGAATGATTAATGGCACACCCTGTCCCACTTCATGCTAAACCTAACCTGCCCAAAGTTCAATTTATGCTTGAGGATATTGTCATTTCTTGCGGACTTTATCTAATTTGTACTTACAAGTCAATTTGCACACTGATAATTGTATTAAAATAGGACTTTAACTTATCCAGATGATTTATAAAAATTTTTTAAAAAAATTCGATTGTTTTAATCAATTGTTTTAATAGATTTGAGTTTGAATTTCAACACCTTTATTATTTTTTTTTTTGCAATCTGCAGCCTCTTACGTTAAAATAAAATAACAATTAGAAGCGTATTAGTTTAAGAGAATAACTTATATTAGAATCATCTTAAAAACTTGTTCTTTTAGGCACCAATAAAATAGTGACACCTCATTATTCTAAAAGGATATACAATAATTATCCTCACCAAATCAATTCACAAATTCAATATATGTCTAATTGATTTAATTAAAATTAATAATTAATTTAATAGCTAACTTATGCTGGAAATTCATTGAAACTTTTTTTTTACAAAGAAGTATTAAATAACTAAAAATGAAAGTGATTGAATTCGAATTCAAAGCTTACAATATGTCACAAGTTAATTTATCTTTAACCACTTGGTTCAAAGATTATTAGCCATTGAAACATTTCAACAAACACTAAAGATACACTTTCTGTGCGTAAAAAAACAAGACTTTAAGTGACGAAAAACAGTTTCTATAACATAAACACAATGTTTACAAAGCTTTTTTTACACAATGGACTACACTCTATACAAGTTTCTACAACAGAAGCACAATGTTTACAAAATTTTTTTTACACAACAGACTACACTCCATACAGAAAATCTGATCCTAATATAATTTATCAAAGATCTAATAAGTACTTCAACCTTCTACCCACAAGTTGCGATCAAACTATGCTCCTCTTAGAAAAAATATCCTCACCGACCTCACCATCGATGCAGATCGGATATGCATAGCAGGTACGCTCTTTTTTGAAAACAAATTCTCCAATAGTTTAATAGTTCTGAGTTTTAGTCACTCTAAATTATTTTTATTTCTTATTTTTTAATTAATTATTAATTTTGATTAAATCAATTAAAGATAAATTGAATTTATGGACTGATTTAGTGAGGACATGTATAAGATAATTATGGTATGTCTTTTTAGGTGTCAATATTTTATTGGTACCTAAAAAGTGACTTTTTAAGATGATCATGCTATAAGTTATTCACCAATAGGTTGTGATTGAGTGATCACATTGGTTGTGATTGAGTGGTAAGGGACTCACTTCTGCTTAAGCATGACTCAGGTTCGAGTCATGTGTATGGAGCAAACCGTGCTGGGAGGGGCGCCCCACTTCCATGTGACCTGACAGTTCTCCGACTCCGGAGTAATCGCATAAAGCGAATACCAGGGAGTCAAAGACAAAAAAAAAAGTTATTCTCTTAGTTACTTTTTTAGTTTAAATGCATTTTATGGATAATCTTTCTCCTAAATAATATATCAAAATTTAACAAAGTCATTAAGTCACATGTAGAAATATCAAGCTTCATGTTTTACATGATCTATCCAGAAAGGCTACACACATCTAGGGTTTGACGAGAACAAAATTAAGAAAAAAATAAAATAAAAGTTTGTGCGTTATTTCATTCGTTACACCAGTAATAATTCATCATTTCACCTTTTTCCTCGCATTAGGGATTGGATTAATTGAGCTGTCTCCTCAAAGAAAAAGGTGTATATAATTAAAAAATCATCTAATAGTATCTTGCTCAATTTTATTTGTAGCAACTCATTTTTCCAATCTTGGATTAATTTTTTCAAAATGAAGCAAAAAAGGAAACTTTCGAAAGCACATACCATATTCGAAGGAAAAAAGAAATACACATTGGTTATCAATTTTGAAATGTATGCATGGAACAGAGTAATTCAAAATTCAAACCCATACAAGTTAGTCCAGTTGATAAAAAGAGAAAGTTGTTTTTTGTCACTTAAGATTCGATTTTTTTATTGATCAAGATTGATCGTTATGAAAATCTTAAAATAAAATTTGGAATGGATCATGTTCATATGGATGAGTGCACTTTTAAGATAATCCAAAAATGATATTAAATTGAAAAAAAAAAAACTTGTAGATAACTCTCCTTGAATATTATCTAAAAAAATAATTCGAAATTGTAGTTTTTTTTATTACTTTATATTCATAAATTGAAGTGATCACCATCATCATTGATCAATCATCCATATTATGATAATTGTAACAATATTAAAAATAAAATATTATCTCTACAATTAATTTAAAATAATTTTTTTAAAAATCTTCTATTTATTAGAACCAAAAATTGTTATATTTTAAATACTGATAATTATAAAAAAAATAGTGATAATTAAGTGGCTGGATTCAAATGGGCCCATTTACAACCACACCAACAGCCTATTTCTATGGGCCCACGATAATCACACGTTGGATTTTGAATATTTCAAATGGTCGGTTTGCAGCCGCCCATCTCACGCGCCTCTACGAGACTTTCGATGGGCCACAGACCACACAATTATCATCCGGGTCTCACCAATCATTTGGTCGGAGATCCAGATCTTTTCCCCGCCAAATTCTCCGTAGCTACAATTAATCAGGACCATGCACGTGGCAACCTAAGGGCCCCATTAATTACCGGCAAAGTCACCGACATCTGGCCTAAAAATATGGCCCCCCGGGACTCTACACTCTACTGTGTTCTTGTTTTTACCGGGTACCTGCATTACCGGTTCCTTAGCCGTTGTCTCTTGGGTATATATAATAGAAGATACGAGATAGCACTTACTAAACACTAAGGCAAAGCAAAAGGGCAAGAAATAGCTTTTGATTCTTCTTTTGAAAGAGATAATTTAGATTGAGAATTATTTTTCCAGAAAATGCCAATTAATAGAATTGCAGTTGGAGCACCGGGAGAGGGGAGCCATCCGGATGCATTAAAGGCGGCTTTCGCCGAATTCTTTTCGATGATTATTTTTGTATTTGCAGGACAAGGATCCGGCATGGCTTTCAGTAAGATTTCAAATTCGAATATCTTCCATCTCTTGATAAAAAAAAAAATTGAATTAGTTAAAACATTGATTGTTAATGGGTTGACGTTATTGTTAATAGACAAGTTAACAAATAATGGGTCAAGCACACCAGCCGGCCTTGTAGCTGCATCATTGGCTCATGCATTTGCCCTGTTTGTGGCGGTTTCGGTTGGGGCTAACATTTCAGGGGGTCATGTCAACCCTGCTGTCACCTTTGGGGCATTCGTTGGTGGCAACATTACTTTTTTGAGAGCCATTTTCTACTGGATTGCACAGTTGCTAGGGTCAGTCGTGGCTTGCTTGCTGCTTAAGTTTGCCACTGGCGGATTGGTAACGAGCTTCTGAAAATTTTAATCAATCTTGATGGGGACCTAAGAATCAAGAGTGTGCATCTCGCATTTAAACATTTGACTCAATTGATTAGTGTATGAATTTTTCTTGACAAGTAGAGTTTAAAAAAAAGTACATAAGGAACTTGTAAAATTTTTAATCAATCTTGGTTTAGACGTAAAAATCAAAAGTATATGCATCTCGTATCTGAACATTTGACTCGATTAATGTATGATGTTTTTTGAAGAGTAGAGTTAAAAAAAAAGTACATAAGAAACTTGTAAAAATTTTAATCAATCTTGGTTGAAGCGTAAGAACCAAGAGTATATGCATATCACATATGAACATTTGATTCAGTTGATTAGTGTAAAGATTTTTTTTTTCTTGAAGAGTAGAGTCGAGAAAAAAAAAAAGCAAAAATGCATCTCAGACTAGGAAAATTTCGACAATTTAGTGCAGTTCATATTAACTTAGACCTGATTAAACGTAAGCATGATAGCATGCAGGCTTGCAGAAACTTAGAAGTTCCAAGTTCTAACTGGTTTGAAATTCATTGCAAAGTGTGAACGTTTGAAATTGTTGAACATTCATGTAAAAAGAATCTATAAAATTAAGTGACAGGATACATTTCAACCATCGCTATCAGTTATAAGGGTAACTGATCATTCGTATTCCTTTGTTGAACTTTCAAGTTTATTTAGTTATAATCTTTTTAGCAGCCTGAATATGTCAACTATTAACTCAATGTTTAATTTTAGTTGATTTGATCAACTGCAGGAAACATCAGCTTTCTCCCTATCGTCTGATGTATCCGCCTTGAACGCACTTGTCTTTGAGATCGTGATGACTTTTGGCCTTGTCTACACAGTATACGCCACGGCAGTGGATCCGAAGAAAGGAAACTTGGGGATTATTGCTCCTCTTGCAATTGGTTTCATAGTCGGTGCAAACATCTTGGTTGGTGGTGCTTTTGACGGTGCCTCAATGAACCCAGCAGTCTCATTTGGTCCTGCTGTCGTTAGCTGGACATGGACTAGCCACTGGGTCTATTGGCTTGGCCCAATGATTGGGGCAGCCATTGCTGCCATGATCTATGACAACATCTTCATTGGTGATGGCATGCATGAGCCTCTTTCTACCAGTGACTTTTAAGAGCTTCTTTCCTGTCAAGGGTCAAGTTTCTCTCGGACATTTTTAGGCCACGGAGAGTAAAAAAAGTGGGAAAGGAAGGCGATGATTTCTCAGGGTGGAATTGGGGTTGAATTTGGATTTCTTGTATTTTTTTTTTGTTGTAGTTTGTTCTAAATTTGTGTTATGACTGTGGATAAAAGCTTCTGTCTTGGTTATATCAGTTGTTTATCTTGTGTGTCTGGAAAGCTGTCATGAGAAATTCGATATTAAGTTATGCTGATATTCAGCCATCCACCAAAAGCTACCATCAAAATTGACAAGGAAATATCATAAAGATGTTAAGCAGTAGATTTCCCACAATTTGGAGAACTTCAAGCTATGTATACGATTCCATTAACGCAAGTTTCCAACTCTAGATTGTTTGTGAACATCAAATTATATGACAGCTTTTACTGGTCCAGAAGGAACAGTTGCACAAAATCAGCCAGCTGCCTGAGACAGAAGGCATTTGGTTTGACTATTACTAGGAATACTTAAAAGTCATACCGCAATTCTACAAAGAAATCTATTCTTCTGAGTGCCCTATGGATCTAATGCCTTTTACAGCGATCAGTGCGCTAGGGGCTACTACCACACTGCACCGGCGCATCCAAATGGGGCTTTAGAATTCAAGATATGGAAACTTTTCCAAATGAATCATGCATGGAAGAAATTAATTATTTAAACATGAAACCATTCGATCTATTAAAAAAGTTATTGAAATAGAAACTTTCCAAATTACCTTTAATTTGTTCTTTTAAGTTATGTTACCAAATGATTGGATTAGTTTAACCAGTGACTGATATTGTTGTTGGCACAGGCTAAACCTATAATGGGTGAAGAACACCAGCAGGCCTGCTGGCCTTGTAGTTCCATCAATGATTCACAAGCATTTGCCCTGTTTGCGGCATTCGGTTTCTGTAAGTTGGAATATACTCGAAATTAGAAAAAGCGTGTGAACCCTACTTTCATCTTTGGTGCATTATTTGGTGGATTGCACAGTTGCTATAGCCTATAGGGTCAGTCGTAGCGTGCTTGCTGCAGAAGTCTGCCACCGGTGCATTGGTGAGAAACTTCAAAAATACAATTTTCAACCAGGAGAATTTCAACAATTAATGCATGTCAATAGTAGCAACTTGGGCAAATGGAACCTCAAACCTGGGACTTGTTATTTTTTCTAACAAAAACTCAGGTAATGTAGCCCTGGAAAAAAGTCAAATGATTTGACAGGCTTGCAAAGTTCATTGATCAGTGCATTCACCAGCTTCTTATTGGACATTTTCAACATTAAGTGTGCGAACCAATCTTTAAAAAAATAAATAAATAAATATATTACTTAAGATATATTGGCAAGCAAATTTTTAAGAAATTTATCAGGTAAAATGAGTTTTAAAAAAAACTAAATATTATAAAGTTATTAGATGAATTTAATGATTATGAAAATTAAACATACACATTATTTAAGACAAAATAACAATTTATAAGGTAAACCCTTTAAATTAATATTCAATTATGGGTCTCAAAAGTATTAATTTAAAAGATTTTACTGTATATATTAGAAAGTTATCCTTTTAATCTTATAAACTTCACTCTCATTTCTAAAATTCAAATATAAGACTTTTGAATTTCACTCTCATTTTCTAAAATTCAATTGTAAGACTTTTGAATAAATAAAAATTCAAGTTGTAATTGTTTTCTTTTTAACTGCAAGTATTTTCATTCGTTTTATAATTTAAAATTAATCTTATTCGGATTGAAAATGATAAACGGTAAAGCCTTTTCAATAATAACGATTTTAAAATTCGAATCATATCCAAATACTTGGAGAATAAGTCCAGTTCCACTCCTTCCAACCACTTGTTGGTAGTTGTAATTGTTGATCTTTCTTAATTAGAGACGTCTAAAGCAAAATTATATTCAACATCAAATTTAACATTATGCTTCTCTTCTCAAACTCAATTCGTTCTGCTAGTTAATTCAACTATTCAACTTCTCTGTGCCGGAAAACAAGTTAGATAAATTTCATGGATGCGACTCTCTCCCTATTCTTTGATTTATATTGTTGGATATAAAGGTTTGATATAATATCATAGTCAACAGTGTCCCGCAATTGAACCCAACCAATAAAATAACAGAAAACAACATGGATTATGTTGACTGCAAAGATCAGCTTCACGTTATTGATGTACAGTCACGAGCTTAGAAAGCAAGAAATGGGTCGTTGACTTGATTTATGAAACAAGATTTAGTGTTTACAATACCAAACATTTGGAGAAATTATAAAGAATTTTTAAAACCTTTCTTGTTGTATTGATTTTGCATCTGTCCTATGAAGATAAGACACAATCTCCTTTATTTTTGCCGAATATATAGGACATGGAAATAGCTTGAGGAAAGGAAAATAATACACCGCAGATAGAGTTTTTAAATTTCATGAACCGGTTTAACAGGATGACACTAACTCAACGCTTTCATTGTTTCTGGTTAAGCAGGTTTTTGCTTTACAAAATTTCAACAAAACAAGGTAAAAAAGATGCATAATTCACGTAATCTTACTAAGCCATGTATATCTCTGTTGAGTGTATGCATAATTTACGCAACAAAAGACTGCATCATAAAAATTGCTAGCCTTATGAAAATGAGACTTCTTCTGGCTCAAGGACTAATTGTTAGGGAAAGTACTTGTGATTTTCAGGTCCTACAAACTCATATGAGCATGTTTGGGACATAATTCATTGATGTTTTGCACTTGAACAAACTTGTAAAAGTACTTTTCTTGTGAAAGTGGTGAAGTCTCTTCTGGCTGGTGAGAATCATATGAAGGAACCTTAGTCAGATTTCGGAAACTAATCCCATCAGATGTTGTTAGGATTAATGGTTCCACAACGACGACATCTTGTAGACGTCCGGCGAACAGAATCTCATCTTCTTCATTGGCAAATCCCTCCAATTTAACCACTTTGAGATGCTGCAATTTTGTGTATCTACCTACTTGGTTGGAGCATGTGGCTGCACTTGGCATGACATAGCTATTATGATCAATCTGCACATTGAATAATCAGTACATCAATTCCTCTAACACCAATAAAAATTTTAGCATATTTAAGTTAAAGTGCAGGCTTAATTTTGTTGCCTTTCCAAGAGTTTCATTAAAGGTTGCTGTCAAATTCGTGATTACATGAATGTATCAATGTGATCAATGTCACGAGAAATGTACCAAAAGAAGAATCAATAACACCAGGAGAAATCACAAAATTAAAGTTCTCTCTCTCAAAATGAAGAAAACAATTGAACTTACAGTCAGAAAGAGTCGCTGTAAGGAAGGACAGAGTTTCAAGAAGGTGATTAGAACATCACTATTGTATAATCCCTTTGAATAATTATCAGTCCACCACAGCTCCTTCAGCCTATAAAATTGGAAATCGGCTTGAAAAGATGATAGTGAGGGACAGATTAATGCCTGCGCTTGCAAAGAATTTTTTATTAATTAGAATGGCTACATTCAATAGTAAGTCAACAGAAAGTAATTCTTTTTTTATTTAGCATGACTATGTTCTAGAGGCGGCAGCAGCAGCAGCAGCAGAGTTTGAAACTAAAACTAGAAAAATACAGATGACATACCTCAAAAATCCATTTGCACAAAGTAAGAATTTCAGAATTCTTTATTGTCAGCAGGACTCGATCAAAATCACAAGTTCTGGAGGCACTGTAGCCAGGGCCTTGCCTAGAATCAAGCATGGCATTTGCCAGGTTGAAATGAAACTCAGGCCAAAACCAAGGAAGTTGCCCTCTATACAAAAAAGTTTTAAGTTTACAGGATCTAATATGGAGAGATTTCAACTGTGGACAATCAAAAATGGTTAAGCTTAAAATCTTAGTATCAGAATCAATGCTCAAGGATTCCAACCCATTGCATCCGATGATTTTCAGGTTTTCAAGAAGCTGGAATTTTGAGACCATAGAGGAAACTGCTTCACTGCTAAGGTGGTTTACTGATATCAAGTTAAGGGTCTTAACAAAGAAGGTAGATGGAGTTGGCTGAAGACTAAGGTTTTGGGGGTTCAACTCTATTTGCCAACCAAACTGTCTTGGATTTTGCTGGTTCTCTGCCGAGAAATCCAGGTGAAGTTTATTGTTAGGTGCTATAATAGCTGATAGAACACCGTCTTCGCCGAAGTGGAACCGAAGTCTTCTAGTGTTCCTTGTCGGATTGTGCTCATCAAAATTTGTAAGAAAACCAGAAACTGCAGTAGGAACATCTTCTTTGCTTCCATGTTTCACTAAAGCCAGGTTCCATAAAAATCTCCATCGGGTAGATAGGAAAACGGTTTGGATAGCAGATTCAAAGGGAAGTAAAGAAATTATATGGAAAAGGATCTCATCTGGTAAACTACTGATGAAATCTCCAGCTTTTACTTCCATGGCAAATCTCCTGTTCCAAGCTAAATTAGTCTTGTATAGTTCAAATTGATAAGAATGCACGCACGTTACCACAGAGAAAAAAGAAAAAGAAACTCACCCGGGCATTTTGCAGTAATCAAATTGGAGCTGTTGGAAACCCCTTTTATATGCTTGATTTTCTTTAAAGGTCTGCAAAAATGGTAATTTCAAGATTAATCTCATCACTTGGTTAATTTATCAATTGGATTAGCATAGTCGTAGCTATTGTCAAATTCAAAAATCACAAGCAACTTTGACTTTTATTAAATTTATAAAGTCGTCCTTGGTAGGACCTCCGTTAAATTGCTCCAATTATGCTTAAGCAAGGAACTGCTGTTTGAAAGTGTCAACAATAACCAAGCTCTTACTGTTGTATTTGTAGCAAAGTTACAAGCATAACAGTTCCCATCTGGCCAAAGAAAGAAAAATGGTTTCCAATGAAACGGAATTGGGTAATTGAGTAGCTTTAACCTTTAAGTAGCACTGTCAAAATGGACCGAGGCCCGTTGGGCCGGCCTGATCTGGTCCATTTATTTCGGGCTTTGAGTTCTTTTTGTAGCCTATTTAAGAAAGAAGGCTTTTTGGCCCGGCTCATTTAGGCCCGGACCTAAATGGATTTAGCCCGGGCTTAAATGGGCCGACCTGTTTAATTTTTTAATATTTTAATTATATTAAAATTTTATTTTTATTTTTATTATTTATATGTTTAGCATTTTAATCAAAAGTAAAATATATAAACTTAATACTATTTAGTATTACTAATTTACTTCAAACAAATCTAATGACTCACAACCTCTTACACATACTAGTTAGAAGGGGAAGAGTACATTTGTTTTAAGTGATGTAAGTTCATTTTTGTTTTTTAAGCATATACTTTATTTTAAATTCTCTTTTGTAATGACAATTAAGTTATTTTGAAATGTCCAAGGACATAGGCTTTCAAAAGATTTGAATTCAAGTGGAAGAACCAAAATCTCAATTAGATCTTTATTTGGAAGAGCTAAAGATTATAGGTCATATGATTGAAAATTTAAATGTGTTGTAATGGTAGAAAGATCATAAGCCAAGATTTCCAAAGCTTGCAAGTATAGCTTATGATATCTTGAACATTCCAATAATAACAATAGCATCGGAGAGTTTTTTTAGTATTGGTTCTTGTGTTTTAAACAAGTATTGAAGCTCTCTAAATCATGAGAACGTGAAAACTTTCATTTGCATCCGAAATTAGATTCTTGGTTTTAAAAGTAATGCTATTAATTATTTGACAATTTTTAATCAATTCATAAGTTTAATTTTTGTGAGTTCTTATATTATTTTTTATTTATATTTGTAAATGGCAAAGTTGAAAAAGAATTGATTGAATGTGATTAACTCTATGGAGGAGATGGATTGACATAGATCTATTTATCATGTTTTTTATTTTTAATATTATTGAGACATATTTTTCAGTATCTAGGTTTGTTAAAACAATTTATATTATGCTTGTTAAACTATTAATATGTAATGTTCAAATAATGTTGAAGACTTGATGGATTTGATGTTAATTTATTTGATGTTTGTTTAATATTTATTTCAAATTTTACTTTGTTTATTTATTAAAAATTAGATTTTAATATAAAATTTAATTATTTTAATTTCTTATACGGGCCGGCCGGTTTAAGCCCTTTATCCCTTAGGACCAGATATAGGCTTGCATTTTAAGGCCCATTTAATTAAAAGGACTTTTTGGCCCGGCCCATTTTGATAGTGCTACCTTTAAGTTATTTCTGTAATTGTCAATATTAATTGCTTTTTTTTTTCTATTTTTAGAAAGAAAATGAAACATTACAGCAGTTTGTTTTGAAGAAGACAATGAAGTCAGAAAATAGTCCTTTTGGCAACAGAATAGCATAAATAACTACGAATCTACTTGATCTAAGATTATGACATTAACAAACCAAATACTGAAATAGTAACTTAACTGGCCTCATAACAGGTTTGCTAGTCAAGCATGCATGCAGCAAAAGAAACTGACGACAGACAAGTAGTAGGAGCCCAGGGGGATCTCTGTCACATACAGTTAATTCTTTCCTTTCTTTGGAATAATGCTGGAAATAATCAAAGAACCGCTAACACTTTTTCTTTATTGTCCTTTAAATGCAGATGTGGGAGCAGATCTGCTTCAAGTCCCACCTGAAGATAGTTGCCGGTGACAGGTTTTATTTATTTGTTTATTTATTTATATTTTTTTTTTAAGACTTTGATGGCCTAATTATGATCCCAGAGAAAGAAACATGAGATTACTGATAGTTGGAAATAAGCCAACAATGGAAATTAGATTCTAAAGAAGACAATTTCATGAAGGGTTTTGCTCACGTGGGCTTTAAACGTTTGTTAATAAATTAATTAAATTATTATTTCTTAAAAAAATTTTATGTTCAATGCAGTACAGTAGTTAGTTGTTAGTTTGATAAATTGCAAAGCAATAAAAATACAGTGCCTATGTAACCAGAAAAAATATACACTGCTTAGTATATGGTAACCTTAAAAATATATCTTTAGGATTCCATGGTATACAGTAACCTAGGCTTGGTGGCAAGATTTGAGATTTTGAGGTTTGATGTTAAAATCCTTTTATGGATGTAATATTTATCATCGTAGCTTCTTATGTAAATGTACGGTTAAAAAACACTCTTTCATAAATTAGTTATGATTTTTTGTCCTTTCCTTACTTTTTAAGTAAAAAATCATAAATTTATTGTTTTCTAAAGTCCTTCGATGCCTACTGGTCTGGCTTCAAGGATTTGGATATAATGTTTTTGTTTCTCATATTTGAGGTTATAAAGTAAAGTTTAATATCTAAATTCTTTAATTAGTTATTTGATAAGTTGACTAGGGTCTATATAGCGTTGCCATGTAATTGATAGTATTCTGTTGCAAAGCTTTAGAACAAGAATGACAAAACTAAACTCTAATTTTTATGATGAATCTTGATGTAATTAATTAGTTTTGTCGCAATAAGTTCAGATCTCAATTCAAACTTTTTCTTTTCTATATGCATTCTTGTCCTTGTTAGACTGTTAATTTTCATAGTATGAGCAACCAACGCTGTTAGGATATATCAAATTTTTTGATAAATAAAAAATTAATGGAAAACTAAAGAAACCATATTAGACCCACATCCAAGTCTAATTGTCAATGACACATATAATGTTCTTATTTGTGAAGAAAGAATTGGTCATTTCTACAGAAAGTAATTACTTTGAAAGCTTCAAATATGTTGATGTGTGCATATATATATATAAATATATATATATATATATATATATATATATATATATATATATATATATATATCATCACTTAATTGGCTCCAATTCTCACACATGATGATTTTAATTTTTGCGTTTAAAAACTCGCATCAATCTGGTGCATTTAAAATTTTATATATTTTTGAAGTATTTTTTACAAAAATCAAATTCTGATTAATAAATAAAACTATTCATTATATTATCAATTGAATTAATCCACTAGGTATATTATATTCGAATAAAAGTGGCATAAGAACGCATTTGGAGCTTAATTTCAGGGTGCTGGATTTGCAAGCGCTGCCGTTTAGATGTCAGATATATTCCCTTCTGATCAACTGGCGCTATTTTGCGGTTTCGGCTCCCTTTGACACCGATATCCACCGCAACTCAGATGTGAGTTTCATTCACATACTTAGCGGTCCGTTGAGGCAACAAAATAGTGTGACTGTGGCAAACAGTGGGCTTCGCGGGACGTTCAACCGCTATTACCTGCCATTGTTCATCGACAATTTCAAGAAATTAAAGCCTCAAACAAGTCAAAAGAACAAATTAATTCAAAATTTTGAGCTTTGATTCAAAGTTAATAACAAGTTTTGGCTAAAATTACCACTTTTTTCTGCAAAATTTGGGTTTACTCCTGTTTAGCAAAATTTTTTGAAAAATTTCAAAATTTATAAAGGATTTTAACAAAAATTTGATATGCTCAAATTCTTTCTTGAAAATTTACTTGAAGATGTAGGTTTTTTATGTTTTAATTCCTCCAGCATATAACCTATTATTAAATATAAAACTAAGAAAGAAATATATTATTTTATTTAATATAATATATGTTTTCTTTTATATTATTAATATTTATACATTTTTACAAATCTAGTAATACCGATATTGTAATTTTTTTGATATTTTTCTTTGTTCTTATATATGATATCATTATAATTCTTTTATAATTATTTTTTTATTTCATCAAAAATTACAATAGAAAGACAGGGAAAGAGATTAGAGACAAATGCATTAGAGAAGATATGCACAAAATATTATTTGTGATGAGAAAAACATGTATGAATATGCGTTTTTTAATACAATAAGAGTACGTTTGGATGAAAAATTTTGAAATTTTGAAACATTTCAAAATTCATTATTTTAAAATGCTAACATTTATAATTGTCTTATTTGAATAAATATTTTTAAGAAGGAATTTTTGAATACTAGAATTTGATGAAATAAAAAATAATTATAAAAGAAAAACAACGATATGATATTTTTGAAAAAGAAAAATATGAAATAAAATATGCAATATTTTTATCATTAGATTCATAAAAATATGTAGATATTATTGATAATATAAAAAAAGCAAAAATATATATTAAATTTAAACAAATAATATGTTTTGGTTATTAATTTTATATTCAATAGTGAGCCATGTCTAAAAAGAGGAATAAAGATTAAGAGAAATTTTGACAAACCACTTCTTTAGGTGGATTTTCAAGAGGGAATTTAAGAATATCAAATTCCCTCATGAAATTCCTTGAAAATTTTGAAATTCTTCATATTTATTTGACAAACTGGAAAATTGGCTTTTGGACTTTTGAATATCTTGATTGAAATGAAATTCTTCCTTAAAATCCCTCATCCAAACACAGTGTAAAAGTTTTTTATTTGAATGATGAAAGTAACTGTTAATATTCGAATATCAAATTTGTAAAATTTTTGTATCTTATAACTTTACTTAGTAATAAGCATAGAAATGGGCAAAGATAAAAATTTTGTTAATTTAATTATTAGATTTTATTACTATCCTATTTTGTAACTTAATTGTTGGATTAACAATATTTTTGTCCTTAATTTTTTTCATCTCTTCTTTTAAACAAAATCTAAAAATAACATGAACTCGAAAGGTTAGATCTACTAGTAAGCAAATGTTGTTTTGCAAGTCAAATTTTGAGTTCAAGTCTAGTGAGCAGCATCCAAAGAAATTAATTTTCTTGAATGCATAGGTCAATATGGGAGGTGTGCTCTTACGATTGCAAGATTATTATGAAAAATTTTTGTGTTTATTATGATTTTTTTAATTTGTAACTTGTAATTTAAAAAGAAATATGGGTATCAAAGACAAGTTTAAATATACTTTGCGTCAATTTTCAAGACTCAAGAGAAATTTGTGTTAAAAGCTTCAAAGGCAACGTTCTTGTCTAGTTTCATTTCACTGCCCCTTTGCTGCTGTGTAAATACCATCCCTTTTGCTGTTGGGTTTATGTTCTGAAGCTCACAGTTTTGAGAAAATCAAAGACGGAGAAAAAACCAATGAAGGAATAATAGAGACAAGCGATCGAGCCTACGGGACAGAGTTCAGAACTCTAAAGGAGGAAGAGCAGGAATCTTAAACGGTGTAGTATTAGATGAGTTTTATTATGGTATGTAATCTTTTTATTTTTATTTGTTGTATTTATTCATTTATTAAAAGAATAATAATATACCAATATTGGTTAGGATTGAGTAGTAAAGGACTCATTCCTCTTTAAGCATGACCCGGGTTCGAGTCATGCATATGGAGCAAACCGTGCTGGGAGGGATGCCCCACTTCCATGTGGCCTGACAGTTCCCTGACTTCGGAATAGTTGCATAAAGCGGATACTGGAGGGTCAAAGACAAAAAAAAGAATAATAATATAAAAATAAAAAATAGAGAAAAAGAAGATTTCATGATGTGTTTTGATAAAATTTTAAATACTGGACAATAAATAAATAAATAAATAACTAAATAAGTAAGAAATTTTTGATAATAAGATTTTTTGGGACAAGAACGCATGCGCACACACAAAAAAAAAAGAGAGGAAACTCAACCGGGCACTTTGCAATTATCAAATTGGAGCTGTTGGAAGCCCCTTTTATATGCTTGATTTTCTTGGGAGTTCCGCAAAAATGGTGATTTCAAGATTAATCTCATCACTAGCTTAGTTTATCAATTGGATTTAGCCTAGTCGTAACTATAGTCAAATTAAAAAATCACAAGCAACTTTGAATACTTTTATTAATTTTGTAAAGTCATCATTTAAATTGCTCTAATTATGCTGAAGTAAGCCAGGAACTGCTGTTTGAAAGTGACAAAAATAATCAAGCACTTACTGTTGTTTTTTTAGCAGAGTTGCAAGAGTAACAGTTCCTATGGGCGAACTAGCCCTGGCGAGTCAGTTTAACCCGTGCCTTTCTCACACGAAATTCAGTGAGATTGCGGGCTGTTTTTAAAACTTTTTTGGAAAGAAAATCATTTTGAGAAAATGATGAAATTATGAAATAATTCCTTAAAGGTTTTTCATGAGATATATTTTGATTTTGAGACTTTAGGCCCCTAGTTTCATGCATTATGATTTATGAGGCTAATGGACACGCCAAATCATCAGCGGTCTCGAGGTCACCTGGCAAGTGGATCCGAGGACCACCTATAGATTATGGCCATAGATCTAGCAGAGATAGCCGTAAGGGGCGATGGCCTACAGGTGCACCCCAATAGCGGAAGATTTTCGTTCTCGTAAGGGGGAGGGGGAACGATGATAGCATGATTTAATTGTAGGGTGATGCCTAGTCTCAACTTGTTGATTTCTATTTACTGAGAGGACTTACTGAATACTATTTACTGTTTAATACATATTAAAGTAAACTGTTTAACCAGTGATTTGAATGGTGTATTGAGAGTGTTGTTTACTATATCCACTATTTTCCTACTTGGTATGATTTTAGAAAAAATAAATATTTTGTGGCATATAGTTTTGCTTTCTATAAAGCAGCATACGTTTCCTTTACTGAGCGCTTAGTTCGCTCACCCATTTATTTTAACTCCACAAATAAAAGACACGGAGTTAGAGAATTAGCTCCAAGATGGATATAGCTACATATAAAGCGCTGGGGCAAAGTATGTTAAACATGACAGGTACAGTCTCTTCTCTTTTACATTTTAGACATAGGTATACAGTACTACCTTATTAAAATAAAGACAATAGGGGATGTCAGATGTAAGGAAATATGAAAAGAATTTTCATATTCCGTATTTGTTAAATAAATGTTTATCATTTATTACTGTCATTGTTGAATGTTAATGACATCGCAGACAGCCCAACCGAAAAAGTTATATAGAAATACATGAAAAATTGTGGTAACGGGTTGTTACAGATTTAATGGTATCAGAGTCTTGATTGGTCTGATGTCTGTTAATGCCTTTAGCACGGGAAGTGTTGAGAAAGGTTAACATCCCTTGTAATACTGTATAGTCTGAATGTATAAAGGAGTCAAGTGATTGTAAATTGAGTTAAGTGTTTAAATGTGGTGAAAGTTGATGAATTAAAGGTTACAAATAGAGATTGTAATCCGAAAATTTTACATGAGATAGGCGATCTTATCATTATAATGTCAGGTCTATTCGGTAAGGTATAGTGAGGAACTCGGTGAGGGCCCCACCAGGACTTCTCTGTCTATATCGAACTAAGATCCTGAAATGATGATATTGAAATGAAAAGGGATAATATTAGTGCATAAGCCCTAAGATCGCATGTTTGAAGTATATCGAAGAGAGAGAATTAAAGGGGAATTTATGAACATACCCCTGCATTAAAATAATTCCTTTGAGTTATGAATGACTAAATTGATCTAGAATAAAATTGATGGTGAAATAGTGTGTGATGATGCAAAGGACATATTACTTGTTTGATGATCCCTACCGTGAGCCCCATTTATATGTTGATGAGTAAGGCGACTTGGAGTATATACTATGAGAAGTCACGAGATAGTCGGCCCTGTTGTGGATTTTAGGGTCTGAATTAAAGTAAAAATATGGACTATATTGGTTAGGGATTATTGAATATTATGAAAAGTGATATACTTATAGAGTGTGAATAAAAAAAAGTGAATTGTGGGATCAATGATTTAAAATCGATGATGTTAACATTGGTTCTATATACTCCTTATGTTTTTAGGAGAATAAATACGATATTCATAGAACCAAAATATTGTGAAATACATGTGAAGTGACTTGAAAAATTTATACATATGTGTTTGGAAAATACATAGTGGATCTGATGGACGTAAATAATGAGGCATCCAAGATGATATGAGTTTATGAATTAGAATATACAGGATGATATTTTAAGTAAACTTTTGGAATAACGTGGATTCGAGAGATTGTTGACTCGATTCACAACATGGAATCTATTTGTAAGCTCTTACCAGTGAATCAGAAGAACTTTAGAAATTACTCAAGAGATTGATGAGTAGAGACTCAACTGTTTTGGTATAACTGGTGAAAACGAAAATTTTATCGTTTTGAAAACAACGGGATTGGTACTCTCTACAGTTGCTTCTAGGTTCCAGAACAAGTATGGTATTTTAAAATACCTACCTTATTCTATCTGGATCCTTAGCCGACTGTAGTATCCTTCCTACATGTGAGCCTAGAGCCAACTAGGAAGATTTTAAAGAGAATGAATATGTGTATTGATATAAGTAATATTGTTGAATAATGCCATAAACTTCTAGGAACGGAAAACCTTATTGTTAAATCAGTGAAATTGAGTTCTAATTAAACTATGTACATTAGAGACGTGAGGTCTCAAATGATTAAGTGGACATTGAAATTGTCTGAGTAAAGGATCTTATTATTTAAGTGAGATCAAAGTGTGGTTATTGAGGTATAAAATTTATGAGGTTTACCTGTATAGCATAAATGAATTGTTGAAGAGTTTGTGGAATTCGCCACCTTACTGATGTGATACATATATGTGAGAAAGTGAAAGTGAATGGGTATGTATGAGTATAGTATTCAAAATGGTTACAAGATGGTAACGGTAAAATACTATATTAAGTGAGAAAAACGACTGTGGTGATAAATATGAAAGAATGAAAACGTCTTAAGAGACAAGTCACATGATAACTAGGGAACAGGAGTTATGAGGTAAGTTCCCAAGTATATGAATAAATGTGATTTTGTCTGATCATCATGTGGTTGTGGTTGAAATTAATAATAAACCAGATTTTGATAGATGAAATTTGTTATAATCAGAGAAGCAGATACAAGAAATACTGCTAATCCTGAAAAAGGATATACAGATGTGTATATAGGTACATATTAGAATTGTGAAATTGTATAAGTAAAATGGTTATGAAATCTGAATAATGACAAATTCAATTTCAGAAATTGATGTGAGAAAATTATACTTGCAAATATATTCTCCAAGCAGTGACATTACATGTACTAGGAGAATAAGAGATAAATTGATAACTCGATATGAAAAGAAGTTATTGAGAAAAATGATTACCTGAGACGTAATCGATGGTTAGTATTAAGGTCTGTAAAAGAAGGGCAGCCATAGTTTAACCATGAAATAATCATAGTGGGATGGTAAAGAATCCGAAAGAACCATGAGGTTATAGAAGTGATTATGGATTGAGTAACCAAATTAATTCACCTCATCATTATGTTTCGGGATGTCTTGAGTGCCTTGGTCGATATATATTGGTGAAACAGTGAGAACATATGTGAAGTTCCAGTGAGTGAGTACATGTGATAAGGATCCCTGATTTGCCATATGCTTTAAGAGAATAGCAAGAGGCTTTGGGATTCCAAATTTTACTGTCAGCACCGCCTCTGATTGATGTAGATATCCGAGCGCATTGTGTGGATGCTCCGGGATATATTGAGAGTGAGTGCGTTTTATTTAAAAGACTACTGGGGCAATTACATACGATTGATTAAAACTATCAAATGATAGTCACCAAATTATTATCGACTTAGCATCGATGAGATGATAAGTGATAAGTAGTATGAATGAGTTACTGTGTAAAAGAAGTGAAAACTTGCTAACTCCCAAGGATGATAAAAGATTTCAGGGAGTATAAATTGGTTTTGAGAGAAAAAGCCCGAGTTCTTCAGGACCTTGAGCAAAATCCGGGATGGGTGACCCACGAGTGGGGCGATCACCCAACAGCGGATAACATGTTGTGAGGTGTGGGCGAACTAGGTGGTCGCCGACTCACTTGAAAGAGTAATCCTAGAGCGCGGGAGAACGCCAAAAGGATAACTATTGATGACCCAAAGAGATGGGCAGGACTCTTAAAGAAAATTTGGAGCATGAAGAAATACTAGTAGGTTCATCTTAGAGACGAGGTTAACTAAAAGTTGGAAATGTGATAAGGAAGAAAAAAATACCTGTATTAGTGATACTTCCTAAACTAAGTGAAAAAAATTGAAAAAAAAATATATAATGCTATCTGGATAGTTGTGGATATATTGAGTGAGTCTACTTATTCCTTGATTATGGAATTTATTTAGCTAATTAGTGTCTTGGCCAAGGCATAATGAGAGGGAAATTGAGTTCCCGACACATTGGATCGTTAGAGATCTGAGATCGTATGAGAGATGTGCACTACCTCCAAAGTTGTAAGGAGTGCATAATGTATTCCATGTCTCGATGTTGAGAAAGTACCATCCAGATCCTTCTCATGTGATTCGACATGAGCCAATGAAATCAGAGAGGAGATGAATTTTGCTGAGAAATCGGTACGGATTTTGGATAGGAAGGATGAAGTGTTGTGATCTAAGATTAATCCTTTGATTGGATGCTCTGGCAATAGGAGGCTACTTGAGAGTTAGATAGCATTATACGTGAGAAGCATCCAGAGCTCTTTCAGTGATAGGTCCATATAAAATTTAGAGGACCAAATTTCTTAAGGTGGGGAGAAAATGTAAGACCCAATTATACACTACTGTAGACTCTAAATTCATAAAATTGATAATGGAAATTAAATAAATAATGAACATTGATTTCCACTTGGGTGAAAAGCTCCTTAACTTAAGATGTGAATGGAGCAATTTCGGGTAAATAATCTATGGCGAGTATATGGAACAGCTCGCCAATGGGCGAGAAAGGGAGGATGATCACCAATGGATAATGGCGAGGGCGAATAGGCAAGTTCGCCAAGTTAATTGGATATGATGATCACCCGTGACTTGGTGAGTAACGTGATCTCCCATATAGAAGCGCAGATGATAGCCTAGTAGGCAAGAAAAGCCAAAATGTACTCGCCAAATTTATAATGTTAAGTGTGATCGCCAACTTGTGGCTTCAGTCATAGCAAGTAGGCAAGGAGAACAATAAATGGTGATCGCCAAGTAAAGGAAATCAGCTCGTAAATCACCAAATCGTATGTTGGCAAACTGGAATTGAGTTGGCGAGCTGAGGTCTCAAGTTGACTAGGCGAACTAGAATCAGCACGAATAAAATAGAAATAAAAGCTGGCAATCTGGAAATAATAAATTAGAACTGTACAGCCAAGATTGACCTTGTAAGCCACACGACTGAAGACAATTAATAGAGGATGTTAAAGTCAATAAAGGAATCAACCTTATTGGTTGAGGAATAAGACAAAGATGCAATAAGTCAAGAAAAGAGGCTAAGGACTTCACGCCACTTGCTTCTCTTGTACGAATTGGTTTAGACAATTAATGACAAAGTGAAGTAAGTCAAAACGTGCAGAAAATAGCTTTCCATAGCTGTTCCAATTGCTGCAGTTTTTCCACAAGTTTTTAATGCATGAAAGACGTGAAATGATGGAAGAAGTAGAATACGGGACAGGTGGTAGACTTTGATTTGGATAGCATGGCTATATATATGAAGATTGAATGGAAAACCGATTCTTTGTTGCTGCAAGTTCATGTTCGGTTCCTTCCATTTCCACCATGCTTGATTTACTAAACTTCACCCTTAAGTTGGCTAAACACGTAAACCTGCTTGCAAAAACTTTCCTCTATCGTTTGATGAGCTAAAGAGATAAGCAGAGTAAGGCCAACGTGAGACAGAAACTGTTCTGTTCTGGAAGTGCAGTTGGTTAAGGAAAGCTTCCTTATTCTACTGTTATCTTGGTATTTGATGATATAGTTCGATGTTTTACAAAGTAATAAACATAGATGCAGCCTTGTTTTTAGTTAGATCCTTAGAGAATATGAAAACTAGAAACAAGATGTGGTCTTGGAAAATAGATGAAAATAAACAAGGAAAATATGGGAAAAGTGAAGAGAATGGCGACTATTGCGATCGCCAATGTTGAATGTTAGTGATCGCCAATGAGGCGAGTAGGTAATAAAGAATTCGCCAAGTTGAAAGTTGTTGTTCAAGTGGGCGAGGTCGCCCAACGCTAGTTTAATTCATAGGCGAGCTCATCTTTGAGTAGAAAGCAGTAAATGGCGAACTCACATGCATTAGGCATTGAGCGAGTTGAATTGTGGGCGAACTCCCACTAATTAGATAATATGTGAATGGCGAGAATGTTGGGCGAGCTCCCATATGTAAGCCATTTAATGAATGGCGAGCTCGGTTGGACGATAGTAGGATGTCTGTGGGGGAGCTAGTTGATTTATCTCAAGTCTCGCCCAAGTGATGGAAAGATATATAAAGAAAATATTAATGAAATTTATAAATTATTTTCAACCGGGAATTATGGACTCGGTAAATGCGATCAGGAAGACGAGCAAGAAGCAAGGCTTCATTGAACCAGGTAAGGGAGATGTGTGTGAAGTGAATGCATGTCCTGTGGAGTAAATATTATGAAAATATTGAGAAATTGTTTTGTTTTATGACATGCATTAGTTTGATAAATTATTCTGATTTAAGCGAGCTAAAAGCCGACCCCTATGTTCTGATTAGGTGAACTGGTACAAGGCGGGCGAGCCCTCCTTTTTCTGATGTTTGGGCGAACAACCTCTTTTACGTTGTTTTGGGGCGAACGACCCCTGTTTTACAAAAAAATCTGGGCGAGCCAATGTAGGCGAACTCTTTATGATACCTTGGGCAAGTGACCCTTTTTTAATAGAAATTCGAGCGAGCCACAGATGGGCAAACCCTTTTATAATGTTTTGGGGCGGGCGACCCCTTTGTTAAGAAAGTTATGGGCGAGCCAGTTTTACTTGTTGTTTTTAAAAGCAAGGGTTGGCGGGCGAACACTTGTTCACCCCACTTTCAAGTTGACCATGGGCGAGCCATGATGGGCGAGCTGACCATGGCGAACAGATTTCAATTTGCATTTTCTCAACGAAAAATGAGCAAATTTTAATATCTTTGTAAATAGAAAATATAAAACCTTTTTGGGCGAGTTGACTAATGGGCGAACTAGCCCTGGCGAGTCAGTTTAACCCGTGCCTTTCTTACACGGAATTCAGTGAGATTGCGGGCTGTTTTTAAAACTTTTTTGGAAAGAAAATCATTTTGAGAAAATGATGAAATTATGAAATAATTCCTTAAAGGTTTTTCATGAGATATAATTTGATTTTGAGACTTTAGGCCCCTAGTTTCATGCCTTATGATTTATGAGGCTGATTGACCCGCCAAATCATCAGTGGTCTCGAGGTCACTTGGCAAGTGGACTCGAGGACCACCTATAGATTATGGCCATAGATCTAGCAGAGATAGCCGTGAGGGGCGATGGCCTACGGGTGCACCCCAATAGCGGAAGATTTCCGTTCTCGCAAGGGGGAGGGGGAACGATGATAGCATGATTTAATTGTAGGGTGATGCCTAGTCTCAACTTGTTGATTTCTATTTACTGAGAGGATTTACTGAATACTATTTACTGTTTACTACATATTAAAGTAAACTGTTTAACCAGTGATTTGAATGGTGTATTGAGAGTGTTGTTTACTATATCCACTGTTTTCCTACTTGGTATGATTTTAGGAAAAATAAATATTTTGTGGCATATAGTTTTGCTTTCTATAAAGCAGCATACGTTTCCTTTACTGAGAGCGTAGTTCGCTCACCCCTTTATTTTAACTCCACAGATAAAAGACACGGAGTTAGAGAATTAGCTCCAAGATGGATATAGCTACTTATAAAGTGCTGGGGCAAAGTATGTTAAACATGACAGGTACAGTCTCTTCTCTTTTACATTTCAGACATAAGTATACAGTACTACTTTATTAAAATAAAGACAATAGGAGATGTCAGATGTAAGGAAATATGAAAAGAATTTTCATATTCCGTATTTGTTAAATAAATGTTTATCATTTATTACTGTCATTGTTGAATGTTAATGGCATCGCAGACAGCCCAACTGAAAAAGTTGTATAAAAATACGTGAAAAATGTGGTAACGGGTTGTTACATAAATGGTAATTTCCAAATGATTACTTAAATCAAGCTTAAATTATAAACCGTTATTTTCATAAAAATTCCGGCAGCATAATGACTTATATTTTCTTAAAACCTCCTGCAAGAAAATACAGTTTATATATAACCACAATGCAGTTGATTTTAAATTGATTTCAGTATCCCTACGTTCCTATATATATCTCTTACCTAAAGATGTAGCACAAGTATCGCTATGGCACCCTTGTTCTTCTTGATTGCCTCTTTCCTTAGTTTTTTTTTAATTTAGTTAGTTAGTGTCCCCCACCTTGTATCTTCTCCTCTTACATTAAAGCATAAAATGAATAACATTTATATTATTAATTTATCTTAAATAAGTTTATATTTTCTTTTGAGTTACTTAAGGAAGTATATATTTCTTAAAGTTTCCCTTAAGTGTCTTACCTTGCTTATCCTTTCTTGGTTGGCAACTAGTCCTTTGCCTTCTCAAATTTCCTTTCTCCACATAATCCTACATTAAAGACCATATATGCATATTTAGCTTTATAATTTTTAGCATATTGTTTCCTCATGAAATTCTCATTTGAACCTCTTACTTTATATATATATATATATATATATATATATATATATATATATATATATTTCTATATATATATATATTTCTATATAAATATATATATATATATATATATATATATATATATATATATATATATATATTTCACCACCATTCTAATACCTTTTTGCTTCTCTTATACTCTTGAGTAAATAATACCCAAAGACATTAAATATACTTACTCTTGTTCATTTCTTTGTTTCTTTGTTCAGCTTCCAAGTAAATTGAAGCAGTCTAAAATGAGGAAAAATCTACCATAGTTCAATTATATTTAAATCACCATTCTTTTTCCTAAATAAATACTCTAGTTTAAGCTTAAACAAATCTCAAACATTAGCTTCCTTACCTCATTGTCAACCCATTATTTGCCTTGGTCAGCTTTCATGAAATTAAAATAATTTCCAAAACAGAAATTATTCACAAAAAACCGGCAAGTTAGTCACGCCATCTAGCTTTTGTCCAAACCAAGAATCTCCACTGTTTTCAGCTTTAAAATGCCTCCCTTCAAACCTCTTTTACACGTGAATGTAGCAGCCAAATAAGAGGGCTTCCACATGAATAAAAGAGCCCCCAAAACAGCCAAGATTCACGTTCTTCAGCTCCCTTTTTTTTTTTAACCCACGACAATCTTACTTCACGGGTTCTTCCTTCAAGCTAACATGATAGCTGCCTCTCTTCCTACTTCTTTTCTGCCACTAGCCGACCCTCTTTTCTGCACCTCAGTTCATTGTTTCCATCAGCCCTCCATTCCCTTTTTGAACTTCAGTCTTCACCCTTGCGCCATTCCTTTCCAACGTGCTCTGTTTTTCAGCCCTTGTTCGACAGCCTAATCTTCCCTTATCTCCTCTGTTTTGGCTCCGTAAAACCAGCCTTGCTCTTGCCTTAAACTTCACCTTCCTTGGGCTTTGGCTGTTGATTCAAGAAAGGGAGTGAAATGGCCAAGATCGTGAGAAATGCTGCTTTCAATTTCCAACAGAAAATGAGAGAAGAGAAATGTACAGTGAATGTCACGATAATGATGATGGACTGTGATGAAGTGAAATTGCAATGGCATTGGCCGGTGGAGGTTTTGGAGATAGTGGGATTGGTTTTCGTGAGCTTCTTCAACGAGCCAATAGCCATGTAATATATTTTATTTCCCCCACTATCTAATATATATATATATATATATATATATATATATATATATATATATTTTATTCATTTAGTCTTAACCTCATTTTAATATTTAGTTTGTTTATTTATTTAATCCACCAAAAAGGTGGAATTTACGACTATTACACTTCAACATTTTAGCCATAATCATCCTTTGGTCTTCAATGAAGGGCCAGACCATGAAAGTGAGAAGGTCGTTTGCTCAGGGTGTGAGGAGGTGATTTCGGGTCCAAGGTTTAGTTGTGTGACATGCGGGTTTCATCTTGACAACAACTGCGCCAAGGCACCTTCTGAGATAAATCACCCCTTTCATCGCAACCACAGCCTTGCTCTTCTAGCAAGCTCGCCATATCGTGAAGGTAGTTACATTTGCAATTTCTGTGACAAATATGGCAAGAAATTTGTTTATCATTGTTCTTGTAAATTAGACCTTCACATCAAATGTGCTTTGCTTTTATATGACATTGCCGAAAAAAAATTTGGGGATCAGCTTCAAAATATTTCCTATAAAGACCCATCCTGCATCTCCCCTGAAAATCATTCTGAAGAGCTGAAAGAAGTTAAGTGCTTTGCATGTTGGGAGCCTTTATTAGATTCCGCATACCTTCTCTTGATTGTGGATTTTACCTACATAAGAAATGTATTGAGCTTACTTTCGAAATTAATCATCTTACCCACCGCCAACATTCTCTTTTTGTACAATTATTTACCAGTGATCTTCTCCCTTGCAAGATATGCGAAGAAACCCAACCCAGGGCCATTGGATTGGTTTATTGTTGTTCAATTTGCAAGTTTGGCCTTCACCTTAAATGTGTGTCACCACCACCTAAAATTGAAGATACAAATAGTCATGAACACCCATTCACAAGGTTGTTAAGACAATCCCCATGCAGTTGTGATGCATGTGGCACTTCAGGAAACTATGTTTCTTATATTTGCTCGACATGTAGCCTAGTAGTCCATAAGAAGTGCATTTCATTGCCACGCATCATCAAAAACATATGGCATCACCATCCTATTTTCCACAAATACTTTGTAGTAGACAATGAACCTGGAACACAGGAATGTGAAATTTGTCATGAGGAGGTGAATAAAGAGTGCGGGAGTTACTATTGTTCTGAGTGCACGTTTATTCTCCACGTGAATTGTGCACTACAAAATCCTAGGTGGTTTTACAACATTGATCCAAGAGAGCTTAATGAAAATGCAATGTTGGTAGCTGATACTATGGATCGAAGCTTTTTTATTGTTAAAGAGATCAGATTCGAGGAAAATGTGATAACTACAGAGATAAAGCATTTCAGCCATCAACACAATTTGGTAATGAATGATGAACTAAAGGATCATAGGTGTTGCGACGGCTGCAGTCAACTCATCGCGACTTCTTTTTATCGTTGTTTACAATGTGATTTCTTTCTCCATAGATCATGTGCCAGGTTACGTAGGAAGAAGCTGGTTTGGATTCATCTTCACCAAAATCCCCTTAACCTTGTTTAATTAGATGGTGTTTTCCTATGTTCATTTTGTGACTTCCTGTGTAGTGGTTTCTTCTACAACTGTAATATGTGTGACTATCGTTTCTGCGTTCGATGTGCTGAAGTTTCTCGGGTTTGCACTCAAGGACACAAGCACCGTCTTCTTTTGTACCACAAGTATAATGGGCAATGTAATGCTTGTGGCAGAAGCCTTGATGGTGCCGTAACATACAGATGCAAGGATTGCGATTTTAATGTGCATTATGCATGTACTCTCCTTCCACAAACAGTTCCTCACAAATGCGATGAACATTTTCTCACTCTCACGTATCATGATGATAATGATTATTCAGACAATCATTGTTGTGATATTTGTGAGCAAAATAGAAACCCCAACATTTGGTTTTATCATTGTGCAATTTGTGACACTTCAGCCCATCTCAAATGTGCACTTGGAGATCACCCATTTATCAAGCTTGGGACCAACATCTTCATGGAAGCCTATCATCCGCACTCTCTTGTGTTAGTCCAAAACGTTTATAATTATACCGAATGCTGCAAATGTGGTAAGCCCTGCTTAGGTCTGGCTTTAGAGTGTTCAAAGACAAGATGCCACTTTATTATTCATTTAACATGTGTAGGAATTTTTCCAGATAACTACTTCCGTCAAATGTCAGTGTAAATATTGTTCTTGTGATAAGACTATATGTTGTGCAATTAAATTTGTCTACTTTGAATGTAAATTAATCGTATGAATAAATTAGTTCCATTTGGTAACTGGAGATGTCTAATCTAACTATATACAATTAGCTATTTCTTTCTGATTATTTGCTGAAGATCAAAACTGTTTCAACTTTCAAGTTCAAACTGGTTTTGTTTGTCAATCTAGAGAAGATTACAGCACTTAATTACTTTTAAGCATCTGCAGTAAATTTAATTTGTTTCTTTCTCCATGTTATGGCCATCCTGGGTAAACGATTTTCCTGTTGATTCCCCCTTGGGAGTATGAGCCTTTGTAGCAAAGGTAGGCGGCGAATTAATGGATTCATTTGAAACCCCATGAAAATTTCACACTGAATTAATTTCCGTGCAAAATGTCCATTGACTACACAAATAAAAAAATTATCCTCTGCTTCGGCCTGATGAACATCACATCAACAGCTCTGCTTGTAGTCCGGTTCAAGTCAGGCATGATATAAATTTTTTTAAACCAACTCGAGTTTATTATTTTATTAATAAAATATTATATTTTAATTTAATTTCAATCTTAAAAATATAGTATATTTTTATTTATTTTCACTGAACATGTTGAAATATTAATATAAATATAATATTCCACTATCATAATAATAAAAAATGTAAATGGATGGGCTCGGTTGGACTCAATGCAATAACTATTTTTTTTAATTTATTAAAAGGGAAAAATCATCTTTTTTATAAACTTATAATTAAATGGAGAATTTTCAGTTTAGTATCACATAAAAAATTACACGTAAATTTCAATTGACTGGGTTCACAAAATCGTCGGCTAATATTCTTATTTGACTTAGCAAAATGCCTTGTGAGATCTGAGTGATAAGAATTCTCAACCTCGTATCCGAAGGATTTAGTGACCGTTTGTTGTGTGAGTCCAAGTAAGCCTATCTGATGAGTGTGGAGAGATGATAATTGAGTTCAGAAAATTTAAGAAGTTGCTCCAAGTCTCACGTTCCCAATCAAATAGGTTCCTTCTCAAAGTAATATTCCATTCCCACTTCGAGCCATTCCATCTTCCATAGTCTTTAATAAGGCCATTCTTGTTAATTGCCAGAGCAAAGAATTTGCTATTGAAAGTCTTGCTTGGAAAGGTTTTGCTCCTCCCAAAGTGGAGCTTTTCTGCTGGAATATTCTGCACAACTCTGTTCCTGTCAAGTTCTGGTTCTGCACAGTAGAGGATGTTTGAACAATATTCCAAAAAAGTGTCTTCTGCAATGAAAGGGAAACCGTTGATCATCTTTTTATTCAATGTGTGTATGCCTGGAAGATTTGGAGTAAATGCTGCAACTGGTGGAGCATCTCCTGGGTTGCTCCAGGAAGTATCGTCTTTTTGTTTCAATCCTGGAGTACCCTCAACGATGACAGCAGTCAGAGGTTTGTCTGGAATGTTTTATTCTATGTGGTCGTTTGGTCCATCTGGCTATCACGAAATGACAAGGCTTTCAACAACAAAGATATTACTGCGGATCAGATATATCAATTAGTTTCCTTAAGAGCTGGTTGGTGGTTAAAAGCCAAGTTTCCTGAGCTTAACCTGCATACTAACCTTCAAGAAATCACAATTCCACCACGACACAAAGTCATTAGAAGCAATATTTTCTGGTCTCCTCCGCCTGGAATCTGGAAAGCTAATGTGGATAGATCAGCTATTGGAAAACCTGGTCCGGCGGGCATTGGCGGGGTCATTCGCAATTGCCATGGTCACGTAATCCTCATCTTTTCAAAGAACATTGGAGTGGCTGATTCAAACTTGGTTGAGTTGATGGCTGTCATAGAAGTTCTGTCAATCATGGTGCATTCTGAAGTTTCACCTATTCCTCGTATCATCATCGAAAGTGATTCCAAATGATGATTTCATAGCTTAACAACTTTAAGAAGAGTCTTTGGAGATATAACAATTTGATCAACAAATTTTTGAATCTTTGGAGAGATCTCTTTTGTTCATGTTTTCAGAGAAACAAACATCTTTACTGATTACCTAGCCAAATCTGGAGTCTTTGGACATTCCGAATTAGTTGCTTGGATGTAATCTCTTTTCTTTAACAAAATCTTTTACCTTTCAAAAAAAAAAAAGCCCTGTGAGGCTGACTGGCTAAATAAAGGGGTGTGCGTGGTGGGTTGGTGCTTAACCGGAAGATGTCTCTTCTGCCTGGATTGGTGCGTAGTGTAGCGGTTTCTCATTCAAAAGGCTGTTGTGATGAAGGGGTGTCAACCTGGTTTGAGGTCCTCTTTGATTTGCGTTTTCTTTTTTAGTTTGATTGTTTGTTATGGTTGGTTGATGAGTATTGAGACTGTGCATGGAGATTTGGGGTGGGTCTATCGGCATTTTTTGTTTCAGCCTGCAGGAGCTGTTTGATTGTGTATGATTGTTTCAGGGTGGGTCTATCTATTTACTTGCTCAAATGAAACGCTGACCTTTGCTTGGGATTCGGTGTTTGTGTATGCTTGAGCAGGGTGTTTCTTAAATGGAAATTCTGCCTTTAAAAAAAGGCTTAATAGCCAAAAAGCCCCTCAACGTTTAGGGTCAAATGGAATTTAGCCCCTAACGTTTTATTGCATTGAATTCAGTCCAAATTGTTTTATTTCCATGTAAATTAAATCAAAACATGTCAAACTCATTGAATTCAGTATATTACCGTTAACGTCTGTTATTTTTGTACAGCTGGACGCTGATGTGGTGCTTACATGTATGAACGTGATGATGTGGCATCTGACTTGACTGACGTGGCACTTAAAATTGCTGACGTGGCATTTTGAAAGATAAAAACACATTTTTTTAACTGCTTAAAACATCAAAAGAGAATTTTTTTTTAACTCATTATCAAAATCATATCAGTTTTTTAAACTTAAAAAACACTTTCTAAGCATTTTAACCACAAACAACATCAAAGTATAGAAATTTTTAACCCACTGTCCAAATCGTATCAATTTTTTAACCCATTTTAAAACTTAAAAACACATTTTTTTAACCCATTTTAACCACAAACAACATCAAAGCAATATCAAAATAGAAGTCAGAACAAAAATCAAAATAGATCAAATAACTAAGAGACTAGAATCAATATGAATATTTCATTGGAATCAAGAGTTTAACATTATCAAATCTGGAACCATAAACTGGAAATTAGCCATAAACACAAAAACCCATAAGTTGCAACAAACTAGAATTAAGCCTAAAACTAAATATCAAAAGACAATTAAGCCTACAATATATCTGCTGTAGCCAGATAACAAGTTTTACACTTCATGAAAGTTTCACTTTTAACAAAGAGTTCCACTTCAACAAAAAATCATCATGGACTCCCACTTTCAACAAAAAATCACCATGGTCCCAGTTCTGATTCCTTCGTCAGTTGATGTCCTAAGCTATCAAGAGTAAAATAAATATACACATCAATTCTTTTGAAAGAAGACAAAAGTATCCGGCAAAATTCAAAATATTCAGTATGCTCACCTATATTTACAAGATATGAGATCATTTTTTCCTTTCCTTTCCATCTTACATGCATTGTTTCTTATTGTGTTGGAGTCTGAGATACATCTTGCATAATCTTCATCAATATAAACAAATTATAAATAAGAAACACTTCCAGAACAACAAAAAACACAGCATAACTAATAGTAATCTTCAACACTGCCTAAAAATGAAAAAAAAAACAAAAATTAAAACAAAAACATTTCATCCTCTTAAATTAGTTACTGCAATCAGTAACTTTAAAAACCACTAAACAGAATACAAAGAAAAAAAGTAAAATCTGAAGACATAATAAAAAAAGTAAAAGATTTAACACCATTAAAGTAGCAACAAATTGCAAACAGCAGCAATAAACTACTCTAGTAAGCTCAAGATAGCCAAATTTAAACAACATTAAATAATACTAGAACAAAATCTCTCATTGAGCTAATAATTAATAAAATACCTAAACAATCATTAACCAATACTACATCAGTTCAGCCCACACCAAAATCATCAAAAGTATATCCTTTTAAGTTGTATTCCCATTTTAATCGTTCTACAAGAGAGCAGGCCATGTAAAATACAACATCTAGATTGGAAGAAAGAATTTTACCTCTCCTGAAATAGGATTTGCAGAACTTTCTCCCAAACCAGCAGTGGTAGTTTCTCTGCCTGAAGCATGCCTTCCTCTTCCTTTTCCTCTTGCCCTTCCTCTTCCTCTTCCAGCAGCTTCTGTGCCTGAAGTAGTAGCAGTTTCTGTTGGTCCCGTGCCCCTACCATTTCCCCTTCCTCTTCCTTTTGTTGATTCAATAGAACCAATTATCTGCTGTGGAACCTATAAACAAGTTAAAAAAACAAAGGCACATCCAAAGTTAGAAAACAACTTAAGGCAAATGAAAAATTAGAAATTATTTTAGAAGCCACTTACAGAGCTAGATGAACCAACCAAGTTGCTTCTTTGAGGGCAGCCAGCTTTGTTGTGTCCTGGTTGTTTGCAAAGACGACAAGTCATGGTCATTCCTTTTCTAGACATCTTACACATATTCTTAGGCTCATCATGCTCTAGAATTCTTTTTCTCTTGGGCCTGCCTGGCATTCTTCTGATCAAAGGAGGCTGTATTTCTTCTAACCCAGATTTTGGCCATTCATTCTCACCATTAATGGGTTGTAAAGTGTGTTCATAAGTCAGCAAATATCTTTGCTTTGAGTAGCACTCATGGATGTAATTTTCAGGTTGACCACCATCATCAAAAATGGCACAAATAGCATGGCAGCATGGGATACCAGTTAGATCCCATGATCTGCAAGAACATGCTCTCTTGGCAATATTCACTGTGAACTGCTTCCGTCCACACTTAACCTCATACCCATCACTTCCATTAAAAACAACACGCCATTGAGTTGCTTCATGCAGATTCTTGGTCAGCTTTTCCATCACTAATGGACCATAATTCCCCACCCATTTTGCTACGTACTTCCTTTTTTCAGCTATCCTAACCATCATAGCTACTCTAATCTCCTCAAGCATAGTGATAATGGGCTTATGTCTAGCTTTGACTAGAGTGCCATTAAATGTCTCACAAAGGTTATTGTGACAGACATCACACTTGACGTCTGTTCTGAAGAAAGCCTTGGACCAATATCTCGGGGGATATCTCAACAGGTCTTCTTTTGCAAATCCATAATTATCTTTCTTATGCAGCAACTCCATCAAATCTTCAAATTGTCTTTCAGTTGTAGCATTTGCACACATCCAGAAATGTTTTTTCATTATTTTTCCCCGATGGCTCTTGCTCCAGTTTGCATGGATATGCCTAGCACACCTCCTGTGCTCAGCATCGGGGAACAATTCTTCTATAACATTAATAAGTCCCTACAAAACAGAAAAAAAAAGTTAGAATTAATGCTAATCTAGTATAATTAACATAACATAAATTCAATAAATTAAGAAAAATAAACATACCTTTTGCTGATCGCTAATTATAGTCCAAGGAGCACTGTTGATTATATCAAGATCTGATTTTAGGAGATTTAGAAACCATGTCCAAGAATCTGTGTTCTCATTCTCTACAACAGCCCAAGCAATAGGATACATTTGATTATTGGCATCCCTCCCAACAGCAGAAAGTATTTCTCCTTTTATTGGACCCTTAAGGAAACAACCATCTAAACCAATTATTTTCCTACAGCCAACTTTAAATCCTTCCTTAAGGGCAGCAAAATAGATGTAAATCCTTTGGAAATATGGAAGAGAGGTGGGAACAGTCCTCTCTGTCTTTATAACAACACTGCTACTAGGATTTTGGTTCAGGGACTCATCAGCATAGTCCCTTAGCTTAGAGAACTCCATGCTGAAGGCATCTTGCATGCCTGCCAATATAATCAGCTTGGCCCTCCTAGCTTTATCAGGAGAGACAAATACCTTCAACTCTGACTCCATATGAGCACGTAACTCAGTTTGCTTCAAGTATGGCTCTGTCCTGATCTTCTCTTCAAATTTATGAGCCAACCATTTTGCAGAAAGAATCAGTAACTTATACTTGCTGTTACATTTGTGCACACTATGCAAAACCTTTACTTGAAAACATTTCAACTTATCATCATGAATAGCTGTGCACTGAAAAGGGCATGTATTGCCACACAAAACCCTCACTCTCCTAGGCTCATTCTTAACAAACCGGACATCTTTCTTACTGTAAACAGCATAATCAACAATAGCCTTTTTAAACTGACTCCCATGTTCAAACAGCATGCCTAACTCAAGATCAGGCACAAGGGAACTTGGATCATATGAAGGAAAATTACTCTTCCTCCTTGGCACCATTTCAAATTCCTTTCCATCATCATCTTTCTCGAACTCATAACTAAGAGGCTCGGAAGAATCATAACACTCCCTAGAAGATCCACCATGATCACTTTCAACATTAGAAGGTGGAACTGGCCTCCTTGCACTCTTTCTAAACTTACTTGTTTCACCTACACTTGACCTACTTTTTTTCACAGTAGTAGGTTCGGGCTCATCTATTTGTTGCTCACTAGATGACTCTGTTTCATGATCATTTTCTCCTTCCTCTTGATGCTTCTTACCACACCATTGCTTAATAGTTTCCCTTGCTTTTCTAGCCTCATCATCATCTTCAGAAAAGCAAGTTACATCATGCAAGAAATCACTGTCACTTCCTCCACCATCCTCTCCAAAATCAAGATCATCAATTACTGCCTCTGCCTCTCCCTTGTTGCTGTCCTCAGCCAACCCTACCCTTATCCTTGTCCCTGCCCCCACCCCATTATTTGGCTCACCTACTTGTGGCCCATTGTTAGGCTCACCTACATTTACCCCACTATTAGGCTTAACAGCCTCTACCTCACTGTTAGGCTCACCTACCCCTACCCCAGTATTAGGCTCAACAGCCTCTACCTCATTGTTGGGCTCACCTACACCAGCCCCTACTATATTTGGCTCAGGTCCAGGTAGTAAAGGGGGTGCATCTAATAAGATAGCCTCATCCACCCCATGATCCACATAAATATCACAACCACCCCACTTAATACATACAGCAATTAGATCAATTGCTGAAGTGTCATCACACAATAACTTCAACCCATTCTCCAAATCCTCATCAGGAGCCTTATAAAAAATCCTACCAACATTCGAATAATTTCCTGTTCTAATTAACTTAACTAAGTGAGGATAAGATATTAAATCGGGATCATATTCAATTTCATCTACCTCATAATTGACATACTTTAGAACAGGATCATGCACAAATGTCCCCTCATGGTGGATTCTTAAATTGACAATCCTCCACATCCTGCCAAAACAGATAAAGTCAACATTAGTGACTAAGATAAAAAATGTTCAAAAATTAATTACTTTTTAAAAAATGCATTCCAAGTTGGGTACATTATGGACCACATTGGACATTAATAAAAAAACATATCAGACAAAGCATGTGGGACCAGTCAAAGTTCTAAAGGAATCTAATAGCACTTGGACCACTCAACATTCAGAAAAAGTTGAGGAATCTAACTGTACATTGGACCAGACAGCAACCAAAAGTTCCAAAAGTCTACAAGAGCATCCTAACAAGATTTGATTTTAGCCTATAACAGCATCCTTGCCTTTCTATGAGTCTCCAACAAACTTATCTCCTCCTCTATCTCCAAATATCACTCAGCTTTTCTCCACGAAGGCCTAAATCAGTCGATCCTTTTGTTGATAAACCCAGAATCACTGTAATCCTAACTCCACATACCCTAGCTCGCCAAAATTCCCTTTTCAAAACCCTAATATGTAGTTCCTTAAACCCAAAATCCCTTATTCAAAAATCCCTAACCGAACCTTGAACTTTGAACACTTTGAATCCCAAAACCCTAACTCTTGCTAACCCAAAGTACCCTAAACCCAGAAACCCTAATTCGAAAATCCCAACTCCAACTTCAAACACCTTGAGTCTTGAATCGAGAAAACCTTGCTTCGAAAAAACCCCTAATTTCTTTTTCCCCAACTTCTAAAACCTAATTTTTGAAAACCCTAACTCCATGAATCACGAAACCATCCCGATCCCATTTCTCTGATTTCGATCCAAAACCTAACTCCAATATCATCCCGATCCTATTTCCCTAATTTCGATCCAAATCCCTAACTCCAAATCAACCCGATAATTTTTCCCCAAATTGAAAACCCTAACTTTGAGACTCAATCGCAAACTCACCTTGATTTGAGTTTCCCCAGTCGAAATCCCACGCGGAAACTAACCCAGATTTGCCCAGAAAAATCGAAAGCCCTGCTTGAAAACTGGATTTTGACCTAACCCCAGAAAAATGAAAAGCCTTATTTTTTTTTCACCCGAAAGGAATGAATCTCGATTCTAATCCCTAGTTTGTTTTCTATTTTTAGTGTTTATTTTGATCAGAATTTACTTAATTTTGTGTTGTTTCAAAAGAAAGAATTTGTGTTTTTTGTACACGTGGATAATTTATCCACATCATGCATGTTATATATTACACATGTTATAAAAAAGCCATGTCATCTTTTGTCCACCGAAATGCCACGTCAGCTTTATATAAAAAAGCCACATCAAATGCTACATCATCACATTAATACACGTAAATGCCGCATCAGCGTCCAAATGTACAAAATAATAGACGTTATCTTGAGTTAACGGAAATATACTGAATTCAATGAGTTTGAAATGTTTTGATTTAATTTACATGGAAATAGAACAATTTGGACTAAATTCAATGCAATAAAACGTTAGGGGCTAAATTCCATTTGACCCTAAACGTTGAGGGGTTTTTTGGCTATTAAGCCTTAAAAAAACAATTCTTATTTGGATATATTTTTCTTGGGGTCGTTCATAATCTTATTAATCTTTTTACAAATTTCAGGTAAGAAAATAAAAAGTCGACTTGAACATATTGCCAGCCAACAACCATTTATCTTAATTGATTTTTTTTATTATCATTTTTTGAGCAATCAATTAATATTTTGGCTGCGCCGCCACTTACTTAAAGGATTAAGGTTAAATATGATATCATATACTAATGAGTCAATGTCGAATTTTAAAATTAACCAAATTTTGACTTACACAGTATTGTAATTATCAAATCTAAAAATAAATTTTATTTGATTATTATTTTGAAAGTTTAAAATGACGATCATAAATATGATTCGTGTCATGTTCAAATTTCTTTAACAACAATAGGCGATCGGGCATAGAGTAAAAAATGTAAAATAAAATCATATTAGAAGGTTTAATAAAAAAAATACTGAAGAGTTAAAAGAAATTAAAGGACATAATTGAAAAATAAGTAAATAAATAAAATCAGATTAAAGGGCATGACAAAAAAAATTGAAAAGTTAAAAATAAATTAAAGGGTAAAAATTGAAAGTTTTAAAAACAAATCAAATGGCATAACTAAAAAAGGTTAAATGAAAACATATTAGAAGGCCTAACGGAAAAAAATTGAAAAGTTAAAAATAAAAATAGACTAAGGGGTTTAACTAAAATATTTAAAAATCTTAAAAATAGATTAGAGGGAATAACTGAAAAAAATATAAGAAGATTTAATTAAAAAATTTAAAGGGTAAAATAAATTTGAGTGCTTAATTAAACAAAAAGTGAAGAGAGAATCGGAAGACTTATTTTTAAAAAAATAAGGTTGAACAGTACCAGCCCATTCTATTATATTTGCCACTATATTTCAAATTTGCTGATTTTTGACAAAAAGATAATAGAATTCAACAAAAAGTTGACACTTCCATTTAAAAGAATATATATTCAATAAAATATTTAAATTTTATCATATTTTATTAAAAAATTAATAAAATTAAAATTGATAGTGATAAATTTAAATAAATTAAAAATATAGTGATAAAATTCAACCATACAAATTTTATCATAATTCTTTTTTAATTACTTGGCTCTAGTTATTAATTATTGTAGCCGTTAATGTACGTTTGAGATTTGGCCTATGTACACATAGTTTATTTCAATAATAAGAAATAACATTTCAAAATTTGTTCCAAGTGAGATAGAATTTGAGCTTCCAATTTTGAAGTTTTGGGTTGGAATCATGAGGTAGTTGTGAGGTGAGATTTTTTGGCCAAAAGAAATACTTCATTTGTTGCTTCAAAAAGACTAAGTAACAAACACAAACATCAGAAACAGATATATAGGAACTTTATACAAACAAGTTCATATATCTGTCTTGCACAAAATCCATATTACAATAGAAGAGCTGGAATCCCATCCTTGTCAAAAATCCCAACCCAAGAGAATGGAAACAATTTACACAGAGTAGACCAACACATCCCCTTCCTTGCATTCTTCGCAAGCCAATCTGCTGTTGTATTAACCTTTCTATCCACCAAAACGAATCTATGATCAGGAATCTTCTTAATAAAACTTTGAATATCTGCAAAAACAAGCTTAATCCTCCAGTCGCAAGCCTTCTCCTTCCTGTAAAACAGCTCATAGACTATTTTACTATCAATCTCAAACACCACCTTGTCAAAACAGCCAGCTGTTGCAATCTTAATTCCATCTCTTAGAGCTATAGCTTCTGCCATTACAACACTGGATGCCAAAAAACAATTACTATTACCATTGATCAATTGTCCTCTGCTATCTCGTATAACAACCCCAAAACTTGCAGATCCAGTTTCAGGCTTTCAGCTAAAAAACTCCCATCACAATTAACTTTAACCCATCCATCAGGAGGAGATACCCATCTATCCTCAATTTCCCTCCCCATCTTACTCCTCTTAGAATCCACAACATTAATAACAGAATGATTCACACCTTTATATTCAAACAATGCAATCTTAATTCTGAAAATAATACTCCATACCATCAAATCTTTTCTGCCATTCACAAACTCACATCTTATTACGCAATCCAAGATCACATATTGTAAAACCATCAAGGAAAGTGGCACAGGGAGAGCACAACACCTTGTGCCTGCCGATTCTACAGGGATTAGAAACTTTGTAGGGTTTGTCTCAAGTTAAATTTGAGTCAACCAAATTACAAAATAGGTTTTCTCAGCAAGTCAAAAGCTTGTAAGGAACTCTAACATACAGCTTTTAATTCTGCAAACCTTAATAGGTATCATAATTCTCACTCACAAAGAATCAAAAATTTGTCAAAATCTTCGGGCAAGAAACAAAAAGCTTGCGGATTTCTACGTGAAGAAATAACCAATGTTGCAGCAATTTCACAGAAAAGAAAACCCTAGTATTATAATAAAATAATATTTATTGTACTAAATTCAAAACTCATTTTATGCTTTATTTTAACTTTGTTAAAGTTACATACAATATAATGTTTTATTTTTCTTTTATTATAATTTATTTAATTTTCTACTTCAAAATTTTCTTTTACATAATTTATACTCAAAAATTAGTTTACTTTTTCAATAAATATAGTTATTAATTAATTTAAGAATTTAGTTATATGTTATTATGAAATTAACTAAATATTACTAGTATAACCTGTGAGGTTTATATATGAGACACTAATAGTATATAACTTTTATACATTGTCAATCAATCATATAATGTCACCTCATTAATGAGCAAAACTTAAAAATGCACAGACCATTAAAAATAAGTTTAAAAACTTCATTAACATTTATTTTTAAGGGTTTATACATTTTTAAAGTTTACTCAGTAATGAGATAATATTATGTGGTTGACTGACAGTACATAGCCTATATTTTTTATCAATGCATTATATATAAACTCAAACTTATATATTTAAACAATATTAAAATCCTTAAGTTGTGTAACGTGCTATATATGTTATGGTTATATTTGTACTTTCAAATAAAATAATATTTGATTTGTAATACTACCAAATACAGTGATATTCAATTTTTTAAAAATTAATAACTGTTGACGTAATTTCAAATCACGAGTGATAAGATTATGGTGGTAATAAGATTATTTTGGTGATTAATGTGATTAATTAGTCTATCATAGAGATCTTAAAAGTGATACCATGCCATCATAAGAAAAGAAAAATTGAAAACAGAACGAGAATTTTTAAGGTTTAAAGGAAGCGGGAAAGAGAGAATAATTTTGATGCTGGAAATAATGGCGTAAGAAAGGGATAATAATAGGCTAATTAATTAAAGAGGAAAAAGAAAAAAGTTCAGGCTTTGCTTGATACTTGATAGTAAGGATAAAAAGGAGGAAGAATGAAAAGTTTATTAATTCAATAATTAAATTTTATAATAATTTTCTTATTTTATAATTTAACTATTTGATTAATAATGTTTTCATTCAAAACCATTTTAATATTTTCTACTAACACAAAGCCTTAGAAGGGAAATTTAAACCACACTAACTCGCAGATTTATTTAATAGACTAGCAAAAAATGCTAGGAATTGATAAATCTCATTGCAAGACTAGAACCTAGCAACTAGGAGGTCGGTACCATTTGGACTTTGGAGCAAGAAGAATCTAATTTGTTGCAGCGATTTCGTCTGAGGACTCGACCGCTCGATGATTTTAAAAATATTAAGAACAAGGAATCGCCACTAATATTTTTTTTAAGTGTGATTGGCCACCTAAAATTCTTGTCTTTTCAACAAAATCTTAAAATGAACTAAGTTTTATTTAAAAGACAATTTTTGATATGCGAAAAACAAAAAATGAGCTCGAGAGTACGATTACACATGGGAAAAGATTAACACTTCCACAACTCCCGTTAAAAAATGGTACCTTCTTAATCATGTGTTATCATTTGATTTTAATGAAATGATCTTAATTTAATATTTAAAAATAATTTTATTTTTATTGCAAATTTTTTTAAGCATATTTATCATTTATCAAAATCATTTTTTTATTTAAAAAATGGTTAGATTTTATTTATTTATTTATTATTATTTTAGAAATTGAATGTGAACATTTTGTATTGAAGAATTAAATCAAATACTCTAATACCTTTGGCAATATTTGAAGTAATAATCCCACCTAGAGATTTTTTAAGAATCGTTATTTGTGATTTCTATAGAATCGCATCCTTGGAAAAGCTTACATTTGTTTTTTTTAATTAAACATGCATGCTTATGATGCAAACAGAGAATTCATGATGCATATGTAATTATTATTATTATTATTATTATTATTATTATTATTATTATTATTATTATTATTATTATTATTATTATTATTATTATTATTATTATTATTATTATTATTATTATTATTATTATTATTATTATTATTGTTATTATTATTATTATTATTGTTATTATTCTTATTATTATTATTGTTATTATTATTATTATTATTATTATTATTATTATTATTATTATTATTATTATTATTATTATTATTATTTCCCTTTTTTTTAAAAAAATTATATATTTATATTAAAACAAAATGTGTTATTGAAAAATCACACTAAATATTTCAATACTTTGATAACATTTAGTGGATTTTTCTCACCTAGAGATCAATTAAAAATTACTACTTGTGAATTTCGTAACATCTCATCATCGGACTAATTTACTTAAATTTAAACTTTATTATTAATTTTTTAAAAAAACTTATTCATTTTAATGTTTAACAAAAATTTAAATTATTGAAAAATCGTACTAAATACCCCAATACGCTGATAATATTTAGTAGATTTTTCTCACTTAGGGATCAATTAAGAATCACTACTTGTGAATTCCGTAACATCCCATCATCGGAAATTCATTTAATCAAATTTAAATTTCATTATTAATTTCCCTTTTTCTTTTTAGAAACTTGTTTATTTTTATTTTTAACAAAAAAATAAATTATTGAAAAATCGCATTAAATATTCTAATACACTGATAACATTCAATGGATTTTTCTCACCTAGGGATCAGTTAGGAAATCACTACTTGTAAATTTCATAACATCTCATCATCTCATAAATTGATTAATAAATTTAGAGAATTTAAGTAAATTAGTCCAATGATGGGATGTTGTAAATTTTATAACATCCCATCATCGGACTAATTTACTTAAATTCTCTAAATTTATTAATCAATTTATGAGATTTTATTATTTTTATAATTATGAACTTTATTTGATGCATATTATTTTCTAAACATGACAAATAATTAATAAACATTTTAAAATAAATTATCCAAAAATAAACTTACCATATAAATTCCAAGGCACATTACACATAACATTCCTACAAACTTTTGACTAATCAACTCAATAGTTACATAAGCAAATGGAAACAAGTATACTACACGTCTAAACACATGCTTGACCACTCATCTCTAACAATCAATATGTACTAAAAGAAATGAAATAAGTAAATCAAATAGTGAACAACTCACATAAACAAGAGAAGAATCCTAAATAATTCAAGGGAAGTTAATGTTGGATAGCTTGTAATAAATACAAGGGAACAAGTTCCCACATTGCTTGTAAAAGTGTAAAGTAATACATTTATAAAGGGAAATCAACTCTTGAGAGTAATTTGGAGCCAAAGAGGGAATGGGCTTTGACCATTTGGCTTTGGCTTGGGCTTGAGCTTGCTTGGCTTGGGCTTGGGCTTGGTCTAGAGCTTGGGCTATTTTAAAAGTCAAAGATGGGCACTTGGGGCACTTGGGGCACTTGGGCTCTTTGACTTAAGTCAAAGTTTTATTTTTTGACAGAATATTTTAAATTCAATTTCGAATTTAAAATTATTTTAACTGTTCCAACAGACATATTTTCGGTTATATGTCTGGAACAGTTATGTCTGAAATGAATGGTTGTTATTTAACAAAAAATCACAACCATTCATTTATGTCTCTTCATACTCTATATAAGAGTGATGATTTTCAGAAAAGACTTACTTTACATTTTCTGACTTTTCACAATATTCTGAAGGCTTTGTTGTATCCTGGGGTAACTTGCTTCTGTGTGAGGCAATATTACACTCAAGAAAGTGTAATTCTACACGCCTCAAAGCCATATACTCTGATTATTTCCTAACAATTTGAGTGTAATATTCTTTTGATATGGCAATGGTTACCAATCTTGTGTTTATCAATCAACAAGATCCTGTCAAGTTGAACCAGTTTGATGGGACAAACTTCACCAGATGGAAGGACAAGATGAAGTTTCTGTTGACAACTTTGAAGGTGTTCTATGTTCTGGATCCGAATTTGCAGCCACTGGCAGACCCTACACCAGAAGACACAGATACAGTGAAGGAAGAAAGAAAGAAACGTGCAGAAGATGAACTGGTGTGTCGTGGTCACATCCTCAACTCTCTTACTGACAGACTTTATGATTTATACTCCAACTATACATCACTAAGAGAGATCTGGACTGCCTTGGAAACAAAATACCAGAACGAGAAAAAAAGGTACAGATAAATTCCTAGCACTAAATTATTTTGATTTCAAGATGACTGATAACATGCCAGTCATGGATCAAGTCCATGAACTACAAATACTAGTTTCCAGACTTAAAGAATTGGAAGTGATTGTTCCTGACACTATACAAATCGGAGCAATTCTGTCCAAGTTGCCTTCTTCATGGAACAATTACAGGAAAAAGGTCCTGCAGACACCAGACAGTTTCACACTGGAACAATTCCAGACTCATTTGCAAATTGAGTGTGAAACTCGTCTCAGGGATGAGAAACTCTAGAAAGAGAAGGCAGTGAATTCAAATGGGAATTCACAAGTAAATGCCATAGGAAGCAATTTTGGAAAGTTTGCAAACAAGTTTGGAAAGAATCAGAACAACTTCAAAGTCCAGAAAATTGGTGGATTTAAGAAGTCCAACAATTATAAGAAGAACAAGGCCTGCTTTCATTGTGGAAAGAAGGGGCACTACATTAAAGAATGTAGAGTCAAAATTGCAGAAGACAAGAAGAATAAAGACAATGGTTCTAAACAATATGCTCCAGCCAATATGGTTGTTTAAGATGACATGAACTTTGTTGCCATGGTTACTGAATTGAACATGGCAACAAGTGCAGGAACCATGGAGTGGTTTCTTGATTCTGGAGCCACAATTCATGTCTGCAACAACAGGGAATTCTTCAGCACTTACACTGAGGAAAACAGTGAAGTCTTTATGGGAAACCATGCTCCTGTCAAAGTGCTGGGAAAAGGAAGTGTGATGCTTAACTTCACTTCTGGACAGAAATTGACTGTTATCAATGTGCACCATGTTCCTGATGCCAAGAGGAACTTAGTTTCTGCAAATCTGTTGTGCAAGAGAGGCTTTAAGATTGTTTTAGAATCTGATAAGTTTGTAATATCTAAGAATGGTGTGTTTGTAGGAAAGGGATATTCCCTTGATAGCATGTTTAAACTCAGTATTAATAAAATAAATGTTGCTTCTGCTTATATCGTTGAATCTTCTATTTTGTGGCATGCTGGATTAGGACATTTAAATTATGCTATGATTAAATACATGACAAATCATAATTATATTTCTTGTAAGCATGATCACCATGATAAGTGTCAAATCTGTGTAGAAGCTAAGATTACAAGAAAGCCTTTTCCAAAAGTAGAACATGAAACAAAATTGTTGGAACTAATTCATTCGGATGTTTGTGAATTAAATGGAAAATTGACTAGAGGAGGAAATAGATATTTTATAACTTTTATAGATAATCGTTCACGTTTTACTAGTATTTATTTACTAAGAAACAAGGATGAAGCTTTTGATAAATTTAAGGAATTTAAATCTAAAGTAGAGAATCAAAAGGAAAGAAAAATTAAAATTATAAGGAGTGATAGAGGTGGTGAATATTTCTCAACAGTAGTTAAAAGCCCTTTTCTAGTTTCTTTCAACATTAAGTTGGAATGGAAAGATCTACAAGTTCGTTTCCCTGATGGGTGGAAAACATTCTTTGGACAACACTCCCTTCTCCACAGCGATATTCTGGCTTTCAAACTTCATATAAATTTCTCTTTCAATGTAATAATTTACCCTTGAGAAGGTTCTATCTTAACAATGGAAGATATAAAGAAAAGAAAAGGTCAGTCCCATTTCTAAATTGATTTTTTATTCTGTATTATTGTCTCTTGATGGTTTTTATTTATTTACATATGTATTTATCTTTTTCTACCTCTTATCAATTACATTTGAAAGAACATACAATGAAACCCATCAAAGATCCAATGGATAGTGGAGCAACACATGCAAATTTACATTTGTTAACTATCAACGATCATGAAAAAGTTCCTCAATTTTACCGAATGTTCTTCGATGATTTAGCAATTGCAAATGACGACCAGGTTTTCTTTTGTTATACTCACAAATAAACCACCTTTGTTTATTTACATAATAATTCTCCACGATCTTACTCAGTAAGCCAAAGTTTTTCTCTTAATAACACATAATATAATTTTTTCCAGATATTATCATTGCTTTACACATTACCTTATTGCTATGACTTTCTATCTTTCATAATAAATAAATACATATCAATTTATTTAAATGTTATATGATATGTGCAATAATTATCCTAAACAGCATCTTATCTGTCTTCTTCTCAGGTAATTCCCCAGGAGTTTGTTTTTGAGCATGTGTCGAGGGTTCAGGAATCCACAAGAGTTATTTTGAACAGTCATATACTTGGTCCTTTTGAAGTTACACTTAAATGGCTTGGCCGTCGACTTATTTTTGCCAAGGGTTAGACCAAGTTTCATGATGCTCACTCAATAAAAGTGCAAGATCTTTTACTATTCAAATACAGACAAATACTTCTCTTTGATGTCATCTTCTATGATAAATCCACCACATTGTTGACACCCCATAAACTTAAAAAATGAAAAAGTAGACAAATTTGCTTTTTCAAATCTTTAATTCATTCCTTCATAAATTGAAAAGAAAATTTACATGATACTTGCTTTCTTATAGGCGCAAAAACCACTGAAGGAAAAAGAATCACCCTACCTGATGTCAAACTCGAAATCTTCACACTATCACCGTCCATCATCATCATCGTTGGCCACTCACCTTTTCTCCTCTTTTCTTTTATCTTCCACTGTACCAAGACCACCAATTCCTTACCATTGTATCATCATTTAGCTTTCCCATTTGCATCGACAGCCAAGGTTTAAGGAAGGAGAACTCAAGGTGAAAGAGATGAAGCCAGGCGTTTGCAATGCTGCTTGAAGTAAGGGTCTCGGGTTAAAATGAGTAAGAAAAAGAAATGAAATTTGTTCTTTTGGGTGGCTGTTTGGACAGGCTGTGTAGAAGACTGAAGTTCTTGTGTTTTGAAAGGAACAAGTGAGGAAGAAGAGGCTGAAAACCAAGCTCTTGGAGGGGTTGATTGGTGCGTGTAAACAGGGGAAGAAAGGTTGCCTTGAAGCTTCGGTCAGTGGGTTCTTCAAGAGTGGATCGGTGGCTATTGGAAATGGCAACATTTGGTGCTTGAAAACAGCAACTCCACGTGAGGAACTAAGCCTAGAGACCGAACCAGAAAATGTGATTGTGTAGGATAGCTTTGGTGGTTTCCTTTTTGACTGATCTTTAAACACATATAAGTGGCTGCTTGAGTTAGATTTTTTTGCTGTCATCAAGGTTGGATTAAGGTCGGTTTTGAAGTTGTGAGAATGGAGCTGTAAGTGGCCTATAACAGTGGTTGAAGGAAGGTGTTTTGAAGCATCGAAGGAGCTGCTATACGAGGCTGGTATAAGGGTTGTTCGGGTGTGGCCTTGAAAGCAGAGGAAGATAAGAAAACCAAGGCTGACAATGAGCCACTTGTTGCCCTATTGAACCAGCCAAGAGACAGGTAAAGAAGGACAAAAATAATAGTAATAATAATAAAAATAGAAGGAGAAAGAAAGAAAATATTATTTTTGGGTTGATATGTGCCTATATGTACATACACATGCATAAATATATACTTGTCATGGTAACTAGGATTTAAAATATTTTGTAGGATTTGAATAGAGATGTTAAAGAAGTGGAGATTTAAAGAGAGCTTGAGGAAGGCTTGATTTTGAGGATCTTCAAAGGAGAACTTCAAAGAAGGAAGGCTTGAGATTTTTATATGTTTTTGAAATTAAAGGTAAGTATTGTACTTAAATGTTGTTGCTCGGTCAGCAAGTGGAGCTAGAGACGTGGAGCATTTCTGCTTGGGAATTTTTCTAATCACGTGGAAGTTGACCAAGGCAAATGCTGGTTTGACCGAGAGGTTCATTTCTCTTGTTTGGACTGCTGCATTTTGCTCAAAAATGGGACAAAGAAAAGGGAAAAGAAGCTGAACGAGGGTGACATTTAAGGCAAAACAAGGGTTGTTGGGGGTGGTAAATGACAAGAAATAATCATTGGCTGTTGTAAAGGCTTGATGGTAAGGGAATTGCTGCATATTTTGAAGTCCAGAATAGTCTCAAAATGATAAGGATTCAAGTTACAAAATAAGGCTCTCGATTTTGGTGACTACAGGGGGGTAAGGATTTGTGCTATTATAGAATTTTAAATGATAAATGTAGGATGGATTAAAGTAGTGAAATATTATCTTTAATGTAGGATTGAGTGAGAAAAGAAAATTTAAGTGGGTGAAGGAGTCTTTGGCAGCCAAGGAAAATGTTACAAGGTAATGCACTTAAAGGGGACTTTGGAAATATACACTTTCTTAAGGTGATGTAAACTTACTTAAGATAAATCCATAATATAAATCGTACTGTTTTTGTGGTTTTATGTAGGAGGAAATGAGACAAGTAGAGAACGTTAAGCACTCCAAATTTTAAAGACCAAAGAAAAAGGAAATTAAAAGTGGTGAAAATTCAAGAAGTACAAGCGCACAATATCGACACTTGTGCTACACATTAAGGTAAGAGATATATATCGGAACGTAAGAGATACTGAATGCTATTTAAAATCAGCTGCCTTGTGAATATATAAACTATATTTTATTGCAAGAGGTTTTAAGAAAATATAAGCCGTTATGCTGCCGGATTTTTATGAAAATAATGGTTTTATGATTTAAGCTTAACTTAAGTAATCATTTGAAAATAATCAATTATCCGGCAGATTTATTTTGAAAACGATTAAATCTTACGATTTTGATTTGTTTATAAGACTTTCAGCTGAAATATTTATCTCAAGGAAATTTATCAACCTATGTTATTGTTTTGAATATATTATGAGTATGTATGATTTATATGTTTTTGAAAGAAATGTATGGCTTTTGTTATGAACTTTCCTAAAGCTCGAAAAATACTGGTTTGAATTCTAAAAATATATAGTATTGTTTTGAAACTACTGTCTGTGACCTTGATTCTATCCGCAGTAGGTATTTATATTCAGACTACTGTGTGTGGCCTTGAATCTGTCCGTAGTAGGAACTATATGTATAAAACGTTTTGAGACATGACTAGCTAAGTCATTGCAGTATTTTTTAACTACTGTGTGACCTTGATCCATTCCTCAGTAGGTATCCGTTCTGGCTATTGTGTGACCGTGATCCAGTCCTCAATAGCTATTTATTTTCTAATGCTGTGTGACCTTGATCCAGTCCACAGCGGACCTAGTTGACACCTGATCAGGGCTCACTGTGGACCCCCTGGACTATGGCCATATGTCTTTCCGACTTGCACTTTCCCTTAGAGGAATATCTGAACTGCATGATTATTTATTAGTCGCTAATATGTCTCAAGCTTAGTATGTATATGCTTTTCCGTGCTTATCTTCGTATATGATTTCCAAATATGTGATATTTGAATTCTGAAACAGATAAGAATTTGACTCGATGATCCGTATTGAAACTAAATGTGATAAGCACGTATATTTTGAATTATGTTCAGAATTCAGTTGTTTATGTTTCGGTTTAAATGAAATGCTTTCTGATGCATTGCATAAGCATGATTTGATTTTCGAATGGTATGAAATACAGTATTCAAGCTTTAATAAATATTTTAGAAACTTGCATATAGAAATTCGGTATCTGTTTCTTATATATATTTCTTATTGGGCTTTCCAAAAAGCTTACCCCCTTCTCCATCTTCTAGATTATTTGCAGTAGGTGCTTTGTACGCGGGGTTTATGCAAGTCCTTCGAGGCTTTTGTACTACCCTTGAAGGTATGTGATGTACAGTATTATCTTTTATATTCAGACTTGTATTTTCAGTACTTTTAAGGTATGAGGATGTAATTAAAGGAAGTATAGAATATAGTTATGGTTTATAACAATGCATGCAACTTGGGTAGAGATATATTTAGTGAAGTAGAATGATTCGAAATTATAGATGCATGCTTAGTAAGAGAATTTGACTGGGACCTAAGGTAACTAAAGGACATTGACTTATCTAATATAATATTAGCTTGAGAATTGATTAGTGACACTACGTATAGCCCAACCAAGTAAGTGCAAAAAGAAAAAATTCGGTTCGTATTTTTAGTATAAAGGGTCATTACAAGTTCTTTTCAAAGCATCTCCAGCAGCCCTTACCCTCCCTTGATCAACCATAAATCCCCAGGCCAGCCCTTGCCCCTTAGTAGAAAAATCATGGGTCTCGAATGGATCTCACTCACCACACCAAGCTCCAGGTTCTGCAAGTTCAACAAATTCAGGAAATTAAAAAGATAATTTTAAGTTTTGTAGTTTCTTACTTACAAATCTGTTACATCAGTGCTTATACAATTGTGATTGCTTGTGAAATTTGGGATTTTCTTTTTGGGTTTGCTGTGATCTGTCGATTTGAGCTTTTCTAATTTCTAACTGAAAATTTTTTTTATACCCAAGTTCTTTAACGGAAAACGGAGGATAGCGGCAATAACGGACCGTTATCGCCACTATCCGCCATTACAGCATTTTGTAGCGGCCCTTAATGGTCGCTATGGATGTGATTCACAATCACATCCACTTTATCCGCAATAGCGGTGGCGGCCATTGCCGCTACCGCGAGATAGGGGCCGCTATTTGAAACACTGATATTCAGGCCTCTTAAACAAAAAGAAAATGCAAGGACCAATACATATAGGAAGCCGATTGTAGTGAATTAAGGTTAAAATAAAAAAAAAAGAAAGTTGTGGCTCGAAAGCTCTAGTGCCGGAATGAAAGAAAGACAAGGAAATGAAGGAATGGTCTGTGGAACAAAAAAAAAAGGCAAATGGAGATTTAGAAGCTATTTTGTTAAGTGGCTAGAATGAGAAAAAGAGAAAGAGGATGAACATGATGTAGGTCTTTTGAAGAGTTTCTTTTAAGGTGAGTAAAATTCCTCTTACAAATTTTAGTGTAATTATTGTGTAGTTTAGAGATTTAAAATTGAGCGAACTAATATTATTTGAAAATAGAAGAAAAAAATTATCTCGCCAAAAAAAAAGTATAAGCTTTGAGCTTTTGTCAGATAGCGTAGCTTACGTTAAATTGATAATTTATCTTTCTAATATTAAATATTTTAAATAATAGGCTTTAAGAGGCTTTAAAGGCTTTGTCTTTGGTTTCGGTTTAGCGAATCAAGTAAGTGACTTGAAATCTCTTCGGTGTTTTGGCACCCTTAAAATCAACCTTAATATGAGTTATGTTTCACATACCATGTACAAAAATATTTTTATCCTATAAGTTTTAAATTTGGGTTAAGCATGTGAAGTATATAAGATTTTTTAATTTGGTTTTGAATGTGATCTTGATCAATTATAGAAACATAATTTAATCACTTTAATCTTTGAACTTTGTAATAATATATCTATCTATAATTTGTTTTTGAATGCAACATTTGTTTTGAATGATGGATGAAATTCATTTTGTATGAAATATGTTATAAGAATTATAATATTGTTTTGTTTATTTGGGTAATATAAAATTTTGTTTTGTTTTGTTTTCTAGTATGGCTATGCTCAACCGTGCTAATGGGGGTTAAATATTGGCCATGTCGACATGTATTTTGTTAAAAAAAACTAGTTTCTAATTATACCACCGAATAAGAATAGTGGCTTTTTGTTTTGTTCCATGCAACTATTAATTGCTTCTAATATTTCTAACCCCATCTACCGGGGTTAATTGTGGTTTTTGTTTTGATTCTGACCTGTATCACAAAGGTTAGGCGTGGCTATAGCATGTTACGAGAGACTTGAAAATTTTGATTTGTGAAACTTTTGTTCCATTTTGATATATTCGAAATTTTGTTTAGCTTTAAAAAATCCAAGTATATGGATTTGAAGAAATTATATGTATAAACATGAGATTACCCAACTTAGATTTTGAATCTTTCTAATAATATTTTGGCCTAAATGATTTGTGACATGCTTAATCCAACTGAGGGGATGTCTATTACTTACTAAATGTTGTAGTCATTCCTTTATTTTTCCAACATTTCAAATTTTGATAATTGATATTGCATGGGAAATAGTCATGCAAGAATATTGATAACAAGCTTAGCTTCTGTCTCTAGTTTTGGATTATTGAATTATTGAACGTGAGTATTTTTGGATATTAGCTTTTAGAATATTTGTTAATAAGCAAGAATGTTAGTATTATTAGAAATATTTGTAACCTGTCATTTTGGTAGAGTTGAAGTTGTGTAAAGTAAATATTTTTGGAGATTATAAATGAAGTTTTTGATTTTTGTCTAGTATGATATCTATTGCCTTGCATGATTGTGAGATTCGTCTCATGAGTATGCGTAATTTGTTACATCCTAAATCTTCCAATCTGGGGTGTGATAATCGGTTCGGTCCCAGGCCATTTACTTTTTTTAAATTCCTTTTTAAATTTTTTTAAATTTACCTTTTATTTAATTTTTCTAAGTTTTATTTTTAATTTTAATAAAAATAATGACTTATTTAATATATTTATTTTATGTAATCTAATTAAAGTTATTATTTTAAAAACATTATAATTGTTTTAAAATTTACGAGCCGAGCCCTTACCAAGAAGTTTTAAATGAGCCCAGCCTTTATCGGGCTTAGTACCAAATGTTTTAAATTAGTTCAATTCGATGAAAAATTAAATTGAACTAGCACTGAAACCAATAGAATCGATTTTGACGTTGGGCCAAGTCATACTGGATTAATCTCGGACCGACCGCGAGTTAGCTCAACTTATTTAGCAAATCTACTAGATAGGAATTGTTTCCTTTTTATTACATCTAAAAAGGTTAACCTTGGCAAGAAGAATGGTAGGGACAATTACTTTCAACGATCTTATTTTTGTTAGACCATATCATTTTCTAGTTTTGTGTGATGACCTTTTACTTATAATTATAGGTTATTGAAAAGTTTTTTTTTTAACATCACATACTTTGGCTTTTTACTTCTCACATGAGTAACCTATTTTCACGTAAAACTAAAAAGTGATATGGTCTAATATGAGTGAAAGTGTTAAAAGTGACTGTCCGTAACATTTTTCCCTTGACAAATATATAGTGGATTTGAGCACTTCAGCCCAAATGAATCCCATTTTGGGCTATTATCTTCTCACTTTTAGCCTAAATGAATCCCATTTTGGCTATTACTTCATTATTACTGTATTCTTGTAAGTAAGAATACCTTTGATATCCGACTTTTATGCCAAATCCATTTTAGGAAACTATCCTCTCTATTATTACGAACCTAACTTCCATTTTTTTGTCAATTGAACTGATTATCCTATAACTTTAAATTGATACACATAATGAAAATGCTCTCTTGAATCTTCATAGCGAACTAATTAACATTTTCATTTTTAGTCAGTCAAAGTGGTTATTATGTAGTTTTAAATTGATACACACAGGACTGAACATAATAGTATCAAGCACTTTCTCTCTGAATAATAAACTTTTAATTTTTTTACTAACAAGTGGTTGGAAAAGATAGAAGTGAACTTTTTCTCCTAATATTTGAACATGGTTCAAGTACTAAAATTGTTTACCACTTTTGGCCATCCGTAAAACGGATGAGATCATAAGTATTTAAATAAAAATACTTTTAACTTTTCGTCCTTGTCTCAATCAAATTGATTAAACCGATTATCATGCAGTTTTAACTGATACTTTATCCCTTGAAAACTATAGGATAATGAGTTTTTTCCAAAGACAATGAGTTGTTTGTTCTTATCACTTTTTAACCAAACTTTTATATTTATATATATATATATATATATTGTTATTTTTCTCAAGGATTGTTAACCTTATAAGTGTTCGTATTACACCCTTCTGATGCCTCAACCTTTCTTTCTGGGGAATACCCTGATTTTATTTGGGCTAAATATTCTACGTTTCTTCCGTGACCAAAATTTTACTTTATAAAAGTGTCACTCCTACTTTGTTGAGAATTTTCCAATATTTTTGTCACTTTAAATTTTACCTTTGCTGGATGATTAATTGTTTCAAACACTTTAAATAACATGCAGACCTTTTGCGTTAACTACTTTAAACAGCTGCAACCATTGTAGGTTTTTAGCTGAAACAAGGCATAGGCCAACAACTTTGGTGTATAGTGGGTGTGTGTGAAAACCGCCAATTGCATACAGAATTTGTGAAATAAAAGAAGGAATTTAAATGAATTAAGTATCGAGACGTAGTTCGAAATTATTTTAGTAATGACATCGAAGATGTGAGTAGTACATTGGACTATAAACGATAAATATATATATATATATATCTTAGAATATATATATATATATATAGGTTTGAGATATATATACATATTAATTTGATAAAGAAAATAAATGATACTCTTATATAAGAATGAAATATGTTAATGATTTCGTAAGTGTGGTTATAAACATATGTACAAGTATGTGAGAGATTAAATAATTAAAAGAATATATATATATATATATATAAGTGTATACAATTATTTAATTAAATAAAAAGACATGTATATTGAATTAAATGTGGTATACATGTGAATACAAATTAAATATATAACTATATGTCTACATATATTAAGTATAATATTTATAGGTTTCAAATAAAATAAATAAATAAATAAAGAAAAATATATATATTTGAAATATATATAATTGAATATATAAAAAAAAAAAGAGGAGGGAAAGTCGGGTTTAGCTTCTCTTGGAAGCCACCGACTTCCCTCACCTACAGTAGAATCCACAGATTATGAGAAAACCGGCCTCTGTTCTCTTTAAACAAAACAAAACCAGCCTTTGTTCCTTTTAAACAAAATAGAACCCGATTAAAAATAGAAAAGAAAGCAAAGAGAGAAAATGAGAGAAGAGAAGGAAGAAACGTGAAAACAGAGCTGGAAGCCACGAGAGAAAGAAAAAAAGAGAGCCTTAAGAGAAAGAGAAACTGCAGCGGTAGAAGAAGGGAGAGGCTGGAAACGTGGCTTTCGAGGGCTGAGTGGGCGTGCGAAATGAAGGCCGAAAGGTTGTTAAAGAGAGGAGTTGCAGTCATTTGATGAAGAAGAGAAAAGAGAGAAAATGCAGCAAAGGTTGAAACGAGAAAGAAAGAGTGCACTGCAGTGGAAAGAAAAGGAGTAAACTGAAGAGAGACACGTGAGAGAGATAAGAAAACTGAAAAGAAAGGAAATAAAGAAAGAAGAAAACCAGAGGTACTGTGAGGCCCGGTTTTGGAGAGTAAATCCTGTCAAGGAAGAGGGATCTGAGAAAACTAAGATGTGAGTGAACTGGGCTGGTACAGCAGCTAGGTCACGTGAAGGAGAAGCAGAACAAAGATAAGTTGAGGGCTATCTTTGAGCTGCTGTAAACCAGAACGAGGACAAGGTAATTCGACTAGCATCTTTGCAAGATTTTGAGGCTAAGTTATGTAACAATTAAGGCCTAGAACTAATGGTTTTGGTTTCGGTTATCTACATGAAACAGTGGTTGAAGGAGCTGCCATACGAGGCTGGTGTAAGGGCTGTTCGGGTGTGGTCTTGGAAGCAGAGGAAAATAAGAAAACCAAGGCTGACAATGGGCTGTTTGTTGCCGTATTGAACCAACCAAGAGACAGGTAAAGAAGGACAAAAAATAATAATAATCATAATTAAAATAGAAGAAGAAAGAAAGGAAAGAAAGAAAATAAAAGAAAGTGTTATTGTTGGGTTGGTTTGTGCCTATATGTACATACACATGCATAAACATATATTTGTCATGGTAACTAGGATTTAAAATATTTTGTAGGATTTGAATAGAGATATTAAAGAAGAGGAGATTTAAAGAGAGCTTGAGGAAGACTTGATTTGGAGGATCTTCAAAGGTAAGGATGTGTTACTTTGACTTGAATTTAGAGGAAGTAATTGAGAATATTTTAGTATGGAATAGGTAAGCAATGTGCATGGAGGCGAATTAGAATTTCTTCTGCCTTATAACATGATTAAATTTTATTGCTAAAGAATAAAGAGATTAAGATTTGTTTTGAAACGGTGATGATTTTGATTTGTAGTGTCTTGGAGCAATTAGGAGCTCAAGCTGTAAATCGAAAACTCGAAGGAGATAATTGCTAAGTGTGTAAGGTAAGGGATATGTATAAGGAACGTAGGAGATACTGAAATGATTTTAAGATTAATTGCATTGTGTTTTATGAATTGCGTATGCTTTGCAAGACTTTAGAAATTTGATATCGTCATGCTATCGAATTTTTGTAAGAATATTGATTTATGCAATTTCGGCTAAAAAGCTAAGAAAACTTTTTAAGAATAAAACTTTTAAGGAAATCCAGTCTTGGAAATATTAAATTGCATGATTTTAATATATTCGTGAATTTTCAAAGTAAATTTTATTTTATGAAAATTACCTAAAGTTAGTGTTTTAGAAATATTTATGAAAAGTTATAAAGTTTTCGGATTCTTGGAATTCCTTGCATTTTAATTGATTTTCGGAACCTTTATGAGTTTTGAAAATACTCCTCTGAATTTGGATTTATAAAACTCTGCATTAGCATGAATTATCTAAAGAATTCAAGTTTTATTGAAAGCTTATTAAATTGCATGATTTTAAAGACTTATGACTTTTCTAGCTTAAATTTGGTTTTATGGATTTATTATAAATTATGGTACTAAAACCTATTTCTTTATATATTTTGGAAATTATTAAGTTTTTTTAAATATTTGGAAAATAATTCTGATTTTATGCAATAATCTGTTTTATGAACTTTTATAAATATCTGTATGTTTTGACTTACGAATTTGAACTCTGAACTATGAAACTTATGTTTTGAGACACTGGCTAACCGTCATCTTGCAGTATCTGGACTGCTGTATATTTTGGATCCAGCAGTATCTGGCTGCAGCGTGACCTTCGGGGCCTGCAGTATCTGGCTATAGCGTGACCTTCGGGGCCTATAGTATCTGGCTGTAGTGTGACCTTCGGGGCCTACAGTATTTGTATCTGATATGAGTTTTGCGCACTATGTTGCTGTGTGATTTGATCCAGTCCGCAGCTGTCACAGATGACACCTGATCAGTGTTCACTGTAGACCACTTGGACTATGGCCATACGTCTATCTGTTATTATCCTTATAGGATATCTTTGCTGCTTGATGTATACCGAGTTACTGCCATGTCTCCACTTTCTGTTATTTTCTGATTTCTGAATGATTTCTGAATATCTGATTTCTGAACTCTGAATATGAAAATGATATGATACAAATTGATATGATTGAATTCTGAAATCTTAAAATGATTTTGTACGAATTTTTATGATTCGATTTGAAATCTGATATGATTTTTGAAGACGACTGTTTACATATTTGCATGGCATGACTTTGTTAATGTGATCTGTTATATTGATTTGATTTATATACGATTTTCAGAATACATGAATTTCTCGCTAGATAAGATTTCATATTTTAGAAATATCCCTTATGATTTAGAACTTATTAATCGTTTCAGAACACATGCATATAGCTTATGGTATCTGTCTCTTTATATATATTCCTTATTGGGCTTTCCAAAAAGCTCACCTCCCTTCTCCACCTTCCAGATTATTTGCAGTAGGCGATTTGTACGAGGGGTTCTGACACGTCCTTCGAGGTTTTTGTATCGTCCTTGAAGGTACATGATGTACAGATATCTATTTTATATTCAGACTTGTTATTCAGTACTTTTATAGTAGGGGGATGTAATTAAAGGAAACACTTAGTATATTCATGATAAGAAATGATGCATGCAACTTTGATGGACATAAAGTTTGTTAAGTAATATAATTTTAATATGTGATTGCATGCTTAGTCAGAAAATTTGAACTGGGACCAAAATGTTTATAGGATATTGATTTAGCTAATGTACATTTAGCTTAAGAATAAATCTGAGACACTAAGCACAGCCCAACCAAAAGTAAGTGAAAAAGGAAAAATTTGGCTCATAATTTTAGTAAAAAGGGTCGTTACAGTGTGTTCACCTTATCTACTTAATCACATTCTTTTTCACATCTGTCATTGCGTATTATGACAGAATACAACATCTTGCATTCCACAACTTTTTAATCTTTTGCTTCATCTTGCATCCACATTGACATGGATAGGCCATTCTATGAAATCCCCAATTTTCTGTAATTTCCCATAATTGTAAAGTATTTCAACTTGGAAGAATTAAATAAATATGAGATTTTGATATGTCAATGATATATGGGACATGGATGGAATAACAGTAATTGAGAGTCAAATGGTCAAGGAATGAATTTTGAGATTGTAAGAAAAATTGGATTATGAGAAATTAATATCAGATTTTAGGTAGTTGAAAGACATGTGGCATATGGAAGAGACAAGAGAAATTAAATGGCCAAAATGTTAAAATAGTCAAAGGGTCAATGACTGATATGATAAAGGGATTAATATGCATTTAATGAAGCAATGAGTCATCATCACCTCCATCAAGGTTGGCAACCATCTCATTCTTCCTCCAAATTTCTCTAAGTTTCCTTTCCAATCACCTTGACAAACACCCCTATTCAGTGATCGAACGTTAAGCTTACTTAACGAAAAATGCTCCTCATTACTAGCTAAAGCTATACCTGAAATATGAAAGGCTGAATCAAAGGGATTGAAGAGATCTAAATTGCTGTCAATTTTGGTTACTAACAAAGGTAAGAGAAGAGGTTGTTTCTCTTAATTCCATCCTTGATTTGGAGTTATGTTATGTTGGTATAGTATGCTTATGGTGTTAAAATGAAAGAAGATCAAGTGTTGATAATTTCTATGGTTAGTACAGCTTGAAGAGTTGAAAGGAAAAGAATCGATGTAACTAAGTGATTTGCATTTCAGGAGTTAATTAAGGTAAGGAATATGTGTAACAGACATAGGGTAGCTATGTCCCCATGTTTTGAATGTTTTGGGATGAAGTACGAGTTGGTTTAAATGCAAGAAGTTCACATTTCGGGTTTTTACTCCTAGTTACCAAATTGCTAGGAGCAGCCGACTGCCTTAAGTAGCAGCCGACTGCTTAGAGACAACCAAAGCGTAAATTTCTGAAAATCGATTCAAACCAGTCGACTGCTATATAAGCTAGTCGACTGCTATTTTCCAGAAAGCATTCTGTTTCAAACCAGTCGACTGCTACATGAGACAGTCGACTGCTATTTACTTGAAAAGTATTCTGTTTGAGAACCCAATTGACTGCTATATGACTAGTCCACTACCCTGTTTTTAGAAGCATTCTGTTTGCGAAACCAGTCGACTACTATATTACCAGTCGACTGCATTTTCTCGGAAAGTATTCTGTTTCAAAACTAGTCGACTGCTATATGGGACCAGTCGACTGCCCCATGTGTTTTCAGAATTTCGAATTATTGGAATTTTAAAAGAAAATAATTTGGATAAAATCAAGTTATGTGATAGCAGCCAACTGCTATAAAGACCAGTTGACTGCCCTGTTCGCAAATGAGGTTTTTAAAGCCTATTTGATATAAGTAAATGGTATTACCAAAGAAGTATATGACAAATGTTTTGAGACTATGGACCACTTGATGATCATGCACTATTTGTATCTGGTTGAGAGACTCTGATCAAGTCCTCAGTATTATTTGTACTTGGCTGAGGAACCCTAGCCTGGTCCTCAGTTGCCACAAATGTCACCTGACTAGTGTTCACTGTGGCCTATCAACATTTGGCCAATTGTCTCAGTTATATGTTTGGCTAGGGGAGGATTCTTAGCCCATTCGTGGGTACGCCACTTATTTGATATCTCTCGAGATTATCCCTTACGGGATATATATGTTGTATCCCTTGTGAGATTTATCTAGTGCATGATTTTGTTAAAATGTTAATAGTCTCCATGTTATTTGAAAGATATCTGTACATGTGATTTTACGTGATTTGAGATCCGTGAAAGTATTTGAAGAAATTGAATAATTGCATATGTGATTTCAATGAATAAAGAAATTGAAAGTATTTGAATTATTTGATTTTACTTGTATATGATATTTGTAGGAAGTATACGATCTATGCTTTATAATGATTTTACATGACATTATAGAGCCAAGCAGGAAAACTGCATATAGAAGCATAATACGCTCTTTTATATATATTTCTTACTGAACGTAAACTCACCCCTTTACAACTATTTTTCAGACTATTTGAAGTGATCTCTTGCTCTCGATAGAAGAGCTTATTAGATCATATTCCTTCGAGGCACGTTTCCTAAACTTCTTGAAGGTATACTTATGTTGTTATATAAATCAGACAGTATTACAGTACAGTGATGTCTATAAGATTTTTGGGGATTTAGGTTATGTAAGATGTGTAAGATCCTGTGCTTTGGAATGATAGTTATAAATATAATAATTATGCGTTACTTGAATTTAAGATCCTTATGATGATCTATTTAATACCAAGCATAAGATAAAGAAGGAATGACATTGACGAACAAGCCTAATCAAGTTGTATGTGAAAGAAAAAATTATATGTTAATTGATAGTGATGAGGATGTCACACATTTACATTTGTCTCTAGGATAACTTCTTCCTGTGCAAAATGTAGGGTGTTTTGGTAGAGGTAGTTGCATTTATTGGAAAATACCCTAAGTCAACAGCAGCTATTTATTGAGTTCGATTTAGATTAGTTTCTATATTAGCCACTTTTTTCTTATCTTTTTTTTTTCTCTGTATTGGTTGTTTATATAATCAGCATAGAGGCCATGTGCAACAATCTGACATGTAATAAGAAAGGAAAAGAGTTTAAACCTTCAACTCTGAATTATTGTTTTGAGGAATATTCTTGACAAATTGTTGATATTTATCAATCATGATCAGGGCTTCATTGGTCATACCTTGAAGAAGTTTGCTACTTCCTGGAAATGAGTTACAAATCGAAACCAGAATCCATACACTCTTAGTCTCTATTGGCCACCAGCTGTATTTAAAGCAAATTTGAAATTTCCTTCAAAGGCTAGACACATGTTCCTATCAACATTAAAGCAAATTTGAAATTTTCTTATGGAAAACTATATACATTTTAAATGTTGCTTGTTTAGAAATATTGACTAGTTCTTTTCTAAATACTTGATTGAAACATACAATTAAAAACTTTAGCTTTGAATAGATCTTGATTTTAATGATCTTTGGCTTCATCTTGGATCCATCACAGACATGGACAGGCCATTCAATGAGTGATTTTCCATCTCCTGCACCACATTTGTCTCTATAATGCTTCCTCTAGTGGAAAATGCAGGGTGTTTCGGCAGAGGTAGCTGCATTTCTCCGGTGAGCATAGAAACAACATTTGACATGGTTGGCCTATCTAGTGGGCTTTCTTCCACGCATAGCAAACCCAAAGTAATGCATCTTAAAACCTGGTGTTTAGAACATGAATCACTTAAAGTTGAATCCACCAATTCAAATGCTCCACCATGTTTCCATAATTCCCATGCCTGTAAGAATAACATGTTTAAAGTTTAATAGTTATAATAACATGTTTGTTCTAAAGGAGAAAGCTAATTACTGTAAGAATATGATATGAAGTTACATATCCAACAAGGTTAACCGGATAATCAAGATGAAAACGGCTGGTGTTCTTTCGGCCACTGACAACTTCCAACACCAAAATTCCAAAACTGTAAACATCTGATTTTACAGAGAATGTACCATCCATTATATATTCTGGAGGCATGTAACCACTGCATTCATCCATGAAAATACAGTTAACACCTATATTCTTTTCGGTAAATAGTGACTAATAATTTCTTACTTACATTGTGCCAACAATCCTGTTAGTGTTTGATTCATCTTCGTTTGTTTTGTAAATCCTTGCCATCCCAAAATCTGATATCTTGGGATTCATGTTCTCATCAAGCAATATGTTACTTACCTTCAAATCTCTATGAATTATTTTGAGTCTAGAGTATTTATGAAGATACAGTAATCCTTGAGCTATCCCTTCAATAATGCTAGACCGCTTATCCCAATCTAATAGCTTCCTCTTCGATTCATCTATTAAATAAAAGGTATTAAACATAAGATTGGCCGTCGAAGATAAATGATAAAAAGTTCAACTGATGCTAACCAAAGATAAAAGCGTCCAAGCTTTTATTAGGCATGTATTCATAGACTAGCATTTTCTCTTCCTCTTGAACGCAAAAGCCCAAGAGCCGCACAAGGTTGGTGTGCTGCAATTTAGCAATAAGTATAAGCTCATTCTTGAACTCCACTAGCCCTTGTACTGATCCTCTTGATAATCTCTTTATTGCTACTTCTTGGCCATCAGGCAAGGTCCCCTGTCATAATGTTTACCAGGTTATCAGTTAAGATAGACTGTTAGAAACAAGAGTGATGAAAACATTCTCAGTAATTTACTCCTAACAGGCACCTTGAAAACAAGTCCAAAACCACCTTTTCCAAGCAAATTGTCGGGTGAGAAACCATTTGTAGCAGACATGATCAATGCTGCAGTATATATGTTTAGATTGTGACCATTATTTCCAGTTTGAAGCTCGCTTGTTTCAGTTGTTTTATCCAATGTCCTTAGCTCAAGTAGAAACTTCTCTGTTCAAAGCAAGTTGAAATTTGGCTAATAGTTATTAGTTGAAGTAGATTTTTTTTTGATTCATAAGAGGTACAAGGAGGGAATGGGAGGAATTAAATCTTGGATCTAATCCTTCCTAAGGAGGATAATAACTGCAAAGCCAAGCTTTGGATGTTTTGAAGTAGAATTTCTTTGTTGAAAGCAATTAGTTGAAGTTTACATGAAAAACACTATTAAAGCATCATTTTAATTTGTGGTATTTTACCTTCCCTTCTAATTCGTTGCCGTCTTCTCAAATAAAATAGGACGCCAAGCAGTATTGTGATCGTTAGAGCTATTGCGAAAGAGATTACAATCCATATCCAGTTTTTTGACTCTGTATTAATGAACAACAAGAGCAGTATTGTATTTTATAGTCCGTACCATCCAACAAAATCAAAAGATGAAATAGAGTGGAACCAAGAATGAAGACTTGAATACAAGAAGAGCAATATTCAGGATAGACAAAATTAAACTTACTTGAACGTCTGCTGATTATAACTTGAGAGGAAACTCCATCTAACTCATCTTCAACGTAAGACCCAGAAAGAAACTGGCAACCATGGGTCATTGCTGCGTGCACTCCCAAACATCGACAATCTCTCCAACATATGTCCTTACAATCGCTTAAGGAAAGACTGTAGTTCTCCACTGGGTTATAATTTACAAAATTTATATCTTTACGTTTTACATATCTTATTTCGTACACATCACCATTTCTTCTGCACTTTGGTCCTTCCCATCTCTCGCAACCATTCTCTGTGCTATCACCTGCGCAGGTTTTTGAATCAAAAATTCCAATCATGACTGACCGATTTGTTAGAAGCAATGTCCCATCATCAAACAACACCAACTTTGCGTTTGTCCTTAGCTCTTCAGGACTATCTTTATTAATTAAAAGCTTATAATAAAGATATTGCTCGTCATTGTTTTAAATTGCGGTCGCGGCCGCGTTTTCGGTCGCGTTGCGTTTATCGCGGTTGCGGACTTAGCGGAGACTATCGCGGTCATTGCGGTCATCGCGGTCGTGAATTTTTTTTAATTTCGCAGAATTTTATATAAAATGTAGTAATTGTAATTATAATCATGTAAAGTCTTATTTTATAATTTTTAAAGTAATTTATGATGCCTTAAGTTTATTATTTACATGAAAAAAAGTTATTCATAATTTTTTGAATTATAATAAAACATTTATATTTAAAAAATTACTTATGATAATTGAAAAATAACAAATATTGAAAATAGAGATAAATAATTATGTACTAATAAAAATTAATATACTAATTATTTAGCATTTATTATTTTTTAACTATATTATTAAGGAATTAGTGAAATACCACATTTTTTTATTAGGGTAAAATACCAATTATCAAATATTAAATCATTATTGAAGACACCAAAAAAAATTAAATCATTATTTAACTTAATTAACCTTTGACAAAAAAAAAAATCAATATTTAACCCAAAAAAATTAAATCAACACCCAAAACCCGTTTATTCCCAATTTCCCAATTCCCATAAGCTTCTCAACCCTCGTCCCTCCCTCGACTCTCTGCCTGAAGAACCCACCGACCACCACCTCATGCCCACGCCTCCGACCTCACAGCCCCTCACCAGCTCACCCACCGTCGACCCCCCTCACGCCCTCACCCTCACCCCTCGAGCCTCAGTCAGCCATGATCGAGTCTTCTCCCCTGATGACAGAGTCTTCTCCCATGATGACAGAGTCCCCTCCCACAGCCATGACAGACCTGATTTCAATCCAGATCTACATCAAAGGTAATTCAAAATTTTATATAAATTGCTCCAGGGACTTCTTCCTCAGATCTCTTTGTTGAGAAAAAAATGCTCTATGCGTAGCAGGGAATTGGAACTAGCTGTTCCGATGTCTTCTTTGTCTAGCTTGCTCTTGCAGGCCAATTGATGTCTTGTGTTATGAATTGATGTTGAATTGATTGTGTGAAGATGTGAATTGTTTTATATTGCTCTTGCAGGACTGTTTTCTATCTTCTTTTGATTTTTTTTCCTCTTTAGCAGCTGTTACGGGTGTGATCTGTACATCACACCCGCTATTTCTGTGATAGCGGTGGCGGCCTCCGCCGCTACCGCGAGATAGCGGCCGCTATTGCAAATAGCGGCCGCTATTTGAAACACTGTTGCTCGTCTACACTAGAAATAATAGTGAAATTAAAGTTCGCGTCCAGTGGATACCAAGCGCGAATATTCTCAAAATTTTCACCACTCGTCCAAAAAACCGTTTCTCTGAGCCGAACAACTAAATGCTTTCCTATAGAATCCCACTTCAGGGTAAAAGTTCCAGACGCTGGGATTGATGGAGTCAACCAAGATGTAAGTGACCAGCTTCTTCCACGGCTGATCCCCAATTTCATCCCAGGAAGAAAAGTGTCAGTTGGATGATCAAAGCTTTGCCACAATATGTTTCCCCCATTAGAGTTTGCATCTTGGAAAACAAGATTCCCAGAATCTTGTAAGACGACCTTCAAGTTGGAACTGTTAGTGGTGGTAGAGTTGGACTGAAGTGAGAAAAGTTGGATAGGATTTCCACTAGCCTGTGTAATTTTCAAGCCGGTGTTGTCTACGAGGAAAACTCCTGAGTCGTCAGCGATGGGGTCGTCTCGATTGGCCAACCAGATGGGTTGGCTCGACATTTCTTCAGTGTACCACAAAGCCAAATAATATCCAGCGTCTTTGTCATCCCAAGTCTGACCATACTCTTGTTTGTAGAAGCGTAAGGTGAAAACTCCATTTTGGGATACAAAACGATCAGAAAATTTGAGTTTATCACCTTGGTTGACAGTGTTTGTTGCAGCGTCAGAACTCCAAAAGCAAGCCAAAATGGGCAACAGGACTTTGAAGCTCAACATGTTTTTTTTTTTTTGAGCCAAGCTCAACGTGTTTTGATGGGCAACAAAAATGCGCCAGTTAAGAGATTTGACGACGACCGTGGATGGGGAAGTCGACGCAATGTCCCAAGCCAAAACAACTATTTATAGGATTTACTTTGGATTACTTACTATGTCAACACTTCTATAGTTTTGTCTTATCGCTTTTGACTTTGGTCTGTCTGTCTGTCTGTCTGTCTGTCTGTCTGTCCTGGTTGTTTATACAAACAGTGTAGCGGCAGCAACTGCAATTATATTCCATTGCCGTGTAATCTCAAATGTTTGACCGTATTGCAAAAAGATAGAATAACGCGTAAATAAATAGAATTTTGAAAATGAGATTTCCATTTATCATCATTACTGCTTTGCACAGTTAATCATTATTTGAAAGAACGAGAGTTGAAAAAGTCAGGGGTCAGGCGAGGAAGAAGCGTCGTTGCTTCTTGTGTCTTATCGCTTTTGACTTTTGTCTGTCTGTCTGTCTGTCCTGGTTGTTTATACAAACAGTGTAGCGTCAGCAAGTGCAATTATATTCCATTGCCGTGTAATCTCAAATGTTTGACCATATTGCAAAAAGATAGAATAATGTGTAAATAAATAGAATTTTGAAAATGAGATTTGCATTTATCATCGTTACTGCATTTAGAGATGCTTATTGGACCGGGTTGTCCGACCCGGTTCGCATCCGGATCGGGCTAATTCGGCCTAATATCCGAATCGGTACTGTACCAGTTCGGAACCGACCTAGATCGGTATATTATCAGGTTGGGCCGGTTTTAAATATATAGAATCGGACCTGTTCGAACCGGTCCGGTTAAAAAAATAAAAAAAAATTGGCTGCCATTGCGCAGCGCGCAGTGGCAGCCTTCTGCAGTTGCACTGCAGTGCAACTGCAGTCCGCAGTAGAGGCAAGTCTGCGACTTGCCTTTGTGTGTTTGATGGGCAACGGCCAAATCAATCTTTTTTTTTAAATTTTTTTTATTTTTTTATTCTAATTTTTTTCCTATAAACTTCTATTTTCATTTACATTTCTTCTATATTTTCTCTCAAATCTACTATCTATAATTCTCTTCACTCACATACTCTCTCAATATTCACTCAAACTCTCTCAAATTCACTTAAATTCCCTTATTTCAAATTTATAATATCATCATTTCCTTTCTAAATTTTATTTTTCTTTTTATTTTATAATTTTACAAATTTTACTTTTAATTTTCAATTTTCAAATTCCAATATATTATATATATCATACATATATTTTTTTTAGTTTTTAACATATATTTATTTTCAAAAAAAATATAAAAATGTCAAATTTCTTTCGTCGTTCATGCTCTGTTTCTCGACCTTTTGGTTCCACTGAAATTCCTAGTTTGGGTGACGAATCATTTAATGAAATCGAACCCGATATTCATCCGGAGGAGGAGCTTCCTTTGGAGGCGCCATCGGTTGGTCGTGGTCGACGTGGAGGTCATGCTCAAACACAATCATCAGCTGCCACCACTGCTACTACATCATCAAGGCCGAAGTTTAGTTGAAAAAAAATGAGCAGGGTATGGGAGTATTTCGATATTGTAGAAAAAAATGTGAGACAAATAAATATTGTGCTATCTGTAAATTGTGCCAAGGCGTTTACTCTTATAAATCCGGTGGAGGTGCTGGCGGTACTGGTACATATAAAAGACATTTAATTACTGCACATAAAATTAATCCTGATGCCGAAGAAGATGAAATTTTAGAAGGTAAACAATCTCAAATTAATACATGTGATGGTGGAAAAAATTTTATTTTTGATAATGTTCAAACTAGACGTGGTTTAGTTAGATTTGTAATTAGGACTGAACAACCATTCACAATTTGTGAAAAATCGGGATATTTAGAATTTGTTTGTAACTATTTACAACCCGCATATAAATCTATTTCTAGACATACATTAAAAAGAGATTGCATGGATATGTTTAAAGAATATAGACAAGCTTTAATTGATAAACTTAGTAATATTTCATCTAAGGTTAGTTTAACTAGTGATATATGGACTAGTACTAATGGTATAAGTTATCTTGTTATAACTTGTCATTGGATAGATGAAGATTGGTCCATGCAAAAACGAATTTTATCTCTAGATGTAATAGAAGAAGCACATAATTCATATACTATTCATAAATATATTACTAAAGTTTGTAAATTATATGGACTAGAAAATAATAAAGTTTTTGCTATTACTTTTGCTAATGCTTCGAGTAATACTGCAGCTATTCCTCATTTAATTAAAAGTTTAAATCCTGTTATGCAAGGCATATTTTTTCATGCAAGATGTGCATGTCATATTATAAATTTATGTGTTCAAAGTGGTTTTAGTTCTAATGGTACTGGTACTGGCATAGGTCCAATTGATAAAATTAAAATTTTAGCAAAATGGATTCGCATACCAAGTAATAAACTTGAATGAAAGCAAATTTGTATAACAAATAATATACCTGTTAAAGCATTTCCACTTCCCGTGGAAACAAGATGGAATTCACTTCATCGTTTGCTTTCTTCTATTTTACCTTATAAAGAACTTGTTACTCCTTTTTATAACAATTATACAAGTAGCACACATTTAGTACTTTTTGAAGAAGATTGGACTTTTATTGAATATTGTGTTGATTTATTATCTACTTTTAAAGATGCAACCGAAAGATTTTCAACTCAATTTTATCCAACTACATCGTATTTTGTTCCTATTATCTACACAATGTTTGACAAATTTGTAAAATTTAGGAATCATGAAACTTTAAGTTCTTTTGTGTATGATATGGAAGAAAATTTTAAAAAATATTGGGAAATAATTCCTCCTATTTATTGTATTGCAACTTTACTAGGTCCTAGTCAAGGTGAGGTAAATATAGAAAATTTTTTTGATTGTTATAAAAAATTTCTTGGTCTTGATTCTATTGAGGATCAAAAGTCCTCAATTAACAATCTTTTTCGAGAATTGTTTAATGTTTATGAAACAGAAAGGGAGCAATTCAACTTTAATCGAGGAGAAGAAGATTCATACGAAAAAACCAAAAGTAGCAAAAAAGGAAAAGGAATTTTAAACGCAATTAAGGAAGCAGCAAAGAAGAGAATGAAGCTAAAAGGACAAGCGAGCGGATCGGGATCGGGATCGGGATCAACAACTCGAAGAAGTTCTAGCTTCAATGAGCTAGGATTTTTCTTAAGTCAAGATTTTTCTGTAGATGAAAACTTTGATCTTCTCCAATGGTGGAAAGAAAACCAAAAACAATTTCCAGTTTTAGCTTCCATGGCTCGAGATGTTTTTGCGGTGCAAGTTTCTTCTGTTGCTTCGGAATCCGCCTTCTCGACGTGTGGAAGAATTATTGGAGATCATCGAACCACTCTTAATCCGGATTCATTGTGCATGTTAACATGCCTTAAAGATTGGTTTGATGCGGAATCGCGCAATGTCAAACTTGGAATGGTCAATGAATTCGCTAATAATAATTCAGAAGAGGAGGAAGAAATTTCCAAGGCAATCCGTATAAATTATGAAGAGTAGAGAATAATCTTTTTTTTTTTGTAAATTGTATGTAAAATTGTAAATAAGTTTAGTCATAGTGAATATTTTTATGGACTACGGTCCCGTGGTTTTTACCCTTCTAACTTTTGAAAGGGTTTTCCACGTAAAAAATCTTTGGTCTCCTCCTACTCTCTCCTTTTTTACCTTTGTTGTTGTTGTTGTTGTTGTTGTTGTTGTTGTTGTTGTTGTTGTTGTTATTATTATTATTATTATTATTATTATTATTATTACATATCAAATTAATTAATGTTATACTTATCTATGTTTAAAATAAATAAATATTTAAAATACAAAATGAATTAATATTTTAAAAACATATTAAATAAATGAATAAATAAATAAATGAATAAAAATTAAGTAAATGATATTTCAAATATAATAAATTATTTTAAATGCAAAATGAATATAATAAATGAACATAAATAAAGATATGCAAAATGATATTACAAAATGAATATAATAATAATATTTATAATATCATTATTTGTATTTTGAATCAAACATCATTTTATCATAATAACTTTATTATAATATTATATTCATAATATAACTTTATTTTATTATAATAATAATTTTATTAGATAATTTTATAGTAGTTTATTTTTACATTATTATTACATTAATTAAATAAATTATAATATAACATTATAATAAATTATTGTTAAATTAAATTATTAACATTATTTAGTAAAAAAATAAATTTATTAGATTAAATTATTAAAATATATTAATATATATTAAAATAAATTAATATAAATGTTAAAAAATAAAAATTTTAAATAAAAAAATGGACCGAACCGGTTTAAACCGGTTTGGTCCGGTTTTTGGGCGAATCGGTCCAACGAACCGGGCCGGTTCGCCTCTTTAATAATATAGAACCGGTCCGAATCGGACCGGTTTCCTACCAGTTCAGATCGGTTCTTCTCTGGTTAGGGCCGGAACCGGTGAAAACCGGTCCGGCCCATAACCAGCTCTAATTGCATTGCACAGTTAATCATTATTTGAGAGAAAAAGAGTTGAAAAGTCAAGGGTCAGGGCGAGGAAGAAGCGTCGTTGCTTCTTGCTTTAGCCACACTTCTTCCTCGTCCTCACCTTTTATTTTTTTCACGTTAAACAGAATAATGATCAAAAGAAAAAGTTAAAAAGTTTAATTATTTTTTAATCAAATAAGTAAAATTTGCGTGATTTTTATAAAAAAAAAATTTGTGGGATTTTCTCTTTTCACAACCGGCTACGTCATTTTTTTTAAATTTTTGTCCCTTTGTCTCTTTTTCACTCTTTTTCATTCCCTTTTTATTTAAATGTAAATTCACTTGCTATTTCCATTTTCATTTCTTTTTTTGAATTGAAAAGTCAAACTCTTTACCAAATATTGAGTTACTTTTTTTGAAAAAATTTGAAAGATATGTTGTCATAACGTATTAGGCTTTGAGAAAACCTAATAGCTAGACACAAAATCTATGGAGTCGCCACCAACCATTCTAAGCTAGGTGTGATTGGTCACCTATTCAAACTATGGATAAGGCTTGGTCTACATTCAAAGATACTAAGGTTCGGGAGTACGGTTACGTGTAGGGAAGGATTAGCACCCCCACAACGCCCATCCTAAAATGGTACCAACTAGTTTTAGGTTATCTTTACAATTTGCCTTGTATTCGTATTAATTTCGATATGCTTATATATTGGGAATATTTCTAAGATTTTTCCATCAATTTGGCTCCAATCTTAAAAATCTCCCTCACCTCAAGATTTTCAAGGAGTCTCAATTGACTTTCTTAGAATTTCATCCTCGGTATAATTCATATTTTTTATTTCCTATAATTTTTATTCTAAGCTATCTAGTTCATTTATTATTCCCTTATCTAATTTTATTTAAATTTCTTTAATCTTAATCTTGATCTAAGTTATTTTTATTTTATTTATTTCATTTATTTATATTTATTTAATAAACATGAATTATACTTTTATTGAAAATTCTTTCAAAAGTATTCCATCAATTTGGCTCAACTTAAGAAAGAATCATCTCACCTAAAAATATCCAAGGAGTCTCGATTGACTTTCTTGGAATTTCATCCTCGGTATAATTCATATTTTTTATTTCCTATAATTTTTATTCTAAGCTATCTAGTTCATTTATTTATTCACTTATCTAATTTTATTTAAATTTCTTTAATCTTAATCTTGATCTAAGGTATTTTTATTTTATTTATTTCATTTATTTATATTTATTTAATAAACATGAATTATACTTTTATTGAAATTCTTTCAAAAGTATTCCATCAATTTGGCTCAACTTAAGAAAGAATCATCTCACCTAGAAATATCCAAGGAGTCTCAATTGACTTTCTTGAAATTTCATCCTAGGTATAATTCATATTTATTTCATTATTCTCTAATCTTATTAATTACTAATTATTTTCAATCTAAGCTATTTCATTCTATTTATTTAATTTTTCATCTAATTTATGATCATGTATTTATATTTATTTATCTACATTCATTTATATTTTATTCATATTTTAATTTACTAAGAATAAACATGGATTATAATTTATTGAAAATTCTTTCAAAAGTATTCCATCAATTTGGCTCAACTTAAGAAAGAATTTTCTCACCTAGACATTTTTAAGATGTCTCAATTGACTTTCTCAAAATATCATCATCGGTATAATTCATATTTATTTTTTTATTTTTTTAATTGTCTTTATTTAACTATCCTTTTTAACCTTATCCTTTTATCTTTCTTATCAAAATTTCTTTTATCATTTTTATTTTCTATCTAATTCCTATCTAATAAAATGAATATCATGCCAAATCATAAATCATCTATCATAATCCTATATTAAAGCACATCAATTAATCATGCCAAATTATGCTATTTAATTAAATACTAGTTAGACATGCAAATCAAATTTCCCTATCATAACATTGTCAAGCAAATAAATCACATTATGCAAATATACAAATCAGTACAAAATCAATTACTCACTTTAATAATCATGCAAATTTATATCAATTAAAATTCTTCTTGACCTTATCAACATGCAAATTATCATTAAAACACATATCAATCTTTAGACCCATATATTAAACTATACATGATCACATAAATTGTATTTTTAAATTATCAAATTAAATGTTAGTTTCTAAATTATTATAAAATTATAAAATTTATCAAACTATTTATTATCATGTATTAAAGTACAACATTGTTAACAGATATCAATTAATTATTAGGTTAAATTAACTTGTTAATTAAATATTAATTAATTAATTAATAAAACAAATAAAGGAAGAAAAGAAACCTGGATATTGATTAAGACCCCTTTTGCATTGTTTCTTGATTTCACGTGGATACCAGTAAAGTTGTGAGAGACGGAGGCAGCAAATGGAGAAGCAATGTAGCGAGGCAGTATGTTGCAACAAAGCAGAATCACACAGAAGCAAGAAACAGTGGTGAACTTTCAAACAGAGCACGGAGACAGCAGCGGTAGAAACTGACGAAGTAATTTTCCAGCAAATCAGGTTCTTCACGGATGGAAAAGCTAAACTTTGCTTGAGTTGTCGTGCTTGAAAACACTACACTGACTTGATTTTTGAGTAGGCTGATGCAAAGTAACAAGATAGAGCAGACGATGGACTTGGATTGTTGGCCATGTTGAAGTTGCTTGGATTTCCCACGTTACTACCTTACTTATTTTCATCTCCTGTTCCACGTTACAGCTATATTTCCAGCAGCCATCAACAATGTAGCTTCAATAGCGAAGTGACTCTCGGCAACAAAGGACCGCCATAGCCAGGCAAGGCCGAGACAACACAGCATTAGCTGGCAGCTTCACAGCATTAGTAGCAACCGCACCTCCTAGTAGTAGCGACAGTAACCAGATTCGGTGCAGAGCGTAACCAGGAAAAAGACTGCAGAACAGGGGGACTCGAGCAGTGCTGAGGTGCAAGGGACCGGAGCATAAGGTCGATCAAGCAACAGGCTGCGGCAACAGGAAAGCAGGACCAGCGTGGCAGTGTGGGAGGTGGCGTTGTGGACGGGTGTAGGAATGACAGGAAAGGAAAGTGATGCTGGTGTGGGAGACAGAGTTGAAGAAGATGATGAACAGTGGCTGTCCCCTTCTCCAAGGTTTTCTAGGTTTTTTTTTTCAGTAGGTTTATTTCCTAGGGTTTTTCAAGGTCTTTTTTTTTTCTATTATTTGTCTAGGGTTTTCTCCTCCCCTTTTTTTTCTTGTGTTGTTCTTTTTATACACCTAGGTTTTCTTTTTTTGTTTTTGGTAATCAAGAATCAATCCTTTAGGAAAATTTTAGATTTCAAGAATCGGATCTTAAATCCGATATTAATTCTGATTTTCCTTCCTATTTAAATTCCAATCTTTAATAATCTCATTTAAGTCTGCTTTCCTATCAAAATTAATTCCGATTTCTTTCCCTTTTTATTATATTTTATAAAAATAAAAAATAATAAAAAAATAAAAATAAAAATAAAAATCCGAAATTTATTTCTAAATCTGAATTAAGAATAAAAAAATAAAAAATAAAAATCAATAATAAAAAAAATATATATAAAAACTAATTAATTAAAAATATTTGAAGAAGACCCGGACAAAAATGGTGTCTACATATGTCGTGGAACATGAATATTTATTTAAAAAAAATTGACGAGAATTGTATTTTTCCAAAAGGAAATGGGACCTTTTTAAATTATTAAGAAGAAAATGAAAATAACTATTATACCTTTAATGAGTTGTTTGAGAAAAAAGTCAGGCCTTTTGATTCAGAAAATTACAATTGAGAATTCTAATGCCTAAAATAAGGTATTCAAATATCTATAAATACAAAGTTTTATAGAATATATATATTTATGATAACTATATGTGCATCATGATGTAAATACATGTATGTTTGTTCCACAAAAGCAGTATTCGAAAACTTTATTGTAGGGATTCAAATACCTAAGATTAATTTCTTTCTTGGAACAAATGTACAACAAACTTATATATGTTTATATCATGATGCACATATCGTTCTCATATAATGCATATATATAGGTATAACAGATGATGTTAATCATCAAAAGACTACATCAGATACACAAAAAACTTTAGCAAAGCTAGAAGGCTCTAGTAAAGATGCAGCAGCCGTAGTTGTTAAAAATAATTGTATTTCAAGTTAGTTAGTTAGTTAGTTGTATGACAGTTGTACAAAACTAGTATAAATAAAAACTCATGTATCGATGAAACATTATGAGCTTCTTTCTCACAATTCAATAATACTTTTTCTCTCTCGAGATTTAGTAAATCTTTTCTTCTTTTCTTCTCAAGATTCATTTCTTGTTATGGTATCAGGGCTTGCAAGAATTCATTCGAATTCATCTGAAAACTTCTTTTGCTTCTTTCTCGGTAATGGCAAATACTGCAGCCAACTCATCTAACTCAGCCTCTAATGCAGCTAACAGTACATAGGACTCTTCTAGTCCATTCTTTCTACATGCAAATGAGAATCCAAGTCTGGTTTTGGTTTCTCCCGTTTTGAATGGATCAAATTACCATTCTTGGTTTAGATCCATGAAGATGGCACTATTATCCAAGAACAAACTCAGTTTTGTCGATGGCACTATCAAAATTCTAGCAAAGTCAGATCCTTCCTTTGCTGCGTGGCAAAGATGCAATACAATGGTTCTGTCATGGCTCCTTCATTCAGTTTCACAATCTATTGGCCAAAGTGTTATTTGGCTCGATACAGCAAAGGAGGTATGGAGTGATCTTCAAGATCGATTTGCACAAGGTGATGCCTTTAGGATCTGTGACTTACAGGAAGAAATTTATTCTTTTCAACAAGGATCTATGAGTGTAACAGACTACTTCACTCAGATTAAGATACTTTGGGATGAATTGTTGAATTTGAGAGTCATCCCTTCTTGCACTTGTGAACCCTAATGTTCTTGTGAGGCACTGATGGTTGCAAGAAGATATCAACAGCAAGATCAAGTAATTAGATTCTTGAAAGGGTTGAATGAATCTTTTGCTATTGTACGATCTCAGATCATGCTCTTAGATCCTCTTCCTCCACTCAACAAAGTTTTTGCCTTGGTGGTTCAACAAGAAAGGCAAAACAACTCTGTTTGTTCTTCAAGATCCATCGAACCTAGTGCCTTCCATTCCAAATCTATCACTGCAGGAAATCAACAATCATCTTTTTTTAAGAAGCAGTAGTAGCTATATCCTAATACTAGAAGACCAGTTTATACACATTGTGGTTATCAAGGCCACACGGTTGATAAGTGTTACAAGAAACATGGCTACCTTCCCGAGTATAAGCTAAGATCAAAGGTTGCAAGTAGAGTCAATCAAGCTGAGACTTAAAATTGTGATAGTTCTGACATACTGAGCAAACCTGGAATTGTTGATGAGGTTTCTCCAGCACTCTTCACTAAGGACCAATATGATCAGATACTTGCAATGATCAAATCAGTGAGCTAGCTTCTATTCCAGTCAATCATACTAAATCTGTTAATGCCATTTTTGCTCCTTTACCTGAAAAAGAGGGTATGCATATTGCTACTTGTTCCATAACTAAGTCATCTCATAGTTTAACTTGGATTTTTGATAGTGGAGCAACGGATCATATTGTCTCTTCTCTTTCTCTCTTTGAAACATATAAACCAACTAGCAATACCTTAGTTAAACTCCCAAATGGTAACCTTGTTTCAGTAACACACATTGGCATTGTTAAAATTTCTTCATTAACACTAACAGATGCTCTTTTTGTTCCCAATTTTTCACTTAACCTCATATCTGTTAGCAAGTTATCTAAGTCTCTTAACTGCCTTGTTACTTTTCACCATAAATTTTGTGTTATGCAAGATCTCAACTACTGGAGGATGATTGGTTTGGGTAGACAAGAGCATGGCCTCTATAGACTAGTCAATACTTCCAAATATGTTCATTCTCATCCTTTTTCCACTTCTAATCAGTGTCTTACTATGTCAAATTCCATAGACTTGTGGCATGTTCGTTTAGGACATGTATCCCTTCCTAGAATTAGATTTCTACAAAAGTTAGATTCATCTATCTGTAGTAGTGAAAATTTGATTTGTGACACCTGCCATTATGCAAAACAAAAGAGAAATTCCTTTCCTGTAAGTACATTTGTTAGTATCAAATGTTTTGATTTGCTTCATACTGATCTATGGGGTCCATATCATCTTCCTTCTATACATGGCCACTACTGTTTTTTGACTATTATGGATGACTTTAGCAGAGCTACATGTGTCTATCTCTTAAAGAACAAATCTGAAACCAGAACTTACATTGAAAAATTTCTGTAACATGATTGAAACTCAATTTTCTACCAAAATCAAGTGCATAAGGTCAGATAATGGCCAAGAATTTAATATGACACATTATTTTGCAACAAAAGGCATATTGCATCAAACCTCTTGCATTCAGACAACACAGTAAAATAGTGTGGTTGAAAGAAAGCACTAGCACATTTTAAACGTTGCTAGAGCATTAAGATTTCAAGCCTTTCTACCAGAAAATCTTTGGTCTGAATGTGTTTTACATGCAGTTCACCATATTAACAGAATACCATCTCCAGTAATTCAAAATAATACACCATATGAGTTGCTTTATAACAAGAAACCAACTTATTCTCATCTAAAGGTCTTTGGATGTCTCTGCTTTGCATCCACCTTAGCTCATCCTAAGCCTAAATTTCACCCCAGATCACAGAAGTGTGTCTTTCTAGGCTTTCCAACAGGTCAAAAAGGATTCAAACTTTATAACCTTGACTCCAAATAAATTTTTGTTTCTAGAGATGTTATTTTCTATGAAAATGTATTTCCCTTTCAATCTTTACGTTCTGTCAATGATTCATTTTCACCAGCTTCTTGTCCATTTGTTCTTCCTGTTTCTGTTTCTGATCACACATTTCTAGACTCATCTACTTATAATGTTGTTCCTTCTAACAATGATTCTCATTGTTCTAATGTCCCTACTACTTCATGTAATTCTGAACCATCCATTTCTATTGTTGATAATCCTCATTCTAATATTTCCAACCATCCTACAACTATTCCTAGAAGATCTTTTTGGACTAGAATTGCTCCAGCCTACTTGCAAGACTACCACTGTAGTCCAGCATCTCAGTCTACTCAAGTTAATCACTCTCGAGCATTAGAACCTCTTCAGCACATTCCAGGTACTCCACATTGTCTTTCTAATGTATATCTTATAATAATTTGTCACCTTCCTACAAAGCATACACTCTTCAACTCTCATCAATCATTGAACCTAAAACCTATAAGCAAGCAATTAAGTATGAAGGCTGGAAAACTGCTATGCACGTTGAGATTGATGCTTTGCAAGCAAATGACACTTGGGACTTGGTGACTCTCCCACCAAACAAACAAACAATTGGCTGCAAGTGGGTTTACAAAATAAAACACAAGGCTGATGGTTCTATAGAGAGGCTGAAAGCAAGGTTAGTTGCTAAAGGTTATACACAGCAACATGGCATTGACTACCTTGACACTTTTTCACCAGTTGCCAAAATGACTACCATAAGAACTCTGTTAGCTGTTGCTGCTGCTAAGAACTGGTATCTTCGCCAACTCGGCGTTAATAATGCATTCCTCCATGGTGACTTGACAGAGGAGGTTTATATGGAGCTTCCTCCTGGTTTTTCTTCTACCTCTCCTAACCAGGTTTGCAAGCTTAAAAAGTCTCTATATGGCCTCAAGCAAGCTAGCCGGCAATGGTATGCTAAGCTTTCTGATGCATTAATCACTCAAGGATTTCAGCATGCTTCCTTAGATCCTTCATTGTTTCTTAAACAGGATGATTCCTCTTTCATGGCTATTTGAATATATGTAGATGATGTTATTTTAGCTAGCAGCAGTCTTAGTTGTATCTCTGATATGAAAACCTACTTGGATACTGCCTCTAAGATCAAAGAATTGGGTAAATTGCAATTCTTTTTGGGACTTGAGGTAGCTAGATCTAATGCTGGAATCAATCTCTGCCAACGCAAATATGCTCTTGACATACTCCAAGACTTTGGATTTCTTGGCTGCAAACCTGCCAAAACACCTATGACACTCTCTCAGAAGCATTCCATTTATACGGAGGCTCCCTTATTACCAGATACCTCTTACTACAGGAAGCTCATTGGCAGATTACTCTATCTCACAAGCACCAGACTTGATATATCATATGCTGTGCAACAGCTCTCCCAACATCTTGATAAACCTACAGATCACCATGTCATTGCAGCTCACAGAATCCTCAGATACATCAAGTCATCTCTAGGGAAAGGTCTTTTCTTCCCTGCCACTTCTGATCTCCATCTTAAGGCCTTCACTGATTCTGATTGGGCCACATGTCCAACTTCTCGAAGATCTATTATTGGCTATTGCATTTTTCTTGGACTAGCTCTCATTTCCTGGAAATCCAAGAAACATGCTACTATCTCTAAATCTTCCTCTGAAGATGAATACCGTGCCATGGCCTCTTTTACATGTGAGTTACAATGGCTTTCTTATCTTCTCCAAGACCTCCAGATTTCACATCCTCAACCTGTTGTCTTGTTTTGTGACAATAAATCTGCTATTCACATTGCTGAAAACCCTGTGTTCCATGAAAGAACCAAACACATCGAGATAGACTGCCATATTGTCCGAGACAAACTCAAGTCTGGTCTTATCCACTTACTTTCTGTTTCTTCTTCAGATCAGCTTGCTGACATGTTTACCAAACCTCATACCTACACTTCCTTGACTTCCTTCATTTCCAAACTGGGCCTACAGGATCTGTATGCTCCAGTTTGTGGGGGGCTAACAGATGATGTTAATCATCAAAAGACTGCATCAGATACACAGAAAACTCCAGCAAAGCTAGAAGGCTCTAGTAAAGATGCAGCAGCCGTAGTTGTTAAAAATAACTGTATTTCAAGTTAGTTAGTTAATTATATGACAGTTGTACAAAACTAGTATAAATAAAAACTCATGTATCAATGAAACATTATGAGCTTCTTTCTCACAATTCAATAATACTTTTTCTCTCTCGAGATTCAGTAAATCTTTTCTTCTTTTCTTCTCAAGATTCATTTCTTGTTAAGGTATATATGATTTAGGTTTCGGAATGATAACTATAATTAATGAGTTATAGGTGCTTATGATCAAATACCTTATTTAGGTATTTGAATACCTATAGATGATTTCAGTTTTGGAATGATAACTATAATTAATGAGTTGTTCATGTATATGTACATTTTATGATAAGTATATGTACGTCATGATAAAGACACATATATGTTTGTTGTACATTTGTTTCAAGAGAGAAATTAGTCTTAGATATTCAATTATCTATAATTAGGGCTTCGAAAACCTCTCTTTCAGAATGAACATTCATATGTTTGTATCATGATGTACATATAATTACCATAAATATACATATTTTATAAATCTTTGTATCTATAAGTATTTGAATACCTTATATTTGGTATTAGGATTCCTAATTGTTATTTTTAAAATGGAAAAGCGTGACTTTTTCTGAACAACTCATTAAGGATATAATAGTTAATTTCAATTTCTTCTTGGTAATTTAAAAAGTTTTCATTTCGTTCTCGATAAATAAAAATTCCGTTGGTCTTTTTAAAGATATATTATTTTTCCATGACATGACCTTGGAAATTTTCCTACCTTTTTTCTTCTCCCTTACGTTCATATAACATTTAATTAAAAACTTGGATTGTGAAATATTAAAGGGCGATATAAGTGTTTTTTAACAAGCTCTACATACTAAGACTAACAAAAAGGAAAAAAAAAAGCATTAGATCTTTAACAATTCGAATGACAATATCAAGTTTTTAGGGGTATTTTTCTTTCGGAAAATTCCAAAGAGACTCGGTGAATCAAGAACTTTTATCATTTGATTCAAACAAATATTTTAATCGCTGAAGAGGAAATGAAAAATTTTAAATTACTAGAAAAAAGCAATTGACTATTATACCCTTAATGAAATGTTAAGAAGAAAGTCATGTCTTTCCTAAAATTGGGAATTCGAATACCTAAAATAAGGTATTTGAATACCTATAACTACAAAACTCTATAAAATACATACATTTTATGATAAAATATATGTACATTATAATATAAATATATCTATATTGGGTCCAAAAAAGTGGTATTCGAATACCTCATTATAAGTAGTCAAATACCTAAGACTAATTTTTCTCTTGGAACAAACTTATATAAGTGTATTTAATGTGTACAGATAATTATCCTAAAATGTCCATATCTTTTAGCATATAGGTATTCTGATTACTTTTATGAGTAATCTAATTACTTTAATAGGTATTTCTTTTTCTTTTTTTAAGATTGAAAATTTATTTCATTAAAGGAAATTACATCCAAGCTATGAAGTCATTATTGTAATAGACTCCAGATTTAGCAAAGTAATCAGTCAAGATGTTTGCTTGCCCAAAAACACGAGAAAAAGAAACCTCTCCCAAACACGAGCGTAACTTTGATGTTTCGTTAAAAAGATCATTGTATTCTAATACCTTATTACAGGTATTTTGATACTTTTTATAGGTATTCTGATATCTTACTATAGGCATTCTAATTACTATTACAGGTATTTGAATACCTATAGCTACAAAGCTCTATAAAATATATATATTATGCTAAATTATATGTACATTATAATATAAATATATGTATATTTCATCCAAAAGAGTAGTATTTGAATACCTTATTGTAGATATTCGAATATCTAAGACTAATTTTTTCTTGGAATAAACGTACATGGGTTTATATCATAATATACATATAATTATCATAAAATCTCCATATCTTTTAGCATATAGGTAATCTAATTACTTTTATAGGTATTTTGATACCTTATTATAGGTATTCTAATAACTTACTATAGGTATTCTGATTACTTTTTTAGGTATTCAAATACTTATAGCTACAAACCTTTATAAAATATATACATTTTATGATAACTATATGTACATCATGATATAACTTAAGTACATTTGTTCCAAGAGAGATATTATTCTTAGGTATTCGAATACCAATAATAAGGCATTCGAATATAACTTTTTTGGACATGACTTTTTTCTCAACGGTTCATTAAGGGTATAATAGTCATAGTCATTTCCTTGTTGATGATTAAAAAAGCTCTCATTTCTTTTTTGGTAAATAAAAATAATGTTTACCCTCTTAAATAAATATTACTATTTTAATGGTCCTTGAAATTTTCCCTTTTTCTTTTTTGACCGCTTTAGTTTTTCCTTTTTTTTTTAATTATTTTTCAATATTGCTTAAGAGGGGTTAGACTTAGAGAACACGTTTTTTGCTTTCTCCTCCCTCTCTCTTGTGTCTTTTGACTTTTCTTGCCTCTATTTTCTTTTGTTCTGCTTTTCCTAGAGTGATTTTCACGTTGCTAATGTGTGAGCACATAATAGTCATGATTATCAACAATTGAAGACATGAATTGCCATCTAATTATCCCCTTTATTCTTTGACTTATTAGTTTTTACACATTTTTCTACATGGTTTGGATTATCCTTAAGCATGCAAGGCTTCGTTCTATTACTTCTAAAGAAAGGATTGTATGAAATAAATGAAATAACTACTCAACGTTAATATATATTACTTTCTGTAACACCCCTTTTTAGCAAAAATACGAACCAAAATTTTTCTTTTTCACTTACTTGGTTGGTCTGTATGTAGTGTCAGAATCTATATTTAAGCTAACTATACATTAGCTAAATCAATATCCTTTAATTATCTCGGTCCCAGTTCAAATTCTCTTACTAAGCATGCATTCACAATTTTGAATTATTCTACTTGATAAAATATTTATCCACCAATGTTGCATGCATTGTTATAGACCATAAATATATCATGTACTTCTGTTAATTACATCCCCATACTATAATACCACTAAAAATACAAGTCTGAATACAAAGTGAGCAGCTGTACATCATATACCTTCGAGGGAGAACCACAAAAGATGTGATAGAACCCTCATACAAGCTCTTACTACAAGTAATCTGGAAGGCGAAAAGGGAGGTGAGCTTATAAAGCCCAATAAGAAATATATATATATAAGAGACAGATACTGAAATTCTATATGCAAGCTTCTAAAACATTTTTTAAATCTTGAAACGGAATTTAGATGATTCAGAAACCAAATCATGCTTATGCAATGCAATCGAAAGCATTTCATTTAAATTGTAATAAAGCAAAAATATTTTGAACATAATTCCAAACATATATGTATTTATCATACTTAGTTTCAATGCGGATAGTTAAAATAAAACCATATCGATTTCGAAATCCAACTATCATACATTCATAATTCATATACGAAATTAAGTATGAAAAAGCACACACATACTAAGCATGGAGACATATTAGCGACTAAGTAATAATCATGCAGTCCAAATATTCCAACGAGAGAAAGTGTAAGTCGGATAGACATATGGCCATAGTCTAAAGGGAGTCCACAGTGAGCACTAGTCAGGTGTCAATTAGGCCCGCTGTAGACTGGATCAAGGTCACACAGCTCGGAAGTCAAATACCTACTGCGGACTAAATCAAGGTCACATAGTAGTCCAGAAATAATATTGCAGAGACTTTAGTTAGTCATGTCTAAAAACATTTATATATATTTTCGAAATTCAAAATCGTGTTCTTAAAACTTCGCAAATGAATATATATATCTATATTCTTTCGAAGGTAGACAATTTCATAAATATTCATAAATATTTTCTAAGAATACCATATGTTGGTGATTTCCATGAAAATCAAAATTTCGGATAAAAATTTCATAAACATTCAAAATCATGCAATTTTAACATTTTTTTAAAACAAGCTTGCTAGAAAATTTGCCATTTTCAAATGGTTACTTAAGTTCCAGCCTAAAAACCTAGAAAAGGCAAATGAATAGTGCAAGAGATGGATCCTCTTACTAACAGGATAGATGAATAGTAAATGGATTGATCCCCTAAGAGAAGGGATCGATCCCCTAATGGCAAAATGCTCCCAAGAAGAAAAATTGAAGCATGGGATCAATCCCTTAAGGGAAGGAATTGATCCCTTCATGGCAGAATGCCCAAGAAGCATGGCAAGAAGCACAGGATCGATGCCCTAAGGCATAAGATAGATCCCCTACCTCAAGAAAGCACTCCAACGGCTAGTTTTTGTGAGATACAATGGTAACTTTTGATTTTGGCTCCACCCAACATCAAGAACACGTCCAAAGGACTATAAATAGAGGCTTGGAAGCTCGAAAAAGTAAGAGAATAGCTTAACAACAATATTCTTCATCTTCTCCATCTTCCTCAAGTCTCAACAACATTTCAAGTGCTAAAAATTCTTCATATTTTATCATTCTCATCTTCTTTGTATAAAATAGCACAAATATTATATAGGTTTTATTTTGAGCTTAACCTTTGTAATCATTTGCCTATCTAGAGGTATCTCCTTGATTACACAAACTAGAAAACCCATTCACAATTTGTAAAAAAGACTGAAACCTTGAGTGCTTCATTGTAAGTGAGGATTGGGTAGAAGGTTTTCTCCTTGAGCCATAAAAGGGAGAGGTTGTAAGGTTTCCTTTTTAAGCCTGGAAAAAGAAGGGGTAAGGTTTTCTCCTTGAGCTTAGAAAAAGGAGAGGTGTAGAGGTTGCTCTTGAGCCTAAGAGAAAGAGTGTAACAAATTCAACCTAGTGGATAGGGGGAAATCCTTAGGAGCGTATCAAGGTAGAGGACATAGGCAAGGTTGCCGAACCTCTATAAATCGATTATGTACATTTCTCTTTCCCTTCTCTCTTTACTTATTTGCATTTATATTGTGATTGTTGAATTGAACTAGAATTGTATGCTTGTGTAGCCTAGAGAACTTAGAAAATTCAATATAGGCTAGAGAATTAGAAGAACTAAAAAAACGAACAAAAGAGTGGCTAAAAACTGATTCACCCCCTCTTGGTTTAGTTATAGAGCCAACAAAATATTTATATATACAAAGTTTTGTAGAATATATATATTTATGATAATTATATATGCATCGTGATGTAAACACATGTATGTTTGTTCCAAAATAGCGGTATTTGAATATTTTATTTTAGGTATTTGAATACTTAAGATTAATTTCTCTCTTGGAACAAACGTACAACAAACGTATATGTGTTTATATCATGATATACATATAGTTCTCATAAAATGTGTGTGTGTGTGTGTGTGTGTGTGTGTGTATATATATATATATATATATAGGTAGAGATGATTTCAGTTTTGGAATGAAAGCTATAGTTAATGAGTTATATATGTATATATGCATTTTATGGTAACTATATCTACATCATGATATAAACACATATGTTTGTTGTATGTTTGTTTGAAGAGAGAAATTAGTCTTAGGTATTCAATTACCTACAGTAAGGGTTTCAAATATACCTCTTTTTGGAACAAATATACATGTGTTTATATCATGATTTACTTACAATTTTCACATATATATATTTTATAATGTTTTGTGTCTATAAGTACTCGAATGCCTTATATTAGGTATTGATTAGGCATTGGAATTTCTAGTTGTTATTTTTAAAATAGAAAAGCATGACTTTTGCACAACAACTCATTAAGGGAATAATAGTTATTTTCATTTTCTTGGTAATTTAAGAGGTTTTCATTTCTTTCTTGATAAATAAAAATCTCGTTGATTCTTTTAAACCAATATTCTTGTTCCACGACAGGACCTTGGAATTTTTCCTACCTTTTTTCTTTTCCTTCACGTTAATATAACATTTAATTAAAAAATTGGATTCTGAAATATTAAAGGGCGATATAAATGTTTTTTTTAATAAGCTCTAAATACTAAGACAAATTAACAAAAAGGAAAAAAACCATTAGATCTTTAACGATGCGAACAACAATATCAAGTTTTAGGGGTGATTTTCTTTTCTGACGGCTTTAGTTTTTTTAATTTATTTTTTAATATTGCTTAAGATGGGTTAGACTTTGAGAATGCGTGTTTTTTCCTTTCTACTTCCTCTCTTTTGTGTCTTTTGACTTTCTTTTTTTTTTTGTTCTGCTTTTCTTGGAATGATTTTCACGTCGCTTTGATGTGAGCACCTAACAGTCATGATAATCAACAATTAGAGGCACGAATTATCGTCTAATTGTCTCCTTTATTCTTTCACTTTTTGGTTTTTACCCATTTTTCTACACGGTTTGGACTATCCTTACATATGCAAGGATTTGTTATATTACTTGTAACACCCTTTCTAGGTTTTTTTTTTTGTCGCATGTGGTGGGGTTACCGAAAACCCACCCGATCTTCCTCACTCATTTCCAACTGCTTATGTACGTTTGATATCTTTATTTTTTTTTTCTAGTGTTTGATTTTTAGCTGAATTGATGTTTCTTTTTTTTTTCTTTTGGGTTTTCTCTTCTTTTGTCTTTTTTCTTTTTTTTTTTTTTTGTTTGGGTAGAGGGACAAGGATATTCTGCTTGACAATTCTTGGGGTTAATTCTGTCTTGCACTTCGTGCCAAAGTTTGGAACCATTACAATTTGGCTCGATCTGTAATCCGAACTGATAGACCTAGTTCCAATTTTGGCCCAATTCAATCTGCGACCGAATTGGGTCGATTCAGTTGAAAAATTTATTCTTTGATCTTATGATAGAAAAGATTAGAAATTTTTATTTTTCATCATTCTTTAGTCTTATGATAGGAAAGATAAGGAAATTTCGTCCATTTGTCTTATGATAGAAAAGACTAATTTTTTTTTTTTACATCCATTCCTTAGTCTTATGATAGAAAAATTCTATTTTGCATCATTCTTAGTCTTATGATTGAAGAGGCTAAGAAATTTTGTTATGTATTTCGTAATCTTATGATAAAAAAGATTAGGAAATTCCATTCATTAATCTTATGCTAGAAAAGACTAAAAATTATTTTTACATCTATTCCTTAGTCTTATGATAGTAAAGACGAGGAAATTTCATTTTGCATAATTCTTAGTCTTATGATGGAAGAGACTAAGAAATCTTGTTTTGCATTCCTTGATCTTATGATAGAAAAGATTAGGAATTTTCACTCATTAGTTTTATGATAGAAAAGACTAAAAGATTTTTTTACATTCATTCCTTATTCTTATCATAGAAAAGACTAAGAAATTTTATTCTACATTCCTTAATCTTATGACGAAAAAAATTAGGAAATTTCATTCTGGTCTGCATGATATGGTTTTAAGTTGCTTACATGGAACACCGGATGTACCTTCATCCATTTTAGGGGGTCAATTTTATAAGAGGTTTGTACTCTCTCAAGAATCTTCACCGGACCTTCATACTTGCGCACCAACCTACGATCTTTCTTCCTTAAGAATCTAAGCTGCTCGGACACTAACCTGGCTCTGATATCATGTGTCACGGACAAGGCTTTTTCTTACTAAAGCGATTGGTCACGTGGCACTTGAATGGTCTCATCCACACACAGCCAAAATATCACAACTATCTGAACAATCAACAATCGAGCAACAAGTTAGATATGGGGCACGCCACGATATAGCGGGGCATAAAGAATTCTGACATCAAAACCACAAGTGTTCTTGTAGAAAAAAGTTGTTTTATTAATAATAGAGAGTTTGCAAAAGATTACAAAAGGAGTTGATTCGTCCACACCATCGTTGGGGCCAAGGAGGGCAGCCCTAGATGGGTGTGCTTGCATATACCTTAGACAGTGAGGCAGCCCAATATTCCGCCGACTGCTCACCCCTCCTAAAGAGCTAAAGAGATTTTATAGCCATGCTACCAATAACCATAAAGATGTTTGAAACGGTGACACTTTTCCTAATTCCATGGATTCTATTTTCCTAAGTCCATGGATTCTGTTTTCCCCGATGCCTCTCTACCCGGTCATGGCCCTATACAAGGTTGGCCCATGACATCCTACCCGGTAATGGCCCTATACAAGGTTGGCTCATGACACTTTGGCTCATTGGCATACCTTTACCATCAATGAATTGATTGACTTAGCAAAAGAAAAAAAGACGCAATTTGTTTAGAACTGAAAAATTAATTTAAAACATGTCTTTTTCCATGAAAATTCTTAATTAATGCAATTTGTTTAGAATTGAAAAATGAATTTACAACATTTCTTTTGCTGAAAAAATCTTTGTTATTCTCTTGAAATGATAAAATATAGTTGTTTTTTTAGCCAAGTGATGATATCCTGTAGTAAAATGGCTCATGACTAAGCTCCTTGAAAGAAGCAGTAGAAGAAAGACATAGATTTCAAATTAATTTCCATTAGTAATGCATTTTTTTTCCTTTACTTTTGGTTTAAACTTCTTAAATATTTTATCATTTACAGGTTACTGTTTTTTTTAAACTTTTTATTTGAATTTATTTGCAAAAACTAAAGAGAAAGCTTGAGCGAAAATTACCTCCACCGAAAAATACCACCATTACATAAATTAAATCCAATTCCGAAGGTAGAGAAAACCGCCAAAAAATAAAAAGGAAAAGATAATAGTAAACACTTAGAAAACAAGAAAAAGATAACAATAATACGTGGAATGTGGACTCCACAGCATGCAACATATGAATAATTTTTGAAAAATGAAGTCATTCTTCGGTGTGAAAACTAATCAAAAATTCAACTGAATCATGCGAAATTTGAATTAACATTGCGAAAATAAATTAAAAGCGGCAAACGTAATGAAACGTACCATTTGCTTAAAATTTGGACTAATTTTTTCTTTTTTGATTCATTTTGGTTAGGTTGTTTGTCGTGTCATCTATTTCATTTCAGTCGATGATGTAGACTGATACCACAAGGAACAACCTCAATTTCATTATATGTAATTAATAAACATTCAAACTTATTTACAATTGGATTAAACTTCATTATCTATCAAACTACGATGGACGGGGGTGGGTAAAGAAGTTAGTCCATAACCATAACCATAAGCTTAGGTTAGGATCTTGGAATATAGGTACGCTCAGTGGTAAGTTAGCTGAGATTTGTGAGGTTATGAGTAGGAGGAGGGTTAACATCTTGTGTCTTTAAGAGACTAAATGGGTTGGGGGAAAGGCTAGAGAGATAGCACCTTGGCAATATAAGCTTTGGTATACAGGAAAAGATAGAGACCAAAATGGAGTAGGTATCATTATAGATAAAGAGTACCATAAGGATGTTGTAAAAATTAGAAGACAAGGGGATAGGATTATTTTGGTTAACCTAGTTTTAGGAGAAGAGGTGTTGAATGTCATTAGCGTGTATACACCCCTGATAGGACTTGATGAGGTTAGTAAACAATAGTTTTGGGAAGATTTAGATAAGGTAGTACAAGAAGTACCTCTAGGAAAAAACCTTTTTATTGGCGGTGATCTTAATGGACCTGTAGGTACAAGTAGAGAGGATTTTGAAAGTGTACATGGGGGTTTTAGTTATAGTGTAAGAAATGAGGGTGGGGATGCTATCTTAGATTTTGCTTTACCTTATAACCTAATCTTAGTAAACACATTATTTAAGAAGAGAGATTCTCACCTTATAACCTTTAAAAGTGGACCAAGAGTAAGTCAGATAGTTTTCTTTTTAACTAGGAGTAGGGATAGACATAGATGTTTGGATTGTAAGGTTATCCCAGGTGAGAGTGTTACCGCGCAACATAGACTCTTAGTTCTAGACATGAAGATAGATAGACGACATTGAAGGAATCAACAAAAAGGAATTGAAAGGATTCGATGGTGGAAGTTAAAAGAAGATTATCAAACAACATGTAGAGATAGTTGGATTCAAAAAGAGGATTGGGCAACAGAAGAGAACCCAAATGTAATGTGGAATAAGATGGCAAAATGCATTCAGGAGGTAGGCAAAGAGACATTAGGAGTATCAAACGGAAGAGTGCCGATTGGAAAGGACACAACATGGTGGACTACAGTAGTAAAAGATGCTATAAAGACTAAGCAAGAACGTTACAAGGCGTTGACGAAGAACAATACAGAAGAGAGTTTTACGGAATATAAGTTAGCAAAAAAGGAGTCACGACCTAAGAGTTGTGAAATGTATTAAGGATGAACATCAAAGAACTCTCGTTAAAGATAATGACATTAAGGACAGGTGGCGTGATTAGTTTGACAAATTATTTAATGACGGACAAAATAAAGTTTTGGATAATATCTCAGTGCCTCTCAAGGATTTAAATCGGTGCTTTATGTGTAAAATCAAAGAGACAGAGGTAAAAGAGGTACTAAAGATGATGAAGAACGGAAAAGCTGTTCGACCTGATGACATCCCAATTGAAGTTTGAAAATGCCTTGGAGATGTAGGAGTTAGGTCGTTGAAAAATCTATATAATAAGATTTGGCACACTAACAAAATGCCAGAGGAATGGAGGAAGAATGTCTTGATGCCTTTTTATAAGAACAAGGGAGATATTCAAAGTTGCGCCAATTACCGAGGCATAAAATTGATGAGTCACATGATGAAACTATGGGAGAGAGTGATCAAACAGAGATTAAGAAAGAATGTAGAGATATTGGAGAATCAATTTGGTTTTATGCTGGGTCGATCAACTATGGAGGCAATATATTTGCTTAGACAACTTATGGAGCGCTCTCGAGTAATAGGTAAAGATCTCCATATGGTCTTTATAGATTTGGAGAAAGCATATGATAAAGTGCCTAGGGAGATACTATGGTGGTCCTTAATGAAGAAAAGAGTTCCTTTAAAATATATTAAACTAATTAAGGACATGTATAGAGATGCAAGGACACATGTGAAGACAAGTGGGGGGCAAACAAGTGAGTTTCCTATCATAGTGGGATTACATTAAGGGTCAGCATTGAGTCCATTCTTGTTTGTGGTAGTTATGGACGAACTGACAAAATCCATCCAGGATAAGGTGCCTTGGTGTATGATGTTTGCAGATGATATTGTCCTATGTGCAGAAACTAGAGTAGAGATCAATACAAAGTTGGAATTATGGAGACAAACGTTGGAATCAAAAGGATTTAAACTAAGCAGAGTAAAGACTGAACACATGGAGTGTAAATTCAGTTCTAATCGAGTGGAAGAGCATGATGTAGTGACGTTAGATGGGGTGGCTATACCTAAGCGGGAGCATTTTCGATATTTGGGATTGATAGTACAGATGGACGGAGAGATTGATGGTGATGTGACCTATAGGATCCAGGCTGGATGGAGTAAGTGGAGAAGTGCTACAGGTTTGCTGTGCGATAAAAGAATTCCTATATGGTTGAAAGGCAAGTTTTATAGGATAGTTGTTTGACCAACATTGTTATATGGTAGTAAATGTTGGGCGATTAAGAGGCTACATATACAAAAGATGAGTGTAACAGAAATGTGAATGTTACGGTAGATATGTGGATATACAAGAAAGGATAGAATGAGAAATGATGATATTCGTAAGATGATTGGAGTGGTACCTATCAAAGACAAGATATGTGTTGAAAGAAGGGTTAAGATTAGAGGAAGACCAAAAAAGACTTGGAAGGAAGTAGTTTGGATAGATATAGAGGTTTTAGAATTGGATGAGCAAATAGCCTTGGATAGGAATCTATGGAGGAGGAGAATATATATGGACGATCTAACGTGAATTCAGATATTGGTTCATATAGCCTACCCTAATCTCTTGGGATAAAGGCTTTGATGATGATGATCTATCAAACTACGATCATTATAACTTGCATCCCCAAGTACAATATAAATGTACAACACTGTACCGTACATAGAGTCTGAACATATAAAGAATTACAATATACATTCAGGAAGTCTCAAGCTCGCCTTGAAGGATACTGTCAAATGTAGAGAACTCTTCGATAGTCATGCAAACACTATTGTAGATAATCTGAAGGGAAGATAATGAGGTGAGCTTACGCCCAGTAAGAAACATATATAAAAGAGCAGATACTATGCAACAAATATGCATGTATCTTGCTTAAACTCTGCAATGACTTATATGATTAGTAACGATAATGGACAACTCTGAAATGAAGGATTTTGTAATCGGTTAGGAATACTAGGCTGAGTATGGAAGGATGCTTTATAGCACTTCAATTGCCTTGATTCGTAGGTCCAACTATAGTGGATTTATGTAAATTTTCTCAAAGAAGGAATTCTTATGTATAAACAAAGGTTCTATCAATTCCAAAAATTCAATGACAACGCTATGCATTCGATAGACAGTCAGAATGTAAGGACCCGCCCAAATGCCACTTTGTTCCTCCTAGGGATTCAAGAGGGGACCCTCGTGGCGATCCTTACAATCGTCAAGGCCTCACCCGTTTATCTGTCATCAGCGAGCATCCCCTAGTGCCCTCGCCCACGTTTGCCTTAACTGTGAGGTTGGCGATCGCCCACACTCACTAACGTATTGTCTGCTTTGGCGGCCGCCCACCTCACGGCTTTGCCTCAAGGTGCTTGAAGTACCTTACAGGACATTTATCACCTTGAGCGCGTTTCAGCTCGAACCCAGGACCTCATAAGTATAAGGGTTCTACAAACATCATACCATTTGGACAAGGTATGATGTTTGTAGAACCCTTGTACTTATGAGGTCCTGGGTTCAAGTTGAAACGTGCTCAAGGTGATAAATGTCCAGTAAGGTACTATTGTATGATGTTTGTAGAACCCTTGTACTTATGAGGTCCTGGGTTCAAGTTGAAACGTGCTCAAGGTGATAAATGTCCAGTAAGGTACTTCAGGCACCTTAAGGCAAAGCCGTGAGGTGGGCGATTGCCAAAGTAGACAATACATTAGTGAGTGTAGGCAATCGCCAACCTCACAGTCAAGGCTGGGTGAGGGCATTAGGGGATGCTCGCTGATGACAGATAAACGGGCGAGACCTTGATGATTGTAAGGATCGCCACGGGGGTCACCTCTTGAATCCCTGGGGGGAACAAAGTTGCACATGGGCGGGTCCTTACACGGAAACCTTGAAATCATGTTAATAACAATCCACTGCATTATTTAAGTAAACAACACAACCTTGCTGTAAATACTTTCTTTACATTTAAACATTTCATTTTATTTGTAAGAACAAGTAAAACAATTTCATTTCATTTCAATAAAACATTCAGTGGAGACGATCAACATCCCTATAGAATCATGCACATTAAGGTTTCCGTGAGAGATATTACATTAAGATGTATGGCCATAGTCAAAGGTCTATAGAGTGCACTGATCAAGTGCTAACTGTGGGTGCTGAAGACGTGATCAGTGTCAAACTGCAACCATTACATTACATTCTCGTGATTATCATAAGACAACTACGAGAGCTAACAGTCTCAAAACAAATCATTTATCATTTAGAAGCATTTACAAAAATCATTTCAACAAGTCATATCTTTAGTCAGTCCATAAACATTTAAAATAAGCAATATTTTCGCTTCGAGTATAAAAATAGGCAAATATTCTTTATGCGATAACCAGAGTTCAAAATATTTTAATTACGAATAAACATGTGTCTGAAACATGTAGGTGGCTTGAAACATGTGAAAATAGTTAAAAATACATTTGAAAACTAAGTTACAAATTCATGCAGTCTTAATGCCTAACCCTTTTCTCTCTTTTCTTTCTTTTCTTTCAGCTTTGCTAATCTAAGATAGTTTGCTACTAGCGATGTGAATAATTTGGGTTCATTTTACGAAATTTCGGCAGCATAATAGTACTAGGTAGCCTAACTCTCTTGTACTAAAACACAGTTTATATCTCACAACCAACCAACATTTCAAAATGCAATATAGTATCTCTTACACTATTTTATATACATTCCTTACCACCAATGTCTCAACATTGAATAACAGCTTAACAACACCAAAACAGATAGGCAAGCGTATATTTGCCCATTACTTCTTAACCCTCTTTACTTTGAAGCTACAAAACAACATCAAAACATGATTAAAATTCAACATTCCTTATACAAAGAATATTATATACTTCAAGATCTTTCATAATTCCTAGTACAACAACAATTCCGATCTAATTCCTACAAGATGCCTAAACTGCAATTATCGTCAAATCACTTCTTTTTTCAAATCTGACTTCACCAACAATCTTACATTCATTAGTACAATATTCTAAGACCATTTAAGTAGCAATTTAATCATGATAACCATAGGATTCAAGCTTGGCTGAAACCCCTTCTTATGCTACACACTCTGTTTCAACAATCTAAGGCTGTATATGTGTTCTACTCATTACGTACACTGATTCTACATCATTTTTGCATTGAATTACATCATCATCATCATCATGCATGGATAATCTTGGCAAAGACCCTAGGGGATAAATTCTCTTGGTTTCAATTCAATTTAAGCCTAAATACATGCTTAAAGACCTTAAAAACATAACCTAGAATTATTAAAACACATGAATTTAAGCTTTCTCTCTGTTACCCTCTTTGGCCGAATATGATGGAGGTTGATTCACCATGAAAATGGCCACTCCAAGGCTTGATTTTGGTAGTATCTTGTATTGCTCAGAGAGCTAAACAAGTTTGGTTAAGATAGTTTTCGGTTTCAGAGTGTTTTGCTAGTGTTTTGTGACTTTCTCTTCAAAGCTTTCAAAAAATGGTGGATAGTAAGAGGAGAAGAAGATGTCTGGCTAGCTTGAAGATGAGGCTGGAAATTTCCATTTAAAATAATATTTTTAATGGCAAATTACAAAAATGCCCTTATACAACTTTAAAAATTCCAAACACATCCGTTTCTCTTTAATTCTAATTTAGATATTTAGTTTAACTTTCAAATATTTTATTCACTCGTAAATATATATATTTAACGTATTATAATCATTGGTTAAGCTTTTGTTTGGTTTGACTGTAAAGAGGGCAAAATTACTAAAATGCCCCTAACGGATCAATCGCATAATTTTTTACTTTCGCATGTGATTTAGTCTTCAAGTTGACATTTTATGAGACTCCTTCACGCAAAGATTATCTATGACTGTCAGTTGGTTAAATTCAAATTGGTTTGACTGTTATTCATAAAAGTTTTTCTGACCTATGGACTTAACCATCATTTTCGAAATTATTGCACGCTTTTCAAAACATGCACAATTAGCTGAATTTTGAGATGTAAATTCTTACCATCTTAGTATGTGGCTCCAAATATTGATATTGTGAGGTTTCACCTCTATTGGAACAGTAGAAGTCTTTGTGAGCCTGTCGCCCTGTTCTCCTTTACACCTATAAGGCATAAGGCATTTAAATCATAATAAGATATCTTGTTCCCTTAGGCTTATTAACAGTAATTTAAAGATGATAAACAGTGTGGTTCTTGCATGTAATGCCATGAACCTAACTTGGGATCCAATTTCCAACTATTTGCATATTAAGAGAATCAATTATTCAAAGACATTTACTTAAAACTAAGGAAAAAAAAAGTTGGGCAAAGAATATACCAGGAAAATAAGGTGTTGAATGCTTCAATGAATTGCGAATAAAACCCTAGCTATTATATGAACATGCAATTGCGAAGCTTGTTATTAAAACAAGAAGAAGAAAGAATCAGTGTGTCTTATCGAGCAGTGAAGCAATGAAGTGCAAGAGAAATATAAACGCTAAACAACCGTCAAGAAAAAAAAAACCTCATTACTTCTAAGGTATGTTTTAAACAAGTTATGCAATGTTGAAGGATTCAGATGGTGCACCAAGCTAGGAATTCTAAAGCTAGAATTTGATGCCTCAACCTCTCTTTCAAGGATTTTTGTGCTTTTGTTTTTTAATTGTTGCATAGGAAGTTGGCTCTTCATTGCAACCATTGATCAACTTATGGTTAGGTTCCTAGCTGAGACAAGGCATAGGCCAACCTAGTGAGAATTATTGATGCAACACAATGTAATTTTCCCACCTTGCCACACCACTAGCCACCCAAATGGGTGCTCAGTGTAGTTCAGATGCAGTTGCATCTAAATGAAACCATGATCATTGACCAAAATAAAGACATCTATATTAAACAAACGCTAACCTTCTTTTTAGGTTTCCCACTCTTCAAGCTATGACTTGTCTGATTATCATCCCGTCGAAACCTGGAGCTTTTTGTAACTAGGTATATATATATATATATATATATATATATATATACACTCGTGTGAACCTTCCCTCTTCCGAGAACCACTTTGTCATGCTCCCACACTGTTGCTAATTCCTCTTAAGTCCAACTTTCATGACCACAACCCTAGCCCAAAAGATCATTTGAACTACCCTTAATAATATTGTTATTTTCCAAAGGATTATCAACCTTATAAGTGTTCGTATTACACCCATCTGATGCCTCAACATTTCTTTCTGGGGAATGCCTTGATTTTGTTTGGGTGTAATATTCTATGGTTCTTTTGTGACTAAATTTTTTACTTTATAAAAGTATCATTCCTACTTTGTTAAGCATTTTCCAATTTAGGTACTCTACATTTACCTTTGTTGGATGTAATCACTTTAAATAGCATGAACACTTTTTGCGTTAACTACTTTAAACACCTACAACCATTGATCAACTCATTGACATGGTTAGGTTCCTAACTTAAGCGAGGCATAGACTAACAACTCAAGTGTATAATATGTGTGCGTTCACCATGTTTGCTTAATCACATTCTATTTCACATCTATCATTATGTATTGTGATAGAACGCAACATGTTGCATGTCATAGCTTTTTAATCTTTTGCTTCATCTTGTATCCATCACAGACATGGATAGGCTATTCAAGGAGTAATTTTCCATCTCCTTCTCCCCCACATTTGTCTCTATGATACTTCTTCCAGTGGAAAATGCAAGGTGCTTTGGCAACGTAGTAACATTTCTCTGGTTAGCATAGAAACAACTTCTGACATGGTTGGTCTATCTAGTGAACTATCTTCCATGCATAGTAAACCCAAAGTAATGCATCTTAAAACCTAGTGTTTAGTACATGAATCACATAAAGTTGGATCCATCGATTCTAGATAATGCTCCGCCATGTTTCCATAATTCCCATGCCTAGAAGAATCGTTTACAATTTATATGTCAGAATAACATGTTTGTTCTAAAGGTGAAAGCTAACTACTATTAGAATATGAACTGAACTTACATATCTAACAAGGTTAAGCAGAAAATCAAGATGAAAATTGCTGGTGTTCTTTCAGCTACTAACAACTTCCAACACCAAAACTGTAAATATATGATTTTACAGAGAATATACCATTCATTGCATATTCTGGAGCATCCAACCAGTACATTCATCCACAATAAAGTTAACAATCATATTCTTTCTAGTAAATAATGATTATAATAATATCATGTGCTAACAATCTTATTAGTGTTTGATTCAGCTACATATGTTTTGTAAATCCTTGCCATCCCAAAATTTGAAATCTTAGGATTCATGTTCTGGTCAAGCAATATGCTACTTACCTTCAACTCTCTGTGAATTATTTTAAGTCTAGCGTATTTACACTACTAGAAAATGGGTGTTTTGCAACGATAAAAGTCGTTGCAAAATGCGAATTTATCGTCGCTGAAACCTTGTCACAACGACTTTTAGTCGTTGCAAGGTCGTCGTAAAAAATTTCATTGTTAAAAGTACACGCAACGTCTTTCATGTTGTTGTGCAAATGTATTTATTGCAATGATTTTTTCTTGTCAGTAATTAAATTGTGTTTTGGCAACGACTTGATGTCTTTTTTTTCTTAGTTTTAGCAATGGAATGTATTTTGTTGCAAAATCTCTTTCGCAACAAATTTTTGTCATTGTGATAGTTAGTTTTGCAACTAGTTGTTGCTAAAAATAATTACAAAACCACGATTTTGTCATTTGTAGTTGCTGTCATAATGACTATAATCGTTACTAAAAAATAATTACGAGACCATAATTTGTCGTTTTTAATTTTTTTTCACAACGATTATAATCGTTGTAAAAATAATTATGAAATGATAATTTCTGTCATTTCTAATTTCTTTCATAATGACTAAACATGTTACCAAAAATAATTTCGAAACCACAACTGTCATTTCTATTTTTTTACAATTATACGATAATCTAAAACATCAACTCTATTCACCGCTTCTTCTCCAAGCTTCACCTTATTGCCATTAGGAAACCTTTTTTTTTTAAAACAATAGTAGATTGATTGAGAAATAAAAAAAGGTATTTAATCTAAATGAAAATTAATTAATTAGAAATGAGTACATAAGCGAACATCAATAAACGAAAAAAGAAAAATAATAAAAAAAGTTTCATACGTTCAAATCCAAGGAAAATTTTCAAGTATTTGATAGACTACAGCTACATCAAGCACATGAGATTATGCTCGTTCTTATCTGTATCCAAGAGATAGAATTGGGTTTTTCAAATATATTCTCTCCATTTGGCTAATTGGCTGAATGGATTGGATATCCGACAATTATCTGCTAACAATATGCAATGAACTTTTTTTCTGACCTCACTTCTTCACTAGGATGTACATTACAATCCTAGGACTATAGTAGTCTGGATTCCACTTTGACTAATCCACCCACCGAACCACAAAATCCTTCACTGCACCTTCTAAAAAGCATTCAAGGACTGTATCATTTTGAAGTTCTCCAGACAAAAACACCATGGTTTGTGACCCACATAGCTGGAAAAGGGTGTTTAATAAATCCACAACTGCTGCTTCAATATAGATCACATCTGACCCTAGCACATACTCGGATGCCGTTAGGAAACCTAACCCTTATTTGCTTGTAAATCAAAATATTTACTTAATTCTAAAACTCAAACAATTAAAAAATTATATATTTAATCCTAAATATAAAATACTGGTTTTTCTCTTCAACGGGGTTTTTCTTTCGAGATTTTGGGTATTAGCACGAAAAAAAGAAAGATCAAGCAAAAGGAAGAGGAGACCAAAAGAAAAAGAAGATGATACAAATGAGGAAGTGCATCAAATACAAAAGTGGGACAACGATGACTACACTTGTAGAGGATGCATCCTAAATGGTATTTCTAATTCTTTATTTAATACTTACATCACAATCAACACATCAAAAGAGTTATGAGAAAAGCTGGATGCAAGATACATGAAGGGAGACGCAACTAGCAAAAAGTTCTTGGTAACAAGTTGGAACATTTATAAAATGAATGATTCTAGACCTATTATGGAACAGTTTACTGAGATTGAAGTCATTCTTAACAAGTTTAAGCAGTATTCAATGAACATGGATGAGTCAATTATAGTGTCCTTTATAATTGACAAACTTCCAGTATCATAGAAGGATATCAAGAGAACCTTGAAACATAAAAAGCAAGAAATTACTCTTGATTATCTTGCTATCTCCGAATTGAAGAGCAATATTGCAAGGAGAATGACAAAGACAAAGAAAAGGAGACTAATATCTCCAAAGTCCATGTGGTGGAGGATACTGTTTCCAACAAAAAATCCATAAAGAAGAAGAAAGAACTTTCCACCAAAGGCAAGAAATTCAAGAAGAAAGGTGCATGTTTCCACTGTGGAAAATCAGGGCACTTCAAAATGGATTGCTATGTCTTCAAAAAGAAGCAAGAAGCATCCAATGCAACCAAGGACAACTTTGTTACTGTGATTTCTGAAATCAATGTCATTGAAGACAAAGAAGCATGGTGGATAGATTCTGGTGCTACAAAACATGTGTGCACAAACAAGGCTATGTTCAAAACTTTCAAAGAGGAAGTAGATGGCAATGTGCTCTATATGGGGAATTCTTCTTCAATTGAAATCAAAGGCAATGGGACCATAGATTTAAACTTCACTTTTGGAAAAACATTGACTTTAACCAATGTATTGTATGTTCTAGAAGTTAGGAAGAATCTAGTGTCTGTTAGTTTAGTCAATAAGTTTGGGTTCAAAGTTGTCTTTGAGGGGAATAAGTGTATACTATCCAAGAGTGAAACTTTTGTGGGAAAGGGATATGCCAATGAAGGCATGTTTAAATTTAATGTATCTCATTTCAATATTAATAATAAGAAGAAAGATTCAGCTTATATTGTGGATTCTTTTAATTTATGGCATAATAGATTAGGACATATAAACTATGGTAAAGTAATCATGATGTTTAAATCTAATCTGGTTCCATATATAGTTAGAAGTAATGAAAAATGTAGAACTCGCATAGTAACTAAAATAACAAAGAGACCTTTTCCCAATGTAGAAAGAAATTCTAAATTGTTAGAATTAATGCATAGTGATGTAGGAGATTTACATGGAACCCCATTAATAGGAGGAAAGAAATATTATGTGACATTCATAGATGATTTCTCCAAATATTGTTATGTCTACTTAATGCATTCTAAGGATAAATCATTAAATAAGTATAAAGCTTATATAAATGAAGTAGAATTACATTGTAATGTTAAGATTAAAACCTTAAAAACTAACAGGGGAGGAGAGTACTTTGATCCAACATATATTGAATCTGTTGGCATTATTCATGAGATTACAACACCATATAGTCCCTAATCTAATGGTATGGCTGAAAAGAAAAATAGAACATTAATCAAAATGGTTAATCATATGTTATCCTAATCAGGATTAGGACAAGGATTTTGGGAGGGGGGGGGAAGCAATGTTAACTGCATGTCACATTCTTAATAGAGTTCCTATCAAAAGGAACAATACTACCCCATATGAATTATGGAGAAAAAGAAAACCCAACTTGAGTTACCTTAAGGTATGGGGTTGTAGAGCAATTGTAAGAATTCCTGAACCTAAAAGAAAGAAATTAGGTGAGAAGGGAATTGAGTGCATCTTTATTGGTTATGCACAAAATAGAAAGGTATATAGATTTTTGGTTGTTGAACCAAATGATTCAATATTAATTAATACGGTTATTGAATCAAGAGATGAATTATTTGATGAAGGAAGGTTCAAATTGATTCCTTTACAAAAAGAAGTTGCTCAAACTAATTCTAAGGAATTAGAGAATTTCACCATAATTGAAGAACAAAACCTTATACCAAGAACAAGCAAAAGAGCAAGGAAAGCTAAGACTTATGGTTCAGATTTTCACATGTTTCTTGTGGAAGGATCAAAAGAAACTATAAGCAATCACATTGAATATTGTCTCAATATTGAATCTGATCCAAAATCATTTGAAGAGGTTATGAAGTCTCAAGATGTATCTTTTTGGAAAGAAGCTATAAATGATGGGATGGATTCAATTATGGGGGACAATACTTGGATCTTAGTAGATTTACCTCTAAGTTGCAAACTGTTGGCTCTACCAAGAAGGGGGTGAATCGGTTTTTCTACTAAATTTTGGGTTTGTAAGAGCTTAATACACAAATAAAACAAATAAAGCAATAGTGAAGTAAATGCAATAAATAAGGTAAGGGAAGAGAAGCAAACACAGAATTTATAAAGGTTAAGCCAATCTCTTGCCTACATCCTCTCTCCTTGATCCTTTTATCAAGGGATTGATTCCACTCCTCTTTGTGACTGAGTATAAACCATTTCAAGGTGTGGTGAGACCTCTTATAATTCTTTTTGAAGACTTAGAAATGAACTTCTAAATCTATCCCTTTGTAAAGTTACCCTCACTCTTACAAGATGACCTTACAAGGCTAGCACACTCCTTTGAATATCAGAAATTTATGTAAGTGGGTGATGTACAAGATGAAGTATTACAAATGAAGTACAAAAGATGAATTTTCAGCTTGGATTTCTTTCTTGAGGCCTAGAGAAGTTGCTGAGTGCTTGTTCTTTTTTCAATCTTCATAAACTTTCCTATTTATAGTCTACCAACTGCTTGGGACGGTTATTGAAGCATTTAATGCAAAACTCCCATTGAAACCCTAAAAAACTAGTCGTTGGGCATTGTTTTCGTGAAAAGATCAATCCCTTGCCATAGGGGATCGATCCCTAACTTCCAGAATGCCTCACATGCCATTTTGCCAACTGGGGATCGATCCCTTCACAATGGGGATTGATCCCTTGGTTCCAGAAAGTTGGTTTTTCTGCCTTGGGACCTTTTTTGCCTTTGGGAAGCCTTTCTGCCATCTAGGGATCGATCCCTCAATAGGGGGGATCTATCCTTCAAGCTCTTCTTGCAATATTTGTGAGCAATTTTGTGATAATTTGATGGGTTTTTGTGATTTCAAGTCAATTCGAAACATTTCTTCACTTTTGTGAGAGTACTTCCTAACTTTCTCAATTGAAATCATAGTCTAAAACTTTGTTTAAAAGATTTTCTATCATTAAGTCCATTTTAAGCAAATTTACATTATAAAGAAAATGTTTAGCCTTACTTAAGTTTTTATCATTTCAAAATACTTGTCAATTTAAAGCAACAATCTCCTCCTTTTTGATATGACAAAACTTAAAGTAAATTTGCTTATATTTTTGAAAAATGATGCTCCCCCTTAAAGTTTGCTCCCCCTTAATTTAAGCATGACAATTGATAGAAATTCACCACAGTAATTTTTCACCTTTCTGTCATAGCAAAAAATCATGGCAAGGGTAATAGAGAGACTCTCCCTTTAACAAGTCATATATAGAAAGACAATAGGCATTAGGGAGAAATGGACATAAGCATAAGTCAATAGTATAGTCAATTTAAAGCAACATAGTCAATGTAAGGCAACATAAACATTGTTATAAGCCATGCCATAGAAGGACAAAATTCTAAGAAGACACAAACAGAACAAACCAGTTCATACAACTAAGAAAAGTGATAATAAACTAATAAAGCATAAAGTAAAAAAAAAAACAGAGATACTCTCGTCAACGCGTCCTAGGAAAAGTCATATGGTATTACTCAATGAAGTCCTCATGTTGCATGCGCACATCTTGGAGTTCATCGAACAAGGCAGCTTGGGTCTCCTCCATACTACCAAGATGAGCATCATTTTGATCAAACAACTGAGTGATAGTCTGCTAGAAATTTTGAAGCGTCAGCATGATCTAGTCAAGAGAAGCAGATGTGGATCCGAATGGTGTTAAGGAAGAAGGTTCTGCAGGAGCGTCCTCTTCGGGGGCATCTTTGGGAGATGCTGGCTGCTTGTGACGCTTCTCCTATACAAAATCATCATCACCTCTTTGATGTAAAAACCACCCAAGGTTATGCATTGTAGAGAGATTAATGGTAGTAGTCAAATCCAGAAGAACACGGGCCTTGCATGAGCAATCAATGCCTTGGTCGAGCAGGAAATATGCAAGAGGATGAGGAAATATGTGAATAATTCTCACCCAATCATGAAGAATGAAGTGAAGAAGGTTTGGCCTAAAGCCATCGGGTGAGTGAATGTGGTGAAGCCAGAAGCGATTTTGTCTCCAAACTTGAGAGTATTTGGTACCGAGTAGTCGAAAATTCCAGGAAATGATAATATGGAGAAGTCGTGCGAAGACAAGAAGGTCACCGGCACACTCATCGACTATGGCAAACTCCAATGGAACTTCGGCATTCTCAAAACGAAGTCCGCCTTTGGGAATATGGAAGGCATGTGAGAGTGATTGCTCGGAGACTTCAACATGCTTGCCCATGACAAATGATCTAATCGCCACAACTTGGCACGGATCGTTAGGTCTCATGACAAGTTCAGCATTGGAGAAGAATGCTCGAATGATGTTGCAAGGACCGGAGTGTTAGTCCTCAGAAAACGGGTCCAGCAAAAGGCGTCAAACTTGGCCAAATACGAGAACTCAATTGCTTATAGGAATCCGAAATCAATTAGATGCCAATGCTTGATGTGCATGTTGGCGACTTTGTCATGAAAGCGATTATTCTCTTTTGCATTTCTAAAACATCGATTAAAGGCTATAGGCACGGAAGAAGTGAAAGAGGAAGGAGCTTTTCTCTTTTGTGCGATGTGTTTAACACGAGGAGCCACTTTGAATGAGGCTTGAGTATGAAAAGTGAACCAAAGTTCTCGAAGGAATTTCGTCGAACACCTGGTGGGCGCTACTTTCGTTGAGTGTGGATGAGTGTATGGGGGAATGAGGAACTAACCAACAACAAAAGACCACAGTTTAACACATACACTACAATATTGATGAAGAGACAATGAATAAATATGACAAATATGAAAGTTAGAAGGAGTGGAAGTTGGAACAAAAAAATGGGTTTTTGAGTGTGTGAAAATAAAATAGAGTGAAAAATGATGCAATAAAATGAAATGGGTTTGTAAAATATGATGGAATAAATGAAAAATGCAAGATAAACGATGATAATTGATGAAGAAACACTTACAATCAAGATGTTGGGTGTGAATAGTGGATATGGCATTGAAGGAGAACCAAAATGAGAAAAGATGAGGTTTTAAGGAAAAATGATGATGGGAAGTGGAAGGGATGATGAAATGATTAGAGGTGGCAAACGGGCGGGTTCGGGCGGGTTTCGGTCCGGGTTTTTTCGGTTTCGGGCTTTTTCGGTTACGGGTTTTCTCGGTTACGAGTTTTCTCGGTTACGGGTTTTTTCGGTCTCGGGTTTTCTCGGTCTCGGGTTTTTTCGATCTCGGGTTTTTTCGGTTGCGGGTTTTCTTGGTTTCGGGTTTTTTCGGTTGCGTGTTTTCTCGGTTTCGGTCCGGTTTCGGGTTCGGTCCGGTTTTAATCGGGCGGGCTTAGCGGGCTTAGTCAAATTATTTTAAAATTTTATAAATTATAAATATTTTGTAATTTTGAATGTAATAATTAATTTAATTTTATATAGTTAAATAAAAATATAATAGAAATGCTAAATTAAAGTTAAAATTTAATAAATGGGAATTGTATAATATATATATATTGAGAAATTTGGTTGGGATGATTTTGAAAACATTGGGAGTGGACCAATGAAGAATATAGTTATCTACAATAATAAAAGAGAACATATCATTTATAATTATTACATTATAATTAATTAATCAAAATTTAAAGTCACGTGAGATCTATTAAAATAATATATAAAGTTCGCACTTGTAAATGATGGACTAGTACATAATTTTTAATTATAATTGATTAATTATCGTAAAAAGAATTACAAGTAAAATACTCGAAGACGTAAAAGACACTGAAAAAGTTTTAAATCTTGCATTGCATTTGCAAGAAATGAAAGCACTTCTGCTATTGTAAACTTTTGCCTTGGAAGCATCTGGATTTCTGTACTAATTACTTTTTTTGTCCACAAACTCCAATTACTAAAAATCATTTTTGAATTGCCAACAACCTCTTGGCCTAGTGGTTAAAGATGAGTTGTGGCATATTATAAGTTTTGAGTTTGAATCCAACACCCCCATCTAGAGCTGTTAGTGGGCCGGACCGGACCGGTTCTCACCGGTTCCGGCTGACTAACAACTTAAACCGGTTCGAACCGGTAGTGGACCGGTCCAAGTCGGGCCGGTTCGCATTATTTTTACTTGCGAACTGACCCGGTTCATGGACCGGTTCGTTATTAAACTGGACCGAACTAGTTTAAACCGGTTTGGTCCTTTTTTAATTTAAATTTTTTATTTTTTTAAAATTTATATTAATTTATTTTAATAAAAATAATATATATTAATATATTTTTATAATTTAATCTAACAAATTTATTTTTATAATAAATAATGTTAATAGTTTAATTTAACAACAATTTATTATAAAGTTATTATAATTTATTTAATTAATGTAACAATAATGTAAAAATAAATTACTATAAAATTATGTAATAAAACTATTGTTATAATAAAATAAAATTATATTATGAATATGATATTATAATAAAATTATTATGATAAAAAAAATAAAATTTAGAGAATAAAATGATAATATTATAAATTTGAAATAAGAGAATTTAAGTGAATTTGAGAGAGTTTGAGTGATTATTGAGAGAGTATAAGTGAGTATTAAAAAAATAAGAGTGGATGAGTGTTTAGATTTGAGAGAAAATATGAAAAAAAAAATTAAAAAAAATGAAAGAAAATAAATTGATATTTATGGAGGAAAAATGAAAATTTAAAATAATTTTAAAAATTTTAAAAAATAAAAAAAAAAAAGGGAGGGAAACGCTCCCTCCCTTACAATTTACAAAGTTGATGGGCAACGGCCCATCAACATAGGACATGCCTGCCACTGCGCTGCTTTTTTTTTTGAACTGGATCGGTTCAACTTGAATCGGTCCGGTTCGTAACCGGGCCTGGTTCAGAATTAGTTGAATCAGTCCAGCCCGGTATGGGTCGGTTCGGAATCGGTATTGTATCGGTTTGGTTTTTGGGCCGAATTAATTCGATCCTGTTGTGAGCCGGGTCGGGTCAACCCGGCCCAATAACCGCCTCTACCCCTATCTTCAGTTATTTAATATTTCCCTTGTAATAAAAAAAAATCATCTTTGAATTTCGATTATAATTAAAACGATTATAATAGACATTACATTATATTAGACTTAATAATTCTTATATATATATATATTTTGTATTCGTATTGCATCAAATATATTTTTATCATATAAAATATAAAAATTATTGTATTAAAATTTATATTGATATGTGACGACCAGTATCTCGTGGGGCCGGTCGCACTCAACCGTATTGTCCGCTTTGGATTCTAGAGGTGGCCCCCGTCAGTTCGGCTGACGTGGCACTTAGGTCCTCACGGATTTCTTTCGCGTCTGCCGCTACTCGAACCCCTTACTTCCCGTAAGTGTCGAGTAACGACTAACCATTGGACCTAGGTCCAATGGTTAGTCGTTACTCGACACTTACGGGAAGTAAGGGGTTCGAGTAGCGGCAGACGCGAAAGAAATCCGTGAGGACCTAAGTGCCACGTCAGCCGAACTGACGGGGGCCACCTCTAGAATCCAAAGCGGACAATACGGTTGAGTGCGACCGGCCCCACGAGATACTGGTCGTCACAAAAAAACGCGCGTTTTATTGTGACGCCCCGGGGTGCACCCGCTGGTCCACCGACCCGAGCCACCGCCCCAGGCGGGTCACTCATCCGTATTGTCCGCTCTGGGGTGCACCACACAGGCCACCGCCCCTCACGGATTTATCGGGAATAAATTCCCAATTCGCGTCCCCCAGGAGGTTCGAACTTAGGACCCTTAAGTAACTAGTTCTTACACTCCTGGTACCATTGAGACAACTTGTCTCAATGGTACCAGGAGTGTAAGAACTAGGTACTTAAGGGTCCTAAGTTCGAACCTCCTGGGGGACGCGAATTGGGAATTTATTCCCGATAAATCCGTGAGGGGCGGTGGCCTGTGTGGTGCACCCCAGAGCGGACAATACGGATGAGTGACCCGCCTGGGGCGGTGGCTTGGGTCGGTGGACCAGCGGGTGCACCCTGGGGCGTCACATGATATACCAAACACAATTTTTTTTCTAATTTTTATCAAAATTTGATCTAATGTCATGTTCATTTTTTTATTATCATATCTACATTGCATGACAGTATATTGAGATAAAGATATTTCAAAGTTTGCTTTTGAAGTTTTTTCATGTGATTCTCAAGGGAGGGAAAAGGCATATTCCTAAAGAATTTGAAATTTTTTGGTAATGTGGGAAAAGCTTGTTTGGAGGGAATTGAAACAATCAAACAGATCTCCTTTCACACGAAACTCTCATAAATAAAATATTATTATTCATTATTTTTAATTTCTTTTGTTGTTTTGACTAAATTTATATAAATATAAATTTTTACATTTTAATGTTTTTATTACTTGATAATTATTATTTATTTTTTTTAATTTCCTGTGATATTTACATTTGTTATGAAATATATAATTATATATTAATAATTATATAAAAATTTATTTTTTAAATGAGCCAAATATATATAGTAAAACTAAAAGAAAGTGAAAATCCAAAAGTATTAGCTATACAAATAAATAACTAACAAATTATAAATAAATCACACTAAACAATTAAACATTTATATAAATAGCTTTATACTCTTAACAATAACTTATTGAGTCATTGTTTTTTTTTTTTGGGTCAATATTGGGTCATTGGAATTTAGATACTCTTAGTTCAATAAATTTTTTTTTACTTTGTTTAATTAGCTTTTTTAATAATTATATTATATTTTTAATAAAGTTTTAAATTTTTAAGAATCTTTTTTACATTTATTTTGTCTTTTAAATACCAACATAATTAGTTATTAAATTAAATTTAACCGCATAACTAGTTAACTAATTCTTCAATTATAATGTTGAATAAAATTATAGTATACATTAAAAAAATAATTAATATTATGAATAATTGGTCAATTAATTATCTCAATTTTATATTTATTTTGTTTTTAGTTTATATATAAATCATAATATAACATTATTTTTATTAAATATGATCATACTCAAACACATTAATTAATCAAATATCTCATTAAAAATTTAGAACGTTAAATTAAACAAGTTATATACATCAATTAACATTATATTATAAATAATAACATTTGATGTAATGTACCAAAAAAAAACATTTGATATAATGATGTAAATGGGTAATATATAATCAGGTACCCGACACTACCTGACTCTATAATCGAATAATTATGAGTTCGGATAGTGTTCTTATTACCCGTATCGGATTCGGGTAGTACCCTTAGGGTATGCTATACTCGATTAACTTTTGATCAAATAGTATTTGGTACCTGAATTTGTTCATCAATTATATAATCAAAATTATATGCTTGTACAAAGATTTGAACCATGGCCTCTTATATTTATTGTTATATGTTTAACCACGTGAGCTAGATTGGGAATTTATTATATTTGTTGTAAATTTTATTTTTATTTTAACACAAGTTGCAATTTAAAATTTAATGAAACATTGTTGGCCAAAAAAATAGTTTACTGAATAATAATAATAATAATAATAATAATAATAATAATAATAATAATAATAATAATTTATTTTTAAGATAATAAGATTTTAAAATTTTAGACATAAAGTACTAAAATTAAATTAATAGAAATTTCATAATATGTTAAGATACAATTCTTAAGATATTGATAATTTAACATATATGACATTTTATTATAATGTAAATCTTAATATATATATATATATATATAGTATATTATGTTTATTATTTTATTTGTAACTCATTATAATAAATTAAAAAAAACACTTTTTTGACTAAAAAAGTAGTTGAGAAGATCAATATCTATTTAATCATCCAATATTATGATTATTAATTGATCAAATTAAACTAAATTACATGAATACATCATAAGAGATTAAATGTTTGAAATTAAAAACAAGAGTATATTCTAAAAGCATGATAAGAAATTGGAATGAAAAATGTCTGAAATTAAAACTATAATATGCTATGAGAGATTGTTTAATTTATTTTATATTACATGGTAAGAGATTATTATAATGAAACATACAAATCATTATGATAAGATAAACATATTAATAATCTATTTTATATAATTAAGAGCTTGTATAGTTGATTATATATCACATGATAAGATATTATTTTTAAAGTTATAATAACATACAAATCATTATGATAAGGCGTTATTTATTAACTATATTATGTATTTTATTTGCTATCAAAAAAACTATTCTAAATTGAGTACTAATTTTTTTTTCATATTCACATTAACATAATAATATTAGATTAACATAATAATATTAGATATACACCAATTGATTGAATATCTAATTAAAATGTTAAATAATAGATATTACTAAATTAATTAATATAATGCTAGTTATTTAAATATAATTAATAATAATATTAACAAAGTATAAAAAATAAATTTTATTAAAATTACCACTTACATAGTAATACAACTCTAATATATTATTAAATTACACTTTAATTTACTATTAGAATTATTTTTTTTATCCACACTTTAATTTTACATTTAATAGATAATAAATAAATTATTTTTAATAAATACTTAATTCTATCAAAATAATACTTACATACTAAGAGATTACATAATTTATTCTTAAAAGATTATTATAATATAATATACAAATCATTATTATAAGATACCAAATTAGTTTATTCATGTATAAGATTATTATAATATAATAAATAATTAATTATCACTAGCTTGATTTTTTAATATCTTTTGTTTTAAGGCTTAAAAATAAAATTACCACTATAATTTTCCCTTTTAATGATACCCAAGTATAAAAAAATTGTACTTGTATTGTTTAATTTAATTACTTAATTTTTTCTAATTTTAAAAACTTTGAATTTTAATTTTAAGATTATGTGTTTTTTAATCTAAATTTAATATCTTTCTATTCTTGAAACTTTAAGAAAATATAGTTTAAATTTAATTTTATTAAAAATATTTTTAATGTGTTGCACAAAATATCAAATTCAAAGTTTCAAACAAATATTGAAATTATATAATTTTTATATATTTGATTTATTATTGTATTAAAATTAAAATTTTATAATAAATAAAAATAATAAATTGTTAAAATGAATTTTATAATAAAATCAAATGTCAAATTAATAATATATTTATTATTATAAATGCAATAAGGATAATATTAAAGATTATTTGATATCATATATTATATCATATATTATGGTGTTTTAAATTAATTTAATTTAATTAAAAAGATTCAATATTTATTATGCTAGTAATATATAATTGATAAAATTGTATAATAAATAATAATTGTTTTCAAAATTTTAAACTTTTTAATTAAAAAAGTGTATCAATTATTTATTTATTTTTAAATAATAATTATAAAATTATAATTCGGGTTTTCTCGGGTTATAAATTCGATTTTTTCGGTTTTCGGTTCGGGTCGGTCTCGGTTTCGGATCGTATTGGGCTCGGGTTATGTCGGGTTCGGGTTGTGTCGGGTTCGAGTTTTTTCGGTTTCGAGCTTTTTCGGTTCCGGGCTTTTTCGGTTACAGGCTTTTTTGGTTACGGGCCTTTGACTTTTTTGGTCAATTCGAGCTGGTCTCGGTTCAGTCTCGGGCGGATTCGGGCGGGTTTTCGGGCTCGGGCCAATTTTTGCCACCTCTAGAAATGATGAAGAATGGTGAAAAAACGGAGTGATTTGGTGGAGAAATGAGTGAGATTTGGAGTTTGGGTGTAAAGGAAATGGTGGAATGCTATTTCAGTTAAGGGAAAGGTGAATAGTATGGAGAGGAGTGATGTTCAACATTTTAAAAGCTGCAATTTGGGCATTCTGCCTCGAGGGGATCGATAAGGAGGAAAGGATCGATCCCTTCTAGGCAAAATGTATTCCCACCCATTCTGTTGCCAGAGCATCGATCCCATGATGAAGGGGATTGATCCCTCATGGTCTAAACCCATAAATTTAGGCCTGAAAACCTAGGAAATTAATCTTATTTCTTGAGGAATCGATCCCTTAGTTAATTGCCTAAATTTTTATGCAAAAAAAAAATGATTTGAAAATAAGTGAAGTTGTCTATTTTCAGTATTTTAAAAGCAAAATCAGATTTGAGTAACTTGGAAAACATGTTGTGTGACTTGTAAAAGACAAAAACATGTGGTAAAGTCATTGAAAAACCTCTTGTTGTGATTTTGAGAGAGCTTTAAACAGGAGAAGTGAATTTCATCTGGTGAAGCTGAATAGTAATGGATTAACATGATCAAACACACATAATTCAACAAACCATCCTAATAAATAAGAAATATATGGCAAGTTAAGGCCATGACTAGCAAGTGGTCAATACATTCTCTAAATTTTTTACTTGCATTCATCACAACCAACTTAGACCATTCATTCAAAGTCATAAGGGAGTCAATTCAGTTCAAGGAGCATTCATGAGACCTAGTTCTCCTCTAAGTGTGCAAAATTGCTCCTTATCTAAGGGTTTTGTGAAGATATCAGCCAATTGGTGCAAGGTATCTATGTACTCTAGAACAATATCACCTTTTTACACACGATCTCTTAGAAAATGGTGTCTTATTTCAATGTGCTTAGTTCTAGAGTATTGTATGGGATTTTTGGTAAGGTTTATAGCATTAGTATTATCACATTTGATAGGAATTTGATTCATCTCTATTCCATAGTCACTCATTTATTGATTAATCCACAATACTTATGCACAACAACTTCCAGAAGCGATATATTCATATTCGGTTGTGGATTGAGCTACACTATTTTGTTTCCTGGAGAACCATGAAATGAGTCTATTCCTTAAGAATTGACAAGTCCCGGATGTACTTTTCCTATCAACTTTGCAACCACCAAAATCCACATCGAAATAGGCATGTAGAGCAAAGGTAGAATCTTTAGGATACCATATTCCTAAGGAAGAAGTGTCTTTAAGGTATCTAAGGATTCTTTTTATAGCTTGTAAATGTGATTCTCTGGGAGATGATTGAAATCTAGCACACAAGCATACACTAAACATTATATCAGGTCTACTAACAGTGAGATATAACAATGAACCAATCATAAACCTATATAGTTTAGTGTCTATGCATTTTCCTCCTTCATCCTTATCAAGCTTAGTATTTGTGCTCATTATGGGTGGAATGAGGTTTAGACTCATCCATTCCAAATCTTTCGAGTAAATCTTTAGTGTACTTAGCTTGATTTATAAAGATTCCATCTTGACATTATTTAACTTGAAGTCCTAGGAAGAAGGTTAGCTCTCCCATCATGCTCATTTCAAATTCACCTTGCATTAATTTGGAGAAATCTTTACATAATGACTCATTTATGGATCCAAAAATGATATCATCTACATAAATTTGAACCACTAATAAGTCACTACCCTTAGATTGAATAAACAAGGTTATATTTACTTTGTCTCTTGCAAAACCTTTTTCAATAAAAAATTTTGAAAGTCTTTCATACCAAGCTTTAGGAGCTTGTTTTAATCCATATAAAGCTTTTGAGAGTTTGAAAACATAATTAGGAAATTTTGGATTTTCAAAATCAGGAGGTTGCTCAATATAAACCTCTTCATTTATGTAACCATTTAATAAAGCACTTTTAACATCCATTTGATATAGTTTAAAATCTTTGTAACATGCAAAGGCAAGTAGCATCCTAATGGATTCTAATCTAGCTACCGGAGCATAGGTTTCATCATAGTCTATTCCTTCTTCTTGCCTATATCTTTGTGCCACTAATCTAGCCTTGTTTCTAACTATTATACTATTCTCATCCATTTTACTCTTGAATACCCATTTAGTTCCAATAATTGGATGATCCTTAGGTCTTTCTACTAATATACATACTTTGCTTCTTTCAAATTGATTTAATTCCTCTTGCATAGCCATAATCCAATTTTTATCTTTTATGGCATCATGCACATTCTTTGGTTCAAATTGTGATACAAAAGCTACATGTTGACATATATTTCTATATGTTGACCTAGTTCTAACGTCAATAGTTGGATCTCCAACAATGTCATTATCCTTCACATAACCAAGTTCTCTACGACATCTTGATTTTTTCTCAATTATTTCTTATTCCAATGGTTCCTCATTCTTATTTATATCAAGATCTTCTAATTGTTCTTTAACATCTTTATCTTGAGATGGATCAATTATTGGTTCATCAAATATTTCAACTTCATCATCAAGATTGGTTCTACTAGAAGAGTTTGATTTTTCAAAAATTACATGAATTGATTCTTCCACAACAAGTGTTCTTTTGTTAAAAACTCTATATGCCTTAGAATTTAAAGAATAGCCAAAAAAATACCTTCATCACTTTTTGCATCAAATTTTCCTAAATCGTCTTTCCATTGTTCAAAACAAAGTATTTGTAAATGAATGGATGAAATAACTTATGTTAGGCCTTTTTCCTTTATAAAGCTCATAAGGGGTTTTCGTTAAAATAGGTTTAACCATAGCTCTATTTATAATATAACAAGCAGTGTTAATAACTTCAGCCCAAAAATATTTTGGCAAATTGTTTTCACAAAGCACGGTTCTAGCCAATTCTTTTAAGGTTTTATTCCTCCTTTCAACTACCCCATTTTGTTAAGGAGTTCCAGAAGCTGAAAAGTTATGGCTAATTTCATTTTCATTGCAATAAGTATCAAAACCAAGATTTTCAAATTCTTTTCCATGATCACTTCTAATGCTAGTAATAGAATAGCCTTTTTCATTTTGAACAAGTCTTGAAAAAATGATGAATTTATCTAAGGCTTCATTTTTTACACCTAAAAAGAACACCTAAGTGAACCTAGTGTTGTCATCAACTATGACAAAGCCATAATATTTCCTCCTAAACTAGTGGTTCTAGTTGGTCCAAAAAAGTCTAAGTGGAGGAGTTAGAGTGACCTAGAGGTTGTAACACATTTCTTAAATTTAAATGATACTCTCTTGTGTTTTCCTCTTACACAAGCCTCACATACCTTATCATTTTCACATTGAAGTTTGGGCAATCCTACCACTAGGACCCTTTTAGCTAATTTAGATAGAACATGCATGCTAGCATGACCTAGTTTTTAATGCCATAACCAAAACTCATCTTCTTTTGTGGCCATAAAACATATATTTTTGCTATTTAGTTCATTTAGGTGAATAATGTAAATATATCCTTGTCTATGTCCTATGAAAAGAATTTGATTAGTTTTAGCATCAATAACACTACAACACAAAGCATCAAACACAACTTTAAATCCTTTATCACACAAGTTATGTTTTAAACCTCTAACTTACAAAACATTTTTAATAGTTGAGGAGGAGTTACCAATGGAGCCAATTCCTTTAATTTGTCCTTTGGAGTTGTCTCCAAATAATGTGACTTCTCCACCACTTTTAGGCTTTAAGAACTTGAATTGGCTCTTGTCGCCGGTCATGTGTCTTAAGCACCCACTATTAAGGTACCAATGCTCCTTAGACTTAGCCTTGTAGCGATGCTCTTCCTCCTACACACAAATATATCAAACTTTTATCTTAGGTACCCAAATTTTCTTGGGTCCTTGAGAGTTAGCACTAATAATTTTTTATCCTTTAGGGATCCATTTCATTCTTAATGACTCATCATTTGAATTTAAAACATGCTTGGGCACCCAAATCTTCATAGCTATTTTTCCTCTAATGATGGTCTTCCTAGATATGCATGCTTGTGAAGAGTGTCCAAGTTTATTACATGAAGTGCACAGCACAAATTTTTCACTTTTTGCAAGAAAGTTTTTTAGATGAGTTTCTTTGTTTGATGCATTGTAACCTACTCCTTCTTTATCAAAGAATGCTCTTTGGGTCTCTAGCATATGATCAAGTTTTTGTTGACCCATATAAAATCTAGAGAATGAATTTTGTAAATTAATGTTCTTTTTACTTAACTCTTTTATTTCTAAATTTGCATTTTCTAATTTCTTCTCACATTCTAACTTAACATTCATGAGCATCTCATTTTCCTTTTTAATTTTGAAATCATTTTCTTATATTTCGTATTCATGCATTCAAACTCATTTGCTAAATCATCAAATACATCTTGCAATTCATCATATGTATATTCATGAGTATCAAATGAGTTGGATTTTACCTTTTCATCTTCAATGGCCATAAAACAGAGATTGGCCACTTCTTCTTCTACATTTTCTTCATCGGAGCAGTCACTACCGCTCCATGTAGCCATCATTGCCTTCTTCTTTGGTTTCTTCTCATTTTGTTTTCTATAAAAAGGACAATCAAATTTAATGTGACTAAGTTTCTTACATTCATAACAAATAATTTGGTCCTTTTCTTTCCTACTTGTATCTCCTTTACTTAAGTCTCTCCTAGGAGGTCTCCTAAAGTTTCCACTAGCTCTCATTCTCATGAATTTATTAAATCTCTTAGCAAACACAGTCATCTTTAAGTCCTTATCATCACCACTTTCATTAAGATCATCTTTAGATTCCTCATTTGTGGTAGATTTTAATGCAACTCCAACTTTCTTAGGAGGTTCTTAATTTCTTTTGATTTTCATCTCTTAAGTGAGTAGAGATCCCATGAGTTCATCTAGAGAAAGAGTATGGGGATCCTTAGATTCCTCAATAGTTGTAACCTTAGCTTCCCATGTTTTAGGTAAGCTATTTAGAATCTTCTTCACCATTTCCACATTAGAGTGTGTTTTTCCTAAGGACTTGAGGCCATTTATGATATCAGTGAATCTAGTAAACATGTCACTAATTGTCTTTCACTATTCATTTTAAATAACTCCTAATCTTGAGTGAGCATGCCTACTTTAGTCTCTTTGACTTATGTGGTTCCCTTATGAGTAATGGCTAGCTTATCCCAAACTTGTTTTGTATTCTCGCATTATGAAACTCTATTATACTCATTAGGTCCTAGAGCACAAAAGAGTGTGTGCATTGCCTTAGCATTTAATTGTGTCATTCTAAAATCATTTGTGTCATATTCATCCTCTTTCTTTGGCACTTCTTCCCCATCAACTTTCTTAATAGGAACTAGGGGACCTTAACTATAATCCTCCACACTTCATAGTCATTAGCTTGAATGAATAACATCATCCTAGTCTTTCAATATGCATAATTTTCACCATTGAAGAGTGGTAGCCTAACTGTAGAGTGTCCCTTTCCTACTAAGGGTGTAGCTATACTATTTTGAGCCATCTAGATTGTTTATACTCAAAGGAAATTACTCCAAACCAATTCTCGAGCCTAAGCTCTGATATCAATTGTTGGCTCTACCGAGAGAGAGGTGAATTGCTTTTTCTACTAAATTTTTGGTTTTTAAGAGCTTAATACACAAATAAAACAATAATGAAGTAAATGCAATAAATAAGGTAAGGGAAGAGAAGCTAACACAATTTATAAAGGTTTGGCCAATCTCTTGCCTATGTCCTCTTTCCTTGATCCTCTTGTCAAGGGACTGATTCCACTCTTCTCTATGGCTGAGTACAAACCACTTTAAGGTGTGGTAAGACCTCTTACAATTCTTTTTGAAGGCTTAGAAATGAACTTCTAAACTTATCCCCTTGTAAAGCTACCCTTACTCTTACAAGATGACCTTACAAGGTTAGCACACCCTTTTGAATATTAGAAATTTATGTGAGTGATGTACAAGAAGAAGTATTACAAATGAAGTACAAAAGATGAATTTTCACCTTAGATTTCTTTCTTGAGGCTTAGAGAAGTTGCTGAATGCTTGTTCTTTTTTCAATCTTCATAAATGCTTTTATTTATAGTCCACCAACTACATGGGACGATTGTTGAAGCATTTAACGTAAAACTTCCTGTTGAAACCCTCAAAAACTAGCTGTTGGGCACTGTTTTCGTGAAAAGGATTGATCCTTTGCCATAGGGGATTGATCCCTAACTTCCAAAATACCTTCCACGCAATTCTGCCAACTAGGGATCAATCCCTTCACAGTGGGGATCGATCCCTTAGTTCCAGAAAGTTGGTTTTTCTGCCTTGGGACCTTTTTTGCCTTTGGGAAGCCTTTCTGCCATCTAGGGATCAATCCCTCAATAGGGGGATCGATCCCTCAAGCTCTTCCTACAATATTTGTGAGCTATTTTGGGATAATTTGATGGGTTTTCATGATTTCAAGTCAGTTCAAAACATTTCTTCACTTTTATGAGAGTATTTCTTGACTTTCTCAATTGAAATCATAGTAAAAAACTTTATTTAAAAGATTTTCTATCATTGAGTCCATTTTAAGCAAATTTACATTATAAAGAAAATGTTTAGCCTTACTTAAGTTTTTGTCATTTCAAAATACTTGTCAATTTAAAGCTAACACAAGCCAATTGGTTACAAGTGGATTTTCAAAAAGAAAATGAAAGTAGATGGTATTATAGATAAGTTTAAGGCTTGACTTGTTGCTAAGGGATTTACACAGAAGCATGGAATCGATTATTTCAATACATATGCACTAGTAGCAAGAATTGCTACAATAAGAATGCTAATAGCATTGGCCTCAATTTATAAATTGGAAATTCACCAAATGGATGTCAAAACAGCATTCTTATATGGTGAATTGGATGAGGAGGTGTATATGGAACAACTCGAAGGGTTTGTTATTCTTGGACAAGAAAGGAAAGTGTGTAAATTAATTAAGTCCTTGTATGGACTTAAGCAAGCACCTAAGCAATAGCATCAAAAGTTTGATGAAGTACTTATAGCAAACGAATACATTATAAATGAATCTGATAAATGTGTCTATAGTAAGATCATAAATGGAAAAGGTGTCATCATATGTTTATATGTAGATGATATGTTAATTTTTGGTACGGACTTGGAACAAGTTGAAAATACTAAGAAGTTTTTATCGAAAAACTTTGCCACGAAAGACATAGGTGTTGCAGAAGTGATTTTGGGAATGAGAATTCATAAAAGAGAAAACAACTTGATCTTATCCCAATCACATTATATTGAGAAGATTCTCAAAAGGTTTAACCACTATGAATGTACAACGGTTGCAACACCATATGATCTAAATTTGAAATTGGATTTAAATAAGGATAAACCAATTGCACAACTTGAATATGCAAGACTGATTGGTTGTTTGATGTATGCCATGACATACACAAGACTGGATATTACTTTTGTTGTTGGGAAGCTTAGTAGATATACAAGCAATCCAGGTAACATGCATTGAAATGCCATTTCTAGAGTATTAAGTTACTTGAAGAAAACTATGAATTATGGCATTACTTATAGTGGTGAACCTTCTATTTTAGAAGGTTACATAGATGCAAGTTGGATTAATAACATGGAGGATCATTCATCTACTAGTGGATGGATATTCATGTTTGGTGGGGATGTAGTTTCTTGAGGATCCAAGAAAGAAACTTGTATTTCTGATTCTACTATGGCTTCAGAATTTGTGGCATTAGCTTCGGCAAGTAAGGAGGCTGAGTGATTGAGAAACTTACTCTATAAAATTCCTTTATGGCCTAAACTAATGTCACCTATATCAATACATTGTGATAGTGAAGCTACACTATCAAAGGCTTATATCCAAGTATATAATGGGAAATCTAGACATATTGGTCTAAGGCACAGCTATGTTAGACAATTGGTTAAAGATGGGGTGATCACCACTAACTTTGTCAAGTCAAGTGAAAACTTGGCTGATCCATTGACAAAAGGTCTCACAAGAGAGGTAGTGTCTAGAACTTCCAAGGGGATCGGACTAAAACCCATTTGAATTAGTCACACATAATAGAAACTCAACTCAACGCTTAATTGGACATTAGGTCTTGAGTTCAATGAGATCAAGTATATTATCTGAATGTGGTTGCAAGTATTGTGTTGTTCTACATCTCAAAGGTTATGAATACTTGAAATCATATGAAAATAAGGAGGTTGAGTTGTTACTCTTAATGAACCCATAACACGTAGGTATAAGTGTTAGAATGCTTATACGATTGCAATTCTAATGAGTTCACCTATATGAGTGGAAGTGGTGCTGCTTTTAGGAGCTTAGGGTTTAGCTCTTAAGCACTTATGAAATGATACAAGACATATGGCCAGTATAAGTGTTGAAGTTCTACTAAATGACTTTGGACAAATTTTGAAGTCTCATGTGAGATTTAGTCATTAGTTAATCATCATAGAACCGCTGGTTCAAGACTTAGTCTACCATATCGTTCTGATTAATAGACAGTACTTTTTCCCTAAGGTGATGGTTCAAGGCCTAGTTCACCATCATTTTATGCATGAGGATTCCTCAAGTATTAGACTTATTCTATTTTGAAATTGATGGGGGATTGTTAAAAAATTTCAAAATATAAAGTGAAAAGATTGATTAAAATGTTGTTTAATTAATATACAAGTAGAACTAGTGTTTGGTATGACTCCAGATGAAGTAAAATCATGTTAAAATGATTTTTACTAAATTTACAGGGTAGTCAACTACCCTTACGCAGTAAACTTTCTATCCGAAAAATGCACTTGGGCAGTTGGATGCCCTACAAAGGCAGTCGGATGCCCTGGGATAGCAGTCAACTGCCTATACAAAGTGAAAACTCGGATTTAAAGCTACTTTAAGGCAGTCGACTGCCATATGAAGGTAGTTAACTGGGCATCCGACGCTATTTTCGGGCATCCGACTTCCTTGCCTAGAAATCCAAAGGCAGTCAACTGCCCTTTATAGCAGCCAACTACTCTAGTGCCTAATACACTGTAATGGCTAGTTTTCTTTGAATAGGTGCAACCTCATTCAAAGGGTAATCTTTCACTACTGAAAGGTTAAAGGACATAACTATTGAATTTGAGAGGTTGTGAACAATCTGAAAGATTTGTTTGTTTAAATGAAACAACACAATTGAATGGTTGTGACATTCAAACCAAAGATTACATCTCTTGAAATTATCTCTATAAAAGAGATGACAATGTTCATTCAAGACAACAGAGAATATTCTGAATTCTTCTATCCTCTCTCAATCTGAAAATAGAAAACAAGTCTCTTAGACATTGTTTTGCTGTAGAAAACTTTGGCTAAGACATAATACTTTTATATTTGTCTAAAGTGTTTAGTGGTTTAATACTACAAGTGCAAGGTAATATTAAATAGTTGACTTCATTGTATCCTGAGGCTATTTCTATAATCCTATTGCATACATAACTGGTAGGGGTGAAATAAGTCTTCAGGAAAGTGGCATTATAGTAGCACGCCTTGAAGTCTACCTTTGCATTTAGTTTGTGACTGTTCGTGAACAAAGAAGTTTAATCCCAGAAGTTGAAGTCCGAGTAAAAGTTCAAGCTTTTCATCTTCGAAGTACCCTAAGTGGACAAGTTTTGTAATTCCAATTTCATTCAATAGGAAATGGGTTAGAGGAGGAGAAAAAGGAGGCAAAGGAGATCCGAAAAGGAGGAATCTCGATTCTTAACCTCTGATGATGGTGGCTGGTAGTCGACGTTGGATGAACCAAGAAAGGAGGGAGAGAGCTTTTGTTTTGTTTTTTTTTAAAGAAAGTTAAAAAACTTTAGGTATTTTATATTATTAAAAGAACCTTATTAAAAAAAAAAAGGAGAAAAGGAAGAAGGAAGGATTCGCGCACACCTGACTCATCTTGAGAAGGGAGACCACTCGACCCAGATCCGCACAATTCGACCCTCAAGCGGTTGTCTGACCCGATTCGATTGCCTCTTGAGGACTGGCCCAATTCTAGCTGAGCTAGCCATTTCCAATCAACCATAACTCATCTTGAGACAACTTTTGAGCAATAGTTAGACCATTTGAAAAGTTCTTTTGGGTTTAGACCCAAATACTTGGGTATACTCTTTTATTCTACTATCATATTTATTTTTTTTATTTTCTATTCAATAAGCATGGTTTTTTTTTATGTTTTTCAAAAAATTGTTAAATAGAAATAAATAAAATAATGTAATAATGGTGACTAAAAAAATATGTATTAGGTATTCAATGTTTATGTCATACACTTCTTATCGATAATAAAAATAAAATATATTCCGATGATAGGATGCTATGAAAATCATAAATAGTGATTCCTAATTAATCCCTAAGTGAGAAGAGTCTAATAAATGTTATTAGCATATTGGGATATTTAGTGTGATTTTTTAATAATTTAAATTTTTGTTAAAAATTAAAATGAATAAGTTTTTTAAAACAAATTAATAATAAAGTTTAAATTTAAGTTAATTTTGTTCGATGATGGCATGTTACGAAAATCACAAGTAGTGATTTCTAACTAATCCCTAAGTGAGAAGAGTCTACTAAATATTATCAACGTATTGGGATATTTAGTGTGATTTTTTAATAATTTAAATTTTTGTAAATTTTTAATAATTTATTTGTTTTTTATTAAGTTTTTTTAATTTTTTGTTTTTTTGTAATTTTGTCCAATGATGTGTTACAGAAATCACAAGTAGTGATTCCTAATTGATCTCTAGATAAAAAGTGTCTACTAAATGTTACCAAAGTATTGAAATATTTAATGTCATTTTTCAATAATGCGAATTTTTATTTAAAATAAATGAATAAAGTTTCTATAATAATAATAATAATAATAATAATAAAATAACAATGATAAAAATACATATGCATCCTCCATTAAATGTGTGCACCATATGCATCCATGTTTAATTACAAAAATAAGATGTGAATTTTTTCAAAGATGAGATTCTATAGAAATTGTAAATAGCGATTCTTAAGAAATCTCTATGTGCAAAGATTGTTCGAAATACTACTAGAGTATTGGAGTACTTTGGTATAATTTTTTAATGCAAAAAATTCTTATCTATTTAAAAAAAATAAATAATTAAAGTTATTTTTAAATGATTTTTTACAAAAATAAAAATGATTTTAAAATAAATTAATTTAATTTTAATAAAAAGAACATTGTTTTTAAATGTTAAATTAAGAACAATTCATTAGAATCAAAAGATAACACGTGATTAAGATGATATTGTTTTTAAATAAGCGCTGTGGGGGTGCTAATCCTTCCCCAAGCGTAATCATACTCCCGAATCTAGCTTTGTCGCAGACCCCAAATTTGTCTTTTTAATAAAAATTAATTATATTTGAGATTTTATTAAAAAGATAAATGTTTTTAGGTGACCAATCACACTTAACTAAAAAAGATTGGTGGCGACTCCCTTGTTTTTGTGTTCTCAAAATCGTCGAACGGTCGAGTCCTCGGATGAAATTGTTACAGCGATAAAAAGGAAACAAAGAGACTTACAAAATAGTGCTTGATTTGATGATTCAACTCCAAGAAGTGAACACCTAAAACATAACAAAAAATAATTTACGATATTATGATTTAACAAAAATCCATACATTTAATATATACATACATACATACATACATACATACATACATAATCAAATAGCATCTGTAAATATCCATTTAAAATCCAAAACAAATGCATTAAAATCCACAAATGTCATGTTTAGTCCACAAATATATATGCATGACTTCAAATAAGATAAAAAGAAAAATAAAGTCTTACATGACAGTGCTTCATGAAGATGGTTTAGCTCCAGGATCGAAAGGTCCATCTCTACGATTTGAAGGTCTAGCTCCAAGATGTGAATGCTGCATCTGAATCATTTAAGTCACTCTAACCAAGACATCTTTGATTTCATTTTCAATTTGAACAACTCGGTCTTGTCCTTTTGTCAAAGTATCCATTCGAACATCCATATCATTCATCCGTTCACTTATAGTCGATGATGCGCAAAATAAGGACATAGATCTTGATGAAGAGGCTACTGATGAGTCAAATAAATCCCTACTATGTGGCCTTGCTCCAAATCCATAGACATGTGTGCAAGTAGTCTCTAATCCTTCAATGAAATTATACCAAACTTGTGCATCAAACTCGGGATGAGTAAAGACATCTTGACCATACTCCTCACACAATAAAGCAATATATTTTTCCTACAAAAAAGAAATTATTATATAACACTATGAGAGAAAACAAAAAAATATAATAAAAAATAATTCACGTACACTGACAGATTTGGATTTATTGTCCCCAAATTTGCCCTCTCCACTTCCTCGTTTGTGGGTTCAATAAAAAATTTTTTTGTATGTTGGTTGTCGATTCAACTTTTTTTCCTACACGTAAAACATTTAAAATAATTAGTTGTAAACAACATATAATAGGCATGTTTGATTGTAAAAGTTACAAATTTGTCATTACTTATCGGCCTATGTTCATGAACTAAAAATGGAACTGAACCACCTGTATGCTTTGTAATTATACCTTCTTTCAATGTCAATTGATTTTGTTTTGCTTTATATGATTTAAGTTCCCATTCTTGTGTCCCCCCACTTCATTTATTTTTTCCCTTTTTTTCTTTGTTTAGTCCCGTTAATAATTTTCTAAATCTATAAAAAAAACAATATATGGAGTTTTTGAGACGAAATTTTCGTAACAAAATCTGTCTCAAAATTTAGCATCGAATTTTGCTGCTGAAAGTTTGTACCAAATCTTTATTATAGTTATGTTTAGAGTTTTCTCCGAATTTTTTGTAGCAAAATTAGTTTCAAAATATTTAGCATCAGATATTGCTATGGAAAGTCCGTAGCAAACCCTTTCTTTTATTTTTTTTTCTTTTTCCTTTCGTTTATTCCCATTAATGATTTTTTAAATCTATTAAAAAAATATATGGAGTTTTTGAGATGGAATTTTCATAATAAAATTCGTCTCAAAATTTAGCATCAAACTTTGCTACAAAAATTGTGGCAAATCTTTCTTACAATTATTTTTAGAGTTTTCTACGAACTTTCTGTAGCAAAATCCACTTCAAAAAATTTAGGATTGGATTTTGCTATGGAAAATCTATAGCCAAACCCTTTCATGTACTTTTTCCCCTTTTTCTTCGTATCTTCCCATTAAAGATTTTCTAAATTTATAAAAATCAATATATGGAGTTTTTGAGATAGAATTTTCTTAATAAAATTCGTCTCAAAATTTAGCATCGGATTTTGCTACAGAAATTCCATAACAAATCCTCATCATAGTTATGTTTAGAGTTTTCTATGGAATTTCCATAGCAAATTCCGTTTAAAAACATTTAGCATTGGATTCTACCACAGAAATTTCGTAGCAAAACCCTTTAATTTAATTTTTTTTATTTTTTCATTTATTCCAATTAATGATTTTCTAAATCTACAAAAAAAAACAATATATGAAGTTCTTGAGATAGAATTTTCGTTACAGAATACATTTCAAAATTATGAGACAAGTTTTACTAAAAAAAATTCGTAATAAATCTTTATTATAGTTATTTTAGAATTTGCTACGAATTTTCTGTAGCAAAATCCGTCTCAAAAATTGTAGTATCAGATTTTCCTACAGATTTTTCCATAGCAAATCCTTGTTTTATTTTTTTTATCATTTGCGACGGATTTTTCCGAAGCAATTTTCATTTTTAAGTTTCTAATTTGTAATTTACGATGGAATTTTCGTTGCAAAATCCATTAAAAATTTTGGTGGGTAGCCACTGTTCATGCACACTCTCTTTTTGTTTCAAATTTTGTAATGACATTTTTTCTGTTACAAATTCTTAACAAAATTCCATAGCAAATTCTTCATCGAATCTATTGTTAAAATTTATTAGCATTTCACACCTCTATTTGATAAGTCTGAAATATACATTTTTTAGAGTAATTTATTACACGAATTTTGATTAAATTTTGGAATTTTAATACAATTTCTTCTCAATTTAATTAAATTGCTTTCATGTGTAGGAAATTAAAGAATAATGAGGAAATAAAAAAAATGGCAAGAAAATTAAGGAAAAATGATTGGATTTAGTGTTTAACCCCTAAAATCCATAGTCTTAGCCTTTTCCAAACCCCAAATCCTATTCCTTCCACCTTACCCCTAAATTATTTTTAAACCATAAATTTTACCTAAATCAATTTTCCTATTAGAAACCCTTTAACCTTTACCCTACTATAACTCACCTTAACCTATCCCCTTCTCACATAAAGCCCAAGCATTTTTTATGCCCATCTCAAATACCAAAACCCACAAACCTAAAGCATTTCAAATCCAAAACCACTTTGATGTCTTGCCTTTTCTCATGCAAGCTCAACTATGCAAGCCCAAGTGGTATTCAATCATGGATTAGGCACCAACAAGGACATCAAAGAGAGGTGTAGCCCATGGATGTAGCTGCCCCAACTTTTGAAGAGCCCAAAGAAATAAAAGAGGAAGGCAGCCGAATGGGAGAAGTGTGGAAGATCGACTAGTGACGGCAGTGCAACTCTTCCTAATTTGCTGCATTTTCTTCTTCGTTGTTATGCTTTTTCTTTGTACATTTTCTTTAGTCAGGAACAATTATGAACCTTATTTTATTGCTTTATTTTTGGTCTATTGTGGAAGGAGGAACGGCTAGTGACAGTAGTCGCTTGTTCCCCTACTGCGTGTTCATCTTCATATCTTTAAGTTTAGTTTTCAATAGGATTTGTTAAGACTTTCAGTTTTAGTTTACTTTAAGACGTTCAAAGCTTACCTTAATACTGAGTTTTTGTTTCATTTAAATTGAATAAAATATAGTTTTGTTCTTTCTTATCTCCATTTTCTACTTTTATATTAGTTTACTATGTTAGCACTCTTTCACTATTTTCGATTTTAGTTTCTCTTGATTTGTGATTCAAAATTTAGTTTTAGTTTAATTTCTTTCCATTGTCTTGTTCTTTTTGTTTTGTGTATTTACAGTATGAAAAGTCTGCACTTCATCCTGCTACTCTGTTTTGTTTTCATTGTTGCACATTTGCATTGAGTTTCATTGGAAGCCGCTGTTGACTGAAGCTGGTAGGTGCAACGTAGGCTGGAGAAAGATGCTTGGAGGCATGTGGCTTGAAGCGGCTGTGTGGCGCGGCTGTCTTGGGTATTGCATGGAAGCAGGAGCTGGCGTTACTTCCTAGTTCTGGGCTGGTACTGCTCTCCTTGCGTGGCAGAGCTTGGGCTGTGCGTCGCTAGTTAGAGTGACAAGCTGATTTGGTGTGAGAGTAGGGACGTGTGGCTAACAATTTTAAAATTTGTTTTGTTAATGTTATTGTTAGTAGTATATTAAATTTGTTTATTAATTTAGTTTATTAGTTTAATACCTTAAAATGGTTTTAGTTTAATTAGAGCATTTTTTTATTTCTTTAGTTATAGTAATATTTAATTAATTAGGTACTCAGTTTTCATGCGCTTTTAAATATCATTTTTTTTATCTTTTTAAATTTCAAGTTTTTTTAAAATTAGTTGCATTTTAATTTTGCTTTGCCTTAGTTTAGTTTGCATTTATTTTTATTTTTAGTTGTATTTTTTTTATTGCTCTTAACTTGCAATTTAATTTTCATACTCTTTAAATTAATTTCTAATGTTAGTTTAGGTTTTATTTTAATGCTTTTAGTAGTTAATTTACTTCCAAAAAATGTTCATTTGCTTGAATAAACTTAGGATGACCAATTTTAGTACTTAGCTAGAACAATTCTAACTAATCCTTGTGGGAACGATATCTCTACTCATCACTTTATTACTTGTCGCGACCCGTGCACTTACGATATAGGTTTTAGACGCAACAAATTTTTGGTGCCGTTGCTGGGGATTAGTCTAGGTTGTTCTTAGTTAATATTAGAATCAATCATGCTTAGGTCTAGTTCAAGCCTTTTCTTTTTCTTATTTTTGTAAATATTTCTTTCTCTAATATTTTAATTCTGTTCTTATGCGAGGTACCATGGTGGATCTGCCAGAGCCCAAAACCTTGGGAGACTATGTTATACCTCGTGTGCCTACGATACATTCAAGCATTAGGAAGCCCAAAATCGAAGGTGACAACTTTGAGATCGAGCCAGACTTCATCCCAATGATCTTGAATTCAGTTCAATTTGGAGGTTTGCCTAGTGAAGATCCATATGCTTATCTTGTCAAATTCTTGGAGATATGTGACTTATGCAAGTACAATGGTGTTTCTGATGATGCCATTCGACTGAGACTCTTCTCATTTTCACTCCAGGATAGGGCAAAGAATTGGTTGCGGTCACTTCCTCGTCATTTTATCGTACGTGGGATGATTTGGCTCATAAATTCTTAGCTAGATTCATCTCACTTGAGTATATGGTGAATATGAGGAATCAAATTTTATCCTTCGAGCAATATCACTCAGAGCCTTTTTGTGAAGCATGGGAAAGATTTAAGGACTTAATTCGGAGATGTCCTTCTCATGGATTACCCATGTGGCTACAAATTCAAAGTTTCTATAATGGTTTGGGTGATTCATCGAAAGTAAGGATTGATGCGGTAGCGGGTGGAGCTTTGATAGGAAGACTGTTGAGGAAGCATATAAATTGATAGAGTTAATGACTTCTAATGAATTTCAGTGGCAGTGTAAGAGAGATACACTGGGAAAGATCATCTACAATCAGGAGCTTGATCTTATTGAGACTTGGACTTCTCCATAAGCCACCTCTCCAGAAAAAGTCTACCAAAGTCCTTTTATTTCCTGTGAGATATGTGAGGGAGTCATGCCACTGAGAATCGTCCTATCAATCTGAGTTGGGAGAGTCATCTGAGCTATTCATCAAGCAACTACTAGAAGCTTTCATCACCTCCTTTGAAGCTCATAGAGACCTATGACCTTTCTTATCAAGCTCCTCTACAAGCCTTGCAACAAGAGGTGTTGAGTGAAGAAATTGAAAAGTTTCCATCACCTGAGCTTATTGAAAATGAAAGTGTGATTGCTGAAAAAGAAATGGAGAATAGTAAGGGTGAGGAAGAAGTCCAAGAGGAAGGGTTTGAGATTGAAGTCCAAGTTATAGAGGTTGACAAGAAAAACCAAGAGGCATCCTTCATTATTTCTTCATGGAACTTTCCACATGAGAATGAAGTGGGTTATATCTTATAAGATTATGGAATTAAGTTCTTTGAAGCCAAGTATCTAATGGAGCCACCTTCCATGGTGGTGCATTATGTGCATCCATCAATCTTCAAACCATTCAAACCACCTTGAAGGATGACAGAGATAGTCAAGCCGATGACTATAAATCAAGCACTTCTAGGGAGGCAACCCCAGCTTTGTATTAGTTTCTTAGTTCTTTTTTTATTAGTTTTAGTGTTAGTATTTCATAGCTTTGATTTTCTTGTTCTTTTTATTTTGTAGGTTTGAGTCCAAGTTTGGGAGAGCAGTGAAGAGACCTTTTAGGCATACAATTGAGCTTAACGGAAAGTTCAAGGGAGTTTCCTTCTATCTTTGTTGAATTCTTGAATCACTTACACATTGAGGACAATGTGAAATTCAAATTTTGGGAGGAAGGAAATTTGAGCTAAATTTTTTCAAAATTTTTGAAAATTTTCAAATTTTTTGGGCTTTAAATGTTTTGCCTTGAGATATATTGTGCTTGATTTGGTTATTTCCCATGTCCCCATGATTGAGCTTTTGATTGAGTCTAATTTTGATCTTTGGAAAAGCATGATTATTGAGATGCATGAGTTGAATTCTTGAAGTTGCCTTGTTCTGATTATGATTTTTCCATCTTTATGCACTGTGTCTTGATCATGGATTGTTATGCATGTTTAGAGAAGGATTATGTGAATATAGGATCGTATTTGTCTATAAAGTTGTGAGCATATCCTAGAATTTGTTTGATTTTCTCTCGAGGCGAAATTTTTAGCCCATGTTTAGTTAGGAAAATGATTTAGGCCATCCTTGGATCGTTTGAGCTTTTCAAGCTAACCTTTTACATAATTATCCTTAGTCACCCCTCTATGCCAAACTAACCTATCTTTGTTTATACACCTACAAGTTAATTTCCTTAGCCAAATAAATACACTTTCCTAACCTTTACCTTGAAAGCATGTGTTTTACTAGGATATATCATGAGCTATGTACATATTTGGGTAGATAGATAGGATATAAAAAATTGAAAAAAAATAGAAAAGAAAAAAATAGAAAAATGGAAAATTAAAAAAAAAAAAAGAAAAAGCAAAAATAGCATAAAGTGTATAACAAAGTAAGAAGAAAACAGTTTAGGGGAGTTAATTGGAGCTCGAAACATAAAGATCCTAAAGTGTAATGCATGATTTGGGGTTGTTGAGCCTAAATTGTCTTTTATCATACCTTAACCCTAACCTTACGTAACAAGCTTAATGAAGTCCTATTGATTCTTGATTGATTATGGCTACATTAGTGGAGAGAGAAGTGAAAAGCAAACCTATGGGATTGTTCATGCTTTAGAGACTTTGCTTTTTATGTTTGCATAATCTCGTTCAAATATGTATGCTTTGATATGTGATGGACATTACACACACACGGGGAGAATTTAATTAGGACTTTGGCATGTGATTGGAGGAAACTTTTTGTTAATTAATAATTGTGATTTTCCTTAGATTAGATCAGTACTTTTTCTCTGAGGTGTATGTGAGAAATAAATCTGTCAAGTAAATGTTATCTCTTGCATGTTTGAGATTGCTTTGCTTGAGGACAAGCAAAATATTAAGTTTAGGGTTGTGATAAGTCTCTAAAATATACATTTTTAGAGTATTTTATTACACGAATTTTGATTAAATTTTGGAATTTTAATGCAATTTCTTTTCAATTTAATTAAATTGTTTTCATGTGTAGGAAATTCAAGAATAATGAGGAAATCAAGAAAATGGCAAGAAAATCAAGAAAAAATGGTTGGATTTGGTGTTTAACCCCTAAAATCCATAGTCTTAGCCTTTGCCAAACCCCAAGTCCTATTCCTTCCACCTTACCCCTAAATTATTTTTAAACCATAAATTTTACGTAAACCAATTTTCCTATTAGAAACCCTTTAACCCTTACCCTACTATAACCCACCTTAACCTATCCCATTCTCACATAAAGCCCAAGCATTTTTTATGCCTATCTCAAATACCAAAACCCACAAACCTAAAACATTTCAAATCCAAAACCACTTTGATGTCTTGACCTTCTCTTATGCAAGCTCAACTATGCAAGCCCAAGTAGTATTCAATCATGGTCCATAGGGATGGCAATGGGTACCCTACAAATAAGTACTCGGTGCTACTCGACCCGTTTAACTAGAGTTAAGGTAGTGTATAATCTGGTTTGGGTCAGGTTCGGGTAGTGAAATTACTACCCGTCACGAGTTCGAGTAGGGTTCGGGTAGTTACTTTAGGATACCCGCTACCCGAACCCGATTATCAATAATACTTACTTAATATAATATTTATATTTTTTATATATAAATTATTTATTATTAATGTTTTATTTAATTAAATTAAATCATTATATATTATAATTATGATTTTTAACTTTAATTTATATTTATGAGTTAAATTAAATTTATTAATATAATGTTTTAATTAAGTTATTCCAAAATTGATTTTAAATTTAACTTTAAAAGTCAAACTTTGACTTAATAAATGGGTAGTTTAACGGGTTCGGGTAGTTAAACGGGTATTTTATATTTTATAGGGTTAGGGTTCGGATAACTTAAATAAAAATAATCGGGTAGTTAATCAAGTTCGGATTCAGGTATCCCAAATTTAGCAGGTACCCGACCCGTTTACATCCCTAATTAGGCATCAACAAGGACACCAAAGAAACGTGTAGCCCATGGATGTAGCTGCCCAAACTTTTGAATAGCCCTAAGAAATAAAAGAGGAAGACAGCCGAATGGGAGAAGTGTAGAAGATCGGCTGACGACAGCAGCGCAAGTCTTCCCAATTTGCTGCATTTTCTTCATCGTTGTTCTGCTTTTTCTTTGTACTTTTTCTTTAATCAGGAACAATTATGAACCTTATTCTGCTGCTTTATTTTTGGTTTGTTGTGGAAGGAGGAACGGCTAGTGACAGTAGCCACTTGTTCCCCTACTGCGTGTTCATCTTCATATCTTTAAGTTTAGTTTTCAATAGGATTTGTTAAGACTTTCAATTTTAGTTTACTTTAAGACGTTCAAAGCATACCTTAAAATTGAGTTTTTGTTTCATTTAAATTGAATAAGATATAGTTTTGCTCTTTCTTATTTCCATGTTCTGCTTTTATATTAGTATACTATGTTAGCACTCTTTCACTATGAGAAAGACGCCTAGAGGCATGTGGCTTGAAGTGGCTGTGTGGCATGGTTGTCTTTGGTATTGCATGGAAGCAGGAGATGGCGTTACTTCCTGGTTTTGGGCTGGTACTCCTCTCCTTACGTGGCAGAGCTTGGGCTATGCGTCGCTAGTTGGAGTGACAAGCTGATTGTTGTGAGAGGAGGGATGTGTGGTTGATAGCTTTAAAATTTGTTTTGTTAATTTTATTGTTAGTAGTATATTAAATTTGTTTATTAATTTAGTTTATTATTTAGTTAATTAGTTTATTACCTTAAAATGGCTTTAGTTCAATTAGAGCATTTTTTTATTTCTAATATTTAATTAATTAGGTACTCAATTTTCATGCATTTAAAATTTTTTTTTATCTTTTTAAATTTCAAGTTCCTTAAAATTAGTTGCATTTTAATTTTGCTTTGCTTTAATTTAGTTTGCATTTTTATTTTTATTTTTAGCTTTATTTTTTTTATTGCTCTTAACTTGCAATTTAGTTTTAATGCGCTTTAATTTAATTTCTAATATTAGTTTAGGTTTTATTTTAATGCTTTGAGTAGTTAATTGACTTCTAAAAAATGTTTATTGGCTTGAACAAACTTAAGATGACCAATTTAGTACTTAGCTATAGCAATTTTAACTAATCCTTGTGGGAACAATACTCTACTTATTACTTTATTACTTGTCGCGACTCGTGCACTTGCGATATAGGTTTTAGATGCAACACTATTCTCTATTACATGTTCTCTTTATATAAACATGGAATAAGTTAATGTTCACAATTCATTACTATAAACATGGCCTAAATCACGTGATAGAATCTCTTTTGTGATGTTGACCAACCCCTTCAATTTTGTTGTAATTAATCTCTTGATCAATCTTCTTGATTCTGCTACAATCAATCCTTGAATCTTGATCTTTGTTCAAGCTACTTTCCTTCTTTACACTCTCCCTCAAGTTGGAGAGAGGTGGTTCCAAAACTCCAAGCTTGACTCTGAAACGAAGAAACTATTTGTGTAATAATAGTTTGGTGAATATATCTGCAATTTGATCTGAGTTAGGCATAAAGCGAGTAACAAGTGTGTCAAGTGCAACCTTTTTGCAGACAAAGTGATAGTCTAACTCAATGTGCTTAGTTTGAGCATGAAAAACAAGATTGATAGATATGCAGTGCACTTAAATTATTAGAAAACAATTGGGGAGGAGAGGATAAACCAATACCAATGTCATGAAATAAGTAAGTGATCCAAACTAATTCTCCTGTAGTGGTTGCCATAGCACGATATTCCGCCTTTGCAATAGATCGAGCTATTGTAGACTGCTTCTTGAAACCCCAAGAGGTACAATTAGCACACAAGAAAATACAAAAACCAATAATGCTACACTTGGTGAGAGGACAGCCAGCCCAATTAGCATCACAAAATGCTGTTAGAGAAACTGAACTTTGAGAAAGATAATGAACACCATAATTAATAGTCCCTTTGAAAAATTGTAGAATTCGTTTAATTGACAAAGATGAGCTACTATAGGATCTTGCATAAATTGACAAACATGATTCACAGCATGACAAATATCAACTCTTGTAATAGTAAGATATTGCAAGGCACTGACAATACATTGATAAACTGTAACATCAACTAATTCTATGTCATGTAGTGAAGAATTCACTTTAGCAGGAAGAGGAGTAGAAATAGATGATGCCTCCAACATAGAAGCTCAAGGAAGAAGGTCATGAGCATATTTGGTTTGAGATAGAAAAATACCGTTGGAAAAATGAGTAACCTCAATGCCAAGATAATAGTGAAGTGAGCCTAAGTCTTTAATGGCAAATTTTTTGCTCAAAATTTTGATGATATCACACAAAAGGTACTCATAACTTGATGTAACAACCATGTCATCTACATATAATAAAAGAATAACAATACCTTGTGAAGTATGAAGAGTGAACAAAGTAGAGTCAGCACGACTGCAATGAAAGCCCATCCTTAAGAGATAAAAAGTAAATCGATCAAACCGGCTCGAGGAGCTTGTTTTAAGCCATAAATGAAACGATTAAAATGACAGACATAATCTAGGTGTTTGATATCAATAAAGTCAGGAGGTTGTGCCATGTGCATAGTTTCTATGAGTGAACCATGAAGGAAAGCATTTTTGACGTCGAGTTGTCGAATTGGCCATGAAAACATCATTGACAGAGCAAGGACCAAGTGAAGACCAGTAGGCTTCAAAGCAGGACTAAAAGTTTCATCAAAGTCCAAACCAAGAACTTGAGAGAAGCCTTTTGCAACTAATCTCGCCTTAAAACATTTCATTGAACCATCAAAATTAAGTTTAGTCTTGAACACCCACTTTTATCCTACAACATTAGCACCAGAAGGACAAGGAACCAAGTCTTATGTATTATTCAACTTTAAAGCATTTAGTTCTTCAAACATTGCAGCATACCAATGAGGAATATGAAAGTGCCATTCTAAGAGATTAAGGCTCTTGAATATCCAATCTTGCAACCTATTTTGTAGGAGAAGCAAAAATCAATGTTTGAGCTTGATGTGGAAATCTAGTTTGAACATGTCTAATGTGTTTTCCCGCACGAGTTTTGGTCTGCATAGAATGAATAGAAACAAATGTGACATTATGAGAGAGTGGTGTCACTCCAACAAAGAGATATGTGGAGGATGAGGTGCTATTGGAAGATGAATCCAACTCTTTAGTATGTGGGAATGAAGGTGGTGCAACAACCTCATCTATCACAAGTTCAATGCTAGTGTTTATTATGGAAGAAGAATGTGTGTTGGGTTCAACTAGTATATCTTCACACAAGGCATTAGAAGGCAATTTAGAGGGTGAATTCAAACTGTTTGCATTTGTGTTTGAGGTTGTGTCTGACAAGGAATCATATGAAAAATCAAAAACAGTAGAGTTTTGACATGATATTGGTGGTTGTGTCACCTTATCAACATTTTTGGATGGTTGTAAGTGAGTTGGCACCCAAATCCGTTCATAGGCATTAGGATATGTACAAAACTCTTCCTGTATATCAGCACTTTTAAAAAGTTGGGTGAAATCAATATATGATAAGAAATTCTCATCAAAGACTACATGTCGAGAGATGTATACCCTTTTTGTTGGAGGATGTAAACACCTATACCCTTTATGAAGTGGATTATAGCCTGTCGTAATGTGCTGAGTCCGAGAACCTAACTCGCTAAACTTAAATTCAAGAGTCGTCACCAATCATTCTAACCTAAGGTGTGATTGGTCACCTATTCTTATCTAAAGGTAAGGCTTGGTCTACATTCAAAGAATCTAAGGTTCAGGAGTACGATTACGTGTGGAGAAGGATTAGTACCTCCACAACACCTATCCTAGAATTGTTCCAAATAGTCTAAAGTTATCATAATTTTGCCTATTTTTGTTTGCTTTAATTTCAACATGATTAAATATTGAAAAATCTTCTAAGTCTCCTCCATCAAGCTGGTTAGACAACTTAAAAGTTTTTCTCACCTCAAGAGTATTCAAGTAGGACCAATCACCTTTCTTGAAAAGGCTCCGTTGTCAGATGATTTAAATATATTATGAAATACTTATTTTGACTCCTATCCCAATTTATATAAATTATTTATTTTTTATTTTTATTTTTTTATAATTTGTAATTTCTTCTTATCTTACAATTATTTTTTCTTTACTTTTTATAACTTAAATAAATATGAATTATTTAATATTAAAATTTTCCTCTAAACCTTCTATCAAGCTGGTTAGACCTTGGAAGAAATCTCCTCACCTATGAATTTTGAAGAAAACTACTCAAATGCAATTCCCTTTTAAATTCCATTATTGGATTAATTCACATTTATCCAAGTAATTTAATATTATTTAATTTCATTTTAATTCTTTTCTAATTATCTAATTATTTAATTCTAACTTTTTAATTTAATTTTTATTCTTTATTTTTATAATGAATTATTAAATGTTGGAAATATCCTCTTAAGTCTTCCATCAAGCTGGTTAGACTTAAAAGGACTCTCCTCATCTCAAGATATCTAAAAGTACTACTCCAGCACAGTTCTTTTAGAATTCTATTGTTGGAATAACTCGTATTCACTTTTATTTACTTTTAATTTGAAAGAATTTTACTAATTTATTATTTTTAACCCTAAAAACTATTTTATCATATTTTCCTAAATAGTTGCATCTTCCTCAATTAGACTCCTAAAAGCCTTTCCTATAAATCATCCAAGTCATACAAAATAATTAAATTCTAAGAGAACGTATAAATCGTACAAAGTAAATTTGATAATATAAACATACAAACCACATGCAAAATTAATATTTTATGAAAAACTTATTAGCTCAAATTAGTTATCACACAAATTTATATTTAATTAAAAGCCTTCTTGACTTAATTAACATACAAATTACATATTAATTCCTAATTATTAAAAAATATATCAAATTATTAAATTGATTATTAATATACAAATTATTAAATAAATACTAATCACATCATATTGTTAACTTATTAGTCAATCAAATATTAACTAATTAATAAAACAAGTAAACAAATACCTGGATGAAAGACAATAGGACCCTTGTTTCCTTTTCTCTTTACTTTCTTTTGTTTTTTTTTTCACGCAGAGGACCTCAGCTACTCCACCTTAATTTCTACTGTTCCTTTTTTGTTTATCACGTGCTCACACCTCAAGCCCTTAAGCCAAGCGTCATCTACTTTAGCACATTTGTTAATGACTAATGCAAAGGTTTGTCTCCATCACGTGTTCACGTTGCTGCTCTGTTTTTGGACAACTCCTGCTTAGGTTTCTTCAACTACTTCAACAACTCACACGGTTTATATTCATACAACTCTCAGTTCTGCTAGGGAAAGCAGGGAATCAATCAAGGTGGAGGTGCGACAGTGCGAACAATTCTGCAGTTCGATGCACGTACAGCTTCAGTTGCTGGTGGAACGATGAAGATGGTTGCTCGGCAAGAGGATGGGACCCGACCCGGGTTGGCTGTCTAGTGGTGATGAACAGTGCCCCGGTGTTGCACTTCTCTGCGTATTCGCCCCCTTCTAAATCATTGGGTTTAACCTCTTTTATAGCCAAAAATTTACAAATATCCTAATGCAATTAAGTTTCTTTATACATTATCTCCTATTTTTTGTTCATATTTTATCTATTTAATTCTTATGTTAATTCTAGTCTAATTCTAATTCCTCTAAGTTTAATCTAATAATAACTCTTCTAATTTAAAAATCTAAAAATTATCCTAACCAATAAATCCTAATCTAATAAATAATTCCAATTATCCTAAGTTAATAATTCTTTTATTTTCATAATCCCAAATCCTATTTTATTTTTAATTTCCTAATTAATGTTATTTCTAAAAAATCCTAATTTAATTCTAAGTTAACTCTAATATTAAAATAATTATCCTAATCTAATGTTAATTACATGACCACCTAATTAATCAAGTTAGTTATATACAACTTAGTACTCGGACAAAATAAAATGTCTACACAGCCAATAAAAACACATTGTAAAAATCGAGGTTGGAGCTTGTTGGAGGCATAATTCCTTAAATATGGGAAGCAACGACTCCCAAAAACCTTTAGAAAGGAGTATTGTCAATGTGTCCCAAATAGTCGTTGGAAAGGTGTATCTGAATTTAGAATTGGTGTAGGCAATGTATTAATCAAGAAAGTTGCTGTTGAAAAACTCTCAACCTAGTATCGTAGTGGCATGTTAGCATGATTAAGCATTGTAAGCCCCATTTCTACAAGATGACGATGTTTTCTTTTAGCAACGCCATTTTAGTCAAGAGTACCAGGACAAGAAATTTGCTGCTAAATGCTCAAGAAATTTTGTTTTTATGAATTCTCCCCCTCCATCATATTAAAACACTTTGATAGTCTTCTCAAACTGATTTTTAATTAGTCGTAGAAATTTTAAGAAGCAATTGAAAAAATCTGACTTTGTCTTGAGTGGGTAAAACCAAGTGAACCTACTATAACCATCCACAAAAATTGCATAATACTCAAAATGTTGAATAGAACAAATTGGTGAAGGTCCCCATAGATCACAATGAATTTATGAAAAGGAAACGTAAATTGTTAAATTTGTCTAGTAAAAGGAAGTTTACAACTTTTTCCCATTTGGCAACTGGTGCACACACGAGGAGGTTTAGTCCAAGAAGAAATTTTAATCATTTCCTTTGATGCTAAGGATTTCAAAATATGAGAGTTTGGATGTCCCAACTATTGATGCCAAATTGAATCTCCAACTCTGTCTTTTTTTACTGCAAGAGCATGTGCAACTTCATCATCCAATGCATAGAGTTGTCCCTTTTTCTCCCTTTAGCTAGAACCCTTTGAGTTACTGGGTCCTTTATCACAAAACCGGAATGTGAGAACTCAAAAATGCATGAGTTTTCTTCAGTAAATTTACTAATAGAGAGTAAATTTTTTTTTTAGTTCTAGCATTACTAACACCTTATTTAATTTAATGGGACCAACAAATACAGATCCAACATGTGTAATGGGGAAAGGAGTTCCATTACCTGTATAAACTTTCTTATTACCTCTATATGCACAAGTAGAATCAAGAATACCTACATCAAAAGTCATATGATTAGTTGGCTAATATTAGCAAGGAAAGTTGGATCTTTATCATCTACCAAGGAGACTACTGCAAAAGCTTGAGGTAAATCTTCACTCAGATATGCATGATCAAATCTGTACCAACATTTCAAAGCATTATGGCTAGAGACACCACAAATCTGATGAGAAACTCCACCCTGTGATGATTGAGTATGTTGAAAATTTTTGTTCTGAAAATTCTCTTGTTGTGGTCGTGGATTATTATTTGTAATGAAGGTTTTGTTGTTTCCAGCCCTTTGATTATTATAGTTTCTAGCTTGGACAAAACCTCTTCCTCTTGAACTGAAATTCTAACCACCATGACCTCGAGCATGGCTTCCATAGCTTCTAACACGACGTCCCTTTCCTCTTTGTGCAATGAACACTTGAGAAAGCTTGGTGCCTTTTGTTTTTGGTCTTCTTCTTCTTCTGACGTTACCTGTTGCTCAAAACCTTGTAAACCAATCACATATTAATTAAAGGAGGGATAAGGTGGTTTTGACAGAATAGCCAAATTATAAGGTTGATAACGAGATCCCAACACTCTAGATCAGTGTTTCAAATAGAGGCCGCTATCTAGCGGTAGCGGCGGTGGCCGCCACCGCTATCGCGGAAATAGCGGGTGTGATGTACGGACACACCCATAACAGCTGCAAAAAACGAAAAAAAAAAAATCAAAAGAAGACAGAAAACACTCAAAATAGGATAGCAAAGGGACAAAGAGAATGAAATGGGAAAGGGAGAAGCAGCGAAATGAGAACTGAAATGAGAATGATGCAATGCAAGAGCAGAAACTGAAAACGGCGGCAATAGAGGGGTACAGATTATACATGTTTGGACCATAGCTCGGATCAAACTATGCAGAAGATTAATCGTATCCTGATGAGCTTAATCTGGGCAAAGTGATAAAGAGATCAATGCACAATCGGTCAAAAACAATAGCAATTCGGAAATCATCCCGATTCTACCACAAGACCTCTAAATGTCAAAAACGAATTGAGTTTTCGGGCAGTACCTCTGAAGATGAACTTTCTTCCACAGGCAAAGACTGCAAATTTTGAACCTACTGCAAATAAAAGAATTTGCCATCGAGTAACAATCAAGATAACAGAATGATCTCCCATGAAAAAAGAAAATCAGTAATTCTAGAGGAAGACGGTTTATTATCGCTATTGCCGGTAGAGAAGACAAAGAATAGAGAGATAGCAGGACACGAAAGAGGGGCAAAAGCCAAAAAGCAAAGGGGCTCTCCAACCGGAAAGATGGTTGCAGAGAACATCAATATGAGAGAAGATAAAATGACGAAAGTGCTCATGACTTAATAAGAGATTAACAAAATAATACAGCATAAAGGAAGGGGATGAGAAAACGAAATGGAATAAAAGAAAGAAAGCATTCCAGCCAGTGGGCCCCAAGCACGATTAAACTAAAGAGAAAAATAACAAAACTGATAATTGGTATTTTACTCTAATAAAATAATGTAGTATTTCACATATTTCTTAATAATATAAATAAAAAATAATAAATGCTAAATAATTAGTATGTTAATTTTTATTAATACATAATTATTTATCTTTATTTTCAATTATCATAAGTAATTTTTTAAATATGAATGTTTTATTATAATTTAAAAAATTATGAATAATTTTTTTTCACGTAAATAATAAACTTAAGATATCATAAATTACTTTAAGAACTATAAAATAAGATTTTACTTGATTATAATTATAATTACTACACTTTATATAAATTCTGCAAAATTAAAAAAAATTCACGACCGCGATGACCGCAATGACCGCGATGGCCTCCGCTAAGTCCGCAACCGCGATAAACGCAACGCGACCGAAAACGTGGCCGCGACCGCAATTTAAAACAATGCTCTAGATAGTTGAAAAAACTTGTCAAGATCTCCAAGAGGTTGCTTTCTAGCTGCAAGGCAATCACACAAATGCTCTTTTGATTGTTAGTTGATTCTTTAACTGCACTTCTTTTTCTTTGATAGGCAAGAAAATGCTCTTCTAAACACTTCCAAATTTGTTCTGTGTTATTACATCCAACAACCAATCCAAGAACTTCCTTCGTCATAGTTCCTAAGAGCCAACTCATAAGAAGACTATCATTGTTAATCCAGACAATAAATTCTGGATTTTCTTCTATGTTGCCACCTTTTTGAGTGATCATTGCAAGAGCTTCTTCCTCAAGATGATGAATGAGTTGTGCACTGCAAATAAGTGGATAATTTTTTTATTTCCACAACAAAAAATTTGAGTTAGATAATTTAATTGAAACTAAGCTTGCCATCTGATGGAAGCTTTGTATTGTGAGGAGAGTTTTGTTGTTTGCTATGGAAATTTCGATCTTAAGATGCAAAGAGCGTTATGCTTTGATACCATGTAAAGAGGTAATTAACATAAAGGTTGAATAAAAAGTAATAATTTTCAATCTTTCACACCTCTATTTTCTATTATAGGATTTCTTTATATAAACATGGAATACATTAATGTTCACAATTCATTACTATAAACATGGCCTAAATAATGTGACAGAATCTCTTTTGTGATGTTGAACAATTCCTTCAATTTTGCTGCAATTAACCTCTTGATCAATCTTTTTGATTCTGCTACAATCAATCCTTGATTCTTGATCTTTGTTCAAAAGCTACTTTCCTTCTTTACAAGCATTCCGTCACAAATTCGTTCCAAACTCATGAAAATTAGCAATGGAAAATTCTATCACAAAAAATCTGACTCTGAAAGTAAAATTTCTTGTAGTGTAAATATTAGTGTCAGTAGATTTAATCACATGATAATTTTACTATAATGTATGTTTATGTTAATTATCATGTGTTTACATACTTTTAACATATTTTACACCTAATAACTTTAGATTCATACTTAATCATATATTGTTTACATTAATCTTAAGTTAATTATCAAGTGTTTACAATACTTCTAACATATTTTATGTCAAATGACTTTAAATTTACTCGTGATTATATGTTCTTTAAAATCATAAATTTTGATCTTACTGTAGAATTCCGAATAAAATCAAAACTATTAGAAGGCAGATGAGATCAATGAGCTAAAATTGGCTGTAAGAGCAAGGAAAAAATGCAAATACAAAAACCAAAAGCAATCAAATAAATACTCATAAAACTAATACAAAATTACAGATTAAACTGAAAGAGAGAGACATGGGGAAGAACAAAGGGTAAAGCGTTAAATTCACCAGACTGCACCGTGGGCCCCACAAAATAAATGAAATCGGCCTACAAAATTATCACTTCAACCAAGTTCGCAGCGAAGCAAGATAACGTGGCCTCACCAAATGCATGCTCTTTTTTTTTTCGCTAAACTAACGGAACTGATTGACAATCAAGGTTTCATAGGATTCTACAACAAGAGCAACATTTAGACTTTGGTGGTTCCGCTGAAGGAGGTAGCGAAATACTTTTTGGAGGAGGAGGCCGGTCTGTAAAAGCCGGAGAAGTAGAAAAACTTGATTTAGCTTGTTCCTGTTTTTCATATTTTGTAGAATAATCACGTAACATTTTTGATTCTGGATCCTCAGGTTTGGAATGCATATTTAAGATCGGCCCCCTTTTTTGTATATTAGTAATTTCTGATCCTTGACTTGGTGTAGTCCGGTCCAGCGGTCCTCGACCGAGATCGTCGGAATTTGTAGGATATTCTTGTTCACATGGTTGCTCTGAATGTACAGCAGATTTCTCTACCGGGGAGGATGCTCATATCCATGTTCTTTCTGCGGAAACTCAGCTACAGGCTGCTGTAGGTGATCGTCGGAACTTTTGGAACTTGAAGTAGCAAAATTTCCATTTGTATAAACACGTTTCTCAAGATCAGGAGCATTGCATTGAGGAAGATATTGACGTTGTTTATAATCTCCATCTTGTAGCAACTCCCCCTCATCAGCTCCACTTCTAGCCTTTGCAAGATTGCTTGGAGCAGCCATTGTTGGAGGTGGTGGAGTTGGTGTTGGAGATGGAGATGGAAGTTGACGCATATTTTGAGGTACGTCTGGAGAATGATCCTGTGTGCTCTGACTGTTCATAGGAAACCCTCTGTGTTGCCTTCAACCGCCTTCCTTGATCAGTGATAAGCTTCCTTGTTAGAAAAGATCCTTGAAGGGATTGACTACTAACGTTTCTATTTTCTGTATTAATTATCTTGGTTTGCTTCAGTTTCAGCTTCTTGTATATTTATCAAAAAAAAAAAAGATTAATTGGAAACGAACAAAATTAGTAAAATATTTAGGCGGAAAGTGGAGACTGGCAGGGAAGCATCACATTCCTTGACTTTTCTTGTCCATGCCATTGCCAAACGAATAAAAAATTCACAGGACATCACTGGATTCCTTTACTTTCAGTCTTTCCTGATGCCGAAAGGAATGGCAACAGTGCTTCAAGCAAACGAACAAGAACAAATTGCAATGATAAATTAATTAATAGTGATAAACTATGTCCATTTTCCTTTCTAGACACTATCATTTTATTATAAAAGATTTAAAAATAATAATAATATAAAAACACTAAGGACTAGTTTAGATAAGTGGTGAGATTGAAAAAATGGTGAATATTAGATGCGAGATTAAAATTAGTTGTGAGATATTTGTTTGGATGCAAAGGTAAAAAATGACTATTAATAATATAATAAAATATATAATAAAATTTATAATATATTTTATATTTATAAAATTAATAAAATAATTAAAAATTAGTAAAATTATTTTTATGTAAGATAATATTTTTATCATAAATTAAAAAATTACTAAAATATTTTCATTTTAAATAGTACTTTTGCTATTAAATATTTAAAAATCAATTACATATATTTATTTATACATATTTAACAATTATTTAATATATATTTAATCAAATAATAATTTATATAAAAATTATATACATTTATAAATTTATTTATATTTTAAATAAATACATAATTAAAAATTTTAAAATAAAAAGAATAAAACAAAAGTTTAATCAATGATAAAAAGATAAATAGGTGGAAAAATTGTTTCAAATTGCGGTCGCGGCCGCGTTTTCGGTCGCGTTGCGTTTATCGCGGTTACGGACATATCGGCGGTTATTGCGGTCATCGCAGTCATCGCGGTCGTGAATTTTTTTTAATTTCGCACAATTCTATATAAAATGTAGTAACTGTAATTATAATCATATAAAGTCTTATTTGATAGTTTTTAAAGTAATTTATGATATCTCAAGTCTATTATTTATGTGAAAAAAAGGTTATTCATAATTTTTTGAATTATAATAAAATATTTATATTTAAAAAATTACTTATAATAATTAAAAAATAAAAATATTGAAAATAGAGATAAATAATTATGTATTAATAAGAATTAATGTACTAATTGTTTAATTAGCATTAATTATTTTTTATTTAAATTATTAAGGAATTATTTCATCTAAATTTTGTTAAATCTTTTTTCATCTAAATTAATTTTGTCAATATTTTTCTTTTTTTTCTCTTGAATTACAATAATGTTCTATTATATTAAAAATTTAATATTAATTTGCCACAATTAATTAACTTTGACAATCATATTTATATATCAATGTCAAATTATCAAGATTAATTCTTTTCTTAAGTTATAATAATATTTAATACCATATAATTAATTACAATTCAAATTTTACTTTAAAAAAGTTAAATTAATAATTTAAATTCAAACTTATATAATTTTTTTAAAATTCAAATTACTCATTATTTAATATATTTTATCATGATTCATCAATTCTTATATCAATAATTAAAACATATTAAAAGTTTAAAACAAAAATATTTAAAATAAAAAACTAATTAAAATATCCAAAAAAAACTAATTAAAATATCAAAAAAAAACTAATTAAGACATATTAAAGTTTTAAACAAAAATATTTAAAATAAAAAACTAATTAAAATATCCAAAAAAACTAATTAAATCATATTAAAGTATAAAACCACTAAAAAACCATTACCTGCACGCCACACCCACCACCCAACCAGTCTCGGTTCACCCTCAGCCTCACCCACCTGCCGCCTCCTTTCCTTTCACCTCCCTTCGCCGGTCACGTCAGCCTCACGTGACAGCAACGCCGACACACTCACGATTTCACTCACGCCTAGCCCTCACTCGCATCCTTTCCTTTCGGGCTTGGCCGCGATTTCATGCCTTACAGCCTCAGTGGCTCAGTCCTCTCAGTTCACTCCTCAGTCAGATCAGCCTTGGTCCCTCCCCTTCATGGCCTCACGCAGCCAGCTGCCACCGCCAGGGCGAGATCTGATCTCAGATGAGCCTCGCCATGTCCGTCGACGGCCGGCGCCTCCTTTCCTTTCAGCCGCCAACACCAGCCGAGTCTACGACAACCCACACCGCCCTTGTCATCTCTGATCCAGATCGAAGATTCAAAGGTTAAAAAAAAAAAACTTGCTTAGTTGCTCACCGGTTGCAAAATTGCTGACTGTCTCTGAGCGTGTAACCTGTTGCTTTACTTATTGTGAGTTGTGACTATGTGAGTCTGTGAGTTGATTATTTGCTAGAAATGGGATTGCGAATTTCTCAAGGGATTTCTACATTTGATGCCGTGGTTATTTTGAATACAGATTATAAAGCGATCTTCGAAGCTAAATATTTTTTTAGGTGATGATTGATGTTTTGAATTTGATGCTTGCTTGTGCGAGACTGAGACTGAGTTTTTCATTTCTTATTTTGATCCTTCATTTTTTCTGTCTGAGTTCTTCTTTTTTTTTTTAATTTTGTCTGAAAGGTAACGGAGGATAGCAACGAAAACGGGCCGCTATCGCCGCTATCCTCCGTTACGGTGTTTCATAGCGGCCGATAGCGGCCGCTACGGGTGTGATCCGTACTCACACCCGTTATTGAGGGAATAGCGGTGGCGGTCACTGCCACTGCCGCTACCGCTAGATAGCGGCCGCTATTTGAAATAGCGCCCGCGATTTGAAACACTGGGTGGAAATACGGGGAAAAATAAGTGGAAATACGGGGAATGGGGAATGTATTGGGTGGAAAACTTTCCCACTGTGCCTCCATTAGATCTTTTTACAGCCAACCGTGCCATAGCAACCGACGCCAAATGCACTTTCAATGCATTTGGTTTCAAAATTTTGCCTTGGGTTCCATCGCACCAAAGGTGCCATGGAATCCAAACCAACCCTAAATCAAACTCAAACGTGTTTTCTTTCTTAATCTCCCTATCAAGTCAGGTGTAAACATTTAATTTAAAATTCAAAAATTGTATATATTTTTAAAAATATTTTAGAATGTTTATTACATTATTAATAGTTATATATACTGCAAAAATATTAAAAAAATATTACTCATAATACTATTTATGATAAAAATGTTGAAAACTAGTAATTTTCATATTAATATTATAAATATTACTAGGAAAATGCCCGCGCTTTGCTGTAGGGCATTCTTTTTAAACAAAGTAAAGTGTATAGTTTAATTACATCAGATGTAAATAGACCAAAAAGTTGATGAAAATGCAGTAGTGAATTTGTATAAAGAAAAATTGTTTTATACAAATTAATATTTTTGTTTATAAATTGAATTTATTTAAAATTTATTTTTTAGTATATTTTAATGTTATTTTATAATATAATATAATAATAGGTAATACATACCTATAAGTCTAAATTATTGTATGTAATTTAAGAGATTGCAAATGAGACGATGCAGATTATCTAACAGTAGCATTATATAATGCGTTAACAGTAGGATTATTTAATACGTTATATTGTTCCGAAAGAGCAAAAGTTCATGAGTTCAGTGAAGATCATCTCTTGATACCAAAAAAAAGAGGGTGGTTTCTGGATCTGCTTTGTTCAAGGGTTCGAGACAATATCAACTTCGATATTTTTTGCACCAATAAGTTGGAATTTGCATAATGTGCCCACTGTGATATGATTGTCCCGAATAAAATTTCTCCAGCCAGTTGAGAAAATTTTATTATGGTTGGTGCATATATATTTTACGATTCAACTCTTGTCATTTTGTGGAACAGTGAAAGTGAATAACATTAAGTATGATGGAAGGTGAAGTCTAGCAAATTTGATAGGTACATGCTGTCAAACAAACAAAAAAATGGGACAATTTTATGCAATTTAAAGTAACAGAAAGCAAAAAAAAATATTAAATTAAGAGGTATGAGTATTTACCACCATGCAAGGAGATTCAACACATGATTTTCCCATGGAAATCTGAAAGAAAGGTGGATTGCTTCGCAGTTCATATACTTCAAAATGGTTGATTTCCTTCTGAGTATTTGTTTTTGCTTCTACTTTATCTTGAGGTTGATCGTTGTGGTTTTGTGCTGCCTTAAGCTTCTTCAAGAAGCTTTGTTATTTTATTATTAGTTTTATATATAGAGTAGGGGAGGTTTGCATCGGGTTTGGTTCTTCTCTACTTACATATATATATATATATATATATATATATATATATATTTATTTATTTATTTATTTATATAAGTCTGCAGTTTGCAGACGTGTTTGGTGAGTAAATCTCACCAAACCGAGACAAGCTTTCAAAGCAAGCTTGTCTAGCTATTATTTTATATATATATATATATATATGTGTGTGTGTGTGTGTGTGTGTGTGTGTGTGTGTGTGTGTGTGTGTATATATATATATATGAATTATATTAATAAATTTATATTTATAACATATATTTTATTTATTTTTTTATTATGTATTTTATTTCTTTAATATCTTTAATATATATGTATATATTCCTTTTATCCCTTTAATATACATATATACTATTTTATTTAATGTACATATATATTTATTTTCTAATTTAAGTCATAAAATATCATTTTAATTTAAGTTCCTAAAATTAAATCATTACTTAATTAATTTATTCCTATAACTTTTGAATACTTAATATAACTTATACTCGTTTAAATTATATTTGTTTACTAATCGATGTCAGAAATTACAATTATCACAATATTGGAGATGTAAATTCAGCAGAGGATGGGGATATGACTCATCCTTGTCGACAGCCATGAATATGTTAAGCTGGAACTGTCGCGGGTTGGGGTTCCCACGTGCAGTTCATGAGCTGACTAGGAAGGTTAGGAAACATCAACCCCGGCTCTGTTCTTGTGTGAAACCAAGAGGAGAATGTCAGAGATGGAAATTCTAGTCTACAGAATGGGATTTGCTGGAAAAATAATAGTTGATTTTATTGGAAGAAGTGGTAGCTTGGCTATGTGCTGGATGGAAGAGGTGGAGTTTAATTTGCTATTGATGTCCAAAAATCATATAGACTAGATAATACCCGTTCGTTGGTGCGAGTAGCTGAATCAAAAAGATTGATACTGAGATAAGCAAGATTGGAATCATAACTTAAAAACAATCAAAGGTTCAAGATAAAAAGGCAAAAAAATTGTTTAGATGCAGCGGCATATCTTTACAGGAGCATAATGGAAATGCAAAAGGGAAAATTGCCATTGATGGTCAATTCGGACAAACTATGTGAGCTAACGGAAGACAATGGCATGACTACGTTTTGCTCATGCCACTGTCTTCCCTCGGCCATTGATAGTCAAAAACCGAGCTTTTTCATTTATTTTATTTTCGAAAGGTAAAGAGAATTTTCCTTAAGAGATTTATATTACATGCATTAATAAATGAAAGCATATAATATCATTAGGATTAAAGAGACATTTCTAGAAATGGAACATAAACATTAATCAAACGAATACCAATCAAAAGGCAATTAACCCTTTAAAGCTTAAAACTACATAGTTTTATGAATAAAGAAGAAATTCGAGAAATCCAAAAAAACAAAACCCATTAAAGAACATGTATGTGCAATCAGTTTCCTACACTCAAGCATATAGAGAGAAAGAGAGAAAGATATGACCATAATTTATCAGATCAAGCTCTTCTTCATGTTTGGCTTTAAATTTAGGACCAAATAATCTAATATTTTCCTTTTTTACAGAGAACTCAAAATTTCAGTAAACATTCTTCATAGAAACAATTGAGTGGTAAGTAAAAATTATATATAGACAAAATTATTTATTTATCAATACCATGGGACTTGATTTTTTTCCACAATCTAAGGAAACCCACTTGAGTAAACTTCCCATTTAAAAAAAAAATGCCAGAATTTCAAACATTTAATGTAAGCAAAAGATTTTTGACTAATTGGCCTATGGAAGGAACACACATCAATAGCTATAAAAATATATTATTTACTAATTTCTCGGCATTTATCATGTTGACTTTTTCCCATGTAGTCTAAGAAAATGTTAGCAGCTTTCCAACATAAAAAATATATATAAAAAAGGAAATAAAAAATCAGATCAAATCTCCACAAATTAATAGTAGCTTGGTAAGTGAAAGGGTTTTGACTTTTGACTAATGCCTCCATGAAAAACAGACACAGTCAACTATTGTGATCTTGAAGAAAGAGAGAAAAGAAGCCACTAAAGTCTTATAAGAAAATAGTTTCATAGTTTATTGGTTCTGAAGAAGTTTGATAGAAGTTTAAAATTCAAAATGTCTAGTGCGCACCTCCATACAGCTCTATTGTTTCTTAAGAGACTCAAGAAGACGGAGAATTCCTACACTTCAACGATGAATAGAGTTTCAGGTCCAACAACATCAAAATCTAGTTAAAAACTCAAAAGAACTACCATAAGGTCCAAAACTCCATTTATTTTTCCATCTCATTCATCACTGAACTGAGAAAAAAAGCTTTTTCTTATGTTCAATCTATTAGAAACATAATTAAGAAACCACTCACAGTTATGAACTAACAAAACCCCAAAAAGAAAATTTACATAAAAGCAGCAGTATTTCCAAGGCTTAAATCTAATTCAAAACAACATCGCCACTTTACATAGAAGCACCTTTTTAACATTGAAAGCATACCTCTTTCTTGAACTGGATTTAAGCAGCTGAAACAAAGGAAGCACAGATCTTGATCGACATTTGAGTAACTTAAAAACTTCAATGAAATAATCAAATATTCAACCTTTAAGCATCAAACACAGTAACTTCAAGTTTTGCTCTTTTCTGCAAAAATCATCGGAACCTTTAACAAACAACAAATTTCACTAATTACTGATAACCTTCAAACACTCACCTTTTATAGCCAAACTTAACAAAACACCTCTACTTGATGATGAACCAATGATAAATCTGAACAGAGCAGAAAGATGGTAGACAAAAAGCTAAAAAACTTACCAAATCTAGCAAGTTGAAGCTCGATCTAATGATGGGGTCACCTTTCTTCCGCTCTCTGGTAGTGTGAAGACCGTAAAATTTTTGTACCTAGTTTGTAAGTACGTGAAGTAAAATGCTACCTTATGTTAATAGTTTTAAATTTGTAGTGAAATAAATGAAATTAGTAATTTAATTAATAAAGTCTAATATGTATTAACGTGTATATATATATACACATGTCACTTATATATTAATATATAAATATAATTAAATAATTTTACTTCTTTAAATTAATCAACGTAAAAATTATTAAATGTTAGTGAAATAAATAATATATAATAAATAAATTTAAGCTATTTAAAATATATTTATCAAGCATCAAAGTGGGTTAAAAATAAATAAATAATATATGTATGTTTGTATAAAATAAATGAATAAAATAATATATAAAATATATATTTTTACGGGTTAATGGGAAAAACCCCCCACTAACCCATCGAATCAAACAGGGATGCAGAGTGTTCTGCCTCCCTATTATCTTTTTTTATTATTTCAATTGATTTTCCTGACTTCACTCATCTCTCTCTACTGCTCTTCTCATTTCAATCACTCATAACTCATCTCTCCCATTTTCTCTGCTCCGTCACTCTCATCTCTTGCCCATCTCCGACACCTTGCCATCTACCATCATAAACGTCCCTTTCTTGTCTTCATTCTCATCGCCCTAGCAAGTAAAGTTTGGAGTATCAATGAGCTGAGGCGCATTTGGGTTGATGAAGGCAGGTTTGATAGCGAGGGGCGAAGCGTGAAAAAAATGAATAGAAGCGACTCACGTGCTGGAAACTGGAGCTTGGACTACCTCTATTTGTGTGTGCTTGCAGCAACGAAAGACAAGGTCTTTTGTACAATGTTGTAGGCTGCAAACGGGCACATTCAGGCAGTAAAAAGGGACTGCGTACAGGGGTAGAACAGAGGCGTGAAAGAGGCTGAAGAACAAGCAGTGAGGGAGCCATTTTGTTCTCAACCTCATCTCCCGTTTGATTAGGAGAGCAAGCCGAGAAAGATCAAGAAAAAACTGTTGCAAGGGAATGAGTCAAAAAAAAAAAAAGGAGTTCAACCATTTGGTAAAGAGAACAGAAAAAGAAAATGTTGAAAGGAGAGGAAATCGGGGAAGGAAGGGAGGTAGCAATGGCGTGCGTATAAGTGGGTTTAGTGTCGATCTTGGAGACATATTCAAGGGGAAATGACTTGGGGCAGAGTCGATGGTTGAAGGGGGTGGCTTTTAGGTTGTAAAACAGTAGAATACAGGGGATTTTAAGGCTGATCTATGCTGGCATGGGAGGTTGAGTTGGTGTGGTTACGAGTTGAAATTGGAGCTTAGAAAAGACTAGAGGAGAGGTCGAACCAAGGCTATTTGTAGAGCCGTGAGTGCTCTGTTTTACCAGCCAAGAAAGCAAGGTGAGAAAGAAAGAAAAGATAAGTAAAAGGAATAAAAGTGAAAATTATGATACTTTGCTTGAACTTTAGAATAAATATTTGTAAGAAAATTATTATAGCAAGCCTCGAATTTTTATAAGTATAATATAAAATTTTAGTTAGATGGTATTAAGTCAATTTATAATGTTTGATTGTATAGCACGACAATTGAAAGACGAATGCTTGTCTAGCTAATCTCTGTGTGCACTCGCGCTAAGCTCGGAGTAGGTAAGACTTTCTGTTGGAAAGTGAAAATTTTGGTTGATTTAAAAGAGAAAAATCTGCTATAATTATAGGTCTGATTTATTCCTAAGTTATAGTTTCATAATTTGTAGATTCTTTTTATTATTTGTTTCTATGTAATTATCCTATAAAAAAGATGTGTGTACTGTATTAGACACACATGAGAAATAAAAGATATCACTTTATTTCTCCTAGCTGTTAAGATGACATCAAAGCTGGTGAACAGCTTTTAGGGTTTTCACCACAACACAGTCGTTGCAAGATAGTCACCGATCTTCTCTGATTAGTCGACTCTCTTCGGTCATTCTTCTACGTTAATCAGAGATCAACAAGCTGACACAGGTGTGTTTAGTAAAGAGCAAATGGATCAACTCCTTCAATTGCTAAAATTCAATTCAGCATCTGGTATTCCTACCGCTATCTTTAACGAGATCTTTAACGGAAAAAGGTCTTACCTTGTGTTATATCTCTTTATCTTTTCCATTTTTAAGCCCTTGTTTATTTACAGGCTAAATCAAATGAACTCTAATAAATAATCAAAATATTGGTTCAGAAAACGATGGCTTAATCATGACTTTCATTGTAAATATTCAAAATTTTATATTTTTAAAATTCTTTTTACAGGTTATAAATTTCTTGCTGTGTTCTTTTATTTCCCTAAGAATATGAGATTCTGCTCCCTGTAGCTTCTATTTTCCTAATACCTCTTCCTCCTGCCAAGCCATACAGTTCTCCTTTACTTTTAGTCTGATTTTTCTTGGTTCTAATCTCTTAAAATTAACTGTTTCTGGCTCTATTCCATGAGTTTTTTCTTCTTTTTGAAGGATTTCTTCACCAAATTAACACTTTAATACGAGATTGCAGGCTTATTCTATGATGTAAATGAAGGAAACCGAAACAAACACGCAGCTGAATTTAAATCATTCGGCCTCCACCAGGATCGATTCGGAGAGTTGCCTGATTAGGGTTTCGAGATTTTACCTAACGTTTTCTCTGATTTTTGTCGTTGGTCGAGTCACAAGCAACAACTTTTTGTTCCTGCCTCTATGGTATCCACACGAACGGATCTCACGACTCTTGAACGTCTCACGATCAGAAGCCTTAAAGAGCGTTTTTGATTCCTTATAATCGAATTGCTAGCTTCGATTAAAAGAATACTTTTTTCTGTTTTTAATTATATATGGCTCTGTTTTAGAAAAAATATCTTTTTATAGGCAATAAATTTTACCCTAAAATTTACTGCCAAACAGAACTCTAATCCTACTTAGAATAGGATTAACTATATCCTTAATCCAATTCAGAATAGGATTAGATATATCCTTAATCCAATTCAGAATAGGATTAATTAAGCTCCTCATTGATCCGTTCTAAGTGTGCGACCCAATAGGTTCTCAAAACAATGGCAATGACAAAAAATTGTCACAGGCAATGAGCGGTATCTAGCAACACATCATTGCTACCCATGTAACGAGAATGTCAATGACTCGACATAACCTTACTCGTGATAGATATTACCGTGTAGTCTAATCCCTTTATCCTTTGGTGTCTTGATTAGACACAAGTCATGGAATGTGTCACACTTGTATAGTCTAATCAGCGTTTCTTGATTCCTGAGTAGACTAATTAAACAAATAAAATCAATATCTCATATTGATTTATTCGAGCACGGCCATGCATTTCTTAGTCTCACTCTATCAAAGGGCCCAAGACATTACTCTTGTTATATAAGAGGGATAAATCCTATCTTGATCACTCAACATCCCTCTACATAGATCAAGGCATACCCAATTACTACCTTTATAGTCCATCCTATTACGAATGACATCTAGCAGCATTAAAGTATGCAATTCTCTGTGTTGGGATCTCTGATGATCTCAAGTCAAAGGATCACATACACCATCATCACTATGAGAATCGCTTATGACACTCATATAACAATCCATGTAGCGTTCTCATGGAGGGTCGATCCAGTACATAGTTCTCTAACATGTACCTATGTGATGACTTGATATCCTATATCCATGACAATGGTCATCAGTCAACCACATACTAGTCTTATTGTACATTGTTATCCTTGTTCACAATAATACTTGACTAGGGATATGTGGAATTTCAGAATATTTTTATTTCTGAATCTTACTTGAATAATATAACTTCTAAGGATTATATACAGCTACTGTTAAGCAGTAAAATAGGAAACTAAATCAGTCTAAATCTAATCCCCATAATTGAGGAATTGTCTAACCTTAATTCTAGGGATATAGATATTTACACATTTAATATAGTTGACTTTTCCACACTCCCCCTCAAGCTGGCTTGAAGATATCTTCCATGGCAAGCTTGCTCACTAGATTTTCAAACTGCTTCCTGTGCAATCCCTTTGTAAGAACATCAGCAACTTGGTCACTTGTTGGTATATATGGCATGCAAATTATCCCATTGTCAAGCTTCTCTTTGATAAAATGCTTATCTACTTCTACATGCTTCGTTCTATCATGGAGCACTGGATTGTGAGAAATAGAGATTGCAGCTTTATTATCACAATAGAGCTTTATCGGTGAGGGATTAGAAACCTTCAAGTCTTCAAGTAGTCTTTTAATCCACATTACCTCACAAATCCCATGGGCTATTGAACGAAACTCAGCCTCGGCACTACTTCTGGCTACTACATTCTGTTTCTTGCTTCTCCAAGTGACAAGGTTTCCTCCCACAAATGTGCAATAGCCTGAAGTTGACCTCCTATCTGTAATACTTCCTGCCCAGTCTGCGTCGGTATAGGCTTCTACTTGTAGGTGTCCATGGTTTTTGAAAAGCAATCCCTTTCCAGGCGTTCCCTTTAGGTACCTTAGGATTCTGTAGGTAGCTTCAAAGTGTTCTGAGCTGGGTGAATGCATAAACTGACTTACCACACTTACTGCAAAAGCTATATCAGGTCGTGTATGTGCTAAATAGATGAGTCTACCCACAAGTCTTTGGTATTTCTCTCTATCCACCACGTCTTTGGTTTCAGCAGGCTGAAGTTTCAAGTTGGGCTCTATTGGGGTTTCAGCTATCTTGCAACCAAGCATTCCTGTCTCACTAAGCAAGTCTAGGACATACTTACGTTGGCTAACAAAGATACCCTCCTTTGATCTTGCAAATTCCATGCCAAGGAAGTACTTTAAGGCTCCCAAATCCTTTATCTCAAAGTCATGTGCAAGCCTTCTCTTAAGTTCTCCAATTTCTGCACTATCATCACCAGTTATTATTATATCATCCACATACACAATTAAAATAGCTAGTTTATCATTTCTAGAGTGCTTGAAGAACATTGTGTGGTCAGCTTGACTCTGAATATAACCATAGCTCTTCATTACATTTCCAAACCTTTCAAACCATGCTCTTGGTGATTGTTTAAGACCATACAAGGATTTTTTCAATTTGCACACCTTGTTGGTTCCGAGGTTTTTCTCAAATCCAGGTGGGAGGTCCATAAACACTTCTTCCTCTAAATCTCCATTAAGAAAGGCATTTTTTACATCAAGTTGCTGTAGAGACCAATTGAAATTAACTGCTAAAGAGAGAAGTACCCGGATTGAGTTTATTTTCGCAACTGGAGCGAAGGTCTCTTGGTAGTCAATGCCATAAGTTTGAGTGAACCCCTTGGCAACAAGTCTTGCCTTGTACCTCTCTATGCTCCCATCTGCCTTACACTTCACAGTGAAGACCCATTTACATCCTACAGTTGTCTTGCCTCTTGGTAGATCCACAATCTCCCAAGTCCCATTCTTTTCAAGAGCATTCATCTCTTCCTTCACCGCTAACTTCCAATCCAGATCACCTAGGGCATCCTGAATAGATCTTGGTACATGCAAGTTAGAAATATTTGAAAGGAATGCTTTGTGGTTATTGGACAACTTTTGATACGACAAATATTTTGCAATTGGGTGATTGGTACATGATCTTACTCCTTTTCTGTTAGCAATTGGGACATCTAGATCAGAAAAATCAATATTTGGAGACTCAAGGGAAGAAACTAAAGGAGCAATTTTAGGATTAAACTGAGTTTGAGGAGGAGGACCATCCCTCAGAGATTCCGGCTGAACAGGTGCTAGAGAAATAATTGGATCAGTAATATTTTTATGAGATTTTCTCCTGGTATAAACCTGAAGCTTAATATTTGGATTATGTGAATCCGTTTGAAGTAATTCTCCCCCTGTTTCAGATTCTTCAATACTTGGCACCTGTTGACTAAGAGAGTCCTTGTTTTCATTATTTTTAACGTCCATTTCCTTAAATTGTTTAATAGACTGAATTGGTGACTCAATGAGGCTTGGTAGTGGTGTAGAGAATTTCCAAAAATTATCTTCTTCTTCTTTATTCTCCCCCTGAAGAAGATTTTTGCTGAAATAGGGTTGATTTTCTAGAAAAGTGACATCCATAGTAATGTGAATTTTCTTTGTCAAAGGATTAAAACACTTATACCCTTTTTTATTTGGAGCATAGCCAATGAAAACACATTTTTCAGCTTTAGGATCCAATTTGGATCGAAAAATTTGGGGATATAAACAAAGCAAGTGCATCCAAAAATTTTTAAAGGTAACTCAGAGTATAAACGAAATGTTGGGAAGTATTTTTTTAGAGTATTCAAAGGTGTTTCAAAATGTAAGACACGAGTTGGCATCCTATTGATTAAGTAAGATGCAGTCAACACAGCATCTCCCCAGAGGTATTTTGGAATGTTCATAGAAAACATGATAGCTCTAGCTACCTCAAGTAAATGCCTATTTTTCCTTTCAGCTATTCCATTTTGCTGGGGTGTGTCTCGACATGTAGATTGGTGTAAAATACCTTTTTCTTTTAAAAAATTTCCCAAACATTCATTAAAGTACTCAGTTCCATTATCTGTTCGAAGGATGCAAATTTTTGTTTTGAATTGGGTTTCAATCATGCAATAAAAATCTTTGAAATGTTTTTCTACATCAGATTTTTTGCTTAGTAAGTAAACCCAACACAATTTAGTGTGATCATCTATAAAAGTTACGAACCACCTTTTTCCAGACAAGGTGGTAACCTTTGAAGGTCCCCAAACATCAGTATGAAACAAGTAAAATGGTTTTGATGGACTATAAGGTTTTGAAATATATTTAACTCGATGATCTTTAGATAAAAGACAACTTTCACATTGAAAAATAGAGCAATCCACTCCTTTAAACAAATTAGGAAATAAATGTTTTAAATAAGGGAAACTAGGATGTCCTAACCTAAGATGCCATTGCATTATTTTATCAGAAACAGAATTTGAACTGGTACTACTAAGCCCTTGAGCTTTTTTATTACCTAGGAAATCCTCACTGAAATAGTAGAGCCCATTTATTTCTCTAGCACTGCCAATCATCTTCCCTGAGTTTTGGTCCTGAAATTGACAAAGAGAGTCAAAAAAGATAACACGACAGTTGGAATCCTTTGAAAGTTTACTGACAGATAAAAGATTACAAGCAAGTTTAGGAACATGAAGTACAGATTTAAGATCAATACTTTCAGAAAGTTTAATAGAACCCTTGCCTGCAATAGGTGAAAAACTACCATCTGCTATTCTTATTTTTTCATTACCAGAACAGGGAGTGTATGAACTAAATAGATTCGACAGGTTAGTCATATGATCAGATGCTCCTGAATCAATGATCCATGGAGCAGAATTAAAGACACTGGATAGGGCTAATGGATTTCTACCTGAATGAGCCAATGAACTATTAGATGTACCAGATGTCAGATTGGACTTTGCTAGTTTCAGGAGTTGATCGAACTGCTCTTTGCTGAAGGAACCCATATTTGCTTCATTGGCAGAGGGTTGTGACTGCTTCTGCTTCGGCTTCCAATTTGTTGGTTTTCCATGGATGTGCCAACAAGTTTCTCGAGTATGGCGTGGTTTGTTGCAATGGTCACACCACACTCGAGGCTTGTCATCAATCTTACGCAAATCAAGGACATTTGGTCCACCAACATTAGCTTCTGCAGTGACCAATGCAGAGTTCTTGATCAAACTACTGGTATGAGGAGTAGAATTTACAACTGAAGTAGAACCTGACATGGTGGTAAAAAACAGCAGCGGCTCTTGGAAAAATATGGTGATTTAGGGTTTGGCAAGAAAGAAAAGTTCTTGATGAGAAAGTGGCTATGAAGGCCTAAGGTAAAAAAAATCAGCAATGAAGGCTGAAGAAGAAACTGTAGAAAAATCAGCAATGAAGGCTGAAAAAGTGAATGATTTCCAAGAAAAAACCTAAAGCTCTTGATACCATGTGGAATTTCAGAATATTTTTATTTCTGAATCTTACTTGAATAATACAACTTCTAAGGATTATATACAGCTACTGTTAAGCAGTAAAATAGGAAACTAAATTAGTCTAAATCTAATCCCCATAATTGAGAAATTGTCTAACCTTAATTCTAGGGATATAGATATTTACACATTTAATATAGTTGACTTTTCCACAGGATATTTTAAGAATAGTGTGTTATTACTATTCTAAGGACATTATCATATAAGATTACATTACGCAGTTATAAGACAAATATAATAATGAGCTATAATAAATAAAATGTCATGATACATAAAAATGCCAAAGTCAATCATCTAATGAATGGTTCTAAGGGCATAATCCAACAGTAAATGGATGTTTCAAAGTCTGAAAACTCAGTACTAAACCCACTCACCAAAACGTTACTCTTTGTCAAAGTTCGCAGGCTAATCCTTCACATTCAATCTTTAAAATTTTCAAGCTGTATGTTCCTGAGAATCAGAAACCATATTGTTATCACCAATTAAACCAGTTCAATCTTAATTACAATTCTAGAATAAATCACCTCAGCCATGCCTACACCTAAACATCCTTGACATAGAACTTCTTAAGCAGAGTAGAGTTAAACCAAAAATGTTTGACATGCAGCTAACAACCAGATCTACCATGATCATTAAAGTAATCAACCCTTTAACCACCTCCTTCGGATGATGATAAGGAGGAAGCAACAGCAACAGTTTTTTACGCTACCTCTACGTTCATCACATGATAGTAATGGGCTGCATGTATGAGTGGAACTTGAACCATAGAAGAAATTTCAATTAACAGCAATTTTGTCTTACACATACGAAGAGAGCGAATCCAAAGCAAACAAGTAAATTAGAATATAAAAGACAGCATTTAACATTTCCTACAAATTACGAATACTAGCTTAGCTAGGGACGTGAGACATTTGCCCTCTTCCCAAAGAAGACATCAGTAAGCACAGTCTTGGACTGTAACGATGCCTTCAGCAATTTCACAGCCTGACGGAGAAGCAAAATAAAAAATTTTCTGTTACCATTAGCAAAAATGTAAAATAGTTAACAAAGAAGAAAAGGGTAATTACCTCATCCATGCCAATTTTGATTGTTTTCTCTTCAAGAGAAGCTAGATCTTTGACATTGAACCTGTTAAGCAAAGCTATACTAGAAATTGTTGACATTGGCTTCACCATAAGATCATCCATGACCATATATGTAACCAACCCTTTCACAAAACCTCCCTCAGCTTCAGATGCAGATGATGAAGACAAAGATTTAGAAGAAGCTTTTTTCTCTGTCTCAACAAGTTTTACCGGGGAATTCATTCTATTACATCCACACTGAGGACAAATAACTCCCGAATCCTCTGAAATGTATGAAATATTTGAGCGACAGTTATAGCCGCTGCACCTGTAAAAACTTTTGCGTTTTGAATCTTCTGATGACTCAATATTAGGCAACAACTGAGGCAAGTTTGTTTCACCAGAGATTAAAACTTTGGGCTTCAACAGGGCTTCCTTGTCCTGAAATGGTTGCATATAAACATCACTCAACTTTTCAATGCTTTCATAAAGGTTTCCAAGGGAACCCACCATGCCTTCCTTATTAAGGAGTCTTACAACAGTGCCAACAGGCAATGACATTATGTTGAAAAGGAAATCAACGAAGTCTTTACCCGCTTCCGCAAACAAAACTCTTTGGCCTTTGACATCAACCAGAAGCTTCAGGCTCACTTGGGTGGCTGCCATTGATAGAGAGTCTAGTTCCGAGCTTAGTTCAGTAGCTTCTGTCTCAGAGCTGTTGTTTGCTCTTCGCACCTTTTGCTGCTGTGAATCTTTTCTTGTTTCTTAATATTTTCCTTTTGAGCGTGGAGAATACCTAAGCTTAAATAGATAAGGTGATAACCATATTCTCACATGTTTGTTATATTCTTAAATGAAATGATTGAATTATTGAGAGATAATTCATCTTATGTCAAGAGGATAACTCTAACAATCTAAAAGATTAGTTTTAATCTTGGAGATTGAATAATAGATAAAAATTTTTAATTAAATAAATTTTTTACCCTTAATTTAATAGATTTATTTTAATTAATTTTTATTTAAACCCTCTTGATAACTTTACTAATTACTAATATCAAAATATAAAATTTAAAAGGAAAGTTATAAACCCGAGTTGTGGATCCAAAATTTTTGGATAAGAATTACTGATGAAAAAAATTGAAATGACCAATAACCCCATACTTTTTTAGAAGAAAGTCATGAATTCCATCATAGCATGGCTTATAAAACCCTATAATTAAGTCCTAAAGTTAATCATAATTAATTAGTCTAAGTTAACTATAATATTACAATTAATTGTAACAATCAATCTTTTATCAATCAACGTAATTAAGTCAACTATAATTAATGTGAATATTATGTTAACAATGATGAACACATAGTTATCACAAAATGTACATATCTTTATAGAGTTTTGAATATATAAGTATTCGAATATTTTATTTAAAATGTTGAATGCTTAAAACTAATTTCTCTTTTTGAAAAAATAGGTATTCGAATTCCTTATCATAGCTATTCGAATGTTAAGATAAATATCCCTTTTGAAAGATATGTACATTTTTTATATCGTGATGTACATATGATTATTATAAAATGTATAAATCTTTTACAAATAGGTATTTGAATTTCTTATTATATGTATTCAAATAACCAATATTAATTTCTCTTATAAAAGAAATGTAAATATGTCATGATCAATTAAGGAAACAGAATCATAATCAACTTTATAATTAAAATCTAAAATCAATAATAATTAATTGGTCTAAACCAATTATGATATTACAATTAATTGTAATATTAACTGTAATAATCAACCTTAATAAATTAGTGTAATTCAGTCAACTATAATTTATTATAAATATTGCTATAAATATTATGTTAACAATTATGGACATATAGTTATCACAAAATATACATATCTTTATAGAGCTTTGAACATATAAGCATACGAATATTTTATTTAAAGTATTTGAATAAATTTCTTTTTTGAAAGAAATTTACATTTTTTATATCATGATGTATATATGGTTATCATAAAATGTACAAATCTTTTTACATATGGTATTCAAATTTCTTATGGGAGATATTCTAATAACTAATATTAATTTCTCTTTTGAAAGAAATGTAAATATGACATGATCAATTGAGGAAACATAATCATCAATGGTGTAGCTAGAAATTTATGTCAATGGAGTCAATATTATAAATATTACTATATTTTTATGTAATATTTTTACTTAATACAATATGGACAAAATTAAATATAAAAGAAAATATTCCATAGTATATTGTAATTTTTTATTAAAAAAAAATATTTTTTTTTACAATTTATTCATAATAAAAATTTATCTCAATGATTACATTAATGGTATTACATAAAATTTTTTTTCTTACATATTAATAAAATGTTAAAAAATAGTGCAACTAGATCTATAATATAAATAACAACTGTCTTACACTGCTAGTTACAACTCGACACAAGTATGATGATCATCCCTTTAAACTCACTTATCATGATAATAACTACCCAGAAAGTCATTCCTATGACATTTGTGAGCAAGAAAGGAATTCAAATTATTGGTTTTATCATTGTGCAATTTGTAACAATTCAGCCCATCCCAAATGTGTCCTTAGAAAATACTCATTTATCAAGCCTGGGAGCATTTACACAAAAGGAGATCATCGCCACCCTCTTACTTTAGTCCAGAAAGCTCATGGTTATCCAGAATGCCTTCTATGTGGTCAGCCCTGCTTTGATCTGGCCCTTGAATGTAAGACTGGATGCAACTATAATGTCCCCTGGGAGTGTATAAAACCTCATTCACTTTGAAGAGCTAGGAGGCAGAGGAAATAGTGTTGTTCGATTAGCAATGAGATAAATAAGCGGTTGAATGATGGCACCCAAAAATGCTGCTTTTGCTGGTTGTTTCTATACTATATATTTGCAGTTATATGAAATTATTTGTGTCCTTGTTTGGTTATTTTCATTTCAGATTGTCAAAAATTATGGCTTGATGATATATTGTATAAATAATGTAATTGGAATTGATTATTTATGATATTTGTGTGGCATATAATTTGAGCATTGAAAACGTTTCTACGTTTTCAGCTCTAATATCAATTGATAATTTGCTATCATTTGAAGAGATTTCTTGTTTTATAAGCACCCTAACAAATAGTTTATCTAACTACGTTACATGATTTCCAATAGTCGACACTTTAATTTTCTTTTCTTTTTTGATAAATTTCCTCGGTTTTATTTTTTTTAGTAGCGTTCCAGTTAAATTTCCTCTTAAAAACATTGATTATATTTTAAATTATTATGGTGTGCATCCTTGTGAAACTTATCTTTTTCTAAGACTAAGACAAGTAAGAAACTCAAAACAAAGGAACAAAATGTAAAATGAGTTGCCCCATTTGAAAGATGCGAACTTATTTTTGATGTATTGACAGTGTATAAAATTGTATAAATTTTATACACTGTCATTGAATCATAACATGCTACCTAATTAATTTATAAATTTTAAAATAAAGAATTCTTAAATATAAATATTATTAAATTCATTAATTAATAAAATGTCATGATATGATTCAATAATAGTTTGTGAGATTTATAAAGCACATAAAATATAAACTCTTAAAAGATTTATATAGTGTATAAAATGAGTTGCACTAAAATGAAAGTGATAGTAAAAAATGTGGAGGATATTTAAAGTGTGATTAAGAATTCGAAATATTTAAAATTTAAAAAGAAAAGCCTCACAATGCAAAATAACCGCACACGTTGCAATTGCAAGCTCACAAATAAACATAAAAATAAACAAAACTTATAATATATCCTAAGCCAAAAAATTTTTTTAAACACTTTAATTTTCTTTTTTTATTTAAAATATATCCTAAGCCAAAAATTTTTGCACTTATAATTAGAAGCACATGTGAAGTTCTTTAGGGCATAAATCAGACAATTTTTCAACTCGTCTGAATAAACTTCAAACTTATATGACCCTTTCCGTTCCTTTTATAGTTTTATACAAAGTTTCACACAATTCAAATAATTTGACTTTGCTGTATGATTGGTGGTTCCACACTGAATTCTTGTTTCAACCTCTGCGAAAATAATCTCTTCCACATTGACTTTGCCTTTTCATTTTCACTGAAATTTTATTTGTTACTCCTTCTATAGCTAGCTTTTTGGATCAATCTGTAAAGTAATAATGAAAACCTCAGATCTAGGAAAAAGAGAGAATGTAAATGGTGATACTCAAACTTTAAACTTGTAGAATTTCTACACTTTAGAGATGAAGATATGATTATGTGAGTTAATATTCAAAGATCGGCACATATAGATATTAATATAGCAATAATATTAATATCCAATTTATTCTATGCTATAATTAATTAGAAAATTGAAGTTTTTATGAATTTTGACTGGTAGTGTATTAACCATTATTTCACGATTAAGTTTAGTTAGAAAGCATAAATCTTTCCAACTGCTTGGCAAATTAACAAAGCTGGTTCATCTCAAGCTGTATAGATTGTAATTCACTGCATCTTGCTACTGTCTAACTAATTTCAAGAAATTGAAGATTGGACAATATACAACAAACCATATCAGTAGAAACATAAGTGATACAAGATAAAGAGTTTTCAAGTTGAATGTAGTAGAAAAAGATGGCTGGTGGTAGTTGGTTTGGTTTTTTTGCCCCGAAGACAAACTAAAGCCATCTTCCATAAGTTTTTCCATCTGATTGAAAGTAAACTAGTTTGGACAGCAGACTCCAAAGGAAGAAAGGAAATGATTCTACAAAGGATGTCAGTTATGTTCCAAATCCAACTTCCTACCACAGAAAAAAGCAAAGACTAATCTCAATTTCCACAATTTCATTTTTGGTAATGTTGTATCAATACTAAAAACTCAACAGAGAAAGAAAAGAATTATAGTGATTCTTACTTGTTATCATATTGATCACTCTTGTGTTTGAGCTGTGCTTTAACTGTCAGTAGAGGTTGAATTAGATTTCAACGGTGTCATAATTGGTAACATATGGTAGTGCTTTGGACAGAAATGTTGAAGTGGTATTATTAAATTCACAATTTGAAGTTAGGATCAGAGCAAGGAAAGGAAAAAGCAGGGCCATTGCTCGTTCAATTTTGCTGGTTATAACATAAATACTACATTTGTGAATAGCTTCTCCAGAGAGGGTTACATCTTCAGGACAGAACTCAAGGTGGCACTAGCAGTGCTATGATTTTCTGTTGAGCTTTAAATCCAACTTAACACCTTTAAATTGTTGCATACAAAGTCTTTTTTTACTTCCAAATGACCACTCCAGCTGAAGATAGCCTCTTCAAATTTGAACTTCCATCACGTCTTGACATTTTTTAATGGCGGAAAAAAGCGACAGAAGATGTTAGCTTGCAAAAGGACCATTTCTGAAATCAAGAATGGCATTCTTCAAGTGAGCAGCACAGTTAAGTCAAATACCAGGGATGAAAGTGAAACTATTTCCCTAGTTTACAAACTTAAATAAAGGAATTTTACACGTGAAACAAACTTGGGGTTTGCAGAATAAGCTCTAGCTGCCCTAGAAATTCCGTAAGTTTCTCGTCCTCCATTACAGAAAGTCAGGTAAAGTTCCTTCTGATCTTCAATGGTAGCTAGAATACTACCTTGTCTGAAATGAAACTGGATTTTTCGATGAGATGAAAGCTTTTCAAATGGATCAAGGACAAATGTGATCGGTCTTGGAACATCCTCTGCTAAACAAAAATGGACAAACAGATGGTAAGAGACATTGATACTGTTATTTCTTAAAATAGCAGCACTCCTTTAGACCAAAGCTTGTCAAGCCAAGCATTTCCAATCCAGGAACCTAAGGTATAAAAATGAAAATCCTTTCATACTCAAGCGGTCAAACATACAAAATCGATATCATGGTTTATTCTTTTTGATGAATAACTTACAAGTATAATAACAAGTGAAACCTTGTTGTATTTAGATGTCCATGTGAGCATGTTTAGGACATAATTCATGAAGATTTTTAATCCTTTTCTCAATGAATTCATATCCATTTTCAACTTCTATTAGTTGCCTCACAGTCCCATCCCACTTTGTAATCACTGGTTCTGCTTGGAATACCTCTTTCAGCTGCTTTGCCCGTATAATCTCCTCTTCCTCTTTTTTAAACTGTAAAACGAACGAGAATATGTGTGCTTACACAAAAAAAAATAATAAATTTGTAACCAAAAAATAATAATAATAAAAATAAATAATTATTTGAACACTATCTAAGCGTTCAAATCTAGAGCGCAAACCCACTTTTTCCATCGAGCCCAAAAATGGTAATAAGAGCCCAAAATTATGGGCTTCAAAAAAAAATGGACAACTCAAACGATGTCGCATTTGCCCAAAAGCACAAGGATGCTCTCTCAGAAAAATGAAGCAGAAAAACTTCCGAATTTCCCTCCCCAAACAAATCAATCTAGGTTTGCTTTTTTTTTTTTTAGTTAGTATTATTATTTCTCTTTTGGGTTTATTTCTATGGTGGGAAATTTGCTATTGATGCAAGACTGAAAAAGAATTGAGAAACAGAGATCAAACAGAATCATCTACATAAAAGATTGGAAAAACTGAGAAAATCACTAAGACCCAACTGGGGAGATGGAGGGTTCTTCACCAAGTTTTGTTAGTGAAGAGGTTGATCAGTCACTTGATAATTTCGAGGCTCTTAAAAGGAAAGCTTCTTGCTGTGGAGATGACGAGGATGTAACAAGCGAGGAACTTGAGAGTGGAGGTGAAAATGAGGCTGAAAACAAGAACAATGGAAATGAAGAAGAAAATGTCGTGCAGACGGAGAAAGGGAATGATAGGTAATTTCTGGAAAATCCTTTCTTAATGGTTTGTTGTGATAATGGAATTGATAATTTAGAAAATGGTTTTCCCTTTTTTTTTGTGGCTGAAGTTAAATTTTGGGTAAATTAAGTAGAAATAAGTGTTATTTTGGGGCTGAAATTTGTTTGCTTTGGAAATTTTTATGCTACCCATAGTTTGTTTCTGTTGTTATCTGATTTAATTTGATTGTTTTAGAGCTTTTCTGGTATCACCATATGATGTTTCTTTAATTTTGATTTGATTGCAATGTGGAACAATGAGTGCTAATTTGTAGGCTAAAGTTTATACTTTTGAGTGTTCCTCTTGTACCTTATAGTCTGCATTTTTTTATTATTTCATTCATTGTTGGTGAGTGAACTATATAAAACTAAAAAGGGGGGAATTGAGTTTTGAGCATTGCGTTTTGTTGCATTCTCCCATCATACGATGTGAAGAGTGAAAGCTGGATGAGATTTGTTAGGCTAAATCTTAGTAATTGAGTTCGTTGGCTTCCATCACAGATGCTGCTATTAAATCTAATAGGGAGTTATGTCCATAGGGGTGGTTCATAGGATGCCACAAGATATATTTATCAGGGTAAAGATTTTAGAGTTTTGGGTCTTAAATTTGGTCAGTGAAGCTACAGTTTGCAGTTTTTTCAAGAAAGAATCTTGCTAGCAAATAGTCTTTGCCACGCTTAAGTTTGTGTTGAATTTGATTATCTTGAACTTACATCTTTGGTGAATGATGAAAACTCTAACTACCATGGTAAATGGAGGCCTTAATTCTTTGTATTAGACTAGTCAAAGAAGAGGACCCACCATTTTAGCTTCTATCATTTCAATCATAAATCAGACATGGTAGAAGATTGTATTGCTAACAATGTAACTAGCCCTTTAGAGGTCTAGTCTAGGGGTGTAAACGATACATTGGTGCTTACAAGCTATTCAGGCTTGACTCGAGAAAAACTTGAACTCAGCTCGATTCTTGTTGAGCCGAGCTCAAGCTACTCAAGCCATCGAGTGAGCTGAGTTCGAGTAGCAAGATACCTAGGTCGAGTAGCTCGGGAGCCTAATTGAGCTTTTAATATTTTAATATATATTTTATTATAATATTATAATATTATATATATATAAGCTAAATAAAACCCTAACCTAAATTGTTTTATTCCCTTTTTCATTTTTCACTTTAAACTTTCAGCACATTTTCCCTTTCATTTTGCCAGCCCACGCCACACCCTAGTCCCCTTCTCCCTTTCACTTTCAGCACTGTCACACACACCGGTCTTTGGTGACACCCCCTCCCTCAGCTTTGGCAACCCTTCTGCCCTCAAATCTGGCCTCTCCTCACTGTGTAAGTGCCATCCACACCAGATTCGGCGCCAATGGACCCCTCAGCCCTCAAATCCAGTGTTGACGATCCAAACCTCTCCTCCTTCAGTAGCCACTAGCCAATCCACACCTCTCCTTCAATCACGCACACATGCAGCAAGCAGGCAGTAGCCAATCTACACACGACGCCCCTCCTTCCTTCACACACCCTTCCCATGAGCTGAGCTGGTAAGATTTTTAAATATTTTTTTAGTAACACATTACACGGTATCATAGTAACAAATGAGCTCGTTGTATGTTAATTTGTTTGGACTTTGGAGATAAGAAAAGTGAAGAAAGTGTTTTAATTCATCAATGCTAGGTTGTCTGTTAATTGTTTGGACATAAGAAAAGTGAACAAATTGTTTTAATTCATCAATGCTTGGTTGTTTGTTAATCTGTTTAGACATAAGAGAAGTGAAGAAAGTATTTTCTTTGTTACTTTGTTTGGAGACAAGAAAAGTGAGGAGAGTGTTTTGTTTGGAGATAAGAAAGGTGAGCAAATAAGAAATTAAAACAACAAGACAGTGACAGTCTTGTACTTATTTTCTGTTCCATTTTTATAACTTTTATTTGGTTCACTTTATTTTATTCTTTCTTCTTTTATTGCTTGGATTTTTATTATCTCTGATTCTTTTGTGTTCTTTCAAGGTGGTATGAACTTATGATGAATTGATGATATGATCTTGTGTGGATTGATGGATTTTTCTGTTTTCATATTATATTTTTAATTATTGTATTTTAGACTTGGTAGCATTATTTTATTTATTTATTTTTGTGGTGTTAGAAAACTAGACATGTCAAGCACGCAAGATGCTTCCTCTACCCCGTTTCAACCTACATCGAATTCAGTTGCAAGTCGAACTGTGTTAGATGATGTTGATGATGGTTCAAAGGATGAGAATTTAGATGCTAACACAAATAAAACGCAAACCATTGATGCTAGTGATAAAGAAGGTGATGATTTTGATCCTCACGAGGGTGAGGAAGAGGAAGGTAATGAGAAAAAGAGGCAAAAGACATCTACTGTTTGGTTGGAGTTCAAGAAAGTTAGTCTTCTTGATGGTTCTAAAAAAGAAAAATGTGTCCATTGCAAGAAGAGGTTAGCTATAAGCATGAGTAAGAGTACAACTCAATTTAATAGACACCTGAAAACTTGTTTGAAGCGAAAAATCTATCAGAGTCAACAGCAAATGATTAATTTCCAGCCAGTCAACACAAGTGGTGATGTGCAAGTATTACCTGCTCTCACAAATGGTAAGTTTGATATGGCTAAAATGAGAGAGGCAGCTGCACGTTGGATACTTATGCATGAACATCCTTTATCAATTGTGGAAGAAGAAGGTTTTAACATGATGCAAAAACATGGGATGCCTAAATGGGAGAAGATATCACACAACACTATTAAGAAGAATTGTGTGCAAGTGTATGAGGCAGAAAAAAAGAAACTAGAGGTAGTGTTCAAAACCATCGACAATATTTGTTTGACGATAGATTTGTGGAAGTCAAGTAATCAAAAGATTGAGTACATGGTTCTTACAGCACACTTTATAGATGCTAATTGGAGATTGCAAAAGCATGTTATCAACTTTATTCGCATACCTTCTCCTCGTCATGGTGTTGAGATTGCTGATTGCATTTTTAAGTGTTTAAAGGAATGGGGAATTGAAAACAAGGTGTTTACACTCTCTATGGATAATGCTTCAAACAATGATGTGGCAGTTAAAATTCTTAAGGACACCTTTTCAAGAAATAGGAGGTTGCTTTGTGGAGGAAAACTTTTTCATGTTCGATGTTTTGCACACATCTTAAATCTCATGGTTCAAGATGGTCTTTCAGAGATTAAGCATGTGATTGAAGATGTTCATGAAAGTGTCAGTTTTATTAATCAGAATGAGGCAAGACTTAACTCATTTTCTGAAATAGCACAACAATTGCAGTTGCCTGATAGGAAGCTCATTCTCGAATGTAAGACACGTTGGAATTCAACGTTTGAGATGTTGTCGACTGCAATCAAATTCAAAGAAGTGTTTTCAAGATTTAAAGAACAAGAATCTCACTACCATTGTTGTCCAATTGAAGAAGACTGGGAAAAGGTGGAGAAAGTTTGTGAGATTTTAGAAGTTTTTAATTCGGCAACTAAAATCATCTCTGAGAATAATTATCCAACTTCTAACTTATTTTTGATTGAAGTTTATCGTGTGAAAGTGTTGTTGGATAAAAAAGTGCAAGATGAGGATGAGTTTGTTCAAGCAATGGTTCGTAAGATGAAGAGCAAATTTGATAAGTATTGGGGAGAATGCAATTTGTTAATGGCTATAGCAGCTATCTTGGATCCAAGGTGCAAAATGAGGGTGGTTGAGTTTTGTTTTCCTCGAATGTACCCTGAGAGAGAAGCAAGAGAAAATATTGCTCGGGTTCGATATACTCTGTATGAGATTTATGAGGAATATGTTCGTGAGCATCAATCTGTCAATGACCAAAGTCTTGAAACTCAAGTGCCTGATAGTGGTAATAGTGGTGTGAGTGTACAAACTTCTTCCTCAGGTTGGTCTGAATTTACAAATTATATGATGTCAGTTGAGACTGTTCAACCACAACAATCTGATCTAGATATCTACTTAGCCGAGGGTTGCTTTATTTGGAAAGGAGATTCCAATACGTTTGATGCTTTGGACTGGTGGAAAGCAAATACTTTAAAGTACCGCATTCTATCTAAGATGGCGCATGATATACTCGCTATTCCTATCACTACAGTGGCTTTAGAGGCTACCTTTAGTGCGGGAAGTAGAGTTATTGATACTTATCGTGCCTCATTAGCTCCTAACACAATGCAAGCATTATTTTGTGGAGGAGATTGGTGTCGGAATCTTCATGGAGTGAAGAAGAAGAGCAAAGTAAGTTCATTCATTTTTTTTTTATTTCATGATTGTCTTACTTTAATATGACTTTTAATTTCATTTTTCTTTTATTTTGTCTATATAGAAAGAGAAGAAACCAATTCAAATCGTGCTTAAATTCCCCAATTGAGATAGAGCACTCTTTATCAAGGTATTTGATTTTTTATGGTACTTTTTCAATTTAATCATTGTGGCATGTTCTTCATTTGGCTGCTGTATAAATTATGCAACTGTTGTATAAGTGTATATGCTTGCTATGTGATGAATTTGTGAGGTTGCTGTGTGATGTTTGCTGCTATATATGAATTATGTGGCTGTGTGTTCATTGGCACAAATGATCAATTTTGATGAGAACTTGGTGCTTAGTTCAACGAGTCATTTTGTAATGAAGATTCTTAGCAACTTCTTATGAAGTTTACAATATGAATATTGCCTTTTTACTCAAATGTTCAATGTTGTATGTTAACTTGTAGAATGATGAATTAGACTTTTTTCTTTTAAAAAAAAAAGTTCTTGGACTTGTAGAATAATGGATTGGCGCTTTTGCATTTGTAGGTAAACAATGTAATAAAAAAGGAAGATGGACTTTCGATTTGCTATTGGAACTAGTACTGGATTTGATAATGGATCAGCTGTTGGAGCTAGTAAAGATGTGACATATTCTTTTTATTGTTTATTTCATAATTTCGAAACTATGTAAGACTTCATAATTTTTCAAACGATTAATGTTGTGTGATTTGTGTGATCTTTAGTTACTTTTATTTTTATGTAAGGTTTTTATCATTGTTGATGTTGTGTCATTATTATTGCTAAAAAATATTATATTTTATTATATTTAATTGATAATATTTATATATATAAAATAAATTCGAGCTCGAATAGCTCATTTTCAATCTCGAGCCAAACTCAAGCTTAAAAATAAACTTCGATCAAGCTTAAGCCGAGTACTGAGCACCGAGTTTTCAAATTGAGCTCGAGCTCAAGCTCGAACACCCTACTATATCGATTGGGCTTGGCTTGATTTTACCCCTAGTCTAGTCTTGTTATAGACTTATGGAAGCAACTGTTGGTGGATTCTAGATTGTATTGTGTCTATATTTGTATTATCCTCAAGGGGAAAAACACCTTGGATATCCAGCAGAATATCAGTGAACTCTATAATTTGGATGGTGTTTTTTTAGTATTTGGTTTGTGAAATGGTGTTAAGACGATTCTTTCAAATATTTTAGATTCTGATCTTCAACACTTTTGCATTGTTTCTGTTATTGCAGTCTTCAATCCTTGTGCTCTTGCATGGACTTAACTATCATTTTATGTATTTTACCGTATCAATAATGTAAAAATACAATGGTTATTTACTTGTTTTCGAATGTAAATGTGTGTTAATATATGTAATATTTTGATGCAGTTGACAAATTAGATTGTTATTCATCCTTTGTGAATGTACTAACGTATTTTAATTATACTTTGCACTTAATTGAGTAAATAATATTAATGTGTCATAACTAAAGTAGATGAAATTAATTCGTGCATTGCACAAGATACAAAATAATTATTTTGTATATTACATTTTCAAAATAATATCCATTGTACCAAATTTTTATAACAAATTGAAAAAAAAACATCACATGCTTTATTTTAACTTTTTAGTGTTGTATGGTATAATTTTTTTTTGTTTTTATTTTATTATACCTTATAAAATTTAGTTTACTTTTCAATAAAAATATTTATTTATTTATAACCCTAAACCTTATTATGAAGATAACTAAATATAACTAACATAATTTGTGTATTAATTAATTTAAACAACATTGAAATCCACAAGTTGTGTAACTATTAATGATATGCTTATATTGATACTTTAAAATAAAATAATGTTTAATTTTTCCCATAATATCAAATACAATGATCTTCCAGTCTTAAGATTTTTTTTTTATCATAGGGAAATTCAAAGAAAAATAGGGAATCAAATTTTGAACTTAATCCGTTTTAAGATGAGATAACAATAACTAAGTCAAGCTTTTGTTGTTTCCATTCTCAAGAATTAATAACTAATGAGGTAATTTCAAATCACAAGTGATACGATCATAGTGATTATAAGATTATTTTGGTGATTAGGTTATGATTGGCAAAAATCATGCATTGATACCAAATGCTATCTAAAAAGAAAAATTAAAAGAGAAAAAGAATAATTTAGGGTTAAAGAAACAGGGAAAGAGAAAAGAGAAAAGAGAATAATTTTGATACTAGAAATGAACCAAAAAAAATTTGATACAAGAAATGGAGTAAGAAAGGTTTAAAGGATGCAAATTAATTAAAGAGGAAAAAGGAAAAAAAAGTTTGAAGTGAAAAATCAAACTACCCTAACTCATTAATCCAAGATTTTGAAAGCAAATCTAAGCTTATCTTGTATGTGGTTTATTCACCTTGTGTAGTGGGAAAAAGATTAATTGATTATTTATGATATTTGTGTGGCATATAATTTGAGCATTGGAAGAATTGCTTGGTTTGTTTCTATGTTTTTCAGCTCAAGAATCAATTTATAATTTGCTATTGTTTGAAGAGATTTCTTGTTTTATACGCACCATAGCAAGTAGTTTATCCAAATATGTTACATGATTTCCAAATATTCTACACTTTAATTTTTTTTTTCATTTTTGATAAATTTCCTCGATTTTATTTTTTTGTAGTAGCATTGCACATAAATATCCTCTTAAATACATTGATTATATTTTTAATTAATATTGTGTGCATCCTTATGAAACTTTTCTTTTTTTCTTAATGACTAGAACAAGTAATAAATTCAAAATGAATGAACAAAATGTAAAATGACTTGAACAATCAAAACTTGATTTAGTGATTATTATCTTTTTTAAGAAGGATTAGGTCCAAGGTTCGATTCCCCACTTCCTCTTTGTACTTCCTATGAACCAAAAAAAATGTAAAATGACTTGAGCCATTAAATGATTTAATTACTATATAACAAAAGGTTACACTAATTAATAACAAAATAAATGAATATTGACTCTTTAAAAGATTTTAATATATATATATATATATATTAGTTGTGTAATTTAAAAGATGAATTTATATTTGATGTACTATCACCATATATAATTCATACACTATTATTGAATCAAAATATGCCACCTAATTAATTCATAATATGCAAAAGGAATGTAGTCGGGGTACCAATTCTGAAATCAAGAATGGCATTCTCCAAGTGAGTAGCACAGTTAAGTCAAAACCAGGGATGAAAGTGAAACTCTTTCCCTAGTCAGATTGTTTACAAACTTCAAACAAAGGACTTTTACACGTGAAGCAAACTTGGGTTTGCAGAATGAGCTCCAGCTGCGCTAAAAATTCCGTAAGTTTCTCGTCCTCCACTACAGAAATCATATATATAAAAATTGTAAAGCTACGCAGCACACGCCATTGCCACGTTTTTGCACTCAATTTTTCTACTATTCATCCTTTGTCTGGTTGCTTTTCTTTATTGGTCTTTTGGGTCAAATGGTAATTTCAACAAAAAAATTTTTCTCAGACTTGATTTGGCGCGTATGACTCTTCTCAACGTCGTTTGCTCTGCTGATCTCCAATTTATGCATCAGCAGCCCCCTCGAAGCGCACTACAATGCATTATCATTTCAGTTCTTTTTCTTTCTTCCATCTGATTTAACTTTTTCTTTTGTCTCTATTGCACGTTTGCAAACTCAACTCAATCAAAAAAAAACTTCTGCAGACCCTCTAAATTTTTCCTCTCTAGATTCCATGCTCTCTTTTGCTAATCCCTACCTTTTCCTCCGCAGTTCTTTCTCTTATTTTTTTTCCTCAATTTTTCTTCCTTCGCTCTTCCCGTGCCGACGTAGACTAAAGGAGAATCGCAAACGCTGGTGATTTTCTTATCGGTGAAGTTTTCAATTTTCTTCAGCTCTTTTCTATGGTGGGTAAAGTTTTTGCTTTTATTTTTTGCTTTTAAGCTTTTTGATTTTTCTATTTCGAACGTTTCATCATCTGGTAACGCTGCATATTTTTTCTCTTTTGTTTTCTTTTCTTTTTTATTTCCCCATGTTTCTCTTCTCAACTGTTTGGGAGAAAATTATTGATCAAGTTTCTCCTTTGCGAAATTATGTGAAACCCTTTGAAGCTCTCTCTTTTTGTTTAATTAGTTGCCGAGTCTTCTCATCTTTCTCAACCTTTATTTCCAGGTAATTCTCTCTTTGATTACCCTATGATTTTAGCATTTTTTTTTTCTTTTCATTTATGTGATTTTAGGTTTTTTTTTTCCCATTTCTTTGATTACCCGATTGTATTCTAAGTTCCTTCCTCCAAAAAATCCTCTTTCTTCCTATGGTGATGAGTCTTGAAATCCCTATTTATTTTTCCAAAATTATAAATGGAAGAAGGGAAGGAAAGATAGAGGGAGTAAGATGGATAAAGAGAATTTCAAATCTCATCATACACTTTTCTTTCTCCCTCACAAATTTCCGACAAAAGGATGAAAAGGACAAAAACAAGAGGCAGTAAGTGGTTATTTGCTCTATCCCCTCTTTTTTTTTGGCTTTGGCAGTAACTATCTTTTGAAAAGTTTTTAAATATTTGTTGATTTTTTTTTTGTGCAGCTATATTTTTTCTATGGGTTCTAAGATTGGTATGATTTTTTTTTATACGAACATCCCATAATTTGAAAATTCTGAAAATTCTTAGATTTTCGTTAAAAATAAAACATCTAAAAAGAGATAAATTGTTAGGAATTGTGTTTAACACAAAAAAAAAAAGTCAGATTGGTTTTCTTTGATTAAGGTTTTTTTTTTTTTGCTTGATTTTTTTTAATTGTCACTTTGTTACATAAGTATATAATGTAATAAAAATTACTCATTTCTCTTTACATTTACTGTCATTTGTATATTGTACATTGATATGAAATTCAAATTAATTAGATTTCTATTTATTTTTCGTCTCTAATAAATAATACATTTATAGAGAACTATATTTTTAATTTCAATTTAGTTTTTCAATTTATTTAGCTTGGGTCTTTGGTTGTTTGGTGATTGGAGGTACGAATTAGTATTGTACTTCTTCTTTTTTCTGTTCTAACGCTTTTTTGATTTTTGGGGCATTTTTTTGAACAACTTTTAAATTGCAACATCATTTTGCTTTGCTTTGACAAATTAAGTTTTGAGAGTTATAATCAGTTTGTTAGATCATTTGGATTGATTCATTTGACAATATATTACTCTATTTTTTTTAACATTTTCACAAGAAATGTTTTTCCCTGGCTGATGTAGCATATGTTGGCTTTGCTGATGTGGGTTTTATCTGGTGGATTGTTTACTCAAAAACTGGTCGTAAACTATCATATGTTGAATTGGTAAAAATTTTTATTTTTTTTATGTTGCTAATACAAAAAATTTGTGCTAAGGTCCTTTGCATGGGAATTAAATTTTATTTCTTTGATGCAGCAAAAATAAATTTACCAAGACTAGGTGACTTTAGAGTTTATTAAATGTTTGGTACATATTCAGGGCCCCAAAAAATTTTCATACTTGCTCTTTTTTCATACTTGCTCTTTTCATCTGTTTTTTGCCAATTGGTTGGAATTATCAATTTCGATCTTTATAATTGAAGGTCATTTCAATTATTTATATGGTTTTATTTCTCTTTCACTATTGTTGTTAATGAAAGCTGATCTATTTGTTGCTAACATCTGATATTGCTTGCAGAGATTTAAAACTTCGAGGCAAAGGGCTGTAGCAATGGTGGTGGATGTCCACAAACCATGATGCTTGGCCAAGAACCACATCAGAAAACATTGCATCTTAATAAGCCATCTATCCAAGTAAATTTCAAAAGAATATTGAGAAGTTTATCATACAATGAATCATGAGGTTACTTTTCTGAAAACTTATTTTTTGCATAACTATTTACTTTATATTTGTACATTTCTTTTGCATTATATCATACTTAATGGTTTATTTTAAACTATTAGTCACGTCAATAGGATAAATTCCATCCCTACATTTTAATCTCCTCAATGCTTTATATACTTTTAACAAATGAAAAAATCTGGTACGTTCACAGAATATTTTAGTTTGTATTCCTATTTCGTGATTTTCAGATCTGAAACAAAGCATTAGAAGTGTCGTTAGATTGCTTTCTATAGTAATCCAAAATATGCTTGCAAGGGTTTTAGCTGCAAGAAAAGATAAAAAACTAGGATTGAACATATAAGGTTTTCAATATTAATCAGGAAATGGTGATCCAACTTTTTGAAACATTTTTTTTTATTTGAAAATGTAAGATGATCTGTAGAAGATATTATCTCTTTAGTATAAGTTCATATAGATAAAAGAATAGTATCTATCATGTGGTATATATACCTTTCATTTTATTTCTGATACTTATTAGTGAATGAATTATACAGAAGATCATGGAGACAAGTTTTGATTACATGGTTAAATTATACAGTCTTATGATAAAAATGGTTCTATTTCTATGCTTATTCTGTTTCAGATGAATGTGATATCAAAGCCTTAGAAATCCATATTTTGTCGACTAAAAGGATAGGATGGGTGGAAGAGGTATTCTATTCACATTTTTGTCAGCTTTTTGAATGATTTGATTCCTTATTCAAACAATCAAAACTTTTTTTTTCTCTAAATGCAAAATGCAAATAATTGGGATAACTTTGTATTTTGAATTCATTCTTCTGCAACTTTCTTGGAAATATTTCTCAAACTGGGTTTCTTTCTCATTGTGCTTTGCTTTAGGTTAGGGGAGAATCTAGGCAGAAAGAGGAGTATTTCTATTATGTGTTTCTTGATTACTGATTTTCAAAATGCAAAGGAATTGAAATTGAAGAGAACTGAAATAAAGTACGTTGTCCATCTTTTGTTTTTGCCAACTTTACCTTACTTTTGGCTTAGCCTTTGTTGTTGTTTCTTCTTATTGCATTCATCCATCATTTGTTTGAACGCATGACTTAGAAAGATTAATGGTATTTCATCTGTGATTTTTGCAGGTTAAGATTGTTTTCCTTCCTCAGAAATCCATTACTTTGGAAACGTGTGCCATTGATAGCTACACTCCCATTGAAAGTGAGTTTAATTTCTTCTAACTTCAATGCAGTCTTTTTGAAGTTCATTCTCATATCTTTGAGATCTATTGTTGTTAATAATTTGTAAAACTGAGAAGGAGATGGCTTTATGAGCTATTTAATTCATTTAAGTTTAATTTGAAATTGAGATGGGAATTCCTTAAGTAGCTTTTAGTTGCATTTTCTTTGATGCTTTAGTTTTCTAATTAATATATGGTTTTCATTTTCTTGCTATTATTATTGTTGTTGAAACATGCTTTTAATTGAAATATTTGATTTTGAATGTCATGGTTGTTGGTTGCTCATTGTTCTCCAAAAACTTTGTTGTCAAGGCCTTTTGGCAGTTCAATTCCTTCTTCTTTTGCTATATTTGTGTTTGGTTTGTTTGTGACTTGCATGTTTTATATTTTGCTAATTATGCCTTTTTAATGTTTTTATTCTCAAATGTAATAGGAGTTATGAGGAACTACTATGAGATAAGCTTTTATTTTTTTGCTAATTACGCCATTTTAATGCTTTTATTCCCAAATGTGATATCATACAGTGTTAACGTTGCATAATTACAGCATTAAATGCCAAGTTTCTATAAAAATATTCATCCCTTTATGAGATAAGCCTTCCTTATAGCACTTACAACCTCCACATATGTATTTTACAAAAGGTAAACTATCATATATATAATAAGAATTATGCTCTTTCTTAAGTTGTTGTTGAGTGTTTAAATACTTAAAATGATAATAAACATGATCATTGGTTTTCACCTAATTATAAGGATTTATATATGATGCACTGACAGTGTATAGTTTCTATACACTGTCAATGCACCAGAAGTTGACACCTCATCAATAGACCCTTATATGCAAATATAAATAAATTTTTTAAATTTGCCCATAAGGGCCTATTGATGAGGTGTCAACCTCTGATGCATTGACAGTGTATAAAAATTATACACTGTCAGTGCATCATATACAAACTCATATTATAATATGTCATGGCATGAAATATTTCTATATGCCAATCGTTTTGGTGTAGGTTCATAACTTTCATAGCTCCTTTGTAGCTTTTAATATGCAATTTTTTTGTTTAAGTCTTTGTCAGCTTTTATATGGAAACTTTATTTTTGTATTCATCTTTGTTCATGTACAAACTTTGGATTTTCTTTTATTTTACATATTTTCTTTGAATTTGATGATTTTATTTTATTACTTTGATTGCATTATTATTTTCTCGAGATTTCTTTGTTTTTATATTTAATAATTTTTTTTTACTTCTGTTGCTTTTTTATTTGATAGTTTTTATTGTATTTCTTCTCTTCTATTGGGAACTCATGTTTGGTTTCTTCACTTCAATGGATTTACTTCAATTAATGATTGTCTAGAGAGTGCAAATGAGGAAATGAAGGATAGAAATGGAATTAATAACAGCATAAAAATGAGGAAAGAAAACAAAAGAAAGGAAGAGTATGTGGATAAGAAGATATCAATAGGGAGATCCCACATCAAAAACAAAAATTCAAGGGCAAGGAGGTAGCTCTATAAATAAAGCCTTCTTGGCATATCAATTTCTTTTGGTAAGGTTTTGCTCCATGTTTTGGATTTTAATGTTATATTTCATTTGATACAGTTAATATCTTAATATATTTCTTATTTTAAGTTATGGGTTCTATTGTAAGTTTTTTTTTTCCTTTGATTTTGTAGATCAAAGAACTAAATTCCTGTGTGGTATTGAGAGAAATGTAAGCTCGCCTATTTTAGAAGGGATAGTTTTGAATTTTAAGATTTCAATTTTGGCTTTCAATTTTTGGTTTAAAAAAAAGGCCTTATTCATACTAGATTCTTCTTAATATATTTTGGATGCCAGATTGTCATTTGACCTTTTTTTTCCACTTCGACAAAACTTTATTCAATTATTCTTTTTTTAAAGTAAACTCCAAGCCAGCAAAGATAGTAAATTTTGGATTGATCTACAATGTTTATATTCTTGACTGAACTTGATAAGATATTAAATAGTTTAATGTATATCTCACATTTCTGCAAGCAATTGAATTTTTAAATGATTATGATAGCCCATGAGATGAGAGTAATTAATGATAAATGACAAAAGATATGTTGCTTTGAGAACAGTTGGAGAGCTTAAACTAGCATTTAATGAGTTAAATCCTTGCATTATTTTCTTTTATTAGAACTCTTATTCAATATACATGTAGCTTGGTTTGTTGTCTGACAATTCTATATTGTTAATTATCACTAAAGCCAGACCTTATCCTGTCTATCTTTCAAAAGATGACTTAAATCCTAATTTTCTTAGAGACATCATTGCAAGGTATATCCATCACTATGTTGTTTTGAATTATTACATTGGTAGCTTTCAAGAAAGATTTAATAGTTTGCTGCTTATGCTGTATGATTTTATTTTCAAATACTAATTCTCTTATGCTTTATATGTTTGAATGTGATATACATATGTATTTATAATTAATTAACAACTTGAATATTTATATTATTGGAGAGTTTACTGTTGGGTTGTTGATAGGTACACAGTGCGTGTTTCGGCATTGGTGGATGTTTGGATCACTTCCTGTTGTTATAGCATTCATTAAATAATATTATTTCTCTAATATTTTTTCATTATTGAACTATATGTTGTATCCTTAATTTTTCTCTTACTACTTAAGATAAGATTCAGGGCATCTTTTTAAACTTTTCAAGTGTGCAATTGTCTACGAAGTGTACTTAAGTTGAAACTAAAGTCTAAAGGCAAGTATATCACTATAGATTTGAAGGATTTGGAGAATTATAGCTAAAGATAGAAAATTCTATTGCACGCATGGCAAAAAAAAAAATCTATTCCATACAGTGCATACCATCTAAGTGAATTTGCTATTGGTTTTTTCCTTGCAAATACCTATTTTCATTGCTTCTTTACGAGTAGATTTCTTTGTTTTTGGTGTTCTTGCAAATTGTAAAGCTCAAATGTTTTAAAGCTAGCATTTGTGGAAAGCTTAAAATGTTTCAGAATGTATATTTTCCTGATACAAATACCAAAACTTTTTATCCTCATATCAGTTATTGCTTATTCTTAGAAATTTAATTTGCAGTTTGGTTGAAAATATATTATTTTGCTTTCTTATATTAATCTTATTTATATTCTTGCATTTGAAAACTACTTATTATTTCTTCTTTTTTGTTTGAAAAAGAGAACATTATTTTTCAACTATTTCAAGAATTTCAAGATTTTATCCTGCACTTTCTATAGTATTAATGTAATATGTCTTGCATTGTTCAATTACAATTTTATTTGTTTGATGGTATATGCACTTGCTTTTTCTTTTTTATGCTCATAAGAATATTAATTTAAGTTTAGATTTACTGACTTAAAAGAATTAATATTAAAATCTTATAATGCTTATCTTGGACATGTCTTATCCTCTTCTTGAATAGGTCACTTTCTGCATGTTGGAGACCTTAAATGACTTTTTGGATTGATATTGGTTAATATACACATGTTCATAAAAAGGGCTAAAGTGTTAGATCTATCATATTGGCATTGTTTCATTTTTTTTTTTTTTGGTTTCATGAGAATGATTATTGGCTTTGTTTTTGCTATATGCAAGGTAATGCATTGAGTTGGACTTAAAATAAATTTTTTTGACGAGATATAATTATTTTGATTTTCATTGTTGAACTTAGGATCGAATTGGATTTATTTATGAACTTAAGATTGTATTAATTTTTGGAAGTGCTATGATATTTGTTAATGAATTGTCCTTTGTTAGTTGAATGTATTTTAGAGATTTTGTATTTTTAATAATTGAATTTAAATCATTTGCATGTTTATTAAGTAGTGTAATCACGATCATTTTTGTATGTTTATATATTTAAACATATAAAATGATAATGAAAAAGCGTCATCTCGCAGCATCGTGCGGGTGACATTCTAGTTCAGATAAAGTTCCTTCTGATATTCAATGGTAGCTAGAGTACTGCCTTGTCTGAAATGAAACCGGATTTTTTGATGAGATGACAGCTTTTCAAATGGATCAAGGACAAATATGATCGGTCTTGGAACATCCTCTGCTAAATAAAAATGGACAAGTAGATGGTAAGAGACATGGATACTGTTATTTCTTAAAATAACAGCTCTGTTTTAGGCCAAAGCTTGTCAAGGCATGCATTTCCAATCCAGGAACCAAAGGCATAAAAATGAAAATCCTTTCATACTTAAGCAGTCAAACATACCAAATTCATATCATGGTTTCTTCTTTTTGATGAATAACTTGTAAATATAATAACAAGTGAAACCTTATTGTATTTATATGTCCAGGTGAGCATGTTTAGGACATAATTCATGAAGATTTTCAGCCTTCTTCTCAATAAATTCATATGCATCTCTCCCTTCCTTCAGCTGCTTATCTACTTTTACTAGTTGCCTCACACTCCCATCCCACTTTACAATGAATGGTTCTGCTTGGTATTCCTCTTTCAACTGCTTTGCCAGTTAATCTCCTCTTCCTCATTTTCAAATCCTTCTAACTTGACAGCCTTGAGATGCTTCAATTTCATAGGCCTCGTGACATTGATCGAATTATTACGTTACAGCTGTTAGGATCAATCTGCATCAGTAATCAGCTAGTTATGAAGATTTTGAGGAGTAATAAAATACTTATACTACAAGATAAAAAATATTATTGTTGCAATGTTTCATCTACGAGTCCTTTCATCACATCAAAATTATGTACAATTCAAATTTTGGCATTTCAGATTCTTTCTAATAGTTAACTGCTAATTATTATTTCATGAAAATGCAAGAACTTGCAGTGATATAGAGCCTGGTTAACTGAGGACAGAGTTTAAGAAAGGAGATAAAGGCATCACCATCATATTCCTCCTGTGAATCATCAATCCACCACAATTCTGTTAGCCTGTAGAAGCCTTCACCTAAAAGGTATAGCCCTGGGCATATGAGTTCCTAAGAAAATTAAAAAAAAAAAGTAGTTAAACCTTTGCCAGCGTAAGTTTTGATCAGGGTTTAAATGGATTTTGAATATACCTTGAAAACCCATGTACATAATGTAAGAGTTTTGACTTCTCTTATGCTTTGAAGTATTAATTCAAACCAATAATAGAAGAAAAAAAACAATCCATTACAAGAAAAAAAACAATCCAAGACTAAACAAATACTTTTATGGTGCATTTTGAAAATTAAATTAAAAAAAGATAATGGTTTTCTTTTTATTTTTAGATAAGTATGTGTCAAATAATTGGATTATTTGTGTAGGATATTTTACTTTTAGCAAAAATCATTCTTTATATAAGATTTGATTTTCATTAATATAAAAAATAGTGATTTCTCTTTTTCTAGTTGGTAGGAAGATAAAAAGAAGGGGCTTCGAACCTTTAACTTAATCCTTGCAAAAAAAAGTAACAACATTTTAAGTCAATTCTTTCCTTGTTAAGAAAAAATAGTGATCGAATTCTCACCCGATTAAATTTTTTTGGACTACTGTCAAGTATATAAAACAAGTAAAAATTAATCTCATACCAATGTGGTATTAAGACATCTCATGGTTAAAAAAAAAAACCTACTGATAAAAAGTGTAATCTCAAATAAAAAAGAAAAAAGAGAAAGAGAACATTTAGAGTTAAATTAAAGAAGAGGGAAAGAGAGCATAATTTTGATACTAGAACTGATGGAGCAAGAAAGGGATAAAGGATTTCAAATTAATTAAAGAGGTAAAAGAAAAGGGTTTAAAGTGGAAAATCAAACAACACCAACTCATGGATTTGTTTAATCTGGTTTGGAATCTAGCAAAAAGTGCAAGCAATTCGTTAATCTCATTGCAAGAAAAGAACTTAATTAACATGCTTCTTTTGAAACCTTTCGGAACAAGAAGAATCCAATTAACATGCTTCTTTTTTTTTTTAGTTGGAAATTAAAATTAGTTACAGTAGCATAGGAAATAAAGACATTTCTCATATAGATCTTTGATTATTTCTTAATTCTTATTTCAGATAATTTTCTAAAAATTACCAAGATTTTGAAATTAAGCAAATCCAGAATCACATTTAGGGAAAACATCAATCTTAAGTTTTGATGTATGCCAAGAAGAGAAATCCAAAATTCGGTAAGGGTGGGGTTTAGTATGGAGTGATTACTTAAAAAATAGTGGTGATTTACATATGGTAATTAGATCACTACGCTTGATAGAATTCAGTGATTCTACGTTGTTGCTTTGGAAGGTGATTTAATTCTCACTAAAAAAAAAAAACCTTTTATATAAAGTGAATTGAAAAATTAACTATAGTCAATATTAATTACCCATTTAATGTGTGCAATAAAATTCGCTTTCTCTCATAATTATGATTATTTTATATCAGAAGTTCTTAACTTCTCAAAATAATATTCATCGTACCAAATTTAAAAAAACAATTATATACTTTATTTTAACTTTGTTAATGTTATATATAATATAAATTTTATTTTTCTTTTAATATACTATTAATAGATTTAGTTTTATTTTCTACTTCATTTTTACATAAATTTACATTATGAAAATTAGTTTACTTATCAGTAAATATCTTAATATTATTTAATAATTTAATTATACCTTATTATAAAGTTAACTAAATATTACTAATATTTTACGAACTTATATTTAAAAAACATTGAAATCTTTAAGTTGTGTAACTATTACCTATGATTATATCGATATTTTTAAACAAAATAATATTTAATTTTCTACAATAATGATCTTCAATTCTTAAAAGTTAATAATTTGTAATAAAAAAAAATAATTTCAAATTACGAGTAATAAAATCATGGTAGTAATAAGTTTACCATTGTGATTAGATTATCAAGATATATTTTGAAAATGATGCCAAACACCGACTAGAGAAATGAGAAAGAGAATATTTTTGGGTTAAAAGAAGAGAGGAAGGAAATAGAATAATATTGTTCCTATTCAAAGAAATGAGGAGTAAGAAAGGAAAAAAGAGGGCTAAATTATTAAAGGGAAAAAAGTAAAAGGTTTAAGGTGGAAAAAGATTTCACATCAACTCATGAATTTATTTAATTTGGTTACTGAAATTCGTAAATCTCACCGCAGGATTAATGTAACATCCCGTTATCACTTTTTTCACGAATTTTTATACAACTTTACCGGTTGGGCTGTCTGCGATGTCATTAACATTCAACAGAGACAGTAATAAATAATAAACATTTATTTATCAAATACTGAATATGAAAATTCTTTTCATGATTTCTTACACCCAACTTCCCCTATTGACTTAATTCACTTAAGTAGTACTGTACACTTATGTTTGAAATGTAAAAGAGAAGAGACTGTACCTGTCACGTTTAGCATAACATGCCTCAGCACTTTAAACATAGCTATACCCATCTGAGAGCTAATTCTCTAACTCCGTGTCTTTTATCTGTGGAGTTAAAATAAGGGGGTGAGCGATTCATACGCTTAGTAAAGGAAACATATGCTGCATTATATAAAGCAAAACTATATGCCACGAAATATTTATTTTTCCTCAATTCTTATCAAGTAGGAAAACAGTGGATATAGTAAACAATACTCACAACGCACCATTTAGATTACTGGCTAAACAGTTTACTTTAAAATGTAGTAAACAATACATAGGAATTCAATGATTCTTATCAGTAAACAGAAATCAATAAATTGAGACTAGGCATCATCATGCTATCATCGTTCCCCCTCCCCCTTGCGAGAACGGAATAATAATCCCAAAAAGGGATATAATAGATCTATGGCCACAATCTCTAGGTGGTCCTCGGGTCCACTTGCCAAGTGACCTCGAGACCGCTGATGACTTGGCGGGTCCATCAGCCCTGTGACGCCCTGAGGTGCACTCATTGGTCCATCGACCGAGCCACCACCCCAGGTGGGTCACGCAATAGTAACGCATGAACTCAGAGCCTAAAGTCTCAAAAATAACTTTTATATCTCATAAAAACCTTTATGGAATTATCTCACCCATATTATCATTTTCTCAAAATGATTTGATTTTCCAAAAAAGGTTTAGGCTTCTGTTTACAAAACACTTTGACAACATTCCAAAATCTCAACGTTTAAAATCTGCTCGCCCATGGTCAGCTCGCCCAACATGGCTCGCCCATGAAAGCTCGCCCAGTGCGGTGAACCTTCGTTCGCCTGCCAACCTTTGTTTTTAAAACAACAAGCAAAACTGGCTCGCCCTTAATGGCTCGCCCATTAGTCAATTCGCCCAAAAGGGTTTATATTTTCTATTTTCAAAGATATTAAAATTTGTTTATTTTTCAATTAAGAAACCTTGGAAACGTGAAACCTGTTTGCCATGGTCAGCTCGCCCATTTGGCTCGCCCATGGTCAATCATCCGTAGGGACATAGTATTCGCCCGCCACATAGCTTTTCAAAACAAAGCAACCCGGTTCGCCCTTAGCGGCTCGTCCAAAAGAATATAAAGGGCTTCACCTAACATGGCTTGCCCGCATTTTAATTAAAACAAAGTTACTCGCCCCAAATAACATAAAAGGGCTCTTCGCCCAAGAATCATAAAAGTTGGATCGTCCACCAAACCATTTCGCCCAGAAATATCACAAGGGTCAGCTTAGTAGCTCGCCCAATATCAAATAGATTTCCCAAACAATGCATGTCAGAAAACAAAACATTTATCTTAATATTTTCATAAAATTTACTCCACAGGACATGCATTTACTTCACACACATCTCCCTTACCTGATCTACCGAAGCCTTGCTTCCTGCTCGCCGTTCACAATTCTCGTCTGCAAAATAATTCATTTAAAACTATTAATATTTCTTTTTCAACTGTTTCCAACACTTTTGGCGAAACTTAATATTAGACTAGTTCGCCCACAAGCATTCTTACTAGCTCGCCCAACAAGCTTGCCATTCAGTAATGGCTTACAAGTGGTAGGTCGCCCGCCAGTCAACGTGCTAGTTTAGCATACATAAGTGAGCTCGCCAACAATTCTTTTTGCCAAGTTGGCTAACAGAAGGAGCTCGCCTATGACCTAGCTAACTTGTGGCGACCTCGCCACTTACCACTCCACGTGATTTAGTTCACCCTTAAATATTAGCTCGCCTACCACTTCTCTCAAGTCAGAAATGGGCTCGCTCGTGAATTAAACTAACCTTGGGCGACCTCATTCTCTTGGACTTGGCGTGTTCATATTGCCTACTCGCCACATTGGCGATCACTAACACTCAATCATGGCGATCACCATAGTCGCCATTTTCATCACTCTTACACCATTTCCATTACTTTCCTTGTTTATTCTCAATTATTTTCCAGACGATACCCTGTTCTAGTTTCTAGTATATTCTATCAAGGCTATTTCTATGTTCATTACTTTGTAAAACATTCAAACGATATCATCAAATACCAAAATAACCATATAATATGAAAACTCACCTTAATCAACTGCACTTCCAGAACAGAACTCTGTCTGTCTCATGTTAGCCTTACTTTGGTTATTCCTTGAGCTCATCAACTATGGAGGAAAGGTTTTGCAAGTTGTTTTTCTTATTCAATCGAGCATGGTAGAATTGAGAGAAAATCAGAATATAAACTTGCAGTTGCATAGCTCTTGTGAAGAAATGAAATTTGCTAAATGGGTTTTCCTCAAGTGTTTCTGCTCATATAGCCATGCTCATCCAATCAAAACTCATCACTTGGTCTTTATTCCGTTTCTGTAAGATCTGATTCTACACTACTGTAGAGTCTAATTTCATAAAAGTGATAATGGAAATTAGACAAATAAAGAAGGTAGATTTCCAACAAGGGTGAAAAGCTCCTTGACTTGAGGTGAGAACGGAGCAAATTATGAGAAATACATTACGGGCAAGTAAGTTGGCAGCTCGCCAATGGGCGAGCAAGAGGACATTCGCCAATGGTCACGGTAAGTTGGACAATGGTGTGGGCGAATAGATGAGTTCGCCAACTAGTTGTGTGAGGTAATCGCCCGTTGTGACGAGGGATCTGATCGCCCAAGGAATGAGTAGGGCGAGTTGATTGGTTGCCTCTTTGGTTTGGCGAATAGGTAAGTTCGCCAAGTTCTTTGCTTAAGATGTTAGTCGAACTGGGCAAGGATTTGTGATCGCCCATTGGATTGAGAAGTTTTATGATAGCAAGTGGGCTAGTAAATCAAACCCGATGATCGCCAACAATGTAGGAGTAATCGCCAAATCTTAAGTTAGAATAAAGACAAAGTGGCGATGAGCACAGGCAAGCTGTGAATGTTGGCGAACTGAAAGTGAATTGGTGAGTTGAGGCCTCAGGAATGATGGGGCGAACTCGAAGCAACATTTGTGGACAAAATGAAAATAGATTCAAAACACGTGTGCAGCCAAAATTGACTTTGTAAGTCTTATGGTTGAAGACAATTAATGGAGAAGATGTTAAAGTCAGTAAGGAATTAACCTTATTGGTTGAGAAGTAAAACAAAGTCAATAGAAGCAGAAGATGTGTGTGGAAGGAAGACTTTCTCGCCAATGTAAGTGCAGTTTTTCTTCATGCATTAAATGCATGATAGACGTGAAATAAATGCTGGAAATGAGATAAGACCAAGTAGTGAATTATGATTGGATAGTATGGCTATAAAAGGAGAAACAAATGAGGATAACAGAGTTAGCCAACTCCAGCTTCTTCAGGAAAACCATTTCACCGCAAGTTATGCTCTGTTTCTTCCATTTCTCCGCCATGTTTGATCTACTAAGCTTCACCTTCAGTTAGCTAAGAAGTAAACCAGCTTGCAAACCTTTCCTCCTTAGTGTGATGAGCTGAAGGAATAAGCAAAAGGAGACCAACGTGGGAAGGAAAGCAATCTGTTCTGGAAGTGCAGTTGGTTGAGGTGAGTTTTATATTTTTGAGGTGTTCTTGATGCTCAATGATAGATTTCTATGTTTTATGAAGTAATAAACATAGATACAGTCTTGTTTTTAGTTAGATCCCTGGAGAATATGAAAACAAGGAAAATAATGGAATAAGTGACGAGAATGGCGACTATTGTGATCGCCAATAATGAAAATTAGTAACCGCCAATGAGGCGAGTAGATAACAAGGAACTCGCCAAGCACAGTTTATCCAAATGGGCGAGATCGCCCAACTCCAGTGAAGTGAATTAGTGGGCGAGCTCAAATGCATAGGCTTCAGGCGAGTTGATATGTGGGTGAACTCCCACATTAAGGCCTTTGTGGCATGGCATGTTGGTTGAGGGCGAGCTCCCTCTGAATAGCCAAAATATATTAATGGCGAGTAATGGCGGGCGAGCTCCCACGTGTAAGCCATTTGATGGATGGCGAGCTCGGTCGGGCGAGCTAGTTAGAGCTCTGTCGGGCGAGTAGTCATTTTATTTATCGCAATCTCGCCAAGTAATATGAAATGAAAATATTAATAGAATTTATAAATTATTTGCAGCTGGGAATTATGAACTCGGTAAATGCGATTTGGAAGGCGAGAAGGAAGCAAGGCTTCGTTGAATCAGGTAAGGGAAATGTGTGTTAAGTGAATGCATGTCCTGTGGAGTTAAGTTTTATAGAAATTATCGAGAAACTGTTTTGTTTTCTGACATGCATTGGTTTAATAAAGTGTTCTGTCTTGGGCGAGCTAGAAGCCGCCCTTATGATATTAGTTTGGCGAATTGCTATAGAGAGGGCGAGCCATATAGGCGAACCTTTTTGTTTTGTTTTCGAGCGAACAACCCTTGATTTAATAAAAGGCGGGCGAACCATTTTGGGTGAACCCTTTTATATTTTATTTAGGGCGGACGACCCCTAAGTTGAGAAAGTTGTTGGCGAGCCATTGAAGGCGAGCAAGTTTTACATAATGTTTTTAAAAGAAAGAATTGGCGGGTGACTAAATGTTCACCCGTTTGGAGCTGACCCTAGTGAACAGATTTTCGATGGTATTTTCTTAAGGAAAAATGAACCATTTTAATATCTTTGAAAATAGAAAATATAAACCCTTCTGGGCGAGTTGACTAATGGGCGAGCCACTGAGGGCGAGCAAGTTTTGCTTTCTGATTTAAACGCAAAGTTGGGCGGGCGAACATAAGTTCTCCGCACCGGGCGAGCTGCCATGGGCGAGCTTCCACGGGCGAGCAGGTTTTAAACGTTGAGATTTTAAAGGTTTTCAAGGTGTTTTGTAAACATAAAGCCTAAACCTTTTTGGGAATTAAATCATTTGAGTAAATGATAATATGGGTGAGAGAATTCCTTAAATGTTTTCATGAAATATAAAAGTGATTTTTGAGACTTTAGGCCCTGAGTTCATGCAGTATTATTCATGTAGTTGCGTGACCTACCTGGGGCGGTGGCTCGGTCGATGGACCAACGAGTGCACCTCAAGGCGTCACAGGGCTGATGGACCCGCCAAGTCATCAGCGGTCTCGAGGTCACTTGGCAAGTGGACCCGAGGACCACTTAGAGATTGTGGCCATAGATCTACTATATCCCTTTTTGGGATTATTATTCCGTTCTCGCAAGGGGGAGGGGGAACGATGATAGCATGATGATGCCTAGTCTCAATTTATTGATTTCTGTTTACTGATAAGAATCATTGAATTCCTATGTATTGTTTACTACATTTTAAAGTAAATTGTTTAGCCAGTAATCTAAATGGTGCGTTGTGAGTATTGTTTACTATATCCACTGTTTTCCTACTTGATATGAATTGAGAAAAAAATAAATATTTCGTGGCATATAGTTTTGCTTTATATAATGCAGCATATGTTTCCTTTACTGAGCATATGAATCGCTCACCCCCTTATTTTAACTCCACAGATAAAAGACACGGAGTTAGAGAATTAGCTCTCAGATGGGTATAGTTATGTTTAAAGTGCTGAGGCATGTTATGCTAAACGTGACAAGTACAGTCTCTTCTCTTTTACATTTCAGACATAAGTGTACAGTACTACTTAAGTGAATTAAGTCAATAGGGGATGTTGGGTGTAAGAAATCATGAAAAGAATTTTCATATTCAGTATTTGATAAATAAATATTTATCATTTATTACGGTCTCTGTTGAATGTTAATGGCATCGCAGACAGCCCAACCGGTAAAGTTGTATAGAAATTCGTGAAAAAGGTGGTAACGGGATGTTACAGATTTAATGGTATCAGAACTTGGGTTGGTCTGATGTCTGTTGATACCTTTAACATGGGAAGTGTTAAGAAAGGTTAACATCCCCTGTAGTACTGTATAGTCTGAATGTATAGAGAAGTTAAATGACCGTGAATTGAATTAAGTGTTGAAATATGGTGAAAGTTGATGAATTATGGGTTACAAATAGAGATAGTAATCCGGAAATTTTGCATGAGATAGGAGATCTTATCATCATAATGTCAGGTTTATTCGGTAAGGTATAGTGAGGAACTCGGTGAGGGCCCCACCAGGACTTCTCTGTCCATATCGAACTAAGATCCTGAAATGATGATATTGAGATGAAAAGGGATAATATTAGTATAGAAGCCCTAAGATCGCGTGTTTGGATGTATATCGAAGAGAGAGAATTAAAGGGGAATGTATGAACATACCCCTATGTTGAAATATTCTATCTGAGTCATGAATGACTAAATCGAATTAAAATAGTAATTAATGCTGTAAAGGATGATCCCTACTGTGGACCCCACTGATATATGAATGAGTAAGACGACCCGAAGTATATACTATGAGAGGTCGCAAGATAGTTGGTCCTGTTGTGGATATTGGGGTCTGAATTGAAGTAAAACATGAGCTATTTTGGTTAAGGATTTTGAATATTATAAAAAATGATGTACTTATAGAGTGGGAACTAAAAAGGTGAACTGTGTGATCAATGATTTAAAAATCGATGATCATACTGGTTATATATATACTCCTTATGTTTTAGGAGAATGAATATTAGTAGTAACTTGACAATTAAGGAAGTCAAGTGTTCGAGTCACTGTGGATGCGAAAGGAAAACCTTGAGATGGGCGAGCTTGAGCACGGTTGGAAGGACCGGGCGTCGAGGCATTCGCCAAAGAGAACAGTATGGATAAGTAGCGTTGTCACAACAATCGTTGTCGATGGGCTTAAAAAGGGGCTGCCATGGCCGGTTGGGCTGGTTCGTTACGATATCCATAGAATTGAAATATTGTAAAATACTTGTAAAGTGACTTGAAAATTTATACATGTGTTTGAAGGATACATAGTGATTTGGTTGGATGTAAATAACGAGACATCCACGATAATATGAGTTTGTGAATTTGAAATTACATGATGATGTTTTAAGTAAGCTTTTGGAATAACGTGGATTCTAGAGATTGTTGACTCGATTCACAACATGGAATCTGTTTGTAAGCTCTTACCAGTGAATCAGAAGAGCTTGAGAAATTACTCAAGAGATTGATGAGTAGAGAATTAAACTGTTTTGGTATAACTGGTGAAAACGAAAAGTATATTGTTTTGAAAACAATGGGATTTGTACTCTCTACAGTTGCTTCTAGGTTCCGGAACAAGTATGGTATTCTAAAATACCTATCTTACTCTATCTGGATCCCTAGCCGACTGTAGTATCTTTCCTATATGTGTGCCTAGAGCCAACTAGGATGATTTTAAGAGAATAAATATGTATATTGATATAAGTAATATCGTGGAATAACGTCACAAACTTTTAAAAATGGAAAACCTTACTGTTAAGTTAGAGAATATGAGTTCTAATTGAACTATATACAGTAGAGACGTGAGGTCTCGAATGATTAAGTGGACATTGCAGTTGTATGAGTAAATAATCTCACTACTTAAGTGAGATTAAAGTGTGGTGATTGAGGTATAAAAATTTATGAAGGTTACTCGTATGGTAAAAATGATTTGTTGAAGAGTTTGTGGAATTCGTTACCTTACTGATATGATGTATACTTGTGAGGAAGTGAAAGTGAATGGGTATGTATGAGTATAGTATTCGAAATGATTACAAGATGGTAATAGTAAAGTACTATACTAAGTGGGAAAATGACTGTGGTGATGAATGTAAAAGAATGGAATTGTCTTAAGAGATAAGTCACATGATGATTAGGGAACACAAGTGTGAGGTAGTTCCCAAGCATATGAATAAATGTGATTCTCTCTGATCATTATGTAGTTATGGCTGGAAGTAATGACAAGCCAGAATTAAAAAAAAAAGAGATGAAATTGTCATAATCAGAGGAGCAGATACAAGAAGTACTGCTAATCCTGAAAAAGGATATACATATGTGTATATATGTACGTATTGGGAATGTGAAATTGTATAAATAAAGTGGTGATGAAAATCTGAAAGATAATAAATTTAAATTTCAAAAATTGATGTGAGGAAAAGTATACTTTCAAGTATATTCTCCAAATAATGATACTACATGTACTAGAAGAATAGAAGAGATAAAAATGATAACTTGATATAAGCGAAGTTATCGAGGGGAAAATGATTACCTGAGACGTAATCGGTGGCTAGTATTAAGGTCTGCAAAAGAAGGGCAGTCATAATTTAACCATAAGGTTATAGAAGTGATTATGATTGTGTAACCAAGTTAATTCACTTTATCATCATGCTTCGGGATGTACTGAGTGCTTTAGTCGATAAATATCGGTGAAACAGTGGAAACGTATGTGAAGTTCCAGTGAATGAGTATATGTGATAGGGATCCCTGATTTGCCATATGCTTTGAGAAAATAGCAAGAGGCTTCGAGATTCCAAATTTTTCTATTAGCACCGCCTCTGATTGATATAGATATCCGAGCGTATGGTGTGGACGCTCCGGGATATATGGAGAGCGAGTGCGTTGTATTTAAGAGACTATTGGGACAATTACATACAATTGATTAAAACTATCTAAATGATAGTCACCAAATTATTATCGACTTAGCACCGAATGAGATGATAAGTGATAAGTAGTATGAATGAGTTACTGTGTAAAGGAAGTGAAAATTGCTAACTCCCAAGGATAATAAAAGATTTCAGGGAGTGTAAATTGGTTTTGAGAGAAAAAGCCCGAGTTCTTCAGGACCTTGAACAAAATCCGAGATGGCGACCCATGAGATGGGACGATCGCTCAATACCGGATAACATGATGAGAGATGTGGGCGAACTATATGGTCGCCGACTCACTTAAAAGAGTAATCCTAGAGCACGGGAAAGCGCCAAAGGGATGACTATTGATGACCTGAAGAGATGGGCAGGACTTTTTAAAACAATATAGAGTATAAAGAGATATTCGTGGTCTCATATTAGAGACGAGAATTAATAAAAGTTAAAAATGTGATAAGGAAGAAAGATACCTATATTGGTAGTACTTCCTATAGTAAGTGAAAATTGAAAAGAGTAAAATACTATCTGGATAGTTGTGGATATATCGAGAGAGTCTGCTTATTCCTTGAGTATGGAATTCCTTGAGTTAAATGGTACCTTGGCCGAGTTATATGTCAGGGAAATGGTGAGGTTATACAGTGTTCCAGTGAGCATTACATTTGATAGGGAGTCCCGCTTCGTATCTCAGTGTAAAGAGAGAGTACAGGAAGCTATGGGATCCCGATTGAGTTTTGCACCGCAGATTATCCGCAGACTGAGAGACGGTCCGAGCGTATGATATGAACGCTCGAGGATATGATGTGAGCTAGTGCAGTTGATTTTATAGGCTCCTGGGATAATCCTCTACCCTGGCAGAGTTTGTTTATGATGATGGACAAAAGAGAGTAAAAGGCATAACATCTTAAAGGGTTTATTAAGCAGACGATATAATCCATGATAGCATGAGAAAATGGGAGACCGAAAATTATTTTCGACTTGATCGAACAAACTTCTTGAGATATATAAGAGATTATGTATATTAAGGTCTCACCATTGGGATGCATAATGAGAGGGAAATTGAGTTCCCGACGCATCTTATCTTTGGAGATCTTAGATCATGTGAAAGATGTGCACTACCTCTCGAGTTGTCAGGAGTGTGTAACGTATTTCATGTCTCAATGATGAGAAAGTACTATCCATATCCTTCTCACGTGATTCGACATGAGTCCTTGAGATTAGAGAGGACATGAATTACGTTGAGAAATCGGTACAGATTTTGGATAGGAAGGATAAAGCATTGTGATAGAGTGTGGAGATCAAAGATTAATTCTTTGATGGGATTCTCTGGCAGTATGAGACTACTTGAGAATCAGAATGCTTATGTGTAAGAAATATACAGAGCTTTCACACTGATAGGTCCGGTTGAAATTTGTAGGACCAAATTTCTTAAGGTGGGGAGAAAATGTAAGATCCGATTCTACACTACTGTAGAGTCTAATTTCATAAAAGTGATAATGGAAATTAGACAAATAAAGAAGGTTGATTTCCAACAAGGGTGAAAAGCTCCTTGACTTGAGGTGAGAACGGAGCAAATTATGAGAAATACATTACGGGCGAGTAAGCTGGCAGCTCGCTAATGGGCGGGCAAGAGGACATTCGCCAATGGTCACGGTAAGTTGGACAATGGTGTGGGCGAATAGATGAGTTCGCCAACTAGTTGTGTGAGGTAATCACCCGTTGTGACGAAGGATCTGATCGCCCAAGGAATGAGTAGGGCGAGTTGATTGGTTGCCTCTTTGGTTTGGCGAATAGGTAAGTTCACCAAGTTCTTTGCTTAAGATGTTAGCCGAACTGGGCGAGGATTTGTGATCGCCCATTGGATTGAGAAGTTTTATGATAGCAAGTGGGCTAGTAAATCAAACCCGGTGATCGCCAACAATGTAGGAGTAATCGCCAAATCTTAAGTTAGAATAAAGATAAAGTGGCGATGAGCACAGGCAAGCTGTGAGTGTTGGCGAACTGAAAGTGAATTGGTGAGTTGAGGCCTCAGGAATGATGGGGCGAACTCGAAGCAACATTTGTGGACAAAATGAAAATAGATTCAAAACACGTGTGCAGCCAAAATTGACTTTGTAAGTCTTATGGTTGAAGACAATTAATGGAGAAGATGTTAAAGTCAGTAAGGAATTAACCTTATTGGTTGAGAAGTAAAACAAAGTCAATAGAAGCAGAAGATGTGTGTGGAAGGAAGACTTTCTCGCCAATGTAAGTGCAGTTTTTCTTCATGCATTAAATGCATGATAGACGTGAAATAAATGCTGGAAATGAGATAAGACCAAGTAGTGAATTATGATTGGATAGTATGGCTATAAAAGGAGAAACAAATGAGGATAACAGAGTTAGCCAACTCCAGCTTCTTCAGGAAAACCATTTCACCGCAAGTTATGCTCTGTTTCTTCCATTTCTCCGCCATGTTTGATCTACTAAGCTTCACCTTCAGTTAGCTAAGAAGTAAACCAGCTTGCAAACCTTTCCTCCTTAGTTTGATGAGCTGAAGGAATAAGCAAAAGGAGACCAACGTGGGAAGGAAAGCAATTTGTTCTGGAAGTGCAGTTGGTTGAGGTGAGTTTCATATTTTTGAGGTGTTCTTGATGCTCAATGATAGATTTCTATGTTTTATGAAGTAATAAACATAGATACAGTCTTGGTTTTAGTTAGATCCATGGAGAATATGAAAACAAGGAAAATAATGGAATAAGTGACGAGAATGGCGACTATTGTGATCGCCAATAATGAAAATTAGTAACCGCCAATGAGGCGAGTAGATAACAAGGAACTCGCCAAGCACAGTTTTATCCAAATGTGCGAGATCGCCCAGCTCCAGTGAAGTGAATTAGTGGGCGAGCTCAAATGCATAAGCTTCGGGCGAGTTGATATGTGGGTGAACTCCCACATTAAGGCCTTTGTGGCATGGCATGTTGGTTGAGGGCGAGCTCCTTCTGAATAGCCAAAATATATTAATGGCGAGTAATGGCGGGCGAGCTCCCACGTGTAAGCCATTTGATGGATGGCGAGCTCAGTCGGGCGAGCTAGTTAGAGCTCTGTCGGGCGAGTAGTCATTTTATTTATCGCAATCTCGCCAAGTAATATGAAATGAAAATATTAATAGAATTTATAAATTATTTGCAGCTGGGAATTATGAACTCAGTAAATGCGATTTGGAAGGCGAGAAGGAAGTAAGGCTTCGTTGAATCAGGTAAGGGAAATGTGTGTTAAGTGAATGCATGTCCTGTGGAGTTAAGTTTTATAGAAATTATCGAGAAACTGTTTTCTGACATGCATTGGTTTAATAAAGTGTTCTGTCTTGGGCGAGCTAGAAGCCGCCCTTATGATATTAGTTTGGCGAATTGGTATAGAGAGGGCGAGCCATATAGGCGAACCTTTTTGTTTTGTTTTCGAGCGTACAACCCTTGATTTAATAAAAGGCGGGTGAACCATTTTGGGTGAACCCTTTTATATTTTATTTAGGGCGGACGACCCCTAAGTTGAGAAAGTTGTTGGCGAGCCATTGAAGGCGAGCAGGTTTTACATAATGTTTTTAAAAGAAAGAATTGGCGGGCGACTAAATGTTCACCCGTTTGGAGCTAACCCTGGCGAACAGATTTTCGATGGTATTTTCTTAAGGAAAAATGAGCCATTTTAATATCTTTAAAAATAGAAAATATAAACCCTTCTGGGCGAGTTGACTAATGGGCGAGCCACTGAGGGCGAGCGAGTTTTGCTTTCTGATTTAAACGCAAAGTTGGGCGGGCGAACATAAGTTCTCCGCATCGGGCGAGCTGCCATGGGCGAGCCATGTTGGGCGAGCTTCCACGGGCGAGCAGGTTTTAAACGTTGAGATTTTAAAGGTTTTCAAGGTGTTTTGTAAACATAAAGCCTAAACCTTTTTGGGAATTAAATCATTTGAGTAAATGGTAATATGGGTGAGAGAATTCCTTAAAGGTTTTCATGAAATATAAAAGTGATTTTTGGAACTTTAGGCCCTGAGTTCATGCAGTATTATTCATGTAGTTGCGTGACCTACCTGGGGAGGTGGCTCGGTCGATGGACCAACGAGTGCACCTCAGGGCGTCACAGGGCTAATGGACCCGCCAAGTCATCAGCGGTCTCGAGGTCACTTGGCAAGTGGACCCGAGGACCACCTAGACATTGTGGCCATAGACTACTATATCCCTTTTTGGGATTATTATTCCGTTCTCGCAAGGGGGAGGGGGAACGATGATAGCATGATGATGCCTAGTCTAAATTTATTGATTTCTGTTTACTGATAAGAATCATTGAATTCCTATGTATTGTTTACTACATTTTAAAGTAAACTGTTTAGCCAGTAATCTAAATGGTGCGTTGTGAGTATTGTTTACTATATCCACTGTTTTCCTACTTGATATGAATTGAGAAAAAAATAAATATCTCGTGGCATATAGTTTTGCTTTATATAATGCAGCATATGTTTCCTTTACTGAGCGTATGAATCGCTCACCCCCTTATTTTAACTCCACAGATAAAAGACACGGAGTTAGAGAATTAGCTCACAGATGGTTATAGTTATGTTTAAAGTGCTGAGGCATGTTATGCTAAACGTGACAGGTACAGTCTCTTCTCTTTTACATTTCAGACATAAGTGTACAGTACTACTTAAGTGAATTAAGTCAATAGGGGATGTTGGGTGTAAGAAATCATGAAAAGAATTTTCATATTCAGTATTTGATAAATAAATATTTATTATTTATTACGGTCTCTGTTGAATGTTAATAGCATCGCAGACAGCCCAACCGGTAAAGTTGTATAGAAATTCGTGAAAAAGGTGGTAACGGGATGTTACAGTTTCTTTCCTCATTTCATGGGTCAGACATCCCTTAAATGCATGAAGACAAGCTGCAGTTCATGTTGGGGAGAAAGTCTTCCTTCCACCCGCCTCTTTCTTCTTCTAATGACTTTGTTCTATATTTCCACCAATAGCTTTCCAGCCATGTTAGCCTTTAATTAATTTCTTGTCTCATGCAGAATTGACCAGCCTTTAACAGATTGAAGTAAACAACGTGTAGCAGTAGCAAAGTGTCATGAAGTCCACTTTTGCTGCACCTTTGTTGACTTCCATACTCCTTCTCTTCTAAGCATCATTTGTTGCATTAATTCATGAAGACCATTGCAACAAAAGAAGTCAACTGGAACTCTTTTCTTCCTACACGTTATTGACTTTGTTTGCCAACCTTTGATAGCTACTTCAGCCAATAAAGTTCATCCCTTGTTAGACTTTTCTTCAACCTTACCACAATAGCCACAAACGTCAACTTTGGCTGCACGGTTTATTGTTTCCAACTCGCCAAGACTAAGCAAATTATCAACTCGCCCTCTACTTACACCAGGTCGCCACTTTGTTTTGATGCCAACTTTGTATTTGGCCATTACGAAATAATATCCTTTCCTTGGCTATCACATAGAAGTTTGGCGATCACAGTTTATAGCTCTACTCGCCCACTTGCTATTATATGGGAGATCACCAGTCCTCGCCCCCTTAGGCGATCACAAGGTATTGCTCAACTCGCCAATCTTGCTCTGATTCACGCCACACGTTGGCGAACTTACCTATTCGCCAGTATGGCCGTTAGTTACAACTAGCCATCCTCTATTGGCGATCACATTGACTTGGCGAGTACTTATTGCCTTACTCTCCTGCTAGCCTATCATTTGCCCCTCTAAATGTTACTTGCCACACTCATTTCTTGGGCGATCACAAGTCCTCTCCCATTCGGGCGAACGCCTTACACAACTAGCTGGCGAACTCATTTGTTCACCACATGTCATCACCAATTGGTGATTATCCTCTAGCTCGCCCATTGGCGAGCTCTTTCATTAGTACTCGCCCGTCGAGTATTTCACCGAAATTGCTTCTTTCACAACTCATGTTAAGGAACTTTTCATCCAAGTGGAAATCAATATTCATTATTTATTTAATTTCCATTTTCAATTTTTATGATATTAGATTCTACAGTAGTGTTGTAAAATCCGAATTTTATTATACTGTATACCATATGTGTACATTATTGATAGTGGAAATAAATTCTTTTAGTAAAATTAAGAAATCATTTAATGTGAATTTCCACTTTTCATTGTATGTTATAATGTATATATGGTGTATAAAGAATAGATGAGATTTAATTAATTATTAAGGTATGAAAACAATTAATGAGGAGTAATGACTAGAAGACATGGGCGAAAAGAAATGCAAAAAAGAAAAAAAAAAGAGGGAACCTTTTTAGTTGGATTATGGAAGCATTAAATGAGGTAAGACAAAATTAATAATTATGGTTGACATTGGCGTGGGAAAGAAGAAGAATAAAAGGAGAAATTGTAGTTAACAACGTGCAGAAGACCTGTCGCCCGTTCCCTTTTTGACTACAAGCCGTTCATTTGGCTGGAAATTCTTCAACAATTAATGGGCTGTCAGACGAATGGAGAAAAGAGAGAAAGGAGAGCCAATCAACATGGGCGGCTGGAAGAAGTGTTGGCGAGGAGAAGAGAAAAACTGAGCTATTGACGTCTTTTGTTGCACTTTTTCTACCCGTTTTAATGCTGGTTCAGACGTTCCTTTGGTGCAATTTTCTTCGTGAATTAATGCACTACAAGACGGGTAATGATGAGGAAAAGGATAAGGAATAGATGGTGAGTTCTGGTTGGACTAACATGACTATATAAAGAGGCTTCAAGAGAAAGAAACGGATTGAAATGAACTCCATCCTCTCCAGAATCCTTCTCGCCCATTCTGTTTGCTACAAAGATTATCTTGTTCTTCCGTTCCTTTCATAGCCATAGAGTTTTATCCTTCTATCAGTAAACCTTTTTCCTCACCATTGAAGAGCTAAGGAACAAGCAAACTAAAGCTAAGAAAGACAAGAAAGCATTCTGTTGTTGGAGGAGTAACTTGGTAAAGGTGAGTTTCATAGTTTTACAGTTCTCTTGATATTTAATCATAGATATAGCCTGGTTATGAGTGAATATGGTTAAATATATAAGAAAATAGATGGAAAAATAACCAAGAATGAGTAAGAAAACACGACGGGCGAGTAGAAAATTGCTAGTCAAAATGGTTGAGTACTCGCCCAAAGGATGAGACGAGGTTAGGAAATGCTTATGTGAGTTCGCCAGTATTGTGGTCCGGGAGGGCGAGGACAAATGATCACCAAAAGGCGAGAATGGCGATAACAGTGATCGCCCATGTAAAAGTTGATGACCGCCAGTGGGGCGAGTAGGAGAAAAAGAGGTCGCAACCGTAATCCAATACATGGGCGAACTCTCATGAATAATCCGCTAATGGACAGCGAACTATGTTGGGCGAATGGCGAACTGAGTCTCGCCAAAGTGCCATATTATTAGGAAAAATATAAATCCTTTTTGGAAAATATTTATAATTTAAATAATGCTTTTGCAGAAGGGAATTGCGGAAGGCGGGCGAGAAGCAAGGCTGTATCAGACGAGGTAAGGAAGTAGTATGTGATACAAATGCATGTCCTGTGGAGTAAAAATGTTAAGAAAATATTAGAAATTGTTTTATTTTCTGACATGCATCGGTTGATAAACTGTTTTGGTTTCGGGCGAGCTACAGGCCGCCATAAGTTATTTTGTTGGGCGAATTAATTAAGACGGACGAGTAGTTTGTTCTAGGCAGAAACTCGAGCGAGCCAATGGCGAGCTCTCTGTTATGAGAACTGGGCGAGTGCCCTTGTTTTAAAAAGAAATCCGGGTAAGCCATAGTCGGGTGAACCCTTTTTAATGAGATTGGGCGGGTGACCCTTGTTTTAAGTATAAGGCGGGCGAACTGTTATTAGCCAGCCATATTTTTGTCTTGAAAAGCTATGAGGCGGGCGACTATAAATTGCCGCCTTGGCGAATTGACTAGTGGGCGAACTGATTTAAGAATAATTTTCTCAAAACGGAAATTAAATAAATAAATAAATAAAAATTTGAATTAATTTTATTATTTTTGAAAATAGAAAATATCAAATTCTCGGGCGAGTAGTCCCTTGGGCGAGTAGACTCTCGGGCGAGTAGACTCTCGGGCGAGTAGTTCCTTGGGCGAATTGGCTAATGGGCGAGCTGACCCTGGGCGAACTAGCCGTGGGCGAATCAGCTCCAAAAGTGTTTTTCTCTCATAGAAAATGTTGAAATTGAGGGTTGTTTTTACTAGTTATAAACCCTTTTGGAAACTAAATCATTTTATGGAAATGATACATATGATAACTTGATTTTGAGACATTAGGCCATGAGTTCATGCATTATCACTCATATACTTTGCGTGACCCATCTAGGGCGATGGCTCGGGTCAAAGAGACCAACGAGTGCACCCTAGGGCGCCACAGGGCTGATGGACCTGCCAAGTCTTCAGCGGTCTCAAGGTCACTTGGCAAGTGGACCCGAGGACCAACTACAAATTATGGCCATACATCTAGATGAGATAGCCGTGAGGGGCGATGGCCTACGGGTGCACCCCAAAAGCGGATGATTTGTGTTCTTTGCATAATTTAAATTGTTGCCTAGTCTCAATTAAAAGATTTATGAAAGGATCCGGTGAATCCTGTTTCATGTTAACTGTATTTATTATTTCCTAATGAGTGTGATCGTTAGAAAGATTAAATGGTTTCGAGATTATAGCTTTTATTTTTAAAGCAGCATACACCTTCCTTATTGAGCACATTGTCGCTCACTTCTTATTTTTCCACTCCACAGATAACTGATTTGAACTAAGAGACTTACCTTCCTGAGATTGGATATCGAAGGTATGTCGTGTTCTTTTATATATTCAGTAAAGTTATACAGTACTACTTTCAATTATAAGGGAATGTATATACATTTTGAGAAAATAATTTAATTATTCTTATTAAAGTGATAGGAGTTGATAAGCATCACTGACAGCCCAACCGGTAGTAAGTGTAAGATATAAGTGAGTAATATGTTATATAATGGAAATTGGGATGTTACAAGTGTAGAATCGGATCTTACAATTAAAACCTAGCAAGTAGGGCGTTGATACCTTTGGAACAAAACGAATCTAATAAACATGCCTCTTTTTCTTTTTTACTTTAGTTGGAAATTAAATTAGCTTCTTTTTTTTGGTGCAAATGAGCGAGAGAAAATTAAGCTATACAAGACCTGGGTAATCCAACCCCCATAATGTCAAAATGAAGGAAACTTCCCAAACCCGAAGGCAAAGATTCCAGCCTTTGAAGATCATAGGTGCTATCATGTGCAGCATTTGCTAGAAAATCTGCGCACAGGTTCGCCTCTCTGTAGATGTGCCTTAGTGAGCAGGACCAATCACAAACCAACCATTTGCCATTACTGTCACGGCAAAGGCCTCCAGCCGCAGTCCATCCGAGATTAGACCGACCGGAAGCATCGACGTTCACTTTAATAAAATCAGCACAAGGTGGTTGCCAGACGATTGTGCATTGCTCACGGCGGGTTTGGAGAGAGCTAACTGTTCGAGCATGCCAAAATTCTTCTAAGAGATGACATACATGTTTGCTAGGATTTGTAGGCCATGTGAATTCAGCTTTGAAGAATACTTGATTGCGCCATTGCCAATGGTACCAACAACCACACGCAAAAAAGACAGACCAAGGAAACTTGTTGTCAATAATCAACCTATGATCGTTCAAGTTATTTTGCAACCACTCTGACAGTGGTAAGTTATTGAAGGAAATAACTTTGAACTTGTTAGCCATGAAGCCCAAAATTGGTGTGAAGTTGGGCAGGCTCTTAAGGCATGCAGAATACTTTCACCTGATGCCCCATACCTCCTGCAAATACTTGAAGATAAAACACCCCTCTTCACACAAGAATCTGATGTTAGAAGTCTTTGTTTAGCGGCTAACCAAAGGAATGATTTAACACGAGGTGGAATATCTAGTAACCATATCCTTTTCCAAGGGAAGCTAGTGTCCGAGCCTTCTACATTTAGAGGATAGGCCGACTTCACAGAGAAACACCCATTTGGAGAACAAGACCAATAAAATCTATCAGCATCAGTATTCGAAATGGGCATGAGAGATAGTTGGTGTCGAAGATCAATAGGAAGAAAAGATAACCTCTCCCAATTCCATGTACCATCCTCCTTCAATTGTAAGTAGACCTGACAATTTGTGTCAAAAATTCGTTTTCGTGTCATGTAAAACCGTGTTCGTGTCGTGTATTCGTGTCAAAAATTCGTGTCGACACGGAAAACTCAAAATGTTATTTTTAGTTTTTACCACATTCATATATTAATTTTACTTAATTTTAACCCCGTGTCATCTCGTGTCACCTCATGTCATTTACTCGTGTCGTATTCGTGTCGTGTCTAAAATTGCCAGGTCTAATTGCAAGGAAAATAAAGACACTTATCATAAGGATTTTTTTTATTATTTCTTGTTTCATATAATTTTCAATAAACTGTTTCCATTAGATAATTAACCTAATTAAATAAGATTTTGAAAACAAATTAATCTAAGCTTGTCTTGTATGTAGTTTAATTATTCACCTTGTGTAGTTGGAGAAAAAAGATTAAAATTAAAAAACAAAAGGAAGAAGAGGTAAAAAAGAAAAGAAAAAAATTATTCTCTTCAAGGTTTTACCTTCTGCTTATACCATTTAGATAAGTAACAAACAGTGTTGTCTTGATACGAATCAAGTCCAATATTACAAGAATATGACCTTTTCTTTATACCAGTTTTGTCTTTCACTTTTCAAGAAGTAATCTTGTGGTGCTCCAACCTTCCCTCACTTCAAAGTTATGCCATTCTTTAATAATAGTGGTAACTTAATTAATTAGAAAGCAAAAACAAGATGAATTTGAAGATAATTTTCTAAAAATGGTTTTCATTAGATAATTAAACTTACAAGTCCAAGATTTTGAAAACAAATCCAAGCTTATCTTGTATGTAGTTTATTCATCCATGTATAGTGGAAAAAAGAAAAAAAACTTACAAAGAAAAATTTTAAAAATAAAAGATAGAAAAAAGGAAAAAAAAAAATAGAAATTCTCTATTCTCTTCAAAGTTATATATCTTGTGTGTAGTTTATTCACCTTGTATAGTGGAAAAAGATGAAGAAAATTATATAAAGAAAAACTAAAAGATAGAAGAGGTTAAAAAAGAAAAAAGAAAAAAAAAACCTTTATCCTTTCAAGATTAGCTTGTGCTTAAACCATTTAGTTAAGCAATTAATAGTACTTTACTTTTGAAGAGCCAGAGTCCGACATATCCCCACTTCAAAAGTTATGCCATTCTTAAATAATTATAATTTAGGCACCATAAAGAATTTAGAGTGGTAAATATAACTTAATTAATTAGAAAGCAATAACAAGATGAATTTGAAGATAAACCTTCTATAGAGACTGGAAACTGAATAAAAGATTACAGATTGAAGCCCTTACAAATTACAAGAATAAATCTTCTATCTAAATTATCATGTTATTTGAAAAAGAATATTAGATAAATTAAAGAAAGGAAAACAGGGTAAAAATTCTTTTTTCAATAAACAATTCTCATTCAGTGTAAATACATAAGTATAAATTTGAACCATAGGCTTACTCCCATTAACCCATAATTTTGCTGCTACCTAACCCACAAACAGAAATCAGAAATGGAGCTTCAACATTTTAGCCATGAACATCCACTGGTGCTCACTGAAGAGCATAGTCATGAAACTGAGAAGGTTTATTGCTCAGGATGTGGGGAGCTGATGTCAGGTCCAAGCTTCAGTTGTATGGAATGCAGGTTTTACCTTGACAAGCAGTGCGCTGAGGCACCCTCTGAGCTGAATCACCCATTCCATCGCAATCACAGCCTTAATCTTCTAAAAAGGCCACCATACGAGGGTGAATGTCCGTGCAATTTCTGCAAACAAACATGTAAGAATTATGTTTATCATTGTTCTTGCGAAGTAAACCTTCATATCAAATGTGCTTTGTTTTCATATAACATTGGTGAGAAAAGAACTGCAGAGTTTCAACATATTGCCCGTATAGATCCATTGATCTGTACGGAAAATTGTTCTGAAAAACTCAGAAAAGCCAAGTGCTTTGCCTGTCGGAAGCCATTAGTGGATTCTGTATACTTTTCTCCTGATTGTGGATTTTACCTTCATCAAAAATGTGTTGAACTACCTGCAAAAATCAATCACCTTTTGCACCATCAACATCCTCTCATTCTACAATTTGGCCATCATAGACTCCCTTGCAATATTTGCCAAAATACCCCACTTTATGGATTTGTTTATTGTTGTCCACCTTGCAAGTTTGTCCTTCATATTGAATGTGCTGCAATACCTACTGAAATCAATAACCTTTATCACCGTAAACATCCTCTTATCCTTCGATTTGAAAAAGATGATGGTGCTTTCCTTTGCCAGATATGCCAACAAACCCAACATAAGAAAATTGTTTATTGTTGCTCAGTTTGCAAGTTTGCTCTTCACATTGATTGTGCGTCAGCACCACCTGCAGTTATTGAAGATAAAAGTCATCAACACCCATTCATCCTGTTCCAGAGACATGTCCCATTCACTTGTGATGCATGTGGCACTCCAGGGACTTGTGAATCCTACATTTGTGCTACATGTAGCATTATGGTCCATAAGAAATGCATTTCATTGCCAAAAATCATTCAATTCCGTCGACATCAACACCACATCTTCCACAGCTATATCCTTGAAGAAGATGGATCTGAAACCAGGGAATGCAGAATTTGTTATGAGAAGGTGAACACAAAGCACGGTAGTTACTTTTGTTCTAAATGCAATTTCATTGTACACGTGAATTGTGCATTAAAGGACACTAGATTGTACCGTGTAGTTGACTCAGTTGAAACGGATGAAGCCATACACTTAGCATTTGAACATGTGACAGCCACATCGATAAAGCATTTCAGTCATGATCATAACTTATCATTGACTGAAGACATTAGGGATCACAAACAATGTGACGGCTGCCTACTATCCATCTCGGCTTCTTCTTACTATTGTTCACAATGTGATTTCTTTCTCCATAAAGCCTGCGCTGTGTTACCTATGAAGAAGCATTTCTGGTATCACCAGTGCTTCAATCTTCTTAGTCTTACTTGGGGCTCCATTTTCGAATGCGCAGTTTGTGGCTATGAATGTAGTGGTTTTGCCTACACTTGTGATAAATGCAAGGGACGTTACTGCCTTCGATGTGTATTAGTTTCTGACATCCCCAGATGTCAAGGACATGAACACCCCCTCCATTTTTATGGTGAGTATGAAAGGCCGTGCAATGCTTGTGGTGATTATACAAAATTCGCATACGGTTGTAAGCGTTGCAGTTTTGTTTTGCACCACAAGTGTTTAACACTACCGCTTACAGCTCGACACAGGTCAGATGACCACCTTCTTTTTCTCACCTATCAGGATGAGAACAAATATCCAGAATCTCATTACTGTGACATTTGTGAGAAAAAAAGACACCAAAACAATTGGTTTTACCATTGTAAGATTTGTGACAATTCAGCTCATCCCAAATGTGTTCTTGGAAGATGCACATTTATCAAGCCCGGGAGCATCTACAGAAATGAAGATCATGCACACCCTCTCACTTTTGTCCAGGTTCATTATTATCCAGAATGCCATATATGTGGTAAACTCTGTCTTGATTTGGCTCTAAAATGTAATACGATTGGGTGCAGTTATATTGTTCATTGGGAGTGTATAAAACCTCCTCCTCCTCCTCCTAAAGAACTCACCGGCAGTGGTTGCTGCAGTATTTTGTAATTATTTGTGTCATTAGTTGATTATTAGGGTTGACAGATGTCCATATATATATATATATATATATATATATATATATGTATTATGTAATTTGAAGTGATTATTTATGATATCTGTGTGGCAAATTTAAATATTGGAAGAATTGTTTAGTTTAAATAATGTTAGGCTTCTATGTATTTCAGCCCATTTGTTATCACTCAGAAGAAATTTCCTTTTTTATGCCCACCCTAACAGAGTTTATCAAAGATGTTACACCATTTCTATACATACATACATATATATTTATGTATATATATACATACATACATACATACATATTTATGTATGTATATATATACATACATATATATATGTATGTATATATATATATATACATACATACATATATATATATATATATATATATTCTAGTCTTTAAGTTTTTTGGGGAATGCTGCGAACAGACAATTTTAATCGTCACTTTTAACATTTTTACTTTTATTGGGCTACATCACTTCTTAATTTTCGTGAACATGGATTATTCATGTAAGAAGTAAAAAGTTAAAGTATGTGGTGCTAAAAAATTCTTTTTCAAATAACTTGTAATTGTAAGCAATCGATTTTTACGTAAAACTAAAAAGTGACGTGGTCTAATAAAAGTTAAAGTGTTAAAAGTGATTATTAAAAGTGATTGTCTCTAGTATTCTTTTTTTTTTTTTATAAATTTCCTCAATTACAAAAATGTAGCAATGTATTGTTAATATTTGGAGTACTAATGGAATGATGTATATAAACATAATACGATTGTAAAAACTGAATTTAATTATAATAATATATATTCTCTTACTTTCTTTTAACCACAACAAGATTATTGAATTAAATTTAAATTATAGAAAAGTTAGAAATACAACACTATATTTTTATCTTTTTAAGTTATTCCAAATTAATATTTTATGTTATATTTATTATTTTTAATGAAATTGATTATAGAAGATAAATGTGGGAGAGATTTTATATTTATAGATATTATCTCTACGTAAAGTTACTAATACTAATAGAGTGATTATATTTACTAATTTTAATAAAATTAAGTTTTTAAGGATAAAAAATAAAACTATATTGAATTTGAGTTTTGATTGTAACTTCTGATCCGTACGGATTTACAATCGAGCCACTTTTTTCACAACAATTAATAACAACAAATAAGGTGCCGACTAGGTGACCAAAAAAAAGGGTGCCGACTAATTTTGTGGTACTCATACTCAAACCCAATTACCAAACATAATGCTCATATCCTATTTTCAAACCTAATTAGTGATATTTTATTAAAATTCAATTAAAACTCAAAGTAGTTTATTTAGTTAAAAAGTGGTTCAGATACTCATTAAAAGAGTTCAACCTAATCCAAATTCACTAATAAAAAATATAATAAAGATAGATTCATTTACACATGTATAAAATTAATTGTTTTATACATTTTTTATAGCTGTAAATGGGATTAATATTTTTGCAAATTAATTATTGGGATTAAAAAAGCAAAAAAAAAAAAACTTTATCCTCTTCAAGATTAGCTTGTGCTTAAACCATTTAGTTAAGCAATAAATGGTACTTTACTTTTGAAGAGCCAGAGTGCGACATATCCCCACTTCAAAGTTATGCCATTCTTAAATAATTATAATTTAGGCACCATAAAGAATTTAGAGTGGTAAATATAACTTAATTAATTAGAAAGCAATAACAAGATGAATTTGAAGATAAACCTTCTATAGAGACTGGAAACTGAATAAAAGATTACAGATTGAAGCCCTTACAAATTACAAGAATAAATCTCCCATTTAAATTAGCCTGTTGTTTGAAAAAGAATATTAGATAAATTAAAGAAAGGAAAACAGGGTAAAAATTCTTTTTTCAATAAACAATTCTCATTCAGTGTAACAACATAAGTATAAATTTGAACCATAGGCTTACTCCCATTAACCCATAATTTTGCTGCTACCTAACCCACAAACAGAAATCATAAATGGAGCTTCAACATTTTAGCCATGAACATCCACAGGTGTTCATTGAAGAGCAAAGCCATGAAAGTGAGAAGTTTATGTAAGAAATTTTGATCAATTTATCTGATATGTCAACACTGAAAACAATACATCATAGATTATAAATGCGGAACAGGATACTAACCTCCAGCCATTGATACCGAAATATTGAGCCGCGATAAAATTGCGTTCTTTTCGTATTTGATCTTCTAATCTTAAGCAAACTCACTAATGGTGTGTTTTTTAAAATGCTCAAATTAGGGATCCAATACCTTATCTTTTTCTTTATATACGTCTTCTCATTAAAAACGTCAATAATAAAATATAGGACCACAATAGGAAGTTTTAAGAGGATATGAAACTAACCTCAAGTATTTTATTTCCTATAAAACACTACTAACTAAGTAGTTAACTTATGTGGGGAACTTACAATTTATTGCTCAAGATGTGGGGAGCTGGTGTCAGGTCCAAGCTTCAGTTGTATGGAATGCAGGTTTTACCTTGACAAGCAGCGTGCTGAGGCACCCTCTAAGCTGAATCACCCACTCTTTGGCAATCACAGCCTTAATCTTCTAAAAAGGCCACCATACAAGGGTAGATGTTGGTGCAATTTCTGCAAACAAACATGTAAGAATTATGTTTATCATTGTTTTTGTCGAGTAGACCTTCATATCAAATGTGCTTTCTTTTCATATGACATTGCTGAGAAAAGAATTGCAGAGTTTCAACATATTGCCCGTATAGATCCATTGGTCTCGAGGGAAAATCTTACTGAAAAACTCAAAAAAGCTGAGTGCTTTGCCTGTTGGAAGCCGTTACTAGATTCTGTATACTTTTCTCCTGATTGTGCATTTTACCTTCATGAAAAATGTGTTGAACTACCTGCAGAACTCAATCACCTTTTGCACCATCAACATTTTCTCATTCTACAATTTAGCCATCAAGGACTTTCTTGCAAGATATGCCAAAAAACCCAAGAAGAGGGTTTTGTTTATTGTTGTCTACCTTACATGTTTGTCCGTCATACTGAATGTGCTGCAATACCTACTGAAATCAATAACCTCTATCACCGTAAACATCCTCTTATCCTTCGATTTGAAAAAGATGATGGTGATTTCCTTTGCCAGATATGCCAACAAACCCAACATAAGAATATTGTTTATTGTTGCTCAGTGTGCAAGTTTGCTCTTCACATTGATTGTGCGTCGGCACCACCTCCTGTTATTGAAGATAAAAGTCATCAACACCCATTCATCCTGTTCCAGAGACGTGTCCCATTCACTTTTGATGCATGTGGCAGTGCAGGAAATTATGCATCCTACATTTGTTCTACATGTAGCATTATGGTCCATAAGAAATGCATTTCATTGCCACAAATCATCCAATTCTATGGACATCACCACCACATTGTCCACACCTATTTCCTTGAAGAAGATGGATTTGAAATGTGGGAATGCAGATTTTGTCATGAGAAGGTGAACATAAAGCACGGTTGTTACTTCTGTTCTAAATGCAATTACATGGTACATGTGAATTGTGCACTGGAGGACCCTTGTCAGTACAATATAGTTGACTCATAGAAACAGAAGAAGCAATGGACTTAGCATTTCAACATGTGACATCCACATCGATCATGTCAGCCATGAGCATAACTTAGCATTGAGTGAAGACACTAACGGCAATAAACAATGTGACGGCTGCTTGCTACCCATCTCGACTTCTTATTACTATTGTTGACAATGTGATTTCTTTCTCCACAAATCTTATGCCGAATTACCTACGAAGAAAGACCTTTGGCAACACTTTCACTATCATATGGGTTACTATGACCGATGTCTTCATACACTTACTTCAGGCTGCATTTTCAAATGTGCAATTTGTACGTATGAAACTAGTGCTTTTGCCTACACCTGCGATAAATGCAAGCAACGTAGCTGCCTTCGATGTACTTTGGTTTCTGACATCCCCAAATGTCAAGGACTTGAACACCCCGTCCCCTTTTATATGAAGTATAAAGGGTTGTGCAAAGCATGCGGTGAGTTTACTGAAACTGCGGCATACAGATGTAAGGGTTGCGATTTTGATTTGCATCACAGCTGTCTTATGTTGCCAGTTACAAGCTCACTTATCATGATAACAACGATTATCCAGAAAGTGGTTGTTGTGATATTTGTGAGAAAGAAAGAAACCCAAATCATTGGTTTTATCATTGTGCAATTTGCAACAGTTCAGCCCATCCCAGATGCGTCGTTGGAAAACACTCATTTATCAAGCCTGGAAGCACTTACACAAAAGGAGATCATCCCCACCCACTCACTTTTGTCCGGGAAGTTCATTATTATTCAGAATGCCTTATATGTGGTAAGCTCTGCTTTGACCTGGCTCTTGAATGTAAGATTGGATGCAAAAGAGGGGGCAGAGGAAGAAGAGTCAGAGGAAGAGTAGCAATGAGACAAATAAGCGGTTGACTGATGGCACCCAAAATTGCTGCTTTTGCTGGTTGTTTCTATACTGTATATTTGCAGTTTTATGTAATTATTTGTGCACTTGTTTGTTATTATCATTTGAGAATGTACAAAATCATGGCTTGATGATATTATGTATATAATGTACTTGGAATTGATTATTTATGATATTTTTGTGGCATATTTGAAGAACATTGGAAGAATTTCTTGGTTTATTTCTATGTTTTTCAGCTCTACAAGTTGATTCGCTGTCATTTGAAGAAACTTCTTGTTTTATACGCACCCTAACAAATAGTTTATCCAATATGTTACATGATTTGTAAATATTTTACACTTTAATTTTTTTTCCGTTTTGATAAATTTCCTCGTTTTTTTTAGCAGTACTGCACATAAATTTCCTCTTAATAATATTGATTATATTTTTAATTATAACTAGTATAATGCCCGCGCGATGCCGCAGGATGAAAAGGAAAAGAGTGGAATAAAAATGCAAAACAGCAAGAAGGTAGGGAGGAATTCAAAATACAAATCAGCTGGAAGATGCTTGTGACAAAAAGATCTAAATCATGCAATAGGAAAATATCCAACTGGACCAAAGGTTTAAGTTCACTTTAAAAAGCAACAAAATATTCAACTGCAACAAAGGTGACTTAATCAAGAATTGATTGATTAAATATGAAGTAAATTAAACTTTAATTGTGTGAATTCAAATCAATCTATATTAAAGCTGGAATGTATTCATTTTATTTGGTGTTGCCGTTTTTAGGTTATGTTAATAAAGCAAGGAGATAAAGACTTTATAGATCCGTTCAAAAACTAAGAAGGCATTTAAGGGAGCAAAAAACACATTAAAATTGATATCTATATGCAGTTCTTTGATCTAAATTGGAGTTATGAGGAATGAATGACAAAACATTGACAAAAAGAGACATGATGACATGGCAAACACATCAATGGCATAATGTGTTCGGCATTCCTCATATTCATGTCACAAAAAGATGGTTTAAACAAAAGTACTTTAACATTATGCTCCCAACGAAATATACTGATCAACAAATGATGGTTTTGCAAGGCAAAAGGCTCATTCTTTTTTTATCTGTTTGCCCTATAAAATAAATGACAAAAACTTTGATATCTCTCAGGAAGCCAAATCAACAGGAAGTTAACAGACATTCATGATGATATGTGTATTATTATTGTTCATTCCTAAGGAAAGTGTAACATAAAAAGGCAACAATTCAATCTATATATATGTAACATCCCAAGTCCACAAAATACAAAATATTCACTTATAAATTACGTTAACTTACCGGTTGGGCTGTCTGTAATGCTTAACAATTCCTAACACCTTTATAAGAATTAGTACTCTTAATTCCACGTACTAATTTGGAAGTATGAATTATTAAAATTTTCCTTAAGATGTATATACATTCCCTTATATTTAAAGTAGTACTGTACAATTTTACTGAATATATAAAAAAATAATGTACCTTCGATATCCAATAACTGCTGACTCTAGCAGTCGATAATCCCTGGAAGTTAATTCTCTTATCCAAGATCAACAATCTGTGGAGTGGAAAATAAAGGGTGAGCGACAACGTGCTCAGTAAGGAAGATGTACGCTGTTTTAATACAAATCAAACCATATCCCCCAAAACACTTATTTTTTTTCTTAACAGTAAACAGTAAATAGGATTTAACAAATCCTCTCAATAACCAGAAATCAACAAGTTGAGACTAGGCATCACCCTATAAATAAATGATGCTATCATCGTTCCCTCTCCCCCTTGCGAGAACGGAATAATCCCAACAGGGATACAGTAGATCTATGGCTACAATCTATGGGTGGTCCTCGGGGTCCACTTGCCTGGTGACCTCGAGACCACTGATGACTTGGCGGGTCCAGCAGACTTATAACTCATAACTGCATGAAACTAGGGGCCTAAAGTCTCAAAACCAATTTATATCTCATAACTAACCTTTAAGGAATACATTCATGAATTTAAATCATTTAAATAATTAATAATTCCAAAGAGGTATTATTTTCATTTTCGTACACTGTAATTCAATTAATAAATATTCATGCTAAAGTGAGAAAACATATTTAAAAGCTGCTCACCCATGGTCAACTCGCCCATTACGGTTCGTCCATGGCCAGCTCGCCAGTGGGGTGAACTAGTGTTCGCCCACCAACTTTAGCATTTAAAAACCAACAAGTAAAATTGGTTTGCCCACAATGGCTCGCCCATGACCAGTCCGCCTATTGTGGCATTGCCCATGGTCAACTCGTCCAGTGCAGCACTTCCATGGTCAACTCGCCCAATGCGACGCTTTCATGGTCAATTCGCCCATTTTTATTAAAATAAGGTCGTCTGCCTAAAACATTTTAAAAGAGTTCGCCCATCCGTGGCTCGCCCGGATTTCCATTTAAAACAAGTTTACTCGCCCAAGATATCATAAAAAGGGGTCTTCGCCCAAATATCATAAAAGGTTTGGCTCGCCCGCCCTTATCAGTTCGCCCAACAATCAAAAGGGTTGGCTATCTTTGTAGCTCGCCCAAGTCAAACAGTTTATCAAATAAATGCATGCCATAAACCAAAACAATTTCTTAATATTTTTATAATATTTCTACTCCACAGGGCATGCATTTTACTTCACATACAACTCCCTTACCTGGTATTACAAAGCCTTGTTTCCTGCTCACCTTTATCAACTCTCAATTTCTGGCTGCAAAACAAATCATTAAGACCATCAATATATTCTGTCCAAATTCTTCCAACACTTTGGCGAGAATCCTCTAACTCGCCCAAAATACTCGCCATTTATATAATGGCTTATGCATGGGAGTTCGCCCAACATGGGAGCTCGCCCCACTTCAACTTAACTCACCATGCTCATGAATTTCAGTTCGCCATTCATGGCTTTTATTCAGAGATGGGCTTGCCCATGAATTGAATTAACACTTGTCGACCTCTTTATTTCCTACTTGCCTAATTGGTGATCACTCACATCCTTCATGGGCGATCACAATAGTCACCATTCTCGCCCTTTTTGGCGATCATCAATTTCAACATTTTGGGCGATCATAGCCCTCGCCATTCGCCCTCGCCCATTCGGGAATTGTTCTGATTATCCAAAGAGTTGGCGAACATGTATGTCGCCGACTTATACATCTCTTGAGCTCGCCTCAACCTTTGGGCGAGTACTCACCTATTTGGCAAGTAGTTAAGTAATTCTGTTCTCCGTTCGCCCATCATGTTTCTTTTTTTTTTTCGTTCTTGATTATTTTCCATCCAGTTTCTTATATATTCCAACAATATTTAACTAAAATCAGGCTATATCTATGTTTATTACGTTGTAAAACATAGAAATCTAGCATTGAACATCTAGAGAACCATAAAAATATAGAACTCACCTTAACTGAGTTGCACGTTGAGAAACAGAGTGTTTTTCTGCCTCACTTAGCTTTACTTTGTTTGTTCCTTAGCTCTTCAACACTACAGAAGAGGTTTGGCTAACTAAAAGATAAAGTTTCATGGCTCATGTATGAGAGAAACGGAAGAACAAATTGTGAGCTTGCAGTGAAAACAGAAAAGGCGAGAAGGATTTTGAAGAAAATGAAGTTTGCTAAGTTAGTTTTCCTCGTGTATTCCTTCTTATATAACCTTGCTTATCCTATCAGGACTTACCATTTATTCATTATCCCTTTCTTCATCATTTCCTTGTCTTCTAGCTTATTAAATGGTGAAGAAAATGGCAACTCAAGTAAATGGCGAGTTGAAATTTTCCACAGTTCATTAAATGGTGAAGAATATTGAAAAGCAATCTCTGCACATTTTGACTAAATTTTCTCTCCTTTCTTCTTCCTCTCCTCGCCAATTCCAGCCACTATTATTGACTTTGTTTCTCATCTTTTCTTCATTTGTCCAACAGCATTTATTCCCTTTTAACATCTCCCATTTCGGTTCCAGCCTTAATTCTTCACATTTGTTCATGCTTCATTTAATGCTTTCATACCACAAATACTATCTTCAACCCTTTTTATCCAGATTAAATCCCATCTATTTCTTGTTGCACTTTGATGTTTGTTTTTCTTTCTTTTATATACCACACTATAAGTCATAACTTAAAATGAAAAGTGGAAATTCACATTCAATATTTTCTTAAATTTTACTAAAAGAATTTATTTCCACTATCAATCATGTACAAATATGGTATATAGTATAATAAAATTCAGGTCTTACAATATAGGGCAAATATGTTAGTTGCAATAATGGACGATTACGTTTGGGAAAAAGTTAAATAACCTGGATTTAAGGTGTTTCAGGAGCATGTCTTCAGAGTCAGAGTTATCTGCAGAATGAGTAGGGGGTTTGAGCTATGTGATGCTTGATTAGAATGCTCGCTACAGCAGGAAATAATTGATTTAACAATTAGATATAATGCACAAAGGCTCGGGTTCTATGCCTAAATAGTAATCTAAATCACTTGGCTTCTCCTTTCTAACAACATATTGAGATTAAGAAAAAATTTTAAAGATGTTAAAAACCATCATAGATGCTTGAAATCTAATCTAAATGTCACTTCAATGATTAATGAGTATTATGTTCTAGCATAATGCATGGTGTATCTACATGGATTAAGGCAAAAAAAATCACAATCAATGTTAACAGGAAAATAAACCAAAGACCTGAAAGCAATTTTCTTTCATGGTGGCGCTTTAATTCTTGTTCCAGCATTATCGAGCACATCACCAAGAGGTATAGAAGTAGGTTCTCTGATTCTGCAAAGTTAGATGTTATCAATGCATGAACTTTACACATTTGATAACAGTAAACACATAGAATCATAAAGTTATTTTTACTTTATCAATGCATCGAGAGAATGGGAATTTCATTGAACTCTCTATCAGGTAAGCGAAGGCAAATAAAGTTACAAAGCTGAAAGGACCATAAATTAGGAATAGTAATCCATCGACATTTGGTCTTTATGAAATTTGCTTCAATAAATTATGAATTTCACAAACAAAGCGGAATAAGATTAGAAGGGAGTCTTGCCTTTAATTTCTAAAAATAGGGGGAAAAAACAAATTCAATGCAATCAACTTCGAATACAAAACAGGCAGAACGTATACACCAACACCCAATAACTGAGAAGCAAATTTGTAACGACCCGTTACCGCATTTTTCACCTTATTTTACACAACTTATCCGGTTGGGCTGTCTGTAATACTTCACTTTTACTAACTGTTAAATAAATTTACATAACATTGTTTATATTATACACATCCCCTATCTTAGTTAATCAGATAAGTAGTACTGTAGACATGTCTAAATACAGAAAATAAATGATCGTACCTTATATAAATCAGTCGGTCTGTCACATTATCCATTAGGTGCAGCCGTAATCCACAAATATTGGATCTCACAATCATCAAAACCTGAAATGTTAATATTGGGGAGTGAGCAAACCACGGCTCAGTAAGAGAGTTATATACTACACTTGATATTCAGCTATCTATATGCTGAAAATAATTTTTTTCATTTTCTTTAAAATCTTCCTAGCTGGCTCTAGGCTCACATGTAGGAAGGATACTACAGTCGGCTAGGGATCCAGATAGAGTAAGGCAGGTATTTTAAAATACCTGACTTGTTCCGGAACCTAGAAGCAACTGTAGAGAGTATTAAATCCATTTTTCTCAAAACGATATGATCTTCGTTTTTTTTTCCACAGAGTAAACCATTTATTTCTTTTCACTTCAGTACCCTTTAAAACACGTGACAGTACAGTGATTTGTAAATATCCAATCATTGGATAATCACTTCTTTGATTATTTCTATCTTAGAAATAATTCTTATATTATTCTTTTAGAATAAACATCTAGTTCTCTTTTCAAATCAGTAACCGTATCGTACAGTTCAGTAAAACAGTATATTCAGTATTCAGTAAAACAGTATCTCGATACGGTTTAGTCAATAACAATAAACCGTAGCTACCAATTCAGTAAATAGTATACGGTAGCTTTCCGTTTAGTAAAACAGAAATCAGTGGCTACCACTTCAGTGCACAATACAGTTCTGTAAACACAGTATTTTGGTACGATTTTTCATCAGTAAACAGTGATCAGTGCTCAGTACAATAAACAGTACAGTAAATAGGATTCCGTAAATCCTTTCAGTAAACAGTAATCAGTGTGTGAGACTAGGCATCAAATAAATCATGCTCTCATTGTTCCCTCAGGAACACAAGTCGTCCGCTTTTGGGGTGCACCCGTAGGCCATCGCCCCTCACGGCTATCTCTGCTAAATCTATGGCCATAATCTATAGGTGGTCCTCGGGTCCACTTGCCAAGTGACCTTGAGACCTCTGATGACTTGGCGGGTCCATCAGCCTTGTGACACCCTGAGGTGCACCCGTTGGTCCATCGACCCGAGCCACCGCCCCAGGTGGGTCACGCAATTACATGAATAATAATGCATGAACTTAGGGCCTAATGTCTCAAAACAGTATAAACCGTACCATAGCCTTTATGGATTTTTAAACACCGTAAATCAAATATCCATAAGGCTCACATGTAAATATAATCACCTTTACGAAATTTATAAAATAAATAACATTTTTCAAATTATTTCATAAAGGTATATATCATGTTTTCCATACGATGAAGACAGTTTGCAAAATCATCACTGAAAGTATAGAAAGGCAAAACTGTCTTTTCTCCACCGTAAAACACTTATGCACGCTTTTCCATGCTTTCACTTGAAAACATGGTTTTTCAATAATTTATGAAAAATAAAATATTTATTTTTCCAAATTCATAAATCCCATAACCATGTTTCTTTCTAAAAACACGTGTAGAGACCTCTAGTCTCGAAAATCATAGTTTTTTCATTTCTTAACCTTTATGGAATTTATATAATTATTTATCTCACAATTAAAACCATAAAGGTTTTATATTAAATCAAGTGAATATTTAAGAATATTTATAAAAATATTCACTTCAGTCTCTTTTTCATTTTTATCTCGTTTCACGTGAAATATCACCTATCGGGTGAATTTTCGGTGATTTCCTTTTCACCATACTCGAAAACATGAATATTTTAAAATTAAATATCACTATATTCATGTTTTATGAAATTTACTTGATTTCTCGATTTTCGTACCTGAAAATCGTTTCACATGAAATCAAATCATTTATTATGGTTTTCGGTGATTTTCGGTAAATTTTAGTAATTTTTCGATAATTTTTCGGCAGTATAACGGCTGCCAATTTGGCTAGCCTCCTGCACGAAAATACAGTTTATATTTCTCAACCAGTATTTCACCGCAATTTAAAACCGATAAATCACCAAAATTTCAAAACCAATCATTATAAATTGCATTTATAATTTAAATGCATAATTTAAAACATGTGGCCGAATATCCTTACAGGCGGCACATGTCTCCCTTACCTGTTTCGGGTCGATGACTGCCTCTCGAAGGTCGCGTCCGTGTTCACCTCGCCCGATTCCATCGGCTCGATCATCGAGGGAATTTTCTGAAATTTAAATTCTAAAATTTAGAATTTTTCCATAATTATTTAAATAATTAAATTATTTAAATAATTTAATACTTTTCGGGATTTCTTACCGATTCCCGTATTTTTCGGGATTTCCCGTAATTTCCGAATTCTCGGGAATTTTCCAAATTCCCGAAATTCCTTTCCCTTTTTTTTTCTTCTTTTTCTTCCTTCTTTCTTTTTCTCTTTTCTTTTCTTTTCTTTTTCTTTTTCCTTTTTCTTTTCTTTTTCTTTTTCTTTTTCCTTTTTCTTTTCCTGGCCGGTTCAAGCCCTTCAGACCGGCTCCACCCTCCTCGCCGCCGGTTCTCCTCCGGTGGTCGGTTCTCCGGCGGTTCGGGGGCTCAGCAGCTAGCTGGCGTCGAGGCGAAGTTGCCGGTGGTCTCAGCTTGGCCTGGATCGGTGGCACGGCGGCGGATCTACTCGGTTTTGCCTCGGTCAATTCTCCTCCTCCGCCGGCCTTCCTCCGCCGTTCCCAGCCTCTCCGGTGGCCTCCATCCCTTTCCTCTTCTTCCGGCGGTGCTTCAACTGTGGTGGCGGTGGCCGGTTTGGCCGGCAACGCCAGATCTGGTTTTCCTCTTTCTCTTTCGGTTTCGCCGAAATTTCCTTCTGTTTCCTTTCCGATCTCCTTCGCCGATCGTCCTCTTCCCTTCCTTTCTTCGCCGGCGACATCGTCTCTCCCTTCCTCTCTCTTTTCCCTCGTCGGCGGTGGCAGCTCTGCCACCATCGATTCTGGCTGGGGAGGATCGGGTTTGCTTCCCCGATTCTTCCTTTCCTTTCCTCTTTTGTTTTTTCCCCCTCTTTCCATATTTAGTATATAATATACTACTATATATTATATACTATAACATATATTTTATACATATATTATTTCCAATTTAAATAACTTTCATATATATATATTTTCAACTTTAATGTAAATCAATATTTACATTTCTCAATTATATGTATATATATATAATTATATATACATAAGAGATTTTACTAAAATACATATGTATTTGTATAAAAATACATTTATATAATTAAATTATATAAACGTATTTCCTATTTTCTTTTCTCATCTTCTTATTTAATTTGGATTTTCCATTTATCCAAATTAAATTTTCTCATTTCTTTTTTTGAATTTCTCGATTTGTCACTTCTTCAATTCTCGGGATTTTCACCAATATCCCGCTCTCACAATTTTATTTATTTATTTGCTCTAATATTAATTTCCAATAATTGGAAAATTTACGGTTATCACAAAATTTCAACCCAAAAAATAGAGGTTTGATACTAATTTTGTGATTACTAAGAAGCTACCACATTAACTTTTAGCTTTGAGTAATACAATTAAAACTATAAATTGGTTGAAGTATAAAAACTTCAAAACATACAAACAACATTGTAATCAAATTTTAGACAAAATGTCTTAAGAATCAAGACATGAATACATATATTTAAAAATGAAAAATGTAAGATTATTTCAATCAACAATCTTGACACAGATTTCACCTTTGAAAGCGAATTAATTTTACGCAAATACAATGTACAAAGAGGAGGACGGAAAAAAGATTCTCATAACTCGGTTTGTCACATGCTTGGAAAAGCTGTAATAAGTTGTGTATCAAATGCAAGAGCCACTATTATTGACCTTATACTAATTTAACTTAATTTTCTTTTACATGTTTTTCCTTGCTTATAATGTTGTTTTATGTTATTTTCACTTTCTCTATTTAATGTCTTACCCTCATAATGTCATTGTGATTAACCTTATATATTTGTTTTTGAATTCTAACATGTTGATGATGATTGCCACAACTCTAATTATTATAATTTCCATAATCCCATAGTCCATATTATATTTTTCCATCTCTATGGCATAAGGTGATGATTTTGTTTATAACTTTGTTTCATTTTGATAGTAATCAGTTTTTTATATATGGATGCAATGTAATTTTGTGTTGTTATAGCATGTTTTATTTATTTCCTAATTGCTTTAGCACTATGATTGTTTCCTAATTGTTTGTTCTTTATTTGAACATAAATTTGAGATAAAAGATAAGTTGGACAAGTTCATTTATTTAAGCCAAAAGATAAGTTGTTTAATTAGAATCATGATTCAATACCATTATTACCTCTTTCAATTCATGGTGTTTTTTTTTTTTAAGTTTCTTTTGATATAACAACCATTAATATAAAGAAAAGAAGAGATAAAACATTTTCATGATAAAAACGAATTAAATCTTCATCAATCTTCACCAACCTGAGGGCATATATTGTTCTAATGAATCCAATTTACTCACCGTTTTCATTGATTGGGTGCACAGCCAACTACTTTTAATTGATGATCAAAGAAATTTGGAGTTGGCTTTTAAAACTATCTTCAACTTAATTAATACTCTTTAGAGTATTGTTTTCTTAAGCTTAGGGGCAAACACTCATGAATATACACACACACACACACACACACACACACAATTTTATGACATTTTCTTTGTAAAAAAATAAAAAGATAGGTCAACTAGCATAAAATTTAAGCTTTATTAATAGCAAGGGAGATGATAATCCCTCCATAAAAAAAAAAAGAGTTAAAGTTTTGTAGTTTGATTTTTTTTTCTCTAAATTGTATTTTGAATAATCTTTTTAGTATTTGAGGTTGATTATAACTATTTAATAAAATTAAGATTTCAGCATTTTATCAACAAACAGCACAAATTTTGATAATTTTGTATTTTGAATCTTATGAGCCATTATTTATTTTTTAAGTTTTCTTTTCTGTTCACATTTTAACAACTTGATTGATGCAAGAGATATACTTTTTTTATTTCATAAATCTATTTTGATTTCTTAAGATTCAAATGCATTAAGAGTTGAATCTTAAACTTTTAACAGATTTCAAAATCTTTTATTTTGAGCATTGAACTTTAGAAAATATTTAATCTAACAGATTCAAAATCTTTTTTATATAGTTACTCAAATACATTGAACCTCACATTCTTCACTATAAAAAAAGTGTGACCAAGTGTATTATAATCAAGATGAGCCAACTACATAAACAAAGCGAAGATCAATGTTCAATCATTAAATTTGACTTATTCATCAAAGGAAAGGCACATGTGAATTAGAATCAAAGGATATTTCAATTTCAATAGTCAAACATCGCACATGTGAATCAGAATCAAAGGATATTTCAATTGTGAGAGTCTAACTACAGAAATTTCCCGCAACAAGCATCTCCAAAAGCCAAAAATTTCCAGCATCCATAATAAAACATTCATTCTAGTGATTTCACTCACACGTACATTCCTTAATTACCAAAAGACCAACTTACCAAAAGACCAACTTTCACCTAACAGTCCAGAAGTTTGAGTAATATTAGACAATGATTCCAAGCAATTTTTTATCTCACCTCAAGATATACGCTGATGATTTTAGTCCTACAATATAAAAAAACACTTATCTTCATCAAACAACTAAAAAACCAATGCATATTATGAAGGTTTTGCCTTTAGAGCTTACCTATTAGGGCAAATTACAAGTACATGAAGATTTTCAATATTGAAAATCCAAGAAATGAAAGAGATGAATAACAACAAAAATCAAACCTCTAAGTAATAGAAAGGATTAAATTACAAGTTAATAACAAATATTGGATTGATATAATTAAATATTCATTAACTAATTCTATTATATTTCCATTTTTAATTTATTAACAGAAAAATTTAAGAATTTAAATTGAACCAAAAGGCAACAACGGTTCCAATCCAAGCTAAAGTATTATTATAAACGAAAAGTCATAAAGATTGATAATTGCTCAATTTTTTACATTTAAGCTCATGCAATTTTTGGAACAATTAATGTCTTTTTTTTAAATTCTTTTAGGTGGCAATGTAAAGGCAATTTCCTTTGCAATTCAAGTATCAAATTCTCAATACATACTTACTTTGATAAAATAAAATATTTTATTTACATAAAATCTTTCACTCCAATGAAGTTGTAATGAAATGTAAATAATAACATCCATCTCTCTCTCATTAGCTATGTCTTTCTCCATATCTCTTCCTTCCTTTATCAATCTTGATAAACTGTTTGGAGTTATGCAGTCTCATATCCAAAATGAAGCTTGTGATGCCTTCTTTATATAGACTCACAATACTTGAAATAGCATCGAAATGTATAGTTTACTTTGCTTAATTGGTTGATAAAGTTAATCCAAGAAAAGAAAAGTTGAATATTCATAAATATATAATAAAGTACAGACCATTCACTCCACAGTAGTGTGAAGGCTCCCTAATCATGTATGCCAGCACCAAACCATTCACTGCACCCTACAAAGCTTATTATGCTCTATTTCATGTTCACTTCATTGTAAAGGGGCCAGTGCAATGCCAAAGGAATTCGCTTTTCGTTATTCAAGTTGAGAACAAAGTTTCTTAACAAAAAGAAGAATTTGAGAAGGAGAAAATATACTCTATTTAAAAAACGTTTTGTACATGTTGGAACTTGGAAATTTTAGTGCACATATATATTGTGAACGAATTACTCTCTATCATATCAAATAGCAACAATCAACGAACCTAGCAAGGTTTTCCAGAGGACAATAAGCTACTACAGTTGGAGCAAAGAATTGGTTTGCAATGGGGATCCAACAAAGCTCAAGAAAAGCATTGAAGCAGGACGATTATACATAACAAAGATTAATCAAAGAAATAGAAACCAATTCGATCAATCAAACCATCAAGAACAAATTACATTGCGAGGAATGAAACATGAGAAAATAAGTAGAAGGGCATGACAACAAAGGCAATATAGAGAAACAATGAAAAACATAACCCAATAAATTAATAGGGGAAAAGCCAAAAAATTCAAAGAAAATCGTAGGAATAACCTGTGCAATGGAGAAAGATACTTGCTTGCAATAGGAGCCTAACCATTGGGACAACTCAAGAAGATCAACCTTTTTTTCTTTTTGTTTTTGACATGAAAACCTGACCCAAATAGAACAAATTGAATGGAACTGTGATTAGCGTTGGGCTCGAGCAAGAACAGCCAGAACCCTGGAAGCACTCTCGAAACATTGACCAATAATCAAAACCCAAAGGTAAATCAATAACAAAATGGGGAAAAAAAAAGAAAAAGGAAATAAGAGGAAATATCCTGCGTAAAGGAGGATGCTTGGGTGACTAGGAAAATAATTTTTCCTATTTTTTTTCGACAGGAATTAAACCAAACAAATGGAGAATGGGTTCTTCCATGGTGAAAAATCTAAAAATAAATTGTAAGACCCGATTCTACACTACTGTAGACCATAATTTCATAAAATTTGATAGTGGAAATTAAACAAATAATAGATATGGATTTCCACCCTGGTGAAAAGTTCCTTAATTAAGGATGAGAACAGAGCCATTGTTGTGAAACACTCAATAGGCGAGTGATAATCTAAACTGCTCACCCAATAGGCGAGCAACACAAGTAAGAAACTCGACCAAAAGAAAAATATGAGAGTTTTGATGATCGCCCGAATAGGGAGAGGGCTTGTGATCGACCATATGAATTGAGAAAATTATATGATCGCTAAATAGGCGAGTAGTATGATAAAAGGTGATCGCCAAGTAAAGGAAATCAACTCGTAAATGCCAAATCTGAAGATAGCATCAAGACAATGTGGCGATGCCCAGGTGCAAGCAGAGGCGAGCTTGAAAATTCGCATAGGTGAGCCTGAGAATATTGGCGAGATGAAAAGTTGGCGAATTGAAATAGAGTTGGCGAGCTGAGGCCTCAAGTTGAGTAGGCGAACTGGAATCAGCAAGTGTGGACAAAATGGAAATAAAAGCTGGCGATCTGGGGAAATAAATTCAAACCATTGCAGAAAAAAATTGACTTTGTACGTCCAACAGCTGAAGAAAATTAAGAGAGGATACTAAAGTCTAACACATGATAAATCTTATTGGCTGCTGTGTGTGGGAATTGCGGCTGTGTTAGACGGTAAGAATAGAGAAAGGTTAAAGTCAATAAAGGATTTATCCTTATTGGTTGAGGAATAAAACAAAGAAGGCAAATAAGTCAAGAACGGTACATAAAAGATTGGCACGCTGTTTATTTGGCCACAAGTTTCTTCATCCGTTAATGAGGGTTGAAAATTAATCCTAGCTGTCTCTTTCATCTAATTAATGCATGTTAAGACATGAAATGATGAAAGAAGCGGAATAAGGGACAGGTGGTAGATTTTGATTAGATAGCATGGTTGTATAAGAAGGTTGAATGGCAAATCGACTTGACTAAACTTTCATCCTCATTGCTGTTATTCTACTGCTTCTAGTCGATTCTATGTTGCTGCAAGTTTATGTTCTGTTCCTTCCATTTCTGGCATGCTTGATTTACTAAACTTCATCCTTAAGTTGGCTAAACACGTAAACCTGCTTTCAAAACCTTTCCTCCATCGTTTGAAGAGCTAAAGGAATAAGCAAAGTGAGGCCAACGTGAGACAAAAAGTGTTTTGTTCTAGAAGTGCAGTTGGTTAAGGTGAGCTTCCATATTTCTATGGTTATCTTGGTATTTGATGATATAGTTCAATGTTTTACAACGTAATAAACATAGATGCAGCCTTGTTTTTAGTTAAATCCTTAGAGACTGTGTGAAAAACTAGAAACAAGATGTGGTCTTGGAAATAGACGAGAATAAACAAGGAAAATACTGAAAAAGTGACGAGAAATAGGTGAGCTCAGCAATAGGCGAGCTTCGCTATTATGGGTGAACAAAATTATACCGAATGTGGTATAGTGGGCGAGGTCGCCAAGTGTTAGTTCAATTCAAGGCAAGCCCACCTCTAAGTAAAAGGCCGTATAAGGCGAGCTCTAATGCATATGCATGGCGAGCTTCCACGTGTAAGCCAATTAATGAATGGCGAGCTCTGTTGGACGAGCTAGTAGATTAGTCTCAAGTCTCACCAAAGTGCTGGAAATATTCAAAAAGAAAATATTAATAGTATTAATAAATTATTTTGCAGCCGAAAATTAAGGATTCGATAAAAGTGATCGGGAAGCAAGGCTTCGTAAGACTAGGTAAGGGAGTAGTATGTGAAGTAAAATGCATGTCCTATGGAGTAAAATATTATGAAAATATTGAGAAAATGATTTGATTTGAGACATGCATTAGTTTGATAAACTGTTTTCACAGACCATGATTTGGGCGAGCTATAAAGCCGACCCTTATGTTGTTTCTGGGTGAGCCAAAGATAGGCGACCCATGTTTTTATAAAAATTCGGGCGAGCCAAAGACAAGCGACCCCTTTTGTGATGTTTCGGGCGAGCCAAAAGTGGGTGACCCCTTTGTTTTGAAAGACTACTGCTTACAGGCGATCCCTAGTAATCTTATAGGCCACCTCGAACCATTGAGTTATGTTTAAGCCTTCGGGTGAATACTTTTACGGCCAATTCCCTAGTCAGCTTTGTCGTGTAATCCAACATAGCAGGCGAGCACTAGTTAAGCTCAAATGCGAATGTTAGTGGGCGAACATTAGTTAACCGTAATGGGCGAGCTGACCATGGGCGAACCGTAATGGGCGAGCCAGTTTAACTCATGTTCTTCTCACGCGTAAAATGGTGAGATTTCGGGCTGTTTTTACTGTGTTTTGTAAACAAAAAATATAAAACCTTTCTGGAAAACAATCATTTTGAGAAAATGATGAAATATGTGAAATAATTCCTTAAAGGTTCTTTATGAGATATGAATTGATTTTTGAGACTTTAGGCCCCGCGTTTCATGCGTTACTATTCACGTGGCTGATTTGTGCCACAGAGCTAGCTGTGTCCCAATGGGGATGCGAATTGGAGTTTTGGCCTAAGGGCACACTCCGAGAAAGCCGTGAGGGGCGATGGCTTGCGAGTGCACCCCAAAGCAGACGACTTGTGTTCTTGGGGGAACGATGATAGCATGATTTATTTGTAAGGTGATGCCTAGTCTCAACTTACTGATTTCTGTTTACTGAGAGGATTTACTGAATCGTGTTTACTGTTTACTACATTATATTGTAAACTGTTTAACCAGTGATTTGAATGGTGTATTGAGAGGACTATTCACTATATCCGCTGTTTTCCTACTTGGTATGATTTTAGGAAAAATAAATACTTTGTGGTATATAGTTTTGCTTTATTTAAAGTAGCATACACCTTTTTTACTGAGCGCATGGTTCGCTTACCCTTTTGTTTTAACTCCACAGATAAAAAGACACGGAGTTAGAGAATAATCTCCCAGATGGATATAGCTACATATAAAGCGCTAGGGCAAATTATGTTAAATATGACAGGTACAGTCACTTCTCTTTTACATTTAAGACATACGTATACAGTACTACTTTATTGAAACAAGGACAATAGGGGATGTCAGATGTAAGGAATAGTGAAAAAATTTCATATTCCGCATTTGTTAAATAAATGTTTATCATTTATTACTGTCACTGTTGAATGTTAATGGCATCGCAGACAGCCCAACCGTGGATTATGTGTAAAAAGACGTGATTTACAATATGTGTGGACTGTTACATAAATAAAGAAAGCAGGGTTTAGTTGAGGGAAGAGGATGGGCATGGTGGAAGCAAAGGACCGACAAAGAGGAAAATGGAGATGCAGTAGCTAGGTCGGGCAAGAAAACAAAAAGGGAAGTAGGACACGCACGAATCTCACGTGAGGTAAAAACCCAGCCGAAATTACCATCAAACCCATAAACGGACAAGAAACAACATCCAAATGAGGGTTGCATAGTGTCAATATGCAGGTGGAAAACGCAGCCAGCAGGGAAGTCGTGTAAATCTATAACTTTTATATATAAGATAAGATTGTGTGCATCATTGTGAAACTTATTTTTTTTCTTACGACTAGGACAACTGAGAAACTCATAACAAAGGAACAAAATGCAAAATGAGTTGTGCCTTTTAAATGATTTAATTACTATATAACAAAAAAGTTATACTCAATTTACGTTTTGTTCCCTTGTTTTGAATATAATATAATATAATATAATATATTCTATAACTATTATCTAAAGTAAGCTAGCAATTTTTACTGTTCTTTTTTGTGCCAAGTGCTACATTTTCATTTGTTCAAAAAAAAAAACATAAATAAGCAAAAACTATTCTATTAGAATTCTACTTTACCTTTTTCGAGACATTTGTTTTTATTTTTTAATTTTTTATTAAGTTTTTTAGTAGATGCTATGCATTTTAAACCTCTAATTTTGTCACACGTCACAGACTTATTAATACAACCTTTTAATGACTTTTAATCGTTTTAACTCTTTAACTTTTTTAATTTGAATGTGATAATAATTTTTTTATATTATCAATTTATTTTAAATTTATATATATTATCTTTGCGATTCTCTTACCATTCACATGAGAATTTTATTAGCTATATATAAAAACGCTTTCAAAATAATTTTTGACTGTTACATAGTGAGTTATTTACTCGCTACCTGATTTTTTAAAAAATATTTTTTAATATTTATTCATCATGATAATAAATTTTAAAAATATCTAAATAATCTTAAAAATGATTTTTAATTGACGCATTGTAAAAACTTAATAATTAAGTAATAGTTGCAGATAATATAAATTACATATTTTTAAAAAAATCCGTATAAATTATACTTGCAAATGCAATTATGTAATTTGAAAATAATTAAATTTCATATATTTAGTTTTGATAATTAAAATGTAATATTCTTAATATTGTATATATTAAAAATAAAAATTTTAAAATGTTTAAGTAAATAATTATTTAATATTATTTAAATTATAAGAAAAATACAAGCACTAATATTTCTATGTGTAAATATATATTTATCAGGATTTATCTTTTCTTATGACATTACTACTATTTTTATATCCGCAGCAAAGTGCAGGTCTAGTTCTTGTATAATATAATATAGGGATTGCGATGCATGTAAACTGTAAAGCCAGGGATATGTTGATGCCATAGTAGCTAGGGCCTTGCCTGAAATCAAGCATGTCGCATCTTCCAGGCCGAAAGGTAAATAATCATTCCCAGAAAAATACCTGTAGTAGAGTGGATCTTCATTGAAATATTCAAGAGACAACTCTTCTACTATAGTGGAAGGAATTTAAACTGAAGTAGAAGTTGAAAGGTAACCAAATAGACCAATTGCAAGCTTTCACTTATGCTCCAGGTGTATAGATTGTAATTCATTGCATCTTGCTACTGTCAAAAATGGAAAATTGGACAATATACAGCAAACCATATCAGTTGAAACATAACTGACCGAAGATAAAGAGTTTTCAAGTTGAATGTAGTAAAGTAAACTAGTTAGGACAGCAGACTCAGAAGGAAGAAAGGAAATGATTCTGCAAAGGATGTCATGAGGTAAAGAGCTAGCTGATCATATCAACCTTTTAGTGCTCCAAATCCAACTTCCTGCCAAAGAAAAACAAAGACTAATCTCAATTTCCATAAGTTTGTCATCCTCCATTACAGAAATTCAGATAAAGCTCCTTCTGATCTTCAATGATAGCTAAATTACTGCCTTGTCTGAAATGAAACCAGATTTTTCGATGAGATGAAAGCTTTTCAAATGGATCAAGGACTAATGTGATCGGTCTTGGAACAACCTCTGCTAAATAAAAATGGACAAATAGATGGTAAGAGAAATTGATACTGTTATTTCTTAAAATACCAGCTCTGTTTTAGGCCAAAGCTTGTCAAGGCACGCATTTCCAATCCAGGAACCAAAGGCATAAAAATGACAATCCTTTCATACTCAAGCAGTCAAACATGCAAAATCGATATCATGGTTTCTTCATTTTGATGAATAACTTACAAGTATAATAACAAGTGAAACCTTTTTGTATTTAGATGTCCATGTGAGCATGTTTAGGACACAATTTTTGAAGATTTTTACCCCTTCTCTCAATAAATTCATATGCATCTCTCCCTTCCTGTTGCTGCTTATCTACTTTTATTAGTTTCTTCACAGTCCCATCCCACTTTATAATCGGTGGTTCTGCTTGGAAAACCTCTTTCAACTGTTTTGCCAGTATAATCTCCTCTTCCTCATTTTTAAATCCTTCTAACTTGACAGCCATGAGATGCTTCCATAGGCCTCCTCTTGACTTTGATCGAAGACATATTTATGTTTGTCGTGTTATAGCTGTTAGGATCAATCTGCATGAGTGATCAGCTAGTTACGAAGATTGCGAGGACTACCAAAAAGCTAAAACTACTAGATAAAAAAAATATTATTATTTCAATGATTCTGCTATGAGTTCCTCCATCACATGAAAATTATGTACACTTCAAGTTTTGGCATTTCAGATTCTTTCTAATAGCTAACTGCTAATTATTATATCATGAAAATGCAAGAACTTACTGTGATATAGAGATTTCTATGTAAACACAATAGAAATTGCATTGAAAAAATCTTTTGTTTTTTTGTTTTTGTTTTTTTTAAAGGTACGTAGTAAATATTTTTCTTTGAATTCTTGCCAAAACAAAAAACAAAATTTACGGATCCCTCAAGCTTAATTACCTTTAATTATATAGTTAAGGACAATTTTTTTTTCATCGATTTCAACAATGTCCTAATTGGCAACATTAGTAATGTTTTGGACAGAATCCTTAAATTGTTTATGAAGGTAACGTATGTATTCAACTATGCATGTATGAGAAAGAATTAATTTACATAACGTAAAATTAATAATTCAATCTTTAAATTTTGTGTTCTATCGATATAAATCATATATATTAAATTTCAAGTTAGTTGAAAATATTTAATTATTTATTCAATAATATTAAAATTTTAATATTTAATGTTTATTGAAAAGGTGTTATTGCTCAATCAAAATAACAGATATATTAGATTTACTTGAAAATTTATATGCATGACCAATATAAAATACGTCTACTAAATCTAATGTTGGTTTGTAAAAACATTATTTATCCCACATGAAAATATAAAAATAATATAAATAAATAATAATTGTCTTACACAGATTTAATTTTATTCTTTCTATACATATTACTAAAAATATGCAAAGTCAAGACAATTTGGGTGAGACAATTGTGTTCTACTAATTTACAATTTTTTTTTTTTGGTTAACAACGAAGAAAACATAAATCCATAAATTGAATCAAATTTGAATCAAGCCAAACTTGGAATGCTAAACCTAATCTCACCTATAATCTCAAAAGATTCCATATTTATATACTAAATTAGCACTAAATGTACAATAAGTAATAATTAATTATTTGAAAATTTATTTGGATTTTAAACTTTTTCCATCAGGCCCAAAAATGTTAATAAGAGCCCAAAATCATGGGAATTAAAAAAAAAAAAGAATTCGACAACTCAAACGATGTCGCATTTGCCCAAATGCACAAGAGGGCTCCTCGGAAGAAGGAAGCAGAAGAACTTCCCAATTTCCCTCCCCAAACATCTCAATCTAGGTTTGCTTTTCCATTTATTATTAGTATTATTCTATTATTTCTCTTTTGTGGTCTATTTCTATGGGGAGAAACTTGCTGTTGGTGCCAGACTGAAAAAGAATAGTGAAACAGGGATCAAACAGAAGCATCTATATAAAAGATTGGAAAAACTGAGAAAATCGTAAAGACGCAACTGGGGAGATGGAGGGTTCTTCACCAAGTTTTGTTAGTGAAGAGGTTGATCAGTCACTTGATAATATTGAGGCTCTTAAAAGGAAAGCTTCTTGGTGTGGGGATGACGAGGATGTAACAAGCAAGGAACTGGAAAGTGGATGTGAAAATGAGGGTGAAAACGAGAAGAAGAATGGAAATGAAGAAGAAAAGGTTGTGCAGACGGAGAAAGGGAATGATGGGTAATTTCGGGAAATTCCTTTCTTAATGGTTTGTTGTGATAATGGAATTGATAATTTACAAAATGATTTTCCCTTTTTTTTGTGGTTGAAGTTAAATTTTGGGTAAATTAATATGAAATAAGTGCTATTTTGGGGCTGAAATTTGATTGCTTTGGAAATTTTTTTGCTACCCATAGTTTGTTTCTGTTGTTATTTGATTTAATTTGATTGTTTTAGAGCTTTTCTGGTATCACCATTCGATGTTTTTGTCTTTTTTTCTTTGATTGCAATGTGGAACAATGAGTGCTAATTTGTAGGCTAAAGTTTATACTTTAGTGTTCTTCTAGTACGCTGTAGTTTGCTTTTTTTATTATTTCATTTCATTGTTGTTGAGTGAACTGTAATAAACTAAAAAAGAGGGAATTGATCTTTGAGCATTGCGTTTTGCTGCATTCCCCCATCATATGATGTGAAGAGTGAAAGCTGGATGAAATTTGTTTGGCTAAATCTTAGTAATTGAGTTCTTTGGCTTTCATCACAAATGCTGCTTTTGAATCTAATAGGGAGTTTTTTCCATAGGGGTGGTTCATATGATGCTACAGCATATATGTATATATTTATCAGGGTAAAGATTTTAGAGTTTTTGGTCTTAAATTTTGGTCGGTGAAGCTAGAGTTTGCAGTTTTTTCAAGAAAGAATCTTGCTAGCAAATAGTCTTTGCCACGCCTCATTTTGTGTTGAATTTCATTGCCTTGAAGTTACATATTTGGTGAACGATAAAAACCCTCACAACCATGATAAATGCAGGCCTTCATTTATTGTATTAGACTAGTTAAAGAAGACGACACACCTTTTTAGCATCTATCATTTCAATCATAAATCAGACCTGGTAGAAGATTGGATTGCTAACAATGTGACTACCCCTTTAGAGGTCTAGTCCTGTTATAGAGTTATGGAAGCAATTGTTGGTGGATCCTAGATTGTATTGTGTCTATATTTGTATTATCGTCGAGGGCAAAAGCACCTTGGATATCCAGCACAGTACCAGTGAACTCCATAATTTGGTTGATGGTAATTTTTTAGTATTAGGTTTGTGAAATGGTGTTAAGACGATTCTTTCAAATATTTTAGATTGTGATCTTCTACACTTTTGCGTTGTTTCTGTTATTGCTGGCTTCAATCCTTGTGCTCATGCATGGAGTTAACTATCATTTTATGTATTTTACCTTATTTTTGCAGCCAAGCCAACAAGGATATTGCAGGAAAAATGTACATCGAAGGCATTCCGTCTCGCTGTACTAAGGATAAAGTTCAACATATTTTTGACACTCGTGACACCATTACTGAAGTTCATTGTATGAACTTTTCTTCTGGGAAGTTAAATGAAAATGCAGCGGTTACTTTCGAGGTAAGTACGTATGATTGTTTCTAGATATAAGCTAATGTTTTATCTCTATTTGGAAATTTGCAATTTTAATTGTGGTTTGAGAAACTTCTTCACTGCCCATTAGATTAAGATGTTCACTTTAGTATTTCATGAAAACAAAATATGTTGGCCATAGATCCCTTCCCTTTTATTCCTCCAAATTTTAGTTAAAAAGAAAATACACCATAATTTCTACTTACAATGTTTGAACTCCACGTGACTACTGATCAGGTTTGGCCTTAAATGAAATTGATTTCTGCAATTCCATTTAAATTCTTGTGTTTGATTATTGATACAGAAACCATTTTTTAACATTTTGCAGAATGCAGGTGATGAACTACTTAAGTTGCATCATTCATTTGATTGCACAGATGCATTTACTACTGACAAGGTATGAAAAGTTTAGCATTTATATCATGTTTAATATGAACAGATGCAAAAAATTATTAGTAATTTATTTTTTGTAGGTTTTTTCTAATAGAGAAGCTCTTATTACGTGGGCTAGGGAAGTTGGAAAAGACCAAGGATTTGTTGTTGTGATTAAAGCCTCTGAACCTGGAGGTGTAGGAAGAAAACCTAGATTACGACTCGCATGTGAACGAAGTGGAAGATACAGACAGTCAAAGAACATGAACATCCCCTCTACTTTCATCAAAAATATAGAGGGTTGTGCAATGCTTGTGGAGATTTTGTAACTTACGCGTGCAGATGCAAGAGTTGCAATTTTAATTTGGATGACACGTGTCTGAACTTGCCACTTATAGCTCGACACAAGTACGATGAACATCCTTTTAAACTCACTTATCATGATGATAACAATTATCCAGAAAGTGATTATTGTGATATTTGTGAGAAAGAAAGAAACCCAAATCATTGGTTTTATCATTGTGCAATTTGCAACAGTTCAGCCCATCCCAAATGCGTCCTTGGAAAAGACTCATTTATCAAGCCTGGGAGCATTTACACAAAAGGAGATCATCCCCACCCACTCACTTTTATTCAGGAAGTTCATTATTATTCAGAATGCCTTATATGTGGTAAGCTCTGCTTTGATCTGGCTCTTGAATGTAAGATCGGATGCAACTATATTGTCCACTGGGAGTGTATAAAACCTCCTTCACTTTGAAGAGGAGGCAGAGGAAGAAGAGACAGAGGACGAAGAGTAGGAAGAGAAGTCAGAGGAAGAAGAGTAGCAATGAGACAAATAAGCGGTTGACTGATGGCACACAAAAAATGCTGCTTTTGCTGGTTGTTTCTAAACTACATATTTGCAGTTTTATGTAATTATTTGTGCCCTTGTTTGTTATTATCATTTGAGAATGTCCAAAATTATGGCTTGATTATATTATATGTATATATAATGTATTTGGAATTGATTATTTATGATATTTGTGTGGCATATTTGAAGAACATTGGAAGAATTTCTTGGTTTATTTCTATGTTTTTCAGCTCAAATGTCAGTTGATTCGCTATCATTTGAAGAAACTTCTTGTTTTTTACGCACCCTAACAAATAGTTTATCCAATATGTTACATGATTTGTAAATATTTTACACTTTAATTTTTTTTCTGCTTTGATAAATTTCCTCGATTTATTTTTTTAGCAGTACTGCACATAAATTTCCTCTTAATAACATTGATTATATTTTTAATTATAATTGCGTGCATCATTGTGAAGCTTATTATTTTTTTTAAGACTAGGACAACTAAGAAACTCATAACAAAGGAACAAAATGCAAAATGAGTTGTGCCATTTAAATGATTTAATTACTATATAACAAAAAAGTTATACTCAATTTACGTTTTGTTCAATTATTCCTTTGTTTTGAATATAATATAATACAGGCATTGTGATGCATGTAAAGCCAAGGATATGTTGATGCCATTGTAGCTAGGACCTTGCCTGAAATCAAGCATGTCGCATCTTCCAGGCCGAAAGGTGAATAATCATTCGCAGAAAAATACCTGTAGTAGAGTGGATCTTCATTGTGATATTCAAGATACAACTTTTCTACGATAGTGGAAGGAATTTAAACTGAAGTAGAAGTTGAAATGTAACCAGATAGACAAATTGCAAGCTTTGACTTATGCTCGAGCAGTATAGATTGTAATTCATTGCATCTTGCCACTGTCAAACTTTGAAGAAATGGAAAATTGGACAATATACAGCAAACCATATCAGTTGAAACATAACTGACAGAAGATAAGGAGTTTTCAAGTTGAATGCAGTAAAGTAAACTAGTTAGGACAGCAGACTCAGAAGGAAGAAAGGAAATGATTCTGCAAAGGATGTCATGAGGTAAAGAGCTAGCTGATCATGTCAACCTTTTAGTGCTCCACAGAAAAAAAAAAGACTAATCTCAAATTCCGTAAGTTTGTCATCCTCCATTACAGAAATTCAGATAAAGCTCCTTCTGATTCAATGGTAGCTAAATTACTGCCTTGTCTGAAATGAAACCGAATTTTTTGATGAGATGAAAGCTTTTCAAATGGATCAAGGACTAATGTGATCGGTCTTGGAACAACCTCTGCTAAATAAAAATGGACAAATAGATGGTAAGAGAAATTGATACTGTTATTTCTTAAAATACCAGCTCTGTTTTAGGTCAAATCTCGTCAGGGCACGCATTTCCAATCCAGGAGCCAAGGGTATAAGAATGACAATCCTTTCATACTGAAGCAGTCAAACATACAAAATCGATATCATGGTTTGTTCTTTTTGATGAATAACTTACAAGCATAATAACAAGTGAAGTCTCGTTGTATTTAGATGTCCATGTGAGCATGTTTAGGACATAATTTATGAAGATTTTTACCCCTTTTCTCAATAAATTCATATGCATCTCTCCCTTCATTTTGCTGCTTATCTACTTTTATTAGTTTCTTCACAGTCCCATCCCACTTTATAATCAGTGGTTCTGCTTGGAAAACCTCTTTCAACTGTTTTGCCAGTATAATCTCCTCTTCCTCATTTTTAAATCCTTCTAACTTGACAGCCTTGAGATGCTTCAATTCCATAGGCCTCCTCTTGACTTTCATCGAAGACATATTTATGTTTGTCGTGTTATAGCTGTTAGGATCAATCTGCATGAGTGATCAGCTAGTTACGAAGATTGCGAGGACTACCAAAAAGCTAAAACTACTAGATAAAATAAAATATTATTGTTTCAATGATTCTGCTATGAGTTCTTTCATCACATGAAAATTATGTACATTTCAAGTTTTGGCATTTCAGATTCTTTCTATAGTTAACTGCTAATTATTATGTCATGAAAATGCAAGAACTTACAGTGATATAGAGCCTGGTTAACTGAGGACAGAGTTTAAGAAAGGAAATTAAGGCATTACTATCATATTTCTCCTGTGAATTATCAATCCACCACAATTCTGTTAGCCTGTCGAAGCCCATACCTAAAAGGTTACGCTCTGGGCATACGAGTTCCTAAGAAAATTAAAAAAAGAACAACAATTAAACCTTTGATCGAGATTTGAATGGATTCTAAATATACTGCTAGATTGCATACCTTGAAAACCCATCTACAAAATGTAAGAGTTTTAACTGCTCTTATGCTTCGAAGGATAAATCTAAAGCTGGGTTTATCGATGCCATAGTATCCAGGACCTTGTCTGAAATCAAGCATGGCATCCCCCAGGTAGAAATTTAAATTATCATTCGCAGGAGAATAGAAGGAGAATGGGACTTCATTGCAATATCTCAGAGACACAGCTCTTCCTCGATAGTGGAAGGACTTTAAAGCGAAATAGAATTTCAAAGGCAACCAGATAGACACCACTTGCAAGCAGTCTAAGACAGTTAATTGTTGAAGCGGTAGATGTTGTGCAGGGGGACTAAAATAGACTGCAAACGATTCACCAAGACTATGCACCAAGAAATAGAATGCAAGAAAAATTAATCAACAAAGACACACGATATACGTGGTTTAGCTTGTAAGCCTACGTCCACGGGCAAAGACAACGAGAAATTTACACTATAACACAAGATGAAGATTACAAATGTTTTACACTCCACCTCACAGAGCTCTCCCCATAAACCCGAAAACAGAAGTTCTCAAAATAACCCAACACTCTCTTTGCTCTCTCTCGGCTTTGCTTGTGCTTACTTCCACTCGGCTATTACTTCAACTCTCTATCACAATACAGTGTCCATGCTCCATTTATGTTGTGCAAGAGGCGACAAATGGAGAAGGTGTGAAAGCATTAATTCGGTTGGTTGAGAAGCTTGCAAATGGCTGGCCATTGGTTGAATAGTGGCAGCCGAAATTCTACACAATGAAGGAAGCTTGCAATTGGACCAAATTAAGAGTTGCCAACTAAAACAATTAAAGCTTACCATTTCGTTAGTCAAAAAAAGGGGCACCGAATTTGATTGTCAAATTTCAAGTCACACTTAACAAATCTCCACCTTGACTTGAAAAATTCTTCCAAGTCGCATTTCTCGAGAAACTTAAACATCTTCGCCACAATTGCTCCTCAGCATCACTGACTGCAGAGACCAACCAAGTCCAAGCAATGCTTGTACTTGAGTGCAGGGATAGTCTTTGCTAGCATGTCCGCAAGATTATCCTCCGTAGCAATATTTCTGATCACAATATCACCTTGCATAACATGATCTCGAACAAAATGATATCTGACATCAATGTGCTTGGTCTGCTCGTGATACATCTGATTTTTTCGTCAGATGAATTGCACTCTGGTTATCACAAAATACAACAATAGAATCCTGCTGCAAACCCAGATTGCTAGCCAGACCTTTCATCCACAAGGCTTCTTTCACTTCTTTTACTGCTGCCATATATTCTGCCTCGGTTGTAGACAAGGCTACGGTAGACTGTAACATAGCCTTCCAACTTATGGCTCCTCCGAAAAGAGTGAAAACATAACCTGTTAGAGATCTTCTTCTATCCAAATCCCCAGCATAATCAGAGTCCACAAAACCCATGATGTCTCTAGAACAGACACTCTGATCATACACTAAGCATAAATCCGCAGTTCCTCTCAAATACCTAAGAATCCATTTCACAGCCTGCCAATGTTCCTTACCCGGACAAGCCATATATCTGCTTACTACACTGACTGCATGTGAAATATCTGGTCGAGTGCAAACCATGGCATACATTAAACTCCCAACTGCACTTGCGTATGGGATACGATACATTTGTTGCTCCTCCTCATTAGAGTGTGGTGATAATTGAGCCGAGAGCCTGAAGTGCGCTGCTAAAGGAGTGTTCACAGGTTTAGCCTTATCCATACTGAAACGTTCAAGCACTCTTCTGATATAATTTTCTTGAGATAAGAAAAGCTTGCCCTCCTTTCGGTCTCTATGAATCTCCATTCCTAGAATCTTCTTAACAACCCCCAAATCCTTCATCTCGAACTCACCACTTAGCTGTGATTTTAACTTGTTGATTTCCAACATGTTTTTAGCAGCAATTAACATGTCATCAACATAAAGCAACAAATATATGTATGAATCATCTGAGAGTTGCCTATGATAGACACAAGCATCATAATTACATCGGATATAGCCATGTTCTATCATAAAGTTGTCGAACCGCTTATACCACTACCTTGGTGATTGCTTTAATCCATATAAAGACTTTTTTAACATGCAAACATAATGTTCCTTACCAGGCACTGTGAAACCCTCTGGCTGATGCATGTAGATCTTTTCCTCGAGCTCACCTTGCAGAAATGCTGTCTTCACATCAAGCTACTCAAGCTCCATATCAAACTTGGCTACCATGGCAAGCAACACGCGAATGAAGCTATGCTTTACCACCGGAGAGAAGACTTCATTGTAATCAATCCCTTTCTTTTGACTAAAGCCTTTAGCTACCAATCATGCCTTGTATCTTACTGTATCAACCCCTGCAATGCCTTCCTTTTTTCTTGAAGACCCACTTGCAGCCAATAATCCTTTGATTATTCGGCGGTTCAATTTTTATGGAGAGATTCTATCTCTTCATTCATAGCAATTGCCCACTATGCTGACTCTTCACATGTGACTGCATCATTATAACTAGAAGGTTCTGTACCAATGGATTCCGCCACACTGAGTGCATAAGAAACCAGACTTGCATCTGCATAACGCTGAGGAGGTTTAATCTGTCTCCTCTCTCTTCCAGTGGCAATGCTATATTACTGCTCTTGAGATATATCATGAGAATCTTGTACCTCAATACGATTGTCTTGGACTGAAGTACCTTCTATAGAATTACTAAGAGCCTCCTCCTGAAACTCCACCTGCTGCTCAACACCGTGATCTCCTTTACCACTTTACTCCTCCTTTTCCCGGGAATTGTTGGTGGATCGAAGCATGGATGACTCATCAAAAGTCACATCTCTACTGTATATGAACTTGGGTGATTCTGGGTCAGGACACCACAACTTGTATCCCTTCACCCATTGGTCGTAACCCAGAAATATGCATTTCTTCGCTCTAGGTTTAAGTTTCCCCTCGTTAACATGAGCATAAGCAAAATAGCCAAATACTCGTAAGCTTGAGTAATCAGTAGGAGAACCAGACCATACTGCTTCTGGAGTTTTCAACTCAATGGCTGTAGACGGAGATCTATTCACCAAATAGCATGCAGTATTTACAGCTTCAGCCCAGAAGTCTTCACCAAGCCCAGCATTTGATCTCATGCACTGAGCTCGCTCCAAGAGAGTTCTATTGATCCGTTCTGCAACTCCATTTTGCTGTGGTATGCGTCGAATAGTGCGGTGTCTCACTAGTCCTTCATTTTTGCAAAACTCATTAAATTCACCTAAGTAGTACTCAAACCGTGATCCGTTCGGAACCTCTTGATCTTTTTCCCTATTTGATTTTGAATCAAGGCTTTGAATTGCTCAAAGGTGACAAGCACTTGGTGTTTGTGCTTTAAAAAATACACCCAAACCTTTCTCGAGTAATCATCAATAAAAGTCAACAGATATTTATAACCACCCTTTGAGATTGTTGGAGAAGGACCCCAAAGATCAGAATGATTATAATCAACCGTACCTATGGTTCGATGAATCCCATTGCTAAACTTTACTCGAGTCTGCTTGCCAAAGACACAGTGTTCACAGAAGTCAAGCTGTAAAATCTGAATTTTATTATACTGTATGCCATATGTGTACATTATTGATAGTGGAAATAAAAATTTTGTGAAATTTAATCAAATGTGAGTTTCACTTTTCAATCTAAGAGATGATTTATAGTGTAGTGTATAAAGAAAGAGAAACAAATATTAAAGAGTAACAAGAAATTGTTGGAATTAATTTGGATAAAAGGTGTGAAAGCATTAATTGATATGAGATAAAATTATGCAATATGACTAACATTGGCGTGGAGAAAAGAAGAAGAAGGACAAAAGAATTAAGGGCTAGAAGACAAAACAAGGAAAAGGATGGGGAGTTAGCCAATCAACGTTGGCTGGAGGAGACAGGGCGAAGAGAAAGTGCAGAAAAGGAAATAGAAAAGTCCAGGAAAGGGGCGCTGAGGACTTCTCGCCGGTTGTTTTATTTGACAAAGGAGATTTAGCATTTAATAACAAGAGGAGCAAGCCAATAAGAGTGACTGGCAGAGGCGTGGACTAAGAGAAGAAGAGGAAAAAGAAACAAAATTTTCAACACATTGCAGGGAATTTTCTTCTTACCGTAGTCCACTAGCTGCAGTTTTTCCACAGAATTTAATACATGAAATGATGAGGAAAACAGGATAAGGAAACAGGTGTTGAACTTAAGTGAAACGGAACGGCTATATAAGAGGCTTTAAGAGGAAGAAGTGGATTGAAATGAAAACTCCATTCTCTCCAGAATCCTTCTCGCCCATTCTGTTTGCTACAAAGATCACCTTGTTCTTCCGTTCCTTTCATAGTCATAGAGTTTTATCCTTTTATCAGTTAAACCTTTCCTCCCCGTTGAAGAGTTAAGGAACAAGAGAAGAAAAGCTAAGAAAGGCAAGAAAGCATCCTGTTGTTGGAAGAGCAGCTCAGTAAAGGTGAGTTTCATAGCTTTTATAGTTCTCTTGATATTTAATTATAGACATAGCCTGGTTGTAGTTGAATATTGTTGAACAATATAAGAAAATAGATGGAAAAATAACCCAGAATGAGTAAGGAAACACGACGGGCGAGTAGAAAGTTGCTAGTAAAAATGGGTGAGTACTCGCCCAAAGGATGGGACGAGGTTAGGAAAATGTTTATATGAGTCCGCCAGTATGTGGTCCGGCGGGCGAGAACAAACGATCGCCAATAGGCGAGAATGGCGATAAGAAGTCGCCCATGTAAAGTTGATGATCGCCAGTAGGGCGAGTTGGAGAAAAAGAAGTCGCCAACGTATTCCATTACAAGGGCGAACTCGCACGAATAAGCCGCTAATGGACAGCGAGCTATGATGGGCGAATGGCGAACTGAGTTCGCCAAAAGTGCCATATTTTTAGGATAAATATAAATCCTTGTTGGAAAATATTAATAATGTGAATAAATGCTTTGCAGACGGGAATTGAACAAGGCGTGCGAGAAGCTAAGCTGTATCAGACGAGGTAAGGAAGTTGTATGTGAGGTAAATGCATGTCCTGTGGAGTAAAAATGTTAAGAAAATATCGAAATTTGTTTTATTTTCTGACATGCATCGTTTGATAAATTGTTTTGTTTCGAGCGAGCTATAAGCCGCCATAAGTTCTTTGGTTGGTCGAATTAACTAAGGCGGGCGAGTAGTTTTGTATTAGACAGAAACTCGGGCGAGCCAATGGCGAGCTCTCTGTTTGAGATCTGGGCGAGTGCCTTTGTTTTAAAGAGAAATCCGGTAAGCCATAGTCGGGCGAACCCTTTTTAAAGTGTTTGGGCGGGCGAACCTTGTTTTAAGTAAAAGGCGGGCGAACTGTTATCAGCCAGCCGTACTGTGTTTTTAAAACTATGAGGCGGGCGACTATTATTCGCCGTCTTGTCGAGTAGTCTGGGCGAGCTGCTAAGGGCGAGTAGGCTCTGGCGAACGGTTTTAAATATGTAATTTTCGTAAACAAAAAATGAAGTATTTTAATTATTTTTGAAAATAGAAAATATCAAATATTCGGGCGAGTAGTCCAGTGGGCGAATCGACTCTCGGGCGAGTAGTCCCTTGGGCGAATCGATTCTCGGGCGAGTAGTCCCTTAGGCGAATTGGCAAATGGGCGAGCTGACCCTGGGCGAACTAGCCGTGGGTGAACCGGCTCCCAACGTGCCTTTCTTTCATAGAAAATGTTGAAAATGGAGGGTTGTTTTACTAGTTATAAACCCTTTTGGAAACTAAATCATTTTATGGGAATGATAACTTGATTTTGAGACATTAGGCCATGAGTTCATGCATTATCACTCATGTACTTTGCGTGACCTAACTAGGGCGATGGCTCGGGTCAAATAGACCAGCGAGTGCACCCTGGGGCGTCACAGGGCTGATAGACCTGCCAAGTCTTCAGCGGTCTCGAGGTCACTTGGCAAGTGGACCCGAGGACCACCTACAGATTATGGCCATACATCTAGATGAGATAGCCGTGAGGGGCGATGGCCTACGGGTGCACCCCAAAAGCGGATGACTTGTGTTCTTTGCATGATTTAAATTGTTGCCTAGTCTCAATTAAAAGATTTATGAAAGGATCTGGTGAATCCTGTTTTCATATTAACTGTATTTATTAATTCCTAATGAGTGTGATCGTTAGGATGATTAATTGGTTTTCGAGATTTTAGCTTTTATTTTTTTTAAAGCAACATACACCTTTCTTATTGAGCACATTGTCGCTCACTCCTTATTTTTCCACTCCACAGATAACTGATTTGAACTAAGAGACTTACCTTCCTGAGATTGGATATAAGAAGGTATGTTGTATTCTTTTATATATTCAGCAAAGTTGTACAGTACTACTTTAAATAGAAGGGAATGTATTTGCATCTTAAGGAAGAGACTTTAATAATTTATATCTACATAATAATGTAGTAGAAGTTGTTAAGCATCACAGACAGCCCAACCGGTAATTAAGTATAATTTATGAGTAAGTAACATGTTATACAGTAGTTTTGGGATGTTACAGATTTAATGGTATCAGAGCAGGGTTGGTCGGATGTCTAACGATGCTTAAAGTAAATGGTGAAATAGTATACATTCCCATGTAGTACTGTATAAACTGAATATATAATTAATGTGTTAATGATAAGTGAAAAACGATTTCTGTAGTACAGATATGAGTGGAAGGAGGAGGGTGCGCTCAGTGAGAGGTATAGGCCGAGGTAGGGCGGCACAGACTCCGGAACCACAGACACCGGAACCTGCCCCAAGACCTCCACGTCCTCTACAGTTAGAGAGCATTGATGCTCGTGTGAACCAAGTAGAGAGGTTGGTAGCCGATTTTATGGCTATGTATCAGGCGGATAGAGCCGCAGATAGGGCAGAGAGGGAGAGAGCTACAGCTCCTGCAGCCCCAGTAGAGGCACCAGTACAGCCACAACCGGCACCAGTTGTGCCTGAGCCTGAGCCTATTCCACCACCAGCACCTCAGCCACCGATAGCTCCACCACAGCCACTGATTCAGCAGCCACGAAATACTGAGTCATATTGTAATGTGGCATTGGTGAAATCATTTAAGAAATTGGATCCACCGAAGTTTAAAGGTATTAGGGATCCATTGGTGGCAGAACAGTGGGTTATAGAGATTGATAGATTACTCGAGATTATGAGATGTTCAGAGACAGAGAAAGTGGGCCTAGCTGTGTTCCAACTGGCAGATGATGCGAGACATTGGTGGAAGGCCACCCAGACGGTATTATTTGCTCAGCATCAGGATCTGTCATGGAATGTGTTTGTGGAAGCTTTTAGAAGGCAATATATTCCTGACACTGCTCAAGATAAATTACAGCAGGAATTTATGGATTTAGTACAGGGTAGTATGTCAGTGAATGAGTATGAGGCTAAATTTACTACCTTGAGCCGTTTTGATCCACAGACCAGTACAAATGCCCGGTGTAAGATTTCGAGATTTAAAGCGGGTTTGAGGCCATCCATCAGAGTAAAGTTAGCCCCATTTGTTATACAGACTTATGATGAGATAGTTCAACGGGCTCAGCTATGTGAGAGGGACTATGAGCAGTTCCAGCTCGATTTCAGTAGCAAGAGTAAAGGCAGAGGAAAGGGAAAAGCTAAGAGGTTTATGGAGGATAGACCAGGTAGAGAGCAGTTTAAGAAGACCAGATCTTCGGGCATACAGATTTCAGAGGGCAGAGTCGATAGACCAACAGTTTCTACTCCTGCTAGTGGCCCCACTACCACTCAGAGGAGTGTTGCGCCCTTATGTAGACATTGTGGAAGGTCGCATGGATCGCGCCCTTGTCCTGTAATAACTGGAGTATGTTTTAGATGTGGACAGACGGGGCATTTTATTAAGGATTGCCCGATGCGTAGAGAGTCGACTGCTTCTACTATACCTCCTGCAGTACCTCCGATAGCGGCCCCGGCAGCTCAGAATGCACCCGAGAAAGCGACACCCTCACAGCCTAGGCGGGCGACAGCCGCAGAAAAGGGTAAGAAGGTTGTGACTCAGGGTCGGGTGTACGCGTTGGATCAGGAGACTGCCGACGCCTCTATCGATGTGATTAAAGGTAAAATTTATCTTTTTGATATTCCCGTAATTGCCTTAATTGACCCGGGTTCTACCCATTCATTCTTATCGCCTGCATATGCTAACAGGACCCCAGTAGAGCCGGAGTTGTTAAAGTATACCTTGCGAGTGAAAACTCCTTTTAATGATTTCCAGATGACGGATATTATATATAGGAATTGTAAATTGACTATAGGAGAGAAGGTTGTGACAGCTAACCTAATTTTGTTGGATATATATGATTTTGATATCATTTTAGGAATGGATTGGTTGGCTGCAAATCATGTTAGTTTAGACTGTAATACTAAGTTTATTACCTTCTCTTATCCCGAAAAGTACATTGTAAAGTTAGTGTAAATTAATAAAAGTATGAGAATTTATGTTGTGAAATGACATGTGTACTGAAATTGTGGTTGTGTATGAATGTTTATGAAGGATATATTGCTAGTGTGGAGGATGTTGAGAGGAAGCATCCAAAGATACAAGAGATTCCTGTGGTTAAGGACTTCTCGGATGTATTTCCAGAGGATTTACCAGGGTTACCACCGGATCGAGAGACGGAGTTTATGATCGAGTTGGTACCCGGTACGGAGCCGATTTCTAGACCCCCATATAGGATGGCACTGACAGAGTTGGATGAGCTCAAGAAGCAGCTCCAAGAATTATTAGATAAGGGATTTATACGTCCTAGTGTGTCACCGTGGGGAGCTCCAGTATTATTTGTTCGGAAGAAGGATGGTAGCCTCCGGTTGTGTATTGATTATCGGATGTTGAATCGGGCTACCGTTAAGAATAAGTATCCACTACCTCGGATTGATGATTTGTTTGATCAGCTCAGGGGTGCACAGGTGTTTTCCAAGATAGACCTTCGATCAGGCTATCACCAGTTGAAGATTAAGGAGTCGGATGTGCATAAGACAGCCTTTCGAACTCGCTATGGCCACTATGAGTTCTTAGTGATGCCATTTGGACTGACAAATGCCCCTGCAGCTTTTATGAGTTTGATGAATGAGGTATTTCATTCATTTTTGGACAAGTTTGTTATAGTATTTATAGATGACATACTGATTTATTCTAAGACTTCAGAGGAGCATGAGCAGCATTTGCAGATTGTTCTACAGACCCTCAGAGAGCGAAAGTTGTATGCTAAGCTTAGTAAGTGCGAGTTCTGGCTTGACCATATTATATTTCTCGGACATGTAGTGTCGAGAGACGGGGTATCAGTTGATCCGTCCAAGATAGAGGCCATTGTTCAGTGGGAGAGGCCTAACACGGTTACCGAGATACGGAGTTTCTTAGGTCTTGCCGGATATTATCGCAGGTTTGTGGAGGGATTTTCTTGACTTGCTGCTCCATTGACACGACTCACACGTAAGGATGTAAAGTTTGAGTGGAATGATGCGTGTGAGCGTAGTTTTGGTGAACTTAAGAAGAGATTGACTAGTGCCCCCGTATTAGCCCTTCCTAGCGGATCAGGTGGATTTATGGTGTATACTGATGCATCCGCTCAAGGTTTAGGGTGTGTGCTCATGCAGCATGGCCGGGTTATAGCCTATGGTTCTCGACAGTTGAAGGATCATGAGAAGAATTATCCGACACATGACTTGGAGCTAGCCGCGGTGGTGTTTGCACTGAAGATATGGCGACATTATTTGTACGGAGAGAAATTTCAGATATATACAGACCATAAGAGTCTGAAGTATATATTCTCACAGAAAGAGTTGAATTTGAGACAGCGACGGTGGATGGAACTATTAAAGGACTATGATTGTGAGATTTTGTATCACCCAGGTAAAGCTAATGTAGTAGCTGATGCACTGAGCCGTAAGCATGTTGGCATAGTATCGTACATGATGATCAGGGAACATGAGTTGATAGAGCAGTTCTCTAACCTCAGTTTGACAGTTGTTTCCTCTGACCAGTATGGGTTTACAGCCAGTTTTCGTATTGAGCCGGATTTGATAGATCGAATCAAGAAAGCTCAGAGGAGTGATGATTATTGTATTGGGGTGGCCAGTCAGATTCAAATGGGAGATGAGTTGAATTTTGAGATTGGCACCGATGAGATACTGAGGTTTAGAGGTCGGATATGTGTTCCCGGTGATCAGCAGCTTAGAGACTTGATTTTATCAGAGGCCCATACCTCTAGATACACGTTACATCCGGGTAGTACTAAGATGTACCAGAATCTCCGGAAAGTGTACTGGTGGCCTAAGATGAAAAAGGACATCGCAGATTTTGTTACTAAATGTCTAACATGTCAACAGATTAAGATTGAACATCAGAAGCCGGCAGGTATGCTTCGACCGTTATCGATTCCTACATGGAAATGGGAGCATGTAACTATGGATTTTATTATGGGATTACCACGGACCCGGAAAGGGTATGATGCTATTTGGGTAATAGTCGACAGATTGACTAAGTCTGCTCATTTCTTAGCCATGAGATCTACAGATTCAGTTAGTGCCTTGGCCGAGTTGTATGTCAGGGAGATAGTGAAGTTACATGGTGTTCCAGTGAGTATCACCTCTGATAGGGACTCTCGCTTCACCTCTCATTTTTGGGAGAGATTTCAGGAGGCTATGGGATCCCAGTTGAGTTTTAGCACCGCTTTTCATCCACAGACTGATGGGCAGTCCGAGCGTACGATACAGACGCTCGAGGATATGTTGAGAGCGTGTGCATTGGATTTTAGAGGTTCATGGGACGATCATTTACCCCTGGCAGAGTTTGCTTATAATAATAGTTTTCATACGAGTATCGGCATGGCACCATATGAGGCCTTGTATGGCAGACGATGCAGATCCCCTATAGCATGGGAAGAAGTTGGAGACCGTAAACTGTTAGCTCCCGATTTGGTCGAGCAGGCTTCTCATGATGTACGGATGATCTGTGAGAGGCTCAGAACGGCTCAGAGTCGGCAGAAGAGTTATGCAGATATTAGACGCCGACCATTGAAGTTTATAGTGGGTGATTATGTGTTTTTAAAGGTTTCACCGTCCAAAGGTATAATGAGATTCGGGAAGAGAGGAAAGTTGAGTCCTCGATACATTGGGCCTTATGAGATCTTAGATCGCGTAGGAGATGTGGCATATCGTTTAGCACTACCACCAAAGTTGTCAGGAGTGCATAACGTATTCCATGTCTCGATGTTAAGAAAGTACAATCCAGATCCTTCTCACGTGATTCGACACGAGCCATTGGAGATCAGAGAGGACATGAGTTACGTTGAGAAACCGGTGCGGATTCTGGATAGGAAAGAAAAGGTATTGCGATCTAAGACGATTTCGTTGGTTAAAGTGCTCTGGCAGTATCATAACGAGGAGGAGGCTACTTGGGAGTTAGAGAGCCTTATGCATGAGAGGTATCCGGAGCTCTTTCAGTGATAGGTCCAAGTTAAATTTGGAGGACCAAATTTCTTAAGGTGGGGAGAAATGTAAAATCTGAATTTTATTATACTGTATGCCATATGTGTACATTATTGATAGTGGAAATAAAAATTTTGTGAAATTTAATCAAATGTGAGTTTCACTTTTCAATCTAAGAGATGATTTATAGTGTAGTGTATAAAGAAAGAGAAACAAATATTAAAGAGTAACAAGAAATTGTTGGAATTAATTTGGATAAAAGGTGTGAAAGCATTAATTGATATGAGATAAAATTATGCAATATGACTAACATTGGCGTGGAGAAAAGAAGAAGAAGGACAAAAGAATTAAGGGCTAGAAGACAAAACAAGGAAAAGGATGGGGAGTTAGCCAATCAACGTTGGCTGGAGGAGACAGGGCGAAGAGAAAGTGCAGAAAAGGAAATAGAAAAGTCCAGGAAAGGGGCGCTGAGGACTTCTCGCCGGTTGTTTTATTTGACAAAGGAGATTTAGCATTTAATAACAAGAGGAGCAAGCCAATAAGAGTGACTGGCAGAGGCGTGGACTAGGAGAAGAAGAGGAAAAAGAAACAAAATTTTCAACACATTGCAGGGAATTTTCTTCTTACCGTAGTCCACTAGCTGCAGTTTTTCCACAGAATTTAATACATGAAATGATGAGGAAAACAGGATAAGGAAACAGGTGTTGAACTTAAGTGAAACGGAACGGCTATATAAGAGGCTTTAAGAGGAAGAAGTGGATTGAAATGAAAACTCCATTCTCTCCAGAATCCTTCTCGCCCATTCTGTTTGCTACAAAGATCACCTTGTTCTTCCGTTCCTTTCATAGTCATAGAGTTTTATCCTTTTATCAGTTAAACCTTTCCTCCCCGTTGAAGAGCTAAGGAACAAGAGAAGAAAAGCTAAGAAAGGCAAGAAAGCATCCTGTTGTTGGAAGAGCAGCTCAGTAAAGGTGAGTTTCATAGCTTTTATAGTTCTCTTGATATTTAATTATAGACATAGCCTGGTTGTAGTTGAATATTGTTGAACAATATAAGAAAATAGATGGAAAAATAACCCAGAATGAGTAAGGAAACATGACGGGCGAGTAGAAAGTTGCTAGTAAAAATGGGTGAGTACTCGCCCAAAGGATGGGACGAGGTTAGGAAAATGTTTATATGAGTCCGCCAGTATGTGGTCCGGCGGGCGAGAACAAACGATCGCCAATAGGCGAGAATGGCGATAAGAAGTCGCCCATGTAAAGTTGATGATCGTCAGTAGGGCGAGTTGGAGAAAAAGAAGTCGCCAACGTATTCCATTACAAGGGCGAACTCGCACGAATAAGCCGCTAATGGACAGCGAGCTATAATGGGCGAATGGCGAACTGAGTTCGCCAAAAGTGCCATATTTTTAGGATAAATATAAATCCTTGTTGGAAAATATTAATAATGTGAATAAATGCTTTGCAGACGGGAATTGAACAAGGCGTGCGAGAAGCTAAGCTGTATCAGACGAGGTAAGGAAGTTGTATGTGAGGTAAATGCATGTCCTGTGGAGTAAAAACGTTAAGAAAATATCGAAATTTGTTTTATTTTCTGACATGCATCGTTTGATAAATTGTTTTGTTTCGAGCGAGCTATAAGCCGCCATAAGTTCTTTGGTTGGTCGAATTAACTAAGGCGGGCGAGTAGTTTTGTATTAGACAGAAACTCGGGCGAGCCAATGGCGAGCTCTCTGTTTGAGATCTGGGCGAGTGCCTTTGTTTTAAAGAGAAATCCGGTAAGCCATAGTCGGGTGAACCCTTTTTAAAGTGTTTGGGCGGGCGAACCTTGTTTTAAGTAAAAGGCGGGCGAACTGTTATCAGCCAGCCGTACTGTGTTTTTAAAACTATGAGGCGGGCGACTATTATTCGCCGTCTTGTCGAGTAGTCTGGGCGAGCTGCTAAGGGCGAGTAGGCTCTGGCGAACGGTTTTAAATATGTAATTTTCGTAAACAAAAAATGAAGTATTTTAATTATTTTTGAAAATAGAAAATATCAAATATTCGGGCGAGTAGTCCAGTGGGCGAATCGACTCTCGGGCGAGTAGTCCCTTGGGCGAATCGATTCTCGGGCGAGTAGTCCCTTAGGCGAATTGGCAAATGGGCGAGCTGACCCTGGGCGAACTAGCCGTGGGTGAACCGGCTCCCAACGTGCCTTTCTTTCATAGAAAATGTTGAAAATGGAGGGTTGTTTTACTAGTTATAAACCCTTTTGGAAACTAAATCATTTTATGGGAATGATAACTTGATTTTGAGACATTAGGCCATGAGTTCATGCATTATCACTCATGTACTTTGCGTGACCTAACTAGGGCGATGGCTCGGGTCAAATAGACCAGCGAGTGCACCCTGGGGCGTCACAGGGCTGATAGACCTGCCAAGTCTTCAGCGGTCTCGAGGTCACTTGGCAAGTGGACCCGAGGACCACCTACAGATTATGGCCATACATCTAGATGAGATAGCCGTGAGGGGCGATGGCCTACGGGTGCACCCCAAAAGCGGATGACTTGTGTTCTTTGCATGATTTAAATTGTTGCCTAGTCTCAATTAAAAGATTTATGAAAGGATCTGGTGAATCCTGTTTTCATATTAACTGTATTTATTAATTCCTAATGAGTGTGATCGTTAGGATGATTAATTGGTTTTCGAGATTTTAGCTTTTATTTTTTTTAAAGCAACATACACCTTTCTTACTGAGCACATTGTCGCTCACTCCTTATTTTTCCACTCCACAGATAACTGATTTGAACTAAGAGACTTACCTTCCTGAGATTGGATATAAGAAGGTATGTTGTATTCTTTTATATATTCAGCAAAGTTGTACAGTACTACTTTAAATAGAAGGGAATGTATTTGCATCTTAAGGAAGAGACTTTAATAATTTATATCTACATAATAATGTAGTAGAAGTTGTTAAGCATCACAGACAGCCCAACCGGTAATTAAGTATAATTTATGAGTAAGTAACATGTTATACAGTAGTTTTGGGATGTTACACAAGCTTTCCAACACTTTGTCCACAGAGTAAACCTTGCTTGCTCAACACTGAAAGACCTCTCTCACTTATATGCCCAAGTCACATATGCCATACCTGGTGGTGTCAGAATCTAGATCAATTGATGATGAAACTGTTGCAGCACCAGTAACTGTGGTACCATCTAAGATGTAAAGTCCTCGCTCCAAATGTCCATGCGTCACAGTCAAGGCACCTAAGGATACTCTCAGAACTCTACCTTCACCGAAGTATCGAAAGCCTTTAATGTCCAAAGTGCTCAAGGATGTCAAGTTCTTTTTCAACTCAGGAATATGCCGAACATCTATCAAGGTTCTAACAATACCATCAAACATCTTAATACGATCTGTGCCAATCCCCACGACCTGACATGCATGATCATTCCCCATTGGCACTGAGCCTGCACACGTATTGTATGTGGCAAATAAATTTCTGGAAGTGCTAATGTGAAATGTAGTAGCCGTATCACGAATCCATTTCTCACTGATGCGTGATTCTGATACTGCTAGAACTATTTCAACATCTTCAGAAGACTGTGAATCGACCACTTTTGCATCATTTTCTGACTGCTTTGACGATTCAAATTTATCCTCCTTCTTTGGACAATCTTTCTTCATGTGCCCAAATTTCCTGCAATAGAAACATTGAATTCTTTTTCTGGACTTTGATTTAGAGTGATTCCTGCTTGAAATACCACTCTTTATTTTGGATCTTCCCCGAATGACCAGACCTTCACCTAGATTGTTGTCAACTACCTTGCCGGTAAGTTTCTTCCTTAACTCAGTGGAACCCAAGGCACTTTTGACATCGTCAAGAGAAATATCATTACAACCATATAACATTGTATCGATAAAATTCTCGTACGATGATGGCAACGAACACAGTAGAATCAAGGCTTGATCTTCATCATCGATCCTAATATCGATATTTTTGAGATCCATAATAATGGTATTAAAAGTATCTAGGTGTTGGTGTATGTGCATAGCTTCCTCTATTTTTAGGGTGTAGAGCCTTTACTTGAGGTATAACCAGTTTGTCAACGTCTTTTTCATATACTTGCTCTCCAACTTGAGCCACAAACCTGACACGGTGGTTTCATCCTCTACCTCTCGTAAAACTTCATCTCCAAGGCTGGTAGGATTGCACTATGTGCCTTCTCCATAACCTCGTTCTTCTGATCGTCTGAAAGTATATCCGATAATTTGTCTTTACCATATAAAGCTTTTACCAAACCTTGTTGAACTAGCATTGCTCGCATCTTGATACGCCATAGACTGAAGCTATTCCTTCCGGTCAACTTCTCGACTTCAAATCTAGTCGACGATGTACTTGCAGCCATCTTAATCGTCTCGTACAACGTGCTCTGATACCAGTTTGTTGTGCAGCAGAACTAAAATAGATTGCAAACGATTCACCAAGACTATGCACCAAGAAATAGAATGCAAGAAAAATTAATCAACAAAGACATACGATATACGTGGTTCGGCTTGTAAACCTACGTCCACGGGCGAAGACAACGAGAAATTTACACTATAACAACAAGATGAAGATTACAAGTGTTTTACACTCCACCTCACAAAGCTCTCCCCGTAAACCTGAGAACAGAAGTTCTCAAAATAACCTAACACGCTCTTTGCTTTCTCTCAGCTTTGCTTGTGCTTACTTCCACTTAGCTATTACTTCAACTCTCTTTCACAATGCAGTGTCCATCCTCCATTTATATTGTGCAAGAGGCGACAAATGGAGAAGGTGTGAAAGCATTAATTCGGTTGGTTAAGAAGCTTGCAAATGGCTGGCCATTGGTTGAAATAATGGCAGTCGAAATTCTACACAATGAAGGAAGCTTGCAATTGGACCAAATTAAGAGCTGCCAACTAAAATAATTAAAGCTTACCATTTCATCAATCAAAAAAAGGGGCACCGAATTTGACTGTCAAATTTCAAGTCACACTTAACAGTAGATTACCATCAAGTTTTATAGATTGAAATACATTGCATCTTGCTAGTGTCAAACTTTTAAGAAATGGGAGATAAGACAACAGACAAGAAACCATATTAGTGGAAACATGGCTAATTGATACAAGATAAATAGATTTCAACTTGAATGCTGTCGAAAGAGATGGCTGATGATTGTTGATATGGTCTTTTCAACCCAAGGTCAACAAGCTAAACTGGCTTGGAAATCCTTCTTTCCAAGTAGAGAAATCTAGATGAAATATACCTTTATGTGAAATGGCAACTGATAGGACGCTACCTTGACCAAAGTTATATTGCAGAGCCCAGTTGTTTTTAGGCTGATGAAATTGAGGAAAATCATTGAGAAAGTTCAAAACAACAAAGACAGCTTCCTCCTTAGTAAGTAAGTTGGAATTGATTTACATCTCACACTGCTGTGCACAGTCTAAATATAAATTGTGCAGAATAGTTAGAAAATGGAACAAGATGTTGATAAATAGAGGAATATTGATAGTTGATAGAAAGAACAAGAAGGATAGTTATGGATATAGTAGGGATATATTGTGGAGATAGATACTGAATGATTGGAGATAATTGATAATGATTAATGGAATCAAATTGAGTAAGAGTGATCGAAAGTGATTGATGGTTTCCGAGTAATTGGAGATGACAAAATGATCACAGTGGAAAGGAATTGTATAAATAGAAATAAGAATTATTAGTGGATGACATAGAGATTATATGGAAATATGGATACAAATGGATGAGATAGGTACAAAATGATCGAAAAAGATTGATTGAGATATGTATTGTTTAGAGGATAATAGAATGATTTTATGGAAAATGATTGAGCTGGTAATTGATATGAATTAACAAAGGCAAGTGAATTGAGAGAAAGTGGTATAAACATGGTACGAGAATATTGATATGAATGAGTGATAGGACGGATTGCAACGAGTAGTTATGAAAATGATAAGTCTCTAGGTACTGAATTGTCAAAGTACTTGTATTGAATTGGCAGGATCCCAAATTTTCTTATATTTGTTATAAACTATAGAGTGCAGGAATTTAAAAGAGAAAATTTATTTTAAAATATTTAATGAAGGGTCTGTTCGATAAGGTTCAATAAGATACTTGGTGAGGGCCCCACTAGGATTTTCTCTGTCCTGATCGAAGTGAGACCCTAAAATGATGATGTATGAAGCGAAATATGAATATGGCAAAATTTATAAGAGTATTGGCGTCAATAAACTAGAAAAAGGATAAATTATGTGTATGAGGAGGGGTACTGTTTAAGTGTAACGATAGAATTGTGGTGGTTAGGAGATGATAAAATGATTATAAAGGATATGAGTAGTATGGGGATTGATGAGAATAGAAGGGATAAAATAGGATAGTTGATGAATGGTATAGACATTGTATAGAAAATTATGTATCACTGTAAAGGAATAAGGTAGATATTGAATGATCGAGACTGATTTATTGAAGTATGTATTGTTTGAAGATAATAGGACAATTATATATGATATAATTGATGTAGAGATCGATATGGATTGATAAAGGTAAGAGGATTGATAGTGAATCATGTAAACAGTGTATGAGAATATTGATAGTAATGAGTAAAATGACAGACTGCTAAAAGTAGATATCGGAATCGACAAGTCTTAAGGTACTGAAATCGCTGAAGTACAAGTGTTGAATCTGGAGGACCAAATTCTTTAAAGGTGTGGAGGATGTGATAATCGCGAATTCTCCTATTTTTGGAGTTAGGTATCTGTAAAATTTAATTTTAGATGTTAATTGACTGGTTGAAATAAATAATTAAATTTATTAAAGGATTGAAATATTTCGAAATTATAATATTTGATCAATCAATAAATTAGAAATTTAATTTGGGTATTAAGAAAAATTAAAAAATATTGAATTTAAATAAAAAATAAAATGTAGGTATATATATATACACACACACATAAGTATATATTTATATTTATGTATGTGCATATATATATATATATATATATATATATATATATATAAGCAATAAATATTATTTTGAGCATTAATATATATATAAATGATAGAATTGATAAATATAGGTTTTAAGGATAATATATAACATATGAATTATATATATAAACATGTTTTTTAAAATAAAATAATTATATTGTAAAATATAAATAGAAATATATATGTATTTATGTATAGTATGTGTTAAAAATATATTTATATGTACAAAAGTGTTAATATAAGTGGGTGTATATATATATGTATATATAGTTGTTAATAAAAAATATATTCATGATATATTGATATCATAAATATATAAATAAATAAATAACAAAAAAGAAGGGGGGGGGGGGGGGGGGTGTGGTTGGGGAATCGCAGCGAGATCATGGAAGCTTGCTGCTGCAGACTGATTTAAACAAAAGAAAAAAAAACAATAAAAGAAAAAGGAGAGAAAAGAAGGAAAATATGATTAGTGGACTACATGATAACTTATGATTGGATAAAACATAAATAAAGAACTCATTTCAGCCAAAATTGAGCTTCTTCACCGACTTTGTTTGTTGTCTTGTTTACCTTGCTGTTTCGTTCCTTCTGGAAATTTCTTTAAGATTCCTCACGATTACCTTGCAAGATTTTATCTTCCCTTCATTTAATCATTCAACCTCCTTCACTAAACCCGTTCCTTGCATCTAGATCACTTTAAACTCAGGATTTGAGCAGCTGAAATAATGGAGTCGGGACTGGTTTTATGTTCTGTACTGTTCGGCCAGGATTGAAAGGTATGAATCGGTGATGTTTTGTTTGTTTTCAGCCATGGGATTTAATTTACTTATGCATGGGAAATAGGTTTGAGACCTGAGAATGAAATAAAAATAGATGAAGGAGGGTTGTGTTGGTTCGGTCATGAGATAGAACTAGGAGGAATCTTAGTGATTTTGATGCTTGTTGAGTAGAAATTTATAGGAAATGATGGATTTAATTTAGCTAAGGTGATAAGTTGTAAAACCTGGAAGCTTGCGTGAATGTGGTAGGGAAAAAGGCCATTCGGCCATGAAGGAGATAAACTGATGATTGGTTTTTCATGTAGAAATGGTGTTTGATGAAAGTTTTAAGTGAGTAAGAAGTAATTATGAAACTAAGAGTGAATGAAGAAGGAAAATCAGGGGAATTTGTCAAGTTGAAGTGTCGGCCATGAAAGGGAAACAGGGAACTATCGAATCATGAAGAAAAAAATGGAAGAAATTGATATAATTTTAACATATAAAAATTTTAGAATTAATATAATAGTAAATAATGATTAATTGAGAAATTAAAAATTGAAAATTAACAAGTAAAGTTCAATAAGGAAAGATTTCAATAAAAGTATAGTTATGCTAGGACATTTAATAGAAAATTTAATGAATAAAAAAAAGTAATTAGATTGATAAAATGGAAAATAGGAATACCATGAGAATTTTCATGGTTTAAGAATTAGGCTATAAAATATAAATGTAAGTATTAATGAAATTAATTGAGGAATGAAATCGGAAGAAATGTTCACTTAGTATAATTGAATTATGGTAATTGATATAAAATCAAAATAAATTAATTATTAGAAATTTTAAATTAGGAGATAAAAATTAATAAAACAATTGTTATAATTGGAATATGGAATTTAAAATATATTTGGAATTTCTATGCAGTTTTAAATTCGGAAAATAAGGAAACGTAGAGGCGTCAGTGGATTTTTGTACTGCGCGGAGTAGAGGTAAGAAACATATATAAGAGTTGCATGAAATATGTTTTACTTGCAATTGAAAATTCTCGAAAATCTCGTTTTAATAATTTCTTATCCAATTTTCCCCGAATACAAGAAATAGAAATTATCTTTAATTCCTACAAGTTTAAATATTTCATTATATGAAATGTTTTACATGAATTGATTTAAATGAAATGATTTATATGCATTGAATTATATTAGATGATTTACATGAAATGAGTACATGATATGATTTATACAAATTAAATTGCATGTAATAATTTACATGAATTGCATTATCTGAAATGATTTATATGAATTTCATTATATGAAATAAATTACATGAATTGCATTACATGAGTGATTTACATGAATCAATTTACAAGAAATGATTTACATGAATTGAATCGCATGACATGATTTACACGAATTGAATTACAAGAAATAGTTTACATGAATTAAATTACATGAAACGATTTACATGATTTGAATTATATGAAGTGTTTTACATGAATTGAGGTTCGTGAAGTGCTTTACATGAATTGAACTAAACAAAATGATTTGCATGAACTGAATTTCATGAAATGATTTACATGAAGTGATTTATATAAAATGACTTACGAGTATATGAAGTGATTTTATGAAACCGATGTCTCCCTGATGATCGTGCATACGAGACAATGATGATTAGGCTGGGAAACGTCCCAGACCTTCCCCTTTACATGATATGACTGTGGGAGTTATGGTCAAACCCATAAGTTTACGCAGTGAGCACCTGACTAGTGCAAATTGTGATTGATCGACGATGGCCATTCGTTATAGTGTTTCGTAGGATTGGCTAAGGAGTTTCAGATCCCTAGCCTTCCTATACAGGTCCCTTATGAGATATAGTGTGTGCATGAATTTCTAGGAGATTATTTTCTATCGATAAGTGATATTTGACAAATGATTAATTTACTGAATGATTTAATTTACGAGAATAATGAATGATTTGATTTACGAGATTAGTACATGAATTGATTGAAAAGTGACAAAAGAAGTGATATAAGTTTTACAGTATATGTTTTCCGATACAAGTGCATTTATCGTATTTTAATGATTTTAAATAAATCATTTTTCTTAATGAATAAATTTTCTGAAATTATTGCATTATCTCATGATTTTGAAAATATTATCGTACCGCATACTAAAAACTGCATCATAGAATTATATAAAATAAAATTGATTTATTTATTTTCATGATTTGGAAACTGCACGAAATTATTAATGTTTTACATAGCAGAAGTACTTCATTGACAATTGTTTACTCCCTATAGTCGCATCTAGGTACCGGAACACGACAGGTACTTCAAAGTACCTTCCATACTCTACTAGGTTTTCTAGCCAACTATAGTATCCTTCCTATAGCGTACCCTAATGAGCCATTAGGAATAAATGTTTTTAATCACCTCTTAATATTTAAATTTAATATACCTTTTTATAATTAATAAAATAAATTATTTTTATTCATTTGCATATAGTACGCACTTTTATATATGTTTTTGACTGAGCTTTCCCAAAGCTCACCCCCCTCACCATTCCAGATAGCTCATAAAGTGCATGACAACCCCTGCATCAGGTTAGTGGAAGAAAACTTCTAGAAGTATGAAGTATCCAGTAACTAGGTACACGTTAAATGTTATTTATATTCAGACTTGTATTTGCACAGCAGTTGTATTTATGAAATAGAGCGTAAATATGTATTTTAATTTAGTGGGATGTAACTTATGTAAATTTTATTGTGTATGGAATCAAAATATTTATATTATAGTCTGTATTTAATTTATTATCATCAATTAAGGTGATGAAATATCAAATTAGTTGAAATGAAAAAGATGGATTGTACTTACACCGATACCAAACGCAAACCTATTGTTACCAATTAATTGAAAGAAAAAGTGTGATAACCGTAAATTTTTCATTTATTGGAAATAAATATTGGAGAAAATAAATATTGAAAATAAATAAATAAATAAAATTGTGAGAACGGGATATTGGTGAAAATCCCGAGAATTGAGAAAGGAACGGATCGGGAAATCCGAGTGAAGGAAAAAAAATTAAATCAGAAAAATAAGATGAGAATTATGGTAAATAATATATATGTATAATATATGGTATATATTATATGTATAAAGTATAATCTATAGTATATAATATAATATATACTAAATAAGGAAAATAAAGGTAAAACAAAAAGGGAAAGGAAACAAAACAAAGGAAGGATCGGGGAAGGATCCCGACCCTCCCAGCTAGAGAAGACGGTGGTGGAGCTGCCACCGCCAGCGAGGGAAAAAGGAAGGGACACCGTCGCCGACCAAAGAGGAAAGTAAGGAAGCTATCGGCGTCGGAAGAAAGGAAAGAAACGAGGCGAATCGAAGGGAATTTCTGGCGAAAACCGAGGAAGAAAACAGAAAAGGGATCTGGCAGTGCCGATGAAATTGGCTGCCGCCACTGCCACTGAAGCTTCGTTGGAGGAAGAGGAAGACGTGGGAGGCCACGGTTGAGGCGGAGAACGGCGAAGGAAGGCCAACGGAGGAGGAGAAGAAACCGAAGGTAAACCGAGTCGATCCGCCGCCGTGCCATCGATTCGTGATGAACGGAGGCCAGATCCGGCTTCGTTGTGGTGCCGGCCAGCTACTGAGCCATTGAACCGTCGGAGAATCGGCCACCGGAGAAGAACCGAAGGTGAGGGGGGTGACCGGTCCGGCTGGAAAGAAAAGGAAAAAAGAAAAGAAAAGAGAAAAAGAAAGAAGGAAGAAAAAGAAGGAAGAGAAAGAGAAAAGGAATTCCGAGAATTTGAAAAATTCTCAAGAATTCAAAAATTACGGGAAATCTCGGGAATTACGGGAATCGGTAAGAAATCCCGAAAAATGTTAAATTATTTAAATAATTTATTTATTTAAATAATTATGAAAAAATTCTAAATTTTAGCATTTAAATTCCAGAAAATTCCCTCGATGACCAAGCCGATGGAATCGGGCGAGGTGAACATGGGCGCGACCTTCGAGAGGCAGTCGTCGACTAGAAACAGGTAAAGGAGACATGTGCCGCCTGTAAGGATATTTGGCCATGTTTTTAAATTGCATTTAATTTTATAAATGCTATTAATAATTATCGGTTTTATAGTGTGGTGATTTATCGGTTTTAAATTGTGGTAAAATACCGATTGAGAAATATAAACTGTATTTTTCGTGCAAGAGGCTAGCCAAATCGGCAGTCGTTATACTGCCGAAAAATTATCGAAAAATTACTGAAATTTACCGAAAATCACCGAAAATCATAATAAATGATTTGATTTCACGTGAAATGATTTTCAGGTACGAAAATCGAGAAATCAAGTAAATTTCATAAAACATGAATATAGTGATATTTAATTTTAAAATATTCATGTTTTCGAGAATGGTGAAAAGGAAATCACCGAAAATTCACTCGGTAGGTGATATTTCACGTGACATGAGATGAAAATGAAAAAGAGACTGAAGTGAATACTTTTATAAATATTCTTAAATATTCACTTGATTTCATATAAAATCTTTATGGTTTTAATTATGGAAATAATTAATTATATAAATTCCATAAAGGTTAAGAAATGATGAAAAACTATGATTTCGAGACTAGAGGTCTCTATACGTGTTTTAGAGGAAAACATGGTGTCGGAATTATTGAAAATTGGAAAATAAATAATTTATTTTTACATAAATTACAAAAATATTTGAATTGAATTCCGATGATTTTAAAAATCATGTTTTCAATGGATAGCACGGAAAGACGTGCATACATGGGTTACGGTGAAAAAGACATTGTCATGAGATTTGTTTTACAGTGGGACTATTTTATAACTGTTTTCACCGTATGAGAAATATGATTTATACCTTTATGAAATATTTTGAGAAATGTGATTTAAATTATAAATTTCATAAAGGTGATGATTTATACATGTGAGCCTTATGGATAATTGTGAAATGTTTTTACACTACTGTGATTAAAATCCATAAAGGCTATGGTACGGTTTATACTGTTTTGAGACTTAAGGCCTCTAGTTTCATGCATTATTATTTATGAGGCTGATGGACCCGCCAAGTCATCAGAGGTCTCGAAGTCACCTGGCTAGTGGACCCGAGGACCACCTATAGATTGTAGCCATAGATCTACTGTATCCCTGTGGGGATGATTATTCCGTTCTCGCAAGGGGGAGGGGGAACGATGAGAGCATGATTTACTTGTAGGGTGATGCCTAGTCTCACTTATTGTTTACTGTTTACTGTTTACTGAAAGGATTTACGGAATCCTGTTTATTGTACTGAACTACTGTACTGTTTACTGTTTACTGTTTATTGATGAAAAATCGTACCAAAACACTGTGTTACTGAACTGTACTGTTTACTGAAATGGTAGCCATTGATTATTGTTTTACTGAACTAAAAGCTACTATTTACTGTTTATTGAACTGAAAGCTACCTTATACTGTTTTCTGAACTGGTAGCTGCTGTTATTGTCTACTGATTGAGCCGTATCGAATTACTGTTTTACTGAATATACTGTTTTCCTAAACTGTACGATACGATTACTGATTTTAAAAGAGAAATAAATGGTTATTCTAAAAGAATAACATAAGAATTATTTCTAAGATAGAAATAATCGAAGAAGAAAAATATCCAATGATTGGATATTTACAAATCACTGTACTGTCACGTGTTATTACTGTACTGAAAAGAAGAGAAGTAAACCACTGTTTTTATTACTGAACTGCCACGTGTTTTAAAGTATACTGAAGTGAAAAGAGATAAGTGGTTTACTTTGTGGAAAAACGAAAATTATATCGTTTTGAAAACAACGAGATTTGTACTATCTACAGTTGCTTCTAGGTTCCGGAACAAGTATGGTATTCTTAAATACCTACCTTATTCTATTTGGATCCCTAGCCGACTGTAGTATCCTTCCTAAATGTGAGCCTAGAGCCAGCTAGGAAGATTTTAAAGAGAATGAAAAAAATATTTTCAGCATACAGATAGCTGAATATCAAGTGTGGCACATAACTCTTTTACTGAGCCGTGGTTTGCTTACCCCTTAATTTTAAACATTTCAGGTTTTAATGATTGTGAGATCAGTTGATTGTGGATCACGACTGTACACAAAGGGCAATGTGACAAACCGAATGATTTATATGAGGTACGATCATTTATTTTCTGTATTTAGACATGTCTACAGTACTACTTATCTAATTAATTAAGATAGGAGATGTGTATAATATAAACAATGTTATGTAAAATTGTTTAACAGTTAGTACAAGTGAAGTGTCACAGACAGCCCAACCGGATAAGTTGTATAAAATAAGGTAAAAAAATGTGGTAATGGGTCGTTACAGATTTAATGTTGAAGAGGAAAAATTTAGTTCGAAATTTTCTAATTTCGGATATTACACACAACTCTTCCTCGATAGTGGAAAGACCTTAAACTGAAGTAGAATTTCAAAGGAAACCAGATAGACACCAATTGCAAGCAGTTTAAGACAGCTAATTGTTGAAACGGTAGATTACTATCAAGTTTTATAGATAGAAATCCATTGCATCTTGCTAGTGTTAAACTTTTAAGAAATGGAAGATTGATAACAGACAAGAAACCATATCAGTGGAAACATGGCTAACCGATACAAGATAAACAGATTTCAACTTGAATGTTGTCGAAAGAGATGGCTGATGGTTGTCGATATGATGTTTTCGACCCAAGGTCGACAAGCTAAACTGGCTTGGAAATTCTTGTTTCCAAGCAGAGAAATCTAGATGAAGTATACCCTTAGGTGCAATGGCAATTGATAGGACGCTACCTTGACCAAAGTTATATTACAGCCCTCAGTTATTTTTAGGCTAATGAAATTGAGTAAAATCATTGAGAAAGTTCAAAACAACAAAGATAGCTTCCTCCTTTGTTCCATCTCGAACTAAAGCCATCTTCCATAAGTTTTTCCATTGAGTCGAAAGGAAACTAGTTTGGACAGCAGACTCAAAAGGAAGAAAGGAAATGATTCTACAAAGGATGTCAATAGGTTAACAGCTAATCATATCAACCTTGTCAATTGTAGTTGGTGATTAGGTTGTGATGGCAATCTTAAAATTTTTTTTTGGTGTAAGAACAGGTATTTTCATCCGTTTTACGGTCTGAGATTAATCCTGTTCGGGCCGAGAGTAGTAAACGGTAAAACTCTCTCAACAGTGGGGATCCAGGACTCGAACCCTGTCCAGGCATTTGGGAAAAAAGTCTACTTTCACTTCTTCCAACCACTTGTTGGTTGGCAATCTTAAAAAGTATACATTGATATCAATTGCTATCTAAAGAAAAAGAAAAATTAAAAGAGAGAAAGAATAATTTAGGGTTAAAGAAAGAGGAAAACCTAAGGAGAATAATTTTGATACTAGAAATGATGGAGTAAGAAAGGTATAAAGAACGTAAGTTAATTAAAGAGGAAATAGTAAAAAAAGGTTTAAAGTGAAAATCAAACCACACCAACTCATTAATCCAAGATTTTGAAAGCAAAAAGCTTATCTTGTAGGTAGTTTATTCACCTTGTATGGTGAAAAAAGATTTAAAATATATATAAAGAAAAAATTAAAAAATAAAAGAAATAATAAGAGGTAAAAAAAAAAGAATTTTACTTTATTCTCTTCAAAGTTATGTTGTGCTTAAACCATTTAGATAAGCAATAAATAGTCTTTTACATTTGAAGAGTGATGTTGAGATCCTCAGTATTTTTCCCCTTTAGAGAAATTCTATTCATATTATAAAATTATAAAAAGAACACAAGGAGAGAGAGCAAGAAGAGAGATTTTCTCTTATTTTTCAAGTATGTTCTTCAACTATATTCAATACAAGGATGGTGAGCCTCTATTTATAGGCTTCACAAATACATCTGTTACTATTGCATTCAATATCGTAACGGCTATTCGTTACCATAATAATGGGGAAGTTATAAACTTAATAAATAGGAAGTTACAAACTTAATGAAGGGGTAGTTACAAACTTAATTAAAGGGTAGATGAATAGTTCCTTATTCATGTACCAATATGATGAGTATGGGAGATGAATGGACTCATTCATGTATCAATATGAAGAGTCATGAGAGATGAATGGACATCCATATTTATAATTATTCATAACACTCCCCCTTGGATGTCCATTACTGAAGAATATGCCTCATTAAAACCTTACTAGGAAAAACCCTGTGGGACAAAAACCTAGTGAAGGAAAAAGAGTACATTATTCTTCAAAATACACATAAGATGCTGCCTCATTAAAAACCTTACCAGAAAAACCCAGTGGGACAAAACCATGGTTAAGGAAAAAAAGAGTACAGCGTGTATTTACTCTCCCTCATGATTATATCACTTGAGATCTTTGAGTCGACGCAATCCACCATTGTGGACTAACTTCTCAAATGTAGTGGTAGGAAGCACCTTTGTTAATAAATCTGCCAAATTTTCACTTGAACGGATTTGTTGAACATTTATATCACCATTCTTCTGAAGGTCATGAGTGAAAAAGAACTTCAGTGAAATGTGTTTTGTTCTATCACCTTTGATATATCCTTCCTTCAGTTGGGCGACGCATGCTGCATTATCCTCATATAAGACCGTTGGTGCCTCTTTTCTTGAAGATAAACCACAAGCTCCTCGTATGTGCTGAATTACAGACCTTAACCATACACATTCACGACTAGCCTCATGTATTGCCAAAATTTCAACATGATTAGAAGATGTGGCTACTATAGTTTGTTTCATGGAACGCCATGAAATGGCGGTGCCACCACATGTGAATACATATCCAGTTTGTGATCGAGCATTATGAGGATCAGATAGGTACCCTGCATCTGCAAAACCAACCAAATTTGTTTTTGGTAGGTTAGGAAAATACAAACCCAATCCTTTGTACCTTATAGGTAACGAAGTACATGTTTAATCCCATTCCAATGCCTTCGGGTTAGACAAGAGCTATATCTCGCTAATATGTTAACAGAGAATGATACATCAAGTCTTGTATGACTAGCGATACATTAGTGCTCCAATTGCACTCAAGTATGGTACTTCAAGACCAAGAATCCCCTCATCATTTTCCCAAGGTCAAAACGGATCTTTATTTACATCAAGTGACCTCACAACCATTGGGGTGCTCAACGGATGTGCTTTGTCCATTTTAAATCGTTTTAGCACCTTTTTTATATAAATTGTTTGATGCACAAGAATCCCGTCCTTTAAATGTTCTATCTGTAACCCAAGACAAATTTTGTCTTTCCAAGATCTTTCATCTCAAATTCTCTCTTTAAGTACTCTACTGCCTTTGAAATCTCTTCAGGAGTTCCAATGATATTTAGATCATCAACATATATCGCAACAATAATAAACTCAAATCTAGATCTCTTTATAAAAATGCATGGGCAAATGGAATCATTCTTATATCCCTCATTTAACAAATATTCACTAAGGCGGTTATACCATATGCGAACAGATTGTTCTAACCCATATAGAATTCTGTTTAATTTGATTGAGTAATGTTCTCGAGAACTAGAATAACATGCTTCTGGCAGTTTAAATCCTTCTAGGAGTTTCATAAATGTCATTATCAAGTGGGCCATACAAATAGGCTGTAACGACATCTATTAGACGCAAGTCGAGTCCCTCTTTTATTGCCAGACTGATTAGAAATCGAAAAGTAATCACATCCACCACAGGAGAGTATGTCTCTTCATAATCAATATCTGGTCTTTGTGAAAAACCTTGTGCAACTAGACGTGCTTTATGTCTCACAATTTCACCTTTTTCATTTCGTTTTTGCACAAAGACCCATTTATACACCGTTGGTTTTACACCATCAGGTGTACGGACTACTGGTCCAAAAACATTTCTCTTTTCAAGAGATTTCAATTCTGCCTCAATTGCGTCTTTCCATTTTGGCCAATCATGTCTATACTTACATTCCTCAATAGACCTTGGTTCAAGATCCTTGTCATCATCCATAACATATAGCACTACATTGTATACAAAAACATCATCGACGTCGATTTTATTTCGGTTCCATATTTTTCTTGACATGACATAATTTATTGAGATCTCTTCATTTTCAGTAATTTCAGGTACCTGACTTTCTGTTGGAACTATAATGTTAGTCATGTCTATTTCCTCGACCTGGCCATCTTGAATCTTTGCTCCTTTTCTTTTTCGAGGATTCTTATCTTTGGAACCGACTGGTCTACCACGCTTCAGGCGTGCTTTAGATTCATTGGCAACAAAAGGTTGTCCTTCTGGGACATTAATTTTAATTGGACCATTAACAGCTGGTATAGTGACTTTGTCACTCTCTTTGGGTTAGTAAATGTGTCTGGCAATTGATTTGCTAAACTTTGTAAATGAATTATCTTTTGAACTTCTAGTTCGCATTGTTTTGTACGAGGATCAAGATGAAACAATGATAATTCATTCCAACTTATCTCTTTTTCCAGCTGCTTATTTTCTCCCCCTAAGGTTGGGAAAACTGATTCATCAAAATGACAATCAGCAAATCTAGCTGTAAATAAATCCCCTGTTGACGGTTCTAAATATTTAATTATGGATGGGGATTCATATCCAACATATATTCCCAACCTCCTTTGAGGACCCATCTTAGTACGTTGTGGTGGAGGAATTGGAACATATAGGCAAAATGGCCAAATAAGCCCTCAACGTTGAGCCCAAAATGGAATTAAGCCCTCAACGTTTTATTTCGTGAAAATCAGTCCATAAACTTTTATTTCAGTAGAAATAAACCCTCAACCTTCTAAAATTATGCAATTAAGTCCAAATCTGTTAAATGACACTAACTGCCGTTAGTGAAAGCTGATGTGGATAGCTTACTTGGCTGCCACGTGGCATGCCACATGTGCAATACTAACGGAAGTTAGTGTCATTTAACAGATTTGGACTTGATTGCATAATTTTAGAAGGTTGAGGGTTTATTTCACTGAAATAAAAGTTTATGGATTGATTTTCACGAAATAAAACGTTGAGGGCTTAATTCCATTTTGGACTCAAGGTCGAGGGCTTATTTGACTATTATTCCGAACATATACAGCACATCCGAAAATTCTTAGATGGGAAATATTTGGTTCCTAACCAAAAACCAATTGTAAAGGGGAGGACTTATGATAACTTGTTGGCCTGATGCGAATTAGTGCTACCACATGTAAAATAGCATGACCCCAAGCAGAAATTGGGAGTTTTGATTTCATTAGTAATGGTCTTGCAATCAATTGAAGACGCTTAATAAATGATTCTGTAAGGCCATTTTGTGTATGAACATGTGCTACAGGATGTTCAACACTTATCCCAATAGACATACAATAATCATTGAAAGTTTGATAAGTAAATTCACTAGCATTGTCAAGACAAATTGTCTTGATGGGATAATCTGAAAAATGTGCTCGTAATCTAATTAATTGAGCAAGTAACCTCGCAAATGCCAGGTTGCGAGTTAATAATAAAGATACATGTGACCACCTAGTTGATGCATCAATTAAAACCATAAAATATCTAAAAGGTCCACATGGTGGATGTATTGGTCCACATATATCACCTTGTATTCGTTCTAGAAAAGTAAGGGATTCAATCCCTATCTTAGCTGGTGATGGTCGAATAATTAACTTGCCTTGAGAACAAGCAGCACATGGGAAATCTTTCGATTGAAGAATCTATTGGCTCTTCAATGGATGTCCACATGAATTCTCAACTATTCTTCGCATCATTATGGATCAGGGATGGCCTAACCGGTCATGCCAAACAACAAAGTTATTGTGATCTGTAAGCTTCTGGTTAATGACCACATTTGTTTCAATTGTTTTAATTCTTGTGTAGTACAAACCGGAGGAAAAGACCAGTAATTTTTCTAATACAATTTTGTTACCCAAGATTATACTCGTAATGTGAAGGTACTCAATGTCTCCTTCATTTGTTGTCTCAGTATGATATCTATTTCGGCGGATATCCTTAAAACTCAATAAATTTCTTTGAGACTTAGGTGAGTATAATGATTCAAATTTTGTTCCTTCTATCAATTTTGCACTACCCAATATAGTACTAACATTGGCCTCTTGCATTATCAAATAATAAAAATATTTCTTATTCTTTAATATAGTATGTGTAGTGGCACTGTCTGCGAGACATATATCTCTACTACTCATTGCAAATCGAACCAGGAGAGTATCTATGTTCTTAATTGAAAATAAGAAATATGTAGAGTATTCAAGAAAGAATATCAAAATTGGAAGAGAGTAAAAGTGTGCTTGTACCTGCTTCTTATGTCTCTACACCTTATATAGGTGTTTAAATGGGCGATTACACTCATTAAATGAGCAGTTACATAATTAAATATATAATTAAGTGAGTAGCAGTTACGACGGTTATGTAATTATTGGCAGTTGCACTCATAAATAACCAAAACATAATGAAGCATCTAAATATGACAAATACTTAATAATTAGAATCCTATTAATAAGAAGCATGTGTAAAATAAAGTCCAATATCATCTAAATGAGTGGCATCAACATAACCATAATCAAAATCATCATTTTCACAAACAAAATTTGTCTCATCTTTTCCATCACTATGTTCCCACTTCTAGTGGTATATGTGTTTTTGAAATGACCACCTCGATAATTACTATGTTCACGTCCACGTCCACGTCCACGACCACGACCATGACTACTAGCATGACCTCTATTTTTTTCATTATATGTTGTTGCATTCACTGCAGGGAATGGAGCAGATCCAGTTGGACAGGTTTCATGATTTTTCATCAATAGCTCATTATTTTGCTTAACCACAAGGAGGTATGAAATCAGTTCAGAGTACTTCTTAAAACCTTTTTCATGATATTGCTACTGTAGGAGCATATTAGATGCATGAAAGGTGGAGAATGTTTTTTTCTAACATATCCTCATCAGTGATCTTTTCTCCACATAACTTTAATTGAGAACTGATTCTAAACATAGCTGAGTTATATTCACTTACAGATTTAAAATCTTGTAATCTCAGATGCATCCAATCATAACGAGCTTTAGGGAGTATCACAGTTTTCTGATGGTCATATCTTTCCTTTAGACTAGTCCAAAGAATAAGTGGGTCTTTAATAGTCAGATATTCAGTTTTAAGTCCCTCATGGAGGTGATGACGAAGAAATATCATCGCTTTAGCCTTATCTTGACTAGATGCTTTGTTCCCTTCTTTAATGGTATCATCGAGACCATTTGCATCTAGATGAATTTCAACATCTAACACCCATGATAAATAATTCTTTCCCGTAATGTCAAGAGCCACAAATTCGAGTTTTGCAAGGTTTGACATTATGAACTATCACAAGTATATTTAATAAGTTAGGAGAAAATAATTAACAAAAATTCAACAACTGGATAATTACGGAGGAGCTAGATAAAAATAGTTTCATTACCGTAAAAGAAGAGATAGATAATAGTGATTGATGAAGATCCTTGGTTGAGGCCTATTCTCCAAATCTCTCACGAGTTTTTAGAGTCTTGTGCTGATGACGTATTATAAAATTATAAAAAGAACACAAGGAGAGAGAGCAAGAAGAGAGATTTTCTCTTATTCTTAAAGTATGTTCTTCAACTATATTCAATACAAGGATGGTGAGCCTCTATTTATAGGCTTCACAAAAACATCTGTTACTATTGCATTCAATATCGTAATGGCTATCCGTTACCATAATAATGGGGAAGTTATAAACTTAATAAAGGGGAAGTTACAAACTTAATGAAGGGGTAGTTACAAACTTAATTAAGGGGTAGATGAATAGTTCCTTATTCATGTACCAATATGAAGAGTATGGGAGATGAATGGACTCATTCATGTATCAATATGAAGAGTCATGAGAGATGAATGGACATCCATATTTATAATTATTCATAACAATTCATAACTTTTTTTTCACACACAACTTAAGTTTTTTTTTTTTAATGTTATGATAAAAATACCCATTTACTTTCAAGTTAATAGAATTGCAAAAAAATATGTTGCTAATATTACATTGACTTAAGTTAATACATTGGCAAAAGAATTTGAAATAAATAACTGATTTATTTTGTAATTTAAATGTATATAGATATCTATCTTTTAGAAAATTGTAAAAAAGATAATTGTTTTCTTTTATTTTAAAATAATACATATTAAATAATTGAATTATCCACTTAGGGTATTTTGGTTTGATTTTCTTTCTATATATTTATATAAGGTTTAATTTTCATTAATATAAAAAAATAGTGATATTCTTTTTTTGGTTGGTAGAAAGATACAAATAAGGAGATTTAAACTTTGAATCTAATCCTTACTAAAAAAATAACAACCTTTTAGGCGAAGCCTTGTTGTTAAAAAAAAAATAGTGATCTTCCATTCTTAATAATTAATAACTATTGATAGACAATGTAATTTCAAATAAAAAAAAAATGAGAGGAAGAGAACATTTTAGAACTAAATTAAGGAAGAGGGAAAGAGAGAATAATTTCGATACTAAAACTGATGGAGCAAGAAAGGGATAAAGGATTGCAAATTAATTAAAGAGGAAAAAGAAACTGACTTAAAGTGGAAAGTCAAACCACACCAACTCATGGATTTGTTTAATCTGGTTAGGAAACTAGCAAAAAATGCGAGCAATTCCTAAATTTCATTGCAAGAAAAGAATCCAATTAACATGCTTCTTTTGGAACACTTTTAAACAAGAAGAATCTAATATTTTTTTAGTAGGCAATTAAATTAGTTGCAGTAGTGCACATAAAATAAAGGCATTTATCACACGGATCTTTGGTTATTTCTTATTTCAGATAATTTTCTAAAAATGTTTTTTATTAGATAATTAAACATATTAATTCAAGATTTTGAAATTAAGCAAATCCAGAATCACATTTAGAGAAAACACCAATCTTAAGTTTTGATATATACCAAGAAGAGAAATGGAAATATCAGTAAGGGTGGTGTTTAGTATGGAGTGATCACTTAATACATCATGGTGATTTACATATGCTAATTAAATCGCTACGCTTGATAAGAATTCAGTGATTCTACGTTGTGATGATCTTAAGTCACCTAAAGTGATTAGATCATTGCTTTGGAGGGTGATTTAATTCTCACTCAAAAAAGCAGAAAATTTTATATAAAGTGAATTGAAAAATTATTTATAGTCAATACTAACTACCCATATAATGTGTGAAATAAAATTCGCTTTCTCTTGTAATTATGATTATTTTATATCTTAAGTTCTTAACTTTTCAAAATAATATTCATAGTACGAAATAAAAAAAAAACAGTTATATGCTTTATCTTAACTTTGTTAATGTTATACATAATATAAATTTTATTTTTCTTTTATTATAAGATTAATAGATTTAGTTTAATTTTCTAATTCATCTTTTAAATAAATTTACATTATAAAAATTACTTTACTTATCAATAAATATATTTAATATTAATTAATAATTTAATTACACCTTATTATGAAGTTAACTAAATATTACTAATATTTTACTAATATTATATTTAAACAATTTTGAAATCTTTAAGTTGTATAACTATTATATATGATTGTATCGATATTTTTAAACAAAATAATATTTAATCTAATATATATATAAAAGTTAAAGCATCTGACTGCAAATAGAATATCCTATGTAGATAGTCTAAAAAGTTGACACATGTAATATCCTAAAATAAAAAATAATAGTTTTCCAAATTTTTTTTTTATAGATAGGAATCTGCATACATTAAAATTTCAAAATAAATTAATTATCTTTTTAAATCAATTATCAATTTCTAAAAGATAAACATATATATATTTTTATATATTTTAATAATTAAAGAAAAATCCCATAGTATTTATAAATTTTTTTACTTATCTTTTATTAATATACATGTACTGTTGCTATATACATTATTTATGGAAATAATTAATTTTGGTATAAATTTTTCATATGGATACACTTTTTTAAAGAAAAAGACAAACATATTTTATATGAATACGTGATATGTGTAATAAGATGAATTTTTTCATTTTTAAAGTATAAAATGTCCACAAAAAATAACTTAATTATTTATCAATGTTACACTTCTAATTTCAATAAGATTCAGCTTTTTATAATAATATTATATCTTTTATATGTGTGTGTGTATAAAGCCAAAACTCTTGACAAAAAATAAAATATCCTAGGAAGATACAATTACATTTTTATACTTAAAACAATAAATTGATTTTAATTTTTATATAATAATCCTACTGACCTAATTATTTAATTTTAAAATATTTGAAAATTTTAAAAATAGATTTCAACTCTATTATCTTAGTTTAAATCAAATAAAATTTATATCAGACTTTAAATTTTTTATCCCGTATTATGTTATTTTTAAATTAAAAAAAATATCAATATATTTTAATCAGAATTATCTTAAAATTTTAATTCTTTTATGAAAAACATTAAAACTGGATATTTAAGTTTATATATTTAAGTATTAAATTAAGCTTCCATATCTTTTTTTTTTCAATTTTCATTTATTTCTTTTTTAGAATTATTTGTTCAATCATTTTATTTGGAAAACAATGTCCATACGGATTATCTATTCTCTTGAAACGTGTATGATTTTAAATATTGTATTTAATTATTTTAAATTAATTTGAATTTTAAAAAACTTAAATAATAAATTATTTTTAGTTTTATTTCTATTAACATTTTTACTTTACTTACCTTTTATGTTTGATACTATTATAAATAACTTTTTAAAAACCCTAAAAAATAGAGTATTTCAACACTAATTAATTTTATAAGATTAATTTGGAGTCATCTAAATTCAAATTTTAAAAATAAATCAGTTTCAAATATGCTATATTAACCAATAATCTATTAATGATTAATATAATAAGGATTATTTTCATTAAAATTGTTGTTATTTAATTCATTTATTAAATATTTAAGATTTGTGATATTTAATTTTTCTTTAATTTTTTTAATTGTTATTTGATTTTGAATTATTTTTTAATTTGTGTATTCTATATATGCATAAGTTTTTAATATATTATTCAACATGTATTTTAAAATATTTTTTTTATAATTCTATTTTTTAAAAAATTATTATAAATTTAAATAATCGTCGTGCATCGCACAGGTTTACATTTAGTTTTCTATAATAATAATCTTCAATTCTTAAAACTTAATAATATCCAACAAAAAATAATTTCAAATTACGGGTAATAAAATCATGATAATAATAAGTTTACCATTGTGATTAGATTACCATGAAGTATTTTGAAAATGATACCAAACACCGACCAGAGAAAGAGAGAATATTTTTAGGTTAAAAGAAGAGAGGAGGGGAAAAAGAATTATATTACTGCTGTCATAACGTCTAGGTCCGTGAACCTAACCGCTAGACTTTAAAATTCTAGGAGTCGCCACCAACCATTCAAACCTAAGGTGTGATTGGTCACCTATTCAAACTAGGACAAGGTTTGGTCTACGTTCAAAGAATCTAGGGTTCGGGAGTACGGTTACGTGTAGGGAAGGATTAGCACCCCCACAACGCCCATCCTAAAATGGTACCAATTAATTTTGTGATATCTTTAATAATTTTCAACTAAATGGTTTTTAATCTTGTTAAATTCAAATATTTAAATATTGGACAATCTCTAAGAAACTCTCCATCATGCTGGTGGAATTTCTTAAATTTCATCCTCACCTCAAGAGTATCCAAGAAATCCCATTCGTCTTTCTTGGAGAGGCTCCGTCGTCGGATTTGTTAAATCGTTTATGAGATATCTTAATTTTATTTTCCATCTTTTATTCTTATTTTTTATCTTCTTTTTATTTCCTTTTTAATTATCCTTTATTTTTTATTTTATTTTTTTTATCTTTATTTTAATATTATTTATCTTTTGAAAATAAATGTCGATTATTCTTCTTGAAAATTTTCTTTAAATCTTCCATCATGCTGGCGAAATTTAAAGAAAACATCTCATCTAAGAATTTAAAAGTGTCAGCCATTCGTGACACCTTATAATTCCATCATTGGGAAAACCTCCACTTATTCTCAATTTATTTTTTTTAATCATTATTCCGTAATTTCTTATTAATATTTATGTTTATTTTATTTTTAATAGAAATTGATTATTAATATATATTTATGTTTTAAGAAATAAATATCGATTATTAATATTGAACACTTATATTAAATCTTCCATCATGCTGGCAAAATTTAAGGTAAATATCCTCACCTAGGAATTTCCAAAATGGCAACCATTCGTGACACTCGGAATTCCATCCTCGGAATAAATTTTTTTATTTTATTAAGTAGTTATAATTTTATAATAATTAAATATTTTACATATATATTTTAATATTGAACATCTTCCATGAATTTTCCATCATTCTGGCGAAACTCATGGAAAACATCCTCACCTAGAAAATCTGAAATGTCAACCATTCGTGACACCTCAGAATTCCATCATCGGAATAATCTCAACTTATCTCCATATTTTATGATTTTATTATTTTTTCTAATTTTTGTTCTATCTATTTTATTTTATAATCTATTAATCACACATGCAAAACAAATCAGATTATACAAATATACATGCAAACTTCATATCCAATAAGATATCAATTTTATCTATTTATCACACAAATTATTTTTAGTTAGTAAGTTATTAAATCTAATTGTCAAATTGGTAAAACGTCAAGTAGCATGCAAACAATTAATACCAAACTACATACTAATTATTAATTCAAAATATTAAATAATTATCTAATCCTATTGTTAACTTTTTATTTAAACTGATTAATATAAAATAAGAACCTGGTAATTCGAGTTTCCTTGTGTCTTTCTTCTCTTGGCTTTTCTTTCTTATCTTTCTTTCCCACGTGTTCTTCACCAAATTCCTTCAACACTTGCTTTCTTTAATCTGCCTTTTCTTTCCTCTATTTCCTTTAGCTAGCACCGACAATGGCTAGGAAGTGACAGCAGTGAAGAACGATGCAACAGTGTAGTTCACCAACAGCAGGGGCTTCGGTTTCAGTCCAGAACAGTGCGCAATGGATGGTGCTCAATCAGGCAAAAGCGTGAAGCAGGGGCTGGTGCAATAAGTGTTAAGAAGCGGTCTGATGAAGATGATGATCAGTGCAGTAATTGTCACAACAAAGCAGGCGATGGTGGGTAGCGCGGCTAGACAAATGAAAGTGCTCGGGTTGAGTGCTTGATTGTGTCTTTATTGTCTGTCCTCTAAATCCCTTTTTATAGCCACCAATATGTTAGAGTCCTAATACAACTATGCTTATTCTAATAATTATCTCCTACTTTTAATATTTTATCTATTTAATTCTTATGTTAATCCTAATCTAACTCTATCAAATTTAATATTAATCCATATAATTATCCTAAAAATCTAATTATCCTAATTATCTAATCCTAAAATTAATTTTATTTTTATTTCTTTTTATCTTTTCTCTCTCTTTTCTTTTCTTTTTTTTTTAATTCCTAAATCCTATTTTAATATTAATTTCCTAATTAATATTAATTCTAAATCTAAAAACTCTAATTTAATTCTAGCCAAATTCCCAATTACTAAATTAAAATACAAATGTCACCCACCCCAATTAATTATTTATACAAATTAAGACCCCGGACAAAATAGGGTGTCTACAGCTGCCCCTCTTTGTGCATTTGCTGTGAAACAGTAATTGCACAAAGACATAGACACCTATTTTGTCTGACTTCTCCTTTTTTTCTTTTTTTCTTTTTCTTTTTTTTTTAATTTTTTTATTTTTTCAAAAAAGCTCCCTCTAAACAGAAAGGCAGTCAAACTTTAAAATCTTGTCTAAAAAGCTCCCCCTAAACAGGCAGGCAGTCAAACTTTAAAATCTTGTCCAAAAGCTCCTCCTAAACAGGCAGGCAGTCAAACTTTAAATCTTGTCCAAAAGCTCCTCCTAAACAGGTAGGCAGTCAAACTTTAAAATCTTGTCCAAAAAAGCTGATTTTTTTTTTTTAAAAAATTTTAGGAAACCCCTCTAAAATTTTTCTTGTCAAAAAAAAAATTGGAATCTTAGGAAACCCCTCTAAAATTCCTTTTCTTATCCAATTTTGAAATTTTGGGAAACCCCTCCAAAACTTCTATTCTTGTCCAATTTTTGAAATTTTAGGAAATCCCTCTAAAATCTCTTTTCTTGTCAAATTTTGAATCTTAGGAAACCCCTCTAAAATTCTTTTTCTTCTCTTTTTTGAAATTTTGGGAAACCCCTCCAAAACTTCTTTTCTTGTCAAATTTTGAATTTTAGGAAACCCCTCCAAAATTCTTTTTCTTGTCCTTTTTTTTTTGAAATTTTGGAAAACCCTCCAAAACTTATTTTCTTGTCAAATTTTGAATTTTAGGAAACCCCTCTAAAATTCTTTTTCTTGTCCAAAATTTGAAATCTTGGGAAACTCCTCCAAGACTTCTATCTTGTCTAATTTTTGAAATTTTAGGAAACCCCTCTAAAATTTCGTGTCTTGTTAAAATTTGAAATCTTGGGAAATTTATCTTATTCATGCAATTGCAACCTGTTCTATCCATGCAATGTCATTCATGTAAGCTATCTTATTCAAGCAACATCATTCATGCAATCTAGTCTATCCATGCAATGTTATTGATGCAATCAATTCTATCCATGTAATGCAGTCTATTTTATCCATGCAATGTCATTCAAGAAATCTATTTTATCTCTATGATGCAATCTACTCTATCCATGCAATGTTTTTTCGAAAAACATTTCAAGCTCAATTGTGGCAACAACAAGGTTATTCTTTATCAATCCATCTCATGCATTCTTCTCTTTCATCTGTCCTCTTGTCCTTCTATTTCTTATTTCTTTCCTCATTTTCCTTCTTCCGTTCCGTTTTTCTTGCCCAATGAAACTCTTGCCTTCATGCCCTCTTTATCTTATCTTCTCCCTTGATTCTTCTTTTTTACTTTCCTCTCTATCTAGTCACTCATTTGCTCATTAAAATCTTTACTGAGACCTCATCATCCATTCTTTCTTATTCATTGGTTTTTCTTGATTTCCAATTTCCATTCATTCACAGGTTTCCTTTTCTTTCATTCTCCTAAATAATATAGGAGTCTTTCACATATTTTGCCAAGCAAACATTCATTATCATTCCAATTTCAAAATCAATGCAATACAATTTCTCAATCCCTCAAGGTAAAGAAATAATAGGTGAAAATGAAAGGAATGGTACTATTCATTATCTGAAAAGATTTAACAAGAAATTGTCAGGCTTAAAAGGAAAGTAGGCTTGAATGAAAAGTGAGAATTTTTAGGATTAGGTAATAGTATCCAAATAATAACAATTCAAACAATTTTGATCAATGAATACAAGATTCCCTTCAAAAGTCCATCTTGTCTGATCATGTTGAGTTCATCAAAATATCCTCTTGCCTTGGTATCATTGACACCCAGTTTTTCTGGTATCTAAGCTGCCTTTTCAGGTTTTCAACTTAGATGCACTCCATTGATCCAAATCGCCCTTTTTGGGTTTTCGATCTGAATCCTCCTTTCATTTTTTCTTTTTTTCTCTTTTTTTTTTCTTCTTTTCTTTTCTGCTTTTTCATTTTCTTTTCTTTCTTTCTTTTTTATTCATTTCTCTTCATTTTCAACTTCGATGTCCTTGATGAAGCTTCTCTTATCTGTTCTCCATTCTGATTCGTGCCCCAACATCAAATATTTCTTCACCCAATTTTAATGTTCAGATGGATCCAAGAAAGTCTTTGGAATCTCACTTCGTCCATCTAGACGAAATCTTTTAGCTTATCCTGATCTGCTTCTCCTGATTCCATCCAAAGGATCATCATCTCATTGTGTAAGTATACCTTCATTCAACACATGGTTCTTCAATGCGAGTACTTATATTTGATCAAAATGGACTTTTAAGGCACGTAATGTAGGCTAGGTGAGGGTTCACGAAAGAAGGGATAATATAGGCCCAAAATAAGTGTTTCAGGGTTCATCAAACCAAGAATCATTTTTCATGAATCATTTAGGCATTTTGACTTTTGCCCCATTCTAATTTGCTTTTTTCTCTCCTTTCTTATTCAAATGTGACTAGGGTTTTCACTTTCTTGATTCAAACCCTCTTTCCTTCTTCATTCTCTTTTTCTTTTTTGTTTTTTTTTCACAAAAGGGTTTTTTTTTTTGCCCCACTGATCTTTCATCTTCTATTATCTTTGCCCCCCAGTGTGGAGGGTGATTCTTGGTAGGTTATATCAAAAAGAATATAATAGGCTCAAAAGGGGTAATCAATGGATAATTTTACTCACGCTTGAAAGGTAGTGAAAGAAGGCCATTTCTCATCTCAATACAAGTACTCACATTAAAGGTCATCTATTGAACAAAGACAAACTCATTAGAATTTCATGTAGAGATTCACCTTTACTCGTAACATTCTATAGGTGAAGATTTTAGACAAATATCTTCTATTCTCTTCTTACTTGAACAATCTTGGCAAATTGAAAACCCATTCAACTAACCAAAGCAACTCTTTCAAAACTGAATTTTATACTCATTGCCATCATCATTATCATGTTCATTATTTGGATACTTTTAAGCTTGGTAACAATGTAGAGAATATGGGCATTGGTGTTTGGCATTAAAGAACAAGATTGGAGTGAGGAATTAAGAAATATGCATCACACTAATCCTTTATTGAAAATGAAAACTGGCCCAATACATAAAAGAAACTCTTAATGCCTTTTGGGCTTAGACACTCCTATATTACCTAAGAAATTGAAATATCCTAAGATGAATGAAATTAGAAACAAAGAAACAACCATAATCTTCAAGTTAGTGAATCAATCAATATCATCCACTTTCTTCCATAGCATTAACCGCTACCCCTTGTGTGATCTGCAGAGGATTATCCTTCATATTTGGGTTATTCTTTGCCTCAAAACTCAAAATTCCAGTGTTGACAAGTGCTTGGATTTTCCTCTTCAAGCCCATACAATTCTCAATAGAGTGACCAACATTGTCATTATGATAAGCACACTTTGCGTTAGGATCATACCACTTTGGGTAGGGAGGCTTCAAGGGCTCTACATAAACAGGGGCAATAAGGTGACCGCTTACCAACTGTGGGAACAACTCTGTGTATGTCATTGGTAAGGTCTATTTGTGACGTTTCGGTTAGCTCGAGTATTCTTTTGGTCATTAGGTGAAAAAGTGGGGTCTTGTGAATGGGAAATGGGTTGGTAAGAATTCTGATGATAAGTTTGTGGGTGGGGTTGAGAATAAGTGTAATTCACTGAAGGTGAATAAGAGGTATAGGAGCGACGTGAGTTATTGGAGACAGCTTGTGCATCTTCTTCCTTCTTCTTTGAAAACCCATTCCTCTTGCTATCATTCATAGATGCTTCAATCTTACCACTCTTAAAGGCATTTTCAATAGCTTCGCCTGTCAACACCATGTCTGCAAAATTCTTGGTCACACTGCTAAGCATACGCCCATAATAAGGAGCCTTGAGAGTATTCAAAAAGAACATGGTAATTTCCTTCTCAGTTAAAGGAGGTTGAACTAGTGATGCCACGTCTCTCCATCGTTGGGCATATTCTTTGAAGCTCTCATCTTTTTTCTTTTCCATACTTTGGAGAGATAAGCGGTCAGGAACTACATCGGACACATGTTTGTATTGAGCTATAAAAGCTCTCGCCAATTCAGACCAAGAAGAAACTTTGCTCCTTTCCAATTGGTTGTACCACTTAGCAGCTGACCCAGTCAAACTGTCTTGAAAAACATGAATTAATAGCTTGTCATCCCATGCATACGCCGCCATCTTTCTACAGTACATGGTGAGATGATCCTTTGGGCACGATGTTCCATTGAATTTTTCAAATTCGGGCACCTTGAATTTTGGTGGAAGGAACAACACCGGTACCAAACACAACCTTTCAGCATCAATGGGTCCAAAATAGTCAACTCCTTCCATGGCACTTAGTCTTTCCTCTATCAAGCTCAGCTGGGCTTTAGTACCACTATATTCTTCCTTATGCTTCAACTTTTCTAGCTCTGTGGGATCATCTAAATTTGGCACCTCCACTGGGTTTTGAACTTGTATCTGTGGAGGTGTTGGAGCTTTGACAGTACTTCCTTCAGGAACAAAAATGGGGTTGTCTCGCATGCTTTGTTGAGGTTCTTGGATAGACTCCTCCTGATTACCCATCTTTTCCTTTCCTTTAATCATGGCTTTTAGCAACTGGGTAATTTCGCTCAATTGCCCCTTTATCTCCGCATTTTCCCTTTCCAACTTCTCTATCCTGTTATTTTGATCTTCTTCCATTATACGAGCTTGATACCTTGTGTGGTATTTATGGAGGGTGGACCGTCTAGTAGATTCAATTTTGACACCTTGAATGCCACAATTAAGTTGAAATTATTTTCAATGTGATGATATGTTTATGCACAAAAATGAATGCACATGAAATGCACTTAGGTTTAACAATCTCTTCTAACAATCAAGAGCATGTTCATACTCATGATAAGACAAATGCAAGCTTAGGTGAATGATATGTTATGTGATGCAAAATCAAACACAACTATGCATGACTCAATGATACAGACAAACTCTTTTTTTTATTTTTTTTATTTTTTAAAAATGGAAGAAAGAAAAAACTACATTTTTTGAATTTTTTTTTTGAAAAACAATGTAAAAAGGAGGAAGTAAAACTTATTCCTTCATGTGTCCTATCTTGGGTTTGAGTCTACATTTCAATCTAGTATGGTTCCACCTTAAGGCTAAGCCTTATGTTTCATTACATGCTGGGTTTGGGTAATTCAAGGTCTACAGGTTCCCAAATTGTTCCTCACTGTCGTCCACACAAGACTAGTAAGGCACCCAATCCTCACCCATCACAGGCTACAAACGGAAAGGTTCAATTTGAGTGGAAGTATTTCGCTAGCCATTGCGGAGGTTACCACCTCACGAGAGCGTAGTTACTATACTTCCTCCTAAAAAGGACGGAGCCCGGGTAGAAGGCTCATGCATGCTCATGCAAGTGATGTGTGTGTGTGAAGGAACAAGACTCCATTTTAAATGCCCCTCAATAAAGATAGCATAACAAGCAATATATACAACATAGCAAAAAACCATTTAATCAAAAACTTAAGATAATCACAAAATTTTCTATTGGCCTGACTCTCTAAAAGTCCCCAGTGGAGTCGCCAAGCTGTCATAACGTCTAGGTCCGTGAACCTAACCGCTAGACTTTAAAATTCTAGGAGTCGCCACCAACCATTCAAACCTAAGGTGTGATTGGTCACCTATTCAAACTAGGACAAGGTTTGGTCTACGTTCAAAGAATCTAGGGTTCGGGAGTACGGTTACGTGTAGGGAAGGATTAGCACCCCCACAACGCCCATCCTAAAATGGTACCAATTAATTTTGTGATATCTTTAATAATTTTCAACTAAATGGTTTTTAATCTTGTTAAATTCAAATATTTAAATATTGGACAATCTCTAAGAAACTCTCCATCATGCTGGTGGAATTTCTTAAATTTCATCCTCACCTCAAGAGTATCCAAGAAATCCCATTCGTCTTTCTTGGAGAGGCTCCGTCGTCGGATTTGTTAAATCGTTTATGAGATATCTTAATTTTATTTTCCATCTTTTATTCTTATTTTTTATCTTCTTTTTATTTCCTTTTTAATTATCCTTTATTTTTTATTTTATTTTTTTTATCTTTATTTTAATATTATTTATCTTTTGAAAATAAATGTCGATTATTCTTCTTGAAAATTTTCTTTAAATCTTCCATCATGCTGGCGAAATTTAAAGAAAACATCTCATCTAAGAATTTAAAAGTGTCAGCCATTCGTGACACCTTATAATTCCATCATTGGGAAAACCTCCACTTATTCTCAATTTATTTTTTTTAATCATTATTCCGTAATTTCTTATTAATATTTATGTTTATTTTATTTTTAATAGAAATTGATTATTAATATATATTTATGTTTTAAGAAATAAATATCGATTATTAATATTGAACACTTATATTAAATCTTCCATCATGCTGGCAAAATTTAAGGTAAATATCCTCACCTAGGAATTTCCAAAATGGCAACCATTCGTGACACTCGGAATTCCATCCTCGGAATAAATTTTTTTATTTTATTAAGTAGTTATAATTTTATAATAATTAAATATTTTACATATATATTTTAATATTGAACATCTTCCATGAATTTTCCATCATTCTGGCGAAACTCATGGAAAACATCCTCACCTAGAAAATCTGAAATGTCAACCATTCGTGACACCTCAGAATTCCATCATCGGAATAATCTCAACTTATCTCCATATTTTATGATTTTATTATTTTTTCTAATTTTTGTTCTATCTATTTTATTTTATAATCTATTAATCACACATGCAAAACAAATCAGATTATACAAATATACATGCAAACTTCATATCCAATAAGATATCAATTTTATCTATTTATCACACAAATTATTTTTAGTTAGTAAGTTATTAAATCTAATTGTCAAATTGGTAAAACGTCAAGTAGCATGCAAACAATTAATACCAAACTACATACTAATTATTAATTCAAAATATTAAATAATTATCTAATCCTATTGTTAACTTTTTATTTAAACTGATTAATATAAAATAAGAACCTGGTAATTCGAGTTTCCTTGTGTCTTTCTTCTCTTGGCTTTTCTTTCTTATCTTTCTTTCCCACGTGTTCTTCACCAAATTCCTTCAACACTTGCTTTCTTTAATCTGCCTTTTCTTTCCTCCTATTTCCTTTAGCTAGCACCGACAATGGCTAGGAAGTGACAGCAGTGAAGAACGATGCAACAGTGTAGTTCACCAACAGCAGGGGCTTCGGTTTCAGTCCAGAACAGTGCGCAATGGATGGTGCTCAATCAGGCAAAAGCGTGAAGCAGGGGCTGGTGCAATAAGTGTTAAGAAGCGGTCTGATGAAGATGATGATCAGTGCAGTAATTGTCACAACAAAGCAGGCGATGGTGGGTAGCGCGGCTAGACAAATGAAAGTGCTCGGGTTGAGTGCTTGATTGTGTCTTTATTGTCTGTCCTCTAAATCCCTTTTTATAGCCACCAATATGTTAGAGTCCTAATACAACTATGCTTATTCTAATAATTATCTCCTACTTTTAATATTTTATCTATTTAATTCTTATGTTAATCCTAATCTAACTCTATCAAATTTAATATTAATCCATATAATTATCCTAAAAATCTAATTATCCTAATTATCTAATCCTAAAATTAATTTTATTTTTATTTCTTTTTATCTTTTCTCTCTCTTTTCTTTTCTTTTTTTTTTAATTCCTAAATCCTATTTTAATATTAATTTCCTAATTAATATTAATTCTAAATCTAAAAACTCTAATTTAATTCTAGCCAAATTCCCAATTACTAAATTAAAATACAAATGTCACCCACCCCAATTAATTATTTATACAAATTAAGACCCCGGACAAAATAGGGTGTCTACAACTGCTATTCAAAGAAATGACGAGTAGGAAAGGAATAAACAGGGGTTAATTAATTAGAAAGCAACAATAAGATGAATTCAATGATAAACCTTTGACAAAGATTGGAGAATACTGAATAAAAGATCGCATATTAAAGCTAAATCCTTTTTCAATAAACAATTCTCATCTAGTGGACGTGGAACTATATATATATTTGAACCATAGGCTTAGCTTCCATTAACCCATTTTGTTGTTACCAACCCACAAACTTGCATAAAAACAAAATGAAAGCAGAGATGGAGAATCAACATTTTAGCCACGAACATCCATTGATGTTCATTGAAGAGCAGAGCCCTGAAAATGAGAAGGTTTATTGCTCAGGATGTGGGGAGGTGGTATCAGGTCCAAGCTTCGGTTGTATGAAGTGCCGGTTTTACCTTGACAATCAATGTGCGCAGGCACCCTCTGAGATGAATCACCCATTCCATCGCATTCACAGCCTTAATCTTCTAAAAGAGAATCCATACGAGGGTGGATGTTGGTGCGATTTCTGCGGACAAATATGTAAGAATTTTGTTTATCATTGCTCTTGCAACTTGGACCTTCATATCAAATGTGCTTTGTTTTCATATAACATTGGTGAGAAAAGACTTGCAGAGTTTCAACATATTGCCCGTATAGATCCATTGATCTCTATGGAAAATCGTTCCAAAGAATTCAAAGAAGCTATGTGCTTTGCCTGTTGGGAGCCGTTACTGGATTCTGTATACTTTTCTCCTGATTGTGGATTTTACCTTCATGAAAAATGTGTTGAACTACATGCAGAAATCAATCACCTTTTGCACCAACAACATCCTCTCTTTTTACAGTTTAACAGCCAAAGTCTCTCTTGCAAGATTTGCCAAAAAATCCAACGTCAGGGATTTGTTTATTGTTGTTCACCTTGCAAGTTCGTTCTTCATGTTGAATGTGCTGCAATACCTACTAAAATCGACCAGCTGTATTATCATCGCAAACATCCTCTTTCTCTTCAGTTTGTTGGTGAACGTCTTCCTTGCCAAATATGCCAAGCCCCACTTGATAATGAAACTGTTTATTATTTTTGTTCAATTTGCAAGTTTGTTCTTCATGTTGGGTGTGTGTCACTGCCACCTGTTATTGAAGACAAAATTCATCATGAACACCCATTCACTCTACTTCGGAGAGAAGTCACATTGGCTTGTGATGCATGTGGTACTTCAGGAAGTTTTGTTCCCTATATTTGTTCTACATGCAACCATATAGTCCATAAGAAATGCATTTCATTGCCACGAATCATCCAATTCTCTCGCCATCACCACCCCATTTTCCACATCTATTTCCTTGAACCACATGAATCTAAAACATGGGAATGTAGAACGTGCTTTGAGGAGGTGGACACACAGCATGGTAGCTACTTTTGTTATAAATGCAATTACATTGTACATGTGAATTGTGCATTGGAGAACCCCCGTTTTTACAATGTAGTTAACTCTATAGAAACAGATGAAGCCATGGACTTAGCATTTGAACAAGTGACATCCAAATCGATAAAGCATTTCTGCCATGAGCATAACTTAGCATTGAGTGAAGACACTAATGGCGATGAAAAATGTGACGGCTGCTCGCTATACATCTCGACTTCTTACTACTATTGTTCACAATGTGATTTCTTTCTCCACAAATCTTGTGCTGAATTACCTAAGAAGAAGGATCTTTGGTTTCACTATGACTATAGTCTGGGTCACTATGACCGAGGTCTTCATACACTGACTTCAGGCTGCATATTCGAATGTTACACGTGTTCCTATGAAACTAGTGGTTTTGCCTACACCTGCGATAAATGCAAGGTACGTGACTGCCTTCGATGTGCTTTGGATTCTGATATCACCTCATGTGAAGGACATGAACATCCCCTCTACTTTCATCAAAAATATAGAGGGTTGTGCAATGCTTGTGGAGATTTTGTAACTTACGCGTACAGATGCAAGAGTTGCAATTTTAATTTGGATCACAAGTGTCGGAACTTGCCACTTATAGCTCGACACAAGTATGATGAACATCCTTTTAAACTCACTTATCATGATGATAACAATTATCCAGAAAGTGATTATTGTGATATTTGTGAGAAAGAAAGAAACCCAAATCATTGGTTTTATCATTGTGCAATTTGCAACAGTTCAGCCCATCCCAAATGCGTCCTTGGAAAATACTCATTTATCAAGCCTGGGAGCATTTACACAAAAGGAGATCATCCCCACCCACTCACTTTTGTTCAGGAAGTTCATTATTATTCAGAATGCCTTATATGTGGTAAGCTCTGCTTTGATCTGGCTCTTGAATGTAAGATTGGATGCAACTATATTGTCCACTGGGAGTGTATAAAACCTCCTTCACTTTGAAGAGGAGGCAGAGGAAGAAGAGACAGAGGACGAACAGTCAGAGGAAGAGGGGGCAGAGGAAGAAGAGTCGGAGAAAGAGGGGGCAGAGGAAGAAGAGTCAGAGGAAGAGTAGCAATGAGACAAATTAGCGGTTGACTGATGGCACACAAAAAATGCTGCTTTTGCTGGTTGTTTCTAAACTACATATTTGCAGTTTTATGTAATTATTTGTGCCCTTGTTTGTTGTTATCATTTGAGAATGTCCAAAATTATGGCTTGATTATATTATATGTATATATAATGTACTTGGAATTGATTATTTATGATATTTGTGTGGCATATTTGAAGAACATTGGAAGAATTTCTTGGTTTATTTCTATGTTTTTCAGCTCAAATGTCAGTTGATTCGCTGTCATTTGAAGAAACTTCTTGTTTTATACGCACCCTAACAAATAGTTTATCCAATATGTTACATGATTTGTAAATATTTTACACTTTAATTTTTTTTCTGTTTTGATAAATTTTCTCGATTTTATTTTTTTAGCAGTACTGCACACAAATTTCCTCTTAATAACATTGATTATATTTTTAATTATAACTAGAATGCCACCCGCGCTATGCTACGGGATGACATTTTTATCATTTTTATGTTTAAATACATAAACACATAAAATTATAAACTTATAAAATTAATTATGAATGCATTACTTAATAACCATGCAAATGATTTGATTCAACTATTAAGAATACATAAAAGAAGGACAATTCATTAGCAAATACCATAGCACTTTCAAGAATCAAAAGACGTTGCAGACATGTTGCATCCGTCACTATAATTGTTTCCAATCCTAAATTCAACAATAAATCTAATATAATCCTAAGTTCAGCTGCGAAAACCAAAATAATTATATCTCGTTGTTAAAGAGATATAATTTAAAATTCAAATCTATGCATTCTTGCATTCAATGTACCATCTTGCATTAAGTAGAAGTAGAGTCAATAAATTTACTTATCCCATTTTTATATGATAGATTTAATACTTCAGCCTTTCATATCAACTTGTGTGTATTGACCATGACCAATCCAAATAGCCCTTGAATGTTTCTAACCTGCAAAAAAGTGACATATTCAAGAAGAGGATAACAACATGTCCAAGATGAGTATTTGCAACAAAAGCTAGCTACAATAAAAATTAAAATCTTAATGATTCTCTTAGTCATGGAACTGTGCAAGTCATGCCACTATAAAGACACGCCACTCAATAGTAGCTTGTGGAAATTAAAAATAGTCACTACAATATTGAAATGCTTATATTTCATTAATTCATGAAGAATATTTCTCTCTAAATGGCATTATAATGAATAAAAAAGTTTATCAATCAACCTTTTCACTTCAAGAAGACAACTTGAAAGGGTATACCTTCATAAATTTTGCCAGCCCAAAAAAGTCTTATTGTTTAGGACATGATGTTCTTACATAATGATAGACATATGTTGCTTTGTAATATGATTTAGAAAACATTAGAAATTTACTTTAATCATAAATTTACATGCAATATAATCCTGTAACAGGAGTTCATAAAAAAAATTGATGCTAAATCATAATTGTGTTTTTTCATGTAATGTTTCTTGATGATCAACCCTAAATAATGACATATGATTTGCAAGTTTTTTGTCAAATGTCTAATTCCATGCATTAAACTTATATAATTTTCTTCTAAGAGGTACACTTACCAACAAATTAGTAACCAATTATAACTAATAGCATTTACCTATAGTAAATCAGAGAGAAAATTATCCATTATAGAGATGTTAAAGTCATTTTTTGAAGGAAAACTAAAGAATACTAATTGAGCTTACAAAAGTAACAATTAAAAGTAATGTTATTGTTGTTCCCCTATTTTGATGGTATTACTTACTAATATTAGCCAGAAATTCAATTCAACATTTCTCCTTCTAAATTCTCATGTTAATTAATTGTCTCAGTTCCTAAAACACTGTTTCTGAAATCCTATACTATTAATGTCAGAGAAATAGAATCTGACCGCAACACCTTTGGAAAAGGTGATATCACTCTGCAAATCAAACATTCATGTTAAATAAAGCATTTACAAACTTCATTATTTTGCCGGTTTCCTCAATTTAAACAACAACTAATTACTACAATTATAAGAACTACTATACAATGTTACAATATTTTAAGACCCAAAATGATGCCTAGAAACTTTTCTAGCTAATTTCTACTAAATAATGAAGTTGAAGTATACCTTTCATGATGATGTAGAATGCATTTGTAGAACTTCATGAGATACAAAATTAGTGAGACATCTACATGAGAAGAGAACAAAAAACCAAAAACAAAATCACATCAAGAGAGTATATGTAGAATAAGTTAATGACTTAACATGCTAACATAATAACATTTCCTATACTGATAAAGCATACAGTCGTGTAAAATCAAGCAAATTTGTCACCGCCATAGAAATGGTTCCACAATTGACACTGCACAAACTTTCCCACAAAGTAAATGAACCAAATTATTATTATTATTATTTTAAATCTGGCTAAAAGTTGAAAGAAAATGAGAAAATTTTAAAAATTACACTCATTAGACAACTTTATAGTCAACCAAGAGTGAGTAGTTTACACCAGACTAAGGCACCAAATTTCCTTAATCGCAAGGATCGTCGCCGACCCAAATGTATAACTCTCCAACCTAACAACGCCTTTATTTTGTTTAATGCTAACTACCATAACTAAAACCAAACACAAAATTTAAAAAAGAAAAATGAATATTAATCAAAGAAATAAGGAAACTTACCATCGATGGATATTTGAAAGGAAAAGAAAACAAATATCTAAAGAATAAGAAATGTAACGTATCTTTTGATTTGAGATTTCTCACCTCTAACTTGACACTTTGAATTCAAAAATTTGAAAAAGAGATTTGTTCAAATTAAAAACAAACAAAATAATCAAAAGTACGTTGCTTTACAAATACATGGTTATAAGTCCCTAGAAAAGTTTCAATATTTATACACCCAGTAAATAATCCATGGCAAACATAAGCAATGAATAAGAGATCATTTTTCATACAACGCCTATGATAAAATGCTAACGAAGAGGAAAACTATTTCAACATTGAAATAAGAAATCAATTAAAAGGGAAGCTAAACTTCAGGCATGTCAATTAAATTAAAATATTAACTCATAATTATGATAAGAATTTGAATTCATTAGAAAATGCATCTCATCATACTTTGACCCACTATGAACTAACTTATGTACTTTGATTCTTTTCTTTAAATTATTTCATGACTGAATAATAGGTAACATTACATAAATTCAAACAAATATTTATTGTACAAATATTAATTATGGTACATGCAGTTTTTCTCCAATAGTTCAGCCCATCCTACAATCAAAATTAAACCTAATTTAAACATTTGCATTACCTTCAAGTAATGCAAAGCTATCAAGGAACTTAGAAGGACTGTAAAATTATGTGAAAGTCCAAAAAAGTAATCACTTTAGTTGACTCAATTTTTTGAATAAATCTACAATAATGCAATTTGAAAAAATAGAACACACGTTCATCATTTGACTTAAAAGCATGATATGAAGCATAAATTAATCCAAGCAAAAAAATACATCCAACTTACCTTAACAAATTCAGATTGATATAAAACCAAAGTAAAATCTATGCTCTACCAAAATTTTAAGATTGCTTAAAAGGGGTTTAGGATACGGAAGAATTTAAAGGTATTCCTGATCAACTGTTGATTGAAGCAGGAAGGAAAAAAACTATTTGATTGACGCAATAGGCTGCTTGCGTTCTTTTATTTTTCTTCTTTTTTTTTTCCATATTTAATTATTAGGGTAGTGGCACATTTTTCTTTATCTTTTAGCTCATTAATTAAGACACCTTAAGAACTACTTTGGAAATGCAACTCTTAAGTTCTTTTCTACCTTTCGAGATTAAATAATCACGCAACTTAATATCATATGAATCATGGATTTATCTTTCTTCAACATACAAATCATGCATGGTAGATCAGATTATGCATATATATATAAGTTAATCAGAAGTGGCTCGATTGAATAAATATATACCAAACAAAATACACAGAAGCTTAAAGATTGGATCAATATTTGTCCTTCAAGTTTATTCTTGACCTAATTTATCTATGTCATGGCCATGATAGTTTGTATGAGTGAAGGATTTTTCATGGTCAACTTCATTAGAAACTTATATGGTTGCATTGTACTAAAAACTTCCAATATATTAATCAGGCACATCAACAATATTGTGAAGACCGCAAATTTCTGTACCTAGTTTGTAAGTACATGAAGGAATGCACCACCTTATGTTAATAGGTCAAATTTGTAGTGAAATAAATGTAATTAGTAATTTAATTAATAAAGTCCCATGTGTGTTAATACGTATATACATGTCTCTTATATATTAATATATGAATATAAATAAATAATTCTACTTCTTTAAATTTAGAATGTAGAAATTATTAAATGTTAGTGAAACAAACAATATATAGTAAATAAATTTAAACTATTTAGAATACACTTACTTAATAGCAATATAGGACCTAAAATAAATAAATAAACAACTAAATGAATAAAATACAAAAGAAATAAACATGTGGCTTCTTGAAGAAGCTTTGGCGTCACCCACCGCCACTATCATTTTCTCCTACCATCACTTACCCTCCCATTATCACCGTCCATCATCATTATCATCGGGATCACTCACCATTTCTCCTCCTTTCTTTCATCTTCTACTGTACCGAGACCACCATTTCCTCACCATCGTATCACCATTCAGCTTCCTCATTTGTGTTGACAGCCAAGGTTTAAGGAAGGTTGTGTAAGCTGTGTTTATAGGCGAGAAAGGTATTGAGTTAGGGATCGGAAATAGTGGCATTTTGGGGCCTGTAACAGTGTGAAAAATGAAGGTGGAAATGTGTTGATCAGGTGGCTAAATGGTGCTGAGTTTCAAAGCTAAAGTGAATGAGGAAATCAAGGTGAAACTAAAAGGAGAAAAACTGAAGCTGGATGTTCGGGTGAAGCGGTTTTGGCTGTTATTTCGATTGGTCTTTAAAGGCTAGAAATTGTGGCTTTGGTTACTCAATAAGAGTCTTGTAGGGGGCCTGAGTGAAGGAGAACAGAACACCAGCTACGCGAGGAAATAGAGGCGAGTAATGACGTTGGCGAGGCGTGAGTGGAATCGAGACAAAGGGAGCTACTGCCATGATTGGTTCAGGTTGAAAATCAGGGTACTGCAGGGGTGTGTGTGTCTCGCGTGAACTTTAGCTGGCTTTGGGGACTGTGAATGGTGGTTGAAGCAGCAGCATCGTGCGAGGAACAAAACCTGTAGTGGAGATGAGCTGCTGTGTTGGCTTTTTGGAAGTGGTGCCGGTAGCTGAAACTGATGTGGAGTCAGGGTAAGAGAAAAGAAGACCTGAAACCTCGTAGATGTTGTAGCCATAGAGAAAAGAAACCTCGTAGATGGGTTGAAATCTACAGCAGAGAAAAAACCTAATCAGAATGGAAGAAGCAAAATGAAAATACAGGGACTGGGTCAGCTGGAGAAACAAACCGGAAGCGTCGCATGCGCCCAATCCTGGCGATCAAAAAAATTTTAGCTGAAATTACCATCCTAACCACAATCCGACGAAGATCAACAACAAATATAGGATGAATAGTGGAAAAATCATGCAAAGCGACGTGGTTGAGCTGTGAGGTGCGTAGATTTACAATCTTTATAATATAGATATAGATTGTGTGCATCATTGTGAAACTTATTATTTTTTTTAAGACTAGGACAACTAAGAAACTCATAACAAAGGAACAAAATGCAAAATGAGTTGTGCCATTTAAATGATTTAATTACTATATAACAAAAAAGTTATACTCAATTTACGTTTTGTATAATTATTCCTTTATTTTGAATATAATATAATGTAATACAGGCATTGTGATGCATGTAAAGCCAGGGATATGTTGATGCCATAGTAGCTAGGACCTTGCCTGAAATCAAGCATGTCGCATCTTCCAGGCCGAAAGGTGAATAATCATTCGCAGAAAAATACCTGTAGTAGAGTGGATCTTCAATAAAATATTCAAGATACAACTCTTCCACGATAGTGGAAGGAATTTAAACTGAAGTAGAAGTTGAAATGTAACCAGATAGACTAATTGCAAGCTTTGACTTGCCACTGTCAAACTTTGAAGAAATGGAAAATTGGACAATATACAGCAAACCATATCAGTTGAAACATAACTGACAGAAGATAAGGAGTTTTCAAGTTGAATGCAGTAAAGTAAACTAGTTAGGACAGCAGACTCAGAAGGAAGAAAGGAAATGATTCTGCAAAGGATGTCATGAGGTAAAGAGCTAGCTGATCATGTCAACCTTTTAGTGATCATGTCAACCTTTTAGTGCTCCACAGAAAAAAAAAAGACTAATCTCAAATTCCGTAAGTTTGTCATCCTCCATTACAGAAATTCAGATAAAGCTCCTTCTGATTCAATGGTAGCTAAATTACTGCCTTGTCTGAAATGAAACCGAATTTTTTGATGAGATGAAAGCTCTTCTAATGGATCAAGGACAAATGTGATCGGTCTTGGAACTACCTCTGCCAAATAAAAATGGACAAATAGATGGTAAGAGAAATTGATACTGTTATTTCTTAAAATAACAGCTCTGTTTTAGGTCAAATCTTGTCAGGGCACGCATTTCCAATCCAGGAGCCAAGGGTATAAGAATGACAATCCTTTCATACTGAAGCAGTCAAACATACAAAATCGATATCATGGTTTGTTCTTTTTGATGAATAACTTACAAGCATAATAACAAGTGAAGTCTCGTTGTATTTAGATGTCCATGTGAGCATGTTTAGGACATAATTTATGAAGATTTTTACCCCTTTTCTCAATAAATTCATATGCATCTCTCCCTTCATTTTGCTGCTTATCTACTTTTATTAGTTTCTTCACAGTCCCATCCCACTTTATAATCAGTGGTTCTGCTTGGAAAACCTCTTTCAACTGTTTTGCCAGTATAATCTCCTCTTCCTCATTTTTAAATCCTTCTAACTTGACAGCCTTGAGATGCTTCAATTCCATAGGCCTCCTCTTGACTTTCATCGAAGACATATTTATGTTTGTCGTGTTATAGCTGTTAGGATCAATCTGCATGAGTGATCAGCTAGTTACGAAGATTGCGAGGACTACCAAAAAGCTAAAACTACTAGATAAAATAAAATATTATTGTTTCAATGATTCTGCTATGAGTTCTTTCATCACATGAAAATTATGTACATTTCAAGTTTTGGCATTTCAGATTCTTTCTATAGTTAACTGCTAATTATTATGTCATGAAAATGCAAGAACTTACAGTGATATAAAGCCTGGTTAACTGAGGACAGAGTTTAAGAAAGGAAATTAAGGCATTACTATCATATTTCTCCTGTGAATTATCAATCCACCACAATTCTGTTAGCCTGTCGAAGCCCATACCTAAAAGGTTACGCTCTGGGCATACGAGTTCCTAAGAAAATTAAAAAAAGAACAACAATTAAACCTTTGATCGAGATTTGAATGGATTCTAAATATACTGCTAGATTGCATACCTTGAAAACCCATCTACAAAATGTAAGAGTTTTAACTGCTCTTATGCTTCGAAGGATAAATCTAAAGCTGGGTATATCGATGCCATAGTATCCAGGACCTTGTCTGAAATCAAGCATGGCATCCCCCAGGTAGAAATTTAAATTATCATTCGCAGGAGAATAGAAGGAGAATGGGACTTCATTGCAATATCTCAGAGACAGCTCTTCCTCGATAGTGGAAGGACCTTAAAGTGAAGTAGAATTTCAAAGGCAACCAGATAGACACCAATTGCAAGCAGTCTAAGACGGTTAGTTGTCGAAGCAGTAGATTACCATCAAGTTTTATAGATTGAAATCCATTGCATCTTGCTAGTGTCAAACTTTTAAGAAATGGGAGATAAGACAACAAACAAGAAACCATATCGGTGGAAACATGGCTAACTGATACAAGATAAACAGATTTCAACTTGAATGTTGTCGAAAGAGATGGCTGATGATTGTTGATATGGTGTTTTCGACCCAAGGTCAACAAGCCAAACTGGCATGGAAATTCTTCTTTCCAAGCAGAGAAATCTAGATGAAGTATACCCTTAGGTTCAATGGCAACTGATAGGACACTAGCTTGACCAAAGTTATATTGCAGCCCCCAGTTGTTTTTAGGCTGATGAAATTGAGGAAATCATTGAGAAAGTTCAAAACAACAAAGACAGCTTCCTCCTTAGTTCCATCTCGAACTAAAGCCATCTTCCGTAAGTTTTTCCATCGAGTCGAAAGTAAACTAGTTTGGACAGCAGACTTAAAAGGAAGAAAGGAAATGATTCTGCAGAGGATGTCAGTAGGTAAACAGCTGATCATATCAACGTTGCCACGTTCCAACTTCCTGTCCCCAAAAAATGAATACTAATCTCAAATTCTTAACATATATAGTTTCATTTTTAGTAAGGTTATATCAATGCTAAAGAAATCAATAGAAAAATAAAAGAAAAATAGTAATTCTTACTTGTTATCACCTTGATCAATCTTGATCTTTGTTTTAACTTTTTGAAGAGGTTGGATTGGATTGAGTTGGTTGGTGAATCTTGTTGACAAACCACTTTGGTCTGATTGATACATGGCTAAATCTTGATCAAATAGGATGTTTGATTCTGCTTTTACCTCAATGTTTTGGTTTGATTTATGGAACGATAATCATTTTGGGTATTGATTTTGAGCTTTCTATGTAAACACAATAGAAATTGCATTGAAAAAATCTTCTTTTTTTTTTTTTGTATTTGTTTGTTTTTAAAGGTACATAGTTCCTGCCAAAAAAAAAAAGGTACACAGTAAATATTTTTCTTTGAATTCTTGCCAAAAGAAAAAACAAAATTTACGGGTCCCTCAAGCTTAATTACCTTTAATAATATAGTTAAGGACAATTTTTTTTTCCATCGATTTCAACAATGTCCTAATTGGCAACATTAGTAATATTTTCGATAGAATCGTTAAATTGTTTATGAAGGTAATATATGTATGCAACTATGCATGTACGAGAAAGGTTTTATTTACATAGTGTAAAATTAATAATTCGATCTTTAAATTTCATGTTCTATCAATAAAAATCATATATGCTAAATTTCAAGTTAATTAAAAATAATTAATTATTTATTCAATAATATTAGAATTTTAATATTGAATGTTTATTGAAAAGATGTTATTGCTCAATCAAAATAACAAATATATTAGATTTACTTGAAATTTTACATGCATGAGCAATATAAAATACGTCTATTAAATCTAATGTTGGTTAGTTAAAACATTATTAATCCCACATGAAATTATAAAAATAATATAAAATAAATAAATAATAATTGTCTTTCACAGATTTAATTTTATTCTTTCTATATATATACTACTAAAAAAAAATGCAAAGTCAAGACAATTTGGGTGAGACGATTGTGTTCTCTACTAATTTACATTTTTTTTGGTTAACAACGAAGAAAAAATAAATCTATAAATTGAATCAAATTTGAATCAAGCCAAACTCGGAATTCTAAACCTAATCTTACCTATAATCTCAAAAGATTCCATATTTATATACTAAATTAGCACTAAATGTAAAATGAGAAATAATAGATAACAAACTTATATAAATAATTATTTGGACAGTATCTAGACGTTCAAATCGAAAGCGCAAACCCAGTTTGAAATTTTATTTGGATTTTAAACTTTTTCCATCAAGCCCAAAATGTTAATAAGAGCCCAAAATCATGGGAATTAAAAAAAAAAAAGAATTAGACAACTCAAACGATGTCGCATTTGCCCAAATGCACAAGGAGGCTCCTCAGAAAAAAGAAAAAGGAAGCAGAAGAACTTCCCAATTTCCCTCCCCAAACAACTCAATCTAGGTTTGCTTTTCCATTTATTATTAGTATTATTCTATTATTTCTCTTTTGTGGTCTATTTCTATGGGGTTGAAACTTGCTGTTGGTGCCAGACTGAAAAAGAATAGTGAAACAGGGATCAAACAGAAGCATCTATATAAAAGATTGGAAAAACTGAGAAAATCATAAAGACCCAACTGGGGAGATGGAGGGTTCTTCACCAAGTTTTGTTAGTGAAGAGGTTGATCAGTCACTTGATAATATTGAGGCTCTTAAAAGGAAAGCTTCTTGGTGTGGGGATGACGAGGATGTAACAAGCAAGGAACTGGAAAGTGGATGTGAAAATGAGGGTGAAAACGAGAAGAAGAATGGAAATGAAGAAGAAAAGGTTGTGCAGACGGAGAAAGGGAATGATGGGTAATTTCGGGAAATTCCTTTCTTAATGGTTTGTTGTGATAATGGAATTGATAATTTACAAAATGATTTTCCCTTTTTTTTGTGGTTGAAGTTAAATTTTGGGTAAATTAATATGAAATAAGTGTTATTTTGGGGCTGAAATTTGATTGCTTTGGAAATTTTTTTTGCTACCCATAGTTTGTTTCTGTTGTTATTTGATTTAATTTAATTGTTTTAGAGCTTTTCTGGTATCACCATTCGATGTTTTTGTCATTTTTTCTTTGATTGCAATGTGGAACAATGAGTGCTAATTTGTAGGCTAAAGTTTATACTTTAGTGTTCTTGTAGTACCCTGTAGTCTGCTTTTTTTATTATTTCATTTCATTGTTGTTGAGTGAACTGTAATAAACTAAAAAAGAGGGAATTGATCTTTGAGCATTGCGTTTTGCTGCATTCCCCCATCATATGATGTGAAGAGTGAAAGCTGGATGAAATTTGTTTGGCTAAATCTTAGTAATTGAGTTCTTTGGCTTTCATCACAAATGCTGCTTTTGAATCTAATAGGGAGTTTTTTCCATAGGGGTGGTTCATATGATGCTACAGCATATATGTATATATTTATCAGGGTAAAGATTTTAGAGTTTTTGGTCTTAAATTTTGGTCGGTGAAGCTAGAGTTTGCAGTTTTTTCAAGAAAGAATCTTGCTAGCAAATAGTCTTTGCCACGCCTCATTTTGTGTTGAATTTCATTGCCTTGAACTTACATATTTGGTGAACGATAAAAACCCTCACAACCATGGTAAATGCAGGCCTTAATTTATTGTATTAGACTAGTTAAAGAAGACAACCCACCTTTTTAGCATCTATCATTTCAATCATAAACCATACCTGGTAGAAGATTGGATTGCTAACAATGTGACTACCCCTTTAGAGGTCTAGTCCTGTTATAGAGTTATGGAAGCAATTGTTGGTGGATCCTAGATTGTATTGTGTCTATATTTCTATTATCCTCGAGGGGAAAAGCACCTTGGATATCCAGCATAGTACCAGTGAACTCCATAATTTGGTTGATGGTAATTTTTTAGTATTAGGTTTGTGAAATGGTGTTAAGACGATTCTTTCAAATATTTTAGATTGTGATCTTCTAGACTTTTGCATTGTTTCTGTTATTGCTGTCTTCAATCCTTGTGCTCATGCATGGAGTTAACTATCATTTTATGTATTTTACCTTATTTTTGCAGCCAAGCCAACAAGGATATTGCAAGAAAAATGTACATCGAAGGCATTCCATCTCGCTGTACTAAGGATAAAGTTCAACGTATTTTTGACACTCGTGACACCATTACTGAAGTTCATTGTATGAACTTTTCTTCTGGGAAGTTAAATGAAAATGCAGCGGTTACTTTCGAGGTAAGTACGTATGATTGTTTCTAGATATAAGCTAATGTTTTATCTCTATTTGGAAATTTGCAATTTTAATTGTGGTTTGAGAAACTTCTTCACTGCCCATTAGATTAAGATGTTCACTTCAGTATTTCATGAAAACAAAATATGTTGGCCCGTAGATCCCTTCCCTTTTATTCCTCCAAATTTTAGTCAAAAAGAAAATACACCATAATTTCTACTTACAATGTTTGAACTCCACGTGACTACTGATCAGGTTTGGCCTTAAATGAAATTGATTTCTGCAATTCCATTTAAAGTCTTGTGTTTGATTATTGATACAGAAACCATTTTTTAACATTTTGCAGAATGCAGGTGATGAACTACTTAAGTTGCATCATTCATTTGATTGCACAGATGCATTTACTACTGACAAGGTATGAGAAGTTTAGCATTTATATCATGTTTAATATGAACAGATGCAAAAAATTATTAGTAATTTATTTTTTGTAGGTTTTTTCTAATAGAGAAGCTCTTATTACATGGGCTAGGGAAGTTGGAAAAGACCAAGGATTTGTTGTTGTGATTAAAGCCTCTGAACCTGGAGGTGTAGGAAGAAAACCTAGATTACGACTCGCATGTGAACGAAGTGGAAGCTACAGACAGTCAAAGAATAAGCCAAATACAGAGAAATTGCATCGTAAGGGTGTGGGAACAAAAAAATGTGCATGTCCATTTGAGATACAAGGGGTGAAATTGGAAAAAGATGATGAGTGGGGAGTCAAAGTAATATTTGGAATGCACAATCACTTGGCTATAAAACAATTAGAGGGTCATTCATTTGCTGGTCGATTAACTGCTAAGGAGAAAATCATAGTTGCTGATATGACAAAGAATATGGTCAAACCAAAGAATATACTTATGACTTTGAAGCAACATGATGAGAAGAATGTGACTATTATGAAGACCATATACAATGCACGTCAAAGATACAAATTTATTGAGAAAGCTAGAAGATCACAAATGCAACAATTCATGGAACAACTGAATGAGTGTAAATACATTGAATGGCATAGGAGTGATGAGGCAACCAACTGTGTGAGGGACTTGTTTTGGACACATCCAACAGCTATAGATTTGTTGCATGCATTTCCTAATATCTTAATTATAGATTGCACATGTAAAACCAACAGATATCGGCTTCCATTACTCGAGATTGTTGGTGTGACATCAACCAATTTGACATTTTCCATTGCATTTGTTTACATCGAGGCTGAGTGTGTTGACAGTTACACATGGGCAATGGAAAAGTTAAGAAGTTTGATGCCTGTTGATTCATTACCTGCTGTCATTGTTACTGACAAAGATTTAGCGTTGATGAGTGCAGTACAGATAGTGTTCCCTAGCACAATTAATCTCCTATGCAGGTGGCATATATCAAAGAATTTACTTGCTAATTGCAAGAATTTCTTTGAACGTGAGGAGAGATGGGAGGCGTTCATGTCAGCTTGGAACGTTCTTGTATTTTCTTTGAATGAGAATGAGTACGAAAGGAATTTAAGTTTAATGGTAACTGATTACCATACTTATCCTAGAGTGCTCCAATACGTGAAAGATACATGGTTAAATCAGTATAAAGAGAGATTTGTTGCTGCTTGGACAGACAAAATAATGCATTTTGGTATTGTTACAACAAATAGGTATATTAATTTGTTTTTGTAAAAATTATGTTGATTTTCACAATTCATGCAATCATTCATAATAATGTACTTTTTAAATATCTTGTAGGGTTGAAGGTGCACATGCGAAGCTAAAGCGTCATCTTGGATCGTCTCAGGGAGATTTTGAGACATCATGGAATACAATTAACTCTTTGATTGAGTTACAACATACGGAGATAAAAGCTTCATTTGAGAGGAGTTTAACAATTGTGGAACAAAAATTCAGCTCAACATTGTTTAGAGAGTTGTTGGGTTTGGTGTCTAGGTTCGCACTTGATATGATTTTGAGGGAGGCTAATCGTGCAAATCAAATTGAGATTGATCATCTTGTTTGTGATTGCATCATGAGAAGTACACATGGGTTGCCTTGTGCACACGAAATTGCTAACCTTATACGGGAGGGGCGCTCAATTCCCCTATCTACGGTGCATTCTCATTGGACAAGGTTGGATTTAATGAATGTCAATGTTAGTGATTTGTCATCTGAGTTGACCATTGATGCTGAGTTTGATCTTATTTTGAGATACTTCAATGCATGTGATGAGGCCGGTAAATTAACTTTGAAAAGAAAGTTGAGAGAATTAAGTGATCCAGCAACTACTTTACTAGTTCCTCCACGGCAGAATGTTAAGATAAAGGATCGTTCGACATTCAAAACGGACGCATCTACTCGACACAATGCTTCATCCTTCGAAATTGTTCAATCTGGTTACGATAGCATTACAACACCATTGACAGTCAATTCAGTGAAAATGACAGATAGGAAGAAACTTTCCGTTCATCGTACTTTTGACAAATGCAAAGTGCGATATATTGATTGTTTTCCAAAAGAGATACATCAATACATACATAGTATTGTGGATGTTGAGGCAGATGGACACTGTGGTTTTCGAGCTATTGCTGGGTTGCTTGGTATGGGTTTAGATGGTTGGTCACAAGTGCGACGAGATTTAATTGAGCAGATAAATAGTTTTCGAGATGATTATGTTCGTCTGTATGGATCAATTGAACGTGTTGATGAATTATTGCAGACATTATCATGTTTTGATGCTTCGGTTTCACATGACAAATGGATGACCTTACCTGATATGGGTCATTTGATAGCATCTCATTATAGTGTTGTGCTAGTCCAAATATCTGCGAGACAGTGCTTGACATATTTTCCACTTAGATCTGCACCGCCTCTAACACTAGATCATAGAGTCATTGTCATTGGTTTTGTTAACGATTGTCATTTTGTTCAGGTACAATAATATTGTTTTATGTTAGTTGTTTTAGTTTTTTTTTTTTACATGCTTTTTGAAACCTTTGTTGCAGGTATTTATGGATCCAGTCGCACCAATACCTCCTGTTGCATGCAGTTGGCGTAAGTATCGATATGATTGTGCTCGTGGGTGGGAGCTACCATATGTTGCTCGCATGGAAGATTTTAAATTATTGTTTTGGAAAAATTCGGATGTGGCTACCCAAGAAACTATTGAGTTAGATAAATCATGATATTTTATTTTATTTTCTTTTTGTACATCGAGAGTAAAACATTTTTCTATTTATCTATCGAAAATATGGTTATTGTCGCAAATTCTTTGAATTATAACAAAATCAGTAATGTGGTATCTCAATTTTAAAAATTTCCAATATGATACTGGAACTATGAATCCGGTAGATAATGTACTACTTATTTCTATTATCATTAAATCAAATGATGATATGGGCATTGAACCAACTAAAAATGCCATTTGGCATATATAAAAGGCAAAATTTTAAAAATGTTTTTTCTCTTTTATAAAGTATTATATTTATTGGTTGGAAAAAAATACAAAATTATAGTTTAAATTATATATTTGTAAAAATAAAATAATTAAAAAAATTGAGATTAAAATAATTTTAAAATACAAAAATATATTTTTAAAATATATATTTTAAAAATAAAAATATTAAAAATATATATTATGAATATTATTTTTCTTTATGCTTTTTGTTCTTTTTTTTTTCCTTTTTCTCTCTTCATTTCATTTTTTTTATGTCAATCCAAACAAAAAATTTAAAAAAAATTCAAAACTAAAAAAATATAATAAACAAACAGCAATAGGACGGTGTCGTTTGAGAAGTCACCTCGTTTGGTTCAAAAATAGCCAAAAAAAAAAAAGCCCTGTCTAGGGTTTTAGCCATTTGAGAGAAGGAAAAGAAAAGAATCAAAAGATGGTGTTGTCAAACAAGAAGCTGAAGCAGAAGCTTAGAGCAGAACTATTGGCAAAAACGGTAGCCGCAACAGACCGGAATAGGAAAAACCCAGATTCAAATTCGGAGAGCCAGTCCCTGAAATCGTTCCTAGACTCAGTAACTCAGAAACCCAGATTGTCAAAGCGAGAAAAACGAAGAAAAACCGTTTCTTTTTCGAAAGGGTCAAACCAGGAAACTCAAGAAAAGGAATTGGAGGTTGAAGTAGAGGAAGAAAAGAGTGAGGAAGCTGAAAAGAAGAAGAATAAGAAGAGGAAGAGAGAGGAGAAAAAGGTGAACGAGGAAAAAACGACGTCGGAGAAGACGGAAAAGGATAATAGTAATACTAGGAAGAAGAAGAAGAATAAGGCAAAGAATGAAAAGAAGAAAAAGAAGGAGAAGAATGCAAGTGAAGAGCAAGAAGATTCTCAGGTTGAGAATGGGACTGGAAGGTAAATTGGTTATTTTTTTTTTTATGAAACGAAATTTGTGTTTTTTATGGGCATATTATTATTATTATTATTATTATTATTATTGTTATTATTATTATTATTTGTGTATTGGTTTGCATTTCTGAAAAGAAAGATATTATTGTAGGTGTTTTTAAGCTAAATTTTGCTTATTTATTCTAATTGTGTCATTTTAGATACTGAATTGATTGTATTAGGTCAGCTGTGTTAAAACTCTTGATGAAGAGTTTTACCCTTTTTTGGGTCTTACTCGGCTCGAATCTGGATTAGTCTTATATCAGAATGGTGTAGGAAAACCGGATGGTTTACACCAAAAAAAAATTTTTATTATCATTTGTTCTGATTTGCAGCTTCTAAAGTTATTGGGATCTTTCTGGTCAATTAGAAAGCTGAAAAAGAGGACCAAAAAAAAAAAGAAAAAAATTGAATTCTGAATGTTGTTTTTTGGGACTCTATTTACTGCATCCACTATGTTCTGTAAGAGAGTACTAGTTTATCTTTTAACTTAGTCGAGTGATAGTTTTCTTTCCGTTGGAAATTAGGTTCAAGTAGTGAAGGTAGGACCTTGGGAAAAAGAACATTTATTTCTGTTTGCTTTTCTGTGATTTGATTGTTAGTGTCATTGTTTTCTTCTTTTGCTTGTGCTTATAAATGCGGTTATCATTGCTTCTCATGTTGTTCAATCTTTATGCAGCTTGTCCACGAGGGAGGATGTTGCCACAAAAGTCTATGTTGGAGGCATTCCATATCGCTATACTGAGGATGATATTCATTATTATTTTGAAGGTTGTGGCACCATAGTTGATGTTGATTGTATGAAGTTTCCTGACACCGGGAAGTTTAGAGGGATTGCAATTATTAGTTTCGAGGTAATTATCTATCTTGTCCGCATATGCTTATTAATGCTAAATTAAATTGGGGCTACATCTATTTCTTTATAGTTATACTCATGTCTTCTATTGACTTACGGTTATTGTTTATAACATAGTATTACTTGTGAAATTCCAAAGGAGCTGAAGCTGAAGGATTTTAACATAACTTGACATGAAAAGTTGGCCTTTCTTTTTTGAGAAAACGGAATTTTCATGTATATCTAAAAACCTATAAAAATTTTTGAACTAGTAAAAGTCTTGTTGTAGTTGCCTGAGTACTGATTGAGTTTGTTGACATCTTTATCATGTTCACCTCCTACAGACAGAAGCTGCAGCAAAAGAAGCATTGGCTCTTGACAGAGCTGAAATGTAAGTAAATCTTATGATCTTCAGCTGTCCATATCTCTCATTAATTCCCATTATTAAATAATGCTTATAAAATTTGTGATGTGTCCCTCAGGGGTGGAATGCAGCTAACAATTCAGCCCTACAAATCCACTCGAACCAATAAAGCAACTGGTTTTGCCCCAAAGATGGTGGCAGGCTACAACAGAATATATGTTGGAAACTTGTCATGGCATATAACTGAGGATGATCTGAAGAAGCTTTTCTCTGATTGCAATGTATCATCCATACGCTTTGGCTTGGACAAGGAAACACGGGAATTCAGAGGCTATGCCCATGTGGATTTCTCTGATAGCGTCTCTGTAGCCATGGCATTGAAGTTGGACCAAGAAATTGTGTGTGGTAGGCCTGTCAAGATAAGTTGTGCAGTTCTTGAGAAAGGAGTTAAAACTGAACCAAGATCTCGTGCTGCAAGAAATGAAGCGCCTTCAAGTAAAGAAATTCCTACAAGAAATGAAGCACCTCCGAGTAATGAAGTGCCTACAGCTAACGAAGTGGGAATGGATAATGCTGAGAACAATGGTGCAAGTATCAGCAGTGGTAAGTTGAGGAGAAGAACGTGCTATGAGTGTGGACAAAAGGGCCATCTTTCTTCTGCATGCCCAAATAATCAAGTTCCTACAAGGAATGCAGAAATTCCTACAAAAAATGAAGCACCTGTTAGTAATGAAGCACCTGTGGGTACTGAAGCTGAGAACGGTGGTTCAAGTGTCAGCAGTGGTAAGTTGAGGAGAAGAACGTGCTATGAATGCGGACAAAAGGGCCATATTTCTTCTGCTTGCCCAAATAAGAAAACTGCAGAAACAACAAATACAAAAACAAATTGATCATTAATGGAAGTTATTTTATCTATCACCTCAATTGCAACCATTTACATGCAACTCCTGTTGTACTGGCATGATCTAAAGTGTTATTCAATTGGTAGGCAGATGAAAGATTCAGAGGACAAGAGATATGCATATCTTTTTCTACTTTTGTATGAATGCTGATTTTATAGACTTCCCTGAGGAATTTTCTGGGCCTAGCTAGTGAAATATTTGTATTAATTATACTTTGTATCCTCTTGATCGTATGTAAATGCATGGAAGAAAATTAACCAGGACAATGACCACTGAAAATTTTTGATGCATTCAGGTGTTACTGATTATGATCAAAGCTGATATTCTTTGCATCTTTTTTTGTAGTGGAATAATTTTATTTACTGATAAAAAACCTACAGAATATTAGAATCTGGTCTATTAATAGAATGAAGCATAAAAAGATTTAAACGGGCAAAACAGCATGGATGTATGGGCGATCGCCTGTGGCTGAATCTCAGATTCTCAGTAGGCCACTGGGTATCCATGAGTCCACTGTTACATTTTGGAAGTTCCAATCTTTGTCAAACTGTCTCCGTGTTTTCAGCATCATGGTTTCACGGGACTGGCTTTGACATTTCATGTTGAAAATGGAAATTTTGTCTTGATTTCACTTTGGTCCGTGAGCTTCTTGGTTCCTTGCTAGGATTTGGTCCTGCAACAGAACAGAAGTTATAGTCTAATGAAGTTGGTCTAAAATAAATTATCCAACTTCTTATATGCCTTACGTATCTTAATCAATCATGATTTTCAAAGATTACCTCCTTATTTTAGTCAATGCAACTTGATCTGTTAAGGGGAAAAAAAAAGGTTTCCATGCAACATAAAAGGGAGGAAAGTGAACAGGGAGGGTGATTCAAGAGCTGAATTTGATTTCCTCTTTGGAATGTCATTTGAAATCTTCAATCTTTGCAAAGTGTGCCTTGTCCTCTAATAAGTGAAAAGGTTCTCTATAACCAAAATTCCAGCATCCTTAAATAATGTAAACTCTTGATTTTTGCTGCAAATGATCAAAGCATTCTTGAAGCTGGTATAAGATCCAGTTTCTTTCTGTTTGCTAGTAATTGTCTTTGCTACTTTCCAGGCACTCGTAAATATGTAGAGTCGAACTTTTCCTCTCCGCAGTTACCATTACCTGCCCACAAATTTCAAAATATTTAGGCTTTAGAAGCAAGCTAGCTTGATCTCTTCCAGTTGATGGCAACCATGGCAAAGGCAAAGATAGAGTTGGCAATGCAAAAGAAATATCAAGACAGAGAAACAAGTCCTGAAAGAACCATGGCTTGGGTTGAAAGAAAATCAAACAGGGAACATCATAAAGTCCCTGTTGTTTACTACCTATCACGCAATGGTCAGCTTGAGCATCCTCATTTCCTAGAAGTTCCTCTTTCTTCTCCCCAAGGACTCTTTCTCAAAGGTAACAAATGAATTTCTCCTGAAATTGAGTAAAATTTGTCTGATTTGTAATGACTTCTGTTGCAATTTGCTCTATCTCACAGATGTTATAAATAGACTAAACAGCCTCCGAGGTAAAGGCATGGCCAACAGGTATTCATGGTCTTCAAAAAGGTATCTGATGTTCTTTTCATTGTGATTTTTCAGAAAAATGACAGTTGATTCACCTTAGCTAATATAACAATCTTATTTCAGGAGCTACAAGAATGGATTTGTGTGGCAAGACTTGTCTGAAAACGACTTCATATACCCTTCTAATGGCCGTGAATACGTACTCAAAGGATCACGACTCCTGGAAACTTCTCTAAGCTTTCGGTCCTATGAAACAGTTTCTTCAACTTCATCAATAACCAAAAATTCCTCAGAAACATACGGTTCAGGTGAAGATCCCAATGTTCCTGCAAAAATTAGAAGGAAAAACCATTCATGGAGTGAATTCAAGGAGCTTGATGAACACAAAATCTACACGGCTAGAACCAGCAGAGAATTTGGCAGCAAAGGCAACAGTGTGTCAACACAGACAGATGACAATGCGAGGCAAAGAAGAGTTGGGGGTGAAGAGGCTGAAGAAAATGAAAGGAAAGGGAACCAAGGCAATAAAGAACCGAATGGACAGCAGGCTTCTCAAGCAGCTTCAAATAATTCAGAAATTCTAAAAAGTCTGAACATCTCAGCAGATATTAGCGATCAAACTGTTGAAAATGATAGCCCGAGTGGGAGGATAAAAGCATCTGCAGTACTAATGCACTTAGTTGCTTGTGGATCAAGAAGGGCCAAGGATTGTGAGTCAAAGGAAACAAAGGACTGAGCATGCTGTATTATGGATGAGGAAATTAGTCATTCATAAGGATGAAAAAAATGTTACCTACATACCATTTTCCACTTAAGTTACCAAAACTTTAAAACAAATAAACAGATTGAGACTAGAATATATTTCACTAGAAAAGTAATGATGGTTTTCTTTTTTTATTTTTATTGAAACAATGATTGGCTTCTGGTTAAATGTACACTGTGTTTCATTGTGACAGAAAGAATAGCGTTTGGGTTTCAAAAAATACTGGACTTGGGTTGTTCTAGGCCTTGGCCTTTGATGGCCAGCTTCACCCGAAACATACTGTCTAACTGGTCCTGGTCAGATAGTCCATGTTAACATTGATACTTTAAGTCTGCTGCCTGCTGAGTGGGCAACCCAATTATCATCAATATTTTAACATTTTGTATCTAAACCTGGCATACTTAATAAGGACAATTAACAAGAAATAAAGATGAAGATTTCTTAAAAGATAGGATTTACTGAGATAATAGAAAGTTACAAATTTCATAGTCATAAGTATTATTTCACAGATTGTAACCAAAAGTAAATTGAAAGCATTTCATTTTATTTAAATTAAACATGTAAGATCCAATGTCTTATTATATCATAGAAAATAGAAATCAACTGTTCTTCATTATGTAACATTCAATTTATACTAAAAAGAAAGAATAATAGTAATGGGTTTTAGAAAGAAACTAAATTATACTACTAGCAGTAAAAAAACATCACCATGGCCACGACCATGACCGTGAAAAGGCCATAAACTTGTGTCGTCTCTCTTCCTCTACATTTTCTTTCCTTCGACGACCAAAAAAAAAATCACCTCATATCACTTGCCTAATGCCTACATAGTACTAGGACTATTTTCTTCGATTTGTGTTTACCTTCTCAAGGCCTGGTTTTGTTCTTCAATCTTCACCATCTCTCTTATTATTACCCTCTTCATTCAACTACTTATCATTGCATGTTTTAAAAACCCAAAACAAAACGAAAAAAAATAAAAAATAAAAAGCCAAACTCAATCTCTTTCCTGGGATTCTTTCGAGCTTTGTTGGCAAGTTCTTTCAAGTTCGTCTAAGTAACTCATCTGAGGGTTGGGTTTCTTTGCTAGGTTTCTTTCAATGGGACCCATTAGAGGGTTCAAGAGAAGAAAGAAAGCTGCAGACAGGAAAGTGGTTGACCAGACTGTCTTGCCTTCTTCAGCTACTGTTGCTTCTTCTTTGGGGTCTCAACCTCAGCCTTCGGATTGGTGGGATGAGTTCTCCAAGAGGATTTCAGGTATTATAATAACTTTTTTCTCTACAGTTCTCAATGTTTAAGGCATTTGATTTTGCTATTTTCAGTTTTATAAACATTGCGTCTCTGTTGCTTGAACTCGTACATCAATGATGATTATAAGGGCTGCTATTGGCTTTGCTTTATGTTTAATGAAATTTCATGACTTTGGCCCAATTGGGTTTCTGTTAATTTGGTTGAAAATATACAATATGGCTGGTGTGCGAGAGTGGTATGAAATGGAGCATTGCTGGTTTACATTCTTTACGAGTTGCAAGTTTTAAGTTTTATGTATTCGGTACTTTGCTTTTGTGGATTGTTTACATTACTAGGAATTGGTTATCCTTGACAGTCCCTTGGGGCATGTCCTATGCAGTGTTCCAAGAGGCATTTGTTAGGTTTTTGTTTTAAACTGTTTCTGATTAAATTTCAGATTTAGGACATGGGTTAAAAATACAACTTTTGTGAGTAGATTGATGTTTTGAGGTCGTTTAGATATAATGCACTCGGTAAATATATCTTAATATCCTGGTACACATGTCATAGTTTGTGTTGTGTCTGCCTGTGATTTAGGTTTTTGTCGATTCTATTTGTCAATCGTAAACAGGACGGGCATTGTTTTTTCAAGGGCATCAAGACATGATTCGGATCCACATTATTTAGTTATATCAGGATAGAATCTTGTATCATTATGTTTTTGTTATATTCTTGGTAAAAGTTAATTCTGAACCTAACGTTTCTTTTCCTGATTTTTGGTATGTGCATCTCAAAAGACAAAGGAATGGGTCTCCCCAAGTCTATTTTAATCTTTTACTTCCTTCTGCAGAAAGAACTTTGAGACAGTGCTCAATTAACTTTCTTTTTGTTGGAATTGCTGTATATACATTATAGATATTGCATGATGTACAATGTCTCTTTATTGACTTGCAATTAGATGAGTGATAGCCATGGTCAAATCATTTCTTATTGCAGAACATCTTGTCATTTTGACGGAAACATGGTTTTGTTTGTGTGAAGTAGTCTATTAAGAGTTCCATTAAGAAGGAATGACTTTGCGCAGATTGAGAGCATCTTTAAGCTGGGGAAACTACAGAAGCATTGATAGAGTGGTCTTATTGAAGCCATAATGACAAGCAATTTACTTTAGCACATGACCTTAAACAGAGCTTAAAGGCCAGCACAGCTGGAGGGTGTTCATATTGTATTGCCATGCAGTAGTTTGGCTTTTAGAGTAGGTTCAACCTGATAATTGCTCAAATTTTACAGAAATGAATGGTTTTTCAGTGTTGTTAGAATTAAGAATTAATTCTTAGATCTGCCCTACTTTGAAGAATATTTCTTGGTGAGGAAATCTTCACTGCTTGTGTTGATTGTTAATGCCTTAGTGACGCTGATTGTAGTTGGATAAAATATTGGTGTTTTTTTTTCTCTCTTGGACTATGTAAAATATTTTTAATCCCTTGAGAGAATTTGAGGTTAAGTATCATATTGATTCTAGTTTTATTTTTCAAGAAATACTTTTAACAGAAAATATGTTAGGTCCTTTCTTTTCCTTCAAAGACATTACTTTCTTCTTACCTTCATTTTCACAAGCTAAAACCATAATATAAACAACATGGATGAAGAATCCTAGTTGATAGTCTTTAATAGGATTTTTGCCCAACCCAGCTGGTTCATTCATCTTTCAGCTAAGATTGCTTGCTTTGATCTTACCTGATTATCCTAATTGTGCTCACACCTTGACCATGAATATCAAAGTTGATATTTCCATAAAAGTGGTATTTTCGTACTTCTTTAATGACAGCAATTGAGTTGTGCTATGATTCAGTTGTCGTCAATTTCTCTTAGTCATTAATGTGGTTTACATTTCTGATTTCTCTATGTTGTTAACAACAGAGCTAGAGGGATGTATTGACGGTAAATTGGTAAGAACATACTGAATTATCTGATTAGTTTTGGCATGTGTGTGTGATGAAAATGAAAAAGATATCTGCACTTTGATCTTGTTTAGAAAATTTTCTTTCGGGGCATGTGATTTTGTTTATTAAGATTGCGAGTGCCATATCATTGATTATGCAGTGAGACTTATGATGATTGGCATAACTGATTTTTGGTGGCTCTGCATTATAAAAAACTAATATCAAGGCTGCTATCTCGTTAGTGATTATTTTCAGTGGTTTAAGCTAATAATCTTATATAAATATTTAGATCCATGAAACAAGTTTTTCTATTTTTCCTTAGGATAAGTTTTTTTTTCCTTTTATAAAAGAAATAACTTTGTTTTTGTATGTCACTTATACTTTTTAGGTCCTTTATCTCAATCAAAGGATTCAAAAAGTTTTGAATCAGTTTTTAGAATTTCAAGAAAGACATTCAACTACATCTGTTCACTAGTGAAGGAAGATATGATGGCTAGGCAATCCAGCTTCACGGATATAAACGGCAAGCCTTTGTCTCTAAATGATCAAGTAGCTGTTGCTCTTAGAAGGCTTAGCTCTGGTGAATCATTATCAATCATTGGCGATACTTTCGGGATGAACCAATCAACTGTTTCCCAGATAACCTGGCGGTTTGTGGAAGCTATGGAGGAAAGAGGGCTGCACCATCTCAATTGGCCTTCAGCTCAAGCAGAGATGGAGCAGATAAAGTCTAAGTTTGAGAAAATCCGGGGCCTTCCTAATTGCTGTGGTGCGATTGACATTACGCATGTTGTCATGACTCTGCCAACAATGGACCCATCAAATAATGTCTGGTTTGACCGGGAGAAGAACTACAGCATGATTTTGCAGGCAGTTGTGGACCCAGAGATGAGATTTCGTGATGTGATTGCCGGGTGGCCAGGAAGTCTAAGTGATGCCATTGTCCTCAGGAGCTCAGGTTTCTTCAGACTTTCTGAAGAGGGAACGAGGCTAAACGGAAAGAAGCTAAACATTTCAGAAGGAACCGAAATAAGAGAATATATAATAGGGGATGCAGGTTTTCCCCTATTGCCATGGCTTTTTACCCCTTATCAAGGGAAAGGCCTCTCGGATCTTCAAATCGAGTTCAATAAACGGCATGCTGCAACCAGAATGGTAGCACAGATGGCCCTGGCGAGGCTCAAGGAGATGTGGAGAATAATACATGGAGTAATGTGGATGCCTGATAAGAACAGATTGCCAAGAATTGTTCTTGTTTGTTGCTTGTTGCACAATATTCTTATCGATCTGGAGGATGAGGTGCTAGATGACATGTCCTTGTCCCATCATCACGACACTGGTTATCGTCGACAAAATTGCGAATCTTTTGACCAGTCTGCCTTGATCATGAGAGATAAACTTTCTCTCTACTTGACAGGGAAATTGCCACCTTGAAAGAATCCTTCTGTCATTCCTATGGCGCAGTAATCTTGACTTTTATACTTTTAAAACCTGATTTTCCCATGCAGTTGTAAGGGTCATAGTTATCTAGCTTGACTGCAAATGAAGTGAGTCCTGTGGCATAAGCTTTCCTTCATTTACCTATGTTAGTTATTCTGGAAAGTAATATCTTTGGGCAGCCTATCTGTTTTCAGTTTTGACAGTACAACATTATTCTATATTATCTGATATTCTTCAAACGTGCAGACATGGATACTTAGTTCAAGCAACCCTGAATGTGTCGAAGCAGAAAATTGAATTGCATTGTTGCATGTTTTCGAATATCGGACAATCTAGTCGAAAACTGAAGAGTGTTAACTTGTTTGATTGTTTAGCATCTTTATTTTGCCCTCTTTGAATCTGTTGGGACTAAAACAGGCTCTTGTTATCAAAAAGTGTAAAGAAGCTCCATTTTCCCCCCTCAAGAGTTTAGCTTTAAACAGGTGAACCAAAGATTCCATATTACAGAAACAGTGCAATGAAAGATTTTAGTTTTGAGGAATTTTTTTGTAAGAGTTTTGAGTTTAGGTGATAAGAACATGTCACACTAAAACTTGAACTTAGAATTTATTTCAACTTCCTCCTTCCAACTAGTTATTATTTTCCAAAAAAAAAAAGTTATGATTACAACTATTTCTATTGGGATAAAGGCTCTGATGATGATGATGATGACGATGATTACAACTATTTCCTTCATGAAATGTATTGTTCATCAGAAAAAGAAACAAAAAGTGATCATTAGAGAAAAAAACCTTAAAAGTATCAAAAACAAAAGAATTATTTTATGCACCATCAATAAATTCTTAAATTTTACCAATAAAATTAGTTTATTTTAACATATCTTTTAAAATATATTAACAAAATTAAACATGTGTTTAAACATATCTTTAATGTAAAATAATTAAAGATAATCTCTTAATCCTATTTAAAAAATTTTAAAAAAAATCACTTTCTCTATATCAAAAACTAAATTCATGCCGATTTCTTTTTTTGGTTGATTTCATTTGTACCGTTGAGTTTCACACATGAAAGAAAAAAAAAGGAAATTTCTATTAACGGCAGCATCAAACGCTAACTGTCTCAAACTGCAGAGAAACAAGCCGTAGACGAGCTCAACCCCAACAAAGCCCCAAATCTCATCTTTCACTCCTAATCTAAAAAACCCTAAAACACAGCAAGAAGGAATCTAAGTTAGGCTTTCATGGCAAAATTTGATGCCGCAGCTCTCCTCAAGGACAAAAGGTTCTGGTTTGCTTCTTTCCTCATTGCTTGGGCTGCTGCTCTCCAGGTAATTTTCTCTTCTTATTAAAATCTGATCTTTTATTGCAAAGTTGCCATTTTTCTGAGTTTTCAATCTTTTTGTTGTATTTGAATTTTATTGGGTATTTATTTCACACTTGTTTAATTTTTTGGGTTTTTTTTTTTTTTTCCTGAAGGGGCATATGATGTGGCTGCAAAGGCAGGACTCTTTCAAGCAAAAATTTGGTAGACCAAACCAAACCAGTGATGATGAACAAGAAAACTTGTCAGAAAGTTGAAACTGTTTCTCACCAATTCTTTTTTGTTTTTTAATAGAGAGAAATTTTCAATTCAACAAGATTTAGTACGGATTGGGTTTATCAAAGTCTGCATGTAAAGTAGCAATTTCTTTTCCTTCTAATTTATTTCTACATGTCATAGTACTTGTACTCTGGAATTTGAGTATCTGACTTCTGCAGATGATTGCGTAAAATTTCTGTGAATTTATTGGTTATTTTAAGTGCTGTTTTGTTTTTGTGATCGCTTGGAGCATGTAGGATGTTTAGTCTCTGATGTTTAGAAGATGAGATTACTAAGATTCTTCAGTTAAACCTTGGAACAGGGAACTGTGCCATTGTTTGTAAAGAGTCGCGCGAAAATTTGAAGTAAGATTGATATTACAAGTTTAATGGATTTTAGATTGCAGGTGTGATTATGCTATCTAGTTCTAACCTGTTATAGACAATTCAAGTAACACAACAATGATCTTCAATGCTGTTTGATACTATAAGCTGTGAAGTTGGAACTGGTTCAAACATGTAGCCAGTTGTGCAAGTATTGATAGCTAATTTAGGATTGTCTTCTCTTCAAGAACACGAAGTCATGAATGATGTCTAATTCTAATGCACCTAGTTATCTTTGCAGATAACCGTATGCATGCAGATATTGTTGCACCAGTCTAAAGCGGTGGCTAGGTGCCATATGAAATCAGAGTAGCAAGCTGAGAATCTAGTGCTGAAATGGATTAGTAGCATGGTAATTAGAGCAATAGCAGTTACATAAGTGCTGAAATGGGTGTCTACTTTTCCTTCTAAATTACAAGATGAGTGCTATTTTCTTCAGTAGTGATATCTGTTTTTCAATATTATCAGTTTAGATTTTCTCAGGGTTTTATTATTGTTGTGGTGATATGATCCCTGAGATTTAAGAAATGAAAGCTGCCCTGAAATTTCCCTGGTGCAGATTTTTAACTTGCATTATTCAAATGAATGTCTTTCACAGTTTTATGCCTGGCAGCAATCAATAGTTTCTCAAAATCATGGAAATATTGCCATTTCGTCCACGTGAAATATAGTTTAGCCTAAAGCTTCCCAATTAGATCATGTTGTCCTCTGTGCTGAAATCATAGGCATGAAGGGTTAGCAAATGGTAAATGACTTTCATAAAAGTAGGAAAGTAACGAAATCTTTTTTTTATTTCTTCTCTTCAAATGTTTCAATCCATGGAGTCAAGATGATTAAGCATTTACGGGTTGGAAACCGTGCAGAAGAAAACATGGGGATTGTTATGACCGTAGAAGTAGTATTTAGATTCAATGATTGAAGTTGACGGTTGCCTAAACCATCTGGCATATCCTTTAAAACTGTTCTACTTCTAGCTGGACTGGACCTTCAAAGGCAGACCTTTCTTGTTCAACTTTTGACTCAGGGACTTTTTCTTTTCCTTGAGAAAACCGAAATGATAATTTAAAACCTTAACTCAAATGATTCATCCGATTTTATTTTTAACACTTGCAAATTCTCCTTCGGCAATTTCGCTTAGGCCTTGGTTCCCATTATGCAAGGCAAAAAAAAGATTTCAGAGGAACTTAGAAGTGGGAAATGAAAACCAGACATTCACCAATCCAGCTGGAGTTGCTACAATTCCATGGAATACATTCATGGTCTGCCAAAATTTAGGTCACAATATTTGACACTTAATTTATGGGACCATTAAAACCATTCAACCTGAAGAAATTATTGATTGGATTTTCCATGATCTGTGAAAAAGTCAAGTTGGGTTATAAGGATGAAGCGAATTAAGCAGCAATATGTAAGCTAACTGCTTAATAATGCAAGGGGGTAGTAGCAGTAGGGAGGAATTGCATTAAAATTTGTTTAGATTTCCAAACTTTTGAAAACTAGAAATTTTTGCTTTTTGGTTGGTAGAAAGGTTTTGTTGAATTCTGGTCTCATGAAATATGGTCACATCTTGAACTTACACTTCCTAGTTTCAAAAAAATGAGGTTTAGAATTGAAGGTTTCTTTGCTTCTTATGTTGCTGCTAACTAGTGCTTGGTAGGTTTAGAACTGCCTATCAAAATGGGGCAAGAAAATGGACCATGAATTTGACTAGAATTACATAGCTTCACAAATTTTGAAATTCAAAGAGAGAGTCAATATTTCCTAGTCATGTAGTTTTAAAGTATTTAATGAAATCACCATCAATGGAAAAAAGAACATAATGGTTTGGAAGAATATTTTCAAGTCACGAAAATAGTTTTTAATACTTCAATCTCACATCAAGATATTGTGAGGATATGTAATGTTATATATGTAAAAATTTAAATTTATATTTGCGAGATGGTTTTTGTGAGACAAAACTATGAGATTTTCATATCAAAATGAACAATACTTTACAGATTTAGTGTAAGTATCACATAATCTGTATGTTGATACGGAAAGAAGAATAGGTATATTTAACTCCCCAAATCTCACATTGTGAAAGCATTATGTTCTAGGTTTATTCAGTGTAAACCCAGAGCATTATGCTCTTGGTTTATTCTTATTTTAAAGATTCGATTTTAGTAAAAAAAATTATTTCAAAAATAAAATTTCAAATATATATTAAATCAATAGGAGACAATATGTTTGAAAATAATTTAGAAAATTTATTTATTTATTTAAAAATAATAAATCAAAAGCGACATAAATCATAATCAAAGTCACTACTTTCCTTTCATCAGCATTTGTAAGACACTGCCAATAGCACCGTCCATGTTTAGAACTGATATATTTTGAACACATTAATACTGACATTAAGTCCTATCTTTTGACTTTTCATTTTTACTATTTCTTAATTATACGTAAGTCTCTCTCTCAAGTTTGCTAACCTAACTGCCCCTGCCCGCACTCTCTGCTTATTTTTTGGCATCTGCTTACATTTTTCTTTCGTATATGTATCCAAATTCAAAGAACTTAATTTGCAGCGTCATCGACAATGATAGAATTAACACATCTAACAAATCAGCCGCGTTTAACGGGTTCCGCGGCGGCGGCTGCGGTGGCTGCTACACTGGCCATACGTACTTCAATTGTCATGTATAGGAAGTTTTTTTTTTCAAACGTCTTTCTTTTTACAAGAGAGAAGAAAGAATCCAATTTCAATTTTTTTTAAAGATTTAATATATATATATATATATATATATATGTGTGTTTACAAAATGAATTTAAATCTTTGAAATTTCATTGCTTGAAAAAACCTATAATATTTTATTTTACTGTAAATAAAAATATAAACTTTGAAAAATAAATAAAAATTTTCCAATTATGTTCAACGTGACTAACAGAAGTTTATAAAGGACAGTTTACATCTTACAAAACATGATATCGTAAAATAATAAGTTTACCATCATTTTAGTCCTCTTATGTCAGCTGTCCTACCTGAACTGTTAGTCTCATTTAATTCAGTTCAATTTTTTCTATAAATTTTGAAAGTGTATGATTTTATTCACAATAAAATAAAATATTATAAATTAATTTATATATAATAAAAAGTCGAGAACTGACAAAAGATTGAGGGCATATTGATATTAAATCTTTTTTAAACAAAAAATTATCATTAGGGAGTGTCAATAAATATCCTATTATTTTGTTTGTTATTCTTTATCTAAAAAACCCTTTTAGCTTATATATATCTATAGAAAGAAGATAGGTGAGCAATGACTTATATTTTTGGGAGAATAATATTCCATTTATAAGTTTGTTGTATATAAAATTCTAGGTTTGCAATTTTTTTTATATATATTTATACACGTTTCCTTTAAAAAGATAAACGTACGTGCAGGTGTAATTCATATCTATAATTTTCTACCAAAATTATGGAGTTTATAATAATTGGGATTTTTAGCTACCTTAGCTAGTATTTTAGTTTTCTTGTGAACTCGAGATTCTTTTATTCACATTAATTATATTAACTTTAACAAGTCGGTGGTTCAAGTAGGCTTCTTCTATCATGTCATTAGCTTGAATCTCAAATAGGTCTTCAAGCTAATTAATCATGATAGCTTTTTATTGAAAAAAAATAAAATCAAAAACTTTTAATATATAATTTTTGTAATTTTCTAAAAATAACTAAAACTCCAAACACTTTATTTGATTAACAAACGTTAATATATATATATACACACACACACACACACATGATGACCTAATATATTTCTCATTAATTTTTATTTTAATTTTTGAGTATGTATCCATGTATCCATTATTTAGTCCAATGTTTCGATGTAATAGTGAATTAAAGTTTTTGTAATCATCTAAATTCATTTTAGCCATTTTTAAAAGGAATATGGGCAGAAATTAATATTATTCAAGGCATAATTTTCTGTCAAAATCTTTTCAACAAACAGATTTAAATTGCTTAAGTAATTATATATGATGTGAAATCAGATTTAATAAATTTCTCTGATGGCTGCAAATGGAAGAGAATTTCAGCCTGAAAAAATTGGTAGAAATCTTATATATAAGCGTGTAGAGACCAGATAGCCATTTTTGTTATCACCAAATCTTCCTTTTCACATATAATTGGAATTTTCTACTCTGAACATTCTCTTCCATTATTCCTAGTTAGAGCAAACCTCTTCTTGGCTTTTCTTTATATAAATATATATATATATATATATATATATATATATATATATTCCAACACGTGAAAAGATCCAAATAAAAGTCTATTTTTATTTGGATTTTAAAAGAATATATAATACATTTTCCTCGACCTTTTGATTAAAATAATTAGAAGCTAAAGGGGAAGATTTTCTTTCCCTCATCTAACTTCAATCTCATAAAGGGTATCTTTTACAAGAAATTACTCCCTCCTAATTGGAGAAAAATTTATGTTGAAATCAAAGGCGATCATGGATTTTATTAATATTTTAGGTTTTTGGATTGATCTCAAATTAGAAAATTTTTATCTAGCACTCAGTTCAAATTAGATTAAAATAATATAAATTGAAAGGATTCACCGATTCACGAACAAATATAATTGAAGTTGTGTTGAGTGACTTAGGTTTTGCTTAATGCAATCAAACTCTTTAAGAAATGTAAATAATTATGATTGTGACAGTAAAAATGATTTATGCTCCCAGCTTATTAATAAACTTGATTTGAATTAAAGTCTATCGAGTATCGCCAAGTAAGTAAATGACGATCGTTTATTTCATTCGCATGTCATCTTATGAGAAAAAGAAAGGTTAGTAGTGAAACAAGAGCAGTGATCCTCAAGCTTTTCGGCTGCATATTCCTTTAACAAGAAACTGAAATTGTTAGTGCAATTACTTTATGATGTTGACTCTTAGTACAATCAAAGAATGTCCACCTAACTTGAAGGGCAATCAACAATAAAAAGCTCTAAATAAGTCACAAAAATAATCTATTCCTTAATGTAAAAAGAAAATTACGTACATATATTTTTTCAAATCCCACAATGTCAATTTTATGCGCTATTTACCTTTTTACGATTTATAATTTGGAGTGATTATATTTTTCAATATATTAATTAATATTTATATCACGTAAAATATACATGTAAATATTATCTGAAAAAATTTAAATGGAAGTAATTAGTTCAAACGGAAAATTGGTTTACAAATAATTCAAACCATACGTGTATTTCATTTAACGCTTCATAAAATTTAAAAAATTAGCGTTGATAAATCTGGACACGAAGATGATAATTAGGGAGTAAATGACTTTCAAGTTCCATGGTTACTAAGCAAAGATAAAGACTAAAGTAGGTATTGAACTTAAGTTATACGGCATTGATCACTTTAATTTTGAAATTAAGCCCTGATAAGTGTATTTCCTGGGAGATTCCCCTGGAAGAAAAAAAAAGGTTAATAAATATTTTATCCTCTCAACTACATATACCATTTAATTTTGTCGATTTGATATTTAGAAAATAAAAAATTATAATGAAGTATTTGAATGTGTATTTTGTTAGATAATTAATTTACCCCAATTGCTAATTTTGTTAATCAAAATGATGATGTGGCTTACCAATAATAAGCCACCAGGTGTCAGTGGTGTTCCAACTCACATAACACTTAAAAAAATCTTTTAAATTATTTTTCTTATTTTTTGAATTAGACTGACGACCCCTTCTTTCCCTTTCTTTTGGGTTCATTTCTTTCACTTTTTTTTGTGATCACAAGCATTTTTATCCATTTTATGATTTGAGATTAATTTTGTTCAGAGCGAAAATGTTAAACAGTAAAACCCTCCCAACAGTGACAACTTTAGGATTCTAACCGTATCCAAATATCTGAAAAATTCACTTATACTTCTTTCAACTACTTGTTAGTGACCCCTTCGGTTCTTTTTATGTTTTCTCTCTTACTTTTTTTTTCTATTTCCTTTCTCTTCCATTTTTTTTAATTTATTTTTTATTTTTTCTATTTAATAAATAAAAATAAAAAATGACATGATATCTATAGACACATGGCAATTAATGTGAGACAATTAACGCGTTATTATTGGCAATTTAAACAACACCAATAGTTTTTTTTTTTTGCCAAAAGAAATACTTCATTTATTGCTTCAAAAATTCTCAGTAACAAACACAAACATCAGAAACAGATTGTGACATCCTCGTCACTATCTAAATACCAATTAACTTTTTCCTTTCACATAAGTTTGATTAGACTCGTTCGTCAACGTTATCCTTTCTTCTTATACTTTATGCTTTATTACTTATAATATGTTATTAAAGTTCTCATGAAATTTGATTTTCATGTATGCACATAAGCTAAATACACTAGGATCTCAAATACTTACATGTCCTATATCCCCAAAACAGTTAAAATACATTAATGTAATATTGTACCGTACAATAGCTGAAGTACACGACCGACGGATTATACCTTCCAGGAATAATTGGGAAGCGTGTCTCGAAGGTATACTAAAGGATCCCAAAAAGAAGGCTCCTCTATCCGAAGCGGGAATCTACTTCAAATAATTTGTATGAAAAATGTTTGTAAAGGAGTGAGTTTACACTCAGTAAGAAATATCTGTAAAAGAGCGTACTATATCACTATATGCAGTTTTCCTGCTTGGCTCTATAATGTCATGTAAAACCATTATAAAGCATATACCATATATATTTCCCGTAAATATCAATTTCAAGTAAAATCATCTCTTTCAAATGCTTTCACGGATCTCAAATTATGTGAAATCACATGCGCAAATACAATTAATTTCAAATACTTTCACATGCTTTCAAATACTTTCAAATAGATGGGAGACAATTAATTTCCAATATAATCATGCACCAAGTAATTCTCATAAGGATACAGCAAATATATCCCGTAAGGGATAATCCATGAGAGATCTCAGAAGGATACCACAAATATATCCCGTAAGGGATAATCTCAAGAGATATCAAATAAGTGGCGTATCCACGAATGGGCCAGGGATCCTCTCCAGAGCCAAATACAAATAAGAGACATATGACCATTGTCTATAGCCCACAGTGCTCACTAGTCGGTGCCTTACTGTGGGTCTGAGGACCGGACTAAGGCTTCTCAATCAAGCACAAGTACAAGTACAAATACAACTAATGTGCATGATCATTAAAGGTGTTTATAGTCTCCAAAACATTATTCATATAACTCTTAGCAATTACAAATATAGTTTCTTGAAATAGGTTTTGCAAAACCTCCTTTTCAAATGGGCAATCGACTGGTCTTTAGGGCAGTCGACTACTACACCATATTTTGCTTCATTGAATTTCTTTTCCTTTTCAAAATTCAAATATTTTATTTTTCGAAAAACACATAGGGCAGTCGACTGGCTCCTTGGCAGTTGGCTGTTTTCTCAAACAGAATGTTTCTAAAAACAGGGCAGTTGACTGGCCCCATGAGCAGTCGGCTGGTTTTGAAACAAAATGCTTTTGGGAGAAAAGCAGTCAACTGGCATCCTTAGCCGTCGATTGGGTTGAAACAAAGTGTTTTATGAGAAAATAGCAGTCGACCGCTATATATGGCAGTCGACTGGTTTGAGTCGATTTCGAAAAAGTTTACGTCTCATCTATCTCTAGGCAGTCGACTGCTACTTAAGGCAGTCGGCTGCTCCTAGCATTTTGGTAACTAGGAGTGAAATCCGAAATTTACCATTTTCTACACTTAAACCGCTTGTACTTCATCCCAAGACATTTAAAACATGCGGACATAGCCACCCTATGTCCGTTACATAAATTCCTTACCTTAATTAACTCCGAATATGCAAATCGCTTGATTGCACCAAAGATTTCCTCTTCACTTCTTCACAGCTGTAATATCATAACATTTCAAACCTTTAAGAAACTTATATAAATATGTTACACCAACTCTATACAACTCCAAACCATAGATAGAAGTAGGTAAATCAATTTCTTCTCTTACCTTGGTTATTCACCAAAATTTCAGCAATTTAGATCTCTTCAATTACTTGGATTCAATCCACCAAACTTCGGATATAGCTTAAGCTAACGACAAGGATTGATTTTCGTTTAACAAGCTTAACGAATTGGTAACAGGAGATGATGGTTTGTCAAGGTAGCTATGGAGGAAACTTAGGAAATTTGGAAGGAAACAAGAGGGAGAGGGAAATGGTGGCTGCCGACCTCATTGATGGAGAAGATGACAAGGCAACTTTTCATTTAATGCATCTCCATCCCTTAGTCATCTTAGCCCATAATCCTTTGACCATTAAATTTCTCTTCTTCCATTTTTATTCCACATGTCATTGTAATTACTAAAATCTGGTGTTTATTTTACCATTACCCAATCATTCTCGTAATATCAATTTAATTCCTTAACTATTTGACCATCAATTTCAATTATTCTTTCATGTCCCATATATCATTCCTATATCAACATTCTCATTTATTCAATTATTCCAAGTTGGAAAACTATACATATATGGGGAAATTTACATGAATTTGGGGATTTCACATTCTCCCCACCTTAAGAAATTTGGTCCTCCAAATTTAAATAGAGCTACGTCTCAAATAATTTTGGATATCTTTCCTTCATTAAGCTCTCTAGCTCCCATGTAGCTTCTTCTGTGGTATGGTATTGCTAGAGAACTTTAACTAATGGGATCATCTTAGACCTCAACACCTTCTCTTTTCTATCCAAAATTCAAATCGGTTTCTCTACATAGCTCATGTCTGCCCAAATCTCCAAGGGTTCATATTCGATGACATGAGATGGATCCGGATAATACTTCCGAAGCATCAATACATGAAAGATATTATGCACTCCTGATAGCTCCGAAAGTAGTGCCAACCTATAGGCAACATCTTCCACACGATCTAAGATCTCAAATTGCCCTATGTAGCGAGGACTAAGCTTACCTCTTTGGCCAAATCGCATGATCCCTTTGGATGGAGAAACTTTCAAAAACTTTGAATCTCCAACCACAAACTCAAGTGGTCTCCGTCGAGCATCTACATAACTCTTTTGTCGACTCTGGGCTGTCTTAAGTCTTTGACAAATCAGTTTAACATCCTCAGAGGCTTGCTCGGCTAGATCTGGAGCCAATAACTTGCACTCGCCCACTTCTTCCCACCCAATCGGAGATCGACACCTTCTACCATATAAAACTTCATATGGTGCCATCCTGATACTTGCATGATAGCTATTATTGTAAGCAAACTCAGCCAATGGCAGATGGTCATCCCATGAGCCTTTAAAATCCATAGCACAAGCTCTCAACATATCCTTGAGCGTCTGAATGGTACGCTCGGACTGACCATTAGTCTGCGGATGAAAAGCTGTGCTAAAATTCAACTGAAATCCCATGGCCTCCTGAAAATGTTCCCAAAAATGAGAAGTAAACCTGGAATCTCTATCAGATGTAATGCTCACTGGAACACCGTGTAATCTAACGACTTCTCTCACATACAAATCTGCCAAAGTACTAAGTGTATTTGTAGACTTCATAGGTAGGAAATGAGCTGACTTGGTTAATCGATCCACAACTACCTAAACACCATCATGATTCCTCTTGGTCCGCGGTAGTCCTATAACGAAATCCATCGTAACGTGTTCCCACTTCCACATAGGTATAGATAGAGGATGCAACAAACCTTCTGGTCTTTGGTGCTCTACCTTAACTTGTTGACACGTGAGACATTTTGCTACAAATTCTGCTATGTCTCTCTTCATGCCAATCCACCAATACACCTTGCGAAGATTGTGATACATCTTCGTATTTCCCAAATGTAATGTGTATTTAGTGGCATGTGCTTATGTTAAAATCAGCTTCCTCAACTCATTATCATTAGGAACACATATACGGTTATTAAACCTCAAAATTCCATCAGTACCAATATTGAACTCTGAGGGCATACCTGACTGAATCTGACTCATAGCCTCAATACAATGATCATCTTTCTTCTGAGCAATTCGAATTCTGTCCATTAATTCCGGCTCAATTATTAAACTAGCCATCATTCCAAATTGCTCATAAGGCATAACATTTAAACTGAGGTTCGCAAACTGTTCTAACAGCTCATATTCTCTTACCATCATGTAAGATACCATTCCCATATGCTTCCGGCTCAAAGCATCCGCCATCACATTAGCCTTTCCCGGGAGGTATAGAATCTCACAATCATAATCCTTCAGAAGCTCGAGCCATCTCCTTTGTCTCATGTTCAATTCCCTTTGAGAGAACAAATACTTCAGACTATTATGATCCGTAAAAATCTAAAATTTATCACCATACAAGTAATGCCTCCAAATCTTTAGAGCAAATACTATTGCAGCTAACTCCAAGTCATGAGTTGGGTAGTTCTTCTCATGGTCCTTTAATTGTCTAGAACCATATGTCCCTACCTTACCATGCTGCATTAGTACACAACCCAAACCTTGTCCAGAGGCATCGCTATACACCGAAAATCCACTAGAACCATTAAGAATGGCGAGAATAGGTGCAGTCGTCAGTTTACGCTTCAGCTCTTTGAAACTATGCTCGTAGGCATCATTCCATTCAAACTTTACCTCTTTGTGCGTTAAGCGCGTCAAGGGAGCAGCTAACTTCGAGAAACCCTTCACAAATCTTCAGTAGTAGCCAGCTAGACCCAAGAAACTCCTAATCTCCGTCATCGTTTTCTGTCTCTCCCATTGAACCACTGCTTCAATCTTTAATGGATCGACCGAAACTCCATCTTTATTGATTATGTGACCCAAAAAGGAGATATAATCTAGCTAGAAATCACACTTACTTAGCTTGGCATACAATCCTCGATCTCTGAGGGTTTGCAGAACTATCTTTTATTATTGCTCATGCTCTTGTCGGGATCTCGAATACACCAATATGTCATCGATAAAGACAATGACAAACTGGTCCAAATATTGTTTGAACACATCGTTCATCAAATTCATAAAAGTTACAGGTGCATTGGTTAAACCAAACGACATCATTAGAAATTCATAGTGACCATACCGTGTCCTGAATGCAGTCTTAGGGATATCTTCATTCCGGATCTTCAATTGATGATATCCCGACCTCAAGTCTATCTTGGAAAAGACTTGTGCACCCTTAAGCTAATAAAAAAGATCATCAATCCTGGGAAGAGAATACTTGTTCTTGACTGTCACCTTATTCAACCATCGGTAGTCTATACACAACCTCATGCTACTATCCTTCTTCCTAACAAATAGCACAGGAGCACCCCAAGGGGATACGCTGGGTCGTATGAACCCCTTATCTAGCAACTCCTGAAGTTGCTTCTTCAATTCCTCCAATTCCACTAAAGCCATTCGATAGGGTGATCTCGAAATGGGCTCAGTCCTCGACACCAAATTGATAGTGAACTCTATCTCCCTATCTGGAGGAAGTCCTGAAAAATCGTCCGGAAACACCTCAGAAAATTCCTTAACTACCAGAATTTCCTGAAGTTTGGGACGTTTCTAATCTACTTCCACCACATACGCTATAAACCCTTCACATAACAAGTATATTCTATTACTTCAATTTCAATTAATTCAATTAGTAAACATACTTTTGTATTAAGTATTTGCAAAATTTACAACATAGCTAACGGGAGAAGAGAAGATTACACTTTTTGCATGACAATCTAGTATCACATGATTCTTAGCTAACCAATCCATTCCCAAAATAACATCAAATCCATACATGTTTAATAGGATTAGGTCAGCTATTGATTGTCTGTTTCCTACCCGTAGCTTACAACTACGATATACTACGTCTGTCATTTGAGATTCCTTAAAGGGGGTACTTATTTGTAGCAATTGTCCTAAGGATTCAGGCTCAACAAGTAATCTCCTAGCAATTTCAGGTGAAATAAAAAGAGTGTGTAGAGCCTGGATCAAATAATGCAAGGACATATGTATCATAAAGGTAAATCTTACCCTGAATCATCTTAGTTGAAGCATCGACGGACTCCTTATCTATAACAAATACCCAACCCTAAGTCACGGGTGTCTTTCCTTTCTCAGCAGTTGTAGCCTTACGTTGAGGCTGGTTGGTCTTAGGCTGTGCTTGAGAGGTCTTCTCTGGTTCTTCAGATACCTTTTGATTTATTTTGGGACAATCCTTAATACGATGTCCTTGCTCACCACACCAATAACAAGCCCCACTCGCAAACCGACAGGGCTGTGCTCCATGAAGTTTCCCACAATGCTCACATCTTTGCATTGTACTCCTCGAAGAGCTAGTGGTACTACCCGCCGAATATTGGGATCTTTGATCACTTATCTTGATCCCGATGAGTCTAGGAGTCCCTGCACCTGTTGGATTATGCCCTTAGAACCATTCATTAGATAATTGACTTTGGCATTTTTTTATGTATCATGACATTTTATTTATTATAGCTCATTATTATATTTGTCTTATAACTGCGTAATGTAATCTTATATGATAATGTCCTTAGAATAGTAATAACACACTATTCTTAAAATATCCCTAGTCAAGTATTATTGTGAACAAGGATAACAATGTACGATAAGACTAGTATGTGGTTAACTGATGACCATTGTCATGGATATAGGATATCAAGTCATCACATAGGTACATATTAGAGAACTATGTACTGGATCGACCCTCCATGAGAACGCTACATGGATTGTTATATGAGTGTCATAAGCGATTCTCATAGTGATGATGGTGTATGTGATCCTTTGACTTGAGATCATCAGAGATCCCAACATAAAGAATTGCATACTTTAATGCTGCTAGATGTCATTCGTAACAGGATGGACTATAAAGGTAGTAATTAGGTATGCCTTGATCTATGTAGAGGGATGTTGAGTGATCAAGATAGGATTTATCTCTCTTATATAACAAGAGTGATGTCTTGGGCCCTTTGATAGAGTGAGACAAAAAAATGCATGGCCGTGCTCGAATAAGTCAATATGAGATATTGATTTTATTTGTTTAATTAGTCTACTCAGGAATCAAGAAACGCTGATTAGACTATACAAGTGTGACACATTCCATGACTTGTGTCTAATTAAGACATCAAAAGATAAAGGGATTAGACTACACGATAACATCTATCACGAGTAAGGTTATGTCGAGTCATTGACATTCTCGTTACATGGGTAGCAATGATGTGTTGCTAGATACCGCTCATTGCCTGTGACAATTTTGTCATTGCCATTGTTTTGAGAACCTATTGGGTTGCACACTTAGAACGGATCAATGAGGAGCTTAATTAATCCTATTCTGAATTGGATTAAGGATATATCTAATCCTATTTTGAATTGGATTAAGGATATAGTTAATCCTATTCTAAGTAGGATTAGAGTTCTGTTTGGTAGTAAATTTTAGGGTAAAATTTGCTGCCTATAAAAGGATGTTTTTTTCTAAAACATAGCCGCACAATTAAAAAAAACAGAAAAGGTATTCTTTTAATCGAAGCTAGCAATTCGATTATAAAGAATCAAAAACGCTCTTTAAGGCTTTTGATCGTGAGACGTTCAAGAGTCGTGAGATCCGTTCGTGTGGATACCATAGAGGCAGGAACGAAAAGTTGTTGCTTGTGACTCGACCAACGACAGAAAATCAGAGAAAATGTTAGGTAAAATCTCGAAACCCTAATCAGGCAACTCTCCGAATCGATCCTGGTGGAGGCCAAATGATTTAAATTCTGCTGCGTGTTTGTTTCGGTTTCCTTCAGCACCATAATCATCATAACCCATAATTTCAGTATATTCCATATAACCATTTAATTGAAACAAAGTTATTTTCTTATACTTTATTTGCTTACCTATCAAAGCTTTGTCATAAGGCCTATTTCTCCTAGATGGATATCTATCACTCGAGGCTCTTTTATCTGACTTCCGTTTCATCGATTCTTTACCTCTACTCTTAGCTCGGAAGTCGGCTTGATGAAACTCATAGTCCTGCTCACACAGTTGAGCCTTACGGACTGCCTCTGCATATGTAGTGATATCCATGGGATATAACTTAGACCTAATGGAAGGTCTCAATCCCTCCATAAACCTATAGGTCTTATGTTCTTCTCTTCTTAACACTTTCGGGTCAAATATGCTCAACGTAGTGAACTTTGACTCGTATTGACTAACCGTCATATTTCCTTGAGTCAAGTTCAAAGAATTCCACTTGCAACCTTTTCTGAGCAGTGCGTGAGACATATTGTTCATTGAAGGCTTCTACAAATATATCCCACGTTATCTCAGAATTTCTGGCCTCTAATACTGTCTGAGTTGCCTGCCACAGGGTTCTGCCTAATCCACTAACAAATAGGCAGTCAATCCCACCTTTTCTTTCTTGGTACACGTCATGTATCCGAATGATTTAGTGACCACCTTCATCCAATTTTCCGTGGCCAACGGATCATTGTCCCCTTTAAACTTAGGTAGATCCAGCTTCTTAAATTCCTTGATCAAGGTCACGCTAAAATAAGCCATGGGATCTCGCCTCTCAGTAGCTGGGACTGATGGGGGCTGTACCGTACGAGTAGGAGGTACCACCCCCCCCAATCCCCACGGGCAGCCCGTACGAGTAGGAGGTACAGTAGGTGGAGCTATTGGTACACCGTGGCCACGTTCGAGAAGTTCGACATAAATTGTGTGAACATCGCGGCCATGTTCTCCATGTGCTTCTCCATTTTCGCTAGCCTAGTACTCGGGATATGCGGTGGAGATGGAGGAGAAGACTGTGTTGGGGGTGGTTTCTCACGACCCCGTCCTCATCCTCGTCCTCTATTAGTACCCCTCCTTCGAGTACTCATTCTGTTAATATCACCACCAGATAACATGATTTAGTATAACTTTAAACAGTTATACAACACATAATTATGTAGACAAGTACAATACATTGGGGATATCCACTATTTCTAGCCTAATGACACTGACGAACATCAGTCAAATCAGCTCTAATACCAATCTGTGACATCCTCGTCACTATCCAAATAGCAACTAACTTTTTCCTTTCACATAAGTTTGATTAGACTCGTTCGTCAACGTCATCCTTTCTTCTTATACTTTATGCTTTATTACTTATAATATGTTATTAAAGTTCTCATGAAATCTAATTTTCATGTAAACACATAAGCCAAATACACCAGGATCTCAAATACTTACATATCCTATATCCCAAAACAGTTAAAATACATTAATGTAATATTGTACTGTACAATAGCCGAAGTACACGGCCGACAGATTATATCTTCCAAGAATAATTGGGAAGCATGTCTCGAAGGTATACTAAAAGATCCCAAAAAGAAAGCTCCTCTATCCGGAGCGGGAATCTACTTCAAATAATCTGTATGAAAAATATTTGTAAAGGAGTGAGTTTACGCTCAGTAAGAAATATCTGTAAAAGAGTGTACTATATCACTATATGCAGTTTTCCTGCTTGGCTCTATAATGTCATGTAAAACCATTATAAAGCATATACCATATATATTTTCCATAAATATCAATTTCAAGTAAAATCATCTCTTTCAAATACTTTCACGGATCTCAAATTACGTGAAATCACATGTGCAAATACAATTAATTTCAAATACTTTCACATGCTTTCAAACACTTTCAAATAGATTGGAGACAATTAATTTCCAATATAATCATGCACCAAGTAATTCTCATAAGGATACAGCAAATATATCCCATAAGGGATAATCCATGAGAGATCTCATAAGGATACCACAAATATATCCCGTAAGGGATAATCTCAAGAGATATCAAATAAGTGGCATACTCACGACTGGGCCAGGGATCCTCCCCAAAGACAAATACAAATAAGAGACATATGGCCATTGTCTATAGCCCACAGTGCTCACTAGTCAGGTGCCTTACTGTGGGTCTGGGGACCGGACTAAGGCTTCTCAACCAAGCACAAGTACAAGTACAAATACAAATAATGTGCATGATCATTAAAGGTGTTCATAATCTCCAAAACATTATTCATATAACTCTTAGCAATTACAAATATACTTTCTTGAAATAGGTTTTCAAAACCTCTTTGTCAAATGGGCAGTCGACTGGTCTTTAGGGCAGTCGGCTGCTACACCATATTTTGCTTTATTGAATTTCTTTTCCTTTTCGAAATTCAAATATTTTATTTTTCGAAAAACATATAGGGCAGTCGACTGGTTTTGAAACAGAATGCTTTCGAGAAAAAGGCAGTCGACTGGCTCTTTGGCAGTCGGCTGTTTTTGCAAACAAAATGTTTCTGAAAATAGGGCAGTCGACTGGCCCCATGGGCAGTTGGCTGGTTTTGAAACAGAATGCTTTTGGGAAAAAAGCAGTCGATTGGCATCCTTAGCAGTCGACTGGGTTGAAACAGAGTGTTTTCTAGGAAAATAGCAGTCGACCTCTATATAGGGCAGTCGACTGGTTTGAGTCGATTTCGAAAAAGTTTACGTGTCGTCTGTCTCTAGGCAGTCGGCTGCTCCTAGCATTTTGGTAACTAGGAGTAAAATCCGAAATTTATCATTTTCTGCACTTAAACAGCTTGTACTTCATCCCAAGACATTTAAAACATACTAAAACATGTGAACATAGCCACCCTACGTCCGTTACATAAATTCCTTACCTCAATTAACTCCGAATATACGAATCGCTTGATTGCACCAACGATTTCCTCTTCACTTCTTCACAGTTGTAATATCATAACATTTCAAACCTTTAAGAAACTTATACAAATATGTTACACCAACTCTATATAACTTCAAACCATAGATAGAAGTAGGAAATCAATTTCTTCTTTTACCTTGGTTATTCACCAAAATTTCAACAATATAGATCTCTTCAATTACTTGGATTCAATCTACCAAACTTCATATATAGCTTAAGCTAGCGACAAGGATTGATTTTCGTTTAACAAGCTTAACGAATCAGTAACAGGAGATGATGGTTTGTCAAGGTAGCTATGGAGGAAACTTAGGAAATTTGGAAGGAAATGAGAGGGAGAGGGAAATGGTGGCTGCCGACCTCATTGATGGAGAAGATGACAAGGCAACTTTTCATTTAATGCATCTCTATCCCTTAGTCATCTCAACTCGTAATCCTTTGACCATTAAATTTCTCTTCTTCCATTTTTATTCCACATGTCATTGTAATTACTAAAATCTGGTGTTTATTTTACCATTACCTAATGTCACGACCCGAAGGCCGCGACCGTGCCTCTTACTTATACGGATGCGTAGAAATTAGGGCTAATTTTTCGATTTCCTATATTTGTTTTGTCTAAGTGCAATGTAGTGAATTTTGTTTCGGGACGTTAACTCCCTCACCTATTTTTATCACTTTACCCAGGTTATTTCCCTGCATAAAAATTACAAGAAATATCCAGCTCATGCTTCCCAGAATAGCAGTTGATTATATTCTAGCATTTCTATGACCAAGTTCATTTCCAATTTATGACATTGTATCTTACGGTTAACATTTTCTTACTTGGTCACTTATTCATGCTATTCAATTCATATTCATACTCATGCAAAATCGACATTCCATACTTCATCATTGCTAGTCTAGATGCTATTCTCTATATCAGATTACATCCCATCTAAGTACTGAATCAAAAACAGCCTGAATTGGTAATAGATACAAAAGGACAGTGTGTATACCAAGTGTTCAAAAAAAAATCTCTTTGGAGAGTTGGGAATATATTTCAGGCTCAGGACTATTCGGAAGGCTCCGAAATACTCCCCCAACTCCGTGCTCAATCTGAAAAATTTAAATAGCGTTTAATGAGCAAGGCTCAGTAAGTCATTTATATAAGTGCAGAGTTAGAATTATACTGTTCTATATGCCATGCATGATGTCATGTGAGGAGAATTCATTATTAATCGTTTTCTTATTCATCATGCAACGTTTACATGTTATACTTTCCAACTCAACCCAACTATGCTTCAACATGTCATGAGATGTCTAAGTCTTGAAATCATAATATGATCTTGAACATGTAATTATGAATGAAGTAGTTACAATCATAAAACATATACTACATGTTCTTTTCAACAAGTTCAAGACATGTGAAATATCAATACATTTCATGTGTTCTTTTAAGACATGCTTAAAATATGCAAGCTTTTACATTTCATGTCAAATATACTTTTTGAAGCATATTTCATATCACATATACTTTTTGAAATACATTTCATATCACATATGCTTTTTGAAGTACATTTCATATCACATATTCTTTTTGAAACACATTTCATATCACATATACTTTTTGAAGTATATTTCATATCACATATACTTTTGAAATACATTTCATATCACATATAGCATCAAAATGCGTTTCATATACTGTAAATCAATATCAAGTTTAGAGTTCATTTTCATTTTAAAGTCATACTCTAAACTTCATTTCGTATCATTTGAGACTAGGCTAGATCCCTATCTCTCTATCAATAAAGACTTAGTTCACTGTAGCTAGCAGGGAAGAATCATATCATCGTCCCCTGGAAACCACTAGGGCGCTATCTATGGCCTTAGACCTCATGTCTCTCAGCCTCACTGATCAGGCGAGACTGAGACCTGTCCACGACTATTGTCGAACAAGCATCTATGCCTAATGAGTAATCTCCAATTAGGCAGCTTCCACTATGCTTTATTGAATTTAATTCTCTTAGGGTGCCTATAGTCTCATAAAGCATTCAATCATTCTTATGGAAATAGTTCAATGTACGTAATACTTTTCTGAAGATCATTTATATATATATATATATATATATATATATATATATATATACACGTACATATGTGAAAACTATAATTTCATTCTTTTCAAAGCCATTTAAGCATCCAAGGTATTCTTGTAAACATGATCAGAATAAATCATTTCGAATTTCATGTACTATAAGTATGGCATGCTTAATGGCAATAAAGTTCAAGGAAATGAAGTAAAAACTGTAAAATGGCATGCTCTTGCATTGCATGAATGCATTTCATTTCATCTCATGATGTCTATGAGCCTATATCATATTGAGTCATTTCCGATCAATATTTCACCACTTTGGTACTTTATCATGTCGAATATCATACCTACATTTTCATTTCGTTATATTCAATCTCAGTGTATTCAAATCATTCCTTTGTAAGATTCAATCCTATACAGGATAATCCTACTTCTACGTTATATAAACGTCTTACCTAGTGTGAGCTTGGCTTGATCTTGTCCTGTGGTTAGCTAGACCGTGTTCGTCGTCCTCTTGGCGCACTACACATTCACAAGGAATTTCGACTTAATAAAGTCTAGCTCAAATTTTCAATACGCTTATGTAAATTTAAACTCCAACATAATATCTATATATATATATATATATATATATATATATATATATACACACACATACTCTTAACACCATGTACTTCAAGTCCTTACATCACATTCTCTCAATTTTCCTACATCTTTATATATGTACTATACATAGATTGTGTCCGTCATCCTCTTGGCGCACTACACATTCATAAGGAATTTCGACTTAATAAAGTCTAACTCAAGTTTTCAATACGCTTATGTAAATTTAAACTCCAACATAATATATATATATATATACACACACACACACACACATACACACACACACACTCTTAACACCATATACTTCAAGTCCTTACATCACATTCTCTCAATTTTCCTACATACATATATTTATCTATTTTCTTGTTTTCAAGCAATTAATATATATATATATGTATATATCTATATATATATACATATATATTTTTAACACTAACATAATAAAATTTTTAAATTTATTTTTCTCATTTCCATATATAAAAATATATATATTTCTTTTCTTGAAATTTCTTTTCCTTTCTTTTCTATTCTTTTCTTTTCATTTTCTTTCTTTCCTTTTTACCTTAGTGTCTCGGCAGCATCTTGTATGGAGTACCCCTCCTATGGCAGTCCTTGGACGTCGGCTACAACCACCACCACAATGCTACTGGTCCTAGCCCTCGTGTGCCCCTTAGGGTTGGAAACGCCCAGCTCAGCCACCAATGTCTTCCTTTTTCCTCAACTTCTGCTCCTTCCCAGATCAACCCTCTCAAAGCCCTAACTTAGCTTCCAAAAGACTATCAAATGACCACTATTCTTTCTTCTTTACCACCATTTTGCCTAAAGGTCGAAACCACCCACGTCCAATTTTTTTGGCTCTCAAGTACTACTGTTGAGGCTCCAAAACACCACTCAAATGCTGATCAGCTCCTCTATTTCTGTCCGTGACCCACACTACCTCGATCAGCAACTGTAGTCCCGTTCAGATTTGCCCAACGGATGGAGACACGATGAGAATGAAAAGAAAGCACGATGGGAAGGTGAGGGAAGCTTAGAATCTACACAGAGGCAACGGGGAAGGAAGTAATAAAAGAGAGTTGAGTTTTTCTATAGGTTTTCTTTTAGCTTATTTTATTTAGTTGTAGGTGGTAGGCTGCTAATGATTTGAGTGCTCTGCCATTTTTGGGTGGGATTTTTCCCACCCAATCCCGATACACCTATTTCTTTTTTCTTTTTGGTATAATATAATATATAATGCATATACTTTTAATATAAACAATTTATATTTCAAAACTTATAATATATATATAGCTTTTATTAAAGGGTATACTATATACATATCTCCTACTTTATGTATTATATATAATATATAATCTCAACATACTTATAATATATATTTATTTATCCATTTTCATATATAAATATATATATATATATATATAACCCACATGTATATTTCTTTCATTTATATAATTGTAGTCTATATAATATATACTTGTATATTTTTCTTTATACACTTATGGATTTACATTTATTTGGATGTACATATATCTATACTTATGTGTATATATGTACATTAATTTATTTTCTTATTATTATTTACGTATGTTTATACATATACATACAGGCATGTACATTTGCATGCATACACGTTACATGCTTTTAGTTTGACTTACGTACACACGTAACCCTTTTCAGTCATAGAATTATAACTTCTTTTATACTCATTTAGTGTGCACTTCATATATCATTTTATCGTATATTTCACATTAATCTCGGATACTTGACTTCTATGAGTACGTACCATAATCTTATACTTGAAATCTCATGAGTATATTATCTCTTTGTGTCACTAAATTACATAAGAGGTACACTTTTAGCTAAAAATTACGGTTCTCACTCCCAATCATTCTCATAATATCAATTTAATTCCTTGACTATTTGACCATCAATTTCAATTATTCTTTCATGTCCCATATATCATTCCTATATCAACATTCTCATTTATTCAATTATTCCAAGTTGGAAAACTATACAATTACGGGAAAATTTACATGAATTTGAGGATTTCACACAGGTATAAAAGAACTTTAAACAAACAAGTTCATATATCTGTTCTGCACAACATCCATATTACAATGGAGGAGCTGGAATCTCATCCTTGTCAAAAATCCCAACCAAAGAGAATGGAAACAATCTACACAGAGTAGACCAACACATCCCCTTCCTTGCCATCTTCGCAAGCCAATCTGCTGCTACATTAACCTTTCTGTTCACCAAAACTAATCTATGATCAGGAATCTTCTTAATAAAACTTTGAATATCAGCAAAAACAACACCAATAGTTTAGGTAATAGAGATACAGTGTGAAATAAAATATTATTATCAAATACATTGTCAATAAATTTTTAAAATTTCATAGACAAGATTAAGATAATGACACATACCTCAATTTATTTATTTTTATTTTTAATATTTTTAATAAGTATATGCTATCATTCTAACTCCACTTGTAGAGTTTAAAACTTCACTAACAATATATTGAACAATAATCCGTAAAGTATATTGTTTCATGAAACACGAATTTTTGGTTTTTATAGCTAAAATTTTTGTTGCTTGTTTTTAAGTACTTTTTATAAAGATAATTATTCTATACATCACAAGTAAAGTTTTTTATTCACAAGCGAAATTAAGATGATGACATATGTCTTATTTTATTTATTTTTTATTATCTAAATATTTTAAAGGACATATTCCCTTGAAACTTTTTGGTGTAAACCTATTATATATTAGCTTCTATGATATGAGAATAAGAAATAAGTACCAAGCCTTAGATATTTGAGTCAACTGGAATTAGAAATGATGAAGTATATAAAATGGGAGTACTTGTATTCGATGTATGTCAAGATTGAACGGCCTTAAATTTAAATTTTACGCGATAACATGTTATCTCAAGATGCGAATATAATTATTGTAATCAATAATTTTTTAATAGTTAAAGAGAAGATGTGGTAAAACTTAGATTTAAAGTTCAAATAATCACAATATTCAATTGTCATAAATATATATATGATTATCGTATTCTACTTTGAATATGATCGATTAAACTATATTCAATACATTTTTCTCCGATCTCACCCACAATCACTAAGTCACGAATTTAACTTTCAGTTGTTATATGCAATTTTAATCTTCCTATTGCTATGAAAAGAAATTTGGTATAGAATAAATTTAAAAAATAAAATAAATATAGTCAATATCCCGCAAGGGCCGCAACTTACACAGTCGAAGAAAAACCATCAATCTCGTTAGGATAGGAGTTGAATATATTACTGACTTAAACTTCCCTTGACTTCCCAATATATTTGTTTTTATATATGCTTGAGTCTCCCCCCATGCCTTTCTGTATGAATTTCCATGAACTTTGTCAATTGGACGGTATTACAATAATATTAATACTAAAAATCAGTAATACTACGACTTATAACATTCAACTCAAATTACAGTTTAAGTTATAAGGGATTGGATAGAGATGTTAGGTTGGAACCTAACGCATAAACATTCTTTCATAATGCGACTAGGATAATTTTAAGTTTATTTAAACTTAATATTATTTTTACGAGTGATTTTTATATTAATCCAATACATTCAATAATTTACTTTTGAAGTACTTTTCACAAAGATCAATAGTTTGTCAAAATCATGGAAATATTGTCATTTCGTCCACGTTAAAATATAGTTTAGCCTAAAGCTCCCCAATTAGATCATGTTGTCCTCTGTGCTGTAATCATAGGCATGAAGGGTTAGCAAATGGTAAATGACTTTCATAAAAGTAGGAAAGAAACCAAATCTTTTTTTTTTTCTTCTCTTCAAATTCTTCAATCCATGGAGTCAAGATGATTAAGCATTTACGGGTTGGAAGCCGTGCAGAAGAAAACATGGGGATTGTTATGACCAATTGACCATAGAAGTAGTATTTAGATTCAATGATTGAAGTTGACGGTTGCCTAAACCATCTGGCATATCATTTAAAACTGTTCTACTTTTAGCTGGACCTTCAAAGGCAGCCCATTCTTGTTCCACTTTTGACCGTGGGTGGGACTTTTTCTTTTCCTTGAGAAAACCGAAATCAAAGTTTAAAAACTTAAATGATTCATCCGATTTGATTTTTAACACTTGCAAATTCTCCTTTGGCGATTTCGCTTAGGCTTTGGTTCCCATTATGCAAGGCAAAAAAAAAGATTTCAGAGGAAATTAGGAGTGGGAAATGACAACCAGACATTCACAAATCCGGCTGGAGTTGCTACAGTTCCATGGAATACATTCATGGTCTGCAAAAATCTTAGGTCACGATATTTGACACTTAATTTATGGGACCATTAAAACCATTCAACCGGAAGAAATTATTGATTGGATTTTCCATGATCTGTGAAAAAGTCAAGTTGGGTTATAAGGATGAAGCGAATTAAGCAGCAATATGTAAGCTAACTACTTAATAATGCGAGGGGGTATTAGGGAAGAATTGCATTGAAATTTGTTTAGATTTCCAAACTTCTGAAAACTAGAAAATTTTGCTTTGTGGTTGGTAGAAAGGTTTTGTTGAATTCTGGTCTCATGAAATATGGTCACATCTTGAACTTACACTTCCTATTTTCAAAAAAAAAAATGAGGTTTAGAATTGAATTTGTGTTTGTTTGCTTCTTCTGTTGCTGCTAACTAGTGCTTGGTAGGTTTAGAACTGCCTATCAAAGGGGGCAAGAAAATGGACCATGACTAGGTGAGCAGAGTAATTACATAGCTTCACAAAATTTGAAATTCAAAGAGAAAGAGTCAATATTTCCTAGTCATGTAGTTTTAAAGTATTTAATGAAATCATCATCAATGAAAAAAAGAACATAATGGTTTGGAAGAATATTTTCAAGTCACGGAAATAGTTTCTAATACCTCAATCTCACATCAAGATATTGTGAGAATATGTAATGTTATATACGTAGAGATTTAAACTTATATTTGTGAGATGGTTTTTGTGAGATATAACCGTGAGATTTTCAAATCAAAATAAACAATACCTTACTGATTTAGTGTAACTATCCACATAATCTCTATGTTGATGCGAAGAGAAGAGTAGGTATATTTAACTCCTCACATCTCACATTGTGAAAGCATTATGCTCTAGGTTTTTTCGGTGTAAACCCAGAGCATTATGCTCCGGGTTTATTCTTATTTTAAAGATTTGATTTTAGTAAAAAAGATTATTTCAAAAATAAATTTCAAATATATTAAATCAATACGAGACAATATGTTTAAAAATAATTTAGAAAATTTATTTATTTATTTAAAAATAATAAATCAAAAGCGACATAAATTATAATCAAAGTCACTACTTTCCTTTCATCAGCATTTGTAAGACACTGCCAATAGCACCGTCCATGTTTACAACTGATATATTTTGAACACATTAATACTGACATTAAGTCCTATCTTTTGACTTTTCATTTTTACTATTTCTTAATTATACGTAAGTCTCTCTCTCAAGTTTGCTAACCTAACTGCCCCTGCCCGCACTCTCTGCTTATTTTTTGGCATCTGCTTACATTTTTCTTTCGTATATGTATCCAAATTCAAAGAACTTAATTTGCAGCGTCATCGACAATGATAGAATTACACATCTAACAAATCAGCCACGTTTAACGGGTTCCGCGGCGGCGGCTGCGGTGGCTGCTACATTGGCTTGGCTATGCGTACTTCAATTTTCATGTATAGGAAGTTTTTTTGTTCAAACGTCTTTCTTTTTACAAGAGAGAAGAGAGAATCCAAATTCAATTTTTTTAAGGTTTAATATATACATATATATATATATATATATATTTTCACAAAATGAATTTAAATCTTTGAAATTTTATTGCCTGAAAAAATTTATAATATTTTATTTTACTGTAAATAAAAATATAAACTTTTAAAATAAATAAAATTTTTCCAATTATGTTAAACGTGACAAACAGATGTTTATAAAGGACAGTTTACGTCTTACATGACATGATAACGTGAAATAATAAAATAAGTTTACCATCATTTCACTCGTTATTTTGTCACCAAAGATGTTAGTTTTCCTACCTAAACAGTGAGTCTCATTTAATTCAGTTGAATTTTTTTTATAAAGTATATGATTTTATTTACAACAAAATAAAAAATTATAAATTTATTTACATATAATAAAAAGTCGAGACCATACAAAAGATTGAGGGCTTGGATGTTAAATCTTTTTTAAACAAAAAACTATCATTCGAGAGTTTCAATAAATATCCAATAATTTTGTTTGTTTTTCTTTATCTGAAAAACGCTTTTAGCTTATATATATCTATATAAATAAGATAGGTGATCAATGACTTATATTTTTGGGAGAATAATATTCCATTTATAAGTTTGTTGAAATATTCCATAATTTTACTCTTTTTTAAGTTTGTTCTATATAAAATTCTAAGTTTGCAATTTTTTTATATATATATTCATACTTTTCCTTTGATCCTTTCTACCTAAAATTATGGAATTTATTATAATTGGGATGTTTAGCTACCTTAGCTGGTATTTTAGTTTTCTTGTGAACTTAAGATTCTTTTATTCACATTAATTATATTAACTTTAACAATTCAATGGTTCAAGTAGTCTTAAATCATTTCCTTTGCTTGAATTAATCTTAAACCTAATTAATCATGATAGCTTTTTATTGAAAAAAAAAAGGAAAAACCTTTAATAAATAATATTTGTAATTTTCTAAAATTAACTCAAACTCCAAACATTTTATTTAATTAACAAATGTTTTTCTAATATATATATATACACACACGACGACCTAATATATTTCCAATTAACTTTTATTTTTAATTTTTGAGTATGGATGAATGTCCGGATGTAATAGTCAATTGAAGTTTTTGTAATCATCTAAATTCAATTTAGACATTTTTAATAAGAGAGAGTAGAAATTAATATTATTCAAGACATAATTTTCTTTCACAGTCTTTTCAACAAACAAATTATGAGCAAACAGATTAAATGTCTTAGGTAATTGTATGTAATGTGAAATCAGATTTAATAAATTTCTCTGATGGCTGCAAATGGAAGAGAATTTCAACCTAAAAAAAATCCATAGGAATCTTATAAATAAGCGTGTAGAGACCAGATAGCCATTTTTGTTATCTCCAAATCTTCCTTTTCACATATAATTAGAATTTGTTTCTCTTCCATTATTCCTAGTTAGAGCAAACCTCTTCTTGGCTTTTCTTTATATATATATATATATATATATATATATATATATATATATATATATATATCCAATACATGTGAAAAAAAATCCAAATAAAAATCCATTTTTATTTGGATTTTAAAAGAATATAGCTCGACCTTTTGATTAAAATAATTAGAAGCGTGAACTAATTAAAGGTGAAGATTTTCTTAAAATTAATCCCTCATCTCACTTTAATCTCATAAGGGTTTCTTTTTCAAGAAATTTCTCCTTCCTAATTTGGAGAAAATTTTTTGTTGAAATCAAAAGTGATCATGGATTTTATTAATAATTTAATTTTTTGGATCGATCCAAATTTTGAAAATTTTTATCTTGAACTCAATTCAATTTAAATTAAAACAAATATAAATTGAATAAATTACTCGATTCACCAACAAATCTAATTGAAGTTGTGTTGAGTGAATTAGGTTTTGCTTAATGTAATCGAACTCTTTAAGAAATGTAAATAATTATGATTGTGACAGTGAAAATGATTTATGTTCCCAGCTTATTAATAAACTTGATTTTAATTAAAGTCGATCGAGTATCGCCAAGTAAGTCAATGACGATCGTTTATTTCATTCGTATGTCATCCTATGAGAAAAAGAAAGCTTAGAACTGAAACAAGCGCAGTCAACCTCAAGCTTTGTGGCATATTCCTTTCCCAAGAAACTGAAGTTTTGTTAGTGCAATTACTTTATGATGTTGACTCTTAGTACAATCAAAGAATGCCCACCTAACTTGAAGGGCAACCAACAATAAAAATCTCTAGCTTCTAATTGATGAGTATTTTAAGTCTCCAAAGCAGTTTTTTCGTTAAAGAAAAAAAATTACGTACAACTATTTACCTTTATAGGATTTATAATTTATAGTGGTTTTATTTTTCAGAATATTAATTTGTATTTATGTCACGTAAGATATATATATATATATGTAATTTTTTTTGAAAAAATTTAAATGGATGTAATTAATTTGAACGTATTACAAATAATTAAAATCATACGTGTATTTCATTTTATGCTTTATAGAATTTTTTAAAAATAGCGGTGATAAATCTGGACACGACGATGATAATTAGGGGGAGCAAATGACTTTCAAGTTCCATAGTTACTAAGCAAAGATAAAGACTGAAGTAGGTATTGAACTTAATTTCTACGGCATTGATCACTTCAATTTTGAAATTAAGCCCTGATAAGTGTATTTCCAGGGAGATTCCCCTTAGAAGAAAAAAAAGGTTAATGTACATTTTATCCTCTCAACTATATACTTACCACAGCCTATGATCCTATTTTTCATCTTTTTCTATACATCTTATTTGATTGGGCTGTCTGCGATACTTTACTTTTCTTTTTACATATAAACAATTTCATATAAAATTATAATATGAATTACATCCCCTATCTTAATTCATAAGGAAGTAGTACTGTAGATAAATCTAAATACAGAAAATAAATGATCATATCTTATTAAATAAATCAAGCTGTCGCATCATCTCCAAATGCACAGCCGAAGTCCTTTAGATGTCAGACTCTTAGTCCTCGAAAACCTGAAATGTTAAAATTAAGGGGTGAGCAAACCACGGCTCAATAAGGGAATTATATGCCTCACTTGATATTCAGCTATCTATATGCTGAAAACCTTTTTCATTTTTCCTATTGGGCTCTAGGCACACATGTAGGAAGGATACTACAGTCGACTAGGGATCCGGATGGAGTAAAGTAGGTATTTTTAAATACCTATCTTGTCCCGGACCTAGAAGCAACTGTAGAGAGTAATAAATTTCGTTTGAAATTTAAATCCTTTTTCCTTTCATTTCATGTCATTTTAAATTTTATGCTTTTATGATTTAAAGCATTTTGAAAGAATAACTAATATTATCTATTCCTTTAGAAAAATATTAGTTTAAATCGTCATCATCCAAATCATATTACATGTAAACAGTAGATAGCAACAATACAATAAAATCATTTCATTTAAAATTATCATTTATTGTCATTCACTGTAAACTTTTTCTTTCTTTTCACTTCAGTCAAATCGATATTTAAACAATTCAATAATCAATCGGTGGAGACAGCCATCATTTAATAAAATCATGCACTATCACTATCCCCGAAGGGACAATCATTATCATTATCCCCGAAGGGACGATCACTATAACGAATGGCCATCGTCAACACTCACAGTTCGCACTGGTCAGGTGCTCACTGCGTAAACCTGTGGGTTTTGACGATAATTCCCACAGTCATATACAATATAATAAACCTGCAGACTGATCAGGTCTCACAGTCATATAACACTATGCATGATCACTAACGAACGACTGTCTCAAAACATTTTCATAATTAATTCATTTAACAGTAGAAATCAATTTCAAATAGCGATTAACAGTAGAAATCATTTTCAATTAAATCATTTCATGTAATTCCTTTCATGTAATTCTTTTCATTTAATTTAATTCATATAAATCCTTTCATGAAATTCAATTCATGTAAAATAATCATGTAATTTACATATCATGAGAATTTTTGGTGATTTCATTATCATCGATATCGAAAACATGAATATTTTAAATGGAATACCATATATTCATGTTTTATGAAAATAATCAATTTCTTGGTTTTCGTGGTTGAATATCATTTCTCGTGACATAAAATCATTTATTATGATTTTCGATAATTTTCTAATATTTTTCGACAGTATAACGGTTGCCGATTAGCTAGCCTCCTACATGGAAAATACAGTTTATATTTTCAACCAGTACGTCATCACAAATTTTCAGCCGATGAATCATCACAACATTTTCATAAAATAATTCATAATTAAAAGCATGCAGACTGAATATCCTTACAGTGCTGCACATGCATCCCTTACCTTTTCTGGGTCGACGATTTCCTCATTATCAGTCGTGCCCGTACTCCATCTCTTCCTATTCCATCATCTCGTTCGCCGAGAATGATTTCTGGAAACCAAATTCTAACATTTAGAATTTTTTCATAATTTATTAAAAATCACAGGAAATTAATTTCCGGAATTTCTTACCAAATTTTCGAATTCTCGAAAATTTCCTTTTCTCTCTTTCTTTCTTCCTTTTTCTTCTTCCTTTTTCCTTTTTCTTTTTCTTTTCTTTTTCCTTTTCCTGGTCTGAACCGGTTCAGAGCGGTTCAAACCAGTCCAGCCTCCCTCAATGGCGGTTCTCCTCCGGTGGCCGGTTCTCCGATGGTTCGGCGTCTCCACAGCTGGCGAACATCACGACGAAGCTGCTGGTGGTCTCCATTCAGCCCAGCTCAGCAGCACGGCGGCGGATCTGGCGACGTGGGTCTCAGCTTCTTCTCCTCCTCTTTCCTCCTTCCTCCGCCGTCGTTCTCCTCACCGGTGGCCTCCTTCTTCCCCTTACCTCCGCCGAGCTCGAGGTTAGGGTGGCGGTGCCCGGATCGACCGGCATCGCCGTTTCCTTCTTTCCTTTCTTTTCTCTTTTTCGCTTCGGTTTCTTTCTTTCTCGTTTCCTTTTTCCTTCGCCGGCGGTTTCCTCCTTCTTTCCCTTGTCTCGCCGGCCTCTCCCCTCTCTCTCTTCCTTTCCGTTGGCCACCGACAGTGGTCGGCTAGCTTCGGGATTTTCGACAGAAACGGGGTCCCGATCCCGTTTCTGTTTCTATTTCTTCTTCTTCTTCTTCTTCTTTTTTGTATTATAATTATATTTATATAATATATTTCAATATAATTAGAACAATATATATATATATATATATATTCTATATACAATATACATATATACTCTTTAATTGAAATTAACATATATATATTTCATATATATTTATTTCTATACAAAATTGTATAAAAATATACACATGTATTTATTTAATAATAAAAAATATATATTTATATAATTAAATATATAAATATATGAATATACCCATTTTATTCCTTATAATTTGGATCTCTTAATATCCAAATAATTTCCCCTTTTCATTTCTTATTTAATTTGGATTTTCATTTATCCAAATTAAATTTTCTTTATTTCATCATTTCATCAATTTCGGGAAATTCCAACACTATTTCCCTTTTAGTAAATAATTTTATTTATTTACTTTAATTTATCTTTCACTTTAATATTAAATTTACAAATATTTAATATTAATTTTAGAAAATTCACAGTTATCACATTCTTCCTACCTTAAGAAATTTGGTCCTCCGAATTTAACTTAGTTCAAAGGTGGTACCGTTGTAGACACCGAATTTTGTCCAAATCAATAGGACTGCATTCGATTAGGCTTTCAAAATCTGAAATGAAACGTTGGGCATCCAAGCCCAGTAAAGTGGGCCTGATTTGATTTTGTTATTTGTGTTATTTGTTTGTTTTATTTTTATTTCTGTTATTTGTTTTTATTATTATTATTTTATATACTTTGTTTCTTATTTGTTTTTATTATTATTATTTTATATACTTTGTTTCTTATTTGTTTTTATTATTATTATTTTATATACTTTGTTTCTTATTTGTTATTATTATTATTATTATTATTATTATTATTATTATTATTATTATTATTATTATTATTATTATTATTATTATTATTATTTTATTATTATTATTATTATTACTATTATTATTATTATTATTATTATTATTATTATTATTATTATTATTATTATTATTATTATTATTATTATTATTATTATTACTATTACTATTACTATTACTATTACTATTACTATTACTATTATTATTATTATTATTATTATTATTATTATTATTATTATTATTATTATTATTATTATTATTATTATTATTATTATTATTATTATTATTATTATTATTATTATTGTTAACAGTCCCTTTTCTCATCACATTAAATGCTTCAAATCTACCAAATACACCGGCTAGATTCACTGCCCAGCCGTTGGTCCTCCAACCCTTCTCCCCTGTCTCGAGCCTCACCCATTGTTCATCTTCCCCATGCCGTGAATCCAGCTCCAACAAGGGCCTATTGATTCGGTGATTCTGAAAGGTTAGGGGGAGGGGCTCCAAAATCGTTTTAAAAAGACCCCAAGCAAAGGGATACTCTCCTTCGGATGGAGAGAATGGAGAGACCCAAACACCATTACCAATCCTCACCCATTCGACAACCACCAATCCCAAACACCACCACCGCGAGCATCCATCGCCATCACCACTACCGACATAGCCTCCAACCACCAATACCGAAGGAAACCAAGCCCCAACCCAGATCCAGAAACCCCTAACCCAAGAATCTCGAGCCTAATCTCATACCCAAATCTCCATCAACCTGAAAAAAAAAAAAGAGAAAGCAAACCAAACCACAGCAACCACAAAGAAAATCACAACCAGATTTAAAAACAAAAACAAAAAAGGAGGGAAAAGCTTTCGGAGATAGTCAGATCTGTGAAGTTGGGAGTGTTTTCGGGCTAAACTGGGGCTCGGATCGAAATAAAGGAGGGTGAGTGAAGTGTTTTAAGCTGTCGGGAAGATCATTGGTGATCGACGTACGACGTAGTGCGGCAGCAGGCAATCGTCTAGAAAAGAAGAGGCTGGGAGGATTTTGAGTTTTTTTTAGTTTTTTTTTTGGAAGAAATAGAAGGAAAACGAGCTTTAAAAAAAAAAAGGGGTCGCCTTTATAGCTGAGGAAAAGAGAAGAATAAAGGAGGATCCGCGTGTGAACTCGACCCAACCAAGGACCGTGAACTTGCCTGCTCAAAGAGTTCGCCCGGCCGAGAACAGAGAAAATCCCACGGATTTGCCCGAGTTCGCCCGCCCGAGAAGAGAGAAGATCTCGCGGGCTCGCCCGAGTGCTCGCCCACCCGAGAAGAAAGAAAATCCCACGGACTCGCCCAAGTGCTCGCTCACTCGAAAAGAGAGAAGATTCCGAGTGCTCGCCCGAGTGCTCGCTCTACCTAGAGGGAAGATTAAGGAGCTCGCCCGCCCGAAGAGAAACAGTATCCACGTGTCGCTCCCACTCGACGCGACTGAGATCTACTCGCTCGCCCTCTCAAGGAGTTCGCCCGTCCGAGAAGAAGGAACCCGCGCGTTCGCCTGTTCGAGGAACTCGCCCGCCTGAGGAGGGTATATTTCCTTTTTCGTTTTATTTATTCATTCATGTGCTTCATAGAAATATTTGTTTAGGTATTTTTAGTTTATTATCATGGAAAAAATAATAAGTAAATAAATAAATAGAATAATATAATAAACAAATATCTAATAAAATGAAATAAGTATGAAATCCCGATGATAAGTCTTCGTAGAACTCGCAAGTAGCGATTCTTCGAAAAACTTTAGGTGAGAGGAATTATACCGAATGTTACCAGAGTATTGGGATATTCGCTATTATTTCTCAATATTCAATTTCATGCTTATTTTTAAAAGATATATAATAATAAAAATACAAAAGAAATAACAAATCAATAAAAATAAGAAAATAAAATGAAATTCTTCCGAGTATGGGATGTCATGAAACTCACAAGTAGTGATTTCTTGATTGATCCCTAGGTGAGAGGAATTAGCTAAATGTTACCAGAGTATTGGGATATTTAGTTAAGTTTTTCAATATTAAGAGTTTCATTAATAAAAATCAAAATATAAAATTTCTTTTCCATGTACATCATGTACTATATGCTTGCATCATATGCTTATATATTAATTGAAAATAAAATGAAATTCTTCCGAGGATAGGATGTCATTGAAGGAAACTGAAACATACATGCAGCGGAATTTAAATCATTCGGCCTCCACCAGGATCGATTCAGAGAGTTGCTTGATTAGGGTTTCAAGATTTTACCTAAAGTTTTCTTTGATTTCAGTCGTTGGTCGAGTCACAAGCAACAACCTTTGGTTCCTGCCTCTATGGTATCCACACGAACGGATCTCACGACTCTTGAACGTCTCACGATCAGATGCCTTAAGGAGCGTTTTTGATTCTTTTAACCAAACTGCTAGCTTCGATTAAAAGAATACTTTTCTGTTTTCTAATTGTTGTGCGGCTATGTTTCAGAAAACATCCTTTTATAGGCAGTAAATTTTACCCTAAAATTTACTGCCAAACAGAACTCTAATCCTACTTAGAATAGGATTAACTATATCCTTAATCCAAGTCAGAATAGGATTAGACATATCCTTAATCCAATTCAGAATAGGATTAATTAAGCTCCTCATTGATCCGTTCTAAGTGTGCGACCCAATAGGTTCTCAAAACAATGGCAATGACAAAATTGTCACAGGCAATGAGCGGTATCTAGCAACACATCATTGCTACCCATGTAACGAGAATGTCAATGACTCGACATAACCTTACTCGTGATAGATGTTACCGTGTAGTCTAATCCCTTTATCCTTTGATGTCTTGATTAGACACAAGTCATGGAATGTGTCACACTTGTATAGTCTAATCAGCGTTTCTTGATTCCTGAGTAAACTAATTAAACAAATAAAATCAATATCTCATATTGACTTATTCGAGCACGGCCATGCATTTCTTAGTCTCACTCTATCAAAGGGCCCAAGACATCACTCTTGTTATATAAGAGGGATAAATTCTATCTTGATCACTCAACATCCCTCTACATAGATCAAGGCATACCCAATTACTACCTTTATAGTCCATCCTGTTACGAATGACATCTAGCAGCATTAAAGTATGCAATTCTCTATGTTGGGATCTCTGATGATCTCAAGTCAAAGGATCACATACACCATCATCACTATGAGAATCACTTATGACACTCATATAACAATCCATGTAGCGTTCTCATGGAGGGTCGATCCAGTACATAGTTCTCTAACATGTACCTATGTGATGACTTGATATCCTATATCCATGACAATGGTCATCAGTCAACCACATACTAGTCTTATCGTATCATTGTTATCCTTGTTCACAATAATACTTGACTAGGGATATTTTAAGAATAGTGTGTTATTACTATTCTAAGGACATTATCATATAAGATTATATTACGCAGTTATAAGACAAATATAATAATGAACTATTAATAAAAATGTCATGATACATAAAATTGCCAAAGTCAATCATCTAATGAATGGTTCTAAGGGCATAATCCAACAGTCATGAAACTCACAAGTAGTGATTTCTTTACTGATCCTTCGGTGGGAGGAATTAGCTAAATGTTACCAGAGTATTGGGATATTTAGTTAAATTTTTCAATATCGAGAATTTCATATAAAAAATCAAAATACAGGCCTTTTTATAAATCCATACGCATCATGTTTCCTTTATCAATGTCACATGCATCCTTAATCAATTATACAAATAAGATGAGCTCCACCGAAGATGAGATTCTATAAAACTCACAAGTAGTGATTCTTAAGAAATCTCTAGGTGAGGAAAATTATTTCAAATGTTACCAGAGTATTGGGATATCTGATTTAATTTTTCAATAAATGGTGTTCATGTTGATTTTCATAATAAAATCTTTTAAAACGTTTATAACAGTAATTTTTCGAGCAAATGCACGAACTTTCCATATATAATAAATGAATTAAACTCAAGCCAAGACTATGTTGGTTAAAATTAAAGGATACCGTGTGGTTAGTATGGTACCGTTTTTTAACGGGTGTCGTGGGGGTGCTAATCCTTCCCAATGCGTAACCGTACCCCCGAACCCTAACTTTTGTTTTCGCAGACTAAAAAATTATCTTTTTAATAAAACTTAATTAATTTTGAGATTTTGTTAAGAAGATAAATATTTTAGGTGACCAATCACACCTAGTCAAAAAGATTGGTGGCGACCCCTTTTGTTTTTTAAATGTTTTTCAAAATCGTGGAGCGCGAAGCCGTTACAACATATTAGCAACTCCACTGGGGAGAGCTTTTTTGAGGGTCAAGCCATTGAATAATCATATGGTATCTTAAATTTTAATTTGATAGTCTTGGTTGGCATATAAATTTAATCTTCCTTAAAAAAAAAGAAAAGAAAAAAAGGTAAAAGTGAAATAAAAATAAATTCTACATAGAACTCAAAATAAATAAATAAATAAAATTTTCATTTCATCCATTTTTATCATATTGATTCATTACATTCTTTGTGTATGAAGATGTTGTTGAATAAATAAAATAGAACATATACTCATTTACTGTTGTATACATCAATGCATTCACATGCATGAGCCCTATACTCGGGTTCCATCCTCTTTAGGAAGGGGTAAAGTAGCTATGCTCTCGTAAGATAATCACCTCCGCAATGGCAAGTGAAATACTCCCACTCAGATCTGTTCCTTACTAGTCCAGTGTGGACGACAGTATGGAATGATTTGGGAACTTTTTAGATATGTGAAACCTTAAACCAGTATATAGTGTGTTGTGTGGAGACCAACCTAAGTTAGAGCCACTCCTTCCCTTTTATGAGAGTGACCCTTGATAGGACATAAATAAACATCACATCCTTTATCTGCCTTTTTATTTCTTTGTTCATATTTTATACACATACTGATTTGTATTTGTTTTCTTGTTCTTTTTGCATGAATTTTCTTGCATTGCATAGTCACATAAGGGGGTATTTTAACCATGGCTCTCTTCAACGAGGAACTTTTCACTGAATCCATAGAAAGGCTAGCTTGTTCGTCATCTGTGAACGTTCCATGTGATTCCTACCGGGAGGTATAAATTTGGTCTGAAAAGATTCAACAAGTAAAAGGGGATTGCTTGACTAGGAATTTCATGACCTCGCTCCCACAAGAAGTGAATCTGAACCTCCAGCAAAATAACCTAATAGATTTAGCCAACTTATGGGATCAAATCAGTGAAGGAGGGAAGAGGGATTTCCATGAAAAGTACGACTAAATAGAGTCCTTGATTGCTGTAAAAGTTGAAGAACCACTAATCAGAGCTGCTATTCAGTTTTGGGACCCCTCCCATAGGTGCTTCTCTTTCAATGGAATGGACTTGACACCCACAATAGAGGAGTACTCCGTCCTGTTAGGTATTGACTTGAAAAGTCCAGACAAAATATATGTTCGAAAGCCAAAATCCGGATACCGCAAAAAGTTAGCCAAGCTTATGGGAGTCAGACCGGAAGACATAGACTCCCATAAAAAGGAGAAGGGATCTAATATCTGTATACCCTGGGATTTTCTTCATGAATTCATCAAGGGACATCTTAGTGACCAGTAAGTGTTTGCGGGTTTTGCTTTGGCGATCTATGGTTTGGTTATCTTTCCGAAGGTGTTAGGGCACATTGAAGTAGCAGTGATAGATTTTTTGAGCAAATTGAGAATAATAGGAACCCATCACCTGCCATACTAGCCGAAACCTTCAGGTCATTGAATTATTGTAGAAGGAACGGAGAAGGGCGATTTGTGGGATGTGCACAGTTACTGCATGTTTGGGCTAAAAGTCACTTTAAATGTGTGGAAAAGGTTTTCAAGAGAACTTTCCTACATCATCGTACTCCGGATAAAGAGTTTTGCAACAGTAAGTGGCCAAAACCGAAGAGTAAAGAAGAATGGGTGGATTTTTTACAAAGACTTGGAGAAAAACAGATTGTATGGATGACGCCTTGGATGCCTCATATACCGGTCTTGTATCGATGTAGAGAAGAATCGTGGGTGCAACTTCTAGGACCATGGGGAGTGGTAAACTATGCGCCACTCATGGTACTGAGACAGTTTGGAGCTAAACAATTCATTCCACTAACACAGGGGCTTAGTGATTTGGAGTTTTCTTATGGTGAGCCCAAGGCACTGAAAAAGGGCGAGCAAGTGGTTCGATCATGGAAGCAAGCACGAAGAATCAACCTTGGGCCTCTCTCTGATAGAGCTACCCCGAAATACTTAGTGTGGAGAACAAAGCAAATGAGGGAGGTAGTTTTTCTCCCAAGTGAATGCAGCATGCCTTTAGAACCGGAAGTAGAAGTATCCGAGGTTGAAATCGCTAGGCAGCAGTTCAAGATAGATGAGGAAAGGTGGAAGCAAGAGAATTTGAGGCTTCGGAAAGAGATGGAACAGCTCAGGTATGAGGCAGAAATGCGAGAAGCCAAGCTTAAGAAGGTCCAAGAAGAACACAACGTCACCAGCAAGGATCTCAGAAATCTGCACCTAGAGAACAAGAAGTTGAGATCCGAAATGAGGGTCGGAGGAATTATGCAAACTTCAAATGAAAGGAAAAGAGAATTAGAAGACTTGCACAAAAGGGTTGAACACTAGGCACACAAAGCGAAGAAAAGTGAAGAAGAAGTTGTCTATTTGTCCCAAGAACGACAAAATTGGGAAGGCATGTACTCAGCAACTGCAAAGAAGTTAGCCCAATGTCATAAAGAAAATGAGGAACTAAGGGAGAAGTTGAAAAAAGGAAAGCAAGTCGAGGTAGATAATGAAAAAGCTACACTGCAACAGAAGGTTCAAATGTTAGAAGAGCAGCTACAAGAACATAAAAACCACATTAAAGTGATAATAGAAGATAGGGAACAAAGTGAAAACAACTGGAGCTATGGATATGACTTGGCACAAGATGCAAGCATGACATGGAGAGTGGAAAGTTTGGGGAGACAGCAATATATAGAGCACTTGGCCACTCAAGTTTGCAAGGCCGTGACAAAGACAAGGGAGATGGTTGATAAAGCCGAAGCTTTGAGACAAGAAGTCCTCCCAACAGAAAAATACGGGCAAAGGCTGCTGAACTTTTTGGATGAAGCTAAGGATCAATATCAGCAAGTTAGTCGTTTTTATGGATTTAATCGGAACATGATCGGAATGTAACAAGTGACCTTTTGAATGAATGAAAGTTCCTTTTTGTCGAAATTTTTATGGTTTAAATATCCCTCAAAGTATCATTCATTTAGCATCACATTAATTCATCACATTCATTCATTTCTTCATATAGTTTAAATAAAACGTAATATTTCAAAGATTGCATCATGTAGTAATTAGTTCCTTAATTGTGGTAATCAAGATTCAAGGGTAGCTTCAAGATTCAAGAGTAGCTTCAACATTCAAGATTCCAGCCCAAATTCCCAAACACTCATACAATACCCGGTCACGTTCAAGAGCAATGGAGGAAGAACATTATAATAGGATCGATAGAATGGAAAAAGCACAAGAAGAAATCCGAGGTCAGTTAGCCACTTTAATGGAAATGATGACAAGGACGAACCGAGAAAAGGAAGTGGCTAGAGAAACACCTAACCCAGGGACTGATCAGCCTCAGGGAGATGACAACCCTTAATACCCTCCGGGGCTTACCTCTCTTTATGCCCAACCTTCACAAGGCATATCTCCACCTCTACCTCCACCACAGCCTATGGGCAGTTACGCCCACATGTATCCAGGAGCACCGAGCGCCTCAGCACAACCTCATATCACAGTGCCTATACCTCCCGCTCAAGGGACAAGACCCGCGGATCCAATTCAAGTCCCTGACTTAGATGATCCGAGATTAAGGGGAAGCGTGTCAGAGATAAAAGGCGATTTAGACTCTAAAAAGTTCAGCATTAAGGAAAGGTTAAGGGCTATCGAGGGCAGTGATTTCTACGGGTCAGTGGATGCAATGGGATTGTGTTTAGTTCCGGATGTGGTAATCCCTCCTAAGTTTAAAACTCCTGAGTTCGAGAAGTATGATGGGACCAAATGCCCTAATACTCATGTGACAATGTACTGTCGTAAAATGGCTGCTTATAATCACGATGACAAGCTGTTGATGCACGTGTTCCAAGACAGCCTCACCAGGTCCGCTGCTAGGTGGTATGTGCAGTTAGATCGTACACGCATCCACAATTGGAGTGACCTAGCTAGAGCATTTATTGCTCAGTATAAGCATGTTACGGATATGGCCCCAGACAGGTTGTCTCTGCAAAACATAGAAAAGAAGGCCAATGAGAGCTTCAAGGAGTATGCTCAGCGTTGGAGAGACTCGATAGCACAAGTCCAGCTGCCTTTGACTGAAAAGGAATTACAGTGCTATTTGTCAACATGCTGAAAGCACCATATTATGGGCGCATGATAGGGAATGCAACAAAGAATTTCGCTGACATGGTCATCACCGGTGAAATAATTGAAAATGCAATTAAGAGCGAGAAGTTGGAAGGCAGTGATTCAAAGAAAGGTGGGTTATCCAAGAAGAAAGAAGTTGAAACCCAAGCAGTCACCCATACAACACCTCGGCATAGAGGACGTGCGCCATATTCACCCCGGTTTCAGCCACAGCCTCAACCGTACCCAAATTACCAACCCTGTTTCCCGACCACAAACAATGTCTCGTACGCTCCCTACCAAAATTCATTCCAACCACATATGTTTCAACCAAATCTTCGCCCTCCAGCACCTTACTATACACCAACGCCTACAACCCAGCCCTACCAACAGAATAGTAACCCAACTGCTAACCAAAGGCCTCCCCGAAAAAGTATTAAAAGGCCTCCTATTGATCCTATCCCCATGTCATACATAGACTTATTCCCACAACTGGTGAAAAGTCACAAGATCGCACCTCTTTACATGGAGCCAATGAGACCACCTTTTCCAAGATGGTATGACCCTAGTGCTCGATGTGACTATCATAATGGAAACCCGGGTCATTCAACGGAGAATTGCACAGCTCTAAAGTATAAAGTGCAAAATCTAGTCAAGTCAGGGAGGTTGACTTTTTCCAAAGAGGTGGAGCCTAGTATCAATGCTAACCCACTGCCAAGCCACAGTGGAGGATCAGTTAGTGCAGTTGAAGTTCAGGGGAAGTGTTGCGTAAAGAAACACGTGGAGGAGGTTTAGACTCCAATGAGCCTAGTATTCGATGTTCTAACCAAGGCCAAGATGGTTCAGCCTGCACCGTTGGAGTCGAAAGTCCATCAAGATGATTTCGACCCGGATCAAATTTGTGAATATCATATGGGATCTATGGGCCATTCTATCCAAAACTGTCATCAATTTCGACAAGTGGTCCAATCAATGATGGATTCATTCTTAATAGAGTTCTATACGAAGGAGGAGGAAGATGTAGTGAGTACTGCTTCAGGTGAATCTTCAGAAGATGATTATCCATGGGGAAAGCCAATGACAGTGTTTTACAAGGAAAAGCCCAGTCCCAAGAAGGAAGAATCTAGCTTTGTCACTCCTCCGACCATGACAATCAAAGTTCCAAGTTCTTTCCCTTACAAGAGTAATAAAGCTGTCCCTTAGAAATATGAGTTCAAAGCAGTGATTGAAGGATCAGGCGACGTGGGCTCGGACAAGTCAGCTTTGCCAGATAATGCAAACATAAGTGGGGTAGGAGGAATTACGCGAAGCGGAAGATGCTACACACCAGAAATGCTAGAGAAGGCCCGAAAAGGAAAAGAAAAAGAAGGAGAGGAGGATTGTCAGATGGAAAAGGGAGAAGAGCAAGTCTTGCTTTCCAAAGACCAAGAGGAAAAACTGCAAAAGCCAGTGTCAGAAGAGGATGCAAGGGAGTTTTTAAAGTTGATCAAGCACAGCGAATACAGTGTAGTCGAGCAACTGAATAAGATGTCTGCTCGGATTTCACTATTATCTTTGCTACTGAATTCAGAATCACACCGGAATGCCTTAATAAAGGTGCTAAATCAAGCCTATGTGCCTCATAACATTCCAATTGACACTATGGACTAATTAGCGGGGAATATCACAGCGGCAAACTTCATATCTTTCACCGATGATGAAATTCCGCCGGAAGGGCAAGGGAGTATTAAGGCCTTGAACATCACTACAAGTTGCAAGGGTCACACAATTGCCAAGGTTTTGATTGACAATGGCTCATCGATCAACGTCATGCCTATGGCCACGCTAAATAAGATGCCTGTTGACTTGTCTTACATACAACCGAGTAACATGATTGTGAGGGCTTTCGATGGTTCTAAAAGGGATGTTGTAGGTGATATTGAAATTCCAATTGAAATTGGGCCGGTTACTTTCAATATCTAGTTTCAAGTAATGGATATTTATCCGTCATACAGTTTCTTACTGGGGAGACCATGGATCCATACGACGGGCGCTGTTCCTTCGTCATTGCACCAGAAGGTGAAGTTTGTCGTTGGTGATAAACAAGTATCTGTTTTTGGAGAAGAAGACCTCTTAATCATCAAACCTTTGTCTATACCCTACATTGAGGCAGCCGAGGAAGCGTTAGAGTGTTCTTTCAGGGCCTTTGAGATAGTGAATGCAACATATGTGGGAGAAGGATCAAGAATACCCACCCCTCGATTGTCAACCACTACCAAGATGATTGTTAAACAGACACTACAAAAGGGCTGGCGTGTCGGAAGAGGTTTGGGGAGAAATCTCCAAGGACAAAGGAAACCTATAAAGATCGTGGAGAACAAAGACAGGCTTGGCCTCGGATACAAGGCCACTAATTCGAAGAGGAGAAAGATCCTGGAAGAAAGAAGGAAGAGAAGAATAGTCTGCTTCGAGGTTACGAAGAAGAATCAGAGAAGATGGTGATCCCGTACCTCTATGACACTTTTCGCTTTGGCGGATGTTATCACCTCGATCTATTAGAGGCAGTGGAAGGGAACTTATAAAAGGATCCTCTCGTGGGTTCCTAGTATAAATGGTGCATGGGGAAATGGCAACTTTTGTTATAGAAATGATCATGTTGTTGGGGCGCAGAGCTGAAAGATTGAATTGTTGAAAGAATACCTTCTATCTTTTTTGTTTTTCCTTTTGTAATGTAGTAAGGTAAACCATCAACATCTCGATCAAGAGAACTCTAGAAGATTCTTTTGTAAACTTGATCTCCATCATCATTTCAATAAATTAACAAGTTCAAAGCATTTCGAGTACTTTCTTTTCATCCATCATCATTTCTATAATTGTTCTCTCTTTTCATTCACTACCATTGGCATGAACAACCAACCATATCTGTCAAAATTTTTTACTTTTCCAGGAAAATGAATAATGAATGTGAAGATAACCACAACAGCTATCCGGGGTTTGATTTTGAAAATTCTATGAATGTTGGTGAACTTGATAACAATGTGGATTCAGACGATGATGCTTTGTCTCCAGATCTATTGAAAATAATTGAGCAAGAGAAAAAACCAATTGAACCCCACAAGGAAGTTATTGATGTGGTCAACTTAGGGGATGATAAGAATGTCAAAGAAGTCAAAGTGGGTACAACACTTCCATTGGTTGAGAGGCAAAGACTAGAGGAATTGCTTCGTGAATATCTAGATGTTTTTTCTTGGTTTTATCAAGACATGCCCGAGTTAAACACTGACGTCGTGGAGCACCGTCTGCCTTTGAAAACAGAATGTAAGCCTGTACAACAGAAGCTTAGGCGTATGAAGCCTGAGATGTTGTTGAAGGTGAAGGAAGAAGTAAAAAAGCAATTCGATGCAGGGTTCTTAAAGGTAGCCAAGTATCCGGAATGGGTGGCTAACGTAGTTCCAGTACCGAAAAAAGATGGGAAAGTAAGGATGTGTGTGGATTTTTGGGACCTAAACTGAGCTAGCCCTAAGGATAATTTCCCGTTGCCTTATATCGAAAACCCTGGTGGATAATACAGCCCAACACTACATGTTTTTGTTCATGGATGGTTTCTCAGGCTACAATCAAATTAAAATGGCCGAGGATGACATGGAGAAAACCACTTTTGTGATAGTTTGGGGCACATTTTGCTACAAAGTTATGCCTTTCGGTCTAAAGAATGTCGGGGCCACCTACCAAAGGGCAATGGTAACCCTCTTTCATGACATGATGCATAAGGAGATAAAGGTGTATGTGGACGACATGATTGCCAAGTCCCGGGGAGAAGAGAATCATGTAGCCAACCTCCGAAAGCTATTTGAAAGGCTACGGAAGTTTCAGCTCAAGTTGAATCCTGCCAAATGCACTTTTGGTGTTAAATCGGGAAAGTTGTTGGGGTTTGTAGTCAGTGAAAAGGGGATCGAAGTGGACCCGGATAAGATCAGCACAATACAAAATCTGTCGCCTCCACGCACATAGAAGGAAGTAAGAGGCTTTTTGGGAAGATTGAATTATATTTCCCGTTTCATCTCGCAACTTACGCTTAAATGCGATCCTATTTTTAGGTTGCTTCGGAAACAAGATCCGGGTGAATGGAATGAGGCATGCCAAGAGGCTTTTGAAAAAGTGAAAGGATACTTATCAAATCCACCTGTTCTAGTACCACCGGTTGCTGGAAGGCCCTTGTTGCTATACATGACTGTTAATGAACACTCAATGGGATGTGTACTGGGACAACATGATGACACAGGCAAGAAAGAACGGGCTATTTATTACTTGAGCAAGAAATTCACTGATTACGAGGCCAAGTACACTACAATAGAAAAAATGCGTTGCGCATTGGCTTGGGTTGCTCGTAGATTGAGGCAATATATGTTGTATCATTCAACTTGGCTGATAGCTAGATTGGATCCCCTCAAGTACATCTTTAAGAAACCATCATTGTCAGGAAGACTAGCTAGGTGGCAAGTTATGCTTTATGAATATGACATCATCTACGTATCTAAAAAAGCAATCAAAGGTGGGGCAATAGCTGACTTCCTTGCAGACCGTGCCACTGATGAGTATGAGCCTATCAGGCTAGATTTTCCAGATGAAGATATAAAGTTTGTCTTTCAAGCGGAGAAGGAAGAGCCCAACAACAAACCTTGGAAATGTTCTTCGATGGCGCATCCAATGCCTTAGGACATGGAATAGGGGCAGTTTTAATATCTCCAAATGGAAAATATTACCCGTCCACAGCCAGGTTAAATTTCAACTGCACTAATAACATGACTGAATATGAAGCTTGTGCAATGGGCTTAGAAGCTGCAATTGAGAGGAGAATCAAGAACTTGGAAGTTTATGAAGATTCAGCACTAGTTATCTATCAGTTACGAGGTGAATGGGAAACGAGGGATCAGAAGTTAATTCAATACCAGAAGTACATAGCTGACATTGTACAACAATTCGATGACATCATCTTTCAACACTTATCTCGAGAAGAAAACCAGGTCGCTGATGCCTTGGCAACACTAGCTGCAATGTTTAAAACGAAAGTGGAAGCAGAGGTCTCACCTATCAAGCTATGCATGAGAGACTCTCCAGTCCATTGTTCTAGTATTGAAGAGGAAACAGACGGACAACCTAGGTATTATGACATCATGCGATACCTCAAGAGTCAACAATACCCGGAGCCTGCATCGGAGAATGACAAAAAGATCCTCAGAAGACTAGCAATGGGTTTCCTTGTTGATGGAGACGTTTTACATAAAAGAGGTCGAGATCAGATGTTGTTGAGATGTGTTAATGCATTTGAAGCCAAAAGGATTCTTGAAGATGTACATGATGGAGTTTGTGGGGCACATACAAATGGTCATTTCATGACTAGACAGATTATGAGGGCAGGCTATTATTGGACTACACTAGAAAGAGATTACATAGATTATGCTAGAAAATGCCACAAGTATCAAATATATGCTGACAAGATTCAAGTTCCCCCGACATCACTGAACATCATGGCACCACCGTGGCCTTTTTCTATGTGGGGAATGGATGTGATTGGGCCCATCTCTCCCAAGGCATCAAATGGGCACAGATTCATTTTCGTGATGATAGATTACTTTACAAAATGGGTTGAAGCTGCCTCTTGTGCGAATGTGACTAAGTCTACTGTTTGTAAGTTTCTAAAGAAGGAGATAATATGTCGGTACGGGCTCCCAGAAAGGATCATATCAGAAAATGCCCTCAACTTGAACAATGACATGATGAAGGAAGTATGTGCATAGTTCAAGATCAAACACCATAACTCGGCCCCGTATCGCTCAAAGATGAACGGAGCTGTTGAGGCCGCTAACAAGAATATCAAAAGGATTGTGGGAAAAATGACAAGCACATACAAAGACTGGCACGAGAAGCTACCATTTGCTTTGCATGCTTATAGAACATCAGTGCGTACTTCTACTAGGGCAACTCCTTTTTCTCTGGTTTACGGTACGGAAGCGGTGTTGCCTATTGAAGTTGAAATCCCCTCCTTAAGAGTCTTAATGGAATTAGACTTTGACGAGGCTGAATGGGTTCGGAGTCGCTTTGAACAATTGAATCTTATAGAAGAGAAAAGGCTTACAGCACTATGTCATGGTCAGATGTACAAGAAGAGAATGATGCGGGCCCATGATAAAAAGGTTCGGCCCAAGCATTTCCGTAAAGGGGAATTGGCGTTGAAGAAGATCCTCCCAAATCACCACAATAATCGAGGCAAATGAACACCAAATTGGGAAGGACCATATGTGGTGAAAAGAGCGTTCTCAGGCAGAGCGTTGATCTTGACAGAGATGGATGGGAATGATCTGCCTAATCCGATAAATTCCGATGCTGTGAAGAAATACTATGCTTGAAGAAAAAAAAAGGGAAGAAAAAAGAAAAGAAAAAAGAAAAAAAAAAGAAAAAAAGAGAAAAAGAAAAAAGAAAAAAAAAGAAGAGAAAAAGAAGAAAAAGAAAAAAAAGAAAGAAAAAAGAAAAGGAAAATGAAAGGAGAATTCAAACTGAAAACCCAAAAAGGGCAGTTGGATTAAAGGGGGATATCTAAGTTGAAAACCTGAAAAGGCGGCTTAGATACGAAAAGATCAACACTTGAAGATTGAAATCATGTGGAGCATGGCATCAGCCGAATGAACTCAGTGTGACAGGGGGCATCAACGGATTAGTTTTTTTCGAAGAAAGCACCGATTTGGTTCGTGAAGGGTTATCTAGACATTCATTATTTGTTTTGGTCACCACTCTTTAAAATTCACCACTTGACCCTTGTGGCATTCACTACCCAGCTGTACTTTTGTTGTCATTGTCTCTTGTCAGTCCAATAACAAGTGCTTTTCTTCTAAAATTGGTTGTTCTTTTAGTCATTCTACAACTAACCGATAAAGTGCAAGAATGCATGGCGTTTGTTAACCAAATTGAAAGGAAGAAGATGATTAAAATGATAATCTACCTGCTAACATTACTAAAGAAAAACAAAAAAAGGAAGAAAGAAAAAGGAGTGGAGAAATGAGGAAAAGAGAGAAATAAGGGAATGAAACAAAGGAAATTGAAAATTGTGACAAGTACATGTTGTGAACCAACTCCAATTCAAAATTGGTGATAATTATTTTGTGAAGCACAGGTGAAAAGATTGAAGGACACAAAAGGGACAGTTCTGAGAACTTGATTACCACAATAGGAATTGCATGATTTTGTCAATAACATGCATTCGCATCTCATTCACATTTTAAGAGTTCAAGCATAACATTTCAAAAAAGAAAAAAAAAAGAGGAGGAATTTTAAAGTTTCATTGCCTCTGCTGCAAGAGGAGCACATTTAAAAAAGGAAAAGAAAAGAAAAAGGAGAATTTAAAGTCTCATCGCCTCTGCTGCAAGAGGAGCACATTTTCAGAAAAAGAATTTAAAGTCTCATCGCCTCTGCTGCAAGAGGAGCATTTCAGAAAAAAAATTTAAAGTTTCATCGCCTCCGCTGCAAGAGGAGCACATTTTCAGGAAGAATTTAGAGTCTCATCGCCTTTGCTGCAAGAGGAGCACATTTCCAGAAAAAGAATTTAAAGTTTCATCGCCTCTGCTGCAAGACGAGCACATTTTCATGAAGAATTTAAAGTTCCATCGTCTCTGCTGCAAGAGGAGCACATTTCCAGAAAAAGAATTTAAAGTTTCATCGCCTCTGCTGCAAGAGGAGCACATTTCCAGAAAAAGAATTTAAAGTTTCATCGCCTCTGCTGCAAGAGGAGCACATTTTCAGGAAGAATTTAAAGTTCCATCGCCACATTTTCAGGAAGAATTTAAAGTTCCATCGCCTCTGCTGCAAGAGGAGCACATTTCTAGAAAAAGAATTTAAAGTTTCATCGCCTCTGCTGCAAGAGAAGCACATTTTCAGAAAAAAGAATTTAAAATTTCAATGCCTTTGCTGCAAGAGGAGCACATTTCTAGAAAAAGAATTTAAAATTTCAATGCCTCTGCTGCAAGAGGAGCACATTTCCAGAAAAAGAATTTAAAGTCTCATCGCCTCTGCTGCAAGAGGAGCACATTTCCAGAAAAGAATTTAAAGTTTCATCGCCTCTGCTGCAAGAGGAGCACATTTTCAGCAAGAATTTAAAGTCTCATCGCCTCTGCTGCAAGAGGAGCACATTTCCAGAAAAAGAATTTAAAGTTTCATCGCCTCTGCTGCAAGAGGAGCACATTTTCAGCAAGAATTTAAAGTTCCATCGCCACATTTTCAGGAAGAATTTAAAGTTCCATCGCCTCTGCTGCAAGAGGAGCACATTTCTAGAAAAAGAATTTAATGTTTCATCGCCTCTGCTGCAAGAGAAGCACATTTCCAGAAAAAAAGAATTTAAAATTTCAATGCCTTTGCTGCAAGAGGAGCACATTTCCAGAAAAAGAATTTAAAATTTCAATGCCTCTGCTGCAAGAGGAGCACATTTCCAGAAAAAGAATTTAAAGTCTCATCGCCTCTGCTGCAAGAGGTGCACATTTCCAAAAAAAGAATTTAAAGTTTCATTGCCTCTGCTGCAAGAGGAGCACATTTTCAGCAAGAATTTAAAGTCTCATCACCTCTGCTGCAAGAGGAGCACATTTTCAGAAAAAGAATTTAAAGTTTCATCGCCTCTGTTGCAAGAGTAGCACATTTTCAGGAAGAATTTAAAGTTCCATCACCTCTGCTGCAAGAGGAGCACATTTCCAAAAAAAGAATTTAAAGTTTCATCGCCTCTGCTGCAGGAGGAGCACACTTCTAGAAAAAGAATTTAAAGTCTCATCGCCTCTGCTGCATGAGGAGCACATTTCCATAAAAAGAATTTAAAGTTTCATCGCCTCTGCTGCAAGAGGAGCATATTTTCAGGAAGAATTTAAAGTTCCATCGCCTCTGTTGCAAGAGGAGCACATTTCCAGAAAAAGAATTTAAAGTTTCATCGCCTCTGCTACAAGAGGAGCACATTTCCAAAAGAAAGAATTTAAAATTTCAATGCCTCTGCTGCAAGAGGAGCACATTTCAGAAAAAAGAATTTAAAGTTTCATTGCCTCTGCTACGAGAGGAGCACATTTCAGAAAAAAGAATTTAAAGTTTCATCGCCTCTGCTGCAAGAGGAGCACATTTTCAAGAAGAATTTAAAGTTCCATCGCCTCTGCCGCAAGAGGAGCACATTTTCAAGAAGAATTTAAAGTTCCATCACCTCTGCCGCAAGAGGAGCACATTTTCAGGAAGAATTTAAAGTTCCATCGCCTCTGCTGCAAGAGGAGCACATTTCAAAAAAAAAGATTAGGTCTTGAGTTGGACAAAATTGTTGTCTATTGTCTTTGCTTTATTCCTGATCCTCAGCAATGAGCAAAAAGGGGCAGCTGTAGACACTGAATTTTGTCCAAATCAATAGGACTGCATTCGATTAGGCTTTCAAAATCCGAAATGAAACGTTGGGCATCCAAGCCCAGTAAAGTGGGCTTGATTTGATTTTGTTATTTATGTTATTTGTTTGTTTTATTTTTATTTCTGTTATTTGTTTTTATTATTATTATTTTATATATTTTGTTTCTTATTTGTTTTTATTATTATTATTATTTTTTTTTATTATTACTATTATTATTATTATTATTATTGTTAATAGCCCCTTTTCCCATCACATTAAATGCTCCAAATCTACCAAATACACCGGGTAGATTCACTGCCCAGCTGCCGGTCCTCCAACCCTTCTCCCCTATCTCGAGCCTCACCCATTATTCATCTTCACCATGCCGTGAATCCCGCTCCAACAGGGGCCTATTGATTCGGTGATTTTGAAAGGCTAGGAGGAGGGGCTCCAAAATCGTTTTAAAAAGACCCCAAGCAAAGGGATACTCTCCTTCGGATGGAGAGAACAGAGAGACCCAAACACCATTACCAATCCTTAACCATTCGACAACCACCAATCCCAAACACCACCACCGCGAGCATCCATCGTCATCACCACTACCGATATAGCCTCCAACCACCAATACCGAAGGAAACCAAGCCCTAACCCAGCTCCAGAAACCCCTAACCCGAGAATCCCGAGCCTAATCTCAGACCCAAATCTCCATCAACCTGCAAAAAACGAGAAAGCAAACCAAACCACAGCAACCACAAAGAAAATCGCAACCAGATTTAAAAACAAAAACAAAAACAAAAAAAAGAGGGAAAAGCTTTTGGAGATAGTCAGATCTGTGAAGTTGGGAGTGTTTTCGGGCTAAACTGGGGCTCGGATCGGAATAAAGGAGGGTGAGTGAAGTGTTTTAAGGCATCAAGAAGATCATTGGCGACCGACGTACGGCAGAGGGCGGCGGCTGGCAATCGTCTGCAGAAGAAGAGACTGGGAGGATTTTGAGTTTTTTTTTTGGGAAGAAATTGAAGAAAAACGAGTTTTTTTTTTTAAAAAGGGGGTCGCCTTTATAGTTGAGGAAAAGAGAAGAATAAAAGAGGATCCGCGTGTGGACTTGACCCAACCAAGGTCCTCGAACTCGCCTGCTCAAGGAGTTCACCCGCCCAAGAAGAAAGAAAATCCTACGGATTTGTCCGAGTTCGCCCGTTCGAGAAGAGAGAAGATCCTGCGGACTCGCCCGAGTGCTCGCTCGCCCAAGAAGAAAGAAAATCCCGCGGACTCGCCCAAGTGCTCGCTCGCTCGAAAAGAGGGAAGATTCCGAGTGCTCGCTCGCCCTAGAGGGAAGATTAAGGAGCTCTCCCGCCCGAAGAGAAACAGTATCCACGTGTCGCTCCCACTCGACGCGACTGAGATCTACTCGCTCACCCGCTCAAGGAGTTTGCCCTTCCGAGAAGAAGGAACCCTCGCATTCGCCTGTTCGAGGAACTCACCCACCCGAGAAGGGTATATTTCCTTTTTCGTTTTATTTATTCATTCATGTGTTTCATAGAAATATTTGTTTAGGTATTTTTAGTTTATTATCATGGCAAAAATAATAAGTAAATAAATAAATAGAATAATATAATAAACAAATATATAATAAAATGAAATAAGTATGAAATCCCGATGATAAGTCTTCGTAGAACTCGCAAGTAGCGATTCTTCAAAAAACTTTAGGTGAGAGGAATTATACCGAATGTTACAAAAGTATTGGGATATTCGATATTATTTCTTAATATTCAATTTCATGCTTATTTTTAAAAGATATATATAATAATAAAAATACAAAAGAAATAACAAATCAATAAAAATAAGAAAATAAAATGAAATTCTTCCGAGTATGGGATGTCATGAAACTCACAAGTAGTGATTTCTTGACTGATCCTTAGGTGAGAGGAATTAGCTAAATGTTACCAGAGTATTGGGATATTTAGTTAAGTTTTTCAATATTAAGAGTTTCATTAATAAAAATCAAAATATAAAATTTCTTTTCCATGTACATCATGTACTATATGCTTGCATCATATGCTTATATATTAATTGAAAATAAAATGAAATTCTTCCGAGGATGGGATGTCATGAAACTCACAAGTAGTGATTTCTTGACTGATCCTTAGGTGAGAGGAATTAGCTAAATGTTACCAGAGTATTGGGATATTTAGTTAAATTTTTCAATATCGAGAATTTCATATAAAAAATCAAAATAAAGGCCTTTTTATAAATCCATACGCATCATGTTTCCTTTATCAATGTCACATGCATCCTTAATCAATTATACAAATAAGATGAGCTCCACCGAAGATGAGATTCTATAGAACTCACAAGTAGTGATTCTTAAGAAATCTCTAGGTGAGGAAAATTATTTCAAATGTTACCAGAGTATTGGGATATCTGATTTAATTTTTCAATAAATGGTATTCATGTTGATTTTCATAATAAAATCTTTTAAAACATTTATAACAGTAATTTTTCGAGCAAATGCACGAATTTTCCATATATAATAAATGAATTAAACTCAAGCCAAGACTATTTTGGTTAAAATTAAAGGATACCGTGTGGTTAGTATGGTACCGTTTTTTAACGGGCGTTGTGGGGGTGCTAATCCTTTCCCATGTGTAACCGTACCCCCGAACCCTAACTTTTGTTTTCGCAGACTAAAAAATTATCTTTTTAATAAAACTTAATTAATTTTGAGATTTTGTTAAGAAGATAAATATTTTAGGTGACCAATCACACCTAGTCAAAAAGATTGGTGGCGACTCCCTTTGTTTTTTAAATGTTTTTCAAAATCGTCGAGCAGGAAGCCGTTACGACAACCGTTCTGTATACTCCTTATTTTTTTGACCTTTAGATCATCATTTGAATAATACTGCCAGCATACTTCCATTATCCATATTACTCTTAGACCATTACATATCATTTTTCACCATATATTTATATTCCCTAAGATTACTTTATCAATTGGGAGTTATCACTTTCCACTCCTTTTTGTACTATACATCATTCATACAGTTCATCATCTGTTTTCTCAATTAGTGCCAAGTCGATATAGTTTGGTAACTATCATTTACACATTTTAAATCAATAGTATGTAATTATCCCAGTAACTTTCACATCTCATGCATCCGCTCTCTCAACATATCTTCGAGCGTTTCCATTATACGCTCAGATATTTGCATCAGTACGGAGCGATGCTGTCTATAAATTTGGAATCTCAGAGTCTTTTGCTATTTCCCATAAACATATAGCTACTCAGAGATTCCCATCACATATAGGGCTCATTGGAACTTCACATACATTCTCATTATTTTATAATCATATCTCGACTATGACACTAAAGAATCTAAGAGTTTGATAATGGGAAAGTGATTCCATTTAGACAATCAATCTTTAATTACTTCCATAGCATCATATCTCTTTTAGATTCTTCATTATTATCTCCAATACTCTTTTCATATTTATTTCATCCAATGCTGCAACTCATTTGCAGACTTTACTATTTACCATCTTTTACCATAATTGAATCAGGAGACAATCATTTTCTCTCCATATCGTCTTTTCATGTAGCATTCTTATTACCTCTTTTATTCTTGTGGTATATTCATTATCACCTTAATTTTAGAATATACCTGAAATTATACTCTTTTGATAATTTAGATTCCATAATGGCATAATCAAATTATAATTTAATCTTCTCATTATTTAACTTCATCCTTGAATCTATTATTATCAATTTAATCACTTCATTATCCATATAAATCCACTATTCCCATCATTTCGAGGTGGTGTGTATATATATATATATATATATATATATATATATATATATATATATCCTTTTTCCATTTATATGACTGGCAGTAAAATGTAAATCATTTCTTTACTCCTTTGAGTATAATTACTTTTCCTCTATCGAGTTTGGCTTAATCTTATATTTAGCCATAATCAAGTGATAACCACAAAATTAGTTTTAGTTTTAAATTCGGGAACTATTTCATATTCGTGTTCCCTCTTCGTCATGTACTTATCCTCTTATTTCATATTCATCTTTTCCTTCATCATTTCGGTCACTTTTCCTCAGTGGTAAAATATTCCACTATTAAACTCTTTTAATCTTTTGTATACCATCTTTACATTTATTCATCCACTGATTTGAACTTATTTAATTTTAAGTCTCCTCTGTAGAGCAGCTAACCCAATAACTCTTCCATAGACTGGCAATAGTATTTAGCTAGACCAAGTACATTTCGTATCTCAATCATTATCTCTTCATCATAGACAGATCCATATCGCTCTGTCATTTGAGATCATATATCTTAGAAAGAGATACTGTCTAGCTAAATCTTCTATTTGCCATACTTAACATATAATTCACTGTCTTTAAGAGTCTGCGGGGTTATACCACTATGCTGCTCATTTTCCATTGTGCCTTAGACTGTATGGTATATCATTATTTTATCCATATATGGATGCCTTATTCATTATGCTTATATACCTCATAAGGTATTTCATTAACCTTGTAAACCTCAATAGAAACTCGTAAGAATTTTATCTAGTTCTAAATATTTTCCTATGGACATAATTCTTCATCTTTTATCTGATGATGCCTGATATAGAGACTGGTCGTATAAACTCCTCATATATCTCTGATTAATTTAAATAAGGCATCAATTCCATACAGATGAATATTCATTCTTAATAAGAACTTATAAATTAATAGGAATTTAATTTCTCATTTAATTCATCCTCAAATCATATCATCTGTATTTCCATAAATTATCCTTAATAAGTGAATTTCATGATTCACAAATTTTTCCAGAGTTATTTCTTAAGCTTTTTGGATTCTTCTATGTTCTCCGATATAAGCTTAGAGATAACTTTCATATTCACGATCGAGTCAATGTTAACTCGATCTCTCCAATCTATATTACTCTGAAAATTTATCGGGAATCACATCCGATACTTTCTTTTATCACACATCTCTTACTGTGTTAGACATTTCATCTCTGTTTCCTATCATTTCACTATACATCCTCAAGGTAGAGACATTTAATATTTAAATCATTTTAACATCTACTCCGCCTTGATTCACTTATTTCCTCATACTTCACAGCATATCAATCATCTTAATTAGTATGCTGTATCAAGTATAACATTTTAACTAATACATTTTAGAGCTAACCGATTCATTACTTTAATTTACTTTGAAATCATTTTCATTTAATAATTCAGGTTAGCTATTATCTTCTTCATCTTTTATCTTCACTTACTATTCTTATGCATATTCTCTAATTTCCTATACTCCATACAGTACATCATTCCGTAAAACATAATTCAAAATATTCTGGTTCCATAAATATCCATTTGATACTTAGAAAATAGAATAAAAGTATAAAACCGAAATTAACCGCACTGTTATGGATTTCATCATCTATACAGATCTCTTTCTCAATCATCTTCAGTAATTATTTTACTTTTCATCATATCCAACAATCCCGTAATAATATCCCATTAATATACTTTTAATTTAGACCCTTAAAATTAATAACTGAGCCGCTCATCTTGCGACTTCCCTATAACCATTCGGGTCATATCAGCACTTTAAGTGTAGTGAAATTTATAATCGGGATCGTTATACTCATATTATGTCCTTTATACTCTCAATAACTCCATTACTATCAATAGATTCAAAATCGACTTGGTTTATCACTATTCAAAACATAATCCCACGTAGGGGCATTTTCGTCATTTCACATTTATTTCTTTTTCCTCAATATACATGTAAACCAAGGATCTTATTATCTATGTGCTAATACTATCCTTTCTCATACTACTATCAGCAGTTTAAATTTTTTTCGATTTTGACAGAGAAGTCCACTAGGACCATAATTGGATTATTTTGCATGAAATGCAGCTTTACATCATCAATTTCTTTTCCAAATCAATCAATTCCAACTTCTGTTGGTCTATTTTGACTCCCGGTAAAATTTTGGAAGTAGGGGTATTTTGATCATTTTTGACAAAAAATTTTCTCTCTCCTTAAAATACCTTCAACCAGTGATCTTAAGGTCTATTTAATAATGATATTTCACTTCCCTCCTTTATATCATCACTTTCAGGTCTCAGTTCGATCTGAACAGAAAAGTACTGGTGGGGCCCTCACCGAGTCCATTTCTGTTACTTACCGAACCGACCTTCATTTAGATTATAATATCACCATTTCATATAACATTCCTGAGCCGTTTTCCCTTTTTGACATCCTTAATTCATAATTCTTACCCCCTTCTAAACACTTAATTTCGATTGCAATCATTTATTTTCTCTATGTATTCAGACTACACAGTATTAAAAGGGATGTTAACCTTTTCAACACATTTTCTTTCCAAAAGTATCGATAGATATCAGGCCAACCGTGCTCTGATACCATTAAATCTATCACAGCCCGTGACCTTATTTTTCATTTTTTTCTATATATCTTATTTGGTTGGGCTGTCTGCGATACTTTGCTTTTCTTTTTTACATATAAACAATTTCATATAAAATTATAATATAAATTACATCCCCTATCTTAATTCATAAGAAAGTAGTACTGTAGATAAGTCTAAATACAGAAAATAAATGATCATACCTTATTAAATAAATCAAGTTGTCGCATCGTCCCCAAATGCACAGCCGAAGTCCTTTAGATGTCAGACTCTTAGTCCTCGAAAACCTGAAATGTTAAAATTAAGGGGTGAGCAAACCACAGCTCAGTAAGGGAATTATATGCCTCACTTGATATTCAGTTATCTATATGCTGAAAAACTTTTTCAATTTTTCCTATTGGGCTCTAGGCACACATGTAAGAAGGATACTACAGTCGGCTAGGGATCTGGATGGAGTAAGGTAGGTATTTTGAAATACCTATCTTGTCTCGAAACCTAAAAGCAACTGTAGAGAGCAATAAATTTCGTTTGAAATTTAAATCTTTTTTCCTTTCATTTCATGTCATTTTAAATTTTATGCTTTTATGATTTAAAGCATTTTGAAAGAGTAACTAATATTATCTATTCTTTTAGAAAAATATTAGTTTAAATCGTCATCATCCAAATCATATTACATGTAAACAGTAGTTAGCAACAATACAATAAAATCATTTCATTTAAAATTATCATTTACTGTCTTTCACTGTAAACTTTTTCTTTCTTTTCACTTCAGTCAAATCGATATTTAAACAATTCAATAATCAATCGGTAGAGACAAATCATCATTTAATAAAATCATGCACTATCACTATCCCCAAAGGGACAATCACTATCATTATCCCCGAAGGGACAATCACTATAATGAATGACCATCGTCAACACTCACAGTTCGCACTGGTCAGGTGCTCACTGCGTAAACATGTGGGTTTTGACCATAATTCTCACAGTCATATACAATATAATAAACCTGCAGACTGATCAGGTCTCGCAGTCATATAACACTACGCATGATCACTAACGAACGACTGTCCCAAAACATTTTCATAATTCATTCATTTAACAGCAGAAATCAATTTCAAATAGCGATTAACAGTAGAAATCATTTTCAATTAAATCATTTCATGTAATTCCTTTCGTGTAATTCTTTTCATTTAATTTAATTCATATAAATCCTTTCATGAAATTCAATTCATGTAAAATAATCATGTAATTTACATATCATGAGAATTTTTGGTGATTTCATTATCACCGATATCGAAAACATGAATATTTTAAAAATAGAATACCATATATTCATGTTTTATGAAAATAATCAATTTCTTGGTTTTCGTGGTTGAAAATCATTTCTCGTGACATAAAATCATTTATTATGATTTTTGATAATTTTCTAATATTTTTCAACAGTATAACGGCTGCCGATTGGCTAGCCTCCTGCATGGAAAATACAGTTTATATTTTCAACCAGTACGTCATCACAAATTTTCAGCCGATGAATCATCACAACATTTTCATAAAATAATTCATAATTAAAAGCATGCAGACTGAATATCCTTACAGTGTTGCACATGCATCCCTTACCTTTTTCGGGTTGACGATTTCCTCGTTATCAATCGCGCCCGTACTCCATCTCTTCCGATTCCATCATCTCGTTCGCCGAGAATGATTTCTGAAAACCAAATTCTAACATTTAGAATTTTTTCATAATTTATTAAAAATCACAGGAAATTAATTTCCGGAATTTCTTACCAAATTTTCGAATTCCCGGGAATTTTCAAATTCCCGGGAATTTTCGAATTCCCGGGAATTTTCAAATTCCCGAAAATTTCCTTTTCTCTCTTTCTTTCTTCCTTTTTCTTCTTTCTTTTTCCTTTTTCTTCTTCTTCTCCTTCTCTTTTCTTTTCCTTTTTCTTTTTCTTTTCTTTTTCTTTTTCCTTTTCCTAATCTGAACCGGTTCAGACCAGTCCAGCTTCCCTCAATGCCAGTTCTCCTCCGATGGCCGATTCTCCGACGGTTCGGCGTCTCCACAGCTGGCGAACATCACGATGAAGCTGCTGGTGGTCTCCGTTCAGCCCAGCTCGGCAGCACGGCTGCGGATCTGGCGGCGTGGGTCTCGGCTTCTTCTCCTCCTCTTTCCTCCTTCCTCCACCGTCGTTCTCCTCGTCGATGGCCTCCTTCTTCTTCCCCTTACCTCCGCCAAGCTCGAGGTTGGGGTGGCGGTGCCCGGATCGGCCGGCATCGCCGTTTCCTTCTTTCCTTTCTTTTCTCTTTTCCGCTTCTGTTTCTTTCTTTCTCATTTCCTTTTTCCTTCGCCGGTGGTTTCCTCCTTCTTTCCCTTGTCTCGTCGGCCTCTCCCCTCTCTCTCTTCCTTTCCGGTGGCCGCCGACAGTGGTCGGCTAGCTTTGGGATTTTCGACAGAAACAGGATCCCGATCCCATTTCTGTTTCTTTTTCTTCTTCTTCTTTTTTTTTGTATTATAATTATATTTATATAATATATATCAATATAATTATAACAATATATATTCTATACACAATATACATATATATACTAATTGAAATTAACATATATATTTCATATATATTTATTTATATACAAACATGTATTTATTTAATAATAAAAAAATATATTTATATAATTAAATATATAAATATATGAATATACCCATTTTATTCCTTATAATTTGGATCTCTTAATATCCAAATAATTTCCCCTTTTCATTTCTTATTTAATTTGAATTTTTATTTATCCAAATTAAATTTCCTCTATTTCATCATTTCATCAATTTCGGGAAATTCCAATACTATTACCCTTTTAGTAAATAATTTTATTTATTTACTTTAATTTATCTTTCACTTTAATATTAAATTTACAAAGATTTAATATTAATTTTAGAAAATTCACGGTTATCACAATTCCATTTAATTTTGTCGATTTGATATTTAGAAAATAAGCGTACTGAAGTATTTGAATTTGTATTTTGTTAGGTAATTAATTTTCCCCAATTGCTAATTTTGATAATCAAAAATGTTGATGTGACTTAAATGACCAATAATAAGCCGCCAAGTGTCAATGGAGTTCCAACTCACATAACACTTAATTGCATGTCAAAAGAAAAAAATTAACAAACCTTTTAAATTTTTTTTTGATTTTTGAATTAGAAGTTTATGCAAAAAAAGAAAGTAGAAAACTTTATAAATTCAAAAAAAAAAAGGGAAGGAAGACCAGGAGAGAGAAATTAAAGAGATATAAGAAAGGAAGAGAAAAAAAAAGAAAGAGAAAGGAAAGGTCTTTCCCATTTTCATTTTCTTTTGATTTTTTTTATTTTTCTATTTAATAAATTAAAAATAAAAAATGACGTGATATCTATAGACACATGGCAATTAAGGTGGCCTTATGAGACAATTAACGTATTATTGTTGGCAATTAAACCACACCAACAATTTAGTTAATTCAGATATGATGTGGAATAAAAGAATATTATTCAATACAGTATTAATAAAATTTTTAAATTTTATATGCAAAATTAATATCACTAACATATTGGATAATAATCCGTAAAGTATATTGTCTTATGAAACATGAATTTTCGGTTTTTATAGCTAAAAATTTTGTTGCTTGTTTTAGGTTTTTTTTTTTTTATAATACGATTAAAAATAATTTACATACTCCTTTTAAACTTTTAGGTGTAAGCCTATTATATTAACTTGTTATGATATGAGAATGAGAAATAAGTACGAAGCCTTTGATATATAGAGTCAATTAGAATTAGAAATGATGAAGCATATAAAATAGAAGTAGTTGTACTTAAACATGATCATGGGCTGGGTAGTGTAGGATTCTATATTATTTTTTCCTTTAAAATTTAAATTAATTTGTCAAAATTTGTATGTCAATTTTTATATTAAATATTTATAATCTTGTTTATTAATCAATAATGTTTTATATACATATAATTATATTATACTTAATAAATATATAAAAAGTAATTAATATTCATATTCAGGCCGGATTGGGCCCAGGCTTTGAAAGATCAAGCCCGAGCCTAGCTCAATTTTTAAACGGGCCTAAAAATTTTGCTTAAACTTGGTAATTGCATCAGATATTTTTATTTAAGCCCGATTGAATATCGAGCAGGCTTTCGAACTTGGATGAGTAGCTTGGCCCTTGAGCAAGTCTATTGTTCTTGATGTATGTTAAGATTGAACAGCCTTAAATTTAAATCTTACGCGATAACGTATTATCTCAAGATATGAATATTATTAATGTAACTAATAATAGTTTTTTAATCAAATGATTAAAGAATAATTAGAAGATGTAGTAAAACTTGGATTTAAAGTTCAAGTAATCACAATTCCCACTATCAATTATTATAAAAATATATAAATATATATATATATAATTATCGTATTCTACTTTGAATATGATCGACTAAACTATATTCAATATATTTATCTCCGATCTTGCACACTATCACTAAATTTGTTGAAAGATGGCTTGAAAAATTGAACTTGCCATTAAATGCTTCTACACGGTTGGAAGATTGAAGCAAATCTTGCTTGTTGAAGAATTGTTTCATGCAAGTCTTCATTGCATTTAATGGTGCATGCAAAGGTTGACAAGGGAATAGTTGAATGCATGCATATCTTGACAAAGGAAATTGAAGAGCATGCATATCTTGACTATCAAAGGATATCAAAGGAAATTGCTACGGCAACAATTAATGCCCTCCCAATTTCGGTCAAGAAATGCAACCCTTACTTGACAATCCGTCCATGACTTCCTCTATAAATACTCTAGTTTTGAAGCTTTGTAAGCATCAAGTGAGATAGCAAAAGAAAGCCTTGTAAGGTGAAAGGGAGAGTAGAGTGAGTAAGCTATAAAATAAAGCTTACGGTGAGGTTTTGGGTTTTGAGTAGAGAGTTATATTTCAAGTGTCCTTTGTAAATCTTCAATTTCTCATAGTAAAATTTCTTTTAATTGTCTTGGCCCGTGGACGTAGGCTTTTAAAGTCGAATCACGTAAATTCCTATGTGCTTTAATTTTATCATTGCCATTTTTATTTTCTCACTTACCAAATAATTTATTCTGGCTTTGGGATTTTTGGCTACAATCCACAACAAATTGGTATCAGAGCTTGGTTCTACAAAGCCAAGAAATCATGTAGTAGGCATTGTTGACGAACGGTTGCGGTCAGAATTGACGTATTGTTCCAGTCAAAAGCACTGTTGCAGTCGAGTTCTAGAATTTTTTATTTGAGTTTTTCGTGATGGCGACAACTACATCATCCTCAATGAAATACGAGGTGGAGAATTTCAATGGCAAAAATGATTTTAATCTCTGGAAGATTAAAATTAAAGCCTTGTTGGTACAGCAAGGTTTGCATAAAGCACTAGAAGGGAAGGCTACGTTGTTGGAAAAATTAGATGATGATCAGAAGGAAGACCTCTTGGAGCGAGCTCGAAGCACAATCATTTTGAGCTTGTCTAATGAGGTGGTACGAGAGGTTTTCGAAGAAACAACTGTTGATGGCATATGGAAGAAACTGGAGTCCCTCTACATGGCCAAATCTCTAACAAATAAACTGTTTTTGAAACAGCGATTGTACTCTCTCCAAATGCAAGAAGGTGCATCTTTAAAAGTTTTCCTTGATGATTTCACTAAGGCAATCTCAGATCTAAAGAATATAGGTGTCGTTGTTGAAGCTGAAGATCAAGCAATACTGTTATTGTGCAAATTACCGCCCTCATATGAGCACTTTGTAGATGCCATGATGTATGGAAGATCCAGTATATCTATTAATGATGTCAAGGCAGCTCTAAACTCTAAGGAGTTGCAAAAGCAAGTTACTGGAGAATACATCAAGAATCAGCCGGAAGGTTTGGTTGTGAGAGGTAGATCAACAGAAAAGGGATCGAGCAGTAGAAGCAAATCGAGATCGAAATCCAGATTTCGAAAGGTGAAATGTTTCAAATATCGTGAAGCTGGGCACATCAGACGAAATTGTCCATGGCGAAAAGATAAAGGGAAGAAGAAGATTGAAGGTTCCTCTGACACGGCAAATATTGTTAGTCAAGAGGAAAATTCTGATGATGCTGAGAATGTCCTATCAGTGTCTGTAAGCAGCTCTGGCGACGAGTGGATTCTAGATTCTGGCTGTTCTTTTCACATGAGTCCCAACAGAGAATGGTTTTCCACTTACAAGAAAATTGACGGTGGAAAAGTTCTATTGGGAGACAACAAGGGACTTTCCATTGTTGGCATGGGTACAGTTCAAATCAAGATGTACGATGGCATTGTTAGAACATTTGAAGTTCGGCATGTTTCAGAATTGCGGAGAAATCTTATTTCCTTAAGTCTACTTGACACCCGAGGTTATCGGTTTTTCGCTGAAGGTGGAGTTTTAAAAGTTTCAAAAGGTGCTTTGATTGTGATGAAAGGGAAGATCATCACCAGTCTCTATCATCTTCAAGGGAGCACTGTTACTGGAAGTGCTGATGTGACATCTTTAGAAAATTCAGATGTTGATACTACTCAACTATGGCATATACGATTGAGGCATATGAGTGAGAGGGGAATGACAGAGTTAAGTAAACGAGGCCTACTCTGTGGACAGAAAACTGGAAAGCTAGATTTCTGTGAGCACTGTGTTTACGGTAAATAGTGTAGAGTGAAGTTTAGCACAGCTATTCATCGAACCAAAGCTACAGTGGACTATATCCACTCTGACCTTTAGGGCCCTTCTCCAGTGAAATCAAAAGGCGGAGCACAATATCTGTTGACTTTCATCGATGACTATTCAAGGAAGGTATGGGTGTACTTCTTGAAGCAAAAGAGTGATGTGTTAGTCACCTTTAAGCAATGGAAAGCATTGATCGAGAAGCAGACTGAAAAGAAGATCAAGCGCTTGAGAACAGACAATGGTCTAGAATATTGCTCCGGTGAGTTTGATGAGTTCAGTAAGAATGAAGGAATTGTTAGACATCACACTGTCAGAAAAACGCCACAACAAAATGGAGTTGCAGAACGAATGAACAGAACACTCTTAGAAAGAGCACGTTGCATGCTCTCTCATTCTGGTCTATCAAAAGAGTTTTGGGCTGAAGCTGTTAATATGGCTTGCTACCTTGTAAATAGATCTCCATCAACAGCAATTGAGTTGAAGACTCCTAAGGAGGTATGGTCCGGTTCTCCTGCGGATTACTCTAAATTGAGAGTATTTGGCTGTCCTGCATATGCCCATGAAAAGGTTGACAAACTTGGGCCAAGGGCAAAGAAATGCATATTCCTAGGCTATGCAAATGGGGTAAAAGGTTATCGGTTGTGGTGTGTTGACCCCAAGTCACCAAAATTCATTATAAGCAGAGACGTGACCTTTGATGAGTCTGCTATACTCCACCACAAAAAGGAGTACACTGATGTTGATAGAGATGAAGGCACCAGCAAGCAGTTGGAGGTCGAAGTAGAAGCTCCACAGACAGTGTGCGACAAAGCTATAGCTCAAATTGAAGACATTCAGGCGCAAGAATCTATTGATGAAAATGCACCTGAAGAACAACAATATACTATTGCCACCGGAAGGCAGAAGAGGCAAATAAGACCACCTCAAAGATACACACACGCTGACTTAGTCAGTTATGCGTTATCCGTGGCTGAAGATATTAATGGTCAAGAACCATGCTCTTATAAGGAGGCTGTTTCTTCTAGTGAATCTCCAAAGTGGCTTACTGCTATGAATGAGGAGATCGAGTCTCTACATAAGAATGACACATGGGAGCTTGTTAAACAACCAAAAGGGCAGAAGATTGTTAGATGCAAATGGGTCTATAAAAGGAAGGATGGAATTCTAGGAGTTGAAGATGCAAGGTATAAAGCACGTCTAGTGGCTAAAGGCTTTACACAGAGAGAAGGAATTGACTTCAATGAGGTATTTTCTCCTGTCGTGAAGCATACTTCTATTCGTGTATTACTCACTCTAGTTGCATTGTTTGACTTAGAGCTTGAGCAGCTCGACGTCAAAACTGCTTTTTTGCATGGAGAGCTTGAGGAGAAAATTTATATGCATCAGCCTGAGGGTTTTGTTGTCCAAGGAAAAGAAAACCATGTTTGCCTACTAAAAAAGTCATTGTATGGCTTCAAACAATCGCCAAGGCAATGGTATAAGAGGTTTGACACATTTATGATCAAGAATGGATACTTAAGGAGTGAATTTGATAATTGTGTCTATGACAAGAAGCTCTCAGATGGTTCACACATATATCTGCTGTTGTACGTAGATGACATGTTGGTCGCTGCAAAGAACATGTCAGAAATTAATGCTCTGAAGGCTCAGCTAAATGGTGAATTTGAGATGAAGGATTTGGGAGCAGCCAAGAAAATATTGGGTATGGAAATTCACAGAGATCGAAGTGCTGGAAAATTATATCTGTCACAAAAGAAGTACATAGAAAAAGTACTTGAGCGCTTCAGGATGCAAGATTGCAAATCTGTGAACACCCCTATTGCGACACACTTTAAATTGTCCTCAAAGCTCTCACCACAAACTAAGGAAGAAAGGAAGAATATGTCGCATGTTCCATATGCTAGTGCAGTTGGGAGCTTGATGTATGCTATGATCTGCACTCGTCCAGATATTTCGCATGCTGTCAGTGTGGTTAGCAGATTTATGGCAGACCCTGGAAAAGCTCATTGGCAAGCAGTGAAATGGATCCTCAGATATCTCAAAGGTACTGCAAATATCGATCTTTGTTATCAAAGGGATAGTGACACTAGTTGTAGTGTTGATGGCTATGTTGATTCGAATTATGCTGGTGATTTGGATAAAAGAAGATCCTTGACAGGATATATTTTCACTCTCTCCGATTGTGCCATTAGTTGGAAAGTTGTTTTACAATCCACAGTTGCTCTGTCTACAACAGAAGCAGAATACATGGCAGTTACGGAAGCAGTGAAAGAAGCATTATGGCTTAGAGGTTTGGTTGGCGATCTTGGTTTAAAAGCCTACTATTGTGTATTGCGATAGCCAAAGCGTAATACATCTGACTAAAAACCAGATGTATCATGAAAGAACCAAACATATCGACGTCAAGTATCACTTTGTTCGCAATATCATAACACAAGGAGATATTGCAGTTGAGAAAATTCATACAGCAGATAATCCGGCAGATATGATGACAAAATCTATTCCTACAAACAAGTTTAAGCATTGCTTAGACTTGGTTGGTATGCACAGTCTTTGAATGCCTTCAAGCACACGGGTGGCTAAGGTGATCCAGTGTTAGGAATTTGCTATAAGTTGGCTTTGAAATTTTATCAAGCCAAGGTGGAGATTTGTTGAAAGATGGCTTGAAAAATTGAACTTGCCATTAAATGCTTCTACACGGTTGGAAGATTGAAGCAAATCTTGCTTGTTGAAGAATTGTTTCATGCAAGTCTTCATTCCATTTAATGGTGCATGCAAAGGTTGACAAGGGAATAGTTGAATGCATGCATACCTTGACAAAGGAAATTGAAGAGCATGCATATCTTGACTATCAAAGGAAATTGCTACGGCAACAATTAATGCCCTCCCAATTTCGGTCAAGAAATGCAACCCTTACTTGACAATCCGTCCATGACTTCCTCTATAAATACTCTAGTTTTGAAGCTTTGTAAGCAACAAGTGAGATAGCAAAAGAAAGCCTTGTAAGGTGAAAGGGAGAGTAGAGTGAGTAAGCTATAAAATAAAGCTTACGGTGAGGTTTTGGGTTTTGAGTAGAGAGTTGTATTTCAAGTGTCCTTTGTAAATCTTCAATTTCTCATAGTAAAATTTCTTTTGATTGTCTTGGCCTGTGGACGTAGGCTTTTAAAGCCAAACCACGTAAATTCCTATGTGCTTTAATTTTATCATTGCCATTTTTATTTTCTTGCTTACCAAATAATTTATTCTGGCTTTGGGATTTTTGGCTACAATCCACAACAAAATCATTGTTATATGTAATTTTAGTCTTCCTATTGCTATGAAAAGAAATTTGTAAAATTTCAAAAAAAAAAAAGAAAATAAACTTTGCAGTGGCCTGTCTAGAAGAACATCCAAACTCATTGGATAGGTAATGCGATTGATTCCATAGTGATGATGAGATTAATGTCAAATAGTGATGCGTTTGGATTCAACGGAACAGTAGCAATAAAATAAGTGATAAAATAATAATTATATTTATTATATATTAAAATTTAAAATAAAAAATAATGGATAAAACTGTTTTTTAACTTTGGATCTGCACCGCACCGATCTCATTGATGCTTATCGGGATCCAAACTAAGTTATAGTCAATACCCCGCGAGGGCGGCAACTTTCATAGTCGGAAAAAAAAAACCATCAATCTCGTTAAGATAGAGGTTGAATATATTGCTGACTTAAACTTTCCTTGACTTCCCAATTGATTTGTTCTTATATATGCTTGAGTCTCCCTCCACACCTTTCCATATGTATTTCCAGAGGCGGATGGTAAGCCTCTCTTGAGGGGGCCTTGGCCCCCCCAAACTTCTGAAAAATAAAATTTATATATAATATAATTGTAAATTAATAAATATATTATTTATAATAAATAGTTTTGGCCCCTCCAAACATTTGAATATTTCTTTATACAAGGTTTGTATGTCATTTTATCTTTTTATATACTTGTAAGTATATGCTGGATACTATTTAAATTATTTTTATTTAATAAAAAATTGGAATAATTAAAATTTTTTTTATATAGCATAATATTATATTCACTTGTCTTGATTACCTATGAAGAATTATTCTTTAAAAAATCTTACAATTTTTTTCAATACCAAAATTAGATTGGGATCACTTTGTAAATGTAAGAAAAACATATTCAATTTTATAATTTTAAAGACATATTATATATTTTTTGTTTGATATAATTTAGTTTATTTATATATATTTAATTTTAAATTTTCGAAGGAAATGATCAAGAAAGTTTACCCATATATAATTCACTTATTACATAGTTCAGATTCAATTTTTGAAAATTTAAAAAAAAATCATTCACAATTTTAGATGAAATTATAATCTACTTGTTGTATTTTGTTTCATTATACTTTTGTTTATAAATTTATAAGATTTATAATTTTACAAACTTGTTATTTTTTATAATTAGTATACATAACTAAAGTAAAATTGATGTAATTTAAAATTTTACTTGGCTTTAGAAGTGTAATTGAGTGGAGATGATTTAGTATCAAACTTGAGCTAGGTTTGACTCGAAAATTCAAGGGTTTTTTAAGCTCGAGTTCGACTTGACAAAATACTTGTGCCGCTCAAGCTCGAACTGAACTCGATAGGCTCACTTTGTTAATTTTTAATTATATATAATAAGAGTAAAATAATAAATTAATAATAAAATATTAAAAATATATATTAAAAAAAGTTCGATTAGACTCACGAGTCGTTCGATTCGAGTATTAAAATATTCGAATTTAACTCAACTAGTTTCTCAAGTGACTCAATCTTAAGTTTAGCTCAAAATAAATGAGCCAAATTCGAGTAATTATCGAGTCAAGCCACTCATATCGAACTTAAATAACTCACAAATAGCTTGACTAGTTTATACTTGGCACCCTCAAATTCGAATGTCAAGATCCGCCACTGTGTATTTCCATGAACTTTCTCAATTGACTGTATTACAATATTATTAATACAAAAACTTAGTAATACTACGACTTGTAACACCCAACGCAAATCACAAGTTAATTTATAAATGATTTGATAGAGATGTTAGGTTGGAACCTAATGCATTAACATTTTTTTATAATATAATTAGAATATTTTTAAGTTTTATTTAAACTTAATTTTATTTTTACAAGTGATTTTATATTAATCAAATACATTCAATAATTTACTTTTAAAGTACTTTTCACAAAGATCGAATCCTAATTAATAAAAAAAATGCCTCGCTTTAACGTCTCTTATTTCGATAGAGATAATAGATCCCTACCTGTGAATTTAATAAAGTATGTATGCATATTGTAGTAGTCAATGCTTTTAATCTAACATCTTGCCTTAGACAACTAGACTTTGTTATTTACTTAAACATTGTGATTAAGGGATTCATTTGGTATTGTTTATTATACCCCAAGATATATATATATATATATATATATAAAAGATTATTAATATTAATATATACATGTTGAACATAAGTTAACTAATAATACTAATAAATAGCTAGTTAGATAGCGGTCTTATTATTATTATTATTATTATTATGGCTAGTATAGTATGGCACTCACCTACTCTAAAAAAATGTTTAAATAACCTATATAATAATACATTTTCTAATTATGTACCTAAGAGACTAATTTTATTAATTATATTATAAGTCTACAAATTTATATAAATGCCTTGGTATTTGGTAAGTATGATGCTTATAATTTTTTTTACGTATAAAAAATTTAAAAGAAAGAAAATTTGAATTTTAAATCTTTAACTTAAAAAAAACCATAATAATAAGAATCAAATCTAAATTATTCGATTACTAATTTTTATATATAGCATGAGGAAGAAATTTTTTTCCTTATAATTAACTCATTTATTTTGTTAGCTGATTCTAATTGACATTATCATGCCATTTGCCAGTAAAAAATCACGAATATACTAAAAATTATCAATAAATTAATTAATCACCAAAAGTTTATTACTTTCTTGCCACGGTGACACTCACACAATATTTCATAAGAATGAAGAAAAATCAAAAAAATAAACAAAGTGATAAAAGAAAAAACAAAGAAAAGGAATGAGTAACATTATAAATGAAATATTTAACTTAAGTAAAAAAAAAATTTCTCAGTATTAAAAGAAATAAAAAAAAGTACAAATTCATCCATTTTTTTTTTCAATTTTCTTCTAAACAGAAAAATTCTTTCTACTAATTTTTTTTGTTGCTCTTTTTCAATTATAGGTAAAAATCTTTGATCTTTTGAGTAGTATATTTTTATTAAAAGTTATAACAAAACTAATTAAACTAATAAATATCTGTACTAAAATCAAATTTACACGTAATGAAAACTCCTAGAACCTCAAATTGAATCTTAGAGTTTCTTTCACGCTACTAAGCCAAGATCTAATTAGAGTCCAAATTTATTTCTTGAACCAGGAATAGCAAAGCTAAAATATCTCTACGTAATAAATGGTATATTAATGATGATAATGAAAAGGAAAATCAACAGGTCTTCTACTCCACTTGTACTTGACCAAAAAGGCTTAAAAAGTTAACTCATTTTGGCTCAATTGGTCTCTTTGCCATGGAAATTTCGTCCAAAAGACTTGAAATTTTGCTTCCTAATTAATTTGTGCTACAATCAACTTTTGAATCAAACTTTCTCCTTCCTACATGTTTCGTTACTCCGCAATTTGGTCTTAACGTCTGGAAGATTGTACAAAATAAGTCAAGCTTTGTCCATTTCTTCTCATCCGAAAAACAAACACTTGCAATTTTCCTCTTGCGTGCCACTGACTAAATGTTGTTTAGAAATTGGACCAACAATGTTTATAGTCTATTTTAACTAATTAGGAAGTTTCATAGAAGGGGAACAGGAAGAATTAGTTTCATTTGAGATCTAGATTATTAAATTCTTTACTACAGTTTTAAGTAATTTACGAGCAGAAGTAAAATTCAAAGTTTAGTACAGTTGATGCTTACAATCCTTTTAAAAGATGATTTTTAATAACTTTAAAATTCAAATCCCTTCATCTTACTTTTTTTTTTTGGTTACAATAGAGATTTTTGGTTGGTCTAGAAGAAAGGCAAATAAAAATATTGAGATTTGAATCTCAAATCTACACTCTTACATCTTAAAAGTAGATTTGATAATTCGTATAAATTTCCTATTTGTATTGTGTAAAATTATATTTGGGTAATGTAAAATACAAAAATTATCATGTTAAAATTTATGTCAACATGTTGAACATGAAACATTTTTTAAAATTTTTGTTATATTTATACATAGTTTTTGTGAAATTTTAACTAGTGTCACCTTCTTTATTATCCTTTTTAATATCATTTTCTTATCATATTATCGTATCTTGTCTAAAATTACCAAATCTATTTAAAAATAAAAGCATGTCTGAACCAATACTAGGTCATAATCCAACATGTATTTAGTCAATATGTAATATAATCACTAGTTGCATGCCTAGAAGAGACATTTTCTAATTCTTTAAGTATAAATTGATATACGTTCGTACTTCGTACAGATAAATAATATAATTTTTGCGAATTGATTTTTGAATGTGAACGCTTGTAGACAGTCGTTATTAAGAAATTATTCATGTCATCATGAGCAATAATTTTCTTTTAATTAGCACAAATAAAAAATTAATACTCCGGAAAATCTCACTAATTCATGAATGAGACTACAGCATAAGCGTTATCAAATAATGAAATAATTATGCACATCTATAAAAGAGAAGAGATGTGCCCGTTGTTTTTTTCGCTTTGTTTTTTTTTTTGATAAAAAGATTCAAATAATATTTTTTTAAATAAAAACCCATCTATCAATTACTAAGCCAAAACCTCGGATGCTTGTCATTATAATTTACTTTTCAAAACGCCAGTGCGTTTCTTTTCTTAGGTGAGAATTTTTATAATAAAATCAAAATTTTAATTATATTATAAGGTCAACATAGACACATGATAATAATCGTAAATTTAATATCAATAGACATAAAATATATTACAAAGCATCATAAACATATGATAGTAAACATAAACATATCTTGTCATAAAATTATCGGGTATTTATGTTTGTTAATTTTATTTTTTACATTTATTCTCATATGTTTAATATACTTCTAATATATTTTATATCTATTGACATTAAATTTATATTTATCAAAATACGTGTTTACATTTAACTTACATTAAAGACTTTGACCTTAACTTAGAATTCTCCTTAATTCCTTATTCCCTCTAACAGTTTCTCTTAATTTATTTTGCTTGTTTCCTTGAAACAAGGAAACTGCCCAATAGTTTTTGCAGCTCAATTTGAAGACAAAGGAAGCCTAAGGTAAACAAAGACTTGGAAGCTCTAGCAACCATTAAACTGCTTATCATGAACTTCACGGCACAACAATTTAGAAATTAAATCTCTGAGCTTTCTTCTAGAATTAAGACTTTGAAGGGGAAAATTAAAATAGAATTTTCCATAATTTTTAATATGGTAAATACATATATATATATATATATATATATATATCTATGACATCAGCCAGATATGTCTAAATTCTAATCACCAAATCTGTAATTACTTACTAATATTAACAAATAACAAATTTAAATTTCATTCTATTGAAGCGACATTAATTAATTAATTAATTGATAATGTCATTCTATCTGACTTTTAAAGATATTGCTATAATTTTGTCCGAATTTTACGGTTCTTGAAGCATAATGAGTACTGTTCACAAAGACTGTTGTTATTATTAATTCAAATTTTTAGAATTTTTAGAAATATTATTTATAGTCAAACTTTTGAAGGACAAAAATGCATTTTTGAACAAATCAGTAGAGATGTACATGCGCGTCAAATCAAGTCCGGTAAAAATTTTATCCAAAATCCAACTTCTTTTGTCAAGATTTAAATTCTTTAAAAGTGTATATATATAAAAAAATTAATAAGTTAATATCTCGAATCAAATACGAACTTAAAAATTAATATCAAAAACTCTATTCAAATAAACCAAATTTGTGAATTAAACAGATAGTTAAACTCATGTTCAATGGTCAGATATAAATTACTCTCTTATGCATTAGTATAAATAAAGATATAAATATAAATTATCGTTTATGCTTAAAACGTGCACATGAAACGTACAAGCAAATCATGGATGGTCAATGGTCATACAAATTCGTTCCACACCTTTAAATTATTCTAGTTTGATATATTCATCAATGGCTCCTATTTGGCATGTAAATGCATGTCTATCAATTATTTAGCAAACATATAAAAAAATTTAGCCAGTACAAAAATTCGAAGTGTTCATCAATTTGTCAAATTTCTCATATTTTGAGATTTATTTGATATATACAAATTATCTTTTTTTAATGATTATTTCTCATTTTTAATATGTAAGAATTTTGTTAGTTTAAAATTTGAATTTTAATATTTGTATTTTTTAAGGTTATATATATAATGCACTGACAATATATAGTCTTCTTACACTGTTAATATACCGGAGGTTAACACTTCATTAATAAACCCTTATATGCAAATTGAAAAAAAAAATTATTTGTATTTATTTTTAAGGGCTTTACATTTTTGTAGTTTGCTTGTTGATGAAGTGTCAACCTTTTATACATTAACAATGTATAGAGACTATACAGTATCAGTATCATATATAAACTCTTTTTTCAAATCAATAGTCTTTTTGTAAAATAGAAAAACTCTCTTTTAATTTTCTTCTTTTTCTTAATAATAATTTTATGGAGTTCTACTTTACCGATTATATAATTAATTAATTTGTAACTTGTTCTTAATCAAAGTTTGTATACACTCCTTGTTTTGTTAAAACCAAAGAAACCCCTTGTCCGGTAAAACTGTTTACTCAAGGAAGTCATTAATTAACAAAAGTCAAAAATTAAACAATCTTAATTAAACTAAGAAATAAAATTAAAAAAATATGGGCTTTTTGGTTAAGTCAGCATGAACTACAAAGTAGAGTAGCTGCCACCTCTTTGTTGTTTTGTTCATCTTTTGGTGAACTACCTCTCGATATCCTTCCTTTGCTATTTCTTTAATTTAAAAATAAAAATCTTTAGTTCAATTAAACTTTTCATTTGAACAATTTAATGATCGAATGATTAAAAAAAATTGTAACATGTTTAAAAAATTAGATTTGAACCTAAACAATCTCAATCCATCTTCTTATTATATATATAAAAAAAATCAGATATTGATTTCCATAAATTAGTACTTATCAAACTTAGGTTGCATTTATAAATTATTATAAAATTTGAATTATGAATTTATAAAAATAAACAAGTTAAAATTTATGACGTAGACAGAAAAAAATTATAATTCAACTTCAATTATTCCAGTTTTATATATTAAAAAAAAAAGAAAATAACATGGTATATCTAAAGGAAAAGCTCAAATGATATGTGTGTAAAGCAATTGATGAGCATGGAAATTTAAGCAAAAATCACAACCCAACAAAAAATAGACTTTCGTCAACATACCAGATAAGACTCTTGGGATTTTGTCACTGAAAAGATTTGCCATTCGAGTCTTTGACACGTCAGTAGTACTTTTAAGATCAAAAGTAATGTCGGATCGGAATAGTGCCGACGAATTCAAGGTGATGTCGTCGCTAATAGTAAAAGCAAAGATGCGGTAGATTGTTTGACACGACATTTTAGGCAATGAGTGGAAGATTCTTGTGAAATTGAATTAGCTGTTTTCTCGTATTTTGTCAGTGAAAGATCTAGTAAGCCATGACGAAGGAACAGAGAAGCAAGCTGATGTGCTTGACAAGTTGCATTGTTTAGCTTTTCTAAGGAAGCTTCAAGCTTGTACATTTTATCTATGTTGACTCTATGAAGTTAGTGGAAAATTATACATAAATTCCAATCTTATCTAGAAAGATAAATTTCTCCTCAAGTACTTAAAACATAAAGATTTCAACATCTCGAACATTGAATTTGATTTAATGATAAATGCATGCATATATATTTTATTCAAAAGCTTGATCCAAATCCTTTAATTTATAATTTAAAAAAAATCAAAATTATATTATCAAAATAACAAGTGTATGTACTTAAAATAATAAAAAAATTGTATTTAATTTACTCGTAAATTGAGTAATATTTACTTCTAAAAGACTTTTTAGCATATATGATGAGATTACATAAGGATGCATTATCCAAAAGAACTAAAAGGAGAAAGACAACAAAAGAAACGTGTAAAAACACGTAAAGGTTATTCCTACAACTTCAAGTCACCAACCACGTAACTCTATCATTTACTTCCTTGGCTTTCGTTCAGATAGAAACGAACCTATAATAAGTAAAATATACTACCAACCACCAAACGCCACCTAACATTCTACGACCATCAAGTCCACGTGGGAACATATATATTTGGGCATGACCGGCCACCAGAAAAAATATTCTAGAGGATTGAAGTTTCTGACTATAACAAAGACTTCCAACTCGATCGACTCAAGAGGGCTTGGCTCAGCAACTCGGTCATGCTGACGTGTAGACGAGGGAGCTGATTTCACACTCAAACTCCCCACACGCTAGAGAATTTTTTTTATTCCCAAATTCTCCGTCACTCTATTTCCTTATCAAACAAGGGCACAAACGTCATTCCGAAAGGTCAACTTTAAAAGTCAAATTTACATCTCTCTCAAACCTATAAATACACCGAACCTTACGGAACCCTAAAGTCCCATTTTAGCTCTTCTCCTTTCAAATCAAACTTGCATTTTCACATTCACATTCCAAACAATGAAGAGAAGCTTTTCGACGACTATAGATGTTGAGAGCAATTTAGCTTTGGCGAATTGCTTGATGCTTCTTTCAAAGGGAGGAAACACAAACATGTATGAAAACGCCATGAACAGCAGTAACCCTAGCCGAGTTTTCGTGTGCAAGACGTGCAATCGGCAGTTCCCGTCGTTCCAAGCTCTCGGAGGACACCGAGCGAGCCATAAGAAGCCCAAGTTGGCGGAGGGAGACGGTGGCGCTGAGAACCAACAGCCGGCGAAGCCTAAGACGCATGAGTGCTCGATTTGCGGACTTGAGTTCGCGATAGGGCAGGCGTTGGGGGGGCATATGAGGAGGCACAGGGCTGGGTTGAGTGAAAACCAGCATGGTCCTTTGAGTTTGCCTAATGAGCCAGTGATGACACCGATTATGAAGAAACCTAATAGCAGAAGGATTTTGTGCTTGGATTTGAACTTAACTCCATTGGAGAATGATTTGGAAATGTTTAAGCTTGGCAAGGCAGCCCCAGCAGTTGATTGTTACTTGTAAACTCTTCCTTCTGATTCTAGCTACTTAGGTTTGTCTCTCTTTCTTTTGGAGAGAAGTTTCTTGTATTATTTAATATTTCTGATTATGATTAATTATTGGTGAATTTTTACATCAACATGATGTAAGGATGATGCTACATAATATATATAGTTTTATGGTAAATTTTGGTAAACACTTTACATTTGCTATAAGGTTAAACTAAGCTAGGGGTTGATCTATTGCTTTTTTTGTAATTAAATGAAAATGTTTGACATTTTGGTGAAGACTTCAATATATTGTAGATTAAATATTACACTATAGCGAGTAGTTTTAATTAAGACTATATTTTATAGATTAATTAAACTAGCAAGGGCTTGATTTCACTTGGAGAAGCACGTGTTTCTTGCTAGTTTTATTTTTAAATCAAATCATTTTTTTCTTAAATGAATTTATTTCTCTTTATGTTAGTTATATATTGCTTTACACATGTTTACACATGTTCTAGTAAACTAAATAAATTAAGAGGAAAAATATCAAAGGATGTTGGTTTAAGTTACAAAAGAATTTGTTTCCCTTTTGGCTTTCTCAAGTTTCGAATTTACTGAGAGACTGTAAAAAAAAAATTCTCATAAATTTGCTAGATCTAACATAGTTCAAATGAAATCTAAGAACAGATTGTCATTCAACCAAAAAAAATTATCAATTTCTCACTTCCATAAAAAAAAAAAACCTCTTGAATAGTGCTTTTTAATTAATTGCTTTTTTCTTTCTAAAAAAAAGCCTTCCAAGTGAAAAAAAAATATTAATTTATAGTTCAAAATTTTGATATTTATAGTGACAATCAATATTTTTTTAACTTTTAATTAAAGTAGGGACTCAAATCAAGTCATAAAACTTTATAGATTAATCAATATAAAGATAAGAAGTAGATGTGACTAATGAACTATTTTACTTACAAATTAAGAGTATAACTTTAAGTTAGGCAAAGGCCTTCTATGGGTACTGGAGTTCATAATTTTACTTTTGCCAACATATAAAAACTATAGAAATTTTGAATAAATTCAAGGGAAATGAAAAGGAAAATGAAGAACATGAAGATCTAGAAGTACCATCCCTTTCTATCTATTTTTCTTTAAAACCATGGATAGAAAATCCTCCTTGTTTTTTTTTAACAAACCACAAAAGAAAAAAAAATCTCTCCTTTATTTTATCTTTTTCTTTCTCTCGTTTCTCCCCTATAAAAAAATATAAAGTTTAAAAATTAAAAAACATATATTGAATCTCTGTTAACTTTTATTTATTTATTCATTTTTTATATAACAAATCAGGGCATTTTCAAATTTTAATTGAACTAAAATTTTTTTCAACAATTAATAGGTACATTTATCCCATCATTTAAACAACAAATTAAATTCATATTCATTCTCTAAAATTTCTGTATCGAAAATAAAAAAAAAAATCATAAGCATTCTCAAAGAAGGCAATCCACCATTGTTCCTTAATTAGCTTTTGTATTACAAATAAATTATGCATTAATAGTATGATTGGAATACAAAAATTATCTAAAAAAAACTGGTTTTGGATTGGGCCTCTATGCAGGACTTAACAGTTTCTTGTATCCGTTATGCCCATAACTATCTTTGGGCTTCTTGTTTTGCTGGCATCTCTTCTTCATGTTAAGAGTAGAACATCTTGTTCCCGTTTATAAAATCATTTTTGTCCTTCTAAATTGCGATGCTTTTCCTCCTAAAACCCATGACAATTTGTTAAAGACATTTAGCGTGAAAAATACTTGTAATGAAAACACCATTTCTATGATTATTCTCTCAAATGACACCTAAGAGTTAGAATTTCAAGTAATAGTATGAAAATTTTAAGTTCAAATAACACAATAAAAATTAATATTTTAATCAAATGATTAAGGAATAATTGTAACATGAGATAAAAGGCATGGGTTCAAACCAAAACAACCTCAACCTCAATATGCAAAAAAAAAAAAAAAGAGACAAAAACAATAAAATATTTAGAATTTTATATATATATATATAAACTTGATAAATCTCTTTGCATATTTTTATAAAGAAAAAAAATACATTCTATCAAAGACAGTCAACTTAATGGTAAAATTATTTTTTATTACTTTAAAAGGAAGCGGAGATAATATAATAATATCAATAAAAAAGTATATATTTTTGAAGTAGGGTCATGCATTCCTTAACATTTCATGCTTTTTAGGTAACTATAACTAACTTTGTTTATTTGTTTTAAAAAATATAGAAGCAAAAATTCCATGTTATATTTCGTTTTTCATGAATTTATATGCCCACTAAATCATTTACTTAGCATGATTGAAATTATAAAATAGATTATACGGTTCTTTTTGCTCTATTCAAATTTCTTCTAAGCTATTCTAAGTTTATGCATATTCTTTCAAATTCTTCACTTCATTATGACAAATGAGATATTGGTGGAAATTAACAATCAACATTTAAACTTCTATATTTTCAGTTTTTCGGCAAACAATTGAGGTTTCTCAAGGAAATGGCAACGAAGTGGTGGTTGGACAAAGAATGCCTCACCTATCTCAAATCTTTGTGGCACTTCTTAAGCGATAAACATATGTTTTAGTAAGTACAAGTCCTCTTACCTCTTCACGCTCGCACAAACTGGTCTTCAGCAATTGCAACCTCACTTCCTCAATAAAATCAATTTCACAGATGCGAATGAGCTGAATATATTATAACTAAAGAAACTTTTTGGATATTCAAATTGTTTGCTTTCTTGAAAATTTGTTGAAGATGGGGATGACGAGTTGTCTTCGGGAAAATCTGTTGCAACTGGAAATATGGTGGTGTGCTCTGGGAGAAGATGAGGGTGGTTTTACAGCATTCTAGCCGTCCACCTCTGGTTTGGGTCCCTCGCAAAGCACTTGATTAAGAAATTCTTCCCCATACTCGACATGTTTTTCGGGATTCTTGGTGTTTTTCCCCTCTCAAATCTTTCAAGCTACCAAAGGCCCACAATGACCATACATCTAATGCACCATAAACATACCCAGGCCAACAATAGATTCAGGAGACATACAAGCTGCTGTGCCTCGAAACCCATATTCCAAATACTATTATCTTCTACCCATATTGCTTAACTAACCCAAAATCAGAAATCTTTAAAGTATCTAAACCGATGCCATCTTGAAGAGGAAAAACCAGAATGTTATCTGGTTTTAGATCAGAATGAATGTATCCTTTCCTGTGAATGGCGACAAGTCCTTCAAGTATCACCCTTACATACCTCTTAACATGTAGTTCAGGTATTTTACCTCCATACTCTTTCATCAAATCCAATAGACTACCTCCTGAAGCATATTCAAGAGCACTTTTCTTTCCCCTGCAACGCTTGTGAAAGCGCCAAAACGACAAACAATATTTAGTATTTGATGTTCTTTCCGTAGAAAAGAAGACATTGCATCACAAACAGATTTCACAGCATATAATTGGTGAACAGGTGCTGTTGTTTGCACCAGATGTACAACCCCATACGATCCCCTCCAAAGAAATCTTAATGCTCACTTCTTTCACTTCCATTTTAATTTCTTTTTTTTTTTTAAAACTTGAAAAACTCACTTAGCTAGCTATTGGAATCTGGAAAACTTTGAGCTTTAATTTATAGACAACTTGTTGAGTTTGTCGGTTTCCTACCTCATAGGGAAACTATAAGTTTAATAATTCATATACATCTTGGAGTTATCGGTTTCCTACTTCCACACAGTGTATAGGATTTAATTCCTCGCGCGATTAAGAACAAAATGTACGTAGAAATGATATCCTTCTAAAAATTATCATCTTTTTGTTTTTTTTTTGGGTCAAATAATCTTTTTCGATTTAGTTGTACATTAATACCATTAACTTGAGTAATCCTTTGTAAGGCTGTCATTTGATTTCATTAATTATTTTTTTATTAAAGATAATATATATATATATATATATATATATGAGAGAAGGGATCCAGTTACACATGTGTAAAACAAATTTAGTTTTACACACATTCATATCTTTTTATATAATTTATAATTTTTTAATCCGACCGTTGAATTTTATTTTCTATTCACATAGATCATGCATGTCAAATTTCAAATTAATCGAATACATCTAACTATATATTTCGTAAAATAAAATTTCAACCGATTATATATATTGAAAAAAATAATATTCTTGATTAAAATGATAGAAATAGCATATTGATTCAAAAATTTACATACATAATATATATGAGTAAGTTGTCAAATCCAACGGTTGGTTTGCAAAAATATTAATCCTATATGAAAATATAAAACTGTGTGTTTTACACGTATAAGTGAATCCCTACTCTATATATATATAGGGAGGTATCAAGTTACACTTGTATAAAACTATAGTTTTACATAATTTTTTGACCATTGATTGAAAGTAGATTTGCGGTTGAGATTAAAGCTTTCTCTTGCCCCAAAATACAATTGAATGTAAATATATTTTTATTCTCTTTCCTTTTTTAATTTATCTTCTTTTCTTTTTTTAATTATCTTAACTATCTGACTACTGTTCATTCTTTTTCACATTTCTTTTTTTCATCTTTGTTTCCTCTTACAATTGCCACCATTAACAGTTAATGAAGCAAGCCATTGATCTTAGTCGATTAAAAATATACACAAATAAAATGTTTGACAAATAATTTGTGAACAAATAAAAAAATACAACTTACAGCAGAAAGAATGGATGACGACAACTGTGTGAGGGATGGCAGCAAAAAATACAACTTACTCTTAATTAATAAGGTGTATTTATGGTTTTTTTTTTTGGTTACAAGGTGTATTTATGTTGATCTTACATTAAGAATAAAAAAAAAAATTGACTTTGGTGTAAAATTCTCCTTCGAGGGCAAGCTAATGGTTAAACAAGGCTAGTAAAGAGACTTGAACTTCAAATTTTGCCTCTTGTATCGGTCAACTTGATTGTTAGTCAATTTACAGTTTAAATTGCTGCAATGATTTATATCTTACTTGTCAGAATAACTGTGCACACTCTTACTTTTCAATTTGGGAAAGGATTCTTGTGTGTTATCATTCAATTAATGATTTGTTCATGCTTTTTGCATAGCATGTGGAAAAGTGTTTCAATCACATCACAGAAGCATGAAAACGTTTTTAAGTTGAAAGTAGTAGACCATTTTCGACAATTGAGCATCTTCTTGAATGATATTGCTGGTACAAGAGCAACTAGATAGTTGTCTGAACTTTAAGGTGGTATTTTCGATCTTATTCATTTGAAATGTAGTTTTAATCGGATTAATGTAGGAAGAAAGCTCCATTTATTCTGGGAAATAAACTGTATATGGAGAATAAGGATACAGAGGAAAAGTCTAGCTAGAAAAGCATATGCAAAATAGCCATGAGTGACCTTCTTGGTGATCCTTATCATCTTTGTATCAACATCTTTCAAGACTTCCAAACCAGAGAAATAGAGATAAAGAGAAGAAACACAAAAAAAGAATGACAATGAAAAAAGAATGGATAATGGTCTAATAATTAAGATAATTAAAAAAAGAAAAGAGAATAAAAATATATTTACATTCAATTGTATTTTGGGATAAGAGAGAAATTTAATCTCCACCACAAATTTATTTTCAATCAATGGTCAGAAAATTATGTAAAACTATATGGTTTTACATAGGTATAGTTTGATCCCTTCCATATATATATATATATATATATATATATATATATATATATATATATATATATATATATATATATATATATATATTTGCTACCACGATTATTTACTATATGATTAAGTGCATTATGCTATGTTATATAAAACATTATGTTAGGAAGTACTTATTTCAACCAAATTGGAAGCAATTTTTTTTATGAAATTATATATATTTTTGTTACAATGAAAATATTAAATAATTGGATGGAGGGTTTCGATTCAAATCCAAAAGTTACAATATATCACACAATCTATTTTTAATTACCCGATCAAGAGCAATTAGAATTGATAAATTATATGTTGAGAGAAAGAAGATCATGAGTTAGAGAGACATGCGGAAAGAAGGAGGTGACATTCGAAAAGAGGTAAGCAATTTTGGCAAAGGGAGTTGACATGTTTGAGCCATGCACTAATTTTGCATTCAATCAATAATTCAATTAATAAAATCAACATAAATCTTTCAAGTTTATCCTTCAATATAAACTTTCCAATCCTCTCAAAAATAGTCAAAATTAGTTTCAATATTACAACAGAACCAATATACAATTGAAAGAAGAAGTCAAATTAGTCAAAAAAATTGATTTTGCCATTTAACTTAAAATTGATGGCGTGTCATCATTAGAAAAAACCATATTTTGTTTCAATTTTGAGAACTCTCTTTTAATATATATAAGTTATAGATTATTTAAGAATTTTATTTAATTGTTTATAAAATAATTAGCCAATTAAAAATAATAAAACATTTTTTGAATTCAAGAATTATCATCTAATATTAAGTATTAGTTTGAATAATATGTATACTGGATAAATTTTTTAAGGTTTTAAGATCAAAATTTTTAGATACATATGGTGTTCTTATTAAATGAATTAAATAAATAAAGATCGAGAGTAAAAGAAAAAAAATAAGAATTAAAAAAAATAACATCGATATAATTGATTTAAATTTTTAGCTTAAATAAATAATAGCTTTAAGATAAATTAAGAATAAAAAAAAGATAATTATTTTATATATCGTCGGTGAAATTTTTTATTCTACAAACTAGTTAGGATCCACTAAAAAAATGCACATCCTTAGATTTTTTTTCTTGAGTTTAATGTTTTTATTTAATTGATTATATTTTTCGCCACTCAGTTCACACAATTGAACTAGATGACTCTAAACCATTGACTTTTGTAAAGAGAAACATGATTTGTCAAAAATGGGCTACAAATGCTACCACAAGTTTTTTTGGTTTCACATCTTTTTTGTTTAAAGTGGCCAACAAAATTATTTAAACCATCATAAAAGCAGCATTTACATCCAAATCCACAAAGATTTCATACAAATGTTGCCTTCCATGAAACCATTTATTACATGAACCAAAAAGAAACTATTTATTTTTATTCGTAAACCATTATAAAAAGGCATTCAAATCATGATGTAGTCATTTAAGAAGAACATGAATTTCAACATATCATGTTACTGTTGTAGTCAGAAGAAACAAACAGAAGTAAAATAGCCTGAGGCGTGCTGCAATCGCACTGTCCTTAAGGATTATTTCACCGTAGGTGTAATCCCCTAGGATTCAACAGGCTCTTCTGGGATTGCCCAGGTAACAGGAACAGCAAGAAAGAAAGAATATTATTCTAACCCAGCTGGAAAAGTAGAAAGAGCAAAGAAGCAGAGAAAGTTGTAAGAGGGTTAAAGAAGCTGTATTCTATAGCCCTCTATTTATAGTAAAAATTGGATACAGAAAATCTGTAGAAAATCGTAATAAAATCGTAATAAAATCATAATAAAATCAGCACATAATCTGGAGAAAATCAAGATAGGATTTTGACTAAATCTAAGAGAATATTTAACTAAATCTGAAACAAATCTTGTCAAAGTTTTAGATAAACCAAAACACTACTTTTCAAATAAGGTTAAATACAGAAAAATAATTAAATAAAAAATGAATATGGTAAAAGTCTTTTTAGAAATATCAAAATATCCAACAATCTCCCACCTATTTCAAAAAGACTTTTGAAAGAAAAAATATGTTGCTGGGTTAATTATAAGTATAATGCTTTGTATCTAGTGTCTTTTGGACTTGAACCAGACCTAGAATAATAAAACTTATTTTACTGAGTAATTGGTGAAGGTTTTAACTTCTTGAACCAATAACTCATTATTGTAAAATAGAGGTCTTATTAATCACACTATACTTTCACAATTCTTTACTGTTCGACGCCGTTTTGCGCTATTAGGCCATGCGCGTGCCTGGTTATTTCATGAGTGCTCTAGAAATTATGCCATAATTTCATAGGAGCGGCCCCACTCCACACTCACATAGGTGTTTTCATCAAGTGTATACTGCAATGATATACACCACCCATAAGGGATATGAAAAACATTAAGAGCTTTAGCTCATCCTCTCAAATTCATGCAATCTAGCACTTACACACATCATAGGAATGGACAAATTTATTAGTGCTAGCAGGAATAACAGTGACTTGTTATTACCCATTGAACCTTATTCATGGGATCTCCAATCACAAAGGTTGGGTTACCATCACCATTATTCTCAAATTGGCTTAAGTCTCATTCCCTTCGATGTTTCAAAATTTTCTCCTCAAAGGTTTAGTTAGAGGATTGGCCAAATCCACTTCTGACTTCACATAATCAATTGATATAATACCATCTTTCAGCAGCTGCTTAATCACATAGTCTCAAATAAATGTGTTTATTTTACCATTGAAAGTTTTGTTCTTTGCAATAGCTATCACAATACATATACACAAAATATGTTGGTTTTAAACCCAACAAAATATTAGCTAAGAGGTTTCTCAACCACTCAGCCTCATCACCAGCCAATTCCATAGCTACAAATTTTGATTCTATAATGGATTTAGCTATAATAGTCTTTTCGGCTGATCTCCATGCAACAACACCCCTACCGAGAGTAAAAACATAATCATTAGTGGATTTTGTCTCATCTGAATTTGAAATCCAGTTAACATCACTGTATCCTTCCAATACAATGGGAAATCCACCATATATCATAATTCATGGTACCTCTCAAATTTCTCATGATCATTAATCATCTCAGCACTAGTGATCATCTAGTAGCTGAGGTACGTGTCTCGACTAGTTGTCGGACAACCAACAGACCTATATATGTATAAATCGGTATCCATTGCAATACAGGTAGACTCAATGATATATATACATATACAGGCACCGAAATGCCACACAGGCACAACACAATGCCACACAGGCACATCACAATGCCACACGGGCACATCACAGTGCCATACAGGCACATCACAATGCCACATAAGCATAACACAATGCCATATGTCTCAAGTATCAAAATCCATGTACAGACAACTTTAAAACAAAGTTTATATAGTCAAAGTTTATATCATATAAACACATGTAGTTTGAAAGCATTAGCATACATAAAAAATACTCTGAACAGTTGTCACATAATACCAAAACACTTTAGCAAAGCTATCAGAGTAATCGCTTTCACATCACATATAGATTGGATTTTATACTTTCATAAAATAATATTAGAAAACACAAGTGAATTTCGATGCAAAGTAGCATTACTGAAATGCATAATGATATTGACACACGATACAGGCCTAACTAGCCTTATAGAGTCTGCCTAGAGTGATTCTAACCAAAATACAACATTATAATGGTGTAATTATAATTTTCCCCAGTGCCACAATCATGTGAGCTGTCAACCTACACCATTATCTAATTCTAGCTGTATATAATTATTCCACAAAATATTAATATTATTTCAATCACATTTACATCTAAGTGCCGATAGTAAGACCCCCACCATTACTATGGTTCTCTTAGTATCCAATGAACATTTAAAAATTACTTCACCAAATATTCATAGTAAATTCACAATGTTCAAAACATCAAGCGATTATTAAATTATTTAATCTATGGATTTATCCATATTCATTTCATCACAATACCATCATTACTTATTAAATTCCATGATTTCATAATCAATTCTCAGCATATCAAATCTATGCAAATTATTACATACTAAGTATTATCTGATCATGGGATTATATCCCAATTTTCACAAAATATAATCATATGTATTATTTTTATTTTCTTCATACCATAAATCAATTTAAATCATTGTATATATAATCCTCAAAGACATTTAAACTCTACAATTAAATCATGCAACTCTCAATGATTTAATTTAACAATATGCCATCTAACATAAATGTACATTACTTGTACCTTTTACCTCGATGATTGCGACGGTCCCTAGAGTATGGTGCATCACGATAAAAAACATATTCAATGCTTCAAAATCTTTTGCCACGTGTCAGGCTCCTGCTTCTATTGAAACTCATTTTTCGGAAAAGATTCCAAAACAAGATAGTAACTCTGAGGCGTTTCAGATTTGGGATTTTGACGATGTTTTTGGGAAGATAATCCTTAAGATTGTTGTAGTCAGAAGAAACAAACAGAAGTAAAATAGCCTGAGGCGTGCTGCAATCGCACTGTCCTTAAGGATTATTTCATCGTAGGTGTAATCCCCCAGGATTCAACAGGCTCTTCTGGGATTGCCCAGGTAACAGGAACAGCAAGAAAGAAAGAATATTATTCTAACCCAGCTGGAAAAGTAGAAAGAGCAAAGAAGCAGAGAAAGTTGTAAGAGGGTTAAAGAAGCTGTATTCTATAGCCCTCTATTTATAGTAAAAATTGGATACAGAAAATCTGTAGAAAATCGTAATAAAATCGTAATAAAATCATAATAAAATCAGCACATAATCTGGAGAAAATCAAGATAGGATTTTGACTAAATCTAAGAGAATATTTAACTAAATCTGAAACAAATCTTGTCAAAGTTTTAGATAAACCAAAACACTACTTTTCAAATAAGGTTAAATACAGAAAAATAATTAAATAAAAAATGAATATGGTAAAAGTCTTTTTAGAAATATCAAAATATCCAACAGTTACAATGTTGTCCAAAGTACAGAAATTAAATACATTCAATTCAAGTATTGTAAGATTACAAATCCACTATCACAGATATACAAAATAAAATTGCTGTAATTTCGATGAAGCACCAACTTATGATTTTGATTTTTTTATCGAATTTACACAGTACAATAATATTTAAATACAAGTCAAATGTTCAGAATTCAATTTTTATTTAAAAAAAATGAAAAATATGCATCAACATTGAAAAAATCAAATATTCGAAACATAAATTACATTTAAATACATAAAAAAGATATATTAAATCAAGGGACAAGAGAGTTTACTTTTCTTTCGATTAGTTTGAATTTAAATTAATTAAAAAACTACTAAAAAACTTTTATATGAGTTCATTAAATATTTAAATTCAACTCAACCCATATATATCTTATAGAATCAATTTTGAAAAAAAGCAACACATTAATCGAACCTATTTCACCTAAGAATTGAATGATATTGCCACAAATATGAAAGATGACACAATAAAATCCAATTAATTATTCCATTTGGCAATTTTTGTGTCCAGCATTTATGAAAAATACGAAACAACAATTTACTAAAGATAGACAAAAAAAAAAGAGTAGATATTCACATACCCACAAAAGTTTACCAACTCAGGGAAAAAAAAAATTCAACAGAATCAGAAAATGGATGACATGGCGACATCCTATCGGTCCACGTCTGCACATTTATATGTTCTTTCCCTACACATACACCACCGATTCTTTTCCCCCCCGGAGACCGCACGTGCAGGCCTATCAAAAACTGCCACGTGATAAAAATTAATTTGTGCAGAAATAAACCTTTTTCGGAAATTCATTAGGTTTCCATACTCGGCCAAGTTGCCAACCCAATTTGTAACCGAATTCAACGATCACGATACGCCTGATCCTCAACTGGGACCTACCTTCAGTATTTATTGCCACGTGTAAGTTGAGATTAAGATGTCCACACATGGAAAACACTACGGCGGTGTAGCTTAGAGATTCTCTCGTTCTATTTAAAAGTTAGAAAGCTCAGTTGCTTTCTCTGTGTATTTAGTACTACTGCTTTCACAGTTCACTTCAAAGAATATAAAAGCAAAAAAGAAAAGAATATTTGGTTGAATATCTCCGGCGAGTTCCTAGCCGGGAAGTCTCACCGGCGATCTCTCCGGAAAAGGTATTAACCTTATAGGCTCTCTCATTTTATCTTAATCATTTTATCTTAATCTCTAGGTTTTTGTTTACACCATTGCTTGGAAAAGCCTCTTTAAGTTCTATGTAAAATTCATTGTGGGTTTTTAACCTTATTTTCATAAATAAAAAGGTGTTTAATTTTCTCTTCTTAAATCGATTAATGCATGTGAAATCTGTGAGTGAAGTTAGATTCATTTGATTAATTGATTAATTTGTCCTTTCATCTTCTAAAGGTGTTTTGGAGGGCGAAAGAAGCTTGGTTTTTGATTGAGTGCAGGCGAGCCTGACTGCAAGTGAGTTACTCATTTATTGAGTTGAAAGATTCCGAGAAATGGTATGATCGCAACTCTTATTGAAGCTCTTTTTTATTGCATGCAAATGTTTTGTTAAAGTTTGGCTCTTTCTTGTTAATGATTTGGTACTTCTTTTTTTTTTTTGTCATTTGTTATGATTGTTTGTTTGAAGATTTTATTGTCTGTTTGGTGTACTTGGATCGGTCTTTGTTCTTGTTTGATTTGATTATTGTTTGAATAAATTAAAGTGCGTAGGTGGAGTATTTATAATTGTCTCACCAGGTCGAATATTGTTAGTTGAATGGGACATTGGGATTTAAAATTAAAGATTTGGCGCCAGAAATTTAAATGCATAAATAAATGTAATGAAGATAGTTTTGTAACTTTAGATATGAATATATGGTGATTTATGTTAGGTTTGATTATGTTGGAGCTTTGAGGATTTAAATTTTAAATGTTTTAACAGTAATTGTAATTTTTTTTTTTTGCTTTGGATATACAACTGGTTATATAAAATTGTTTCCATTATTTCAGAACTTGAAAATTTAAATGTATTAGTGAAAGCAATCATGGATATCGCATGCCTCAGATATGTGGTTATGGTGATTTATGTTAGATTCCATTATTTCACAGCATTGAGGAATTCAAATGTCTTAAGGAAAGTAGTCGCTCTTGATAAGTTGATAACATCCTTTAGAGATGCAGATGTGATGATTAATGTTAGGTTCCATTGTTTGGTGGCTTTGAGGAATTTAAATGTCATAATAAATGTATCCGTACTATACAAGTAGCCCAAATATTTAGATATACTGATTTATGTTAGTTTCCTAAGCTTAAATGTGTTCATATAAATAATCATGATGATTACGTGTTCTAGATATAAAGATAAGGTGATTTATGTGAGATTCGATTATGTTAGATTATCAATAAAAGTAATAGTGAGGACCATGTGTCTTAGATATACAAATATGGTGATTTATGCTAGGTTCTCTGATGTTTAGAAGTTTGAGGAATTTAAATTTCTTAATGAAAGTAAACAACTGAATGTGATGATCATGCGCCTTAGATATGCATATATGGGAATTTATGTTAGGTTTTGTTATGTTGAAACTTGAGGAATTTAAATTCTTAATGAAAGCAATGCTGATGGTCATATGCCTCAGTTATGCAGACATGGTGATTTATATTAGGTTCAACCACTTTGAAACTTTTCTGCACATGATTGACATGCTGGTTTAAACCGCTTGCATTTACCAGCTGTTGTTTTTTTTTCTGTAAATATCCCTTTTAATATGCATTAAATGATGGTTTGAGAGATATGAAGCGTGGGGAAAAGGAATCCCCCCATACCAATGTCATCGGTGTTTGATGCTGACACACAGCTGACATAGCAGAATACGTACAGAACATGACAAAACATAAAAACCAACTTAGATACAGTCCCAATACGGTCAAGACACATGTCTGGACATGGGAAGGGACACAAGATGAAGATTTTTTTGCCTAATTTTTTCTCCAAATAGAGATTCATAAAGCCCACACCAGAGATTAATCAAATCCCTCATCAATTAAGAAAATACTTAGCCAGGGAGCCATGATGAATTCATCAATTAGGAAAATATGGGGGGGGAGGGGGGTTGTGATGTATTTGACTCATTTGAAGGTGCTAGAGTTCTTGAAGTTGCTAACCTATCTCTTGATGAACCGTATATGGAGATTATATTTTTACCAATGAAAGAGAGGATATAGAAAATGTTAATGCTATGAATTGAACTTTGAGATTGCTCACATGTTGGGTTCTTTTTACATGAGCCTTTTTATTATATTTAGGGGATATAGGTTATGATTGATGTTAATTGTATGTTTTGCAATTACAACATTGTTGGATAGTTACATTAGGCTGTGTACCATATATTTTGTGTAATGACAAGAGAGCTTTGTGAAGAATTTGATTATAAGTTAATTAAAAGTATCAATATTTACATTTACGTTGGAATTTCTTATGTAAAAATATATGTTACTTTTTTTTGCCATGTCCTGCTGTACCCGTCTCCTCGTTTTTTAGAAATTGCCACATGGTTTTGTTGTACTTGTATTGCGTGTCTGTGCCGCTGCTTCATAGTCTGAGGGTCAATCCACCATTTAAGGTGGGGTAATATCCATTTAAAACAGAAAGGATATGTTTCCTTTTGAGCATTTTTTATTTAAAAGATTTTGTGGTTTCCATAAGCTTTAACATTATCTAATATATATTGATGAGAACAAGATCTAGTATATACTGATTTAAAGCAAAAGAAGTACTCTAATAACTAAAGGATTGAGATCCATCTAAATGATTAATTCCTTAACTGAATTTTTTAGCTGATGCTTTCTTCAAATATTGAGGTGGACGCCATGTTTGTCCAACATGGTGCTGTTGTGAAATGGTTGACTAGCCTTTTGCTCGAAGTTTCAGACTAGTAAACTTGGCCTAAAAGAGTCCAAAAGTAGGGTACAAATAGATAAAGAACCTTACATAAATAAGATTTCTTTTTTCTTTTTCCTTGACCAAACAGCAAAAATGATCTTTTTTCTTTTACCCCTTTATTGATAATCACAAAAATGTATAAATACAATAAACTATATATGCATGGACATTTAGTAGGTTTTGCAAATGCTTTTCGAAACTTCAGATGGTTCTCATTTCAGTTCTATGGCATAGGTGCATATATTTATAATATGAATAAAACCTTTATGGTGGTAACATCTGTCATCTTTTGGTAAATGCTTTTCATTATTTCGTCTTTATCCTTGTGCACAACCTTCTAGCCATGAAATGACAAAAATATGTACAGTTGATAATTCACATGAATGAGCCAATCTGCCATCCGTTTTGGGCCACTAGTCTGATACAGATTACTCTTGTAAATGCCTTGTATGCCCCTGCTGCCTTATTTGGATTACATGTTATAAAAAAAAGGGAAAAAAGAAGTAACTTTTTCAGTGTTACAGTATTGCTGTAATGATTTTCTAACTTGCAAGGTATTTTATTATTATTTAGTTTTCTGTTACTATAGAATTTTTACTGGTATTTTTCTAGCTTACTCATTTGGATGTCGTATTTCTGATCCAAACTCTGAAGAAAAACTTGATCATGCAAGAAACTATATGAATCTAGAGTTGTCTCCATTTCAATAAAGTTCCCAATAGAATTAATTATGTATAGTTTAGCTTTTTATGTTATTCATAAGAAAATTTTGGGTTAGGCCTGTTTCAACTTTGTTTTTTTTTTTTGCCAAAAGGCCCGTTGCAACTTTAATCCCTGTAAAAAAGTTTTCTCTTTGGTCCAGATTTTAAGTATTGACACTTATTCTAAATGTATCTCATGGTCTGATTATTATCAGTTTTTAACAAATTGCTGATAGCTGGCAACATTAGGTCCATCTAGTGAGAAATAGAAGGGAAGTTTTAGAACATTAAGAAGTTGAATAGGCTATAGCCGTAAAAGGCAAGTTCATTGGCTGCTCCTTGCAGAAGATGCCTTCCTTCGTGTCATGCGTGTATCATTTAGGTAACTCTTTGAAGATTTTAAATGCCACAATATGATTCTAGAAACCTCTATGCTTAGCTAATTTCTTTATAGTTAGTTTTTTCAAAGCAGACCTGTGCAATGAATTATCTCAGGAAGTCTTATTGTCAACATCTACGAGTGGAAATGTTTCCAAGGATTTCTTTTCTGAGTTTCATTAGGATCTGAAAGAAACTGGAAAAGTTATTATTCCTGCTTGGAAGAGCACATCGATTGGAATTTAATTTGATTCTTGTAAGTAGAAAAATGAACATTTTGGTTTTAACTTTGTTTATTTGTTTTCTTGGAGTACCTATGTTTGTTTAGCAGCTAATTCATATCCTGAAAGCTTATCTGATATCTGTGGTAGGATTTATTCGGTTTATCTAAAAAACCTCAGATGAATTCATTGGACTTTAACCTGTTTTCCACAGATATATTGTATGTCTCTTACTGATCTAAGCATGCGACTTTTTGTGCTTGATATATATCCTATATTTTTCTCTTAATTTTCTGATGACATGATTCCTTTGGGTTTGAATTTTTTTTGATGTCATAGGCTTCTTATTTCTCACTTGATAGTTACTCTTGTTGTTACATGATAATAAATGCTCCGTCTTTGAGTATTTGTATTATTGATTTTGGGCAGTCTTTCCAGCAAAAAGTTTTTTGGATGCCGAGAGATGGTGCATGTCTAACTAATGGAGAGATGGGTAATGATAATTCTTCAAGATCTGAACCAAAGCGTGGTCATCAGTGGTTTGTGGATGCTGCTGCCGCAGAATGGTTCAGCAACAAGAAGCAAGCAATAGAATCCATTAACAGCCGACCAGTTTCGGGAATTGCAGGGTCGGGAATTGCAGACTTCAATGTTTCTCGTTGGCACAATGCCTCCAGTTTTCAGTCAATTCCTGGTCAATTCAGTGACCGCCTTTTTGGATCTGACCCCCTGCAAACTGTCAGCTTGGTTGATAGGAACATTTCTTCTGTTGACAGCGGAAATATGAGTATGGGAAGAAAGGATTTTGAGGATCAATATGGTAATAGTTCATCTGTGGGTTTGTCCATGTCCCATACCATTGAAGATGCCTCTTCATGTCTCAGTTTTGGTGGAATAAGGAAAGTTAAAGTAAATCAAGTTAGGTATTCCAACAATGGCATGCCAGCGTCAATGGAACACCCCTATGGTAGAGGAGTTAATAGCACAGTTTCATTGTCTACTGTTTACAATAAAAATGATAATGCTATGTCTCTGCGCCCAACTTATGGTAGTGGGGATGAAAATACCATCTCAATGGGCCCCACATTTACTAAGGCCGATGACAGTTTTATTTCAATGGGTCACACCTTTAACAAGAGAGATGGAGACTGCATATCTGTGGGCCACAATTACAAGGGAAATGAGAGTATCTTGTCAATGGGTCAGCCTTTTGACAAGGTGGATGGCAATTTTATTTCAATGGGTCAGTCATATGAGAAGGGAGATGCCAATTTAATTTCATTGAGCCCTTCCTATGGCAAGGGGCAGGTAAATTTCATTTCAATGGCCTCTGCATATGGTAAACCAAATGAGAGTCAGATTTCAGTGGCACCCTCTTTTGGTAAGGAAAATGATAATATCATACAAATGGGACCGCCCTATCATAAGGCAGATTGTAACATCACAACAATGGCTCCAACACAAGACAAAGGAGAGTCCAGTATTCTATCTGTGCATCAAAATTACAACAATGGTGAGAGCAATACCATATCTTTTGGGGGCTTCCGCGATGAATCTGAGACAAACCCCTCTGGCAGCATTTTTAGTGGCTATGACTTATTGATGAATAATCAGAATTCAGCACAAGCTTCAGAAGTGCCTAGGCAGCAAGAGTTCGTTGAGTCGAATCCAGATTCAAATGTAAATAGTACCCCTAAAAATAATTCTAGAACTGATACCAACCCAAAGCAGAAAGAACCAAAGACAGCTAAAATGGTTTCTCCCAACAATTTCCCTTCCAATGTCAAAAGTTTGTTGTCAACTGGTATGCTAGACGGGGTTGCTGTGAAGTATGTTTCCTGGTCTCGAGAGGTGAGTTATTTCCTATGCTTAACTTTTCACCAGTGAAATTTCTCTTATGTATGGTAAACTTTTCATTGGCAGAAAAACCTTAAAGGATATATACAAGGGACTGCGTATATGTGTGGCTGCGAGGACTGCAAGTTTGAAAAGGTAAGCAAATTTTATAGTCACACTGCTTTTCAGCTTCCTTGTAAGATGCCAACTGAATATGTCCTTCGTTGCTAAGCATCTCTTTCCCTTCCACTGTTCTCAGCTAGTAATGAGAAGAGAACTAGATTATAAAATCTGAGTATCATTGCTCTACCTTTCAAAATCTATTCTGCAGGCTCTGAATGCATACGAGTTTGAGCGCCACGCTAATTGCAAGACTAAACACCCCAACAATCACATTTACTTTGAGAACGGAAAGACCATCTATGCAGTTGTTCAAGAGCTCAAGAGCACTCCACAGGAGCTGCTTTTTGATGCAATTCAAAACGTGACAGGTTCTCAAATCAACCAGAAGAACTTTCGCATATGGAAAGGTAAGCTGTTTTAGTTGACTGACCTGATGCTTACAGAAAGGTTCATTTTATAAATTCTCTCTCAAATTCCTTCTTCCATTTTCTCAGCATCATATCAAGCTGCCACCCGTGAACTTCAACGTATCTATGGAAAGGATGATATTGTTGTCTCATCTTGAGATGAAGACTCTGCCCTTTAAATCTTGTGAGGTGGGTCAGATCTGTGCATAGCAGCTTGTGTCTTATACTAAATTACAGACTTGTTTTGGGATTTGAATAATTTGAGCAGATGGATGCTAATAGATACCTTGGCTTTCCAAATTTTCTAAATGAGACCTTTATTTATTTCAATTATCATATTTTCAGTGAGAAGTATGAATTTTAACTGTTGTGAGTGCATATAATTGAAATATAGAGCTGCTGCATCTATGTCAGTCATGGCAGCAAAACATTCCCCCTTGAATATCTTGGGGAGGAACTCTATGGACCTTGTCATTCTAAATTCTCTACCCATAGATCATTTAGCATAGGGGGATCCAAAGTGGGGTTTATTTATTGATTGAAACTATTGCAACCAGATGATGCACACTTTTCTTACCTGGGTTACGTGCGATAAATATGCCCTCAATTGGTATTGGTGTTTTATGTCCTGCATGGAAGTCAGCATGATGCGCGAAGGTCTAGTGGTTGAATGGTGATAAATCATATGATGGGCAAGGAATACTCAGTAAAGAGGTGTACATGCTAATAGATTCATTCTTAGGCCTTTTGAGTTGTCATCTTTGAACATGCGTTGATATTTTTTTTTATTATTCAACTAAAGAATTTTTGACAAATGACAACTCAAAAATACTTTAGAAAATTGTTTCATGCATTTTTAATGAAGTTTCTCGAAATTTATCGATGGTATTAGTAAGATGATATATATTATTTAAAATATATTAAAAATTAATTAAAAAAGTATGATATGCGATAATTTTTTTAAATTTGTTTATAATATTAAAAAATTCCTAACAATATAAAAATCAAAATCAGAATTTTAATATTACGTCAAATTTGAGTTGGCGTTTGGGTTTTCATTCGAAATGCCTGGACACAATTTATTTTTAACAAAATGATAGGTATCCCCAAATGTTCAAGATTAAATACGTAGATCATGACACGTGTACATTGGACATGTGGAGTAATCATGGAGATGGAGAATTTAGAGGTGTTCATAGGTTGGGTCTTAGCTATATATTAATATATTATATCTAGGTTCGAGCCCTATTCAGTCTGATCAGTTGGGCTTAAATCTAAACTCAAACTCATTTATATAATTTATTATTGAAGCCCAGGCCTAGTCTGATTTTATTTATTTATTTATTTACATTTTGATTATTTTGTTTTTTTTATTTTTTATTCTTTTATTCCATTTAAAATTTAATTTGGTTTGTCAAATTTACATATTGTTGATTTTCATATTAAATATATATAATGTTTATGAATCATTAATATTTTAAATACATATAATTACATTATATTTAATAAAAAATATAAAAAATTTTAATATTAATAATGTTTGAGCCGAGCTAGGCTAGGTTTCCAAAGGCAAAGCTCGAGCTTGGCCTGAAAATTCATCGGGCTTAAGTTTTATTGTCCAAACCCGTTCATCGAGCTTAGTTTTTTGTCCAAATCCATTAAAAAATCGAACTAAAGTTTCAGATTTAACGGGCTATCCGACCCTTAAACAATTCTAATAGAGATCATGGCACGTATATTTTCCAACATTGCAACCCAAAATGCAATAATGAGATTAATTTATATGTATTTATAACACCTTGCTTAAAGGTACCTAAAACTTTCCTAAAATCAAAGCAACCTAAAATTAAATTTTAATTCCATTTAAGGTTCAGTCCTCAATTGTAATTATAAATGGGGGAAGGGGCTTTATGTCTTTGTATTCTCATAAATTTAGTGAGAGAAGCATTAATCTCCTGCCTAATTGTGGAGCACCAATTTCAGTGTGTCAATTTCCACCCGCCAATTTTACAAATTATTTTATCATTTATTTCTGTACTAAATGCAAAAAAAAAAAATTAATTGAGGCCAGCAAAAATTACCTTCAATGCTTCGAATTTTTAATTGCCTTTACGGTGCTTTCTCTTGGTAATAAAGAAGTTTAAAACTTTTAAATCTCAAGTTTCATTAATTATACGTTTAATCTAATTTGATATTTTTTGATTTTGTTTATTGATTTATATTTCATAAATGTATTATTTGATGTATTAAAAATTACAGATTCAAGTTAATTTGCCTTTATATTATGATTTATTGTTGAATTTTTCCACTAACATCAATTTCACTTATTTTTGTCAAATTTTGAAACAAAAAATAATGAAATTTACAAAAATCATCACTTGCATTAAAGAAATATTTCATAAAAATATTTTAAATCTGGTATTTTTATTAAAAAAATAACAAAATTAAAATTATAGTGATAAAATTAATAAAATTAAAATGTAGTGACAAAATTCAATATTGAGTTATAGTATCACGATACAATTTTTTCCGTAAACTCTAAAAATTATTTGATCTTGCTTGTAATAAAAAAACATTTAAGAAAAGGCTATTCTCCAGAAGAAGCGTGACCCTTTAAAAAACCATGGAGAAAAAAAAAATTCCTAGTTGCCTTAAGTTCCAAGCCACGAGTCTTAAATGAAGGCGTTAAGTAACTTACGGAAATTAAAGCTTTATAAGACAATGCATTTCGTTGTTACCAGCATGCAACTTTTATATATAGGAATTAAGAATTTAATTTCCACTTTTAATGGAAAAAAAAAGCCACGAGAGAAAGAAAAGATTAAGCATCTTTGGCTTCTAGTTTTTTTTTTCCTTACTGCCAGAGTGTCACCAAATTAGCTTGTGTGCATCTCGAGATTAATTTTTTTCCAAACGATTTTAAAGGTACATCTTGCATATCGATTTAGTACATTCAAGAAAATAAATTTCTTTATGTGTAAGTCCCAAGACTTTTAGTATTTATTTAAGGATTTATATATGATACACTGAGTGTATAGTTTTCATATACTGTTAATGCACCAGAGGTTGACATCTCATCAATAAGCTCTTATAAGCAAATTTAAAAAATTTATTTATATTTATTTTTAAGGGCTTGGCATATTTTTTAATTTGCCAATTGATGATGTGTCAACCTCTGATGCATTAACAGTGTATAGAAACTATACAATATCAGTGCATCATATACAAACCCTTTATTTAAATGATCATTTTCTTTTTAAATTTTTTAAGACGTTTAAATTTTGCATGCGATATTCAAGTTTTTAGTGTCTCTCATCCCATAAATCATAAGATTTCATTGTAACAAAAAAATGAAGCATCTTTGTAGTGTATGTGTATATATTTATATAGGATAATTATTTTATGAGTTTGTATATGATGCATTGACAGTGTATAGTTTTTATACATTGTCAATGCATCAAAGGTTGACATCTCATCAATAGGCCCTTATGAGCAAATTAAAATTTTTTTTATATTTGCATATAAGGGCCTATTGATAAGGTGTCAACCTTTGGTGCATTGACAGTGTATAAAAATTATACACTGTCAGTGCATCATATATAAATCCTTATTTTATACACTATCAGTGGAGTTTCTTTGACTTCACAAGCGAGGTTAGGATGATTACATATGTCCTTTAAACATATTAAGAAAATAAAAAATAAATAAAATATGATATGTGTAATCATCCTAACATTGCTTACAGAATAAAAAAAACTCTATTGATAGTATATAAGATATTAATATATATATATATATATATATATATATATATATATAATGTTATGCTATTGATAGATTTCTTTCCTAGATTGCAGTAAAGGACTATTTTTAAAAGTGAAAGAATATTGGGAACATTCTTGTTGATACATGGTACAGCAAGGTAAAGTTAAAAGTGAATGAATATTGGGCTGTTGCTGGCAAAGAGCACAAAGCTACCTCCAGATCTGCCATCGACGTGGGTTGGAGTCCCCCTCCTGCAAACTCTATCAAACTCAATACAGATGGCTCATCTATTGGGAATCCAGGAAGAGTTGGTTCTGGAGGAACTTTCCGAGACAGTAATGGAAGGTGGATTGGTGGCTACGCTCGTTTTCTTGGAACATCAACAAAGTATTTTCACAGAACTATGGGGACTCCGAGATGGACTCCGACTTGCTGTTGAAAAGAATTTAAACAATCTTATCATTGAAACTGACTTCCAAGAGGTTGTCAGGTATGTTAATTGTTACTTAGAAAGAACTCATATTTATAATGCAATTATTTCCTACTGCAGGGAACTCCTCCGGAAGCTGAGGAACGCCAAGTTAGTCCACGTGTTTAGAGAAGCAAATTTCTGTGCGGACACTATGGCAAAAATGGCGAGTTCGATGGTGGAACATTTTGAATATTTTGACTCACCTCCAGCTCAGTTAACTTCTGCTGTTTTGTTTGATTGTATGGTTGTTACAATACCCAGAAATATACTGAATTGTAATCCCATGCTGGGATAACTTTGTTATTTTGTTCCCTTTTTTTTTGGTACATTATTTTGTTCCGTTATTCACCAAAAAAAAAGTAAAGGACTATTTTTTTTTGCCATCTAACAGTAAAGGACTATCTATACTATATTATATTTTTGTCTCCTCCTCTCCATTTGAGTGACACTTGTCCATTTAATTTTTTTTTGCCCTCAACAACTTTTTTTTTATTTAGGTCCCTTTATTTCTTTTTCAACAATTTTTTTAGTTAAATCTTTAACATGTTTTTTATATGACTCTTTAATTTTTTTAATCTAGTCCTCTATTATTGTTTTATGGTGTCGCTTTATATTTTTATTTATTTGCTTCTTTTACTTATATATATTTTGCTTTCGAATGAAATTTATCATATGAAAGGGTTTTTTTTACCTCTAAATCTTGCAGAAAAAAATACTTTTACTTTGCATATTGTACTTTGGAGTAAATATAAATATTTTAATTAATTATTCTTAAAATAAAAATACTTACAGAGCTAATTTTTCTTACTTATTTGTTAAATTGTCTGAACCATTATACTGTATATATATTTTGATGCTTTTAGTTTTTGTTGTTGTTGCATCATTATCTTGATTTGTTTGTTTCTAGCACAAATTATCTGTTTATCATACTATTTAACTTCAGTATTATGTATTTTTTTAAATCCAAGCTAATCCAAATTTATCAAAAATCATTTTTGGATATTTGTTTGATATATAAGCCCTATCCTTAGTAAATATGTTTCTCTTTTGTACTAAATAATATGAAGGAAATAAATAATTTTATGACCAACAACTTTTATCTAATAATCAATTTTACTAACTTTAAAAATTATAAAATAAAAATAGATCCGCAGCATCGCGTGGGTTTTTAACTAGTTGTTTTAATGGTGATAACCAACTTGGAGATGACCAAGAACCCATCCAAAACAGTTTTGCTTGGATTTTTTTGCATGGTCTCTCTTTGCGTGTTTGTTAGGGCTCTTGTCATTGTAGTTGGTACGATGTCTTGCATTGGAAATCCACATCAGAAAACCACAAAAATCGGTGAGTGAAATTTTTTTCTTTATTTCTCTTAATTTTTGTTTTGATACATTTGGACAAGTAATCTTACTGAAATAAAGAATTCAACGCTCTATCAGAATACGATATTCTTATTATATTTTATTTTGGTTCTGTTTATCAGATTCACCAGTGGATCCCACTTTGCTTACATCCACAAGAACAAAATCTTGATTGGAAGTCTCTGCTGTTTCAGTGGTAGTGGCCATCTTCTCACCACTGCTTGGAGCTGCCTTGTCAGTGTCCGAATCTGCTGACTGCTGATCCTTGCTCTTGCCCCACAAAACTAGGTAGAGGCCAAGAACAATGACGATTGCTCCAATAACCCTACATAGATTTGCAGTGAGTTGGCCTAAATCAGTTAAAAGATCATGCAAACTTATAGCATTTGTACTAAAATCTTTGAATAAATTAACCTTCATTGCATGAATCTGACATGACGAGCTCTTTTCCAGTGTTTCAAAACCAGAACTAAGTTCTTTCCGAGTGTTTCAAGACCAGAATAAAGATGAAAAGATATTTACCTTCCTAAATACATTGTCTCAGAAAAGATAAAGGAGCTCATAATGGCGACGATCACCATGGTTAGAGGATTAAAAGCAGCATAAAATGCAGGTCCCTTGGATTGAATTACCACTGCTCCTACATAGTAAGCAACCCCAGAACAGATAATTCCCTGCAGGGTTACAGATTTGAGTATGGTTGCAATAGAATGAGAAAAATTGTTGAGTTTTAATTTCCACAAGAATCATGATTAGTGTTAAAGTTTGGCCAGAAGGGCTTAATTCAAATCCAAATGAGTGATGGTTGGCTGAGATAAGAATTTCTTACTCCGTAAACTGCAGCAAGGAGTTTGGAATCCCAGTGTATGGCCCAAGCTGCAGCATTGCCCCTTTCAATTACCAGGGCAATGATGGCAGCTTCAGTTGTGCCCATGAAGCAAATTAGAGTTGCCAGAGAGAGCTCAGCAGGGTATGATTTTAGTGTAATTGCCTATAGAAGAAAACAGACAATCTTGTTGATTATGAATGATGAAATCCTGCTAGCTAGCTTGATCCAAAGAAAAAGTTTGAGTTGAGGAGAATTCTTACCTGAAGAATTACAAAACAAGCCCAGCAGACACAGCCTACAAGGATCATGACAGCACCCTTCAGGGGATCTTCCTTGGTTGCTGCAGCAATGTTTGTAGAGTGGTGGTGATTGTTGACTTTTGTCCATGGCAAAGGCAACATTGGCCCATTAACCAGAGTCATAATCAGTGCTCCTCCAACAGTTCCAATGGTCCCCAAAATCTTTGCCTGGCCATGCGGTTTCCTCAAATCAACCTTCTCAAGCCTGCAAATTTTCTTCACAAAATTAAGCTCACAATCCACTATCCAACTCATCCAATTACATTCTTTAGGTAACTAGAAACATACCTAAGAACCCAAGCTAGCAAAAACACAAAGGCAGGAAGAACATTGCACAAGGCAGTTGCTACTGTTGCTGTTGTATACTTCATACCGGTATAATACAAGTTCTGATCAATTGCAGGCCTGCAGAGAAGATCGAATGTTAACATAGAATATATTTTGTAGATTATGATTGTAAGATTTTTGCTTGTCGGTCAAGGTTCCTTACTCCAATAAGGCCAGTAGAAATATCTGAGCAAAGACAGACAAGGTCATCTTTGGCCTTACTTTCCTGTTAAAATTCATCAGAGTGGTATTTCAGAACAGATTCCAAACTCATTTAAAAACTTATTAGAAGAAATATAGAGAGAAACAGACCTATCGAAAACAATGGCAAAAGGAGCAAGAGCAAGAGTGGCAAGGGCGAACTGGTAAACTACCAAGACATGTTGGCTCAAACCCTTGTTAAGAGCAAACTTGGCGACTATGGGCAAGCCTGCAGTTCCAAACCTCATAAAAAACATGGCCAAATATGGCATAGTTTGATTGTAAATGCCAGCTGAGGCCTTCATCGTCATGCTATTTTTTCTCTCTTTTATTTCTCTACGACAAAATGGAGATTTCCTTGCGGAATGAAGCAGATGATGCATACACTTATATACACATTTCATTTTACTTTTGCATTTTAAAATTACAACTTTAATCACTTAGGCATGATTTGAACGGTAAAGTTGGCAAATTTTTTGTGTGGATATGAATTTGCCTCAATAATTGATACCTATACTCAAAGAGCTATGTTCGAGTATTTGAGCTCGAATATTTGTACTCCAAATAATTAAAGATAGTGGTGATATAGAAAAGAACTCCTGAATACGATTCAATTATAACGATAAATATGATAGTATAATTAAAAATTAAAATGTTCTTATCTATTGAAAAATTGAAAGCTTAAGCGCTGTATAATGTCTCCAAAAAAATATGTTCAATTCAATTTTTTGTAAATTTTTAATTATAATATTTGAAAGAAATACATGATTTGTGAAATTATTTACAATAAAATATAATCTTAGATTAATTACAGTCTGATTTCAAAGCGGTAAGAAGATTGTGACAAACTAGAATATGAAATTTTACAATTTCAGAAAAAAATTTTTCTGGCACAACAATTAGGTAAAACATTTAGAGTAATTTAAACAAAATATTATTTTAAAATTTTTTAAACTAAAATTATAAAAATGATTCTAAAACTAAACTTAGTATTGCCTAACTATTGTATGTTGATGAGTACGACACCACAAGTTTAGTAAATAGATTAAGGAGATTGGTGAGAAAATGTGGGCCTGTAAACAAACAGAACACGAATGAATAAACTGATGTTTCTATTCGTTTGTTTGTTTTTTAGTATCATTTGTGTTTGTTCGTGTTCGTTAACAAATGTGATTTTTAAGTTCGTGTTCGTTCGTTTGTTTAGTAAGGATTATTCGTTAAATGTTTGCGAAGAAGCTCCTTTGTCCTAAACGAACGCGTTTACAAACATGTAAACAAATGCTTGCGAATATTTAAATAAATGCATTTGCAAACAAATGTTTATAAACCATTAAACAAATATGTTCACAAACACATTCATGAATACATGTTCATGAACAAGTGTTCATGAGAACAAATTAAATATTAAAAATCCTACATAAAGATTAAATCCCACAAGCAAATTAAAATCATCCAACACGAAATCTTAAATACAACACAACTTAAGTCAACAATGTTTTATTAAAATTGATAATTACAATTTTAAGTACACTTTGTATCATATACATATGTGTGTGTGTGTGTGTGTGTGTGTAATGTATATATAAATGATCAATGGAAAAGAATGAGATCTTAATTAATTATGAAACTCTTATTAATTTAATTTCAGTACATTATGTTTAAAATTTTAAAAATAATTATTTTAAGCATAATTAACTAACTCAATTTTATAATTATTTTATTATTATATCTTATAAATTTTTTAAGCCAACAAAGTTGTATTGTATAAATATGTTTAAGAATTAGATACTAAAATTTTAGATTAATGTCTTAAAAATAGGGTATATATTATATAACTTATATAATGTAAGTAACTTTAGAATTTTAGTAAATAACAAACGAACAATAAATGAACAATAAATAAACAACAAATAATTTTTTAAATGAACGAGTTATAAAGGAACATAAATGAATAAACACCAAATGACACTTTAAATGAACGAACAATAAATGAGCTTATTCGAGAAAAAAAATGAACAAACCACACTTTTGTTTATGTTTGGTTCGTTTAATAAATGAACAATAAAATATTATTCGTGTTCGTTTGTTAAGCTTAATAAACGAACCTAAACAAACAAAAACTGAATGGATTCATGAACAGTTCGTCGAACGTTCTGTTTGTTTACACTCCTAAAAACTGAAATTAAATAGTGAAGGACAACTTGCGTTATCATTTAGAAATTAATTTAAATTTGTTGAAAATTAAACATCTTTCAATGTTAGAGAAAAAAATTAAAATATTAAATTAATAATTATAATTCTTTTTTTTTTAACTCGAGAGAAAATGGAATTCAAACTTTATTTTTTCAATAAGGAGACTATACACCATCATTTAGTTAAATCTTTGGGAAGCTATAATTAATTATTTTTTAGCATTTAATACTTGTAAAATATTGATATTTAACTAGGTGCAACCTACACACAGAAAGGTTATATGTGAGGGGCAAATGTTTATTTGAACATTCCAAACAAAGAAAGAAAATACATTAATTGAGATCTTGTATAGATGAAGCATAGTGTATCAAATATGCTTGTAAATGCCAGACCTTGATCTCAAGATATTTGTAGACACCTAATTTTGTCCAAATTGGTAATATTAAACTCAATTGGACTCTCAAAGTCCAAATTAAAACATTGGGCTTCAAGGCCCATTAAAATAAGCAAAATTTTATTTTTTTTCATTTTATTTTTATCTATTCTTTTTATTTTATGATTATTTTATGATTATTTGTTTTTATTTTTATTTTTATTATCTGTTTTTATTATTATTATTATTATTATTATTATTATTTGTATTTATTTTTATTTTTATTATTTGTTTTGTTATTATTATTATTATTATTATTATTATTATTATTATTATTATTATTATTATTATTATTATTATTATTATTATTATTATTATTATTATTAGTAGTGCATTTAATGGGGTTACATAACGCCATAGCCGCCAGCCACCCTCAGCCCTTTTGGCAGGCCGGCCAGGTAGTCTGCCAACCACCCATAGCCCTTCTCCCCAGGTTGTCTCGTCTGTCACCACCCTCACCACCCAAGCTTCAAGTTCCCACTACCATTTTCCACATCAAGGAGAAAAACCCCAAATCTCATCAACACAAACCAAAATCCTCACTATCACTCCCACCAGACGACCTAAAGAACCCTTCCTCAAGCTTCTGGCTAATCACCATTTTTCGACCCTCCTTCAACACACCACCATTCCAACGCCCCAACACAGCTACTGCCATTCATTGCCTCCACTGCCTCTACTCATAACCCCCACTTCAAGTTCATGGCCAACCCTCAACCAAACTAAAAACCACTGAAACGCCACCCAAAAACCAAACACAAGTCTAAACCAAAAACTACCTGCACCACTACTGTTCACCATTTCAATCCAGCCAATGTAAAACCGCCACAGACAGCCATGGTAATCCTTCACCACCTGAGCCACTGTGACCCTAACCCTTTACGCCACTGCCATTTTGACAACCCGAGCCCGAGACCCACTCCAACCCAGAACCTCCAACAGATATAGACCCACCTGTAAAAGAAAACAACCACAAAGCCCACACAAAACCAAAAACCATAACAAGAACCAACAACCTCGAAGACATTCGAAACCATCAACAAAAAAACAAAAATAAAAAAAAACAAAAACAAAAAAGGGGAAAAGAGCTTTCGGGAAAGCCAAATCTACGGGGTTAGGGGAATTTTTGGGTGGATTCAGATCTGGGTAAAGGAAGAAAGGAGGAGAATTTTTGAGGTTTCCGACAGACCACCGACGACCGAGCACGACGACCGACAGCGGACCCAGCGGTGGTGGAAAATCGCTTGGGCAGAGGGCTTCAAAGCTCTGAAGTTTTTTTTTTGGTAAAAAAAGGGTGAAAATGAATTAAGAAAAAAAAGGGGTGATTTTATAGCCGAAAAAAAAAAAGAGGAAGTGATCCGCGTTAGACCCGGATCCGACCTTGGATCCGCCCGCCTGGTCAGCTGAGGAGGGAAAGACCCGCGCTCCGACCCGACCCGACTCCAGCCTCTTCGCCTGACCCGCGTGCCAGCCAGACGACCCGACCCGTTCCGCTTGCAGATTTGGGTTTTGCTGTTTGGGCCCGGATTTTGGACTCTTTAGAAGGCCTTTTGGGTTTTGAACCCAAATTATTTGGGTATAATTTCTTTTTCCTATTTATTTTATTACTTTGTTTTCATATATATCATTGTTAATTAATTTTTTGTTTTAAAAAATAATAATAATAAAATTAAAATATTAGTCAATATAATTTGAATATGAAAATATATAATTTATTTCATTGATAAGAAAGTATATATTTAAAAAATAAAAAAAATAAAAAATGTTAAATAAAAAATAAAAACCCATGTGTATCGTATTATATGCTTGCATCATATGTATAAATAGTAATTTAAAAATTAAATCAATTATGTCCGATGATGAGATGTTACGGAAGTCACAAGTAGTGATTCTTAGCTGATCCCTAGATGAGAAGAGTTGTACTAAATGTTGCCAAAAGTATTGGAATATTTAGTATGATTTTTCAATAATTTAATTTTTTGTTAAAAATAAAAAAAATAAGTTTTTAAAAGAAAATTAATAATAAATTTTAAATTTAATTAAATATATGCCCGATGATGGGATGTTACGGAAGTCACAAGTGGTGATTCCTAACTGATTCCTAAGTGAGAAGAGTCTACTAAATATTGTCAAAAGTATAGGAATATTTAGTATGATTTTTCAATAATTTAAATTTTTATTAAAAATGAAATGAATAAGTTTTTTTAAAACAAAGAAATATAAATAAATCAACAAATAAATAATGAAATTTAAAATTAAAAAATTCATTTGCATCATATATTATTTGTTTGCATCATATGCATTCACTTAATTTCCAAATAAACGTGAATCTTCTGATGATGAGATTCTATAGAAGTCACAAGTAGTGATTCTTAAGAAATCTCTAGGTGAGGAAAATTATTTCAAATATTGCCAAAAGTATTGAGGTATTTGATTTAATTTTTCATTGCAAAAAGGTTCACATTTATTTTTGAAAAATAAAATTTAATTTTTTAAAAATATTTTATTTTTCAAAAATAAAACAACAATGATATTTTACAAATAAAAAATAACTTTGAATAAAAAGAATAAAATTGATTGCAATAAAATAGGAATTAATTCAAGACCATTTTATTAAAATCAAAGGATAACACATGATTATAATGGTACCGTTTTTTAACGGGAGTCGTGGGGTGCTAATCCTTCCCCACGCGTAACCATACTCCCGGACCCAACTTTGTTTTCACAGACCCAAATTGTCTTTTTAATAAAATTTAATTTTTTTTGAGATTTTGTTAAAAAGATAAATTTTTTTAGGTGATCAATCACACCTAGTTAAAAAAGATTGGTGGCGACTCCCTTTGTTTTTAAATGTTTTCAAAATCGTCGAGCGCGAAACCGTTACAACAATGTTAACTTTGATTTTCCCTGGACTAATTAGTGCAAACTGACATCTGTCCCCTTGTTTGATATCATTGTCAATGACAAAGTTCTTCCGGCCACCAATAAAGTATCCATTTTCTTCTGTCCTGACATATTTTACTTGCCAGGAGACAAAGAATTTGTCTTGGATTACAACAGTCATTTCAGTTGATTGTGGGGGCATGCATTTATCATTGAATTCTTTCGGTATGTCCTGGAAGAAGAGACAAGCGAGGTTAAATAAATACAGGGAGGGATCAAAATGAGTAAGCTTTAGGAATTACCACAAGATAGAGATATTGAACATTTTGGTTGGTCATCTTGCTTCCAAACAGAGGTGGATCATTTTCTAGTAAGCATTTGATAGCATCGTCAAAGATGAGTAAATAGTCTGGTTCTTATTCTTCTTCATAAGATTCATCAGAGGATGAAACGGTAATAAATCCAGATTGTAGCATTTTGCGAAATTTTTTGGGCGTTGCTGCAAGAGCTTGAAGAGCATAATTAAATAGTAAATAATTAAATTATGTAACTGGGAAAAAAACAAAAGTTTTATAGGGGTAGTTGAAGGATAAAACATGATTAAAAAAATGGTTTATAGGTTGGGTAAAGAAAATTGTTTTCTAGTTTGTTTAAGTTTATTTACCTCTTCTTGATTTATCAGTTCAATAGTGAGAGGATTGTGGACTTGATTATATGGTGAGATACTAAATTTGAGGTCTCGATTGTACCAGAAGAGTAGCAAGTTTTAAATTTTGATAGTGTTGGCCTTACCAAATCTTTCCCAGCCATCAGTAAAGTAAAGGTCTTCATTTTTGTTTTCAAGTAGGACTCGAAAAGTTTTTGGTAGATATGATCTCAAAGTGCAATACGTTGGTGCTTGGACACTGGCAAAATAAAGTCGTACAAATGTATGCGGCAAAACATGCAAAAACAAACTGTGCTAGTAACTAATTTTATTTTGCCAAACATTAAATATAGATAATCAATGAAAGCAAGGTGATCAGGTAAAGGTTCTATTGCTTGTTCAAGCATTATAACTGACTGGATTGAATCAAATATGGAGGATTAAGTATGATAATTATGCGGTTATTTATTTTTCAAGAGTTTGACGTCCAAATAGATTGTATAGGTGAACGGTTCATAATTTGAAGATAATGGAATTAATTAAGGGCAGTAAAGAAGTAGTTTTTTGTAATCAAAAGATTGCAAAGGAAAATAAAAAGTTATATATGAGATGGTTAGACAAGCATGATATATCATAAAAGTTGCAGGGTTTGGTAAAACAAGAGATATGGTTCAAAGTAGAGGAGATGATCTATCATGGAGGAGGAAAAAGAGAAAAAGATAGAAAGTTGTTTACTTACCAGAGTTTGTTGTTGCTCGTCATCCTGAAAGAAAACTTCAAAGTATTGGGATAGGTGATTTATGGAGTTATATGCCATGGAAATACAATGGAAAAGAATCTTGCTTGTTTGAGAAGGGATAATGAAAATTTAATTTTTGGGTATATATATTGAGGAAAGGCGAAGGAAAGGAAGGGATATCACTTTTGGAGTTGAAGAGATGTGGTATCTGATCCAAGCGAAATATGAGGGAAGTAAAAAAGGCATATATGATATAGATGTTACAGTTTTGATGGAACATGAAGAGTTATGTTTTTTTCACTCTATGGGTGGGTTTGTGAGTAGATAGGAAATGGGTGGTGGGATATGGTTGTGCAAAGAGTGTTGAGTTGTTTTTGTTTTTCTTTTAAAGTTCCAATATTAAATAGGTACAGTGAATAGTTTGGTTAATCTATTTTTGATGACGGGATAAGTGAGAAAGTAGAATAATGGTAGTTGGGATATAACTTTTGTTTCTTTTTTTTTGCATTGTATTTGTATGAAAATAAAAGTGTAGTTTAGTAGGAGTTAAATGTGTCGGAGATAATAAATTATGAAAATGACTGAAAGAACATAATATATTATCAAACATGAAGTACCTTTGTTTATATAGCATATAACCAAATAGTTAAAGTAGTTGTTTTGCTTGGAAAAAGTCAAGAGTCTGATACAAGGTAAATTAAACAAACAGATGTTTGCGATGAACAATTGGAATTAGAACATAGAAAAACAAAGATAAATCAATAGACCTATTCTGATTGAGTATCAGATATTAAGATCACATGAATTCAAACAGGCCTTTTCTGTAATGGTAGATTAAGGCTTGGAAGAGCTTTGGTTCAATCATTGCAAATTCACATTGGTTTTCTTATCTTGATGTTGTTATCAATCACAAACCTTTTCTAGCCTCCTCAAAAGACTTTGTTTTTCTTTGAATAAATATACGACACACTTCATATTTGTATGTTTTCTCGGAGGCATAACTTCAGGGGAGTCCTTTCTTTTGGCAAACAATTTTCATAAAATTGTCGTGGTATGTGCTGCGAGGAAAACCAAAATCTTTGCTTAGCAAAAGATGAAGTGGTATATATATGAAGAGCTAGTTGGTGGAGAAAACATTACCAGAATACATGATGTTTCAATATTGGTTCTTGTCATTGTGCATGCAAAGGTCGGAGGATTTGAATTTGGGTAGCAAATTGGTTGGTTTCCAAAATCTATATAGTAGTTAGTTGGTTCAGTATCCTCTTCAGATGTGTATGTGTCATCTATATCCGATATGTTGCTAGCTAGTCGAAAGTATAGGAAAAAAGTTAAATTAATCATGTTAAAAACCAAAGGAAAAAGCATGAAGGATCAAGTAGTTGGTTTTAGCAATTAGAATTGTCGTAACGGCTTCGTGCTCAACGAATTCGAAAAACATTTAAAAACAAAAGGAGTTGCCACCAATCTTTTTTGACTAGGTGTGATCGGCCACCTAAAAATATTTATCTTTCTAACAAAATCTCAAAATTAATTAAGTTTTATTAAAAAGACAAATTTTTGGTCTGCGAAAACAAAAATAGGGTTCGGGAGTACGGTTACGCGTGGGGAAGGATTAGCACCCCCACGACGCCCGTTAAAAAAACGATACCATAATAATCATGTGTTATCCTTTGATTTTAATGAAATAGTCTTGAATTGATATTTAAAATTAATTCCTATTTTATTCCATTTTTGAAGCATTTTATTATTTATCAAAATTATTTTTCCAAATTTTAAAAAAAGGGTTAGATTTTGTATATCGAAAGTGAGCGTGAACCTTTTTGTATTGAATAATTAAATCGAATACTCTAATACTTTTGGCAGCATTTGAAATAATTTTCTTCACCTAGAGATTTCTTAAGAATCACTACTTGTGACTTCTACAGAATCTCATCCTCGGAAAATTCACACTTGCTTCGAAAATGATTATGAATGCATATGATGCAAACAAATAAAATTATGCAAATGAATTCTTTATTTCAAATTTCATTATTTATTTATTTATTTATTTATATTTCTTTGTTTTTAACAAAACTTATTCATTTACATTTTTAATAAAAATTTAAATTATTGAAAAATTGTATTAAATATTTCAATACTTTTGGCAACATTTAATACAACTCTTCTCACCTAGGGATCAGCTAGGAATCACTACTTGTGACTTCCGTAGCATCCCATCATCGGACATTTTATTCAATTAATTTTAATTTTATTACTAATTTTAAAAATTCAATTTTATTTTCAAAAATTTAAATTATTGAAAAATCATACTAAATACCTCAATACTTTTGACAATATTTAGTACGACTCTTCTTACCTAGGGATCAGCTAGGAATCACTACTTGTGACTTTCGTAACATCCCATCATCGGGCATTTTGTTTAATTAAATTTAAAATTTTATTATTAATTTTAAAAATTCAATTTTATTTTCAAAAATTTAAATTATTTAAAAATCATACTAAATACCTCAATACTTTTGACAATATTTAGTACGACTCTTCTCACCTAGGGATCAGCTAGGAATCACTACTTGTGACTTCCGTAGCATCCCATCATCGGGCATTTAAATTTTGTCACTTGCTCAAATTTAAATTTCATTACTTTTGAATATGTCTTCTAATCAATAATAATAATTAATGAAAATGCAAATAAAAGAAAATTTTTCAAAAACTTTTATTTTACGACATGCATTCGTAATAATAATAATAATAATAATAATAATAATAATAACAACAACAACAACAATAACAATAACAAAACAACAATAAAAGCACAACAATAATAATAATAATAATAATAATAATAATAATAATAATAATAATAATAATAATAATAATAATAATAATAATAATAATAATAATAATAATAATAATAATAATAATAATAATAATTTTATTTTTTTTAATTTAAAATTTTTTTAATTTTTAATTTTCTGATTAAAAAATTTAACAAAATAAATAAATAAATAAATAAGCAAACAAGAAAAGAAAGAAAAAATGTTACCAAAATAGATTTGGGCTTGAAACTCAAAAAGAAGCCTTTCAAATTGGCCCAAAAACCGAGCCCAATAGCCTATTGAAGTGGGCTGGTCCTGCTGGGCTGAAGCAAGCCATGGACGAGTCGCGGACCGGGTCAGGGGCGGGTCGCCGAGTCAGCTGGGGGCGAGCGAATCGGGTCGGTTCGCAGGTTTGGAACCGGGTCGGTTGGCATGCGGATCGTTTGGGTCGGGCGCGCGGATCCTGGGTCCACACGCAGGTCTTCTTACCTTCTATAAAAGCCTCCTTTTTTTTTCTTTTCACTTTTTCCTTCTTTCTCCAAAAAAAAAATAGAGAGCCTTTGAAGCTCTCCCCGTGCGATTCCTGGCAAGGCGATTTTCGGCCGCCGCCTGGGCCGCCGTCCACTGCCGGCCAAAAATGAAAAAGCTACCGCTTTTTGGATTCCTCTTAGCTTCTAAGCCCAAATCTAGCATCTGTTTCACCAAAAAAATAACCTAGCCTCGCGAATCTGAAGTTGAAACCCTCGGCTTCCTCCCCTTTTTTGTTTTTTGTTTTTTTTCTCTCAGATCTGGTGTTGGTAGTCTTCGGGCTTCATGTTTTTGTTGTTGTTGTTGGTTTCTTTTTGCAGGTGTGCTTTTAGGTTTGGGAGGTTTTGGGGTTTCGATTTTAGGTTAGGGTTTCTTGTGGTTTTGGTGATGGTGATGTCGGTGGTGGTTGCTTTGGGTAGGGATGGTACAGGGGTTGGTTCGATGATGGTGGTGGTGGTCTGAGGGTTCGTTACTGGTGAGGGGTGGTTGTCTGGGCTCTCGGTGAGGGTTGAGCGTGAGTGGTTGAAGCTTCTGGTCTTGTGTGTGTTTTTTGCCGGTGGGGATGGTGATGGTCGAATGGGGGTTTTTTAGAGGGACTGGTATAGGGGTTTGGTATAGAAGGGATGGCTGGCAGGAGTAGCTGGTGGCCAGCGGTGATGGGATGGGTGACAGGGGACTGATTGGACAATAAACAATAATACTAATAATAATAAAGATAAAAATAAAAATAAAAAATAAAAAATAAAAAAAAAAATAATAATAATAATAATAATAATAATAATAATAATAATAATAATAATAATAACAAAATGGGATAAAATTAGGTGTCAACAAGAATTATTATTGAGACAAGCAATTTGAATTGATCAGAGTTTAATTAATGATGATACCTTTTCTTGATATGATTTGTTGCATAGTGAGTAAAGTAGTTGCTTTACTGTAGATGAATTCATTGAAACTGTTTTGGTTATTTAACTGAATTGCTATTAGTTCTCCAAATCGTAATACATGATCTTCAACAAATGTTGACCACCCATTTGCAAACCAAAGTCCTTGATTTGTTCGGATGAGTTGGACCATGAAAATTTTTGGTAACACTCCCTTTAGTGTACAATCCAAAGGTGCTTGGACGTGAGGGAAATATTCATTTGCAAACCAATCAAGTAATTCCTGGAGTGACAAGAACAATATTATCAGCAAGAACTTTCATTATTTTTTTTTATTTTACAGTGATATATTGTGAGAAAGGTAGTGAATGTGAGTTAAACATAAAAGAGTAAGTTAAATATCATGAATCAATAATTGCAGAACATCAACTTTTAATCTATATTTGAATAAGGCATGTGTAAAATTTATAGATCGAAATTTTTATAAATATATGTAAATATAAATGTAAATACATAGATGTTCCAAGTAGTATTAATCAGGATAGAGTATTGAGAAGTGGAACTTGTTTAACAGCATATAGATTTCAAAGTATATCAAGCTACATATAAAGTTCTAGATGGACAGGTTGGTTAAAATCATGTTTTATCTTGGTAATTGTTTAAGGTTTCATAAAATATGAGTAATATTTTGACGTTGAATCTGATAATTGTTAGGTCATTGAAAAATATAGGAATATAAAAGTACAAATGACTAACAAAAGCTAAAAATTTAGTTTTTTTTTTTAAGGAATTCAACACGGGAAATTCAAATGGATAACTTATTTGATATGAAAAGGGAAAATATTCATGAATAACATAGTTTCAGGTACAAAAGAGAGACATAGCAAATATTTTCAAGTTATTAAAGGAAGAAAAATTGAGGGGAAATTGTTTTTGTTTACAACAGTATTCTTCTGGTTTTCAGATGTGAAGTAAACATTGAAGAAACGCAGTGGCAGATTTGGGTTGTTGCTTTCTATCCCTGATAATGCAAGTATTCGGTGCCGAATGGGGAGTCGTTGTGATAATAGGTAGATGTAAGTATGAAGTCTGGAAAGTTAAAGGAAGCAAGAGTCTACCAGAAGAAAAATCAGTCAAAACTGATTTTTTTTTTGTTTCCAATGGTAGTTGTCAAGCTTGGAATGCATAGTGGAAGAGGAAGGTGAAAGTAATGGTATAAGAAGGGCTTGTTGTGTTCTTATTCAGTGAAACAAAGGTGATGTGACAAGAAAAGGAAATAGGGCTGGTCTGGTATTGATTCGAATCACATAAATGCAGATTTTGGTCAAGTATTTAGAAGATATTGGACTGACATATTGGATACTGTACGTAAGAAAGATCAGAGGGCTGACTTGTTTGAAAAAATGGGTTGATTTGGATAGTAATTTGATAACTTAAAATGATAAAATGGGCTGATGTAGATTGTAGTTTGATCATTTAAAAAGATATATATTTATACATGTACATATTTAAGCATTAAGAAGTTTTGTTCGCTAGAGAGGACAAAGTTTTTTGGTGTTGATTTTTGTTCGTTTCGCTTTTTATTAAGAGAAAAAGTGTATAATTTTTTTATTAATCAAGAGTGAGAAATAGGCATGTATAATTTTTTGTTATGATTTTGAGAATCAGAAAGAGTAATTATTATTTAATATAGTTAATTTTTTTTAATTCCTAATAGTTTAGAAGCAAAAATAATTCATAAGAATGTTTGTCAAAAAAGAGGAGAACATGGAAATGAAATTGTGTTGAATTTTAGCGGGATTTAAGTGTTATTGAAAAAAGTAGTATAAATTGAGATATGATTATTGTTAGAGATCTCCGTAAATTACATTTTTGATTTTTATAAGTACAAAATCAGGATAGAATTTAATTAATTTTGGTGATTAGATTTGGAATAGCTTTGAGAGCAAATTTTTGTTTGGTTGAAAATATATTTTGCTATTTTTGAGCATAATTGGTCATTGCAAGCATGAACTGGAAAGAAAGTGAAAAGATGTTAACACAGACAAAATAGCATCATGTCTTTTTAGCAAAGATAAAGAGAAAAGTAGATGTTTAAGAAAGTAATAGTTAACTATAAACAGAAAACCAAACTAAGGAAAGCAAAAGGTGAAACATGTAATTTTAGCTTTATTTTTTTAAGTTTTATATTCAATGTTGAGGTCCTACATCTGAAAACCAAGAAAGAAATTTAGGTGCTGGTGGTAGATATACAAGATCTTCTTCAACATCATTGCTGATCCAGTCATAATAGGATTTCCGTTTTTTGCCTGAACCATAATATCAAACAAATTGCAAAGATTTGTAAACCAAATTTCAAGGAAATAATGTAAGGCAAAAATGTTAGTATTCAGTTTGTTTTGTAAATGTTATTTTCATTGTTTTAGGAGAAAATAAATGAGGGTAGAGAAATAAATGAGAACCACAATTTTAAATGTTCATTTAAGAGGGGGGAAAATTGCACGATATTAGGAGAAAGGGATTATACACCAATACTTATACATAGCCAAATCAACTCAACCTAGTTGACTTCCTTGATATAAAATCTGTCAACAGGAATTATCTCTTACTATCGTCTTCATCTAGTAATTGTAAAAGTATCACCATTGAGATTTTTTTTCTTTACAAATCTCTCACAAATAAAATAAGCACACTTTTCTTCACATTAAGAATTTTGCCATATGTGATTTCTCTAACAAACCAATATTATGTCCTCATTTAAGGTGAATGACACACACAAGTTTTGGATGTGTTGATTTAACTCAGTTTTTAAAGTGATTAGTGAAGGTGTAGGCGGAGGCTTCGTAGGAGGCAGAGCTACTGCCTGATAATTCTATAATTTATAGAACTATTATGAATTTAATGATATATTTTATCTCTAAATTATTATTATTAGATTAAAATCCCTCATTTATTTATTAAATTTCCCTTAATGATGTAGGAACTCCAATTCATAAAGAAGTCAAAGATGTGAAGGACTTTAGTTCCAAATTCCATTCAAACACAAGACTTTGTTGATAAAGCTTCATGCATGGATATCTTTACTTACTGTTAAGAAAGATAAATTGTTGTAATTATCTTTTATGAAGATAAATTATCAAGATGGACTTTTTGCTAAGGATAAGGATAAACAAGAGAGCTGATAAAAGATAAATTTTCTTTGAAGATAAAGATCAAGCCTTATCAACCAATATTTTGAGCTAATCATCATCCTCACTGCCTCTATAATTGCCAGCTTCAGCACCATAAAAGAGAAGGCAATCCCACTAGGGGATATAAAGTAGTTTAGTTTTATTCTCTTTGTTTTAGTTTTCAAGTTTTCATCTAAATTTCTTTCAGTTTTTATTTTGTAATATTTTAGAAGTTTTGATTTAAATAAAGATTTTCACTTTCTTGCTACTTCTATTTCAAAAATACTAGTGTTTTGATTAAAAATTTTTTTCGATCATTTGAATAAAATTAGGGTGTGGAATTTTAGTACGTAGTAAACAACTCACAATTTCAATCCTCATAGGAACAATTTTGTACTTATCACTTTATTATTTGTTACCGTCCGTATACTTGCGGTACACTCATCGAAAATTCGGTAACACTGCCGCTGCTACGAATGCACCTGCCGTTGAGGAGGGGAAAAAGGAAGAGAAAGTGGAGGAGATCTGCATTAGACAGTCAGCAAACTCCATAAACCAATACACACGATGTCAAAAAACAATCAAGTCCCTTCCTTGGAACAATCAGATGGGACGAGACAAAAGACAGAAAGACAATCAAACCAGAAAAACACAAAAGAATAACAACCAAGACATACGGGCAATCTTCCATGTGAGGTAACCAAGACAAGGATAAATAAGACATTAAACATGCAGCGAAAGGAACTAATAGCTTAAAAAGACAGAAGCTCATTTATGAATATCATTAATACAAACAAAAGAACCTTGCAAGAAGAAACCGAAGACCAAAGAAAAAAGGGGAATAGAACCACAAAAGATACATGACACCAAAAAAAGAAAGAAACGCGTTCAATGAAAGAGACAAAAACGTGGCTTAACGAGGTAGGGGGAAAATTGGTCAACTTTAATTTTTTTATAATATTATTAATACTTATTAACTAGTTAATACTTCAATAAGGATACATAAATGCCCTCTCACTAAATTAAACGTGCTAGAAAAGGAAACTCTAATTCCCACTAAAATTTCCATGTCCTGGAAAAGTTTGGCAAAAACAAAAAAAAGGTCGTGGAAAAGAAATGAGTGGCTAACATCAAAACCAGCAGTACTTTTCCACATATAATATTTTATGAAGCACCAATGGATACTGTGTTAACTAGCTGACAGATTAATGGAGAGAAAGAAAGGGGCCATACAGCAGAAATTAGCAAGTACATTATAGTGTCTACCAAGTGCCAAATCGGTGGGATTTTGGCTTTTCTAATTTTATCAAGTTCTGGAGACCGAAATATAAAAAAAAAATCCACTTATATTAGTGTAAAATTAATTGTTTTACATAATATTTTTTATAACTTCATCTAAGATTAATATTTTTGCAAACATACGATTAGATTTAACAACTTACTTGTATTAATCAAGCATATAAATTTTTTAATCAATTCGATATAATTCTAGCATTTCAATTAATAATTATTTTTTTAATATCCATTAATATTTAAAATTTTATTATTTTCAAATAAATTGTTCCATATTTTTGATTAATTTAAAATTTAACGTGAACGATACACGTAAATAGAATATAAAATTCAATGATTGGATTAAAAATATAAATACAAAAAGATATAAAATAATGTAAAACTAAATTAGTTTTGCACTAATAATATAATTGTATAAATGGATACTAGTCATTAAAATAATACTTTTTAATTATATATATTTGGATAATTATTTGATATATCGCTGGTTGGGTTTTTTATTCCACAAGCATGATTAAGATCATGACTTATGTCCTATAAAAATATTAAAAAATAAAAAATGGGTAAAGCAAAATATGTGTCATGATTTTACAATCACTTTAAGAGTAAAAAAAACTCTACCGATTGGATACGAAATAATTATCTTATGTATTTATGTTTGGCTCGTCTTTGGTGAGAAAACTTATAGGCATTTGTTGGGGAGGAGACGTTCGGATATTGACAGTATAGACATTAGCCACATTACCAATACCACAACTAGAAATCTACAATGGAAATCTATCCATGTATAGTGATAAGACATTTACATCTGATCTTCAAAGTCATGCAATGGACAATAATTGGGGTGAAAATCAAAATCTTCATCATTATATTATGGTTTTATTTATGTTTAATTTTTTTTTTACAAAAAATCTAAATTTTAGAGAATAAAAAAAATTATGAGTGTCGAAAATTGAATTCTAGTCTTAGGAGAATTTATCTATTAAGATAGGTGGACGAAAAATTTAAATAAGTTCTAAATTTATTATATTTTAATTTGGTTCTATTGAATTTTGTGATTATACATTTAATTTTATTGATTTTTGAAAAAAATGAAATTGACAAAAACTTGTCATATATGTTAATGAAATATTTTGTGATATTTCAATTTCGTTGATTTTTATATAAAAAAACACTTAAATTTAATGTATAATAAAAAAATTGAAATATGATTTCAAAGTTCAATAATAAATTATAGTATATTGAAAAATTTTGACCTTAATCCCAACGTAAATTAATCTTTTAAGACAATCAACTTATCTCTGTCACGACCCAAAAACTGTGATGTTCATTTGACATTTACACTTATTCTAGTTAACAAATTTACGAACTAAACTTTTTCTTTCCTTTTTACAGTTTGCATTCGGTGCCAGTGTAGTTACTAATCCATCATTCTTTAATTCAAAGATGATTTAAATTACTCTCTAAGATAGGCAATAATCAATTCTAACCCATAACTTATTGTTTCTTAAAAACAGATTAAAAATATTCCTTTATATTTTGAGATTTTTCCCAGTTAACCACCTGCAAATCATCACAATGCATCACAACAACATTTCCCACGATCCACATTATATTTATCAAATAGGTATAATCTCAACAGTCCTAGTATCCACAACTAATCATCACATACACATCATATAATATCAAAATATTATATCGATTACTCTTTATCCTAATTTACATTCCATCCTATCGTACTATACAAACATTGCCTGAAAATAAAAGCATATAAAGAAGAAATGTTACTATACCAAGATATTCAACGACAAGGACTTCAAGAGCCGAGACACTATCAAATCACCAGAACTGTCCCAACGTATCTTTTAAATCGAATCAATCTGTAAAAAAAAATTATTGTCGTTTAATGAGTAAGGGCTCAGTAAGTCATTTATATAAGTGCAAAAGTAGAATTTATATCGTTCTAAATGCAATGCATGAACCCGCAAGTTAGCAATCATAATTTACCATTTCAATCGATAATATTTCATAATTGTAAAAGATCATGTCTTAAGGACCTTAGGTGGATCAGGGTTTTGGGATAATGATGGAAGGGTACTTTGAAGTACCTCATTAACCTTGTTCTTAGTGTTTGTCAACAAAACTTTAGTCCACATTATATTTCACTTATCGCGATATCAATTCACAATGTCCGTTACATATCAATATCAATGCACGCTATCCATTATGTACCCAATATCAATCCACACCAGTCCTTACGTATCTAATATCAATCGACACTATTCATTATATATTTGATATCGATCCACACTATTCACTATATATCTAATATCGATCCACACTATTCACTATATATTCAATATCGATCCACACTATTCATTATATATCTAATATCAACCCAATACAACATATATATAATAGTTTTAAACTCTTATGCAATGAGTACCACATGTTGAATGAGTAAAAGTATAATAGTCATTAAAATCTCTTCATCTTAAGTTTGACGTACTCAAAACAGTATGAAAAAGGTTCATAAATAATCAATGTTGCCAAAATAATCAAAATCAATCACAAGAGCTGAGACTCTACTCAAGCTCAAGGTCCATTGTGCATAAAACATATGTAAATCATAATTTCGAAATCAATACGTAATTACCAATCATGTCATGTCCTAAATCAAAGATCCAAAAACAAGACTTTAGCAAAGTTCACTTGTTTGCGCTACTACATGGTAGCAAAATATGCAAAATGCATTATCAAATCATGTGGGATCTTTGAAATCAATATTCAATAAACCATTTCACTGTTCAATAAAATACTTTTTCGATAAAGCACTCTTTGATAAATGTTGAAGGCTTATTGCCCGACTCAGAGTTCACTGTTCGATAAAATATTGTTCAAAATAAAACAATAGCAATCTAGAGGTTTGGCTTCATGTCCACTCTTTTGATTAACATCCAGGGCTTATTGCCTGACTCAAAGATTACTCGTCTATACAGACATATCTCACTGTAGCTATTCAGTGAGCCACTCATCCTTGAAAAGGACGTTACCTATGGCCATAGATCCACTAGTTTTCAGTTCTACTGATCAGGTATAAACTGGAACCTATCCACAATGTTTGTTGCACAAGCCACTAATCACCATTTAGGCGATCCACTGGTGCTTTATTAGCACTATCATATCATATCATTTCTGCCAAAATCTCTAAAATAAAAGGTTAATAGTTTTCTTGAAATTTATTTGGTTTAAATTTATTCATTTCAAAATCATAAAAGCTATAAAATGCTTTCTGTCAAAGTCCACTAGTGCATATGCATTATGTCATATGCCATTTTTATTCAAAACCAATCAAATGAATTTCAAGACTTTAACTCATACATGTTTAAAACAATGCATAGTTTTCAAACACTCAAAATATGAAATGCAAGCTTTTAGCAACTGTAAGAACATGATTCCAAAATGAAATGTCGAGGATGTCATATCTCGTCACTATACAAAGCTATCTTATGGACATATAAGGTATTTAGTCACAATTATATCATTCCTTCATTTTCACATAAATCACTTGGCTACTATGTCCTCACAATACTATAAAATCTCCCAGAGGTCGTATATACTATTAGCTATACGACTATACTCAATTCATGCAAATATTAGTATTACGAATTTCAAAATAATTTAGAATCAAAGCCAAGATCACTTGACCACTAGAACATCATCACATATTTGATTCCTTAATCGTTTTTTTTCAAATCTCGATGTTCAACCATAGAGTTACTAAACCGATTTTAAACTTGTTCTTACCATATTTTCGTTTGATCTAGTATCTCGACACGATAACCTCAATAACAATATAATCAAATGATGTATAAATCGAATCAATTTGCCAAAATTCAATATCACTATCATTCATTCACACCACATATCGACACTAAAACCTTTACCATCAGCGTGGGTTCTCTTAGTATCTCATGTATTCTCAACAATATAATATGATAAAAATATCTAAATGTTAAACCCTTGCAATATCAATAATTTCACCTTGGAACTATTCCACAATCAAGAAATTGAGATTATTAAATACCAAGGTCATTACTATCTATATGGTTCCATTAAAATTTCACAACTGAATATTTAATCATATAATTTTCAACTCTATACTCAATTCAATGCTATATTGTATAATCATCCGATTTAACAATTCTATATAGCCTATATAATATAAATCTATCGCAGACTTTTAAAAAAGTCTTACGAACTTTTTTGCTCAAGGCTTGTGTGTTGAGCCTAGCCCGAACTCAAATTGTCGCCTTAGCGTCTTACTATATCTTTAACATGATAATATCGGATTAGTACCAATTTAAACGAGTTATTTTCTAATTTAACTTTATAAAATGTGGCATATTAAAATTGTCTCATCGAATTAAAGGTTAATGTGCGTATAATCCAAGCTTCGTGCGTGTGCACCAAGTTTCGCACGTACACCTTTAGACACCGTTTATTAATTTAGTATGAGATCAATAAAATTCTAAATATGTATATCTATTTTAAATTTAAACGATACTAACTTACCGATTAGCCCGAGCTAAAGACTATATATATATATATATATATATATATATATATATATATATATATACACTTTTCCTTTCTTTTCTTTTCTTTTATTTCTTTCCTTTTCTTTTCTATCTTTTTTTTCTTTTCTCCCCTCTCTCTCTCTCTCTCTCTCTCTCTCTCGGCATGTTCAACCACGCATAAGCACCATCTAGTCCCGAGACAAAAACCCCAACTCTGAATCTGTTTCGGTGCCCCTACTCAACACCAAGATCAACCTTTAAAAGGCCACCGTTTGGCCCCTTTGTAGCCCTTTCCAAAAGCTTCAACATCAACTTTAACTTAGCCCAAAATCTAGCCAATTTCCCCTGTTTTTAAGCCTTAGGACAGCAGGCTAACTCCCTTGCTCAGCCACCCAAAACTACTACCAAATAGTCTTGTCTAGCCAACATGAATCGCCCCTGTTCTTCCCTATCCTCTCTCCAGTTTTCAGCCTCTTCAATCCACCAGCACAGCAAGTATAAACTACTTAAACCAAATGTGAAGCAACACCAATTAGCCCCCCTATTCCCACGTTGGTTCAGCCACCAATGCCACACAAAAAGCTTTGCCAAGGGCCCCAAACACAGCAACACCTTTACCTTTTCCCATGTTCTTCAGCCCGTAACACCCTACTTCAGACCATGGATTTGGTCCCTGCAACCGCACGTACACCCCGGTTACACCACTTCACCACAGCCCAAAAACCAAGTTAAGAAGCCTTCCCTTAAACTGCTCTAAACACTCTCCTTTCCTACTCCCATGTCCATCTTTAAAACACCACCTAGAGCCCCTGAGATTCAGCACCAAAACACCACCAACAGCACCATTTCCAGTCTTCAAACACAGCTAAGAATAGCACCAAAGCATGTATCGTTACACCCTTCCCCCCTTTCCTTTCAATTTTTAAGATCCTCAACTTCTTAAACTTGCTCTAGCATGTCTAACAGTAAAGGGCAGCACTCACAAAAAGCTGTTAAATGAGGATCTTTTTAGGTAATAAACATTTTACACGTATTTCGTAAGGAAAAATATTCAAGAGAAGCAGAGTTCCTCGCACAATAGTGAAATTTTGCAAATTGAAATCATACTGACAGAAAAAACAAACAACACCTGAAATTGTGATCTTTAACATCAATTGCAACATTTAAAGCAATAGTTATAGAAAAGAGAGGGAAGCATGGAAATAGATGGAGTAGCAGAACATAAGAAGTAAGCATTATTCAAAAAAAGCTTTAAGCATGCATTTAATAACTGTATGATTGGTAAAGGGACAAAAAGAAAGGTTGCATGGTGCATTATAATAGATTCTTCCATGCTGCAATTTTGCAGCATAAAATCACATTGACAGAAAAAAATGATAAAGTTGTAGAACATAAGTAAGCAAACATTTATTCAAAAAGACCCTTAAGCATGCATTTAAGAGTGAGCAAATTAAAAATGAACAATACCTAAGATTATGATCTTTAAGATCAATTGTAATAAGAAAAGCAAAAGTTACAAAAAAGAGAGGTAAAAAAAATAAAAGGGGTCTCAAGGTAGCATGGGAAGGATGGAAATAGATAGAGGAATACGTAAAACTAAGTTCTAAAATTTATAAGATTTGAACACAGTTAAGGTAAAATATTTTGCAAATTGTAACCATCAACATAATCTTCAAATACGAAAAGGGTTGAGATTTTAACATATTTATTTGCCATTAATAACATGGTCTTAGAAAGAGCTCATAAGATCTGGGTTTACACCACAAACCTTGAGTTTAACTAATGCAAGAAATCTTGCCTTACATTCATACGCAACTTTTAAGCATTAAGTGTCTGTTGCCTCAATTGCATGTTTATTCGCTCAACATCACCTATTTTACATTTGAGAAAATAAGTGAGACATCAAGAAAACAACACAATCAAAAGGAAGTAACCTCTTTGTAGACACCTCATTTTGTCCGGGTTGTAAAAAAACTAATAATTTGTAAATTTTGAATTGACATTTTGAATTAACATCTAGAAAAATTAGGATTAACATTATTAGGATTATTTAAATTAGAAATATTTAATAGATTAGGATAATTTTATTAATATGAGATAAATAGTAATATAGGTTAGGATTTATTAGATAATTATAAATTAAAATATTTTTAGGATAAGATAATTAGATTTTTTAGGATAATTAACATTAAAATTGATAAAATTAGATTAGGATTAACATAAAAATTAAATAGATAAAATATTAAAAATAAAAGATAATTAATAGAATAGGTTTAGTTGTATTAGGACTCTAACAAGTTTATGACTATAAAAAGGGGTTAAACCCATAACTTAGAGGAGGAAGAATTCGGAGAGAAAAATTCATAAAGAAGGCAGCCAGCATCAAAAATCACACAGCAAGCAAAGAAGAAAGGGAGCTCAAGCAGCGACGACTTCAAAATTTTCTCACGATCCAGGCAATGATGGGTGGTCGTTGAGGAAATATCAAATTGCTCAGCAGCTTCAAACGTTCGGCTTTGATCCCCACGAAGTTTGCTTGAAAGTGTGTATCCGGTTGTATTTGAAGCCCACGTGAAGTCAAAGTTAAAAGCAAATATATTTGGCCATCATTCTACTGACAGCATAGGTATGTCTTTATGCTTTAGAATTGTTTATATTTTATGAATGCAGTTTTTTGCTTTAGAATTTTTATATTTTATGAATGCAGTTTTTTTTTTGTTAGCTAGTACACGTTTTTGATGTTTTGTTAAGAAAGTAAAAAGTGTTTAATAAGAGTAGTCATAAATGGGTATAAATATAAGAATAATGATAAATAAGGTTTAAAATAAGAATTAAAATAAAGGATAAAAATAAATACATAAAAAATTAGAATAAATCTTCCAATGAACAATGAAAATTATTTAATAAAATTAAAATCATTCCGATGATGGAATCTTCGAGGCGATTACGAATGAGTAACACTCGAGGAATTCCTAAGTAAGAGAATTCTTTTAAGTCTATCCAGAATGATGGAAGATTTAAAAGGCATTTTCAAAAAAAAAATGAAGGTTAAATTGTATTCTCCAAATAATTAAAAAAAAGAATAATACGAAAAAATCATAATTGTAATATATATATAAAATAAATATAATAGTGAAATTTTTAAGATAATAATAAATAAAAAAAACGTTAATTATACAATTAAATCCGATGATGGAATCTTTGAGGTGATTACGAATGAGTAACACTCGAAGAATTCTTAGGTGAAAAGATCCTTCTAAATTTATTCAGAACGATGAAAGATTTAGAAGGCATTTTCAAGATAAACAAATATTAAATAAAGATAAAAACATAATAATAATAAAATTTATATAAAGATAAAAATAAATAATTAATAAAGTTAATAAATTATTAAATAATAATTCCGATGATGGAATCTTCAAAGCGATTGCGAATGAGTAACACTTGAGGAATTCCTAGGTGAGAGGGTTCTCCTAAGTTTATCCAGAATGATGGAAAATTTAGGAGATATTTTCAATATTAAATGCCAATAATCCTAAAAATATTAATAGATGATATATAAAAATATTTAAAATAAATAAATAAAAATAATAAAAATAATTAAATAAAAAATAAATTAAGGAATAATAAAATTCTAAAATACTTCCGACGATGGAGCCTCTTCATGGGAGTCGAATGGTACCCCTTGAATACTCTTGAGGTGAGAAGATTTTTTAAGAATTCATTCAGAATGATGGAGGATTCTTAAAAGAATTTTCAATATTTAAACAATAAAATATAAAGGCCATGTAACTAAGACTAAGTTAAAATAATACAAGATTAAAATGGTACCAACTTTGGGCGTTGTAGGGGTGCTATAACCTTCCCTACACGTAAATGAACTCCCGAACCCAAAACTTAAAATGTAGACCAATCCTAGAGTCATTAGGTGGCCAATCACACCTAGGTTAAAAAAAAAGATTGGTGGCGACTCCATTTGTTTAATGTCTAGCGTCCTAGGTCTAGGAAACGTTATGACACTCTTAATGCATAGTAATTATTTGAAGTAAAATAAGCATTGTTCCTATCCCTTCTATAACTGCTAACTACCACAAACAATCTCACACTTCTTTCATAACCATATTCCCCTAATTTGAAGCATACCTTAAGAGTACCACAATTTGTGAACAAATTTCCAATGCTCCAAGATCCTAGATAGGTTTATTATGTAAATCTTTTTAACTTATTTAGCAAAATAAACACACTTCCTTTAAAGGTAGTCGAATACAGTTTGTCTAGGTTATATCTATATGTCATCATCACACCCTTTTAATTTGTTAACATTACATTCTTTTTCTTGGACCAAATCTAGGACAAAGAACACATGACATCCATGAATTGTTAAGAATGGGTAAAAAAAAAATTATAAATTGTATATTAAAATAGGAATAACTTAAAAAGAAGTTCCAAAACTTTTAAGGTATAGGGCATACCCTATCAACAACGTTCTCATATCTTTCCCACTGTGAACTCAAAACTGCCTCATAATAGACTTCACTAGTACAAAATACAAAACAAAAAAAGAATCAATACACTAATAATAAGTCAAATTGAACAAAAATAAAGGTTCAAGAGCAACAACTTAAGGTAAATCAAGTGCATGCAATAGCATTAAAGACAAATTTAAAATATGCAATAAAAAACAATGTCTAGAAGGGGTATAAAATCTTATTCTTCAAAAAATAATCATGGATGATGGATTAAAGAGATCAATATTGACCTCATAAAACATTAAATGTAATTTTAAACATGTTTAGACCTTTATTATTATATTTAGTTCATCTATGGTAGTTGATATTACTACCTTGAGATAGATTTTTCAAGATAAAAAATGAGTGGCGTTCTAGATGGATGATTTGCCTAAAAATGTTACTGCTCATGTTGTCAATTGTTTATTAAATTTTCTCCATTATAAAAGAGGAAAAAACCGAAAACACTTTTCATGTAGAGAAGGTTGTACTTAACTCTAAGATAAACTTCCCAACAATTTTCAGTTTTCATTCAAAATTTAGGAAGATTCCTTGTTCTCTGCATGCCAATCAAATTATCCAAGTCGTGATTCACTCGAAAGAATTACTAGATAAGGCATACTGCAAGCATGGATCCAATGGAAGTTCTACTTGTTCTTCTTCTCTCCTTCTTGCTCTCCATGCACATGTGTGTGTACGTGTTTTTGCTTATAGATGTGTGTAATTCTTCATTCCTAACTTAAAATTGTTGTATGTCTTTGCATCGTGCAACATTTCTTGAGAAAGACAGAGAAATGGAAGTTGTTCACTCTGTAACAACTACAGCTGGTGAAGCAAAGGTATATATATTATAAGTAATTTTTTTCTTTACTTGAATTTATTAATGTAAAATTAGAAGATCTAAAAGTTAGGAAAGGATATTGATTTGCATAGTATGGCATATCAAGCAATCATGTTTTTTTTTTCAAAAATTAAACATTAACATAATCAATAATAATAAAATCCCCAATTTAACACAAATAAGTAGTCATAGAATATCATATATAGCATAAAAATTTTAACAAAAGTCGTACAACACGTATAACAAATCATAACTATGATAATTAAACATCAAACTTTACATACCTAAGAATATAAATCTTTTTTATCAATCTAATGACCCGCTTGACCAAGGCTAGAATCATATAGACACACTTGACCTGGATCATAGAGAGGCAACGCCCATGTTTTATTTGTGTTTATATCTAACTCACATTTTTTTCACTCATTTTTTAAATGGGAAAAAAATAACCAAAAATGAATCTATGAATGATTGAGTGGAAAATTTGTTCCAAAACCAACACAATGTTCAATAAGTATAGGAAAATCAGTGAAGCATGTGAGATTAAAGAGATAGAAATATATATATATATATATATATATATATATATAAAATAGTAATATAGATAGTTTTTCAAAGGTTACAAAAGGTTCCAACATAAAATACATACATCTAGTGTCGGTAACAACCAATGTGTGTAAGAGCTGACCGACCATTAAGTCACAGTTATATGTGTATGTATTTTTACAAAAAAAAAAAAAAAAAAAGAATATCATGGATGATGTCTCAAATGTACACTTTAAGTGTGACCTTCACTTTTGATGAGGAAAATTATATGCTATCAGGTTAATTTAAAAAGTTAAGATTATCATTTAAGTAATCATTCTAAGCACAAAAGATGTTAACAAATAGAAATGTGTAAAGTACTAATGTGATTTCTTAATTACAAGAAAAAAATCACAATGATACATATGCATTGCTTGTTAAGGAGCATCATGTGGATTTCAATAAATTAAAGGGATGATATCTTTCCTTATAGTCGAACAACATTCTGAGATTAATTTTTGTTAACCACAGGGCCAGAGATATGGATTAAAGGGAATAGCTTGATAACCAAAAATACGATTCTAAGAATGGTTCTCCCAAGAAAATATAACAAAAATAGTAGTCATCTGACAAAAGAAAACAATTCAAAAACCTTCAAAAAGAGACCTTAAGGCTGCTTAACCCCAGTTCCATCTCCTGTAGGATTTGCAAGGTAGCGACCAATAAATTTGGTAGGTTGTCTCTCTAGGACACTATCCAATCGTAATATTGGTATTAGGCATACAATCCTTTCCTAATTTATGCAAGAAATTAGGTATTTTGAAAATACTATCAAATACATGAACCTTTGATGGCAATGATTCCATTGCAGCTCAAAGTGTAACCAAATGCTAAACTTTAAATCATAGGCTTCAACCCTTTGTCCTAGAAAATTTCTATATTCAACCACAATATAACCAAAGCTCGACCACATAAAGATTGAGAAAATGTGAATGCTTACGGCTTTTTTGTTATTAATAGAAAAATATGCATTCGATAACAAACAAAATAAATAATCAATAAACAGTCAAAAACTGCAGCAAACATAAAAGATTAAATCAATTGAAAGGTGAAAAGTTCACTCTTGTATATATGTTATAAGTGTTTCCCTTGATGCAAGAAGGCTTAACAAATTCTTGCCAAAAATTAAGCTATAAACAATTAAAATGAAAAAGAAAAAAAAACTTAGATGCTCTTCTTTCTATTTAGATGGGTTCATGGATTCTTGCCAAAAATTCAACATCGAAGGTCCGTGATAATCTACACGCAAACCAATCACCAAAAAAGCTTTAATTTTTATTTTCTTACTAACATTAACAAAATTATTTTTGTTATCTTAAATTACATATAATGACGATGGAAGTGTGAGAGGGTAGTACCACGTCACCACCGGCCAGGTCATACTAGTGGATGAGGATTGCTAAGACAGCTGAGTCAAATTGGTAGCTTGGTGAGCCCTAGTTGTCCAAGTTGACATAATTCTGGTGCAAGTTGCTCTGGTTCTTGGATTTTTTCTCCACATGTAAAAAAGGATTAATTAAAAAAAATTAGTAAAATCTAATGAAGAAAATGATTCCTCCAAAAAGTGTGTTTTTTTTTAAATATAACTCAAAGAAAAAAAAATGCACAAAACAAAATTGGATGTAAGGCAAAGAAAAAGCGAATAATAAGAAAATTAGAAAAATTGCGAATTTTCCTAACTGGTTAACTTTGGGTGTTTCAATTAGAGTTTCTCTTTGGATTTCTTATGTTTTTCTCACACTGAAGAGAGTTAAGGTGACTATACAAACAGAAAAGAAGAACAAGAGTATAGGGGTGATTTGCCATCGTTTTAACAGGATAAAAAATCACATTTCAAACCAAAAATCAGATTTTATACTTTTTATCAACAATAAGAATCTTAAAAACAACAGATCAGAGAGGTTGCTATTCAACTCTGTATTTTATTCTCCAAAATATCAATTTATAGAATAAATAAGCATCAAAGTATTTTAAACATTAACATGTCAAACTTCTAAACATCATTAAAGAGTTTTTAACAGTGAAAATATCGTTTAAACTTTGATGTTATGCTTACCATGCAGACAATGGCAGCCACTTCAACAGTAGATTTCAACTTCCATGCAGTTGGATTTCTGTCCAAAATTTGAAAGAAAATCAAAGATTGGATAGTTATAAAGAATGGGTAGACGAATACAATCATCATTTTATTTGGATCCTCCTTAATAGTGGCTGCCTGAAAGCATGAAATCATGCCAATTATCATATCTGATATCGACAATAGGTTATCATCATTAACTTGCTACAAACAATATTATTTAGCTTCAGTATTACAACACATCTGTCACAGCAGAAATTTTCACCCATTATTAAAAGAAAAATCTTAAGATGTAAAACTATTAATGGTAAATCCAAGTGGAGAGTTCATATTTTACCTACATGTTGCTGATGAAAGGCAAACCAACACCCATGAAAGAAGACACAAAAATACATTAGAATTAAAAAAAAAAACTATGTTGAATAAAAAAGCAAAAAAAAAAAAAAAGAAAATAGAAAACCTAAAATAAGAAAGAGCATGAGAAAGATAAAACCATATTACAATTGGCTAGACTTGATAAGCAATATAACTATAAATGAACTCATTGGACTTGGATTCCATAGTATAGATAGATATACCTCACAGCCTTTTACATTTTTGAATATATTTAAAGCATAAAATCATATTTGGAACAGTTAGAATTATAAGGATAAGCAACTATTAATCACAAAAATCAAATCGAAGGATGAATTAAAAAAAATCTTTATTATTACAACGCATGATATTTACCTTGAATTCAAGTGACTGGCTCATTATAAGCAACTGTTAAGGAAAAAGACAGGACAAAATTAAATGTATAAGAAAATGAAATGACCTCGAAAGTGGAATGTACAAAAAGATTCAAAATATACAACTTCAAAGAGAAACAAAACTTGCACTAACCTAATTGTTGACATTTACTCCAAAGCAAAAGCCAATCTTAAATATTTATATTACATTTAAGAAGCCCATCTGATAGTAAGGTGAAAGAGAAGGTAAAAACACAAAAAATGAAATGAGAATGATATTAACAAATACAAATAATCTAACAAATACAAATAAGCCAAACCATGTAGAAATTCAAAAGGAAAAAAATTATAAGAAAGTTTGGACTAAAAATTTCGTTTGTCGCCGTTTCCACCCTTCCCTTCTTTTTTTTTTTTCTCTTTTTTAGATCTTTTACCCTTTCTACTTCAGGTTCTTCTATTCTTTCCTTTATCTTTTCCGGTCCTTGGCATAAAGTCTAAAACAACTTTGACAAATAAATAAATCTCCTTCATATCCAAAGAAAGCCCACGTCCTCTCTCTTCCAGATTCTTTTATTCTTTTCTTTATTGCATCCAACCCATGTAAAATCCTAAATAATTTTGATAAATTGTAAATTCCCTCTGTATCCTCAACATGCATACTTTTGGACCTTATTTTTCTGCTTTTTTTTTTTTTGAAAATTAAAAGTGAAAATTTTATTAGAAAAAAGGTGCATTATAACCAAGCAATGAAGTCTGAGGTACGACAAGCCGCAGATTTAGCAAAAAAGTCAGCAAAGAAGTTTGCTTCCCTATAGATATGAGAAAAAGTTACATCTCTGAAAATAGAAAGCAAATTGTAGATTTTGTTAAATAAGTTGTTGTATTTCCATGGCAAGTCAGAGGTCTTGTTGAGCCATGAAACCACTGTCTTCGAATCGCTCTTTATCATCAGCTTAGGAAGAGGGTTGAGATTAGCACCAACAACAATGGAGAGAGCTTCCACCATCGCCTATAGTTCTGCTAAGTTAGAGTCATAAACACCTATATTTTTGGAAAAGATTAAGATCACTTGACAAAGATTGTTGTGAATAACACCTCCAATGCTCGCTGGTCCTAGTTTGCCCATAGCAGAACCATCAACATTAATTTTCCAGCAATTGATAGGAGGTGGCTGCCAACAAATATTCTGCCTGACAAACCTATGGCGACGAGGGAGAGAAATGTTATGAATATTCGATGACAGCAAAGGCGTATCCATCTCAGGAAATTTTGCCTTGATGCACCATCCAAGTCTTGTGATGACAAGCTAATAGACGAGATCGGCAGAGAGAATTTTTTTTTGCTGAAAACCATCTCATTTCGCTCAAGCCAGAGGGACCAAATAATAGCGTAAAGAAGAGCATTCCAAATAAACTTTTGATTCCAGTTGCTGTTCAACGTCTCCCAACATAAGAAGAGATCTTTGAAATCACGTGGCATGACCCAGTATTTATTCCACCATCTAAAAACAATGACACCAAATAGACCAAGCAAAGTAACAATGGAGCAAGACATGGTTCACAGATTCTGGTTCAGAGCAATGAACACAATGATTTTCCATGTTTGACAAACATCCTTGACGCTGGAGAACCTCAATCACCGAGATGGCACTTTTCAGAGCTTTCCAGCAGAAAAGCTCAACTTTTGGTGGGGCTAATCCTTTCCAAACAAAGCTTTCAGTAGGAGGAGACTTTGAGGATGATTGTTCAATCTGTGTACGAAAAGATTTTGGCCTTTATAGACCATTTGAGGAATGAATCCACACCAATCTGTCCGCCATATGAGGGGAAAGGGAGACCGAAGAAAGAAGTTGATTGAATGAGTTCCAAAGGTCAATTTCCCAATCAAACAGTCTTCATCGAAGGGGAATGTTCCGGACCCAAACTAAGCTGTCCCAATAACCATGATCCTTGATTGAACCTTCCTGAAGAAGTGCAAGAGAGAAGAGGCATCTACATGAATCTCTTGGAGAGAGTCCTTGTATCCATTTGTCTGTCCAAAATTTAATATTAGCACCATTACCTGCATAAAAAAGAAAGCTAGAAGAGATAATATTAGAATTTTTACCCTCAAACCAATTTTTTTGTATGTCACTCCATATCCGAGAGAGAGATCGTGAAGAACAATGGCTAGGCCACAAGTCTGAAACAGAGAGAAGGTATTTCTCGCACACTACCTCCTTCCATAAAGTATATCCTTCACCACCAAATCTCCAAGGCCACTTCAGAAGAAGAGCCTGATTGCAATTTGAGATATCCATAATACCCAAGCCCCCATTCTTCATACTCTTACAAATGGAGTTCCAGTCAACGAGTCTAATTCTTCTTTTCTGATCTATATCACCCAACAAGAACTGCCTTTGGATTTTTTCCAATTCATCTTTGACTCTCTTTGGGACTCTAAACAAAGACATGTAGAAAATAGGAAGATTTGCCAAAGTGAACTTAATTAAGGTAAGCCTACCAGCCATAGAAGGCAGCTTACTTTTCCACATACTAAGTTTGCCCTTGAAGGAATTTATAACTAGTTGCCAAGTAGACACTGACCTCGGGTTTGCACCAAGAAGTAGCCCAAGATATTTACATGGAAAGGAGCCCACCTTACAATGAATCTTAGCTACCCATTCCTCAATTTTCTGTTGATCAACTTTAACCCCAAACAGTGCTTTTTAAGAGAAATTAACTTTAAGACCTGAGGCAAGATGGAAGCAACGAAGAATTCTCTTAACAGCCAATAATTGTTCCTGTTCAGTTCAAATAAAGATGATGGTGTTGTTAGCAAATTGCAAGTGAGAAATTCGAAGATCATTCCTGCCAATAAAGATACCTTTGATCAATCCTATTTGTAAAGCTTTCGAGAGTAATATACTCAGGTACTCAGTAACAATGATGAACAGAAAAGGAGACAGTGGGTCTCCCTGACGAAGCCCCTTTGCATTTTAATAGGCTTAGTTGGAGCACCACTTATGAGAACCGAGATGGAAGCAGTAGTAATGCAGCTTTTGATCCAGGAGCACCACTTCGCACCAATGCCATGAATTCCATAGCATCAAGAAGAAAACTCCAAATGACCTTGTCGAAAACCTTTTCAAAGGCAAGTTTCAAAGTAAGACCACCCTTGCTAGATTTATACATGGAGTCAATCACCTCATTTGCAATTAAGCTACTGTCTAAGATTTGACTCCCCTTAATAAAAGCAAATCGAGTAGAATTGACAATAAAGCTCATAACTCTTTTAGGCCTATTAGCCAAAACCTTTGCTAGAATTTTGTAGATACTTCCAATTAAAGAGATTGGGCGGAAATCATTTAGAGTTTCAGAACAATGCTTTTTTGCAATTAAAGCAATAAAAGAATAATTTAACCCACTAGGGAACTTACAGATAATGAAGAAGTCTTGCATAAATCCAAGAATCTCTGATTTGAGCGGCTCTCATTTTTTCTTGATGAAGTTGAAATTGAACCCATCCGGACCGGTGATTTATCACCCTCACATTGCTTGACAGCTTCAAAAATTTCATCCTCAGCGAGCGGAGTCTCCAGATTAATAGCTTGCTCATCAGTAAGCATTTTGAAGTTGTCAGGACAAAGCCTAAACATAGACAAAAATCTAGCTTTGTAAAGTTTAAGAAAGTGAGACTCCACAGCTCTTCTGATTTCCCTGGGAGTAGTAACAGACTTGCCCAAATGAACAATATGACCCATGAAATTATTTCTCCACCTACTGTAAGCAATACAGTGAAAGAATTTAGAGTTTTTGTCCCCTTCTTGATACCATTTAAGCCTAGCCTTTTGACTCCATATCCTTTCCTCAATAGTTTGAAGGTGCCAAAGTTGCTTTTTTTTCTCAGCAATTAAAGGAATGATTGATCCATTTGAAGGACAACTTTCCAATTCCTTTTCTAGAGAGGAGATTTCTGAATCCAAAAAATCAATTTTATCAGTCACACCATTCTTCTAATATCTGTTCCATTCCTAATGTCCTCTTTCAAAAGATTCAATTTCTTGTGCAATCTAAAGCTAGCAAAACCTTTAACTTCATAACTGCTCCATTATTTATCCACCATGTCATTAAAATGCTTATCTTCCAACTAGTGATTAAAAATTTTGAAAGATTTAGGCCCCCTGTCATGAACATCGATACCTAGGCAAATAGGTACATGATCCGAGATTGAAGAATCCATACTCCATTGATTGATTGTCGTAAATTCAACAAACAAGTTTGAAGAGATTAAAAATCTGTCTAGCCTACTCATGGCTTGCCCCTCTCCAGGTGAATTTTCTTCCCATAAAAGGCAAGTCCATAAGGTGTAAATTTTGGATAAAATCAGAGAATACCTGATTAGAAGAGGAAGAATTAGAAACCCTGTGCCTTTCATTATCATTTAAAGTAGCGTTGAAGTCCCCTACATATCACTGGAGATCATCCTCATTATTCTTCAAGCTCGTTATAATATCCAAAAAATCCTTTCTATCTGCAGCATTGTTAGTTGCATAAACATTAATGAAATTAACCGCTAACGAATGATTCGAAATGAAGCCTTTCAACCAGATGAATCTTTCATTAACCGAGACAGCTGAAAGTGTGAACTCTTCCTTGCCCCACATACAAATAAAACCCCTAACAGAACCCAAAGCTTCACTGAAGGAAAAATTAACATCATTTCTCTTCCATAACTGCTTAATAACTTTGTCTGAAACCTCTGACAATTTAGTTTACTGAAGAAAAATCAGTGAAGGTTTCTCTTTATTTAAGAGTTCCCTAAGAGCAACACGTTTACCTTTATTATTGAGCCCTCTGATATTAAAAGAAAGAATCTTCATGGTAAATATAGAAATCCCAAACTAAAGAAGACGAGAAAAGGCTGACGGTTAAGACAAATCGTCTTCATCCCTCTGTTCTTGTTCCAACACCATGATTTTTTCCAAAACATCTTCCTTTGCCACAGTTGGAGTTAGACCTAAAAGATAGTCAACTTTGATTGTTTCTATAGCCTCCCTTCTAATAACTCTATTGCGACTACGTATATCTTTATCCAAAAGCTCGGCTTCTTAAAGAATTTGATAATTAAGATCATTATTCATTTTTGAGTGATTGCCTTTCTTCTTCAGCTTTCACCCTTTTTGCTTTAAGGTTCCATGAGAGACACAGACCATATTATTAACTGGTGTAATATCTTGACAGATCGAGGCGTATTTCTTGCATTTCCTGCTCTTCCCCAAGGCAAGCTTTTCAACGATTAGATTGTCGATAAAATCTTGAGTCGAGCAAAATTGCCTTTGATCATCTGCGTCAGTAAACCCAACGGTCTTTGTTTTTTTCTAGAGAAACCAAATTTGACCAAGCTTTTTTGTTTGCAATCAAGACTTCATTCAAGGGCTCTACATCAGCTCTTTCAATATCTGAGACCATGGCCCTAAAATCAATTGATGGGTCATCCAAGTTCACCTCGTGAGTGAAAGTGGAATTAAAATGATGGTCCATAACAGGAACTGGGTCGGTATGGAGCCCAGCATCTTCCCTTCTCTCAGTATGGGATGTAGTAGGGTTCGAATCATGCTTCTGGGCAAAAATGAGTCCAGCATTAAGTGGGACTTCACTCCTTTTCTCATAGGAAATATCCACTGATTTGATATGTTGGACCAAGTCAAACAAGTCCAAATTACCTGCCCAACATTTCTCATCTGTAGGGGCCCAAAAATGCTCATTCTGGTAATCCAAGGGTTGGTTATCAAGGAAGAAAATTGAGTTTCAAATTTGGCGGCATTTTGTCAGAATTCTTAACAGAAATACCACGTTCCAATGGCTGCTCATAGTTACTGTGTTCATTCCTGTCTCCAAAAAGATTCGGTGACGGTTCCTCTTTAACCAAATCGGCACCCTTAATCAACTGCAGATCATCCTCAACGTTCACCTCAGCGTCCGTTGAAGTCCAAAAAGCTTCATCCCAAAAGAAGATAATCATCCGAAAGGTCTTCTGAAGAGGAAGAAAGCTGTGGACTGGCTGGTTCCAGAGAAAATTCAGACCGTCTTCCACCTTCAGATGAATTAAAAAAGGTTTACCATTAATAGAGATAGGAAGCGAATCTAGAATAACAACATCTTTTTTGACTAGAGATAGAACTCTAGCAATGGCCAGACGTTTTTTTCTCATAGTACTGTCATCCACAGCAATGAACTCACCCCAAAAATCTTCGATATTTTTAAAAACCGATGAGCACCAGGCCTGAAGTGGAAGATTCTCAATTCTGATCCAAATAAACCTATGATCACTAATTAGTTCTGGGCTCCAAGGCTTGACCCAAAAGAACCATTCGTTCAACCAAGTTTTACCATCTTCGATCATACCAAGCATATCACTTCTTGATTCAAATAAAAGAAGAACCTAGCTTCTGCCCAAAAAAATTACAAAAATCAATGACACCATCCTGGATAATACACTGTTGAAGAATTTGGATAGAATGAGGATTTTTTAATTTTGCCACTGCTGCTTTCTCAAGCCAATCCACTTTAGATTCATCAAACTCTATAATAATCTCCTTAGTTAGCTCACTGCTGCTATCAAGTTTTGCTCCATCTTCTTTGTTAGCGACCAAGAAATTCTTCGAGTCACTATTTGCCTTCTTAATTAGAAACTTGAAAAAGGAATTGATAAAACAAAATTCAGATATTTATGATCAATTATATATATATATATATATATATATATATATATATATATACACACACACACACATGAGAGAAGTAGACACGAGAGTACATGAGAGGACAAAAAGCTATCAAGTTTTGCTCCATCTTCTTTGTTAGCAACCAAGAAATTCTTCGAGTCACTATTTGCCTTCTTAATTAGAAACTTGAAAAAGGAATTGATAAAACAAAATTCAGACACGAGAGTACATGAGAGGACAAAAAGCTATCAAGTTTTGCTCCATCTTCTTTGTTAGCAACCAAAAAATTCTTCGAGTCACTATTTGCCTTCTTAATTAGAAACTTGAAAAAGGAATTGATAAAACAAAATGCAGATATTTATGATCAATTATATATATATATATATATATATATATATGAGAGAAGTAGACACGAGAGTACATGAGAGGACAAAAAGCATAATAGCTCAGCAATTCAGTCTTCTGAATTCAACTCGGTCTGATAAAATAGATGAGGGTACTTTTCTCGCATTAGACTCTCTAGCTCTTAAGTAGCTTCTTTTGAAGTGTGATGCTGCCAAAGAACCTTAACCAAAGGAATAGACTTAGATCTGAGAGTCTTTTCCCTACGGTCCAATATCCGGATCGGTTTCTCAATATAACTCATATCTTCCATAACTCAAGTGGTTCATATTGTATGACATGGGAGGGATCCAGATGATATTTCCTTAACATCGATACGTGAAAGACATTGTTCACACTTGTCAACTTTGGTGGTAAGGCCAAACGATAAGCTAGATCACCTATTCTCTCTAGAATCTTAAATGAATCGATGAATCGAGGACTTAGTTTCCCTTTCTGTTCGAATCTCATGATACCCTTGGATGGAAAGACTTTAAAAAATACCTTGTCCCCAACTTGGAACTCTAAGCGACATCTCTAAATGTCAGCATAGCTCTTCTCATGGCTTTGTGCAGTCCTCAATCTATCATATATGATTCTGATCGTTTCAGAAGCTTTCTCTACTAGTTCGGGAGCTAAAATCTTTTGCTCACCTACTTCTTCCCATGCAATGAGAGATCTACATCTCTGACCATACAACGCCTCATATGGAGCCATGTCGATATTTGAGTGGAAGCTGTTATTATAAGCAAAATCTGCTAAAGGTAGGTGCTTGTCTCAAGAGCTTGAAAAGTCAATAGCACATGCTCTCAACATATCTTTTAAGGTTTATATAGTCCGCTTGGACTGACTATCTGTCTAAGGATGAAAAGCTGTGCTGAACTACAATTTAGATCCCATGGCTTCCTGAAATTGTTCCCAAAAGCGGGAAGTAAACCTTGAATCCTTGTCTGATACAATGCTCGCTGGAACTCCATGCAACCTGACTCCCTCTCGTACATATAGCTCCGTTAAAGAACTTAGAGAATATGTGGCTCTCATAGGTAGAAAGTGAGCAGACTTGGTCAATCTATCAACTATGACCCATATCAAATCATAACCCCTTCATGTCCTAAGGAGTCCCATAATGAAATCCATTATAACATGCTCCTATTTCTATGTCGGTATTGATAAAAGTCTGAGCAACCTCACAGGTCTTTGATGCTCAACCTTAATCTACTGATAAATGAGACATTTCGACACATAATCTGAAATGTCTCTCTTCATTCTGGCCTACAAGTAAACACCTTTTAGGTTATGGTACATCTCAGTACTGCCTAGGTGCATCATGTATCTGGAACTGTAAGCCTCATCTAAAATCTATCTTCGTAGGATATCATCTTTAGGTATGCTTATTCGACCTCTATATCTCAATATCCCATCCTCACTGACCTTATGCTTGGGTCGGAGCCCTTGCTTAGTTTGACTAGCTGGCTCCACCAACTCTGGATCCTGTCTTTATGCTTGTCGAATCGACTCTACAATATTCAGCTCAAACCTAAAGCTAGCTATCAGACAATCCACTGAAGGTTCTACTTTTAGATTCATCTCAGAGAACTTCTCCCGCAAATTTTACTCATATACCATCTTATATGAAACTAAACCAATGCTCTTTCTGCTCAAAGCATCAGCGACTATGTTCGCCTTCTTGAGATGATACAAGATCTTACAGTCATAGTCTTTGAGAAGCTCTAACTATTTGCACTGTCTCATGTTTAGTTCTTTCTGTGAAAACAACTACGTGAGTCTCTTGTGGTCAGTGAAGATCTGAAAATTTTCACCATATAGGTAGTGGCGCCATATCTTAAGTGCAAACACCACAACGGCTAGATCGAGATCATAAGTGGAGTAATTCTTCTCATGATCCTTTAGCTGCCTAGATCCGTAGGCCACTACCTTGCCATGCTGCATCAGCACACAACCCAAACCATGGAGAGAAGCATCACTATACACTACAAAACCCCCAAAGCCGTTCGGTATGGTTAAAATTGATGTCGATGTTAATTTCTGCTTTAGTTGCTCAAAATTGCTCTCACACTCATCTTTCCACTCAAATTTGACGTTCTTACATGTGAGACATGTCAGTGGTGCAGCTATCTTTGAAAAGCCTTCAACAAATCTACAAAATACCCGGCCAATCCCAGAAAACTGCAGATCTCGGTAACGGTCCTTGGCCTTTCCCATCTAAACACAGCTAGCACTGTCAAAATGGGCTTAAGCCAGTTGGGTCAGCCCGGCCTGGCCCATTTATCTAGGGCTTGGATCTTATTTTTATAGCCCATTTAAGGAACCGTGCTTTTTGGCCCCGCCCATTTAGGCTCGGGCTTAAATGGGCAAGCCCGTTTAATTTTTAAATATTTTTAAATTTTAAATTATATTAAAATTATATTTTTATTTTAATTATTTACTTATTTAACACATTTAATAAAATTAAAATATATAAGATTAATTCTATTTACTATTATTAAATTATTTGTTTTTACAAATCTTGCGTAAAAAACACTACATAAATTTTTTTTTTCAATTTTCTTTATTCCTTAATTCTATCTTTTTATTTATTAATGAGTAATTATAATGCATATACTAACATGTTAGTGCATTGGATTGGAGTTTGGACGCCCACTACATTGTGTGACTTTACTTTTCTTTATGACTTTTCTTTATTGCTTTTCTTTATTACTTTGCTGCTTAAAAATTGGGACAAGCCACAGGCGGACAACAATCGAATATAATACAAAACTCCCTTTTCCCAAATTGAAACAGAGAGGCGAGCGGTTGAGTGTCGAGCAGCACTGCAGCAATGAGCACGTCTCCTTTGATTTCACAAATCACAAGCCCACCTCTTTTGATCGATCGGCACCATCAGCTCACGTCAACAAGCAACTCCAAGTCTCCACCATCAATTTCTCTTTTAGATTTATCTCATCTTCACAGCCAAAACTCCATAGTTTAAGGTTAGGTTTTTTTATTGATTAGGCTCTGCTGCAGTGTTTTTATTTGCTGCCATTGATGGGGTTTGTTCTTGGTCATGGTGTTTGCATTTGATAAATAGGTTCATGTTGCTCATCAATGTTTGTATGATTGTTCCATTGAGTGGATGTGTGTGCTGATTTTTTAGGCTAAGACCTAAGTTGGGTTTAATGGTTTGTTTGGTTGGATTATTAAGGTGTTTTTTTTTTTAATTTTTTTTACTGACGGTAGCCTTTGCTTATTGAATGTTGTTTATTGAATGTAGAAATTAATAGGCTTAATAGCCAAATAAGCCCTCAACCTTGAGTCCAAAATGGAATTCAGCCTTCAACGTTTTATCGCATGAAATTCAGTCCATAAACTTTTATTTCAGTGGAAATAGACCAAATTTGTTAAATGACCTAACTGCCGTTAGTTTTACATACGTGGCATGCCACATGGCAGCTAACTAAGCTATCCACGCCAGCTTCCACGTATGCAAAACTAACGGCAGTTAGTGTCATTTAACAGATTTTGACTTAATTGCATAATTGTAAAAGGTTGAGGGTTTATTTCCACTAAAATAAAAGTTTAGGAACTAAATTTCATGTAATAAAACGTTGAGGACTGAATTCCATTTTGGGCTAAAGGTTGAGGGCTTATTTGGCTATTAAGCCAATATGCTGTTTTTGAATTTGAAAATTGTGTAGCATTGTCAAAATGGAAGAATCCCAATCTGAAAATGCCAATGCCTTTAATACTGTGTCCACCAATGATGAATTTGAAGTGAATGCTAAAATTAATAGTAGTGGTACAATAAAAGAATCAGAGATGTCAGAAAGTTCAAGAAAACGAATTAGAACTTCAACTTCTACAGTTTGGAACGTATTTGAAAGAAAAACAATTAATGGTAAAAAAAAAGGTTGTCTGTAGTGGGTGTAAGAAAGATTTTAGTACTAGGAATGAGACTTCTCACTTGAGTAGACATATGGACAGTTATGTTGCTGTTGTGTCAAAATTTGGTAATGTGGAAGGGATAATAATTGATCAAATACAGAAGTTGAAATAAAAAAAAATTGATGTGAAGCTTTTTCGTGAAGTGACTGCAATGGCTGTTATTGCTCATGACCTTCCATTTTCATTTGTTGAATATTCATGGATTAGGAGAATGTTAAATGTAGCCAATCCGGATTTGAAAATGGTGAGCAGAAATATAGTTGTAAGTGATGCACATAAGGTGTATTTGAATGAGAAGGAAGGTTAAAAAAAAGTGTTCGCTAATATTCCTGGTAGAGTTTGCCTTACTTCGAACTTGTAGACTGCTTGCACTTATGAAGGATATATTTGTTTGACTGCTCACTTTGTTGATGAGAATTGGAAGTTGAATAGTAAAATTTTGAATTTTCATCACATGAAACCTTCACACACTAGAGTAGAAATAGGAAGAAAAGTGTGGGAGTTTTTAAGAGAATAGGGAATTGAAACTAAAATATTTTCAATTACCCTCAACAATGCATCTAGCAATGATGTCCTGCAACAACACTTGAAGCAACAACTTTCTGTGAATGGCACTTTATTATGTGATGGTGAATTTTTTCATATAAGGTGTTGTGCTCATATTTTGAACCTTATAGTTCAAGAAGGTTTGAAAGTAGCTAATGATGCCTTGCATAATATTTGAGAGAGTATTAAATATGTGAAGGCATCAGAAGCAAGGATGATACAATTTCAAGAGCGTGTGAAAATGTTTGGAGATATTCAAACCAAAGTGAGTTTGCACATGGATGTCTCTGCTAGATGGAACTCCACATTTGTCATGCTTGAAAGTGCTCTTAAGTATCAACGTGCATTCACTTCTCTCAAGTTAGATGATAGTAACTTTATGTTTTGTCCATCAAATGAAGAGTGGGAATGAGGGAAGAAAATGTGTGAGTTCTTGCACCCTTTTTATGATATGACAATGTTGATTTTTGGTTCAACTTATCGAACATCTAATTTGTACTTCATGCAAGTGTGGCAAATAGAATGTCTTTTAACAAGAAGTATGATGAGGGAAGATGATGTTATAAGGGATATGGCCCTTCGGATGAAAGTGAAGTTTGACAAGTATTGGAGTGCTTATAGCATTGTACTTGCTTTTGGAGCCATCCTTGACCCACAAATGAAACTCCAAATGATAAAATTTTGCTTTAGTAAGCTTGATCCAATAACTTGTGAGGAGAAAGTGGAATGTGTCAAGAAGAAGCTTTACGTTCTTTTCAATCAGTATTTGAAAAAGTCTTCTAATAATGAGTCTTCTACTTCAAGCCAACATAATGACTCACAATCTCTTATACGTGCTAATTGGAAGGGGAAGAGTACATTTGCTTTGAGTGATGTAAGTTCATTTTTATTTTTTAAGTATATGCTTTATTTTAAATTCTCTTTTGTAATGACAATTAATTAATTTTGCATTGTCTAATGATATAGGCTTTCAAAAGGTTTGAAACTACTCAAGTGGAAGAACTGAAATCCCAATTAGATTGGTATTTGGAGGAGCCAGAGATTATAGGTCACATCGTTGAAGATTTAAATGTGTTACAATGGTGGAAAGATCAAAAGCTAAGATTTCCGGAGCTTGCAAGTATGGTTTGTGATATATTGAGCATTCCTATCACAATGGTGGCATCCGAGAGCTCTTTTAGTATTGGTTCTCATGTTCTAAACAAGTATCGAAGTTCTCTAAACCATGAGAACGTGGAACTGCTCATTTGCACCAAAAATTGGATTTTCAGTTTTGAAGGTAATGTTATTACTTATTTGACAATTTTTAATCAAATCATATGTTTAATTCTTATGAGTTCTTATATGATTCTTTATTTATGTTTGTAGATGGCGAAGTTCAAAAGGAGGTGATTGAATGTGATTGAGACTTGACGGATGAGATGGACATGAATCAGTTTATTATGTTTTTGGTTTTTATTTTTTAATATTGTTGAAACATGTTATGTTTTCTAATTTTCAAGCTTGTTAAAACAATTTATATTATGCTTGTTAGACAATTAATATATAATATTCAAATGATATTGGACTTGATGTTATGGATTTCATATTAATATATTTGATGTTTGTTTAATATTTATTTTAAAATTTTATTTTGTTTACTTATTAAAAAAATTGGACGTTAACATAAATTTTAATTTTTTTTATTTTTAGTATATGGGCCGACCCATTTGAGCCCGTTAGCCCTGAGGGCTGTATATGGGCTTGCATTTTTAGGCCCATTTAACAAAAAGGGCTTTTGGCCCGGCCCATTTATGGCCCAGCCCGTTAGGGTTGTGGGCCGGCCCATTTTGACAGTGCTAATGTGAAGTCCTCATCACTCCTAAATACCAACTAACTTTTTCTTCATATAACGTTTGGTTAGACTTATTCGTCAATGTCATCCGTTCGTCTTCTTATAATTTAAGCATCATTACTTATACTATGATATCAAATTTGTCACGAAATGAAGATGTTCATATATTTTCATATACGTCAATTACATTAGGATCTCATATAACTTACATATCCTATATCCCCAAAACATACACTAATGTAATATAGTACTGTACAATAGCCGAATTACACGGCTAACTGATTATACCTTCAAAGGGAAATTGGGAAGCAAAATTCGAAGGTATACCAGAAGATCCTAAGTAAGCTCCTCTCTATCTGGAGCGAGAATTACTTCAAATAGTCTGAAAAATAGTTGTCAAGGAGTGAGTTTATGCTCAGTAAGAAATATATGTAAAAGAGCGTACTATGCCACTATATGCAGTTTTCCTGCTTGGCTTTATAATGTCATGTAAAACCATTATAAAAGCATATACCATATACAAGTAAAATCATCTTTTTCAAATACTTTCACGGATCTCAAATCACGTGAATTCACATGTGCAAATACAAATAACTTCAACTACAAATAATTTCAAATAGATGGGAGACAATTAACTTCCAATAGAATCATGCACCAAGTAATTCTCATAAGGATACAACAAATATATCCCGTAAGGGATAATCCATAAGAGATCTCATAAGGGATACCAAAAATATATCCCGTAAGGGATAATCCCAAGAGAAGTCAAATAAGTGGTGTACCCACGTATGAGCCAAGGATCCTCCCCAAAGCCGAATACAAATAAGAGACATATGGCCATTGTCTATAGACCACAGTAAACACTAGTCAGGTGACATCTGTGGCACTGAGGATCGGACTAAGGTTCCTGAGCCAAATACAAATACAAGTAATATGCATGATCGTTAAAGAAATCCAAGGTCTCCAAAACCCTTGTCGTATAGCTTTAACAAATACAAGTACACTCTCTTGAAATAGGCTTTAAAACCTCTTTTTCAAAGGGGGCAGTCGACTGGTCATATAGGGCAGTCGGCTGCTATCGTATATATTGCTTTATTGAATTTCTTTTCTTTTAAAATTCAAATATTTTATTTTTCGAAAACACATAGGGCAGTCGATTGGTCCCATATAGCAGTCGACTGGTTTTGAAACAGAATGCTTCCAAGAAAAAGGCAGGCGGCTGGCTCATTGGCAGTCGACTATTTTCGCAAACAGAATGCTTCTGAAAACAGGGCAGTCGACTGGTTCCATAGGCAGTCGGCTGGTTTTGAAACAGAATACTTTCTGGAAAATAACAGTTGACTGGCTTACATAGCAATCGATTGGTTTGCATCGGTTTTTGAAAATCTACATTTTGGTTGTCTCTAGGCAATCGACTGCTACTTAAGGTAGTCGGCTGCTCCTAACATTTTGGTAACTAGGAGTAAAACACGAAATTTGACATTTTCTGCACTTAAACAACTTGTATTTCATCCCAAGACATTTAAAACATATTAAAACATGCGGACATAGCCACCCTACGTCCGTTACATAAATTCCTTACCTCAAATACACTAAAACTCGAATTCGCTAATTCGCTTGATTACACCAATTCCTTTCCTTCACTTCTTCAAAGCTGTAAACATCATCATAATTCCAAATTTTAACTTTCTTTCATTTTAACACAATAAGCATACTATACCAACATCACATAACTCCAAATCATAGATGGAATTGAAACTTCTATCCTTACCTTTGTTAATAGCCAAAATAACAAAAATTTTGATCTCCTTAATCCCTTGGATTCAGTCTTTCATATTAAAGGTATGGCTTGAGCTAGTGACAAGGATCGTTTTTTGTTAAGTAAGCTTAACGATTCGCTGATAGAAGCTAGGTGTTTGTCAAGGTAGCTAAGATGGAAACTTAAGAGAAATTAAGGGAGAGCAAAATGGCTGCCGACTTGAAGTAGAGAAGATGATGACTATGCAAATTTCATTTACTGCCTCTTTATCCCTTTTTTTTTTGTCAGCCATTGTTCCTTTGACTAATTTAATTCTTCTTCTTCCATTCATATGCCACATGTACTTTAAACCCAATAAAATCTGATATTAATTTCTCATACTCCAATTCATTACTTGACCATTTGACTTTCAATCTCATTATTCCACCTATGTCCCATATATCATTTATACATCAAACTTTCATATCTATTTAATCATTTCAGTTTGAAATACTTTACAAATATGGGAAATTACATGAAATTAGGGATTTCACAGCTAAACACAGCCTTGACTTTGGACGGATCTATAGATTCTCCATCCTTAGTCACAACATAATCCAGAAAAGAAATATGTTCTAACTAGAACTCACATTTACTAACTTGGCATAGAGTTGCCTTTCTCGGAGAGTCTGGAGAACTATTCTTAAATATTCCTCATGCTGTTCTCGAGATTTAAAATAAACCAAGATATCATCGATGAACACAATAATAAACCAATCCAAATAAGGCTTAAATACCTCGTTCATAAGGCTTATGAATGCTACAGGTGCGTTGGTTAACCCAAATGGCATAACTAGGAACTCATAGTGTCCATGCCGGGTCCTGAATGCTATTTTGGGTACATCTTCTCCTCTAATTCTCAACTAATGATACCCAAATCGCAGATCGATCTTAGAAAAGATCTGTGCACCTCGCAACTGATCAAATAGGTCATCTATTCATGGTAAGGATATTTGTTCTTCACTGTAGCTCGGTTTAGTAATATATAGTCAATACACAACTGGAGACTTTCGTCTTTCTTATGGACAAATAACACCGAAGTTCCCCACGATGATACGCTTGGTCTAATAAAACCCTTGTCAAGGAGATCTTGCAACGGTTTCTTCAACTCCTCTAATTCCACTAACGCCATTTTGTAAGGGGGCTTCGAGATAGGTTGAGTGTCAGGTAACTGGTTAATGGCAAACTCAATCTCTCGCTCGGGTGGTAATCTTGGTAAGTCATTTAGAAATACATTAGGAAACTCCCTGACTTCGAAGATCTCTGATAACTCCGGATATGCCCTGTCAATATCTTCCACAAAGGCTAGATAACCTTCATTCAAAATAGCAATATTTCATATCAAACTTCATATACTGAAAAGAATTCTCATGTCATTTAACTTATCAAACTTTAATGCAACTCGTTCTAGGAGATTAAAGACTACACTTTTGTCCCTACAATTAACATTGGCATGGTTGGTTGCTAGCCAATCCATACCCAAAATTACATCTATGTCATACATATTAAGCAAAACTAAATCTGCCTTTAGTGCTTTATCTCCCACTTTGACTTAACACTTTCTTATATGTATATAAGTTAGTCATACATCATTTGGTCATTTATTTGTATCATTTATATAAATACATATATTTTTGTATATACGTACGTACATATATATGCATCTATGCATGTATGTAACCTATATGTAGAATTTTGAGTACTCCTTTCATATCGATTTAAGTAATTCGTATATACGGCCTACATGTACTTTTCATGTCATTCTCGACTTCTATTCACAAAGACTTCATTTCGATAATTATGACCCATAATCATATATTTGAAATTCATATTTTATATTATTACATTATATATACTTATAATTACATGTTGAGTACATGATCAGTTTTAAGGAAGTTGCGATTCTCACAATCTCTTATGCTAAAAGCTAATGATTAATTTCGCTCTCGGATACTTATAAAAGTCTTTAAGGTTTTTTTTTTTGTACAGCTTTTAGTTTTTGATGAACACAAGAGGAAGGGTAACTTCTTTTATTCCATAAATCTCACACCACTCACAAGGTTAAACATTTGAGAATTTCAAGTTAAAAAACTTACTTTCCAATTGTTGTGGTAAACAGCTAGGAATTCATATCTATCTTTGTTTCTTCTTCTCTTTTTAATGTAAAGTTCATAGCAGTGACTACTGAGATTGAAACTTTCTGGTAAATTATTATCACTGAGTGGTAATCTTCCATCCAAATCTAAATTATTAAAGGGTGAAAAACATGAAAACCAATTGGATGTTTGATGACAACAAGTGTGTTCTGTCTCATCAATCAATTTATGCTTTATTAATATGCAGAAGTGAGGACAAAGGTCTCCCACAAGTCTAACTTTCTGAATCAAACAACATATATAACATTTTTTTGTGTGGCAATGCCAGGTTCTTAGTATTTGACTACTGATTCACATAGCTTAGACATTGATAGGCATCAATCCACGTTGAGAAGTCAATTTCACCAACAATATCTTATTATGAAAACTTCTACAATGATTTTAGTATAGTTTTTGACTCCTATCCCTGATTTATGGTCAAAATGCATACAAAAGAAGATTCAATCATATCCTCAAACATAGATCCTAAGCCTGATTTTTGTTTTCTATAGGATACATTAGCTTAATCTATAGTTTCACAGTGTTGAAGGAGTTTAAGTTGCATAAAACTTGTTCCATGAAGAAAAAACTCAAACCTTTGACAGGTTTTTGCTGTGATTTTCGTGTTCGGTTCCCTTAGACATATTCATCAGTAGGTGTCACCTTGCTGCAGGTGACATCCATGGCAACAAAGTCTTGATTTAAGACCACTATTGTCACCTCCATGGCAGCTATTTTCTGATCATTTGACACTTCCATTTTTAAGTCAACATTTAAATAAGGTTGATCCTTGCTCTTACCCTACAAGACCAGATAGAGGCTAATGACAATCACAATTGCTCCAACGACCCTACAAAGTTGCAATAAGGTGGCCTAGATTAATACATAATTGCAAACTTTGAAAGGTTTTCAACATTTTCCATTAATATTTACTTAGAAGATTAAAAGAGTTTCACAAATCTCAAACCATTATAAAGCATATACCATATACAAGTAAAATCATCTCTTTCAAATACTTTCACGAATCTCAAATCACGTGAATTCACATGTGCAAATACAAATAACTTCAAATACAAATAATTTCAAATAGATGGGAGACAATTAACTTCCAACCGAATCATGCATCAAGTAATTCTCACAAGGATACAGCAAATATATCATGTAAGGGATAATCCCGTGAGAGATCTCATAAGAGATACCACAAATATATCCCGTAAGGGATAATCCCGAGAGATGTCAAATAAGTGACGTACCCACGCATGGGCCAGGGATCCTCCCCAAAGCCGAATACAAATAAGAGACATATGGCCATTGTCTATAGACCACAGTGAACACTAGTCAGGTGACATCTGTGGCACTGAAGACCGGACTAAGGTTCCTCAGCCAAGTACAAATACAAGTAATATGCATGATCGTCAAAGAAATCCAAGGTCTCCAAAACCCTTGCCATATAGCTTTTAGCAAATATAATTATTCTTTCTTGAAATAGGTTTTAAAGCCTCCCTTTTCAAATAAGGTAGTCGACTGGTCATATAGGGCAGTCAGCTGCTATATCATATATCCTTTTATTGAATTTCTTTTCTTTTTAAAATTCAATTATTTTATTTTTTCGAAAACACATAGGACAGTTGACTGGTCCCATATAGCAATTGACTGATTTGAAACAGAATGCTTCCGAGAAAAAAAGCAGTTGGCTGGCTCATTGGCAGTAGACTATTTTCGCAAATAAAATGCTTCTGAAAATAGGGCAGTCGGCTGGTTTTGAAATATAATACTTTCTGAAAAATAGTAGTTGACTGCTATATAGGGCAGTCGACTGGTTTGAATCGATTTCGAAAAAGTTTATGTCTCGTCTGTCTCTAGGTAGTCGGCTGCTCCTAACATTTTGGTAACTAGGAGTAAAATCCGAATTTGACATTTTCTGCACTTAAACAGCTTGTACTTCATCCCAAAACATTTAAAATATATCAAAACATGCTGACATAGCCACCCTACGTCCGTTGCATAAATTCCTTACCTTGATTAACTTCCGAAATGCAAATCACCTGGTTGTACCAATGATTTCCTCTTCACTTCTTCAAGCTGCAAATATCATAAAATTTCCAAACCTTTAAGGAAACCTTTATAACCATACTATACTAACTCTATATAGCTCTAAACCATGGACAAAATCAGCTAAAACCATTTAAATCCCTTACCTTTGCTAGTCACCAAAAATGATAGAATTTTAGATCTCCTTAATCCCTTTGATTCAGCCTTTTATATTAAAAGTATAGCTTTGGCTAGTGATGAGGAACGTTTTTCATTAAGGGAGCTTAACGATTTAATGACAGGAGATGATGGTTTGTCAAGACAAGTGCAAATGGAAACTTTGAGAACTTTGGAGGGGAATGAGAGGAAGAGAGAAATGGGGCTGCCTGACTTGGAGAGGAAGAAAGATGATGACTCATGCTTCATTAAATGTGCATTTATCCTTTTAATCTCATCTTTTGGACTATTGACTATTTGACCCATTTATTTCTCTTCTTCCCTTTATCATGTCAGCCATTAATCCCTTGACCATTTACTATTTGACCATTCATTTGCTATAATTCCTTAACCATCCCATATATCACTTGTACATCAAAACTGCATATTTACTTGATTATTTCAGCTTACAATACTTTACAAATATGGGAATTTACATGAAATTGGGGGATTTCACAAACATATACTAGACGAACCTTACTATGATACCATTAAATTTGTCACGACCCTGAGGCCATGACGTGCACTTAAGACTTTCACTTCATTACGGTTTACCAATTTTACGAACCAAATTTTTGCTTTTCACTTTAAGGTTTGTATTCGATATCAGTGTCATTGCTAAACTATTTTCATCTTTCTCAATTCGATTTAACTTCACTTTACCATTTAAGTAATTAACATTAAAGCGAATCAACATTCTCAATAATTTAATTTAGTATTAGACTGGCAAAAGAAAAGATCGAAAACCTCTCCCTTATATACAATCAATTTCCCAGTAAAATCCTGCAAAATACACACTATTTCCAACAACACAATTCAATTTCAGAATCCATAATTTATATCATCATACATTACATACAACCCCAATATCATGGATTAACATATTCACATTCCATAAAGTTCATAATTATCATACCACAAGTATATCCCGGATCACACTCGATAATCATACTAGTCGGTAATAATCTAGAGCAATCTTAAGTTATATCCCAATATATTTCCAATAAGCATATACTGTATACTTAAAAATGTCATACATGGTAATTAAAATGATATACAAATCTTGTATACCTCAAAGGAAACAAAAACAGCACTCGAAGGATTTAGACAAGTATCGCTAGTTGATACAGTTCTTAAGGCCTCACACAGGAACTCCGAGTGTAGAGTTTAGCTCGTATGATCTGCAAAGTTGTTAGAAAGGGATAAGCAAACCACAGCTCAGTAAGTAGTTTAAGTAAATGCATGTTAGACTCATGTCAATCTACATGCAAGTGCATAAATAATCAGTATTGAAGTGACATGTATGCATGGTAGTAAGTCATGATGCCAATGATCCAATATGGACTTTAATCAAAACATTTTCTCTATGCACTTCAATTTAAAACACTTTCATTATGCACTTTATTTAAATCATTTTCACTATGCACTGCGATTAGGTCAAACCACTATGCGTTTTGATTAAATCAAAATACTATGCACATCGATAAATTGATCACCATGTACTTTGATATATCAATCACTGTGCACTTCGTTTTAAATCAATAACTATACACTTCGATAAATCAATTATTTCACAGAATGATAATCAATAAATGTTAGGCGTATAGCCTCGATTCACTGAAAATGATCTTAAAACCGATCACTTGTCACTTTTAGGCAAAAGCCTAAAATCATTGAAAAGCGATATTAATAGATATCTAAATAAATCTTGGCAGAGACCCCACTCATTGATACTATCACGACATCCAACCTAGCTTGCAATGGAGGAAGTGTCGCAACGAGGAACTCGTGTAGCACATAGGTCCTTTAGGATTCTAAAGGTGGTTCCCACGGTTCAAAAAGGTATCCGTGTAGCACGTAAGTCCATTAGGATTCTAGAGGTGGCTCCCACGGTCTGAAAGGTATCCATGTAGCACATAGGTCCCTTAGGATTCTAGAGATAGCTCCCACGGTACAATATCTATGACCATAGAATACTCCAGTCTTACTGATCGGTCAAGAACTTTAACTTGTCTGTTGGTTTTCGAGACAATTCTAATAATGCCTAAAGCACGGACTCGTAAGGCGCAGATACTGATACTAAAAGTCTAGAGCACAAAGCTCGATAAACGGGTAATAGAACCTAGAGTGAAGCTCAATAGGCTCGAAGTGACTTGAAGGTCAATGGGTCTGCCTACAATAAAAAATAGATCTGAAAACATATTTCTAGTGTAGCACTTAGCTTCCATGGATCTCAAAACACTTCTTAACTCGATTATGAGTTTCTAATGTGCTAAAATTTCGATTTATTTCAAAAATCAGTTCAAAACCAAAACTTTGCAATTTAAGACATAATGCAATGTCGTCATAAAACTTATACATCGAGTACCATAAATCAAAACATTTTATGCATGAATCGTGTATGCATCAACGATATGCCACTACATACTTTGCATGGCTATCTTGTATAATAAATGCATGCCACACACTAGTACCCTTACCTTTTGCATACACGACAACAAGTTTTATACACATCAATTAACACATGCACCTTCATTTCACTAAACAAGCAAGCTTGGCTGGTCACAGCACACAAGGTAGAACAACAAAGTTTCAGTCCAGCCCAAGTAATGTCCAAGATCACATTTCAATAGTAACTTCAATCTCACCTTTGCTTACCTTAGTTGCCTAAATTAATAGCATCACATTGCTTAATTTAAGAATGAATTCTAAATATTAACAAAACTTAAATCATTCCTATGAGATAGTGCTAACAAGCTTTACTTAATCCACTTACCTGAATGCTTAGCAATTTATTTCCTCGATCTTCCAAACCAAATCCAACTCCTACACCGCTTCGATTCACTACAACCAATTCATTCCCGTCTCAGTTACATATTTTGTCTCAGTTACATATTTTAATTGCACTTGATCACCTACCAAACTTATATCTTAGAACGATAATTACTAGAGTTCACTTCTTCATTAAAATTAAATTCATGCATTTTACCAAAACACTTTTCCTTCAATTTAATATAACCGTTACCTTACATTGCTTATAGGATAACAAAATATTTATTAACTTATCCAATAATACTTATATATCATAAGTATACATATATAAATATTTGCATGAAAGCATACATGTTTAAATCAAATCCTATACTCATTATGCTCATGATAAATATATATATATATATATATATATTCATATGAACCTATCCTTGTCACCTTCTCTTAGTATATGGTCTATATATAAATCTCATTAATCCACCCACACTACATCCTCTTAGCATATAGAGGTATATATTTATATGCATACATATATCCACATCCTTTAAAATAAAATGTAGCAAAGTCATTACCCTTAAAGTATCCTTGCCTTAGCCAAGAATAAGAGCTCCCGTTTCTGCTTTTGAACCCACGCCTAAGCAGCCACTCAATAGCAACATAAATAGTTTTCAAACACCAGCCTTAATGTCTCGAACCCATATTGTTTTAGACTCAAAAAAATCAGTTTAAAACAACCTCAGAGGCCAAAGCCGATACCTGTTATAGCTCTTCTCTTTTCTGTTCGGGAACGTTGAAGCATACAACATTATCTTCTGTCGGTGCACTATTTCAGGCAGTATCACCACCGTTTTTTTTTTTGCCCTGACTCCAATCCTTAATAGCACCAAAAATCAACCTCACCTAACTGGCTTCTATTCAGGTTGAGATCAGCCCCCTAATGTGGCCTCAAAATCAGTCCCGATCATAGCCAATAATGCTCTGTTTGGAGCATCAAAATACAACTCTCTTAGTCTTACCCGATTCGTTCCACACCTTTCAACTTTCTGCTGCAGTTCAGTACGTCCGAGAGTGAAGTCCCCTATCTATAGAGAACTGAATTGCCCACTGTTTCTTCCTTTTCTGAGAGCTCAACCCTTCACTCATTTCTCCACTTCAATGAAGCCTTCCCCTGTTTTCCACCTCTGCTATGAGCCCCCCCCTTTTTTTTTATGCCCAACATCACCAATTCAATCTCTGTCTTGAGCCTAAAGAACTCTGCTCACAGCCTTGAAATAGACAAGCTTTCCAGCTTTGTTCTGTCCTAATCACTGCCCCCTTATAGCAACGCCTCCATCAGCTCGTTTTCTTTGCCCGAACCTGCTTCAGCTTCATTGTCTTTCATCCTCGCGGCTTCACCATTTCACTCTTCGTTCTCTCTTGAATTTTCTTCACACACTTTCTCTCTCACGTGCTTTCTCTTTCTCCTTCAATTCGCTCCCTTTTCTTTCTCTCGCTGTAGCAATTCTTTCTCTTTCCAATTGCAGCTCACTCCCTTTCACCCTTGCTGTCGAAAACCCCTTAACAGCCACCAGAAATACCCAATTTTAATGCCTCCAAGCCATTGTTTCAACCTGGTTTCCTTCTCCCTCAGCTCTGTTCCGATTCACCATTTCACTCCTTCATTTCCTCTCTCGCGTGTCAAGTTCTTCACTCTTTCTCCTTGACCATTTCTTGCTTCCCTTTCCTTTAATCTTTCTCTTCACTCTGTCTCGCCTCTTTCTTTTTTTTTTTTTTTTTTTTGGTTTTTGGTAGAGGCAAGTTCTCTGTCACTCTAAAATTTAACGTGGGATGTAACAAAAAAAAAAAAATTAACGTGGGAGCAGGTGAAGGAAGCCAATCGATTTTAATTTTTATATATATATTTTATATCTTATATTACATATATATTATGTATAAATATCTCTTATCTTACTATATATATATATATATATATATATATATATATATATATATACATATATTTCTTGCCCAATATTTATATATGATAGTAGTATACATGTATATATATTTGAAATTTATATATTTTATACTTAATATATATCCCCTTTTTTCTTATATATCTATTTTATTCATATACTCATGTGTGTATCACATTTAATTTAATATATTTGTGTCCTTTATCTAATTAAATATATATTTGTTCTTTTTTCTTAATTATCTTGTCACTCACATATATATAGGTACTTAGGTTTTATAAGTGCAGTTTTATGATCCTTAACTTTTTTCATTAATATACAAAAATATTAATGCATTTTCTTTAATTAATATATTTTTCCCTGAACTTAAGTTTTATATATATATATATATATATATATTAATCATTCATAGTTGAATGCACCAACTTGAATCTTCAGTTTTAGTACTTAAGATAATAAAATTTCATAATACATCTTAATACTTTATTATTTAATTCATTCATTTATTTATAAACTCGGTAGGAAAAATTTACGATCTTCATATCTTCATTCAATTGTGCAAACAATTCTTCATAATCTTCACGGCAAAAAATGCTCATTCAACTAATTCAGTAGAAAAAGCTAATTTCACAAATAATGACACCAATGAATACACATTATGTTTTTTTGATCTCAACAAAATTTATAGAGAGCTCTTTGATACTTTTCAAACTTGTAAACTCATCATAAAATCTTAAATCAACAATATAAGATTCACGTTCTTTGTCAGAACAAATAGTTCCACATTAAAACTTTTCTTGTTAGAAGAAAAAAGTAGTCCTTATTACTTCTTTAGTTTAATGGTTTTCCTTTTCTCCCTTTTAATTCCTTAGTTCCCTACTCTCTACTTAAAGTTATTTTAAGTTTGAGAAAATGAAAGAAAATGTTATGGGTGAGAAAGAAAATAACATTTTTTTTTGTTTTTTTTACCGCCCTTCAATAAAAAATTTTGTGTTGCAACTATACTTTTGATATTTTTCATATAAGATAATTATTCCATACACAGCTCGTGAAGTTTTTTTTTACTCCACAAACGATATTAGGATCATGACACATATCATATAAAAATATTAAATAAATAAATTAGGCCATGTGTTATAATCTTAACTACGCTTATAGACTAAAAAAATCTATTGGCGGTGTATGAAATAATTTTCCATTAATATATATATGTCATATACTTTTTTAATTTTTTTAATATTATTTTTATATATTTTAAGAGATAAAAGATTTCAGTAGGGCAGCTGCTTTCCTTGCTCCCATTGTAGGTCCATTTGCCTCCATAACCTGTTTCTCTCTCTTTTTTTTTCTTTCCTTTTTTTTTTTTTTTTAAAGTTTCTCTTTTTTTCTTTGTGCCACTAGGAGAGGCTTATCATTTAGCAAATGCGATACAAGTGTCTTATTTAAATACGTAGAGAGTTTTCTTTCCTTTCTTGCAGGTAGAGGAATCAACCCAACAATGTCTTCTTTAATGGAAATGGATTTTCGCGAACTGATAAAACATTCCTCAAAAGCACAAAAATATTTTCATGGAACATCAAAACTAATCAAACTTACTAAAAGTGCCGGAGACCATCCTTCCGTCATGAATCAATCAATTATGGTTAGTGATTTGCAGAGAAACTGTAATCCATTTGTTTTGCTAAATGGATAGCTAGGTTTTTTCCACTGATAGATGCAATTCATAGCCAGTCATAAGCTGCTAATCACTAAATTTGCAATTATCTTAGTGCATCAGTAAAAGTTATTCTTTTGCAATCTTGAAGTTACAAGTTTAAGTTATAAAAACAGTTTTTCTATTAATGCGGAAAAAAAACTGCATCAGTGTTTTTTTTTTTAATCTCAGTTCGGCATGTTAGTATATCTTCACAATTATGGAAATAAATATTTGGTTGACCAATTCCGGATATGGTCCATAATTTCACGCTGAATTTCGACTCAATATTTGGTTATTAAAAACACGATTTTATGATGGTTAAAACGTAATTTTATTGTCATAATTAGCATGCTCTCGTTAGTAATAAAAGAGGGCTCCTTCCGGTCCCTAAGTACGTTAATTTCAAACACACAAACATCATCTAGTAAGGTTTTGAGTGCTTGGAAGACTTGAAAGGTGTAAGAATCCTGTCATCAAGTGCAGAAATCGATCAACACAAATTCTACAGAGGTGCAATGGCTGGAGGTTAGATCCTGTTGCTTCCGCTTTCAATTGTTTTGACATGTTTCATATAATATAGAAGCATGTATAATCTATATGATGTACTTACATTTGGCATCAGAGTAGTGAATAACCTCTATCTTGCATGAACGAAAATATTTTTTAATTTTTGTTAATTCTGCCCAAATTGTCTATTGTGTTTTTGCATGTTTCTGGTCATAATGTGGTTAGGGAATGATTTGGAATTGATTTTCTAACCATTTAAGAATAAAAAAACCGAAGAAAAGAATCATGAATGACTCCTGTATATTACGCCAAAAAGCAAGAATTTTTGAAATTTTGAAATGGCATTTTGAGATGTTTTCAGCCAAAACAAATTTCATAAAACTTGTTTTCATTGGATTTTGATCGATTTGGGATCTAGAATGACTCAAATCGAAGCGTGAAAGGCCGATTTCCATCCGGGTCAAGAATTGGGTTGAAAAACCCGTTTGCAGCAACAACCGAGTGAAGAAGATGAATTAAGGGCGTGAACTACAGATGCCCGATATTGTGCGTGGGTGCTACAGCGTGCCCCTTGTTTCTGTTCTTTAAAACCGTTTTCAAGCTTTAGTCTTACCCCTAGTTTAAACTTTTTACATTAGAAATTCGTAGCCCAAATGTCAGATTCATTTTTCCAGCCACTTTTACCGTTTTATGCAAGTGTGGGCTAATAATTTTGTTATTAATTTTAATAGTCCAATTTGGGTTTATGGGCCTCTCTTTTGTAAGTTTAATTGTTAGGCCATGAATTATTATTATTATTATTATTATTATTATTATTATTATTATTATTATTATTATTATTATTATATTTTTTTTTAGGCCACCACTTTTCTATTCTGCTGAGCCATATGTTTTGGGCTCTTTGAAGCCATTTGGGCCGTCTATTGTTGAGCAATTTAGAGCCAATGATTTTGTTTGGGCCACATTAAAAAAAAAAAGAAGGGTTTTGGGCCACTGTTTTGGGCTTTTATTTTAGTGGACTTGGACTATTTTTAGTTAGTTTGGGGCCATTTATTTTGGGCTATTTTGGTTAATTATTTAGGCCATATGGATTAAATAAAAAGATCATTTGGTTTATTTTATGCCTTAAAGATTTATTTAATTTAGGTCAAATAATTATATTTTGGGGAGTTTTGTATCAAATTTTTAATTCTGTAATTTTTTCATAATTTTATGAATAATTAGATTATTTTCACAAAAATTAATCTAATTATGAAAACTTCTCATTATTTGGATTTTATGAGGATTTTTCATAAATTTGGAATTTTTATAAATTGTGTGAAAATTATCATAAAATTATGGTTAAATTATGAAAATTTGGTTTTAAATGTGCATATGTGCTTATTTTGAATGTGTATAATTTTGTTATTTTTTATACTAAAAGCACATATAGCTAAATTATTCTTATTATTTGGAATTAAAATTGCCTTGTGTTAATTGCAATTTTAAAATATGAATAAACTTAAAATTTGATAATATGTCTAAGTGATCCATAATTTGTTTGATTAAGGCTTAGCCACAGCAACCTTAATTAAATAAAATTATATTTGTAAATATCACATTGTGGTATAAGACATAAATTGTGATTAGTTATAAGGTTATAATAAATTTTATCCCACAGGAATTTTTATTATAATTTCATAACTAATTAGGATAAAATATCAAATTAGTTTCTTAATTTACCTACAGGGATTAGGAAATGATATAATTTGATAGTTTAATCATTATGATATGAATCTATTAGAATTAGAACTTTAACCCACAGGCAAGTTTTATGTCTGAGATTCATAATTGATTAATAAAATATGTTTACATTGATAGACATAATTAAGTTTGCCTCAAAAATTCTAGATATATAAGCATGTGTTTTTCTTTAAGCAGTGTTTCCTCGGACTAATATTTACCTAGAAGTTCCCAAACTAGATGAAGAGAACTACAAGGTTTGGAAGGAGAGAGTTTTCCTCTAATTAGGGTGTACGGATATAGACTATGCTATAAGGAAAGACGAGCCCATATTGACTGAGACCAGCACTCCTGCTCAAGTAGCTTTACATGAAAGCTGTGAGCGATCCAATCGCCTTAGTGTCATGTATATTAAGACAAAGATATCTGCTTGGATACGTGGTTCTGTCGAACAGCATACCAACGTTAGGACCTTATTGAAGGCCATAAATGATCAGTTTGTCACTTCAGACAAAGCGTTGGCCAGCACCCTGATAATGAAGTTCTCATCAATGAGGCTCACCAATGTCAAAGGACTGCGCGAGCACATAATGGCCATCAGAGATATAGCGGCCCAACTCAAGAAGTTAAAGGTGGAGATGTCTGAATCTTTCCTTGTGCACTATATATTGAACACTCTACCAAAGTAGTACAGACCATTCAAGATATCCTATAACACACATAAGGATAAATGGACCATCAATGAATTGATGACCATGTGTGTTCAAGAGGAGGGAAGACTGCTTATGCAATCGAGTGAAAGTGCATTTTTTATAAGCCAAGGAAAAAGGAAGGATAGAGCCAAGAATAAGGGAAAAGGGAAAACCTTACCCAAGCTGACATTAAGAAAGAGTCCAAGTGTTTCTTCAATAAAAGGAAGGGACATATGAAGAAGGACTGTGCCAAGCTTCAGCAGTGGCTCATTAAGAAAGTTAATCCACTCTCATATGTTTGTTTTGAATCAAATATGGTTAAGGTTAATCATAACACATGGTGGATTGATTCTGGATCTACAATTCACATTTCGACTTCCTTACAGGGTATGAAAAACCTAAGGAAGCCAGTGGGAAATGAGAAGAGCATCTATTCAGGAAACAAGATGCGCTCACATGTTGAAGGCGTTGGAACATGCACTTTAGTTCTTAGGAGTGGTTTTGTTTTGCAATTAGAAAAGACCTTTTATATTCCTAGTTTCTCGAGAAATTTAATTTCTATTTCTAGGTTGGTACCTTATGGATATTCTTTTCAATTTTCAAATAAATCAGTATTGATATATTTTAAGTTTGATATTGTTGGGAATGGTCCATTATGTGATGGTCTTTTCTCTATTGATTTGCAAAATGACACTGCTCATAACGCCTTGCATGTTCAAACTGGCACAAAAAGATGTGTTATGAATAAGGACTCCTCTACGTTATGGCACCGGAGGTTAGGTTATATCTCCATAAATAGAATTAAGAGATTTGTAAATGATTGAATACTTAGTACTCTAGACTTTACTGATTTCGACACTTATGTAGATTGCATTAACGGTAAGCAAACCAACAAGTCTAAGAAAGGTGTCAATAGGAGTTCAACCATATTAGAAATCATACATTCTAACATATGCTGTCCAGACATTGATGCATATGGTCAAAAGTACTTCATCACCTTTATTGATGATTACTCGAGGTTTATATATGTCTACATGCTTCATAACAAGAACGAAGCATTAGACGCCTTTAAAATTTTTAAGGCTGAAGTAGAGAAACAATGTGGAAAACCCATAAAGATAGTAAGAACTGATAGAGGTGGGGAGTATTACGGTAGATACACTGAAGATCGACAAGCACCTGGACCATTTGCGAAGTTCCTTCAATAAAATGGGATTGTTGCCCAATATACCATGCCTGGTTCACTGGATCAGAATGGTGTTGCAGAAAGAATGAACCGAACCTTGATGGAAATGGTGCGTAGTATGCTTAGCAACTCAAAGTTGCCTAAGTCTGTGTGGATTGAAGCTCTTAAAACGGCAGTGTATATATTAAACCGAGTTCCAACCAAGGCTGTTCCAAAGACGCCTTTCGAATTATTCAAAGGTTGGAAACCAAGTTTGCGTCATATGCACGTTTAGGGATGCCCTTCTGAGATAAGAGTTTACAACCTACAAGAAAAGAAACTAGATCTTAGGACCATAAGTGGGTATTTCATCGGATATGCCGAACGGTCCAAATGCTACAGATTCTATTGTCCATCTCATAGCACTAGAATTGTGGAATCAAGGAATGCTAAGTTTCTTGAAAATGACTTAGTTAGTGGGAGCAATCAATCTCAAGAACTAGTTTCTGTGAGAGATCAACCCTCTAACTCGAGTCAAGGATTAGTTATCATGAACAATGTCCCTTTAGTACAGCTGGACATTGAACAACCAATCATTGAAGATCCACAAGTAGTTGATAACTTACCAATAGACGAGGCTCCTCTGGAAACACCAGAATTGAGTGAGCAACCAGTTTAACAACATGATCTTTCAGAGAATGTTGAACCAACATTGAGAAGGTCTACTAGGGAAAGGAAATCAGCTATTCCTAGTGATTACATTGTGTATCTACAAGACTATGATTTCAATATTGGGCCCGTTAATGATCCAAAGACGTTTTCACAAGCCATGAATAGCAAAGAATCAAAACTTTGGTTCGATGCTATGAAGGATGAGATGGATTCTGGCATCTAATGGAGTATGGGATCTTGTCGAGTTGCCTAATGGGGCCAGGGCTATAAGTTGTAAATGGGTCTTTAAGACCAAGACTGACTCATTAGGCAACATTGAGCGTTATAAGGCAAGACTCGTAGCCAAAGGATTCACTCAAAAGGAAGGAATCGATTACAAGGAGATCTTCTCTCCTGTATCTAAGAAAGATTCTATCTGCATCATAATGGCGCTTGTTGCACATTTTGACTTAGAGTTGCAACAAATGGATGTGAAAACTGCATTTTTCAATGGTGATCTAGAGGAAGAGGTTTACATGAAACAACCTGAAGGTTTTTCCTCTAGTAATGGTGAGCATTTGGTCTCTAAGCTCAAGAAATCCATATATGGGTTGAAACAAGCTTCCCGCCAATGGTATCTAAAATTCCATGAAGTCATCTCTTTATTTGGTTTTGTTGAGAACATAATGGATCAGTGTATATACCAAAAGGTCAGTGGGAGCAAGATTTGTTTCATTGTGCTATATGTGGATGATATTTTGCTTGCAACGAATGATAAGGGGATGCTACGTGAGGTGAAACAATTTCTTTCTGAGAACTTTCATATGAAGGATATGGGCGATGCATCTTATGTCATTGGCATTAAGATCCATAGAGACAGACATAGAGGTATATTAGGTCTGTCACTAAAAGCCTATATCAATAAAGTCTTGAAAAGATTCAGAATGAAAGATTGTTCACCAAGCCCAGTTCCCATTGTGAAGGGTGACAAGTTCAATTTGAACCAGTGCCCGAAAAATGATCTTGAACGGGGAATAAATGAAGAACATTCCATATGCCTCAGTTGTTGGAAGCATTATGTATGCACAGGTTTGTACCAGGCCTGATATTACTTTTGTTGTGGGAATGTTGGGTAGATACCAAAGTGACCCAGGGATGGACCACTGGAGAGCTGCGAAGAAGGTGCTTAGATATCTTCAAGGCACTAAGAATTACATGCTTATGTATAGACGGACCGATGAGTTGGAAGTGATTGGCTACTCAGACTCAAACTTTGCTGGTTGTGTTGATACCCAGAAATCAACATTCGGTTACATCTTCATGCTTGTCGGTGGAGCTGTTTCATGGAAAAGTGCTAAGCAGACACTGACTGCCACTTCTACTATAGAGGCCGAGTTCGTTTCCTGTTTTGAGGCTACCTCACATGGTGTATGGCTTAAGAGTTTCATTGGTGGGCTTAGAGTTGTTGACTCCATATCTAAGCCATTGAGGATATATTGTGACAATTCAGCTGCGGTATTCATGGCTAAGAACAATAAGAGTGGAAGTCGAAGTAAGCATATCGACATTAAGTACTTAGCCATTAGAGAATGTGTTAGAGATAAAAGAGTGGTCATTGAACACGTTAGCACTGAATTGATGTTAGCTGATCCTTTGACTAAGGGCATGCCACCGTTTAAATTTACGGGTCATGTAGAGAGAATGGGACTTGGTCCCACATTTTGATTGTAATTGAAACTCTTATTAATAAAATGATGTTTCTCATTTTGATTTGTATACACCAAAGTTTTATTTGAGAAATATCCTTGTTATTTGGACCGAGAATAAACATAAGGTTTATTCATTAAGTAAAAATGGTTTGATTTAGAAACATTTTACATAGTAATACTTGGAAGATAATACTCACCACTTGAGGAACTGTCGCCATAATTTATGTGATTTGTTTCTTCTATAAGTGAAATATATGGACCAAGTGGAAGAATGTTAGTATATCTCCACAATTATGGAAATAAATATTTGGTTGACCAATTTCGAATATGGTCCATAATTTTACGCTGAATTTCAACTCAATTTTTTCTATTAAAAGCACGATTTTATGATGGTTAAAACGTGATTTTATTGCCATAATTAGCATGCTCTCGTTAGTAATAAAAGATGGCTCCTTCCAGTCCCCAAGTACGTTAATCTCAAACACACAAACACCATCTAGTGAGGTTTTGAGTGCTTGGAAGACTTGAAGGGTGTAAGAATCCTGTCATCAAGTGCAAAAATAGATCAACACAAATTCTACAGAGGTGCAATGGCTGGAGGTTAGATCCTGTTGCTTCCGTTTTCAATTGTTTTGATATGTTTTATATAGTGTAGAAGCATGAATAATCTGTATGATGTACTTACACGGCAAACTTAAGCTTTAGCAAATGCTTTAGGGTAAAATCTATCAGAATTGTTGTTTTCCCTTTTTCAACATGAACAAATCTCACTTGCTTGAATATTCAGAACTTGAATTGTCCTTGATATAAGCATTGAATCTGTATAAAATTGGAAACAATGCAAGAAAGAAAAACAGTAATTTTCCTTATAAAAAGCCTGGGATTCCTTTGATGATTTCAAATTTTCTGTCTTTTTCACTTTTAAACCAGTCAAACATTATTTTCTTACCAGAATTTCATCAGTTCTTACAAGTACTAGACATTCACATACAGTACTAGACATTCACATACATAGTAGTAAAAAGACATTATAAACTTAGTTGCCCTAACTCACATCAAATTAATCTGACATGGAATTTTAGGCTTTAAAGAAAAGCAAAATCAACCTTTTAAACATAATTATTTCCAACCTGAAGAGTTTGACAGCAACCTAAGCAAAATTTTCATTAATGGGTTGACACTCAAGGTAGCGAAAAATTAATAAAAAAGTAATTATTTTATGAATTATTATATCATCCATAAGAGTAAAATTTTTTATATCTATAAACGAGATTTTATCATCACATACCCTTTTGAAAAAATTTTAACTCTTAACCAAAATTTCATCCTTAACATCATTTTTTTTCTTAAAATCATAACAAAACCACGTCGCACTGCCTTGCTTGTCACAATTCAAGAACAAATTGATGCATAATTCTCTTTTGCTTAATTCCATGTTGATCCTATTCCTAGGTATAACTTTCTTTTTTTTTTTTTGTGTAGATCACAGGTATCCTCATCCGTTTTAACGGTCTGAGATTCATCTTGTTCGGGGTTTAGTCACAGTTAAGGCTCTTCACCCCTCCCCAAAGATGTGTTTAGTGAGAGTCGAACCCGAGAGCTCTTCCCATAAACTCAGCCTGCGTTGCCAACTGAGCTACAACCTTTGGGTCTATTCCTAGGTATAACTTTCAAGTTTCAATTTCTTTTCTTTTTTGTTTTTATCTTAATTATAGTGAGTTGCCTTTTCTTAAATGGGTTCAATAACTTACTGTTTACTTTGAACCAGAATAATAGGAAATGCTCAAAAATCCTATAGCCGCCTTACATATTGCACAAATGTTTTACACTTTTTTTTTTCCTATAGCCGCCTTACATATTGCATAAATGTTTTGCACTTTAATTTATGGCAATTTTGATATTATTTATTTAAATATATATGTGAGCGAGCTTTCTGATTTTCAAAACGAATAATATTTCATAATGATACAGCCCCAACAATTCTTACTTATTAACAACGTTGATTTTTCTTCTAAAATAAAAAACAATGTTGATTTTCTGCATCAACAATATATTTAGCAATGAACTAGGACAATTGAAATAATATGAAAATTGCGAATAATTTAGAAAAAAAAGTACAAGAAAACTTCATATAAAGTATGCTGACAGTAAATCAATTAATGATTTTTAATTTTTTAATAATTAACAAAGCAATATCAACATATGAAGAAAATGTATTCCGAAAATAACTCAAAATATTTCATTTTGATCGGTTGATGTTGCTTGAATTCAAATTTAAGTCTTATAACATGCCTAGATTTTTTTTTAATTATTCAACCAAAGAATTGTTGACAACTCAAAAATACTTTAGAAAAATTATTTCATGCATTTTTAGTGAAGTTTCCTAAAATTTATCGATGATATATAATATTAACAAATTAATTAAAGAAGTATGATATGCGAAAATTTTTTTAAATTTGCTTATAATATTAAAAAATTCCTAACAATATAAAAATCAAATTCAAAATTTTAATATTATGTCAAATTTGAGTTGGTGTTTGGGTTTGTATTTGAAATACTTGGACCCAATTTTTTTAACAAGAATTATAGGTATCCCTAAATGTTGAAGATTAATTAAGTAGATCATGACACATGTACATTGGACATGTGGAGTAATCATGGAGATGGAGATTGGAGGTGTTTATGGGTCGGGCCTCAGTTATATATTAATAGATTATATTTAGGCCTGAGCCCGTGTCACATCCCGTGACCCAATTTTTCACCTTATTCTATACATTTTATTTGGTTAGGCTGTCTGCGATACTTTAGTTTTCTTTTACATATAAACAATTTCATATTAAGTTATAATATGAATTACATCCCCTATCTTAATGCATAAGGAAGTAGTACGGTAGATAAGTCTAAATACAGAAAATAGATGATCATACCTCATGTAACAATATAAAAATCAAATTCAAAATTTTAATATTATGTCAAATTTGAGTTGGTGTTTGGGTTTGTATTTGAAATACTTGGACCCAATTTTTTTAACAAGAATTATAGGTATCCCTAAATGTTGAAGATTAATTAAGTAGATCATGACACATGTACATTGGACATGTGGAGTAATCATGGAGATGGAGATTGGAGGTGTTTATGGGTCGGGCCTCAGTTATATATTAATAGATTATATTTAGGCCCGAGCCCGTGTCACATCCCGTGACCCAATTTTTCACCTTATTCTATACATTTTATTTGGTTAGGCTGTCTGCGATACTTTAGTTTTCTTTTACATATAAACAATTTCATATTAAGTTATAATATGAATTACATCCCCTATCTTAATGCATAAGGAAGTAGTACGGTAGATAAGTCTAAATACAGAAAATAGATGATCATACCTCATGTAATTAAATCGAGCTGTCGCAGTGTCTCTAAATGCGCAGTCGAGATCCTTTAGATTGTCAGACTGTCAGTCCTCGAAATCTGAAATGTTAAAATTAAGGGGTGAGCAAACCACGGCTCAGTAAGAGAATTATATGCCTAACTTGATATTCAGCTATCTATATGCTGAAAAAATTTTTCATTTTTCTATAAAGGCTCTAGGCTCACATGTAGGAAGGATACTACAGTCGGCTAGGGATCTGGATGGAGTAAGGCAGGTATTTTGAAATACCTATCTTGTTCCGGAACCTAGAAGCAACTGTAGAGAGTAATAAATTTCGTTTGAAATTTAAATCCTTTTTCCTTTCATTTCATGTCATTTTAAATTTTATGCTTTTATGATTTAAAGCATTTTGAAAGAATAACTAATATTATCTATTCTTTTAGAAAAATATTAGTTTAAATCGTCATCATCCAAATCATATTACATGTAAACAGTAGATAGCAACAATATAATAAAATCATTTCATTTAAAATTATCATTTACTGTCATTCACTGTAAACTTTTTCTTTCTTTTCACTTCAGTAAAATCGATATTTAAACAATTCAATAATCAATCGGTGGAGACAGTCATCATTATATAGAATCATGCATTATCACTATCACTATCACTATCCCCGAAAGAACGGTCACTATAACGAATGGCCATCGTCAACACTCACAGTTCGCACTGGTCAGGTGCTCACTGTGTAAACCTGTGGGTTTTGACCATAATTCTCACAGTCATATACAATATAATAAACCTGCAGACTGATCAGGTCTCGCAGTCATAGAACACTATGCATGATCACTAACAAACGACTGTCTCAAAAAATTTTCATAATTCATTCATTAAACAGTAAAAATCACTTTCAATTAAATCATTTCATGTAATTCTTTTCATTTAATTTAATTCATATAAATCCTTTCTTGAAATTCATTTCATGTAAATCAATGCACATAAACCAGTTCATGTAAATTAAGTCATATAAGTCATCTCATGTAAATCGTTTCATGAAATTCAATTCATGCAAAATAATCATGTAATTTACATATCATGAGAATTTTCGGTGATTTCATTATCACCGATATCGAAAACATGAATATTCTAAAATCACTTTCATTTTATTCATGTTTTTATGAAAATATTCATTTTCTCGATTTTCGTGGTTGAAAATCTTTTCTCGTGACATAAAATCATTTATTATGATTTTCGATAATTTTTTAATATTTTTCGTCAGTATAACAGTTGCTGATTGGCTAGCCTCCTACACACAAAAAATACAATTTATATTTTCATCCAGTACGTCATCACAAATTTTCAGCCGATGAATCATCACATTTCCATAAAATAATTTATAATTTAAAAACATGCAGACTGAATATCCTTACAGCGCTGCACATGCATCCCTTACCTATCCCGGGTTGGCGCCTTCCTCGTTATCGATCACGCCCGTGTTCATCTTTTTCGATTCCATCATCTCGTTCATCTAGAAAAATTTTCTGAAATTCAAATTCTAAAAATTAGGATTTTTTCACAATTTATTTAAATTAAATACTCGGAAATAATTTCCGTAATCCTTACCGAATGTCTGAGATTTTTCGGATTTCCAAGTTCCTGAGAATTTTCGAAAAAAATTTTTTTTTTTTTTTTTTTTTTTTTTTTTTTTTTTTTTTTTTTTTCCCTCCTTTTTCCTCTCTTTTTCTTCTTTTCCTTCTTTTCTTTCTTCCTTTTTCTTTTTCTTTCTTTTTCTTTTTCTTTTCTTTTTCTTTTTCCTTTTTCTTTTCTTTTTTCTTCCTTTTTCTCTTCTTTTCCCGGTCAGATCGGTTCAGATCGATCAACTTCCTTCCTCGTCGGTTCCTCGCCGGCGGCGGGTTCTCCAGCGTTTCGGCAGCTCCTTAGCTGGCTGACGGCACGGCGAACCTGTTGGTGGTCTCCGTTTGGTCTAGATGGGTGGCAAGGCGACGGATCTACTCGGTTTAGCTTCGATTTCTTCCGCCTCTTCGTTCTCCCTCCTCCACCATTCACCGCCTCTCCAGTGGTCTCCCACGTCTTCCTCTTCCTCCGGCGAAGCTTCAGTGGCCGTGGCGGTGGCCGTGGCGGTGGTCGAATCGGCCGGCACCGCCACCTTCTCTTTTCTTTTTCTTTCTCAGCTCCGTCGGTTTTCGCCTCTGTTCCCGATTCTGTTTCCTCCCGTTTCTGTCGCCGGTCGCCTCATCTTCCTCCCCTCGGTTCACCGGCGACGTCTCTCTCCTCGCCTCCACCTTCCTCTTGGCCAGCTGACATGGTCGGCATCAGCAGGTGAAGAATCGAGATTCTTCCCGATTCTTTCTTCCATTTTTCTTTTTATTTATTTATTTTATTTCTATTATACTTATATATTATACTTATAATATATATATATAGATATATATATATTATATATATAATATTATTATTATATATAGTATTGTACTATATATATTATATAAAGATATATGTATATTGAATGTTAAAATATATATCTAGTATATATATACATATATTTATATACTTTAAAATTACATAACATATATATATATATATATAAATGTAATACTACAATACATATTGTATTTACAATATATATATATATATATATATATATATTCAAACTTTAATGTAAATTAATATTTACATTTCTCATATATGTATATATTTATATATATATATACATAAAATATACATATGTACTATTTAAATATATAAAATAGTAGATATACATATGTATTTGTACAAAAAGATATTTATATAATATATAATTATATAAATATATTTCATTTTCACTTCTCACTTTCTTATTTAATTTGGATATCCATTTATCCAAATTAAATTTCCTTTCTTCATTATTTTTCCGAATTTCCAATATTCTTATTTCCACTTTGAATTTCCTTCTTCATCACTTCCTCAATTCTCGAAATTTTTACTGATATTCCGATCTCACAATTTTATTTATTTATTTCAATTTATCTATTTTCTTAAACATTAATTTCCAATATTACTGATTTCCAATAATGGAAAAATTTACCGTTATCACATTCTCCCCATCTTAAGAAATTCGGTCCTCCGAATTTAACTTAAGTTAAAGGTGGTATCGTTCCATATACTCATTGTTCTTAACCTCTTGATCATCTTTCAAATTATACTGCCAGTACACCTTTAACATCATAATCACCTTTTATACCACTATATATCATCTTTCATCATATACTTATACTCCCTTAAATTTCTTATTAATTGGGAGTTATCCATTTCCACTCATTTTCATATCACATATGATTCATACTGTTCATCATCCATTTTCTCATCTGGTGCCAAGTCGATATAGTTTGATAACTATCATTTACACGTTTTAATGAATAGTATGTATTTGTCCTAGTAGCTTTCACATCTCGTGCCTCCGCTCTCTCAACACATCTTTGAGCGTTTCCATACCACGCTCACATCTTTACATCATGTACAGAGCGGTGCTGTCTATAAATTTGGAATCTCAGAGCCTTTCGCTATTTCCCATAAACATATAGCTACTCAGAGATTCCCATCACATATAGGGCTCACTGGAACTTCACATACATCCTCATCATTTTATAATCATATTTCGACTATGGCACTAAAGAATCTAAGAGTTTGATAATGGAGAAGTGATTTCATTAGACTATCAGTCTATAATCACTTTCATATTATCATATCTCTTTTAGATTTTTCATTATTATCCCCAATATTCTTTACATATTTATTTCATCAAATGCTACAGTTCATTTGCAAACTTTACTATTTACCATCTTTTACCATAATTGAATCAAGAGACAATCATTTCTCTCTATATCTCTTTCCATGTAATATTCTTATTATCTCTTTTATTCTTGTGGTATATTCATTATCACTTTACTTTTAGAATATACCCGAAATTATACTCTTTTGATAATTTAGATTCCATAATGGCATAATCAAATTATAATTTAATCTTCTCATTATTTAAATCTATAATTATCAATTTAATCACCACATTATCCATATAAATCCACTATTTCCATCATTTTGAGGTGGTATATATATATATATATATCCTTTTTCCATTTATATGACTGGCAGTAAAATATAAATCATTTCTTTACTCCGTTGAGTATGTTTACTTTTCTTCTATCGAGTTTGGCTCAATCTTACATCTAGCCATAATCATGTGATAACCACAAAATCACTTTTAGTTTTAAATTCGAGAACCACTTCGTATTCGTGTTCCCTCTTCATCATGTGCTTATTCTCTTATTTCCTATTTATCTTTTCCTTCATCATCATTTCGATCACTTTTCATCAGTGGTAAAATATTCCACTATTAAACTCTTTTAACCTTTCGAGTATCATCTTACACTTATTCGTCCACCGACTTTAACTTCTTTACTTATTAGTCACGTCTATAGAGCAGCTAACCCAATAACTCTTCCATAGACTGGCAATAGTATTTAGCTAGATCCAGTACATTTCGTATCTCAATCATTATCTCTTCATCATAGACAGATCCACATCGCTCTGTCATTCGAGATCGTATATCTTAAAAAGAGATATTGTTTAGCTAAATCTTCTATTTGCCAATCTTATCATATAAATCACAGTCTTTAAGAGTCCGTAGGGTCACACGACTATGCTGCTCATTTTCCATTAATGTCTTATACTGTATCGATATTTCATCATATTATTCATATGTGGTTGCCTCATTCATTAGGCTCATATATCTCACGAGGTATTTCATTAACCTTGTAAACCTCAATAAGAACTCATAAAATTATATCGAGTTCTAATATTATCATCTTATAACCATCAATTTCCAACTTTTCATCTAGTGATGCCCTGTGCAGAGATTGGTCTTATAGACTCCTTATACATCTCCGATTAATTCAATTTAAGGCATCAATTCCCTATAGATGATTATTTGTAATAAGAACTCTATTGCATAATAGGAATTTAATCCACCATTTAATTCATCCTTAACTTATATCATCCATATTTTCATCCTTTACATCAATACATGTGAATTTCATTATCTACAAAATTTTCCAGAGTTATTTTCTTAAGCTTTTCGGATTCTTCTATGTTCTCCGATATAAGCTTAAAAATAAATTTCATACTAACAATCGAGTCAATGTTAGCTCGATTTCTCCCATCTATATAATTCTAAAAATTTATCGGGAATCTCATCCGATGCCTTCTTTAATCATTCATCTCTCTTATCATTTTGGACATTCATCTTTGTGTCCTATCATTTCCACTGTACATCCTCAAGACAGAGACATTTAATATTCAAATCATTTTAATATCTACTATACCTTGATTCATTTATTTCTTCATATTTCACAGCATATCGATCATCTTAATTAATATGCTGTATCAAATGTAATTATTTGATTAACACCTTTCACAGCTAACCGATTTTTATTACTGTAATTTAATTTTAAAATCATTTTCATTTAATAATTCAGGTTAGCTGTTATCTTCCTCATCTCTTATCTTCACGTACTATTCTTATGTATATTCTCCAATTTCATATACTCCATATAGTACATCATTCCGTAAAACATATTTCAAAATATTCCAGTTCTATAGATATCTATTTGATACTTCAGAAAATAGAAATGAACTATAGAACCAGAATTAACCGTACTGCTATGGATTTCATCCTCTATACTGATCTCTTTCTCAATCATCTTTGGTAATCATTTCACTTTTTCATCATATCCAACAATCCCGTAATAATATCCCGTTAATACACTTTTTAACTCCGACCCTTAAAAATCAATAATAGAGTCGCTCATCCTGTGACTTCCCTATAACCATTCGAGTCGCATCAGTAACTTAACTGTAATGGAATTTTAAAAAAATCAGGACCGTTATACACGTATTATGTCCTTTATGCCATCAGTGGCTCCATTACTATCAATGGAATTCAAGATCGACTCGGTTTATCACTATTCAGGACATAGTCCACATAGGGGCATTTTCGTCATTTCAACATTTATTTCTTTATCCTCAATATACATTTAACCAATGATCTTATTATCTCTTTGCTGATAGTACCCCTTCTCGTACTAATATCAACATTTTTAAAATCTTCCTCGATTTTGACAGAGAAGTTCACTAGGATCCATAATTGGATTATTTTGCATGTAATGCAGCTTTGCATCATCATTTACTTTGTCAAATCAGTCAATTCCAACTTTTGTTGGTCTATTTTGACTCCATGTAAAATTTTGGAGGTAGGGGTATTTTGATCCTTTTTGGCCAAAAATTTTCTCTCTCTTCAAAATACCTTCAATCGATGATCTTAAGGTCTATTTAATGATGATATTTCATTCCCATCCTTTACATCATCACTTTCAGGTCTCAGTTCGATCCGGACAGAAAAGTACTGGTGGGGCTCTCACCGAGTCCATTTCTGTTCCTTACCGAACCGGCCTTTATTTAGATTATAAGATCACCATTTTAGGTAACATTCTTGAGCCGTTTTTTTTTAGCATTCCTTATTTCATAATTCTCACCCCTCTTCTAAACACTTAATCCAATTTGCAAACATTTATTTTCTCTATGTATTTAGACTACACAGTACTACAGGAGATGTTAGCCTTTTCAACACATTTTTCCTTTCAAAAGTATCGACAGACATCAGGCCAACCTTGCTCTGATATCATTTTATCTGTCACATCCCGTGACCCAATTTTTCACCTTATTCTATACATTTTATTTGGTTAGGCTGTCTGCGATACTTTATTTTTATTTTACATATAAACAATTTCATATTAAGTTATAATATAAATTACATCCCTAATCTTAATGCATAAGGAAGTAGTACTGTGGATAAGTTTAAATACAGAAAATAGATGATCATACCTCATGTAATTAAATCGAGCTGTCGCAATGTCTCTAAATGCGCAGTCGAGATCCTTTAGATTGTCAGACTGTCAGTCCTTGAAATCTGAAATGTTAAAATTAAGGGGTGAGCAAACCATGACTCATTAAGAGAATTATATGCCTCACTTGATATTCAGCTATCTATATGCTGAAAAACTTTTTCATTTTTCTATAAAGGCTCTAGGCTCACATGTAGGAAGGATACTACAATCGCTAAGGATCCGGATGGAGTATAGCAGGTATTTTGAAATACCTATCTTGTTCCAGAACCTAGAAGCAACTGCAGAGAATAATAAATTTCGTTTGAAATTTAAATCCTTTTTCCTTTCATTTCATGTCATTTTAAATTTTATGCTTTTATGATTTAAAGCGTTTTAAAGAATAACTAATATTATCTATTCTTTTAGAAAAATATTAGTTTAAATCGTCATCATTTAAATCATATTACATGTAAACAGTAGACAGCAACAATACAATAAAATCATTTCATTTAAAATTATCATTTACTGTCATTCACTGTAAACTTTTTCTTTCTTTTCACTTCAGTTAAATCAATAGTTAAACAATTCAATAATCAATCAGTGGAGACAGTCATCATTATATAGAATCATGCATTATTACTATCACTATCACTATCACTATCACTATCCCCGAAGGAACGGTCACTATAACGAATGGCCATCGTCAACACTCACAGTTCGCACTGGTCAAGTGCTCACTGCGTAAACCTGTGGGTTTTGACCATAATTCCCACAGTCATATACAATATATTAAACCTGTGGACTGATCAGGTCGCGCAGTCATATAACACTATGCATGATCACTAACAAACGACTGTCTCAAAACATTTTCATAATTCATTCATTAAATAGTAGAAATCACTTTCAATTAAATCATTTCATGTAATTCCTTTCATGTAATTCTTTTCATTTAATTTAATTCATATAAATCATTTCTTGAAATTCATTTCATGTAAATCAATGCACATAAACCACTTCATGTAAATTAAGTCATATAATTCATCTCATGTAAATCGTTTCATGAAATTCAATTCATTTAAAATAATCATGTAATTTACATATCATGAGAATTTTCGGTGATTTCATTATCACCGATATCGAAAACATGAATATTATAAAATCACTTTCATTTTATTCATGTTTTTATGAAAAAATTCATTTTCTCAATTTTCGTGGTTGAAAATTGTTTCTCGTGACATAAAATCATTTATTATGATTTTGATAATTTTCTAATATTTTTCGGTAGTATAACGGTTGCTGATTGGCTAGCCTCCTACACAGAAAATACAGTTTATATTTTCAACCAGTACGTCATCACAAATTTTTAGCCGATGAATCATCACATTTCCATAAAATAATTTATAATTTAAAAACATGCAGACTGAATATTCTTACAGTGCTGCAATGCATCCCTTACCTATCCCGGGTTGGTGACTTCCTCGTTATCGATCGCGCCCATGTTCATCTTTTCCAATTCCATCATCTCGTTCATCTAGAATAATTTTTTGAAATTCAAATTCTAAAAATTAGGATTTTTTCACAATTTATTTAAATTAAATACTCGGAAATAATTTCCGTAATCCTTACCGAATGTCCGAGATTTTTCGGATTTCCAAGTTCCTGAGAATTTTTGAATTCCCGAAAATTCTCCTTTTTCCTCTCTTTTTCTTCTTTTCCCTCTTTTCTTTCTTCCTTTTTCTTTTTCTTTCTTTTTCTTTTCTTTTTTTTTTCCTTTTTCTTTTCTTTTTTCTTCCTTTTTCTCTTCTTTTCCTGATCAGACCGGTCAACTTCCTTCCTCGCCGGTGACCGGTTCTCCGGCTATTCGGCAACTCCTCAGCTGGCCAATGGCACAACAAACCTGCTAGTGGTCTCCGTTCGGTCTGGATCAGCGGCAAGGCAGCGGATCTACTTGGTTTAGTTTCAGTTTCTTCCGCCTCTTCGTTCTTCATCCTCCGCCGTTCACTGCCTCTCCGGTGGCCTTCCACGTCTTCCTCTTCCTCTGTCGAAGCTTCGGTGGTAGTGGCGGTGGCCGAATCGGTCGGCACCGCCACCTTCTCTTTTCTTTTTCTTTCTCGGCTCCGTCGGTTTTTGCCTCTGCTCCTGATTCTGTTTCCTCCCGTTTCCGTCGCCGGTCGCCTCGTCTTCCTCCCCTCAATTCACCGGTGACATCTCTCTCCTCGCCTCCGCCTTCCTCTTGGCCAGCCGACGTGATCGGCGTCAACAGGTGAAGAATCGGGATTCTTCCCGATTCTTTCTTCCATTTTTCTTTTTATTTATTTATTTTATTTCTATTATACTTATATATATTATACTTATAATATATATATATATATTACATATAATAATAATAATAATATTATTATTATTATTATTATTATTATTATTATTATTATATATAGTATTGCACTATATATATTATATAAAGATATATGTATATTGTATGTTAAAATATATATCTAGTATATTTATATATATATATATACACATATATTTATATACTTTAAAATTACATAACATTTATATATATATATATATATATATATATTTATATAAATGTAATACTACAATACATATTGTATTTACAATATATATATATATATATTCAAACTTTAATGTAAATTAATATTTACATTTCTCATATATGTATATATTTATATATACATAAAATATACAAATGTACTATTTAAATGTATAAAATCGTAGATATACATATGTATTTGTACAAAAATATATTTATATAATATATAATTATATAAATATATTTCATTTTCACTTCTCACTTTCTTATTTAATTTGGATTTCCATTTATCCAAATTAAATTTCCTTTCTTCATTATTTTTTCCGAATTTCCAATATTCTTATTTCCACTTTGAATTTCCTTTTTCATCACTTCCTCAATTCTCGAAATTTTTACTGATATTCCGATCTCACAATTTTATTTATTTATTTCAACTTATCTATTTTCTTAAACATTAATTTCCAATATTACTGATTTCCAATAATTGAAAAATTTACGGTTATCACAGCCCGGTTCGGTTCGGTTCGATCATTCGAGTTTGATTCTAAACCTAGACCCATTTATATAATTTATTATTGAAGCCTAGGCTTGGCCTGATTTTATTTAGTTATTTTTACTTTTTGATTTTTTGTTTATTTTTTATTCTTTTATTCCATGTAAAATTTAATTTGGTTTGTCAAACCTACATGTTAATTTTCATATTAAATATATGTAATGTTTATTAATCATTAATATTTTAAATACATGTAATTACATTATATTTAATAAAAAAATATAAAAACTTTTAATATTAATAATATTTGAGCCAGGTTAGGCCTAGGTCTCCAAAGGCAAAGTCTGAGCTCGGTCTAAAAATTCATCGGGCTTAAGTTTTTTTGTCTAAGTCTGTTCATTGAGCCTATTTTTTTGTCCAAGTCCATTAAAAAATCGAGCTAAATTTGGAGATTTAACGAGCTATGATCAAGAATAAATAAAGTCAAAAATAATCAAGAAAAAAGTAAACCGGTAGGGATTAAAAGATAATCAAGAATAAATAGAGTAAAATTACATGCAGTTTCCTAACATTATGAACTTTCAACAGAGATATCCGAACTTTGATAAAACATTTAAAAAAAACTTAACTATGCTCTAGATCCTTATGAGATACATGTTTCATAGCGAGCCTTCTGATTTTCAAAACGAATAATATTTCATAATGATACAGCCCCAACAATTCTTACTTTTTAACAATGTTGATTTTTCTTCTAAAAAAAAAAAACAATGTTGATTTTCTGCATCAACAATATCTTTAGCAATGAACTAGGACAATTGAAATAATATGAAAATCGCAAATAATTTAGAAAAAAAAAAGTATATGAAGCCTTTACATAAAATATGCTGATAATAAATCAATCAATGATTTTTAATTTTTTAATAATGAGCAAAGCGATCTCGACATATTAAGAAAATGTATTCCGAAACCAACTCAAAACATTTCATTTTGATAATTAAGAGGTGGAAAACGGTAGATGTTGCTTGAATTCAAATTTGAGTTGGTGATTGGGTTTTTATTCGAAATACTTAGACCCAATTTTTTTAACAAAATGATAGGTATCCCCAAATGTTCAAGATTAATTACGTAGATGTCACGACCCAAAGGCCGCGACTTTCCTTTAATACTTATACTTTTCTTAGTCTACAAATTTATGGACTAAATTTTTCTTTTTCATTTTAAGGTTCGTATTCGGTGTCAGTGTAGTCACTATACTATTTAGGTGACCTGTAGTCATTTCATTTAAATATTTAATAAACACAGAAATGGTTCTTAGTTACATCCCGACTTGTTACACAAAATATGTACTGTGCATCAATTTAAGTTTTTCATGTAAACAAGTATTTCATAAGAAACATATACCTTAGAAGACTAGTACCAAGTCCATACACCGTCTCCGATGCCCACTAAGCAGCTCACACGACAGATGTTAACTTCAATAGTCTGAAAGAGATGAAATTTAGTGGGGTGAGCAAAACCACGGCTCAGTAAGATACTAATATAAATACAAGAGTAGGATTATACTGTCTTAAACTGCAATGCTTAAAACTTGTAAGGATGCAATTACAGTTAATCCTTTCTCATCGATACATCTCATTATCACTTCTCATTTTCACTTTTCATTTCATAATCATACTTTGGTATGCTATCATCTCATATCAATTCTCATATTCACTTTTCATTTCATAATCATATTTCTTTATTCTATCATCTCTTATCAATTCTCATATCATCTCTTATCAATTCTCATATTGTGGATCATGATCACGGTGGTACGAAGTCATAATTCTCTTCGTGTCTTTCTATATTCATGTTTCATATCATATCATGACATCATATAGATGAAATATCGTTACCACCGAGTCATGATACTCCTCATATATTCTTCATGTTTAATTGAGATATCCTATCGAGTCACTTTACATTTAACAATCATATTCCCGTCTTATATCAATTCATATCACCTATCGTATGAGAATTTATGATCACGATAAAGTAAGATCAGAATTCTCTTCATATCAATCTCATGTTCATATATCATATCATCTCATGTCATCGTATAGATGAAACATCATTAACGTCGAGTCATGACATTCCTCATGGAATTCTCATATACTAAGCATATCATCATATCAGGGTTTAATATGCAATTCATGTAATTTTTCTGTATAAACCGCTATCATTTCAAATCATATCATATATACTTTAAGACATGCTCAACATATGAATTTTCAATTCATTTCAAATTTGCCTTTAAGGCATGATAGAAACATGTTCAATTTCAGTTCATGTATTCGTTTTCGGAGCATGTCTAAAACGTGTGCGGTTTTAAAACATTTTCATTTACTATGAGTTATATCGGGTCTAGAGTTCATATCAAATCAATCTATACTCTAGACCGCATATCATTTTAAATTCGACACAAAATCGTATGTAAATCATGTAAGTGTCGAAATCATTATCATATACTTTTAAAACATATTCTGTAAATCATATCAGGTCTAGAGTTCATATCAAATCAAACTATACTCTAGACCGCATATTATGCCATGTTCGACACAAATTCACATATAAATCATATAAGTGTCGAAATCATATCTCATGGACTTTTAAAACATGTTTAAAACATGTACTGTTTCAAAACATATTTCATTTCAAATCTGTTTCATGTACAATATAAATCATGTCAAGTCTAGAGTTCATATCAATAAAATCATACTCTAGACTTCATATCATATCGGTTAGAGACTAGGCTAGATCCCTATCATCTCTCTATCAATAAAGACTTAAATCACTGTAGCTAGCAGTGAAAATCATGTCATCGTCCCCTGGAAACCAACTAGGGCGCTATCTATGGCCATAGACCTCATCTCTCTCAGCCCCACTGATCAGGCGTGACTGAGACCTGTCCACGACTATTGTCGGACAAGCATATCTGCCTAATGAGCAAAGCTCCAATTAGGCGGTTTCCACTATGCTTTATTGAATTTAATTCTTTTAGGGTGCCTACAGTCTCATAAAACATTTAAATCTTTAGCTTTTCGTTTTAAAATCATGTAAAGCATATGGTGAAATTCTTTAAGAGGTTTCGTATATAAAAATACGTATATATACCATATACTTTATTTTTAAAGCTAATCTATACTTTATAGCATTTATATAAATGCTATTATGACATTTGAAACTATAGCAAATTATGCTTAAAAGCGATGCTATGAAATCATCTCCGTATGTAATTTTAGTAATAGTTTCAAGTGTCAATATAAGTAATACCTTCCTCTAATACGGTGAAACAATTCATTTAACTTTATCACTATCAATCGTTCGATTTCAAACTATCCATCTGACACATCAGTAAATCAGTGTTCAAGTCAATTCAATATTCATTTCATTCAGTTTTCAACTTATTCAGTACTCCGATTATTCAATAATCAGATCATTTGGTATTCAAGTCATTCAGTATTCGATATCCTTTTTCGATAGCTATAAACTATACCAATCATTTCTACCTTTCACTATTAATACTAAGACCACATCACTTGCATGAATCCTCTTAGTATTCATAAATATTTAAATATCATGTCACTATATAGCCATCAAAATACTGAAATTATGCAATATTAATATCCTCATTCGTTATCTATTCCAGAGTCGACATCGAGAATTATAGAACCACAAGATCAATAATCACTTATCAAATCCATTTATGGTTTGACCTATAGGTACATATTCAGAATCCTCAACTTGCGGTTCAATTTCATTTACTATCGTAAAATCAAATCACAATCCTCAATTCACTTTTCATATGGTCTGTAGAATGTAATATCATGCTAGAATTATCTATAAGACATCTTTAATTCAATTTTTGATTGGCAATTTACTACTTAAAAGAATTTGCCAATTTCAATTATCAACAGTGTTTCAATCATTTAAGTCGCCTTGCGACTATCCATATTATTGCAAAAATCTCAGTTCACATCTATTTAACATCGATATCACAATCATACCACTAAAACGGTCCATTCATTTGAATTTATCAATTCTATAATCATCACTGTATCAGTGATCCGTCTAATAACTAATTCCACCTCAATCTCAACTTGATACCATTTGTGCTATTAAAATCACTGGATTTATCGAGTCTTAAGGTTTAAACCATATAATTCATCACATTATCGTGTTTCAACGACCTATCTTTTCATCGATTTCAATATCAAACTTCTCCAGTAATATCATAAAGTCCTTTAAATGTATATTTTTCAATAATTATTTCCAAGATTCCATTTACGTGAGAACTTAAATCTTTTTCCTCAACGTTTTCCTAAGAATTTCGGCAGCATAACGGCTTAATTTTCCCTAACCTCCTGCAAGGGAAACACAATTTATACTTGCAGCCGTTGATTCTCACCAATTTTTACCTCTTACTAAGACCCCCACCATCAGTTGTGGGTCCTCTTAGCATTTTTAGCAAATCAATTTAAATCGATGCATCATATAAAAAATCACAATTCCATTTAAAATCAATTAAATAAATGCATCATATATAAAATCATAATTTCCACATACAATATAAAGCTACTAATGCTTTATAAAAGTATCTTACCCATTCGCCAAGCTTAGCGTATTTTTCGATTTTCGAGCCTTGCCGACCATTCGTCTTATTTCCGTTTTGCTAAAATATCAAAAATCGACATATATCTTCATTTAGAAAATAATCCGAAATTTCTAATAAATTCCATAAATTCAAAGGGAACAAAATGAAGTCTTTCGATTCCTTACCAATTCTTTTTCTTCTTCTTCTTCTTCTTCTTCTTCTTCTTCTTCTTCTTCTTTCTTCTTCTTCCTTTTTCTTTTCCTTTTTTTTCTTTTTCTTTTCTTTTCTTCTTTTTCTTTCCTCCTTTCTCTTTTTCTTTTCTTTTCTTCTTTTTCCTTTCTTTCTTTTTTTTCTTTTCTTTTCTTTTTTTTTCTGAACCGGGTCGGGTCGGGTCGGTTCGGGTCGGTTCGGGTCGGGTCGGTTCAGAGCTTGGCTTGGCCGGTTCAACTTTGGCTGACCGGTTCGGTCACCGGCGGCCACCCATTCCGGCGGTTCGGCCACCCAACAGCTTGCCGAGGTTGCAAGGACTCCGGATCTGGCCTCGGTTTCGCCCCATCACCGGCGACGGTGCCGGATCTGGAAGCGACACCGGCGGCTCTTCTCTTCCTCTTTTCTCCTTCCTCCGCCGGTTTCCTCTTCGTCGGTGGCTCCTCTCACCTTCCCCTGGTCCCCGCCAGTCTCGTGGGGGGAGTGGCGGTGCCCGGATCGGCCGGCACCGCCGATCTCCTCTTCTCTTTTCCTCTCTTTTTCCTTTGGTTTTCTCTTCTGTTTTCGCACCGCTTCTTTCTCTTTCCGCCTCGGTCTACCGTCATCGGCTTCTTCCTTTGCCGGCGACGTCGCTCCTCCCGCTTCTTCCTTTCTCCGGTGGCCGGCGTCGTCCGGCGCTTTTCACTTTAGTTTCCTCTTCTGTTTTTGGCTAACAGAAAAGGAAATGTGGGAATCGGGTTCCCCGATTCCCACTTCTCTTTCTTTTTTTTTTTTAAATATATATATAAATTAGATTTATATATATATATATATATATCATATACTATTAAATTTTAATATATATACATATATACATACTTTATCTTAAATTATATGTATATATATACACTTTGATATAAATAGTATATATATTTCATATATATATATATATATACTTATTTAAAACGTGTAAAAATATATTATATAATCTATTTATATAATTATATTTTTATTCACATTTTTATTTCTTTAACATTTAAAATATATTTATATAATGTAATTTTATAATGATATAAATATATACCTTTTTATTTCTTTAAATTTTTGAATTTCCTAATATCCAAATTAAACTTTCTGGATATTTAATTTTTATTTTTATTTTTATTTTTTTTGAAATTTCTCGGTCTTCACAGTAGATCATGACACATGTACATTGGACATGTGGAGTAATCATGGAGATCGCGATTAGAAGTGTTCATTAGTTTGGTCTCAGCTATATATTAATAGATTATATCTAGGCCCAAGCCTTGTTCTGTCCAATCATTCGGGATTGAATCTAAACCTAGACCCATTTATATAATTTATTATTGAAGCCCAGGTTTGGTCTGATTTTATTTATTTATTTATTTATTTTTACATTTTGATTATTTTGATTTTTTGTTTATTTTTTTATTCTTTTATTCCACGTAAAATTTAATTTGGTTTGTCAAACCTACATGTTAATTTTCATATTAAATATATGTAATGTTTAATAATCATTAATATTTTAAATACATATAATTTCGTTATATTTAATAAAAATATAAAAAATTTTAATATTAATAATATTTGAGCCAGGCTAGGCCTAGGTCTCCAAAGGTAAAGCCCAAGCTCGGTTTGAAAATTCATCAAGCTTAAGTTTTTTATCTAAACCCGTTCATCAAGCTTTTTTTCTTTGTCCAAGTCCATTAAAAAATCAAGCTAAATTTGGAGATTTAACGAGCTACTTGACCCTTGAACAATTCTAATGGAGATCATGACACGTGTATTTTCCAACATTGCAACCCAAAATGCAATAATGAGATTAATTTATATGCATTTATAACACCTTGCTTAAAGGTACCTAAAACTTTCCTAAAATCAAAGCAACCTAAAATTAAATTTTAATTTCATTTAAGGTTCAGTCCTCAATTGTAATTATAAATGGGGGAGGGGGCTTTATATCTTTGTATTCTCATAAATTTAGTGAGAGAAGCATTAATCTCCTGCCTAATTGTGGAGCACCAATTTCAGTGTGTCAATTTCCACCCACCAATTTTACAAATTCTTTTATCATTTATTTCTGTACTAAATGCAAAAAAAAAATAATAATAATTGAGGCCAGCAAAAATTACCTTTAATGCTTAGAATTTTTAATTGCCTTTACGGTGCTTTCTCTTGGTAATAAAGAAGTTTAAAACTTTTAAATCTCAAGTTTCATTAATTATACGTTTAATCTAATTTGATATTATTTGGTCTTGTTTATTGATTTATATTTCATAAATGTATTATTTGATGTATTAAAAATTACATATTCAAGTTAAATTTGTCTTTATATTATGATTTATTATTGAAATTTTCCACTAACATCAATTTCATTTAATTTTGTCAAATTTTGGAACAAAAAATAATGAAATTTACAAAAATCATCACTTGCATTAAAGAAATATTTCATAAAAATATTTTAAATCGTGTATTTTTATTAAAAATCAACAAAATTAAAATTATAGTGATAAATTTAATAAAATTAAAATGTAGTGACAAAATTCAATATTGAGTTATAGTATCACGATACAATTTTTTCCGTAAACGCTAAAATTTATTTGATCGTGCTTGTAATAAAAAACATTTTAGAAAAGGAAAATACTATTCTCCAGAAGAAGCATGACTCCTTAAAAAACCAAGGAAAAAAAAAAGAATTCCTAGTTGCCTTAAGTTCCAAACTACTAGTCCTCTTTGAAGGCATTAAGTAACATATGGAAATTAAGGCTTTATAAGACAATGCATTTCGTTGTTACAAGCATGCAACTTTTATACATAGGAATTAAGAATTTAATTTCCACTTTTAATGAAAAAAAAAGCCAAGAGAGAAAGAAAAGATTAAGCGTCTTTGGCTTTTTTTTTTTTTTACCTTACAGTCAGAGTGTCACCAAATTAGCTTGTATGCACCTCGAGATTGATTTTTTCCCAAACAATTTTAAAGGTACATCTTCCATTTCGGTTTAGTACATTCAAGAAAATAAATTTCTTTATATGTAAGCCTCAAGACTTTTAGTATTTATTTAAATAATCATTTTTTTAATTTTTTAAGATGTACAAATTTTGCATGCAATATTCGAGTTTTTAGCGTCTCTTGTGAGATATCCTCGTCACTATCCAAATACCAACTAACTTTTTCCTTTCACATAACATTGCTTAGACTAGTTTGTCAATATCATTCTTACTTCTTCTCATGCTTTAAGCATTATTATCAAATATGATATCAATTTACCACATGAATTGAAATTTTCATATATATATATATATACACACACACATAATTCAAATACACCAGGATCTTAAATACTTACATAATCTATTTCCCCAAAATATACACAAAGGTAATATTGTACTGTACAATAGCCGGAGTACACAGTCAACTAATTATACCTTCAAAGAATAAGTGGGAAGCGTGTCTCGAAGGTATATCAAAAGATCCCAAAATGTGCTCCTCTATCCGGAGCGGGAATTACTTCAAATAATCTGTATGAAAAATTTTTGTAAAGGAGTGAGTTTACGCTCAATAAGAAACATATGTAAAAGAGCGTACTATGTCACTATATGCAGTTTTTCTGCTTGGCTCTATAATGTCATGTAAAACCATTATAAAGCATATATCAAGTAAGTTCTTCAAATACCAGATACACGTAAAATCCAATCAATCAAATACTTTCAAATACAAGTAACATCATGTTCTTTCAATTAAGCAGGAGATGACTACTTCCAATTAGATTCATGCACCAAGTAATTCTCATAAGGATACAGCAAATATATCCAGTAAGGGATAATCCATGAGAAATCTCATAAGGATACCACAAATATATCCCGTAAGGGATAATCCTGAGAGATATCAAATAAGTGGCGTACCCACGCATGGGTCAGGGATCTTCCCCAAAGCCGAATACAAATAAGAGACATACGGCCATTGTCTATAGCCCACAGTGCTCACTAATCAGGTGTCTTACTGTGGGTTTGAGGACCGAACTAGGGCTCCTCAGCCAAGAAAAAGTACAAATAATGTGCATGATCAATACAGGTGTTCACAGTCTCCAAAACATTATTCATATAATTCTTGGCAAATACAAATATGCTTTCTTGAAAAGGGTTTTCAAAAAACCTCTTTTCCAAATGGGCAGTCGACTGGTAAAGGACCCTCATCACTTGCTCTCCTCCTGCCTTTAATATAAGGGTCGTTTTTCGTTAAAGGAGCTTAACGATTTGGTGTCGTGAGATGGTGGTTTGTCAAGGTTACTAAAATGGAAACTTGAAGGAAGATGGAGTGGAACGAGAGGGGAAGAGAAATGTTGCTGTCGATTCTTGATGGTGAAGATGATGACTCATTAAACTTCATTAATTCTCATTAAATGCATCTTCATCTTTTCATCAACCCATCACTTTGACTCTTGACCTCTTTGACCATCAATTCCTTTTATTCCATCTATGTCCCACATATCATTTATACTTCAAAATTTTCTGATTTATTTAATCATTCCAGCTCATAATACTTTACAATCATTGGGAAATTATAGGAAATTGGGGATTTCACATCTTGTCCCATAAATCATACGGTTTCATTGTAACGAAAAAATGAAGCATCTTTGTAGAATATATATATAATTATCCTATATACTGTCAGTGGAGTTTTTTTTACTTCACAAGCGAGATTAGAATGATTACACATGTCCTTTAAACATATTAAGAAAATAAAAAATAAATATAATAGGATATGTGTAATCATCTTAACACCGCTTGCGAAGTCAAAAATAAATATAATAGGATATAAATATATATATATATATATATTGTTATAGCTAGAAGAAAAAGACTGAAAACAAGAACAACCTAAGGCATGCTACAATCGCACTATCCTTAAGGATTATTTCACCAGCAGGTGTAATCCCCAAGATTCAACAGGCTCTTCTTAAATGTCCAAGAAGCAGGAACAACAGAGAAGAAGAAAATTGATATTAACCCAACAGCAAAAGAAAGCAGGAGAAGGAGATGAAGTGAAGAAGTGAAGTAACTGTGCTCTCTGTAGCGTTGTATTTATAGGAAAAAATATGAACAGTAGGTAACATTCAGAAAATTAGGTAAAATCTTAATAAAATAAAATAAAATCTAAATCAAATCAAATCAAATAAAATCTGTATCAAAAAGAAATATGGGAAAATCAGCAGTAAAGTAATTAAAAAATATGGAGCACTGTTTATAGAATTTTGGATAAGGCAAAACACAAGTCTCCAGATAAGGATTAAATACTAAAAATAATAATTAAATTAAAAAGTAGAAACTAAGCTTGGACTCTTTTATATCACACGCAGGGGGGCAAATCGTCAGATTTCAACTACGAATGGGCTTTTAGCCCATTTCTTGTGTACGCATAAGGCTTTCCTTCTTGCTTGCCCTTTACAAGCCCATATAACAACGTTGATATATAAAACCTTTGGAAACCATTTATCTAAGCAATGTGGGACAAAAGTCTTTTAGAAATATCCAGCATATCCAACAATCTCCACATATTTCAAAAAGACTTTTGAAAGAAAAAGAAAATATTTTGCTTGGTTAATTTAATTAAAAGTATAATGCTTCGTGTTCAGTGTCTTTTGGACTTGAACCAAATCTAGAATAATAAAACTTATTTTACCGAGTAATTTGTGAAGGTTTTAGCTTCTTGAACCAATAATTCGTTATTGTAAAATAGAGGTCTTATTACTCACACTATACTTTCACAATTCTTTGCTGTTCAACGCCATTTTTCGCTAATAGGCCTTGTGCGTGCCTAGTAATTTTATGAGTGTTCTACAAATTATGCCATAGAAGCGGCCCCACTTTACACTCACATAGGTGTTTTCATCAAGCGTATATAGTAATGATATACACCACCTGTAAGGGATATGAAAAAATTTAAGAGCTTTAGCTCATCCTCTCAAATTCATGCAATCTAACACTTACACACATCATAGGAAGGGACAAATTTATTAGCTCTAGCAGACTTAACAATGACTTATTATTACCCAGTGAACCTTATTCACCGGATCTCCAATCACAAAGGTTGGGTTATCATTACCATTAATCTCGAATTGGCTTAAGTCTCATTCCCCTCGATGTTTTAGAGATTAATTTTCTCCCTAAAGGTTTTGTCAGAGAATCGGCCAAATTCACTTATGACTTCATATAATCAATTGATATAATTCCATCTTTCAGCAGCTGCTTAATCACATCATGTCTCAATTGTATGTGTCTATTTTTACCATTGAAAGTTTTGTTCTTTGCAATGGCTATTGCAACTTGGCAATCACAATGCATAGACATAGAAGATGTTGGTTTTAAACCCAACAAAATATTAGCTAAGAGGTTTCTCAACCACTCAACCTCATTACCAGCCAATTCTAGAGCTATAAATTCCGATTCCATTGTGAATTTACCTATAACAATCTATTTGGTTGATTTCCATACAACAGCACTCCCACTAAAGGTAAAAACATAACCACTAGTGGATTTTGTCTCATCTGAATCTGAAATCCAGTTAGCATCACTGTATCCTTCCAATACAGTGAGAAATCCACTATATAAAATATCTTAGGTCATGGTACCTCTCAAATATCTCATTAGTCTGATTAATGCACTCTAACGATCATGATTGGGATTGTGAGTATATCTACTCAGCCTACACACAGCATAAGCTATGTTAGGACGTGTGAAGTTCATTAAATACATTAAACTTCCAATGATTTGTGCATACTTAGATTGATCCTCAGGATCTCCTTGATTTTTCTTTAATTGAATGCTAGAATCATAAGGGGTAGTCACAGGTTTATCATCAAAGTGTCCAAACTTTTTAAGAAGTTTTTCCACCTAATGCTTTTGTGATAGCATAATACTATCACTCATCCTTATGATTTTAACACCCAAAATAACATTTGTTTCACCCATATCTTTCATATCAAATTTTGAATCAAGAAAACTCTTAGTCTTATGCCCAACATCAAGATAAGTATAAAAAATAAGCATATCATCCACATACAAGCATATAATTACACAGTCACCATCAACAAGTTTTGTGTAAACACATCTATCTACTTCAACAAAAAGAAAAGCCATCACATAACAGAACTTGGTCAAATTTCTCATGACATTGTTTAGGTGCTTGTTTAAGACTATATAAAGATTTTAGTAATTTACAAACTTTATTTTCTTGTCCAGAAATCACACAGCCTTCTGGTTGCACCATATAAATCTCTTCATCCAAATCATCATTTAGAAAAGCAATTTTAACATCCATTTGGTGAATAAAAAGTTTATGAATTGAAGTTAAAGCATCAAAACTCAAATAGAAGCAATTCTTGTTACAGGAGCAAAGGTATCAAAATAATCAATATTTTGTTTTTGAGTGATACCCTTAGCTACCAATCTAGCTTGGTATTTATCAATAGAACCATCAAGATTGTATTTTAAAGAGTTTTTTTTTCTTTGCCTTTTACTCCTTCTCAAATCTTCAACATTATTTTCAACTTCTTTTTGAACCACAAGGACATGAGAAATATTTTCAAATTTTAATGGATAAATATGTTCAATGAATTCAGCATTTTTAGTTTCAACAATAGTATTACAATCAAGCACATCACTTTGTAACATAAGAAATCTATAGGTTGCACTATGTTCAGCATAACCAATAAACATGCAATCAGAAGTTTTAGCACCTATTTTCCTTTTCTTAGGATCAGGGAGCACTAGCTTCACAAGACACCCCCACACTTTCAAATATTTAAGATTAGGTGAATAGTCTTTCCATAATTCATAAGGTGTCTTACTAGTTTTCTTATGAGGAATCCTATTTTGTAAGTGACATGCATATAAGATTGCTTCACCCTAAAGATTATCAGGTGCACCACTGCTAACAAGTAAAGCATTCATCATTTCTTTTAATGTCTTATTTTTTCTTTCTACTACTCCATTAGATTCTAGTGAATAAAGAGTTATTTCCTGAATGATTCCTTCTTTCTCGCTAAATTCATTAAGCAAAGTATATTCACCACCTCTATTTGATCTAACTCTTTTAATCTTTTTATTAATTGATTTTCTACTTCAGCTTTATATGCTAAGAACATGTCAAAGGCTTTATCTTTATGCCTAAGCAAATAAATTTTAGTATATCTAGAATAATCATCAATACAAGTTACATAATACTTTTTACCTCTTCTAGTCATGGTTTGTTTTAAGTCTCCTAAATCAGTATGAACTAAGCTCAATAATTCAGTTTCCTTTTGAACAGATGTGCAGGATTTCTTTGTTAATTTAGTTTCAGCACATATTTCACATTTATCAAATTTTGTCTTATTAATACTGAAAATTAATCCAATAGATTGCATTTTATTAAGATAGTTAATATTAACATGTCCTAACTAGCATGCCAAAAATCAACAGAGTCAATCAGGTAAGCAGAAGATGATGCATTCTTATTTATAATATTAGAAACATTTAGCACAAAAAGTCCCTGATTACAATAACCTTTCCCAACTAGCACATTATTCTTTGTCATAACAATCTGATCAGATTCAAAAGACACTTTAACCCCAACCTTTCCTAATAAAGCCACAAAAATTAAATTTGCTCTAATCTTAGGCACATGTATACATTATTTAAAGCTAAGGTCTTGCCAAATGTGAGCTTGAAAAGAACTTTTCTTTTTCCAAGAACATTTGCAGCTCTAGAATCTCTAAGATAAACTTGTTCTTCTCCATCCCCCGCAAAATTGTAGGAGGTAAAGGCATCTTTGTTAGCACAGATATACCTAGTAGCACTAGAGTCTACCATCCATTTTTTCACATTGGCCACAAGATTAGCTTGAGAAATGACCGCAGCAATAATGTCATCTCCTTCAACCAAGTTGGCTTTTGGCTTAGGAGGTTTGTCATTTCTCACTCTCTTCCTACATTGATGAGCATGATGACCTAGCTTTGTACAAACAAAACAAATGCCTTTTTTCTTGAAGGAAGGGTTAGAAACTTTAGGCTTGTAATCAGGTTTCTTATTATCGTACCATTTTATTATTGAATTTTCCTTGCACCAAGTTGGCCTTTGATGTCATCTCTTTTACTTTGGCGGCCTTGAGTTCCCTTCTATTAGTGTCTTCAATAATGATGTAAGTGATCAAGTCTGCCAAAGAAAGTTGTTTGTGCTTATGTTTCAATTGTTGTTTGTAATCCTTCCATGATTCAGGCAGCTTCTTAATCAAGAGACCAGCAACAAATTCCTCTTACAAATTAATGTTTTCGGCTCTCAGATCTTCCAACAGCTTGTGATACTCATTAATCTACACTTTGATATAGTTTTCATCCATCATCTCCCACCTATAGAAGTTGCCAATCACGAATTTTGCTTGCCAACGTCTTCAGTAGTGTATTTGAGGTTCATGGAATCCCAAATTTGTTTGGCTTCCTTATTAGCATGCGTCCAAAATTCAACTATTTGGCATCTGCAATTTGATCAGGCTTGGATCTGTCAAGGCAGCAACTACTCCATGCACATTAAGCACCAAGAAAATGCGTTCTTGCCATCTTTTGTAGTTCTAACCATCAAAGATTTCAATCTTACTAATGTCTAGAAAAGGCTTGGCATAATGCATGGACACAGCAAGAGGAGTACCAACAAGCATGGAAGAACTGAAGTCAGCAGCAAGTAGGATCGCAGGACCGACATTAGCAGCAACAACGTTGTTGTTGGCATTTTCCATTGATGACAGAACAATCCTTAAGATTGTTATAGCTAGAAGAAGAAAACTGAAAATAGGAACAACCTGAGGCGTGCTGCGATTGCACTATCCTTAAGGATTATTTCACTAGCAGGTGTAATCCCTCAGGATTCAACAGGCTCTTCTGAAATCCTTAAGAAGCAGGAACAGCAAAGAAGAAGAAAATTGACATTAACCCAGCAAATGCAGAAAGCAGGAGAAGGAGATGAAGCAAAGAAGTGAAGTAGCAGTGCTCTCTGTGTATTTATAGGAAAAAATATGAACGTTAGGTAACGTTCAAAAAATCAAGTTAAAATCTTAATAAAATAAAATAAAATCTGAATAAAATCAAATCAAATAAAATAAAATCTATATCAAAAAGAAATCTGGCAAAATCAGTAGTAAAGTAATGTTAAAAAATCTGGAGCACTGTTTATAAAATTTTGGATAAAGTAAAACACAAGTTTTCACATAAGGATTAAATACTGAAAATACTAATTAAATTAAAAAGTAAAAAACTAGACTTGGACTCTTTTATATCACACACAAGGGGCAAATCGTTAGATTTCAACTGTGAATGAGCTTTCAATCCATTTCTCGTGTGCACTCAAGACTCTCCTTTTTGCTTGTCCTTTACAAGCCCACATAACAATGTTGATATATAAAGCCTTATGAAACCATTTATCTAAGCAATGTGGGGCGAAAGTTTTTTAGAAATATCCAACATATCCAACAATATATATATATATATATATATTATATATATATGTGTGTGTGTGTGTGTGTATATATATATTATGCTATTGATAGATTTCTTTCCTAGAATGCAGTAAAGCACTGTTGTTCTAATGATGATAACCAACTGGGAGATGACCAAGAACCCATTCCAAAACAGTTTTACTTGGATTTTTTTGCATTGTTTCTCTTTGCGTGCTTGTTAGGGCTCTTGTCATTTTAGTTGGTACGATGTCTTGCATTGGAAATCCACATCAGAAAACCACAAAAATCGGTGAGTGAAATTGTTTTCTTTATTTCTCTTATTTTTTTGTTTTGATACATTTGGACAAGTAATCTAAATCTAGAGGAACCCTGAATCTAATAAAGGAGGATAACTGATTGCTAGACCAAATAGAAATAATTAAGCTTGATCATAATATTTTACAGTATTTTTCTTATAGATCGTCAGAATTGAACATCACTGAAATTAAAAATTCAACGCTCTATCAGAATACGATATTCTTATGATATTTGATTTTGGTTCTGTTTAACAGATTCATCAGTAGATCCCACTTTGCTTACATCCACAAGAACAAAATCTTGATTGGAAATCTCTGTTGTTTCAGTGGTAGTGGCCATCTTCTCACCAATGCTTGGAGCGGCCTTGTCGGTGTCCGAATCTGCTGACTGCTGATCCTTGCTCTTGGCCCACAAAACTAGGTAGAGGCCAAGAACAATGACGATTGCTCCAATAACCCTGCATAGATTTGCAGTGAGTTGGCCTAAATCAGTTAAAAGATCATGCAAACTTGTAGTATTTGTATTAAAATCTTTGAATAAATTAACCTTCATTGCATGAATCTGACATGACAAAAGCTCTTTTCCAGTGTTTCAAAACCAGAAGTAAGTTCTTTCCGAGTGTTTCAAGACCAGAAGAAAGATGAAAAGATATTTACCTTCCTAAATACATTGTCTCAGAAAAGATAAAGGAGCTCATAATGGCGACGATCACCATGGTTAGAGGATTAAAAGCAGCATAAAATAAAGGTCCCTTGGATTGAATTACCACTGCTCCTACATAGTAAGCAACCCCAGAACAGATAATTCCCTGCAGGGTTGACAGATATGAGTATGGTCGCAATAGAATGAAATATTGTTGAATTTTAATTTCCACAAGAACCATCATTAGTGTTAAAGTTTGGCCAGAAGGGCTTAATTCAAATCCAAATGAGTGATGGTTGGCTGAGATAAGAATTTCTTACACTGTAAACTGCAGCAAGGAGTTTGGAATCCCAGTGTATGGCCCAAGCTGCAGCATTGCCCCTTTCAATTGCCAGGGCAATGATGGCAGCTTCAGTTGTGCCCATGAAGCAAATTAGAGTTGTCAGGGAGAGCTCAGCAGGGTATGATTTTAGTGTAATTGCCTATAGAAGAAAACAGACAATCTTGTTGATAATGAATGATGAAATCCTGCTAGCTAGCTGGATCCAAAGAAAAAGTTTGAGTTGAGGAGAATTCTTACCTGAAGAATGACAAAACAAGCCCAGCAGACACAGCCTACAAGGATCATGACAGCACCCTTCAGGGGATCTTCCTTGGTTGCTGCAGTAATGTTTGTAGAGTGGTGGTGATTGTTGACTTTTGTCCATGGCAAAGGCAACATTGGCCCATTAACCAGAGTCATAATCAGTGCTCCTCCAACAGTTCCAATGGTCCCCAAAATCTTTGCCTGGCAATGCCGTTTCCTCAAATCAACCTTCTCAAGCCTGCAAATTTTCTTCACAAAATCAAGTTCACAATCGACTATCCAACTCATCCAATTACATTCTTTAGGTAACTAGAAACATACCTAAGAACCCAAGCTAGCAAAAACACAAAGGCAGGAAGAACATTGCACAAGGCAGTGCCTACTGTTGCTGTTGTATACTTCATACCGGTATAGTACAAGTTCTGATCAATTGCAGGCCTGGAGAGAAGGTCAAATGTTAACATAGAATAGATTTTGTAGATTATGATTGTAAGATTTTTGCTTGTCGGTCAAGGTTCCTTACTCCAATAAAGCCAGTAGAAATATTTGAGCAAAGACAGACAAGGTCATCTTTGGCCTTACTTTCCTGTTAAAATTCAACAGAGTGAAATTTCAGAACAGATTCCAAACTCATTCAAAAACTTATTAGAAGAGATATATAGAGAAACAGACCTATCGAAAACAATGGCGAAAGGAGCAAGAACAAGAGTGGCAATGGCGAACCGGTAAACTACCAAGACATGTTGGCTCATACCCTTGTTAAGAGCAAACTTGGCGACTATGGGCAAGCCTGCAGTGCCAAACCTCATAAAAAACATGGCCAAATATGGCATAGCTTGATTATTGTAAATGCCAGCTGAGGCCTTCATCGTCATGCTATTTTTTCTCTCTTTTATTTCTCTCTGACAAAAAAAGAGATTTCCTTGCGGAATTAAGCAGATGGTGCATACACTTATATACACATTTCATTTTACTTTTGCATGTTAAAATTACGACTTTAATCACTTATGCATGTTTTGAACTGTAAAGTTTGCACATTTTTTGTGTGGATATGAATTTGCCTCAATAAGTGATACCTATACACAAAGAGCTATGATCGAGTATTTGAACTCGAATATTTTACTCCAAATAATGAAAGATAGTGGTGATATATAAAAGAAGAACTCTTGAATGCGATTCCATTATAACGATAAATATGATAAAATAATTAAAAATTAAGATGTTCTTATTGAAAATTTGAAAGCTTAAGCGCTGTATAATATCTCCAAAAAATATATTCAATTCAACTTTTTTTAAATTTTTAATTATAATATTTGAAACAAATACATGATTTTTGAAATTATTTACAATAAAATATAATCTTAGATTAACTACAGTCTGATTTCAAACCGGTAAGAAGATTGTGACAAACTAGAATATGAAATTTTATAATTTCAGAAAAATCTCTTTTTGGTACAACAAGTAGGTAAAACATTTAGAGTAATTTAAATTATTTTTAAATTTGTATACTAAAATTATAAAAATGATTCTAAGACTAAAATTAGTATTGCCTAACTACTATATGTTGATGAGTACGACACCACAAGTTTAGTAAATAGATTGAGATTGGTGAGGAAGGGTTTTAAACGAACCAAACACGAAAGAATAAATCGATGTTTCTATTTGTTCGTTCGTTTTTTAGTGTCATTCATATTCGTTCGCTTGTTTGATAGAGATTGTTCGTTAAATGTTCTTGAATAAGCCCATTCGTCCTAAATGAACGCATTTGCGAATATTTAAACGAATGCGTTCACGAACAAATGTTCATAAATCATTAAACAAACAAGTTCACGAACACACATTCACGAATACATGTTCATGAACAAGTGTTCATGAGAACAAACTAAATATTATATATTAAAAATCCTACATAAAGATTAAATCCCACATATATATTGAAATCATCTAACACAAAATTTTAAATACAACACAACTTAAGTTAGCAATGTTTTATTAAAATTGATTATTACAATTTTAAATACAATTTGCATTATATACATATACATATATTAGTATACATATATGAAAGTATCATATGTGTAATGTATATATAAATGGTCAATGAATAAAAATGAGATCTTAATTTATTATGAAACTCTTATTAATTTAATTTCAGTACATTATGTTTAAAATTTTTTAAAAAAAATTATTTTAAGCATAATTAACTAATTCAATTTTATAATTATTTAATTATTATATTTTATAAATTTTTTAAGCCAACAAAGTTGTATTGTATAAATATGTTTAAGAATTAGATACTAAATTTTTAGGTTAATATCTTAAAAATAGGATATATATATATATATATATATATATATATATATATTATACAATATAAGTAATTTATTATATAACTTATACAATATAAGTAATTTTAGTATTTTGTAAATAACAAATGAATAATAAATGAATAACAAATGAACAACAAATAACATTTTAAATGAATGAATTATAAATGAACATAAACGAACGAACAACAAAAAACACATTAAATGAACAAAAATAAACGAACATAAACAAGCCTATTCGTAAACAAAAATAAATGAACCACACTTCTGTTCATGTTCGATTCGTTTAATAAACAAACACTAAAATGTTATTTGTGTTTGTTCATTAAGTTTAATAAATGAATAGAAACCAAATTGATTCACGAACTGTTCGTCGAACATTCTATTCATTTACATCCTTAGAAAAATAAAATTAAATAGTGAAGGAAAACTTGCTTTATCATTTAGAAATTAATTTAAATTTGTTGAAAATTAAGCATCCTTCAATGTTAGAGGAAAAAATTAAAATATTAAATTACTAATTATAATTCTTTTTTTTTAACTCAAGAAAAAATAGGATTCAAACTTTTTTTTTTTGAGTAAGGAGATTATACACCATCATTTAGTCAAATATTTGGGAAGCTATAATTAATTATTTTTTAGATGTTGAAAATTAAGCATCCTTCAATGTTAGAGAAAAAAAATAAAATATTAAATTACTAATTATAATTTTTTTTTAACTCAAGAAAAAATAGAATTCAAACTTTATTTTTTGGAGTAAGGAGATTATACACCATCATTTAGTCAAATATTTGGGAAGCTATAATTAATTATCTTTTAGCATTTAATACTTGTAAAAGATTAATATTTAATACTATTAATACTTCAGTAAGGATACATAAATGCCTTTTCATTAAATTAAATGTGCTATAAAAGGAAACTCTCTAATTCCCACCAAAATTTCCAAGTCCTGAAAAAGTTTGGCCAAAAAAAGAAAGTCCTGGAAAAGAAATGAGCGGCTAACATCAAAACCAGCAATACTTTTCCACATATAATATTGTATGAAGCACCGATGGATATTGTGTTAACTAGCTGACAGATTAATGGAGGGAAAGGAGGGGGCCATACAGCAGCAATTAGCAAGTACATTGTAGTGTCTACCAAGTGCCAAATTGGTGGGATTTTGGCTTTTCTAATTTTATCAAGTTCTGGAGACTGAAAAAAAAAAAGTTTCAAGGAGTTCTAAAATGGGATTCATATTAAAAAAAATTATAGTATTTTAAACATTGGTGTTTGATTTTTTTCAATGAAGATTTACATTGGATTTAGAGATTGTCCAGCAAAGAAAATTGCTAGCAACGAGAATCGAATCTAAATCTTACAAGTGAAGTTGATAACCTTTATCAACTCAACCAACTTTCATTAGCTTGGTGTTGAATTTCAATTTTTATTTTTTTTTTCCTTTTCTTGTATAGGATACTTTTACTACATAACCTTTTATATATATATAAAAACCAAAGTAGTTAACTCAAAGTAAAATTTCTTATGTGGATTGTTTATATTTATGACACGTTTAATTTATTATAATTAAATAATAATTATCCTTTTTCAAGTTTAAAACAAATAAAATTATCTTTTTAAATTCATTATCAACTTTAATTTTTTAAAAGATAAACATTTATATAGATATAAAATTAATAAAAATGACATATCTTTTTATTATTACAATATATATAAAATCTATATCTATGGCTTTTATTAATTATTTCTTTATTTTTTAAAAGAAAACATCTATATCTATATTTCTATATATATTAAAATCAATATAGACAATGTAGACACCAAAATTTGTCTGAATCGGTAGCACTACATTCAATTGGACTCTTAAAGTCCAAATTGAAATATTGGGCTTCCAAGCCTATTAAAATGGGCTGAAATTGATTTTATTTTTATTTTTATTTTTATTATTACTATTTTTATTTTATTTTTATCTATTTATTTTTCTTATTTTATTCTATTTTATCTTTTCTTATTATTTTATTTTTATTGTTATTATTATTTGTATTATTGGTTTATTATTATTATTTTTATTTTTATTATCTGTTTTTTTATTATTGTTATTACTATTTCTCTATATATATTTATTTTATTTGTTTTTAATTTTATTTTCATTATTTGTTTTTATTATTATTATTATTGTTATTTTTTGTTTTGTTGTCCATCAACTCCTACCAACCCCTCTCCCGAGGCTGTCCATCAACCACTGCGACCTGACACCAGTGCCGGCCAGCTACTCTACCACCCATCCCATCTCCACCAGACCCTAAGCCAAGCTTAGTCCCTCTAAAAACCCCATCTGTAGCCAACATCTAGGGGACCTCACCATCACTCGGCCTCACTCCCTCACCATCGAGCCTCACCATTCAACCGCCTCACACCACCAACACTCGGCCCTCAACCTTTCGGCTTCACCCAACCATACAATCGAAACACTATCACCTAACCTGAACAGCAACCAAACACATCAGCCTCATCACCCATGCTCGATACCCAAAAACCCCAGGTCTGAGATTCCTAAATCTCAAACTTGAATCACAAACCAGAGTCGGTGCTTTAGACCTGCAAAAAATAAAAGAAAAACAACAAAGAAACAACAACAAGCCACAACCAAACATCGTCAACCAGATCTGAAAAAAAAAACAACAAAAAAACCATCGAAAAGAAGGGGGAAGGGTTTTGGTCAAGCCTAGATCTGTTGCGTTAGAGACGTTTTCGAAGGAAAACGAGGTCGGAATCGGAAAGAGGAGGTTGAAGAGCATCGGAAAGTGGGAAACTTTTTGTGATCCGGCCACCAGCGACGGCGGCGCACGGCGGTCCAACGGCGGTCGGAAATAGGCTAGCCGAGAGCCATGAAAGGCTCTGAATTTTTTTTTTAAAAAAAAAGGGTTGAAAATGAATTGAAAAAAAAAAGGTGGGCTTTTATAGTGTAAAAAAAAAAGGAAGCCTAAGATCCACGCATGGACCCTGGATCCGACCCGGGCCTCGCGCACCTGACCTGCGGGAAGAAGACCCTCGTGCCACTTCGACCCGTTTCACCTAACCCGCGCACCTCCTGGTCCAGCAGAGGGAGATCCGTGAGTTGACCTAACCCGTTTCTGCTCGATCCAACCCGCTTCCACTGGCAGATTGGGCCCTGTCGTTTGGGCTGGATCTTGGGCCATTTGAAGAGGTTTTCTTTGGGTTTTGTTAGCTTTAAATTGCCATATATATTTTGAAATGACAAAAACTAAAGTAAGATTTAATGTTATAATTCATATTGTAAATTTGCCTTATCACACATGATTTTCTCAATCAATTTTCAAGTGATCATATCAAACATTAAGACCATGATTTAATTACATATTCTTATTGGTCTTAATATTTCATAAAATGTTTTGAATATTTTAGAAAATCACTTGATGAATTTTTGGACCATGTTTTCATCAGAGAAAGTCAAGAAAAACTCCCACAAAAATGCCAAAATGTTTTGGGTTGAATTAAGATCAAAGACCACATCATTTCTAACCCAAAAAGTGCAGGAAATAGCTTTCTGGAGGCATGGGATCGATCCCTTCAAGGCAGAATGATCCTCAAGCCCAGATTTAACATCCTGGAAGCTTGGAATCGATCCCCTATGGAAAGGGATCGATCCCTTTGCCCGAAAATAGCCTGTAACGGCTAGTTTTTGTGAGACAACGGTCATATTCAAGTTTTGGTTCCACCCAACGACTAGAATACATCCAAGGGACTATAAATAGAGGCTTAGAAGCTAAAGAAAGCAAGAGGAACTGCTCAGAAATTCTATTCATCATCTTCTTCATTTTCCTCAAGCCTCATCAAAAATCAAGAGCTACAAAGTCTTCATCTTCCATCATTCTCATATTCTTTGTATAGAGTAGCACAAATCTTGTATAGGCTTTTTCCTTGTGCTTAAACATTGTAATCACTTACCTACTTAGAGGCCTTCTTTGATTACACTTCTTGTAAACTCACTCATTCCTTGTAAAAGGAGAGGTTTCTCTTAAGCCTTAGAAAAAGAGCGAGGTTTCTCTTGAGCCTAGAAAAAGAGGGAGGTTACTCTTGAGCCTAAGAAAAAGAGGGATTGTAATCACAAATTCAAGATAGTGGATTTGGAGAAAATCCTTGAGAGCGTCTCAAGGTAGAGGACGTAGGCAAGGTTGTCGAACCTCTATAAACCGCTTGCGTACATTTCCCTATCCTTACTCTTTTTAGTTATTTGCAATTATATTTGTGTTTATTGTATTGAATTTATATTGTATAATTGCCTAGCTTAGAGAACTTATAAAACACTCAAATAGGCTAGAGAATTTAGAAGAATCGTAAAACGGGCATAAGGTTAGCTAAGAACCGATTCACCCCCCTTTCGGTATAGCCTATAGAGCCAACAATTGGTATCAGAGCTTGGGCTCGAGATTGATTTAGACTAACCTTTATCGAGCAAAACGATCTTAAATGGCTCATCTGAATGTAGGCACATCCTTAGGAGAAGAGGGACAATCATTAGTTAGACCTCCACTCTTCAATGGTGAGAATTATTCATATTGGAAAACTAGAATGATGCTATTTATACAATCAAATGATTATGAAGTGTGGAGAATTATAGTAAATGGTCCTAGAATTCCCATGAAGAAAGTAGATGAAAAAGATGTCCCTAAGAGTGAGGATGAGTGGGACACAAATGACATGAGATTGGCACAAATGACATGAGATTGGCACAAATGAATGTCAAGGCTATGCACACCCTCTTTTGTGCTTTAGGTCCAAATGAGTATAATAGAGTCTCCTTATGTGAGTATGCTAAACAAATATGGGATAAACTAGCCATCACACATGAAGGGACAAATCAAGTTAGAGAGACCAAAGTAGGAATGCTCACACATGATTATGAGCTATTTAGGATGAAAGAAAATGAGTCCATTAGCGAAATGTTCACTAGGTTTAATGATATAATTAATGGACTTAAGGCTCTAGGCAAGGCTTATTCCAATGTTGAAATGGTAAAGAAAATTTTGAATAGCTTGCCTAAGTCATGGGAGGCAAAGGTAACCGTAATAGAAGAGTCTAAGGATCCAAATACCTTGTCTTTAGATGAGCTTATGGGCTCCCTACTTACATATGAAATGAAAATGAAAAGAAATGAAGTGCCTTCAAAGAAAGTAGGGGTAGCACTTAAGTCTTCCACTCATGAGGTCCTTGAAGATGATAGTGATGAGAGTGGAAATGAGGAAGAGAAGGAAATGGCAATATTTGCCAACAAATTTAATAAGTTCATGAGAATGAAAGAAAAAGAAAATAATAAGAGACATCAAAGAGGGGAGTCAGGTAGAAGAGAAAAGGACCCTTTAGTGTGTTATGAGTGTAATGAACCGGGTCATACTAAGTTAGATTGCCCCTTACTTAGGAAACAAAAGGAAAGGAAACCTAGGAAGAAAGCATTTGTGGCTGCATGGAGTGATAGTGATAGCTCCGATGAGGAAAACGTAGATAATGAGGTAGCCTACACATGCTTTATGGCCATTAGTGATGATGAGGCTAGTTGTAGTTCTAGTGAAAATAATGATTATACCTTTAGTGAACTCCAAAATGCCTTTGATGATTTAGCAAATGAATTTCAATGCATGAACTCCAAATATAAGAAAATCATTGCTAAATTAAAAATAGAAAATGAAACCTTGACTAATACTAAGCTAGAATTTGAAAAGAAATTAAAAGAGGCTAACTTAGAGATAAATGAGTTGAATGAAAAGAATACAAATTTGCATAACTCATTTACTAGGTTTTATATGGGTCAACAAAAGCTAGATCATATGTTAGAGACCCAAAGAGCTTTCTTTGACAAAGATGGGTTAGGTTATAATGCAATACAAAAAGAAACTCATCTAAAGAATTTCCTAGTGAGTAAAAATACTATGCATGATTTATCTCCTACATGCTCACTTTGCAATAGAATAGGACACTCTTCACAAGCATGCACATATAGAAAAACCACATTTAGAGGAAGAGTAGTTAAAAAAATATGGGTGCCAAAGCATGCTATAAATAATGATGAATTGTGCTTAAAGTGGATCCCAAAAGGATCAAAAATTGTTTGCACTAACTCTCATAGACCCAAGAAAATTTGGGTACCAAAGCATGTTTGAACTTGTTTATTGTATGAGTGTTAGAGCATGGGAATACAATGGAACAATGGAGTTTAAATGCTCAACACATCCTCATGGAGTTTGCTTGTGCCAATAAGAAAAAGGAAGAGCTTGGAAATCCATCCTTAGCAAGGTGACAACAATTTCTCAAAGAATGGCTAATGGTGGATCCAACACATCAAGGCAAAGCACTCTCAAGCAACGGAGTTTTGTAAGCTTAATTCCTAACTCCTTAAATTTTTTATTTGATTAGTTATGCTTTGATGAGAAAATTGGTTAATGATTAATGATGCATTGTGAATAAGCAAAAGGCATGATGAATGATTGTTGAGTGTTTGATGAACAATTCTTGATGAATGAATGAAAGGCATGATTTATGATTTTGAAATGATTATTGGATTTCTACATTTTGAGCAAGTTTTCTATGTGTTGATAATGTATTTACGTGCCTCAAAATACCAAATATGTCATTTATACAAAATGCCATGTCATGAGCAATAATGAAGAACTTGTATGTTGGAAATCATGGCATGTTGTTCACAAGATATATGCTTTAATGATATATATGTGCTTAAAACCTATGTGAACAAGTTTGTTTTGACATATTTGTGGTTTCTAATGCTTTAGTTTTGTCAAAATATGCTTAACTCTCAAAATGAGCTCCTTTGAGGCCAAAAATGCATTTTATTGTGTAAATTCTTCCAAAATTGCAAAATATTTTGTAAAATGGTTTTTCATTCATGTTTTTCATTCATACAAGTCCAAAATCATGTTTTACAAATGTTTAAACCCTTACTTGGACTTAAAATACTCAAAAACGAAGTTTTGGCACCTCAAAGGTTGGATTTTCTATCAAAAACTGCAGAAACAGGATGAGGGATCGATCGCTCAGCAAGCAGGATCGATCCCCCTTGAGCAGAATGCAGAAAAACTGCAGTCTGGAACTAAGGGATCGATCCCCCTCCTACAGGGATCGATCCCCCCAAGCCAGAAAGGGCTTTCCTGCATGTTTTCAACCGAAATTGAGAAGAACTTTTCATTGTTTTGATACTTTCTCTCTTCTCAACTTAAAATTCATTGTTTTAACTCCTTTTTGATGAACTTTAAAATATGAAAAATCATTTTTCATTGATATCATGCCTCAACTCCATCAATTTGTATCATTTCCAACAAATGGTATCACTTTCAACAATCAATATCATTTTTCTTGAGCTCACAAGTGCAAAACCAGTTTTCTCATTAAAGATGGTCCTGAATTACATAAATCTTGAAATAATCTTGAAATATATTTTCAATGAATGTTTAAACATAATTTTGAGATTTATTTCAATGATTTATGGATATATTTGAGAATTTGATGAACTTGTGCATAATGAATATTCTTCATTCCTTTTTGTTCATCTTAATCAAGCATGCTTATAGGATTATGTCTCTTAGATTGACTTATCTATTCCACACTAGGTTTCATGATAATTATACATCTAGTGGATTGATTTCAAATATAAATTCAACAATTGGTAATAGTCATTGGCCTATAATTTGTGATGGCAAATGGATCCTAAATGTTTAAATGCATGAAACTTTATCATCCTTTTACTTAAAGAACTAGGGTCTTAATGACAACACCAACAATTGATACACATGCAGTGAATCTTGAGTGTTTTGATGTTGAACATGCATGTTTGCTTAAGTTGAATCAATAATCATGCCTATGAGATGAGAATAGTTGTTTTCATGATATTATGTGCTTAACCTCACTCATAGCTTGTGGATTTTGATGATAAAATATATTTTAGCTTGATAATATTGATTTACTTAAGTGAAGCCATTTTAGTTAAAATAGCATATACCCTCTAGAACGTTAAATGATGATAACAACTAGGGATATGGCTCTTAATTGATTAAAATGATAATTTTGAATCTTTCCTTGCTCATAATTAGTTAAGGACTTGAATTGGAAAATGAGCATAGGATTTTTGTACTTGAAACCATGGAAGAAAATGTGTTTGCTTGAATACCTTTTTTTTTTTTTTGCCTCTTCCATATGGTATAACTTTGTGAATATGAATATGGATTAATACTTTATGATAGTATGCTTTTGTTTAATTAATCCATATGCATATTTGATGATGTGTGATTGTGTTCTTGCATATTTAGAATGATTATTTTCTTGACATGAACACACTACACATAAATATTGGATTCATGCAAAACGACTAAGTCAACCATTAGTAACAATTGGTATTTAGATTGAAATAACAATTAATATCATTGGCAACCATATTTTCAATAATTGGTAAGCCAAAACTAAATTGCCAATTGGTATGAGCTTTAAATTGACAATTCTTCTCATGCTCCTTAAATTGAAATGACAAATAGAGAAGAATTCATATAAGACACTTTTGCATGAAACACTTTTGTGCTAGAATTTGTGATTAATTGATGTATGATTTAATTCTAGACACAATATTTCTTGAGAATGATTTATGAGCACATGCATATGATATGTTATATAATTTTAGCTCATAATCATGATGTATTAACATGCACCTTAGTTGGACTTTAGAGAACAATTGATACACTTAGGTGCTTAATAGGATTGAAATAAGCAAGTCATAGACCTTAGTAGATAATTATACTCAACTTGCTTCATTTCTTACCAATTGTGAACTTCTTGCAAAATTATTTATAAACAATTGGTATAGGATCATAAGTCATGTTCTTTGCATGAATATTTCATACTCTTTATGAACAATTGACTTATTTATTTGTGCTATGAGTCCCATGTACTAACATGTTTCTTGTTGGATGGAGCATATTCTTTTATCTCTTCTCACATAGCCATGATTTTAGGGGGAGCATGTTTTTTATTATTTTTCCTTCTTTTTGCTATGACAAAAAGGGAGAGAGATAGATATTAAAAGGGAGAGATATTAAGGGGGAGAGATAATGGGGGAGAAATAGTTTTTTTTCAAAACCCATGCTTATATTAAGGGGGAGCTTTATAAAATCCTGCTTTATTTGAGGGGGAGTATTTTATCAAAGAATTTTCAAAGCAAATTTACATTAAGTTTTGTCATATCAAAAAGGGGGAGATTGTTAGCTTTAAATTGCCATATATATTTTGAAATGACAAAAACTAAAGTAAGATTTAATGTTATAATTCATATTGTAAATTTGCCTTATCACACATGATTTTCTTAATCCATTTTCAAGTGATCATATCAAACATTAAGACCATGATTTAATTACATATTCTTATTGGTCTTAATACTTCATAAAATGTTTTGAATATTTTAGAAAATTACTTGATGAATTTTTGGACCATGTTTCATCAGAGAAAGTCAAGAAAAACTCCCACAAAAATGCCAAAATGTTTTAGGTTGAATTAGGATCAAAGACCACATCATTTCTAACCCAAAAAGTGCAGGAAATAGCTTTCTGGAGGCATGGGATTGATCCCCTAAGGGAAGGGATCGATCCCTTCAAGGCAGAATGATCCTCAAGCCCAAATTTAACATCCTGGAAGCTTGGGATCGATCCCTTATGGAAAGGGATCGATCCCTTTGCCCGAAAATAGCCTGTAACGGCTAGTTTTTGTGAGACAACGGTCATATTCAAGTTTTGGCTCCACCCAACGACTAAAATACATCCAAGGGACTATAAATAGAGGCTTAGAAGCTAAAGAAAGCAAGAGGAACTGCTCAGAAATTCTATTCATCATCTTCTTCATTTTCTTCAAGCCTCATCAACAAATCAAGAGCTACAAAGTCTTCATCTTCCATCATTCTCATATTCTTTGTATAGAGTAGCACAAATCTTGTATAGGCTTTTTCCTTGTGCTTAAACATTGTAATCACTTGCCTACTTAGAGGCCTTCTTTGATTACACTTCTTGTAAACTCACTCATTCCTTGTAAAAGGAGAGGTTTCTCTTAAGCCTTAGAAAAAGAGAGAAGTTTCTCTTGAGCCTAGAAAAAGAGGGATGTTACTCTTGAGCCTAAGAAAAAGAGGGATTGTAATCACAAATTCAAGATAGTGGATTTGGAGAAAATCCTTGAGAGCGTCTCAAGGTAGAGGACGTAGGCAAGGTTGCCGAACCTCTATAAATCGCTTGCGTACATTTCCCTATCCTTACTCTTTTTAGTTATTTGCAATTATATTTGTGTTTATTGTGTTGAATTTATATTGTATAATTGCCTAGCTTAGAGAACTTAGAAAACACTCAAATAGGCTAGAGAATTTAGAAGAATCGTAAAACAGGCATAAGGTTAGCTAAGAACCGATTCACCCCCCTCTCGGTATAGCTTATAAAGCTAACAGGATTAAAGCCCAAATTGGTTAAGGTACATGTTAGCTCTTATAGGCAATACCGAGAGGGGGGGTGAATCGGTTTTTAACTACCCTTAAGCTCGTTTTTCGGTTTTTCTAAATTCTCTAGCCTATTTGAATATTTTCTAAGTTCTCTAAGCTAGGCAAGCATGCAATCCAAGTTCAATGCAATAAACACACTATAATTGCAAGTAAATAAAGAGTAGGGAAAGAGAGATTTACACAAGCGATTTATAGAGGTTCGGCTACTTGCCTACGTCCTCTACCTTGAGACGCTCCCAAGGATTTTCTCCAAATCCACTATCTTGAATTTGTGATTACAATCCCTCTTTTCAAGGCTCAAGAGTAACCTCCCTCTTTTTCTAGGCTCAAGAGAAACCTCTCTCTTTTTCTTAGGCTAAAGAGTAACCTCCCTCTTTTTCAAGGCTTAAGAGAAACCTCCCCTTTTTACAAGGATTGAATTGGTTTTACAAATGAGTAATCAAAGAGAGCCTCTAGATAGGCAAGTGATTACAGAAATTAAGCACAAGGAAAAAGCCTATACAAGATTTGTGCTAAGCACGACAAGGAATAAGAGAATGATAGATGATGAAAACTTTGTAGCTCTTGATTTGTTGTTTGAGGCTTGTAGATTTGAGGAATATGAGATTTGAAGTTGCTGAGTGGTTCCTCTTCTTTCTTTAGCTTCTAAGCCTCTATTTATAGTCCCTTGGATGTATTCTAGCCGTTGGGTGGAGCCAAGATTGAATATGACCGTTGTATCTCACAAAACTAGCCGTTATAGGCTATTTTCGAGCGAAGGGATCGATCCTGCTACAGTGGGGATCGATCCCTTTTGTCCAGATTCTTGATTCTGGGCTTCAGGGACCTTGGGAAGACTTTCTGCCAAAAAGGGATCGATCCTGCTACAGTGGGGATCGATCCTTTTCTTCCAGAGGGCATTTTTCCTGCACTTTTGGGTTAGAAATGATATGACCTTTGATCCTAATTCAACCCAAACCATTTATAAGTTTTAAGGGAGTTTTTCTTGACTTTCTCAAATGAAAATATTGTCCAAACATTCATCAAGTGATTTTCTAAAATATTCAAGACATTACAAGGTATTAAGACCAATAAGAGTATGTAATTAAATCATGGTCTTAAGTTTGATATGATCACTTGAAAATGAATTGAGAAAATCATGTGTGATGAGCAAATTTACAATGTGAATTAAGACATTAAAGCTTACTTAAGTTTTTGTCATTTCAAAATATATATTGCAATTTAAAGCTAACAGTACATTCTCACCTCTTTTATTTACATTTTTTATATGCTTTTAATAATTTCTTTTATGTATTTTAATATAATTTTATGATGAAAATATATATATAAAAATTTTGTAAATTTTATAATTATTAATAATGTTAAGTATAATTAGTTATACGAAATTAATTGTAATAATAAAATCATGTATCTCTTTTAAAATAACTAATAATAATATTCTTTTTGGGTAAATTGTTAGGTTTCAAATTGCGTAATAAAAAAATTAATTCAAATAAATATTTTTTTCTGATGATGGGATGTCATGAAACTTACAAGTAGTGATTTCTTGACTGATCCCTAGGTGAGAAGAGTCTACTAAATGTTACCAAAGTATTGGGATATTTAGTATGATTTTTCAATAATTTAAATTTTTATTAAAAATGAAAATGAATAAGTTTTTTTAAAACAAAGCAATATAAATAAATAAATAATAAAATTTAAATTTAACTAAATAGTTTTCCGATGATGGGATGTCATGAAACTCACAAGTAGTGATTTCTTGACTGATCCCTAAGTGAGAGGAATTAGCTAAATATTACCAGAGTATTGAGATATTTAGCTAAATTTTTCAATAGTAAGAGTTTCATTAATAAAAATCAAAATATAAAGTTCTTTTTATAATTCCATGTGCATCATGTACTATATGCTTGCATCATGTGCGTAAATATTAATTTCAAAATAAATGAAATTCTTCTGATGATGAGATGTCATGAAACTCACAAGTAGTGATTTCCTGACTGATCCCTAGGTGAGAGGAATTAGCTAAACGTTACCAAAGTATTGAGATATTTAGCTATATTTCTCAATATCGAGAGTTTCTTTAACAAAACCAAAATATAAGGTTCTTTTAAACTCACGTGCATCATATACTATGTGCTTACATCATACGCATAAACATTAATTTCAAAATAAATGAAATTCTTCCGATGATGGGATGTCATGAAACTCACAAGTAGTGATTTCATGACTAATCCCTAGGTGAGAGGAATTAACTAAATGTTACCAGAGTATTGGGATATTTAGCTAAATTTTTCAATATCAAGAGTTTCATTAATAAAATCAAAATAAATAAAATTTCTTTTAAGTTTCATATGCATCATACGTTTTTATCAATACTACATGTGTACACGATCAATTATAAAATAGCATGAGCCCCACCGAAGATGAGATTCTATAAAACTCACAAGTAGTGATTCTTAAGAAATCTCTAAGTGAGGAAAATTATTTCAAATGTTACCAGAGTATTAGGATATTTGATTTGATTTTTCAATAAATGGTGTTCATGTTGATTTTCATAATGAAATTTTTTAAAACATATATAATAGTAATTTTTTAAGCAAATGCACGAATTTTTTTATATATAATAAATGAATTAAACTTAAGCCAAGACTATTTTATTAAAATTAAAGGATACCATGTGGTTAGGATGGTACCGTTTTTTAACGGGCGTTGTGGGGGTGCTAAACCTTCACCGCACGTAACCGTACTCCCGAACCTAACTTTTGTTTTCGCAGACCAAAAATTATCTTTTTAATAAAACTTAATTAATTTTGAGATTTTGTTAAAAAGATAAACATTTTTAGGTGACCAATCACACCTAACAAAAAAGATTAGTGGCGACTCCCTTTGTTTTTAAATGTTTTCAAAATCGTCGAACGCGAAATCGTTACGACAGACAATATAATATAATATGCAATATTAATATAACATGTTAAGTATTATTAGATTACCAATTGAATTTTTTTAATATTCTAAAAGCTAACATCATTTTTTTAAAAATATTTTTAATCAATGCGTAATATATATTTATTTCTTATTTCTATATTAATATTACAAAATATAACATATATATCTACCATTTTTACCAATAAATTTTTTTAATTGTCTAAATGATAACATTTATATATATATATATATATATATATATTAAAATTTTTAATTATCCTTCTTCAAGTTTCAAAAGGATAGAAATCTCTCATTATTTATAAAAATATTATTACCATAAAATAAAAGTTTTATTGTGTTTTTAATATTGAATTATTTATCTTTTTTTAGTTACTTTATTCATGTATGTTAATTTTATAAAATAATACCACTTATTTCTTTAAATTTTTTAACTTAAATCTATGTCATATCAATAAAATTTAAAAATAATATTCAATTATCTATGCCACAACATACTATGATATGCAAAATTCAAAAATTATATGTGAAATTACTTTCATACATAGTAAATTACCATCATAGAAATTACTCATAGTATATGTTAAAACTGAAACTCAAGCCTTGAGTTTTGAAGTGTAAAATTTTGAAGAGTAGTCTATTCATACTGACATGATGTTAATACGTTCTATTTTTTTGTCGAATAGAAATAGCCATTTAATTAAATTTATTTTTTTAATTTGTTAACATTTAACTTAAATAAACAGAATATTAATAAAATATCTTAAGAGACAAATTATAATTTTGAGATAGAAAATACTAAGCTTATCGTGTCTAAGGTGTGTCACTTCGATCCTTAACTTGAATATCGAAAATTTCTAAAACAGGTATATATAATTTATATAATATGACCATCTTTGTTATATTTTCATATTACATATTTTATAGCTGAAACTTAATTTAATCAGATTGCATATTAGAATTTTATCAATGTCTTCTATACTATATGCAGAATCTATTGGATCATCAACTAAAGTGATACATCATTCAAAGACACAAGATATACAAGAATCATTTGTTACCTGTTCAACTTAATAAGAATTTGTTGAAGAATCTCTATTTAAGAAAAATTGTATACGAGATTGATTTTAAGATTGAAAATTTTTCAATTTCTTCAATTTGAAGACATGTTAAATATTATCTATATACTATTTTCATTTAACAAATTACAATATAAGTTTGACTTAATATTTACAAAATTTACATATTTATATCCAATATATAATTTTTTTATATTACTATATTGTCATATACAAACAAATAAAAATATATAATATACAAATGTTATCTTTTTCATAAACATAATAACTTATATTATAAAATTTCAAAAAATATATATTATCAATAAATCTATTATTTAATTAATGTATTTTCATGCATCGCACGGGCTTAAAACTAGTAAATATAAAAGAGAAATCCACTTATATTAGTGTAAAATTAATTGTTTTACATAGTACTTTTTTATAACTTTACCTAAGATTATTATATTTGCAAACCTATAGTTAGATTTAACAACCCACTCGTATTTATCATGTATATAAATTTTTGAATTGATTCGATATATTTCTAGCATTTCAATAAAAAATTATTTTTTAATATCTATTAAAGACTAAAATTTTATTATTATCAAATAAATAGTTTCATATTTTCAATTAATTTCAAATTTAACATGAATGATACACGTAAATTGAATATAAAATTCAATGATTGGATTAAAAAATATAAATACAAAAAGATATAAAAATAACGAAAAAAAATAGTTTTGCACTAATATAACTGTATAAATGGATGCTAGTCATTAAAATAATACTTTTTAATTATATATTTGTATGCTTATTTCATATACAGTCAGTAGAGTTTTTTACTTCACAAGCGAGGTTAGGATCTGTGAGAACCCCGTTTTCCTCATATCCAATATAAGTTACAGAGTGTAGGAACTTAAAAGAAAATATTGATTGTTTAAATATTTAAATGAAGGGTTTGTTCAATAAGGTTTAGGGAAGTACTGGGGGTGGGCCCCACAGGACTTTCTCTGTCCAGATCGAAGTGAGACCCTAGAATGATGATATTTGTATGCTTATTTCATACACAGCTAGTAGAGTTTTTACTTCACAGGCGAGGTTAGGATCTGTGAGAACCCCGTTTTCCTCATATCCAATATAAGTTACAGAGTGTAGGAACTTAAAAGAAAATATTGATTGTTTAAATATTTAAATGAAGGGTCTATTTGATAAGGTTCAGGGAAGTACTGGGGGTGGGCCCTACAGGAATTTCTCTGTCCAGATCAAAGTGATACCCTAGAATGATGATATTTGAGGTGAAATATGAATATAGCAAGAATCTGCATCTCAAAATCACCTCTATTGAGCATGTTTTGAAAAGCGTGCAACAATTTCAAAAATAATAGTTAAGTCCATAGGTCGTTGGAATTTTCATGAATAACGGTCAAACTAAGATGACATTTGATCAAATATTAGCGGTGAATAATTTTTCATGAAATAAGGTTTTAGACTATGTGGACTAATAGAAGAAATCAGGCATAAAAGCAAAAATTTACGTGATTTTACGGATAGGGGTATTTCGATAATTACACCCAAATAAGCATCCGAACCTCAATAAAAGCTCCACCAATGATTAGAGCAAGTTAAATAGAGGTGTTTCGTGACTAAATGAAAAATTTTGGAGGTTGGATGGACTGTTTTCAACGAAATCAATCTCCAAGGGCAAAATTAGAAGATTTTTTTAAGTATAAGGGCAAGACGGTAATTTGTACTATAAAATGTCAATATTTCAGAATTTTCCAGCAGCCTCCTTCATCTTCCTCATCGGCCATCAGTCTCCCTTATTTCCTCCATAGCCAAGCTTGAACCAAGAGAGAGAAAGTGCTTGGAAACCTTAGAAAAAGACACTGAAATCAAAAAATTCCTTCACCAACCCTGTCCAAAATTCAGAGCTCTATCTTTTGACACCAAAATCAAGTCCTAAAGTGACCAAAATCAAGATGAAACAGCCCCCACCAGATCTGGTCAAGAAGAAAGGTGAGAGAATTCTTGAAATTTTCATGATTTAATGGTTTTTAGCTATGTATTTGTGGTGTTTAAGCTTGTGTCTAGGCTTGGACTGAATCCAAACCATGAAATTATCTCTCTTAGGGTTTTGGTCACCATCTATTGTGCACGAACATGATGTTGTTTGATGAGAATTTGATGTAGAATCAATTTAGAATAATGGTAGAACAAGAATTTAAGCTTAAATAGAAGAAATCAGTTGTGTAAGAGAGAGGGAAGCATTCAGCCAAGGGAAGGGGAAGGTGAAATTGTGCTCATTTCTATGTGTTTTGGGTTCCATGATACTGTATAAATTAATACGAGACTGTAAGCATGATCAAAATAAAAAACGGAGGTGTTTAACACTAGTTGCAGTTTTAGCACTGGTAGAAATTAGACTAAATTTAGAGCTGCAATAGACAACGTACTGGAATATAATGAATTAAATATTCTTTTTAAGTGAAGTATGGGGAATTTATTTAGTTTGTATGGTAAATTGCAGCTCCGAGTTCAAAAGGTGCTACTGGTGCTAACAAGCAAGATAATAAACATTTAAGAGATAAGGGATATGAAGACGTAAGGATATCATGTTTTGCATTATGATTCAACTTCCGACTCTTTGATATCTAAACTTTGATTTTTGAAATGACTTTGATTTATTTGGATTTTAATGATTTCTGAATCTTTGATGTTTGATCTTTGATGAGTTGAAAATGCTTTGATATTGAATTTTGATTTTGAATCCAACATTCGTTTTGATATTGAATTCTGAATCTAAATCCGACAATGGTTTTGATATTGAATTTGATTCTGAATCCAACATTTGGTTTTGATATTGACTGATATGAATTTAGAATTATTGAACAATTCTGACTCTGATTAAGTACGTACGAATTCCTTCTTTATTAGTTTCGCTTCCAATTCTCTATAGATAAGGAGTTAGGAAACCGAGACAATTGAGGTGCTCTAAAGCATCCTTCTTAACTCACCCAACTTCCTAACTTGCTATAGAGATCATTTCATTCGAATTTCCTATATACATATCTATTGCTTCATTTTGGTATTTAAAAGCATGATTAATATTCCAATTGGTGTTTAGTTTTATAAAGAAAGAAAATTTCAGGAATGATAAGACTGTAAGGATTATTACCTTTGAATGACTATGATTTGATTGGTGGATTTAAGGAATGCTTATTATTTGTGGATCTATGAGTAATGAACTGGATTGAGAAGATATGGATTCCTACTATTTGAACTTGTAAGTGGTTCCGATTATAGAAATGCTATGCTGCCGAAATTATTTATAAATGGTTTGACTTGAAGGGGTGATGATCTTCAAAAAAAGTATTTGAACGATAAGTTTAATGTTGATTGTAAGAATATGTTCTAAAAGTACTAAATTTGATTTATGTGACTAAAACATATGTTTAAATAGTACAGGATTGAAATGTTGAAGGAATTTGGAAGTCATTGGATTGCAATGAATTTGATATCTAAAAGTATATGCCTGATACTAATCGAATGATTTTGATATTTGAAAGTATATGACTGACTCTTGTATAATTATTTGATAATTTATGAAATGTATCGAAAAATCTGAGATTGACCCTATACGATGAGATTTGATTTGAAGGTGAATAAAATCATATATTCTGTTATTTGATTTATGCATAAAGTATAGTTCTACATACATGTCACTTTTGAATACGCATAATCTCATGAGTTTTAATTTATTAATATTTGAAACTAATGATCGATATTTAATTAATTTAAAATTTGTACAATGCCATCGCAAATATTCTGGTTTATGAAATGCATTATTTATTGTTCTGAATGTCAAGTTGAAGTAATGTTTCGAATTATTTGGATTTATCTGAACTTATTGAATGAAATGTTTTGTTTTCTAAATAATATGTTTTGAAATAAAACTTGGATCTCGAAAGCTTATATTTTGACTTCTGAGGTGATAAATCCCTGGTTAACGTAGATCCAGGTACTCCCAGACTCTAATAATAAAACGTGCTTTTATATTACTCTATTTAGTTTTGAAAGCTTACAGAACTGTTTTGTTTTTCTTTTGGGAATCAAGTAAATGTGTGGAGACTGTTAGCCCCATAGCTACCTACAGGTACATGCTTTCCGTTCCGTTCTTAATACTGTTGACTCTAGCCCAGTCATCTAGCTCCACAGGTGTTACCTAGCTAGAATACACACTGTGGCCCCCTAGACTATTAGCCATATGTTCATAGCATGAGTCTATTGGGTGAAGCCTAGTCTCCACTGTTTTATTTATACTGGGGTGGTAAATCCCTGGCTAACATAGATCCAGGCACTCCCAGACTTTAATATATTTTCTGATTTTGGTGTTTTATTAAATACATTTTCTAATTTTTGTACTGTTATGGAAAATGATTATTTTACAATTTATTAAAAACTAATTCCGAGTGTTTACTAAACTCTGTGACCAAATAAGTTTAAATGAATTTCCGTCTTCGATACTAATTTTCAATATTGACTTTAGCATCTTTGGCATTGATTTTGAAATAATACTTGCATATAGTTGCATGATATCAGTTCTTTTATTTATGTTTCTTAATGGGCTTTCCCAAAGCTCACCCCCTTACTTCCCTCACAGGTCATTATCAGTAGTCACGTATTTGTTGAGAGAAGAGTCTGATAAGGTGCCTACAGGGGTTTTAATGTTGTACCCTAGAGGTATGGTATTCAAACATTTATTGTACAGTACTTTAGTATGTAAAGGGATGTAAACAATAGATTGAAGAAGTTTGTATGTCAATCATAGTATTCATATCGAAGAGCAAATGCATACTCTGATTATGTGTACTAAGACCTATTTAAATAAATAAATATTGCCTTTGCTTAATAATTCTAGCGTAAAGTCAGAGTAAGGACACTGAGCGCTACCCAACCATTTGTGTGAAAATGAAAAAAGTCAATTCTAATTTTCAAGAATCAAGGCGTGACAGGATCATGACACATATCTTATAAAAATATTAAAAAATAAAAAATAGATAAAATAATACATGTATCATGATCCTAACACCACTTGTGAAGTAAAAAAACTCCACCAATAGTGTATGAAATAATTATGTTATATATTTATGTTTGGCTTGTCTTTGGTGAGAAAACTTATAAGCATTTGTGGGGGAGGGGATGTCCAATGGAATACTTGTCATTTCGGATAGTGATAGTATAATATTTGCTGACATGAGCCACATTACCACAACTACAAATCTACAATGGAAATCTATCCATGTATAGTGATAAGACATTTACAACTGATCATCAAAGTCGTGCAATGGACAATAATTGGGATGAAAATCAAAATTTTCATCATTATATTATGGTTTTATTTATGTTTAATTTTTATTTTTTACAAAAATTATAAAATTTAGAGAATAAAAAATTACAATAGAGAATAAAAAATTACAAGTGTCGAAAACTGAATTCTAGTCTTAGGAGAATTTATTTGTTAAGATAGGTGGATGAACAATTTAAATAAGTTCTAAACTTATTATATTTTAATTTGATTCTATTGAATTTTGGCATTATACATTTAATTTTATTGATTTTTGAAAAAAATAAATGAAACTGACAAAAACTTGTCATTTATGTTAATGAAATATTTTGTGATATTTCAATTTCGTTGATTTTTATAAAAAAAAAAAAAACACTTAAATTTAATGTATAACAACAAATCTGAAATATGATCACAAAATTCAATAATAAATTATAGTATATTGAAAAATTTTGACCATAATCCCAATGTAAATTCATCTTTTAAGACAGTTAACTTATCTCTTATGCTAAAATCCATTGATTAATTTCACTCTTGGATACCTGTAAAAGTCTTTGAGGGTTTTTTTTTTGGTACAACTTTTAGTTTTTGATTAACACAAGGGGAAGGGTAACTTCTTTTATTCCATAAATCTCACACCACTCACAAGGTTAAACAACTGAGAATTTCAAATTAAAAAACTCACTTTCTAATTGTTGTGGTAAACAGCTAGGAATTCGTATTCATCTTTGTTTCTTCTTCTTTTTTTTAATGTAGAGTTCATAGCAGTGACTGCTGAGATTGAAACTTTCTGGTAATTATCATCACTGAGTGGTAATCTTCCATCCAAATCTAAATTGCTGAAGGGTGAAAAACGTGAAAACCAATTGAAAGTTTGATGAAAGCAAGTGTGTTCTGTCTCATCAGTCAGTTTATACTTTATTAATATGCAGAAGTGAGGACAGAGGTCTCCCATGAATCTAACTTTCTGAATCAGACAACATATATAACCTGTTTTTTTTTGTGTGGCACTGCCAGGTTCTTAGTATTTTGACTACTGATTCACTTAGCTTAGTCATTGATAGGCATCAATCCACATTGAGAAGTAAATGCCACCAACGATATCTTATTATGAAAACTTCTGCAATGATTTTAGTATAGTTTTTGACTCCTATTCCTGATTTATGGTCAAAATGCATACAAAAGAAGCTTCAATCATGGCCTCAAACATAGATCCCGAGCCTGATTTTTGTTCTCTATAGGATACATTAGCTTAATCTATACTTTCACAGTGTTGAAGGAGTCTAAGTTGCATAAAACTTGTACCATGAAGAAAAAAACTCAGACTCTTGACAGCTTTTTGTTGTGATTTTCATGTTCGGTTCCCTCAGACAGATTCATCGGTAGGTGTCACTCTGCTGCAGGTGACATCCATGGCAACAAAGTCTTGATTTGAGACCACTGTTGTCACCTCCATGGCAGCTATTTTCTGATCATTTGATGCTTCCATTTTTATGTCTAGATTTGATAAAGGTTGATCCTTGCTCTTACCCCACAAGACCAGATAGAGGCCAATGACAATCACAATTGCTCCAATGACCCTACAAAGTTGAAATAAGGTGGCCTAGATTAGCACATGATTGCAAACTTATACAGGTTTTCAACATTTTCCACTAATATTTACCTTCCTAAGTAGAGTATATCGGATAAGATAAAGGAGCTCAAAATGGCAACAATAACCATGCATAGAGGAGTAAAAGCAGTCACGAAAACAGGTCCTCTAGTTTTTATTATCACTCCTTGAACATAATAAACAATTCCGGAACCGATTAATCCCTGCAAGCAGACAGAAGAGTTAAAAGTAATTATAGCCTAAAAGCCCCAGCACGCTCAAATTTATTCATTGAGTTTTTATTCAGCTGAAATGCTGAATTGATAGTTAATTTCTTACACAGTAAGCTACAGCTAAGAGTTTAACATCCCAATGTATAGACCAGACTGCAGCATTGCCAGCTTCCATTGCCAGGGCTACTATGCTTCCTTCAATGGCCCCGGCCAAGCAGATTAAAGCTGTTAGAGAGAGCTCCGCAGGGTATGATTTTAGTGTAATTGCCTGTAAAAGAAAGCATTAAATTACATCTTTGTCAATAGAGACAATGAATCTTGTGCATGACCAAAATGTCTTGCATGAAAATGCTAAGACTTGTATTTAGAAAGAAAACTTACCTGTAGAATGATGAAACCGGCAGAGCAGACATTTCCAACATTGATCATGAGAGCACCCTTGATAGGATCTTGCTGTGCTGCAGCGCTAGAAAATTTATGTTGGTTATTTGATTTCGTCCATGGCAGCTGCAACATTGGTCCATAAATCAGAGTCATTACCATTGCTCCCCCAACTGTCACAATGGTGCCTAATATCTTTGCCTGGCTAGGTAGCTTTCTGATATTAACCTTCTCAAGCCTGCAAAAATTCTCCACAGATGAGTTAATCCCTGCCTAACTCAACCTTGAAATACCAAATTTATATATACGCAATGGTGACCAGAAATTAATTACTTGAAGATCCAGGCCATCGTGAATGCAAATGCAGGAATAATATTGCACATGGCAGTTGCGAAGGTTGCTGTAGTATACTTCATGCCAGTGTAGTATAAGTTCTGGTCAATTGTTGGCCTGAAGAAGAAAAATAATATTCCCCAATTAATTAGGACAAATTAATTATAAATAAGATCACGAAAATAAAACTTTTACTTACTCCAATAAGCCTAGTAACAATATCTTAACAAAGATAGACAAGGTCATCTTTGGCCTAATTTTCCTGTAAAGTTAACATTAGTCAGAAGGCTTAGCTCATTAAGCTTAACAAATAACTATAAGTACAACAAATAGAAGAGAGTGAGAGAGAAATTTAGACCTATCCAAGACAATGGCAAAAGGAGCCATGACAAGAGTGGCAAGGGCGTGCCGGTAGACTACCAAAACATGTTGGCTCATGCCTTGGTTTAAGGCAAACTTATTAATTATGAACATGCCTGCATACCCAAACTGCAGAAAAATTACAGCCAAAAACGGCTTAGCTTGGTTGAAAATTCCAGCCGAGGAATCCATTGACATGTTTCTTCTGAAGAATCTTTTATTTGGTGAAGAACCAAGCTCGATGTGCACTTGCTTATATACAGAGTATTTTCAATGTAAAAAACTTGCAAACGTCTCTTAATAATCAAGTCTAGGGACACCACTAAAATGAACAGAAAATACCATTCCAGAAAGAAAATTTAAAATCAATCATTGTCACTAAAAACATCAGAAAAACCAGCAACATAAAAACATTAAAAAATTGGCAACTAATAGAAAACTTAGTGGGATTTGCTTATGCGTAACATTATTAAATCCAAAGAGAGTTCTTACAAGGTTTTGTGTCATTTGTACTTCTTCTTTAGGAAAGAAATTTTTGGTCATCCTTCAATTCCTTTTTCTGAAGCATTGATATTTTCAGCATTACTTTGGTGCAAGCCTGCATGGTTCAATGTTAATTTGGTGATGCAAGAAGGCAAATATGAAAAGATTCTACATTCAACACAGGCCAATGGTTCATATATAGGCCGATCCTTGCATGTTAGAATGTGTGTTTTGAAAGATAAATTCGTGAATTCAATGCGTTAAAAGTAAACAATACTTCACATGAATGATAGACCATAGATTTTGATACATGATATCTAAAATGCACAAGTCATTTACTTCTAAATTACTTAACCAAAGAACTTCTATCTTCAATCTCACTTGAGTGAGACCAGAGACCGAATTTCATTTTTGGTTACAAAAAGTTTAGGAGTAAGAGAGTTTATACATCTTCAAATTCAAGGTACACCGCCATTGAACTTTCACTTGCAAATTTTTTAGAATTTACAAATCATCTATCAACGAGAAACTATGGAATTCAAACCTGAATGCTTTACACTCAACATTCAAACTTTAATCACTTGTGTCAATCTTGATGGCCAAAGACCTAACTTTTCTTATTTCTCTAAAAAAAATCATCAAGCTTTAGGTTTCTCATCCAGCAATCATTTAATTAATTTTTCAGGAAGCATCCTACACGCCTTGACATCCTAATCAGATTACATTTGCACATCACCTTTTTCGATTGTTCATGACTAGGGTCCAATTCTTTCCTTTGGCTGCAGCCATGGTTTTGACAGACACTATACCACATTTTGAAGTCAATTTCGAATCATATCTTATTATCATAATTTAACTTGGTGGGATGACCGATTAATAGTTTAATCTTGATTTTGAGACCTCTCTTCTACGGTTTATAAAATTTAGCCAATGGGATTCAGATTCAAGATACTTACATGTAAAAGAAGCATGACTCTTGGCCACAACTGTCTGATTAGGTGGATGAAATTTATGGCTATAAATTAAAGCTTAATAATGAAAGGTTGGATTAACTTCATGCCACCTTGTTTAAGACAAATGCCTTTATTTATTGTGGATTTGATGGCATTCATTATCATTAACTAATTTTTTGTCAACACAAATGCAATCCAACTCAGACATTCATAAGATCTGCCAAGCTCTAATTTGCCTTTTAACTAGTTGCTAATCTGATGCACCATCTGGAATAAGTCACCCCGTACCTTTTTCCACGTGTATATATATATATATATATATATATATATATTGGTTCACATAGAGATAAAAAAAAATATCGAACTTTGAACTTAATTTAAAAAAAATTATTATCTTTGCCCATGTTTCAGAAAAGAAGGGAAAACTTTTGGACTTTTGTATATATTTCCTTTTTCAGTTACTTTATGTAATAATCGGGCCATTCTTAGAAGCCCAACCAAATAACAGCCCAATCCAATACCATAATTTAAAGGAACCGGATTAAGTGCATTAGGGTGAAAAAAAAAAAAACAAAATAAAAGTGGGCGTGAAAGTATTAGTGCCGCCGCCGAATGAAGGTTTAGAATTCAGAAAGTGTTAATAAACGGAAAAAGAAAAGTAGAGATAGGGAGGTTTGAGCGGCGCCATAAAGAGAGAAAAGAAAAGATGTGAAAGGCAGCAAAATTTAGTACTGTGATAGCAGTGTAGCACTGAACGAAAAAGAAAATTTGAGTTAGAGCTGACTGCAGAAAAAATAATAATAATAAATTAAAGAAAGATTTCGAGTTGCTGTTAGGTCGAGTGAAGATTTTTTTTTTAACTTTTATGATTATGTTGTGAAGTTAGGGATTAAGTTTTTTAAAAAAAATAAGACATCGAAAATTTGAGAAATATTTGTATTTTAAAAAAATATAGATATTTTTTTTGTTTTCATCAAATAACGTAACTTACGTCAAGTTTATAATTTATTGATTTATAACCGTTTAGTGATTACAATATAATTGTCAGCTTCTGTCAGATATCTTATTTTTCTAATATTAAATATGTTTGAATAAAAAGTTCTGAGATATCTTAAGACTTTGTTTTGGTTTCGATTTAGCGAACTCAAGTAAGTGTCTTGATATCCCTTCGACGTTTTGACACCCTTAGAATCAACTTTAATATGAGTTATGTTTTATATATTACGTACAAATATATTTTTGTCCTATGATTTTTAAATTAGGTTAAGCATGCAAACTGTATGTAATTAGTAGAATTTATTTTTAACATGATTTTGTTTAAGTACATGAGTTTGATTTTTGATCGTTTGATATTTGGATTTTATAGCGTATATTTTGGAAATATAAAACTGCTTTGGAATGATTAACAAAATTGTCTTTTTATGATATATGTTACAAGATTTATAATACTGCTTTGTATATTGGATAACCTGAAATTATGTTTTGTTTTGTCTTCTAGTATAGCTATGCTCTGACCTGTCAATGGAGTTAAATATTGGTTATGTTGACATATATTCTATTAAAATAAACTAATTTCTAATCGTACCACCTGTTAAGAATAGTGGATCTTTGCTCTATTTTGTGCGACTATTAATTGCTTTTGATATTTCTAACTCCAGCCATCGGGGTTAATTGTGATTTTTGTTCTGATTCTGACATGTGCCACAAGGGTTAAGCCTAGCCATGGCATGTTACGGGAGACTTGAAAATTTTGGATTATGAAACTTGTGTTCAATTTCGATATTTGTGAAACTCTGTTTTGGTTTGAAATCTAAGCATATGAATTTAAGAAATTATGTGTATGAATATGAGATTACCTAACTTTGATTTTGAAGCTTTACATTGATATTTTAGCCTAAATGTTTTTGTGACATACGTAATTCAACTGTTGGGATGTTCGCTTACTTAGCGATTGTATTCATTCCTTTATCTTAACATCTTTCAGGATTGGATGTTGATAATGCTCACGGGAATGTCGAGGAGTGACATTTTGGAGTTTAGGGCATGTTTCATGACTTTAAGTTTATGATTAGATTAAGATTTAAGATTGTTCCAAATTTCTTTGTTCAAGCTTTAAGCAATAAGTTGAAACATTATAAACTTTTCTTGATCATTGGTAATATATTTTCAATTCAGATATTTGAATAGATTGAATTTTAGTTTGATAAATGTCTTGCTTGTCTGTAAGATTATATCTTACAGATATACGATATCTGTTATGTTCCGGATTCGGGACGTGACACTTTGCTTGCTATTGCAAATTGGTGCATCATCATGTGCTGGAGCAATTCAATCTAAAAGCAATATTATTGCCATAACAAGAGCAATACAGCCAACCAAAAGGCTTATGGTCTACAATATTGCATGCTAAGAATTTGCTTTTGAAATGCTTTGAATTATATTTTTCTTGACAGTTGTGTTTTTAAACTTCTAAAACAAATTTATCTAATTGACGCTTATTCATTTTATTTTTATTTTTATTATATTAATTATAATCTATTAGATACCTGATAATTTTATATATCTGCGATGGAGTTTAAAAACTCCACGTTGCTGCTAAATTTCCTTTTTTTTTAAACCCAAATTTTTTTCGATAATTTCGGATTATTATTTTAATATTTGCCTTCCCCTTATGATTTGATTCATTTTAGTATCAGATTATTTGATATAATATTTATTTGCTCTTTGAAAAAAGAATAGCAGAACAGTTTCTGATTTTCATGTATAACATACAATCAAGTTTGGGTTAAAAAAATATTCAGATTCACTCAATTCAGGTTGATAGTTCATTGTCTCTTCCTCTTTTTAAGTAAGAATTAAAATTTTACTACAAGAGACTGTTAACCTTTTAGCTGTGAAAGCAAAATTAATTCTGTAAAATTGACAAATCAACCTGCCTACCAACTTGCAGTCATTTGCATCATTTATTGTGCAAAATTCTAAGAGTAATTACAATGAACAATGCATTTGTAAGTCAACAGATTCAGATTCCTGACAGAATTCAACAGAGAGTAAGAAATGTCATTGATTTTGCAGAATATGATTTGAATAAGAACTTCTGAAAGTCAAGAGAAGATACCCTTTCTAGATTTTTGAACTCTAACCTGAAATGAGGCCACTTATTTTTTATTGGACTGGTTTTTAACAGGATTAGAATGCCTCTAGTAAGGATACTTGATTGGTTCTGGTTGCATGGCAAGCTGTAGAACCCCAGCCTGTTCATTTTGGTGAATCTTCAGCAAACCAGTGGCTGTGGCAGCAGAGGGACCTCTGCCAACATATTTGATATCTTCTAAAGATCCCCTACCCAAGTCCATCATGGCCGTGCAAAGGCGCGGTGCAATATAGTTATAAGCACCCATGTTCATTGGCTCTTCCTGGCACCACACAACCTCAGCATCTGGCACAATCAAGAAAACAATGTGAAGTGATGTTAGCAGTTGAATCCAGTAACAATCATATCCAAATGACAAAAACAAAACAACCGATTTTCGAGCAGCTAAGAATGGTATATTCAGTAAAGCACACTTCTTATAAGATCACAAGACATACTTGGATAGCGCTTTAGCTCGCGCTGGATGAGATCATAAGGGAATGGACAAAGCTGCTCCACCCTACAGATTGCAATATCATTTGCATTGAGCCTTTGACGCTCCTCGCCCAGCTCATAATAAACCTGGAAATTAAGAATAGTTATAAATGACTTTTAATTAAAGTTAGATTCAAGATATCACATTTCAGTATATAATGTATGATGAGCAATGCATAATAAGATAAGAAGACTTTCAAATGCTTAGTTAGATGGCAAGCATACCTTTCCAGAACAAAGAAGAAGGCGCCTGATGCCCTTCTCAAGATCAGAGTGGTCATTCTGGTCCTTTATAAGGCGTTTGAATCTGGTTCCCTGCTTGTCAAAGCCTTCATGGCCTTGGACATCGTCGAATTCAGATAAATTTGATTTGCACAACTTGTATCGAAGCAGGTTCTTTGGAGACATTACAATCAGAGGCTTACGGAATTCCCTGTGTATCTAGAAATGAAGCCATGCCTGTAAGCAAGCTAGCAACTGGTATATACATGAACAAGAAGGAGTGCTCAACTCACCTGTCGCCGTAAAACATGGAAATAATTTGCAGGAGTTGTAGCGTTCACGACCTGCCAATTGCATTTCTGTATTTGGTTTCGATGTGTTGGATCCATTTCAGGTATTTCATAAGGATTCTCATCACTCATCTGCCATTGTCACAATAGGTATAGTCATTGGAATTCCATGCTGATTCAGAATGATTATTTTAAAATGAAAAGCATCCTAACCTAAGAATCTTTAAGAAATGAAATGACTGTTTTTCTCAGCCAGTTAATTCACCAGAGAAAAGCCTTCTTCCTACCACAAGTTAGAAGCAAAATGCTAAGGTTTTTATAAGGTAATGACTGACAAAGACAAATGTTGTAAAGTGATGTTATGTTCCTGTATCTTGGAATGCAAGTAGTGTGAAACTTCAATGATGAATGATCAAACCAAAGAATCACTCATGTTCAACAACCTGAGAAGGACAATCCTAACAAAAACCTAATTGAATCCAATGAGTCCAGATCACATGGGAAACTAACATAAAATTTATAATAGGGATGCTTGAATTGAAAAAACATAATACCAAAAGGCACATTCAGAAAACCCACCCTCAATCAAAACTCCTTAATCTGATTCTGATGGAGTGTTGATACTAGAAACAATGAGAAAAATAAAATACAAGAAAGGCTCAATTGAAACATAAAAGTTAATACATATCCCAGGTATGATTGGCGCACACCTGTAGGAAACGCTCCAATCTCGCGCTTGAATGTTCAGGACCTTGGCCATCATAACCATGAGGAAGCAGTACTACAAGCCCTGTCTGACGTAACCACTTAGATTCTCCACTGCTTAGAAACTGGTCATATATAACTTGAGCACCATTAGCAAAATCACCAAATTGAGCCTCCCAGAGAACAATTGCGTCTGGATTTTCCATTGAGTAACCCAGTTCAAATCCAAGAACACCAAATTCTGAAAGAGAGCTGCCAACAGGACCAATATTCCTCAATTAAAATACCACATATAACACACCTAAACAGCTAAAGTCCAACTTGATAAAAGAGGATGTTATCCATTTGAGGGGAGAGGTGGTGTTCCAAAGGGCAACATACTTCAATGAAGTACTCAGAATAAGGGAGATTATCCTTTGAACCAAATATATGATCAGTATTCATTAACAAGTTGCATCCTAAGACACAAAAGATGCACGACATTGCATTTGTATCTGAGAGGTACACAATCTGATGGATGCCATGATGGAAAAGTTAATCGCAAATCTTGGATTTTCATGCATCTAAAAAGCATCAAGTCAAATTACACTTTGAGGTTTGCAATGGATTCGTTGCTAATATTTGATAGAGATCACGGAGTTTATACTTGCTTGTAAAGCTTAAATTAAAGAATACCCTACAACTTTTCACCTATTGATGCATAAATAGATAAAAGATTAAATATAACTGTAGTAGTCAATGTGTTAAAATATGAGTATCAAACATAGCAGCAAGTTGTTCCTGCTGATAGAGTCTAGTTTATGGAGAATAGATAAAAAGATTAACAAACTTCTACCTGTTACTCACGGTAAACATCTCTTTCTTCTGATTCTCCACGACATGGGCTAGAGGGCAATACTTAAGTCCCGTTTCCTGATCATGAATCATTGCATGCCGATGACTAAATGTACCTCTTTCAACATCCTGCCCACTGAGTCTAACATGGTAGCCTTCCGCCAGCAATGTTGCAAAAGCAAGTGCCTCCCCCATTGCCCAGTCAAGGCCTTCCCCTGTTTCAATCATCCGTGCACGATCTTCATATACCTTTTTTACTGCTCTATGGGGCTTGAAATCTTTAGGAACAACTGTGATTGCTCTGCCAACATTCTTTAGTATATCTTGGTTTACCCTGTTAACAGCAAGCAAATTTAAGCACAAAATCCTGGAGCTTGATAAACAAGAAGAAGACTAATAATAGATGTGACAACCCAGTGTTTCGGATACGTGAAAGCTGCTCAGGTGACTTGAATCCTTGCCAGTTAGTTGAGAGCCAGTCCCTTCTTTGCTGAACATACTCTTTACTTTTCAAGAATTCATCATTGAGAATGGAATCAACCTTTTTGTGTATCCTATTAATATCTTCTTCTGTCACCTCCCCAGATTCCAGAAGCTTGTTTTTGTAAATTTCAAGAGATGAGGGATGCTTTTGAATGACCTGTTAGCACCAATCTAGTTAAGAAGAAAGAAAACTTGACACAAGACTACAAAAAATGAGTAGAAGGAATATAAAAAGACTAACCTTGTACATTTTAGGCTGTGTGAAAAATGGCTCATCAATCTCATTGTGCCCAAATCTTCGATAACACACTATATCAACTACAACATCTGAATGGAAAGTCTGGCGCCATTGTGCTGCAAGCTCACATACGTGAACAACAGCCTCGATATTGTCACCATTAACATGAAAAATGGGAGCATATAAGGCCTTGGCAACATCAGTACAATACTGTGAAGATCTTCCGGATCTTGGATCAGTTGTAAAGGCCACTTGATTGTTCACTACAATGTGTATAGTCCCACCCGTAGTGTAGTTTGGCAGTGCACTAAGGTGTAGAGTTTCATATACCACCCCTTGTCCAGCAAAGCTACCATCCCCGTGAATCAATACAGCCATGTTCTTAGTCCTATCCAAATCATTGGAAAAATACTGCTTTGCTCTAGTTTTTCCAATAACAACTGGGTCTACAGCTTCCAAATGACTTGGATTTGCAACCAAAGAAAGATGAATCATCTTCCCACCCCTAGTTGGGCGATCATAAGAAGTTCCCAAATGATACTTAACATCACCAGTTCCTGTGTAAAGCCCAGTTTCATCTTCAAACTTTGTGTTCTTGTCAAACTCACTGAATATCTGACGTAGTGGTTTTCGAAAAACATTACCCAAAACGTTTAATCTGCCTCTATGAGGCATTCCAACAACTATACTCTCAACACCCATATCAGCAGCTCTGTCAAACATCTCCTTCATACCAGGAATCAAAGTCTCTCCACCTTCAAGCCCAAATCTCTTAGCTGTTTTCATCTTTGTGGCCAAGAAATTCTCAAACTGTGTACTCCACATTAGCCTATCAAAAATGACAACTCGGCGATCCTTAGTGTACTGCATAGGTGTTGGAGTTTCAATCTTTTCCCTTAACCAGTTGCATTTCTCACGGTCCTCAATGTGCATATACTCATAACCAATGCTCCCACAATATGCTTGCTCAAGACGGGTCAATATGGACCTAAGAGTCTGTACTGGACGATTTTCAGATAAAAATCCTGACATACTCCATACACCTATAAAGAATTCCCTATCAAGATCAGATTCTGTGAAGCCATAAAGTGCAGGGTCTAATTCATAGGGAATTTTCCTTTCCTCCAAACACAGGGGGTCTAAATTTGCTTTCAGGTGACCATTAACTTGGTAAGCCCTTACAAGCAACATCAAACGCATGCTCTCTTGTATCGTTTGGCCTGAAACTCCAGGCGACCCCGATGCCTGTCCAACAAAATTCCTGAAGAAATTATCCCAGGATTCATCAACACTGTTCGGATCAGCTTCCCAAGCTCTTTGAAGTTCCTCCAAGTACACACTACTTGTCCCATCAAGAAAGCTATCAGCTAGCTTGGAAAGAGGCACAGCTCGCGGAACAGGTGACTTCTGCTCCTCTGAATTGAAGAGAGAGGAGTGAAAACAGCGATTCTGCGCAGGAAGAATTCTTCTTCTTATTGCATATGACCCACTCTGATAAAGAGCTCTTCTGATGGCTAGCCTTCCCAAACAAGAACTTGCTCTAAACCAAGCCATTACTTCTGACGCAAGCTATCAAAAATTATTGTAGCAGACACTCAAGATTGTACGTCCAAGGCTTAATCCTCAATCAATGAACATCTAAACAGACCAAAAACAGAATTAAGCCACTGAAGGACATCTACCTATAACTATTATTTGATCTATGGCAAATGGAGAAAAAGATATATATGGTGAAATATAATAAATCAAAACAGTAAATTCTATGGCGACTAAAAATCCATAGAGCATAATGCATGAGTTATTAATTATGTCGAAAACAATGACTTAATGATGTTCATATCTTACTTTGAATACAGATTTAAATATCTTAAACTTTCCCATAAAGGAGAAAAGGAAAAAAAAACCTACCGGGGCACATTCTTTGATATAAAGATCAAACGAACTGCAGATAAAAATGAAGAGTCAGACTTAGTTCATGCAAGTTTTGTAAAATAAACAAATTATTTAAAAAGAAAAAGGAAAAAAAATCATAGAGAAAGGGATGTTGATCCGGAAGACTGATCATACCCAGTGGTTAGTTAGAGAGATAATAGAAGAAACTCAAACTGAAATAAAAAATAAATTAAAAAATTAATTGAGTAAGAATGTTAAAGAGTTGATCTTCTTTTTTTGTAAAGCATGAAAAAGTAAAAAGAAAACTGAAATTTATGGTTCAAAGGATTAGGGAGACAAGTATGGGATTTGGCAGTCAAGTGTTGCATTTTCCATTTTAAGTGGAGACAGTTAGGCCTAAGCACCTTAGGAAATTTGTACTTACACGAATTTAGCCTGCGTAAAACATGTTTTGTTTATATATGTTATACATAATAAAAAAAATAGATAACAATTTTTTTATCATGTTTATATCAAAATTCAAATTCAAAATTTTTAAGATTAAGTTTTACTCGTTATCCTACTCGACACATTGTTTTATTTTTGTACCACTCAAAATTTCCAGTTCTTTATTGCTTATAAATGAAGAGTGTTAGAGGCTGATTTAAAACTAATTTGAATAAGCAATGAAATTGAAAATGAAATGCTTAAAGATATATTTTTTTAAATAAAATAATAAAAGATTAGAATCAAAAGTAAATGGGTAACTTTATCCTCTCTCCCTACTTTGTTTTTTTTTTTTTAAATTAACCATCAATCGTACTGTATACCGACACTGACCAGTATCCCAAACTAAATCTTAAACTTATCTATACAATATATAAAGAGAATCCTCTTGTGAGGATATGTTGACACCTTCGCATTACTTTTTTTTACAATTTTTGTATTATTTTGGTTTGATAAAAACTATGGCACTGCATGGGTTAAACTTAAAACACTGATAAGTATAAAAATTATCCTAAGTGAGTAGCTGTCATATGACATTTTATTATGTTTGGAGACAATTTTTTTAATTTAAAATTAGTTTTAATTTTTTTCTTAAAATTAAAATATTAAAAATAAATTTAGTCATAAGATAGTTTTTAGTTTTATATGTGATATTTTTAATTCAAATTAAAATTATTATTTTTAATTTTAAAATATTAAAAATACCAAAAAAAAATATGAACTTGCTATGACGAAAACAAAGAGACAAGAGATAATGAAAAGTTAAAATAAAAAAATTGAAAAGAATTAAATCAAATATTCATAATTTTTTCTTTTATAAATACTATTATTGTTTTCCCAAAGTTAAAATAAAAAAAAAAAAAGAAGAAGCCAAACATATGAACAGTGGAAAGAGAAAAAAAATTAAAATTCAAAGAATTTTTTAAAGAACTAAACCAAATATTCATGTAACGAACAAAACAAATATTCAAAAATATGTATTAAAATTTTTTAAAAATTCAAATCAAATACCCAAAAAATTAAGTTTGCAAAAATAATAAAACACAAAATTCAAATACCAAATATCCAAAAAGATTCAAATCAAATCATAATTCCTTTTTTATTTTTATTATTCTCGAAATTTAAAAATTACAAAAACTATAAAAATGTAATAAATATTACAAATAATATAAAAATTAAAAAATGATAAAATTATAGTATAAACAAAAAAATTTTCAAATATTATTTTTTAAAACTTAAAATCAATAAACACAAAAATATATATAAAATAATTCTACGAATCAAAAATTTTTTAAAAAATTCTTTAAATATGAAAATCAAATGCTATAAAAAAGGAAATAAAGTAATAAACAAATTATTTTAATATAACACATTTAGAGATTACGACAAATAAAAATGAAAAGTAATGGTGGAGGTTAGCCTAATCTAAATTTATGTTGAGACTAACAAATTAAGAGTAAATTGAATAAAAATTTACATATTTTATAAGCTTTTTTTTTTGTTTTGGTCTATTTAATTTTCTAATTTTGTGTCCGAATTTTATTTTATTTTTAAAAAATTATAACAATAAAAAATAATTAAGATGATCAAATGATAAATTAAATGTCTTATTTTCATTTTATAAATCAATGTTTTTAAAATAATTATCTTATATTATTATTTTTAATAAATACTATTTATATTTTTTTTTCTAAGAAATGAAAAGCCCATGCGAAGCAAAGGTACCATCCTACTTTCATATAACTTCAAGGCCATATGTACATGAAATGTCTTCAATTATTTACTAAATTTTAGTAACGCTAGGTAAATGGGTTTTTTTTTTGTACTTTAAAATAAATCTAGAATTTAAGACATTTAATATTACAACTTTTTTACAACGCAAAAAATCATAAAAATTCATTTGAAATATGTAAAAATAAATAAATAAATAAATAAAAGTTTGAAACTTAATCAGCGACAACTTGGAGAGATGTGGATTAGCTTTTGTGAAGATATGCATCAAAACAAAAATTTCAGGGAGGGTTCACCTTGAGTATGGTAACAACGGTGCCTGCCAGAAAAGAAACAGGGAAAAAATTGGCGGGTCGTAAGGATAATAAACCCTAACAGAGTTTCTGGCTCTGCACCAGATGTTATTTCAGAAAACTGTATAATGCTATAGCTTTTCATGTTTTTTGATCTTGGGCAAGCTTCAAACTGTGGTGTTGGACTTGATTGGCTCAGGTTGAATGGCCTTTTGAACCAGCTCGGTTTGCTCCTTCACATGGAACTGATAGAAACCAGTAGCAGTGGCAGCAGATGGAGCACGACCGACATATCTGATATCCTCATAGGTTCCCCTACCCAGAGCATTCATTGAGGTGGCAAGACGAGGTGCGATGTAAGTGAATGCACCCATGTTCATTGGCTCTTCTTGGCACCAAACAATCTCCGCATCTGAAGTAACCCCAAAAAATAAATATCAGAAATCATGACTCAAAATTGAAAAAAAAAGTACGAATTAAAGCCTCAAAATACATGAAAATTACTAGACCTAACAGTACATAACCCCATAGTTCAAAGAAACCTACGGAAATTTATTCAGCAGGAAGCTTTTGATTAGCAACTATACCCTAGTGAAATTTCAAAATGTTAGTGTCTTTAGTTTCAATCTCTATGTTTGGAGTACATACTTGGATACCGCTTAAGCTCTCGCTGGATGAGGTCGTAAGGGAATGGGCAAAGCTGCTCCACACGACATATAGCAACGTCAGTGACATCGGTCTTCTTTCGCTGATCATCGAGCTCATAGTAAACCTGAAAGTAGATAAAATATTGATTGTTGTATCAAAACCAATACAGATATTAAACCTGCAGAGAAGATTCAGCACATATTTTCCTTGGTAGGAAGCCCAACAAGATGACACAATTTATGAACTCTTAAGCTTTGCTTGGTAAGAAGAATGGAAAGAAGTGAGGATAGAAAATTTAATAATTTAATCGTTAAGTTTTATAACCACCTTCCTATTTTGTAGCTTAATCATTAGATTAGTAAATTTTCCATCCTCATCCCTTTCTATCCTTCTCACCAAGCAAAGCTTTAGTGATGCAAGAGGAAAATAAGCAGAAAGCAAGGGCATAGCACACCTTTCCAGAACAAAGTACCAAGCGTCTGATACCCTCCTCAAGGTCAGAGTGCATATTCTGATCCTTTATGAGGCGCTTAAATCTGGTTCCTTGTTTATCAAAACCAGGGTGGCCTCGAACATCATCAAATTCAGAAAGATTTGATTTACAGTCCTTGTGACGAAGCAAGTTTTTGGGGGACATCACTATAAGAGGCTTACGGAATTCCCTGTGTATCTGAGAGAGGATAAAGAAACTATAAACAAAGGAATTGGCAAGACTAACCTCAAAGCTGAAACGTCATTAGCAACCATTAGTTGCACTCACCTGACGCCGCAGAACATGGAAGTAATTAGCTGGCGTTGTAACATTAACCACCTGCCAGTTGCACTCCTGAATTTGCTTCCGAAGAGTTGAATCCATCTCAGGTATCACAAAAGGCTTGTCATCACTCATCTGCAGAAATTTATAAAGATTGTGTAATCAAGTCCATTTTTTCCGTTTGATGTATATAAAGACATGCTAGAGAGCAATGCATGAATGTCAATACGGGAAGTAGGATGAAGAAGTATAATCAGGATGTAGAGAACAATGCATGTTGTTTCATGGGGAATACCTGAAGATAACGCTCCAGTCGGGCACTTGAATGCTCAGGACCTTGTCCATCATAACCATGAGGAAGCAGCACCACCAGACCAGTTTGACGCAGCCACTTTGACTCCCCGCTACTTAGAAACTGATCGAAGATCACTTGAGCACCATTAGCAAAGTCACCAAACTGAGCTTCCCACATAACCAAGGAATTTGGATTTTCCATCGAGTAACCCAATTCGAATCCGAGCACACCAAACTCAGAAAGAGAACTGCACTCAAAGGCCACATGTTACTCAGAAAAGAATCCAAAATTAGCAAAAAGAACAAAAGGACAAAGGCCACACAATTCTCAGGAAGGGACATACAACTTTGAACCAGGAACAAGAGTATTGTCACCTAAAGCAGAAAAGTAAAAATTTGCAAGGGAAAGCTATAATGTGAAACTGTACAAGTCATTGCATGCAGTGAACCACATGAAAGCACATTCCATGTATGAGGTGCAGTCAAGTGAAGCAATGTTCAATAAGTTATACCATGGAGCAGAAGCAGAACAAAATTAATATTAATTTGCAATTTTTACTTAGATGACAAGAATTCTAAGGCAAACGCATATAAGTAGATTCCAAATTAACCTCAATATTACGAGTGATACAAATAATAGATCCTTTTTCTTTTTTCTGTTACCCTTTTCTTCTTCTTTTTCTTCTTCTTTTTTTGGTCAAGACCACCTAGTATCCCCACACCATTTTTGATATAGGACTAATCCGGATTCAAGCCGCGCAGGACCCACAAAGCGGCAAAGCTCTCCCTCAAGAGTTTTAACACAGCTGCATAACCAGGGCTCGAACTCGAGACCTCTGGTTAAGCTAGAACAGACCCCTGCCAGTTGATCTACGTGCTCTTGGATTTTTTTTTTTTGGTTGCACAAACAGGTCCTTTTTTCCTTTTTCTGTTTCTCTTTTTTTTTTTTCTTTTGCTTAGATAAGTATAATGGAGATGGCTTCTGTACCATCTAAGGATTTCCGACTCAAACATATAACCACAAATCCTCATCATTGGTTATAGGAGAAAACATATTAAATTGGACTGAAAAATTAGCTATTACACAAAGCTCAAACATGAAAAAGTTACCTATTGCTGACAGTAAACATCTCCTCATTTTGGTTGATGATGACATGGTCCAGAGGGCAGTATTTTTCCCCTGTTTCCTGATCATGAATCACTGAATGCCGATGAGTGAATGTACCCCTTTCAACATCCTGACCACTCAACCTAACATGGTTACCTTCCACCACCAAGGTAGCAAATGCAAGTGCTTCACCCATAGCCCAGTCAAGACCTTCCCCTGTCTCAATCATCTGTGCACGTTGTTCATAAACCTTCTTTACTGCTCTATGAGCCTTAAAACTATCTGGAAGGGTTGTGATTGCTTTGCCAACATTCTTCAATATCTCAGGTTTAACCCTGCACAACATGAAAGATTCATTGGTGTGTATAGATCAAAGCTACCCAAAATGAAAGTTGAAATTGACAAAGAAGCAAACAAACCCAGTGTTTCGGACACGTGAAAGTTGTTCGGGTGACTTGAATCCAGTCCAATAAGCAGAAAGCCAATCCCTTCTTTTGATAACATAATCTTTGCTGGCCAAAAATTCTTCATCAAGAATGGAACTGACCTTCTGACTTATATTATCAATGTCTTCCTCTGTCACCTGCCCAGACTCTAACAATTTGCTTTGGTAGATCTGAAGAGCTGAGGGATGATTTCGAATGATCTGTTAGAACCAAAAATAATCTAAATATGTGAAGTTTGCTTAATTTCTTAGGAGCATATAGAACCACAATATAACAGCATGAACAACAATGACATGTGTAAAGGCAAAATACATAACCAAATAGATAAGTAGACCGGCAGACCTTATACATCGTTGGCTGTGTGAAGGATGGTTCATCGATCTCGTTATGCCCAAATCTACGATAACAAACCAAATCAACCACCACGTCTGAATGGAAGGTTTGGCGCCACTCTGCTGCAAGCTCACATGCGTGGACAACTGCCTCGACATCATCTCCATTTACATGGAAAATGGGAGCATTCAAGGCTTTGGCAGCATCAGTACAATACTGTGAAGATCTGCCGGCACTTGGATCCGTTGTAAATGCCACTTGGTTGTTGACAACAATATGTATAGTCCCACCCGTTGTGTAGTTTGGAAGTGCACTAAGATGAAGAGTTTCATAGACTACACCCTGTCCAGCGAAGCTGCCATCTCCATGAATTAATACAGCCATGTTCTTCGTCCTATCCACATCATTGGAGTAATACTGCTTAGCTCTAGTTTTTCCAACAACAACTGGGTCCACAGCTTCCAAGTGACTGGGGTTTGCAACTAAAGACAAATGGATTCTCTTTCCACCTCTTGTTGGTCGATCATAAGACGTTCCCAAGTGATATTTGACATCCCCAGTTCCAGTGTAAAGCCCGACTTCGTCCACAGGCTTTGTACCACCACTGAACTCACTAAATATTTGACGAAGTGGCTTTCTGACAACATTACCTAGCACATTCAATCTTCCTCTATGAGGCATTCCAATAACTATGCTTTCAACCCCAAGGTCCGCAGCCCTATCAAACATCTCTTTCATTCCAGGAATTAGAGTCTCACCACCTTCTAGCCCAAACCTCTTAGCTGTTGTCCACTTAGTGGCCAAGAAATTTTCAAATCGTGTACTCCATATAAGCCTATCAAGAATGACTTCACGCCGCTGGCGGTTGTACTGCATCAGTGTGGGGGTTTCAATCTTCTCTCTTAACCAGTTACACTTCTCACGGTCAGCAATGTGCATGTACTCAAACCCAATGCTTCCGCAGTAAGCCTGTTCAAGCCGAGTTAGAATCGACCTAAGTGTTTGCACTGGTCGGTTTTCTGATAAAAATCCAGACATCCTCCACACACCTAAAAAGAATTCTCTGTCAAGATCAGCTTCAGTAAAACCATAAAGAGCTGGATCCAAATCATCAGGGATTTCTCTTTTCTCTAAACCCAAGGGATCCAACTTTGATTTCATGTGGCCATTAACCTGATAAGCCCTCACAAGCAATAACAGTCGCATACTCTCCTGAATGGTCTGGCCTGAAATTCCAGGGGATGTGGCAGCCTGACCCACAAAATTCCTGAAGAAATTGTCCCATGATTCATCAACGCTATCTGGGTCAGCTTCCCAGGCCCTCTGAAGCTCCTCTAAGTACACACTACTGGTTCCATCTAAGAAGCTATCAGTTAGCTTAGAAAGCGGCACAGGGCGAGGAACAGGTGCAGACTGTGCCTTAGATTTAAAGACAGTGGTATGAAAAAAACGACTCTGTGAAGGAACAATGCGCGATCTTGCAGCATATGATCCACCCTGAGACAAAGTCCTCCTTATAGCAAGTTTTGCAACACTTGACCCAACTCTAAGCCACCCCATATCTATCAATCAACAATATTTAAGTGCCACCAATTCTCAATGAGTGTACTGTACCTCCACACTCAGAACTCTATTAAACAACCATCCACCCTTATTTTACCTATTATAAACCCATTTTAAAAAAATTCAAATTAATAACAGGATACATATATGAAAATCAGACAACATTACTAGCTCAAATGCAGGAAAATGCATAATATTGTCCAACTTATGCATCTAATTGCACCAGATAATTTTGATAGTCCAAATGCGCGAAAACACATAAAAAGTTCCACTTTTTGACCAAATAAAATTAGTCTAGAACAAAATTATGAATATAAATGAAGAATAATAATGCTCGAGTGCTAATAAGTAATAACTGAATAAAACAATAACGAAATTTGATTGTCTTAACTTTAACAAGAAAACTAAAAAGTCAACCAACGCACAAAATTTTCAAGAAAATTTAAAACTTCATGTACAGCTCATAAGAATAGAATTTATACCCGAAAACATATTCGATGTAAATTTTCGGCGTTTCAATTAGTTCAAACAGATCAAACCAATTGAAATTTTAACAAAATCTTTTTTAAAAAAATCAAGCTTTTGACTGATTACAGCATATTATTCATCCAGACAGAAACTAACAAAAAATTATAAAAAAGAAAACTACAAATGCAAGAAAAACGAATAATAATAATAATAATAATAATAATAATAATATAATAAAAGGAGCAGATTTACCAGTGAAACTCAAGAGATAATCGGTGTTTAGAGTTTTTGACCAAAAAAAAATCAGTGTTTGGAGAAAATTAAAGATTAAGGACTGTCTGGAGAGGATCAAAAATAAAGGAAGTAACCTGGAAAATGGGAGAGAAAATTAAAACCCTAAGGCGAAGGTGACGGTGAATGTCAGCTTAAGACTTGTTAAGACCAATATCTTGGTCTCAGTTGTCCATTTTATTCTTTCCTTTTTTTTCTCTTACATTCTTCTGCCTAATTTTCACTTTCTCCTTTTATTTTACTTTTTTTTTTCGGTTTGGACCGTGCCCATTTTTGAAAATCTTTAAATAAAAATGTTGAAGAAGCATATTTTTAAAAAAAAATTCATATATTTAATATTTATTTATCACAAAAATCATTAAAAAAATAAATCCATTTTTATAAAATTTAGGAGTCTTTTTTTTTCATTTTTGTGGTAAAGTAATTTACTAGAAAAATTATAAACTTTAGGGTTAGATTTTTGAAATAATATTTTCTTTGTTATGCTTTCTCTCATTGCTTAAATTTCATTTAAACAAAAAGGTTTTGAAAAAATCTAAATCTACAATTCTGTCCGATTTTTGCATTAATTCTTATTACTAAGTCAACAAGAAAATCATATTTAATAAAACATTATTAATTTATAAATTTAACAAAAAAAACAAATTTAAAATCTTGATTATTTTGAATAAAAAATTTCTTATATTTAGGGTTTAAAAGCTTAAACCCTATATTTTAAATCATCCCACAGCAAAATTAAAAGCATAAATAATATATTATATATATATATATATATATATATATATTAGCTTTGGGTAAAGTCGTGTGGCTACATAAGCCACCTTTCTTTGTCTGAATCAGACACAAAAATTTTGATGGTCGCGACATACGCATAAACATCCAGAAAGGCAGGCCACTCAAAGTGACGTGACTTCGTTTTAATTTTTATCTTTTTTTTTTAAGAAAAAATGTCAACGGCGTTAATTTTAAACATAATGGTTAACGAATATTAGAATGAGAAAAGAAGGAAACTTCTATTTCTACAATTTTAAATATGAAGCACAAGATTAGGTCATCATTGTTAAATTTCACATTTATTTAATTTATATTGCAATAAAAAAAATAATTCAATTGAGAAAAGTTTTTTTGGGTTTTCAAATTTCCATTTCCGAAAGAAAAAAAAACACCAACATCAAATTCGTGTTTGAAAAAGTACCAGACATATATATATAGGATTTATATATGATGCACTGACAGTGTATAGTTTCTATACACTGTCAATGCATCAGAGGTTGACACCTCATCATTAGGCCCTTATATGCAAATATAAATAAATTTTTTTTATTTGCCCATAAAGGCCTATTAATGAGGTGTCAACCTCTGATGCATTGACAGTGTATAGAAACTATACACTGTCAGTACATCATATATAAACTCTATATATATATATATGCATAATATGACTACATTTTATTTTTAAAAAAATAAACTAAATATAATTTGAAATTCAAACTTCTTTGTTTATATGAATCGGACAAAAATATTTTTAAAAAATGAACACAATAAACAAACATAGATGCAGCCAAACAATTCACAACTCATTCAAACATGGCATGTCACTGCAACCATTGTCATTGCTGACGCATTTGTGCACATGGCTTCCCATGCTTACACGCCCTACCATTCAAACATGGTATGCAAAGACTTAAAAGCCTTAATATTCCTTCGAAATGGGATTATTCAGGAATCTGTCATAAATCATAATCATAATCATACTCATAATGTGGATTTATGAACTATGTCATAAATCATAAACAGGTAGAGGAAAAAAAAAGGTTTGTCAATTGTCATAATCATAATCATAGACAGTGAATTGTGGCTTTGACTGATATTTGCTAGGCCACCAGGATGGTGAAAGACAGGCAAGGCCATATATACAGGCAATTTTTCTTCTAGAAATTCTTAGATTGTCTAGTAAGAAAAATGAAAAAATAAAAATTAAAAAAGAATTAATTTAACGATTAAGTTTTATAAAAACTTTTTTATCTTGTAAATTAATCATATATATTATATTATAAGGTACATACTTACGTATCAAATATTGCTGATGTAGTTTATGTGAATAATCTGCATTGTTGACACGTAAGTTATGTAATAATTACCAAAAATATCTAATACAGTTGACTCAATTTATTGTAACATCTGCATTTGTATTATTGATAAAATTACAGTAAACTTTATTGCTTTGAAGTAAACGTGAAATTCATAATTAGTATGTCAATTAAATATTAAAAATATATTGAGAATATTTTATCTCCAATTAATATTTATAATGTGTATTTACTGTCAATTGAATATTAAAAATATCTTAACTCCAATTAAAGCCCATATTGGAAATACAAATGATTTGGCCTTTATATTTTCCTATTTTGCTGCAAGTAATTGTGTTTATTGTGTTGTATTATTAATATGCTATAATATACCAATTTGCAATGTATAATTGTATATCACTGCAACACTTAATTACACTATATACATGCTACATACATACAAGTTAAAATATTTTTTATTAAAAATATTCTTATTGCATACAGACTATATATATACGAATTAAAATATTTTTATTAAAAATATTCTTACTGCATAAATCTGAAATTCAAAATTACACTGCCAATTAATATTTACTACCAATTAATCATTTATGAGTTAAAATACATGTCACAAATTATATAATCAAAGTTAATGTGGAAAATTGTGTAAACTACAGGTGTCCTAATCCGTTTTAACAGTCTGAAATTAATCCTGTTCGAGGCTTACTCACAGTTAAAACTCCTCACCCCTCTCCAAAAAAAATTGAAAATAGATAATCAAAGTTCCCAAAATTATGTTTAATTATATTTTTGGTCTAAGACCTTCCGATCTCTGGAAGCCACTTTGGGTTCCGACAATCCGGAATCAAGCTACTGTCGAACCTGATACGGGAGGAGATTTTTCAATGCTGTTTTTTTCATTCACAAGACTTGAACTCGAAACCTTACTTAAAAGACACTGAGCTCATTAAACTCAGCCCAACAGATATTTGTATTATATAATCAAACATAAATAATAGAAAATCCTCCATTTCAGATTCAATCTGTCTTTCCTTCTGAAAACACTTATTCTGAAAAACTCTACTCTTAATAATAAAACCTTGCCTCTTTTTTTGTATCAATTTAGTTTAGACTAATTTGCTGGATTTTTACTGTTATTATTGACAAAATAATGTGTTTATTCCTATAATCCCAAAATTATAAACACATTTAATACCATTAATAAATATACTAAAACCCTGAAACCATTTTATACTAATCATTTATCAATTTTAAAATTTACCACTCTTCATTTTTATTTCACCAAACAATACAAAAAAAAAAGGCATTATAGTAGACATAAAAGCAGTGCACTTTTTTTTCCATTCCACAAAGAACGCAGCACTACGAAAAGTATAACTGTAAGTATCAACACAAAGTACTCAAGTTTTATTCATCTTCTTAAACTACAAACTAACAGTAGTAATTTTCTTTTATGTAAATAATTAATCATTTAATTTGTCGATACAAAAAAGCATCTCAGTAGGTATCAAAATAGAGTCTAGTACTTGTTCATCTTCTTAAACTCAAGTCGAATAAATTTGAAATTACGTTAAAATGTTCATATGCCAAATCAAGTATACAATCACACACCAAAACACTGAAATAGAAATTAGTCGTTGCTGCAGCAATTCAGTCATTACCGGCATTGAGAGCCCCCACCCCTGCCTGCCATCCCCATATATATATATATATATATATATATATATATATATATATATATATATATATTTGAATGAAGTTTTTAGTTTTATATATGCTAAAAAAAATTTATAATATTTTTGTACTTTAATTATTTTAGTTTTATTTTGAATATATAAATTATTATGTTTTAAGTCGAATTTTTGTATCTTCAAATACATTTAAATAAAAAATCCGTGCATCGTATGGATCATAGACTAATTTGATTAGTAAGTTTTTCTTTTTGAAGAATAATTTTTTCTTTCTTAATCCTTTCTTTTTTCTACCGAACAAAACCTTAATTTATGGCATCAACCAGGCTTTTCAAACTCAAGACGACTGCCATTCTTCCTAGTGACCATATCAATAATTACCTAAGGATGATTATTTTCTCTCAAAAATAGTTATCAGCTCCGTATGATTTTCTGTTCTGAGGTGGTTCATTAGCTATAAATTTATGTTGTTTCAATTTTCATTTTTTAAAATATTTATGTACGAAGATAAAAAAAAAAAACTTATCTATACCGCGAATTCGAATCCAATATTTACCCGGACTTCGAGTAACATAGCTATTGATGAATTACTGATGAACATCATAATTTCTGAAGAATATATTGAAATACATTGTCCATAAATCAAAAGCTGATGCAAGTTTTTGTCACTCATTTTTTTGGAGAATCAAATTCGTAGTTACATTTCATTTCTTTTTATTTACAATCAATTATCTTGAACCAAATCTCATGCTCCCCAATAATCAAACCCCAGGCCACCCATTTGGGTGCCCAAAAAAGCAAAGAAAAAGACATCAAGTTTGCTGATGGGTTTATTAAACTTAACTTTTAGCTGAAATGTATGAAGGAATCCTCTAGTTTGATGCAAACAGCTCACTTCCTAGAGTAATAGTAGCAGTGCCTTCACCCATCACTGTTGTTCTTGCCATCTCTTTCTCATGAATCAGCTCAAGCTCTAGCACAACTTTGTCCATTTTTGGCCTGCGTTTTGCTGGAAATGCCATGCATTGTAATGTCAGCCTGATCAGATCCCTGATTCCTTCCATGGTGAAGCTTCCAACTAGCCGATGGTCCACAAATTTGTTTGAACTCAGTCCTGATCGTACCTTCAAATAGTTTGCAGACAAAACAAACTGACTTCAATTATTATTTGTCACTGTCTTATATTTTTGCATGCGTCTGAAATGATAGGTGCATGCAATATGGGGAGTAAGAAGATCAATGTTTCCATTTCATGAGCCAAAGATTAAGATTTTCAATGTAACTTAACGGAGAAAAGACATCATAAATGAAATCCAACAAGTATATAACCTAAAATTAATGGGCAAAATATAAAAAAATTTATCTTGAATATAAGACAATAAAGGATAAAATATTTAACAAATATGAAATAACACTATTTTTTAAAAGGCTTTCATCACATGTAGACGAAGATATAAAAACCTACTACATGACAATCTTAGTAAGGATAGCATACAAGAATCACAGAATAAAACAGAACTTGAGCTCTGATATAATGTTAAACATCAAATTTAAATCAATTGACATTAAGTGGAGAGACTTGACTTGAATATAAAATCACAAGAAACAGTATTTATCAAATGTAAAATAACACCACTTTAAGAGAGGTGATAGTTTAACAACTAGTCAAATGCTTAGATTTGTTTTAGTTTCTAGTTCCAAAGGCCAACTTTCTTCATAATAATCTGTGTATGCAACTCCAGGATGAGTGAAAATTTTCCAGGAAACCATAAACATTGAGAAGTATATACCCATTGTATTAAACTTTCGTTGGATCCCAATGAATCTATGTGCACAGCCTCCTGTCCAGTTATGAGCTCCAAAAGAAATACCCCGAAGCTGTAAACATCACTCATTTCAGTGAAGATCCCTGATGCTTCTGCCCTGATCACATTGATTAAAACGGCAAACTGAAGGTAAGGCCTATTTTTATATGCTAAAGGAAAACTTAAAGCTGTATAGAAGAAATCAATTTATACTCTGGATCTTGAAAAACATTGACAGTAGACGTGCGAGATGGACCTGCTTCCTCCATCCTTTGTAGTGGTTTGAAAACCCCAGCATCGGCAACCTTAGCTATGAAGTCCTCATCGACCAAAACATTGGCTGTTTTGAAATTCCTGTGCACTAATGGAGGTTTCAGGCCATGCAAATGACATAAACCTGCACAGGATGAAAACAATTTCCCTTTATTTTGAAACATTCTTGAATTAGTTTAGCATTTCCTCACCAAACAGTGATTCCTTTGGATTCACCTTTGGCTGCCCCCAGAGCTATGGATAGTCTTTGCTTGAACTCTAATCTAGTTGATGACTCTATTCTGGAATCTGCCAAGAATGGATAGACATGATTCACTCATTTCATTGATGATCATGAAAAACTACTGTTGTTGATGAGCCATACCATATAGGTGATTGCACATGCTGCCATTTGGTAAATATTCATAGACCAACATTTGTGATCCATTTTCTTGACAGTAGCCTAAAAGATAAACTAAATTTCGGTGTCGAATCTCTGACAGATAAATTACCTGTTTTACATACATAGATTTTAACTTTCTGTCTGAATTCTACAAGTTTAAAGCTGTTTGAAAGAACAAAATTATAAAGCTTGACAATTCATGGGACTTGGTTATACCTCTGCAACAAACTCCTGGCGAGGAGCTGCTTGGCGTCTTTTAATGGCTACTATAGTGTCACGAAGCAAACCTTTGTACACAGAACCAAAACTCCCATGTCCAATGAGATTGCTTTCATTGAATTGCTTGGTGGCTTGCTCCAACTCTTCAATGGTGAACCTTCTTCCCTGAGTTCCAAATAGAGAAAATCCAGCTGCAGAATGTGGTACAGCTCCTCTATTCCACTCCGCTGCTATGTTGGATCAGAAATGTATGTAGTGATTGAAGAAGTGAAGCATGAAATGATTTGCCAGAAAGATTTTTTTTCTCCAAGTTTAAACCTTACCTCGAGCAGAAGGATCTGAGGAACCTGTGTCCGAATTCCTATTTGAAAGGTTCTTATTCTGTGATTTGCAGAACCAAATGAATCCAACTACCATAGCCAGAAATGCAAGTGCTCCCATGGCACCTCCTACTATAGTTACAGTCTTCGACATATTCTTTGTTGAACATTGAACCTGCAATGCTAATTAACAAGATAATTTTCAGTTCAAGCATATGACAAAAAAGATAATAACCCTTGTTCTAGAAATGGAGGACTAGATTCCAGAATCAAGAACTCAACATTTTAGTACCTGCAGAAACAGGAACCAGAGATCAACTTCTCCTTATACTGCTCTTTGCTCTACTAAACTTGTTTTTGACAATTGCTCCAGTTGTTCCACTCTCACTCTTGGTGCCAACAAAGCATTCAAGAAAGCTAGCTGGATAATCTTTAGTATCTACATAGGAAACTGATGTTTGATTAGTTGGATTCAGTGCTGCCTCGTCAAGCAACCCTTTTTCTTTTTGAAATCAATCCACTTTGCTGTGCAATAATTTTCAGCAACTCATCGAAGCAGTTCCAGAGACGCTTGATTGATGAAGAACATCCTGTCCTTGCAAACAAACCTTTTTTCTTTTCATGTGCTTTTGAAGGGGTGGGAGAAGATATTAACAACAAGGTAACTCAAAGAAGTTATTACCCAATGAGTATATAAATTTTGGTATTGATTCGCTAAAACCTCACAGTCTGTCTCCATTCTTCAGACTTAAACTAGTACCAAGGACAGAAGGAAAAGCACGTGATGAAGACAAAGGGCTTCCGTCAAGCAAAGAGCTGGTAAAACTAAGCAAACCAATATTTAACATCTTTGAACCTACAATAACAACGTAAATTTAATAAGCATTAATGCCCATGTGGCATGCTGTTACAAGCTGTAAATTTTTTTTATTTTATGATCATGTGGATTTGTACAGCTATGAAAGTGACTTTAAGATGGCAGGCTTTGGAAGACATAATTATTGAAAGGGATCAAAGGAAAATGTAGCCATCAGCATATCAAAATCAATGACCCTTCTCCTGAATTTACTCCGACTTTCTTTTGCATCTTTTTGTTATCTGATCTGGAAAGAAAAGAGGGCATATTTGGTGTGGTCGACAGAGGGGGGACTCATTGGTAAGGTGGGGTCTTTGACAGCTTGGTGCACCAACAAGACACCATCATAGCAAGTTAAAATTGCTCTAAATTTTCCCATGGTTGAAGTTTTTGTTTGTTTTTATTTCTCCAAAATGAAGATGTTGCTGCTTCGCTTGAAATGAAATTAGAATTTACACCCACTCTCTTTATTGCTTGCCCTAGATAGTATATGGTTGAGCTGTTAACAAATTATGGTGAAGGCTTAATAGCCAAATAACCCTTCAACTTTTAGTCCAAAATAGAATTTAACCTTCAACGTTTTATCGCATGACGTTCAGTCCATAAACTTTTATTTCGATGGAAATAAACCCTCAACCTTTTACAATTATGTAATTAAGTCCAAATCTATTAAATGACATTAACTGCCGTTAGTATTACACATGTGGCATGCCATGTGACAGCTAACTAAACTATCCACGTCAGCTTTGATGTTAGATATACTAACGGCAGTTAGTGTCATTTAACAGATTTGGATTTAATTGTATAATTTTAGAAGGTTAAGGGTTTATTTCCATCGAAATAAAAATTTATGTACTGAACGTCATACGATAAAACATTGAGGACTGAATTTCATTTTGAACTAAAAGTTGAAAGCTTATTTAACTATTAAACCTTGTGGTGAATGCTAATAAGCTTTGGGGACCTCTCTCTTTCTCCCACTTATTTATTTATGTTTTGTCATGTATATGTGGTATTAGAGCAAAAAAGGACCGGTGGAAATGCAACTTCTCTAGCTATGGTCCGAAAAGCTGAAGTACAAGAAGAAACCAATGTTAGAGACAAGTTTTGTTTGGATTCTTGAGAGAGATGGGTTTCTCGGAAACAGGATGTTGTTTTGGATCTTCTTTCCCAAGGCTTATTGCAGCCATTAGCAAGAAAGGTTTCTTGTCCCCGAATTTCTACTGCAGAAAAAGACACTGTTTTCTTTAGTTTTCTTCACTGACTAAACCCAATGGACAAAAAACTATTCCAATTCCTTGGCATTTGGTATATTTCTTGGTCAATGATCATCCCAATGAGTATTAATTTTCACACATCCGTTGTATCCGTGCTTGGACTGCATTTGCATGTGCAGCTCGGCATAAAGGGACCAATTATTTTTCTTGTTCCATGGCTGCATGTGGGAGTTAGTCAAGTTGATAAATAGTCCTACATTTTCATTGAGTCAAAGCACTCCAGATTTTCTAATGCTAGCATTATTTTCATGTCTGAAAAGATCAAGGGAAAAAAAATGAAGATCTTGTCCTTTTTCGGGTCCATATCAGACAACATCAAATTAATTCAAAAACCCTGCAGAAATTCAACATCTGAATTAAATTTTAGCTGTCATTTTGGGTTTCCAATGCTGTTTATGTACAAATTGATCAAATAAAGACCAAAAAAAAAAAAACCCTCATCTTGTTTAGTTTAAACAACTGTTTTTCAGCAATGATTGGTTTCAGTTCCTCTAGAATTGACCATGCAAATTACATTTTGCTTCCATCATCAGTGACTCCATTATTTGTCTCCCTTTGTCAAAAGGTCTGGTTTTCCAAAACAGTAAGTAAATTTTGAAAATCAAATTCTGCATGTTACTCGGTCGAATCCCTCCGCTTGTTTCGCCGTAAATTTAGGCCCAGAATGTTTTCCAAATGTTTGTTTAACCTGATTTAGATTGGTTTCATTATTGTTTGGGATAATATTATTATTTCTAAGAATCTAAGGTAAAGGGAAAACCATGCAAAGCTGAGGTAAAAAAGTGAAATATTATTAAATGTGAAGTTGGATTAAGGAAACAAATAAAAAAAATTGAATCCTTTGGGCTAAGTCTTTGCCTTTATATCCTTCGCTTTGTGCACGTATTTGTTCATTAATCTCAGCTTGAAAAGTATACTGGTCAGCATGAAAGGGACAAAGGGATAGGCAATCATGCTGGAAAAGTAATGTTCTTTAGTGAGCATTATATAGATGTGTTACCTTAAACATATGTTGGCATAAAAAATAGCTTTATTTTAAAGGGTGATGACATCATACTTAGTAAAAGAAAGGAATATATATTGTAATAAAATAAAATAAAAAAAAATTATAAATGAGGAAGGTTATCGGGTTAGGGTGTTAGGACAATCAATTTTTAAAACCCATTTAATTCAATGAACGACATTTCAAATATCAAAATGAAACTCTGATGATGATGATGACATCGATGATGATGATGATTTGAAAGTGTTAGTAATTGCTCTACCAATAGATTACATCGATTATTGACTAAAGATAATCTTTGAAGACTAAAACATTATTCATCGGAGAATAGACATTTACTTTGATTAAATTCTCACACAAACACAGCATAATCTCCTTACAAGAATAGCCACATTCATTGAGAAAAAAAAATATCAGAATCATGCTTTCTGACTCAAATTGCTGCATGTAATCAAATCCAAAGTGATTGCTTTCACTACTCCGCACCAGTGCACAGCTTGAAAAGCATCCTTTGCTTCAGCTTTGTTTCATCTTGGTTGCTGCATCATTCTCATTAGTCAACACTCAATGCGACAAGTTTTGCGGCCAATACCATTTTAAGAAATCAAAGAAGAAAATCCTTTTGTTAGGACTCAGGAGAAGACACTAGGCCATAGGCATGACCATCAAGGAATAAATGAAAGAAACATGCGAATGGGAAACCTGCTCACTGATAAACCTTTCAATGGCTGGGCCTAGGCAATGAAAGAGAAAGGGCCGGCAGTTCTGGCTGCACAAATCCCAGGCTCAAAGGTTGACAAAGGTCTTCCACCGTTCTTATGGCAGAATTTATTTGCATCGTTTAGGTTGACAAATGTTGAGGCTAAATGTTTACAGCAAATGAAAACAAAACCAGAAATTCTTTTCCCTTTATGTGAGGTTTGGAAAACTGCATGTTTACAGGAAATTGTCATTTTAACTAAACATTTTCCTAGTGTTTTCCATTTTTATAGGTTACAAAAGAGACAGATTTACTCCACTTTACCATAATTGAACAATAGAAAAAGTTCTGAAAATCCTGCAAAAGTCTAAACCAAGCATAGGCTGTCTTTCGAAGAGATAACCTCCAATGCCATAAGACCCACCAGTGACCTTGACTCAAGGCACCGAACCCTTGGCCATGTGCTTGACCCCATCTTAATCTTGGGTTCAAGTTCTCCAAGCCCATGACTCAGACACTTCCCAAATGGTGGAAAGTGAAAACTCGAGAGTTGGCTTGTGTGTAAAATCTTACATTCCAAACAACATGCATGAATTACAAAAGTGGATTAAGAACTCCTGGGGCTTTTTTTTTTTTTTAACCCTTTCAAGATAAAACAAGTTTCAATCCAGATTATCTATCTACATCAAGAGAGATGTATAACAAGGATCACTTGAGTTCAAGAAGATTAAAGAAACATGCTTATAAATTCCAGGAATTAAGTGAAAGAAAAGGAACTGCCTTTAACAAGCTAAGCCAGGTAGTTGGAAGAAAATAGCAGAGATTAATACATGAAACCACCATAATGTCGTCACAATTAGCTTTACAATTGAGTGACTGCCAAATGCTGAACCCTCCATCCTGAATCTGCGTACTTCTTTTATTCCTTTTAGGATCCACAACAATTCGACTTTTGAGCAGCTTGACCACCACTTGCTGTAGCATCTTGCTGGTTAATTTTGAGTGTTGTGGGCTGTGTAACCACAAACAAAGACGAGGCTTCCATCATTTTGACCGTGAAGCAGTGGAAGGGTTTAGAAAATATAATATTCCCATTTGAGGTGCCATTCACATTGTTACTCAAGGTGAAAAAAGAAAAATAATAGTATTGTAGATGAGAGAATACCTCAGCCCTATTATCAGATTCGGCAAGCCTTTGCTTAATGTCCCGTGCAATTGAAAAGAAAACCTCTTCCACATTCAAATTTGTCTTTGCACTCTGCAGAATACATTATTTTCACTATTAGCCTAAAATAGTTAACAGCATACAAAAGAAAATATCCAGTCTGCAGCAAACTTTTAACTTACAGTTTCAAAGAACTTGATACCATACTCATCAGCAAGAGCTTGACCCTTGGAGGTTGGCACAGCCTGGAAAAGAGATGGTTTCCAATTGTTACCGGAGAAATGTGTCCTTGTGTGCATATGTGTAAGGAATAACCAGCCTTTCAAGGCCAAGAATTATAGATTAACCCGCAACTCATATTTTTATCACCCATAATAAAGTGCGAGTGCATAGAGACTAGAAGAAGCAAAGTCAGCGATAAAATTCATGCAAGAAAGAAGGGGTTGCCTCCAGACTTAATGAACCCACAATCTAATCCACTAACATAAACAAGATAAACAATCTCTATAATAATCCAAAGGGCAAAAATCTTACCCTTTTGCTCTCATCCATGTCAGCCTTGTTCCCAACAAGTATCTTGTTGACATTGTCAGAAGCATGTTGTTCAATATTGCGAATCCAGTTCCTAATGTCTGTACATGAACAGAAGGTGGCTCTATAAGGACTCAAAGAAATGTACGAGCCACTGCAAGAAACTACATTCCAACTGAGAGAGATTCTATGCCATTCACCCCCAACAAAAGCAGGGATGAGGATGATCAACTAAAACTAATTTCACTGCCTAACCCAGTGAAAGACACAAACATAGAAATGATGGAAATCATTCAACAACAAAAGCTTATCAATCCATCTAAATTGAAATTTCAAATGATGCCAAAATCAGAATTAAGGAAGTTGAGAAATTACTGTTGAAAGATGACTCATCAGTAACATCATAAACCAGCAAAATCCCCATGGCTCCACGATAGTAAGCTGCAGAAGCATGATCCATCAGAAAGGTTCTGTGGTAATAATTCAAAATGAAGAAGAAAACTCATCTCCAACGTGCTTAAACACACCTGTTGTAATAGTTCGGAATCGCTCTTGACCAGCTGTATCCCAGATTTGTAATTTGATCCTCTTACCATCAAGCTCAATGGTTCTTATCTTAAAATCAATGCTGTCAAGAAACTTAGAACAGTCAATAAGAGAAAATGTTCAACAAAGTTTTGAATTAAACTTCTAAATCTTAAGAGTATTAGATGAGTAGATGCCTCAGCCATTAATGGTTAATTAAGCAGACAAGTGAGTGGAGTGGAAGGGTTAAGAACCTAGCCATAAATAGTTCATTGAGCACCCTCTGGAAGATTATATACAATATTCATATTGAATACCAATTACCAAGGGTTTGTCTAAGACAGATAAAAGAAAACTAAGATTACAGTACTGTAAACTCCAATCCATCCCTAAAATGGTGTGGTTTCATTGGAACTGAAACCAAATGATGCAAATAATTCTCAATTCTACCCTGTTAGTCATCTTATTAAGCACCTCAAATGCTACACTGTAAGTCCTCTAAGCATTCACATTTCTCAAATGCAAACATTGCAAAACAATTTTACCATATAATTTTCAAGAGTTGCCAGGGATACAAACCCAATAGTGGTTATGAAACTAGTAGTAAAGGAACCATCAGAAAAGCGTAAAAGCAGACAACTCTTCCCCACACCTGCATAAATTCAAATAAGGAAATCAGTCAGGAAAATCAAAGCCTGAGTACCTAAAATCTAGCAAGTTATTGGCCTATGATGTTGGAATTGATACAACCAATTTGCATAGGTTCGCATCAGGCCACATTAATTCCACTTATTAGAAAAGGGAAAAATGAAGAGCAGCTGCACTAAACTAAAGCCAGTGGAAACTCCAAAATTCATATTTAAACACTTGAAGTTTTACTTTAAAGATAAATTCAGATAGAAAACTAGGTTTTGATGCAGGTCAATATTCAATATTATAAAAGTGCGCAAGGAAAGTTGGGCTGAGTAGAAGATGTAGTTGCAGATTTGAAAAAGAGAGCCTACTGTCTGACACATGGTGAGTTCAGCAGCAACCATACTGTTTAATGCATGTTAGCATACACCATTTCCCCTAGGTGTCCAGTGAACTACTCCAAACCAGTGCTACAAATGAGCTAACGTGCTGAAGGCTATTTGACTTAGCTTGGCCACATGTCCCACAGCTCATTTAATGTTATACCAAATTCAAGCCCAAGCATTAGCTCACATAATCATTACCTTGACTCATAAGCACAACCATACAGAGCATGCCTCTTTACGCGAAATCAACAAAAATTGTCAATATAACAATAACAATTCTATTTCCTATCTTGCATCAGATCAAGTTTTAAAGCATCCACCCACCATCAAGTTTTATATGCCACAGCACAACAAATAATCCATATGCAAGCTCAGCATCAAGATTCTATATGACAGATTCGATGACTAAGAAATTCAACAAAAGCCCCCAAGTCCCAACTTTTACCCCACAAAAACTCCTGAATCAGGTAATTCAATACAATCCAGCTAATTCCCATTTCTGCAGGTGTAGAACCCTTCCAACTAAACATTTGCTAAAGAATCCTAAAACGGACCCATGACAAAAGATAATTAACAACATAGGTCAAAGCCTGAGTGCGAACTTGCATAAAATCACTCAAAGAAAATCCACCATTCAGTGATGAGAAGGCAAAAAAACAGACCCCAAATAATTACGTGACACTTTCCATGTTACAATCAAACAAAGCCTTCTTCATCATGATCCAAATCTAAAGTCACCAATATGTCTAATGTTCCACGAAAATGTAGCATTCAACATGGCCAGAATTAAAATTTAAAGAAAAAAGAAAAACCCATTTCTTCAAAACCAAAGAAAAAGCCCCCCGCCCCTCCCCACACCCCCCCCCCCCCAAAAAAAAAAAAAAAAAACTAAAATCAAAGCCATAACAACTCAAACCAAATACCATAGAGTATCTACTCTCTTTCACAATAAAATCCTAAAAAAACCGTTAAGTCAAACCATCAGAAAATAACAAAACATAAACAAAAAAAATCAATACCCATGTTTCATTTTTCAATTTGATAACAATAAAAATTATTAATTAAACAAAAAAAAAAACTTACCACTATCACCAATCAAAAGAAGCTTAATGAGGTAATCATAATCAGCTCGAGCTCTTGCTGGTGGTGCAGCCATCGATCCTCAAAAACCACACACAAAAATCTCAATTTAAAAAAAAAATTCTAATCTTTTTCTCTTACTTATCTGCATTCAAAAGAAAAAAACATTAATTTCCAAAAGAAAACTAAAAAAAAAAAAAAACAGATCAAAACTGAGAAATGAAAAGAGAAGAGAACCTAAGACGCGGAGGGTAGAATGCACCTGGAGAGACAGAGTCCAATGAATTTGGGATATTCTTGTTCTTTTTCTTTGCTTTTTGTTTTTTGATACTATCACGGTTCGATTCCTGCTATGCGATTGGTTGGAAGAGTTTGTTTATATAAGCTTGGTCACATGGGATTTTTTTTCTTATGCTAAAACAATGTTTATTTAAGTTTTTTCTTTCTTTTTTTTCATTAGTGATTTTCCGTTAAATTAAAACATGAATTAAAGTATTTTCAGGGATAGTATTAAATAAGTTAAAATGTTAAAATTTTAGAATCTTTAATTTTTAAAATTATTTTTGGATAAAAGTAGTTTTAAATTTTAAACTTGATAAAGAAGATAAAATTTTTTTGAAGAAATGTTACAAATTTGGAGTAAAAAAACATTTTTATATCTTATGAGTGAAGTGTTTAAATTAATATCAATTAAATATATTTTTTGAAAATTTTACTATTAAAAAATAAAATTTAATATTTTATTTTGGATATATACGGTTATTATAGAATTTCTTTTATAAAAAAACAGCTAAAATATTTCAGTTACAAACTTAGTAACATTTTCCAAATAAAAGTTTTAAATAAAAATAACAGTATTAGATTAATTATTTTTAAATAAATTATAAAAATTAACCAAAAATAAATATTATGAACTATTTCAAAATTAAAATTATTTAAAACAATAAATGAATTTTAAAAGTCAAGATATTTTTTAAAAAAAATCTTATAGTCTAATCTTTTGTCACGTGAATAGTCTTAACAATTGACATGTTTCTTGTATTTAATTATTTTTATAATTATTTTTTTCTTACATTTCTAATTAACTGTCCATTTTTTTATATATACGTGTTGGACTAATATAAATAAAAGTTTCTACAAATCTTAAAAGCTAAGTTTGAAGGTAGATTTTTTAAATTGTTCATGCACTCGGATTCTTCTTATTTGTTTATATTTACTACTTTTGTTTATTTATTCTAGTATTCCATGTAAAAATTTAATTTTTTTTTGTTTAATTTATTTGAATTTTTAATATTTTTTCTTTGATCAATTACTTTAAATTTTGTTTAATTTTATTAGTTAAATTTTCTCACATTTGTGTTAAATAAATTATTTTTAATATTTTTTATTTTACATTTTTAACCTTTTCATCTCTTCCTTATTCTTATTATATATAAGCTTTTTTAGTTGAACTTCAATATTAAATTCATCACCCATGCATCTTACGAGATTAAAATTAATTTTATTAAATATATATATATCAAATTTATTGATTCATATAATCATATTTTTATTTATAAAATATAGAAGTTTTGCAAATCTAAAAATTCGAGTTTTAGTACATATATTTTTTTATCCAAAAACTTTTACTGAAAAAAAAAATTTTTAATTCCTCAAAAAAAACTTTTTAAGAAATTAGTTCATACAATATACCCTAAATATTGGTGTACGTAATTCCGGCAGAATTATTGATGATTTTTTTAAGAATTATTAATGATTTAAATCATCCAAAAGCTAATTTTTGGTCATTTCTTGCATGTGATAAAACTATAAAGAATGACCACATAAAATAGCTTGTCCACTCACCAACTAACAATGACATTAAATATCATTTCTCCATTCACGTAAATTTGATGATGATTTATTATATTTAGCATTTAACATTTATCTTTTTTTATAAATGCAAGGAAATTTGAAAAAAAAAAAAAAAAAGAGGACTTTTTTTGGTCATTGAGGATTTTTGTCTGTGGCGCTATATTTTAGGATATATGATATCCGATTGGATTAGATTTTTAAAATTTTTTATGAGATCTGTTTTATGATAAATTTTTATTTTATGATTTGCATTCGAATTGTATAGAAAAATAATCAGTTCAAGTTAATTTGCATAAATTTAATTCAATTCTGATTGATTAATTGAACGTCTAATCAAAACAATTTTGAATTTTACTTTAAATTTTAATTTGAGATTTTAATTAAAATACAAAACTTAAAAACTTTTTCTAGCTTCTCATAACCAAAAGAAAAAAAAACCCTCAACTTTTAATTTAAATAGGATAAAATAACAAAATTTTAAATAATAAAAAATTCAAATTGATTTGAAAGTACATGTATTTAAATGTATACAATTTGTTTATATCATATATTCAATTTCAACCCAATTTTTTTATTACTCAAATCAAATGGATCGATTCAGAACTTTCAATTTGAAACTCTCGATTTTCACATTTGCTTATGTAAGAACAGCTTTTTTTCTTTTCTCTAGGTCACATATATTATATAGACAAACAAAATGCTAATGTCATCCCACATGTGTGTCTCCATATATAAATATATATATATATATATATATATATATATAAAATTCTGGAGGCTGAATTGTGCTGATGTTCAAATTCTAGTAAAATCAAAAGGAAAGTTGAGAACAACAAACCCACTAAAGCCATGAAAAAACCTTAGGCAGACTCCACAAAGATGAAATCTCCAGTTGAATTATTCTGAAAACGAAATAACAAAGAAAAAGTGAAAATGAAAAAGAAAGCATCAGCAAAAGTTATGTGCTTTAAAGTATATGCCGAGAAGATCCTCTCCCCACCTTCGATCTTTACACCATTAAAAAGCAAACAACTGCTCTCCCATGAAAGGCCTCTGATCTCTGGGAAATATATTTCCCTTAGCTTTGGCTGAGCTTTCTTCTGCTATTTTCTTGGAGTCTAATGCAGGGTTTTCTCTGGCAATGGTGATGGTGGAAGGAAAGCAGTAAGCAGCTGCACTGACACGAATAATATTGAAGACTGAAGTGAAAAAATGGAGGGATTAATCTTCTTTCAAGGTTAAGTCATGATGGTTTAAAATTCTTAATACCATTAGGGCAACCATGATCCTTTGGCAATATTATTAATGTAGTTTATTTTTATATATAAAAAATTGTTATTGTTAGTATTATGGCTTCAAAAATATTGTTATGTTTAAGCCCATCTTAATCAATGTAAGGAATTATATATCTTTTACTTTATTTTTATTTTTCTTGCAGCTTTCCCAGTAGTTTTTCGCTCTTTAATTAGTTTCTTTTATTTATATATAGCTAGAGAGATATTCTCAACTCTCAGGTACATATACATTTTTTTTATTTTGTTTATGTTTCTGTTTAATGTTTGCTTTTGTGCTGATATCCAATTAATGACCTGCCTGATTAATTAGTGATTAAAAACTTAAATTTTTTTTATTGGAAAAAGGTTTATACTTTAAGCAATAAATAGGGTTATTGCTATGCTATGAGAAGATATTCTAGTTTGAAAGGTTAAAAGAATAAAATTTTTTTTTTCAAATTTATTATAGTTCTAGATGTTTGAATGATTGCCTTGGAAGACAGGAAGAAAAAGATGGTGTTTTTATTTTTCAGTTGTTTTCCTGTGCATTCTTCGTAAATTTTTTTTATTCATATTCTTAGTAAATTTGTTGTTTTTTCTCAGGAGCTTACGCATTTTTTTAAATTTTGTCAGATTTAATATTTTTTTTCAATATTTAAAAAACGCATTTTTTTCACATTCTTAGTTTTATGAAAATGATAATACTTATTGATTTCAAAAAAAAATGGCAATCCTTAAATAGCAAATTAATGTTACTTCCATGTAAACAAGTAAATTAAGTACTTCAATAATGTTATATTAATTAAGCTGAATAGTTAGATTGATTCAATAAAATCATAAGAATTCATCTTATCATTCATATTGTAATGATGTCATACCATATACAGTATCTGTGTCAACAGAATTAACTAACTCAGTTAGTTAACCATAGTAGTTAATTCTATTAAGTCTACTAACCAGAATAGTCACTTTTGTAATCTTTAAAAGCCTTGTTGTAACTCAGTTTAGTTAACATGAAAGATTACAATACAGAAACTCATTCTTCAATTCTTCCTCTCTTCTATCTTCTTTCTTCTTCTTCTTCTATCTTTTCTATATTCATTCAATATACAATCTCATCATGGTATCAGAGCCTGTAACAGAAAGCAATTCGACAATCTCATTTTCTCTCATAGTTCAAAATCCTGAATCTCAAGTCATCACCGTGAAGCTTGGTGATGATAACTACCTACTGTGGAGGCAACAAATTGTGGCAACTCTAAGAGGATATGGCCTAAGAGGGTTCATTGATGGTATGCAAGCCATTCCTTCTGTTGGAAGTACTGAGTTTGAAATCTATGATAGACAAGTTTAAATTCTTGTTTCTTGGATCTTGTCTTCTATTGATAGTCAGATCTTGCCCAATTTTGTTGGCTGTGAAACAACAAAAGATTTGTGGGAAGCCATTGAAGAGTATTTTGCATCCCAAACTAATGCAAAAGTGATGCAATATAGGAGGCAGTTGCAGAATATCAAGAAAGGGTCACTTAGCATGAAAGAATATCTTGTAAAGATTAAGTCATTGTAGGATACTTTGATTTCTTGTGGATGTGCTATGAATGATAATGAGTTAGTGCATATAGCCTTGTCTGGTATTGGATCGGAATATGATGCCATAGTTGCTGCTATATCTACCCAAAAGGAGTTGCCAAATTGGAAAACCACTTCAGCTCTCTTGTTTGCCACAGAGCCAAGAAATTTGTAGAATTCTTCTTTTACATATGTTGTTATGCCCTCTACACATATGGCTACTCAACAGAAAAGGTTTTCTTTTGAGAACACTCGAGGCTATACTGGTGGAAGGAATTTCAGAGGCAGGGGCAGATTCAAAGGTAGAGGCTTTACTAGTTCTAAACCACAATGCCAACTTTGTGGCAAAATTTGGCACACTGTACATAGGTGCTATCATAGATTTGATCTTTCATTCAAACCTGATCCTGGTGAATCTACTCAATTTTCAAGATCTGTTGGTTCTGGAGAAGCTTCCAATAATCCGAGATTCTTTAGCCAAAACAGCAACTCCTTCCCACATCAAGCAAATGCAGCAGAGGCTATGATAGCAACCCCTTCCTCTATCATTGATTCATCCTAGTACTCAGACTCTGGAGCTACAAACCATATCACAAACTCCTTGGAAAACCTGAATCTTGGAACTGATTATCATGGAACTGGTAAGGTTTACATAGGTCATGGTGCTGGTCTCAATATATCAGGTATAGGTCATTCTCTTGTTAAGTCTCGATCCAAATGCCTTCATCTCAAAAACATTTTGCATGTACCTCAAATTACCAAAAACTTGCTTTCTGTTTCTCAATTTTGCAAAGATAATTCAGTCTTTTTTTAATTCCATTCTAATTCTTGCTTTGTGAAGGATTCAACTACCAAGGAAGTTCTTCTAAAGGGGACTCTTGACAAGGGTCTATACAAGTTCAATCTCAATATAGATGAGTCTACTGTAGCTGTTTCATCATACCAGAAAGAAGCCTTAGTATCAACATCATCAAATATGCCTGAAGTTTCATCTTTGAATGTAGATCCTTATGTTCTTTGGCATAGGAGATTAGGCCATCCAAATTCTGTTCTTGTCTCTAAGGTTCTGTCCATTTGTAATATTCCAAACAAAATAAATAGAAATTACATTTGCTCTCACTGTCAACATGCAAAAAGTCATAGACTTCCTTTCTCACCATCCCAAACAACTTACTCTTCTCCATTTACTCTCATTGAATCTGATCTATGGGGTCCTGCTCCCTACTTGTCTGGGAATGGCTTCAAATATTATATTTCGTTTGTTGATGCATGTTCTAGACACACATGGATATATTTCTTACAATCTAAGGGTAAAGCCTTGTCTTCTTTTATCCATTTCAAGAAATTAATAAAGACACACTTTTCTACTTCCATTAAGATTCTTCAAACAGATTGGGGTGGTGAATTTAGGAGTTTCACCTCCTTTCTCAACTCAGAAGGCATTCTTTTTAGGCATCCTTGTCCCCATACATCTCAACAAAATGGCATTGTTGAAAGAAAACACAGACATATAGTAGAAATAGGATTTACCCTACTGTCTCAAGCATCCTTACCCTTCCAATTCTAGTCTGATGCTTTTTCAGCTGCAGTTTATCTCATCAATAGGTTGCCAAGTACTGCCCTCAGTTCGAAATCTCCTTTTGAAGCACTTTACAAGGTAAAACCAGATTATACATACCTTAAAACCTTTGGTTGTTTATGCTATCCCTTTCTTAGGCCCTTTCATTCTCATAAAATGGATTATAGATCTTCTCCATGTATATTTTTAGGCTACAGTACAAGTCATAAAGGCTATAAATGTCTTGATCAAAATGGTCACTTATTCATCTCCAAACATGTTTTTGATGAAAATAGGTTTCCTTATATTGAACGCTTCTCAAAATCTTGTTCTCCAACTTCCAAATCTAGCTCCCTTACCTTACCATCACCTTCTCTTGTTACTCAATTGAATCCTTCATTGTCATATTCTACTACTCCAAATCCCTTTTTAGATCAGTCACAACAGGTTCAAACTTCAGAATTCTCTTCCTTTCCTAGTTCAAATGAGTCTCCTCATTCTAGTACCTCGCCATCAAATCCTTTACAACAGAATGGCCAATCCTTTATATTAGGACCACCACCTAATCATGTTGCTAACCAGCATCCAATGAGAACCAGGTCTAAAAGTGGTATTTTCAAATCAAAAGTATACCTTGCTGATCTTGACAACACTGAAGCAACAACCATCACTCAAGCTTTGCAACATAATCAATGGAAAGCTGCTGTTAATGAAGAATATACAGCCTTACTGAAAAATAGCACCTGGTCTTTAGTTCCTTTGCCTCCTGATAGATCTATTGTAGGCTGTAAGTGGTATTCAAATTGAAAAGAAATGCAAATGGTATTGTTGCAAGGTATAAGGCTAGGCTGGTTGCAAAGGGGTATCTCCAGCAACATGGTATTGATTTTGGTGAGACCTTTAGCCCTGTTGTCAAGCCTGTTACAGTAAGAATTCTTCTTACACTAGCATTAACTAGAGGCTGGTCCTTAAGACAAGTTGATGTGAACAATGCATTCCTCAATGGTACCCTTCATGAAGAGGTCTATATGCATCAGCTCCCTGGATTTGAAACTTCTAACAATGGACAGAAGCTGGTGTGTAAGTTGCATAAAGCCCTCTATGGTCTAAAACAAGCTCCAAGGGCTTGGTTTGACAAACTTCAACAATTCTTACATCAGTAAGGTTTTGTTTCTTCTCGGGCTGACCAGTCTTTATTCATTCAGCACACAAATTCAATTAGCACATATGCTCTAGTGTATGTTGATGATATTATCATCACTGGTAGCTCTTCCAAACATATTGATCAACTTGTTTCAGACTTAGATGCTGCTTTCTCCCTAAAAGATCTTAGCTCATTGAATCTTTTTCTTGGTATTGAGGTTACCAAGTTATCTACTGGATTGTTGCTAACACAAACCAAGTATATTAAAGAGCTGCTTCACAAATTTCACATGTTGGAAGCCAACCCTTTACCCACTCCAATGGTCAGTTCCTTACGACTTTCTGCCAAAGATGGTTCACCTATTGAAGGTGTTCAGATGTACAGAAGTGCTGTTGGAGCACTACAATATGTCACTATCACCAAACCAGAAATTACATTTGCTGTAAACAAAGTTTCTTAGTTTATGCATCAACCCTTTGATACACATTAGAAGGCTGTGAAGAGGATACTCAAATATATATGTGGTACCTTGCGCCATGGTATTTTTCTTCAGCCTTCTCCTATTCTTCAACTCACTGGTTTCACTGATGCAGACTGGGTTACTAACCCAGATGACAGAAGGTCTACCTCAGGCTATTGTGTCTTTTTGAGATCCAATCTTATCTCTTGGAGTTCAAAGAAGCAGACCACTGTGTCTAGATCTAGCACTGAAGCTGAATTTCGAAGCTTAGCCAACCTAACTGTTGAAATCACTTGGATCCAATCCCTATTGACTGAAATTGGTTTCTCTCTTTCTATTAGACCTCATATATGGTGTGATAATCTATCTACAGTGGCACTATTTGCTAATCCTACTCAACATACCAGGACTAAACATATTGAACTAGATATGTACTTTGTGAGGGAGAAAGTTTTGCAGAAATAGATTACTGTCAGCCATATTCCAGCTATGACCAACTTGCTGACATCCTTACAAAACCATTGTCCTTAGCTAGTTTTGCTCGGTTAATGTGACGTCCCAGTCACCATACATTTACAATTCACCTTTTTTTTCTTTTCCACTTAACTTAATTAGATTTGCTTGTCAATGTCAATCATACTTTTCTTTCTTAAGCTTAATATCTACCAGCTCCATATGAATAATTCAATTTCAATAAAACAGACTAATGATACATGTATATGTATATCATCCGTTTCCACAGGATCTCATACATCATCTTAACTTAAATCCCCGACATCTTATATACATTAATGTCAGTTGTACTGTACCATAGCTGAATTACAATTTACTTTGCATAATCACATAAGTATACCTTCTATACTACTTGGGAAGCGTCTCTCGAAGGTAAACTTTCAAGATCCACTCGTATGCTCTTCTATCGAGAGCGAGGGATTACTTCAGATAGTCTGTATGAAAAATGTTCGTAAAAGGGTGAGTTTACGCTCAGTAAGAAAAATATGTAAAAGAGCGTGCTATGTCTCTAGATGCATTTTTCCTACTTGGCTCTATAATGTCATGTAAAATCATTATAAAGCATATTCATATACTTTCATCAAATATAGAAAGTTCATAATAGCATATGCTCATAAATCAAGTAAATCATGTGCTTCTTTAAAGTAGCATATGCAAACACCCATCGTATACTTCTTTTAAATCATCATGGAAAACATCCGTCACATACTTCATTCAAAACATACTTCAAGTACTTCTTTCAAATATCATTTACATACATACATACTTCTCTTAAAACATCTTATACTTTCTTGAAATAATACATCATATACTTCTTTTAAAACTTCTTATACAAGTACACCAAGTACTTTCGATTTCTTTATTCTTTGAAATCGCATATACATATAGTTTTTGATAACATAAAAACTATTTGTACTTTTATGGAGTTATGCACTGCATCATCATCATCATCATCATCATCATCATGTGGCGTACCCCGTAGGGCCAGGAATCCTCCCTTAGCCGAACATGTAATATAGACAGATTGGCCAACTGTTGGTGGCTACAGTTAACACTAGTCAAATGTCCTTCTGTAGTGACTGAGGCCTGACTTATGGTTCCTCAGCCCATAACATACATTATTTCAGGACTTGATCAGAGCCCCTACTAGAAACATGAAAGTGCATAATCTCAAAACATATGCCATATAGCTTCTTGCCATGACATTTCATACTTTCTGAAAATAGGTTTGAAAACCTCTTTTCAAAACAGGGCAGTCGACTGGCCTCATAGGGCAGTCGGCTGCTGCTTCATACTTTCATTTATCGAAATTATTTTCATTTAAAATTTCGATATTTTCATCTTTGAAAACATATAAGGACAGTCGACTGGTACATATAGCAGTCGACTGGTTTTCAAACAGAATGCTTCTTAGCAAATAGCAGTCGACTGTCCCATATAGCAGTCGACTGGCTTACATAGCAGTCGACTGGTTTGAGTCGATTTTCGAAAAAACGGCGTTTTGGTTGTCTCTAGGCAGTCGACTTCCCTTTAAGGCAGTCGGCTGCCCCTAGCCTAATTGGTACTAGGAGACAAGTCCGAAAATGTCAATTTTCCTACATGAAATCAGCTGGTGTTTCTTTCCAAACCACACACATATATCATAAAACATGCGGACATAGCCGCCTTAAGTCCGTTACATAAATTTCTTACCTCGATTTCTTCAAGAACACGAAATCACTTGATTTACCAACCCTAACCTTTTTCTTCTTCAAATCTGAAATCATCATATCAAAGCAAACCTTTAAGAATTTGTCATAAACATGTTATACTTGAAGGAGACCGAAACAAACATGCAGCGGAATTTAAATCATTCGGCCTCCACCAGGATCGATTCGGAGGGTTGCCTGATTAGGGTTTCGAGATTTTACCTAACGTTTTCTCTGCTTTTCTGTCTTTGGTCGAATCCCAAGCAGCAACTTTTCGTTCCTGCCTCTATGGTATCCACACGAACGGATCTCACGACTCTTGAACGTCTCACGATCAGATGCCTTAAGGAGCGTTTTGATTCTTTTAACCGAACTGCTAGCTTCGAATAAAAGAATACTTTTTTGTTTTCTAATTGTTGTCCGGCTATGTTTCAGAAAACATCCTTTTATAGGCAGTAAATTTTACCCTAAAATTTACTGCCAAACAGAACTCTAATCCTACTTAGAATAAGATTAACTATATCCTTAATCCAAGTCAGAATAGGATTAGACATATCCTTAATCCAATTCAGAATAGGATTAATTAAGCTCCTCATTGATCCGTTCTAAGTGTGCGACCCAATAGGTTCTCAAAACAATGGCAATGACAAAATTGTCACAGGCAATGAGCGGTATCTAGCAACACATCATTGCTACCCATGTAACGAGAATGTCAATGACTCGACATAACCTTACTCGTGATAGATGTTACCGTGTAGTCTAATCCCTTTATCCTTTGATGTCTTGATTAGACACAAGTCATGGAATGTGTCACACTTGTATAGTCTAATCAGCGTTTCTTGATTCCTGAGTAGACTAATTAAACAAATAAAATCAATATCTCATATTGACTTATTCGAGCACGGCCATGCATTTCTTAGTCTCATTCTATCAAAGGGCCCAAGACATCACTCTTGTTATATAAGAGAGATAAATTCTATCTTGATCACTCAACATCCCTCTACATAGATCAAGGCATACCCAATTACTACCTTTATAGTCCATCCTGTTACGAATAACATCTAGCAGCATTAAAGTATGCAATTCTCTATGTTGGGATCTCTGATGATCTCAAGTCAAAGGATCACATACACCATCATCACTATGAGAATCGCTTATGACACTCATATAACAATCCATGTAGCGTTCTCATGGAGGGTCGATCCAGTACATAGTTCTCTAACATGTACCTATGTGATGACTTGATATCCTATATCCATGACAATGGTCATCAGTCAACCACATACTAGTCTTATCGTATCATTGTTATCCTTGTTCACAATAATACTTGACTAGGAATATTTTAAGAATAGTGTGTTATTACTATTCTAAGGACATTATCATATAAGATTATATTACGCAGTTATAAGATAAATATAATAATGAACTATAAATAAAAAATGTCATGATACATAAAATTGCCAAAGTCAATCATCTAATGAATGGTTCTAAGGGCATAATCCAACAATACTAATTCAGTACAACACCATACCATGAACATAATTGAACAAATCATCTTCTTCTCTTACCTTTTGCTAGTGACCAAAATCTCAAACTTTGAGATCTCCTCCAATACTTGGATTCAATCTACCAAACTTCGGATATCACTTAGTCTAGTGACAAGGATCAATTTTCGTTCAACTAGCTAAACGATTTGGTTACTAAACAAGAGTGTTTATCAAGGGGAGTAGGAATGGAAGCTTATGGAAACTTGGAGAAATGGAGAGAACGAGAGGGAGAGGGCTGGAAAGAGTTGCTGCCGTAGGGATGGCTGGGGGATGACTCATCAAGTTCATTTAATGCTTCTTTATCATTTAATCATCTCATCCAATCTCAGCCATACTTCCTTTGACCATTTGACTCTTTGACCCTTTTTAATTCTCTTCTTCCATCCTCATATCAGCCACACATATCACTTAATTATGAAAATCTGATATGGTTTTATCATCATCCAATTAAATCCTTTCATCTTAACCTTTAACCATCATTATTTGACCATTCATTTAATTGGTCTTCTTTCTCCCATATAACACTTGTCTTTAGTTACACTTAATTTTCTGATATTAATTCTTTGCTCATACCTCAATTATTCTTATAACATCAATTTAATTTCCTTGACTATTAAATCTTCCATCTCATTACTTCTCCCATGTTCCATGCATCATTTTCCTTTCATAATTCTCATATCTATTTACTTCATTTAAGCCGAGTTACTTTACAATCATAGAGAATTCACATGAAATTGGGAGATTTCACAGTTAAGGTCAAAGCTTACTGTTCGAGATAGCAATCAGGAAGCAGGGGAGCGCCAGTTATAGGGGAGTAAAAGTAGTGTACAAAAGCTTGGAGATAGAGGCTTGGTTTGCGAGGGAATGTCAACGGAATTAACTAACTCAGTTAGTTAACCATAGTAGTTAATTCTGTTAAGTCTGCTAACCAGAATTGTCACTTTTGTAATCTTTAAAAGCCTTAGTTGTAACTCAGTTTAGTTAACATGAAAGATTACAATACAGAAACTCATTCTTCAATTCTTCCTCTCTTCTATCTTCTTTCTTCTTCTTCTTCTATCTTTTCTATAGTCATTCTATATACAATCTCATCAATCTGTATGCTGATGTGCTATTCCATATTCAGATATTCTCCCAAGGAAATTATGATAACTCCCCAACAGCATTTTATGCATCAAAATTGAAGGATACCATTTGCCGGGGAAAAAGCAAAAACTCAAATCAAAAAGTTTAAAAAGAAAAAGACAATAAAAAATGAAAGCAGAATTGTTGTTGATCATCCCACTAAAAGGCTGATTTCAGATTTTATGATTTATTGAATTACTGTCAAGGAGCAGAAGAATTTGTTCAAATAGTTGCAGCAAGCATTAAATTGCCCCATGGGTAAGATTCTGCGTAACAAGTAGGAAAATGGCAAAAACAAATTCACATTTTTTTCCTTAGGTGAAGATAAGATGCTACAGCTTCTAATGGCAGATTCAGAAATCTTATAGCTGATACAAGTACTCTTGGGAAATCCTATTGGACTAAGGATCAAAACTCAAATTAAGTTGTTTAATTTGGCATTTCCATAGTCTTTTATCAGTAACTCAGGGTATTCGCGAAACAATTTTGTCTTATTTGCTCACTCTTCGATTTCCTTGAAATATTTGTATCCAATACATATTCTGTAGATATGGATATGAAGGCCAAAAACCTTTTAATGGAGTGGTTAAGAAAGAATTTTAATATATTGTACAATTTAGATTTGAACCCAAATAATCTCACACCAATTCCCAATTATCAAATATTGACAATATAACAATATATATATGATATATATACATATATATATATGATATATATACATATATATATATGTATATATATATATGAAGATTTGAACCCCCTATGTATCTTACAGGCTTCTAAAAATTGAAGTAGCATAATCTTATTGCTCTCACTCTTTATTTTCCTTGAAATATTTGTATTCAATACATATCCAATAGATATAAATATGAAGATCCGAACCCCTAAACATCCTATACTCGTCCCAGAGTTGAAGTAACATAGACAAATACTACTTCAAATTTTTGGAATAATAAAAATGAAAGCATGGAACTAATCCTATAATTATAGCCAGGGTTATAGTTAGGTTAGAGCAAACCGTGTCTTGAGGGGGCAACCTTCAATTTCACGAAGTCCAAAGACCTTGGTCCAGTTAATTATTACTGTTACTATAGTTCATAATAAGATTGAGATTAAAATCATAATGTGATGCCATTTGATATTTTGATAACAATAAAAAATTATTGATAAGTTGACCACAAATCATGTGTCTTGGCCTGCAAATCATTGGATTCTTTAAGTAAAACATTATCAAATAAGAAAAAAAAAAGAAGTAACAAATTTACAAACTAGCTACATTATTTTAATTTTATGGACTGCATGCAAAATCAAAGATTAGTCTTGACTTGGCAAGATGTAATTTAAAAATCCATTACATATTTATTATTCTGACAATCAATTTCTATGTTGGAGATATTCATTCACTGTTAGGAAGATTATTTGATGGGGTACTAAGAAAATGAAATTAAAAATTTCACCTTATTAGAGAGATTACAAGACCTAACTGACAATCTTCCAATTTGACCTTGAAATTTTTATTAATATTTGATGATCAATTCGACCAAATAAATTTTTTAAAATTAATCTTGTCCAATATATACAGATATTTAATTAAATATTTCATATCCAATCCCATAGTTTCCCTCTCGCTGTTTTCTGGTTCTATTCTTTCAATGCATCCAACAACTAATTAGGGTTATGAAAACTCTTTTCCTATTATATTCAAAATAAATTGGTATATAATATATATAGATATATATATTAAAAAAAAGATTCCAAAAATACAAATAGTGAATGACATATGTACACTTACAAATTTTAAAATTAGCTATTGTGTGCTTAATTAATTAATAATATTTTAACACTAGAAATTAAAGAGATTAAAGAAACAATATACACTAGGTGATGTAAGACAAGTTTTTAGGATGTCGATTTTTTTTTTAATTGATAAAGAGATTGGAATATGAATCTTTGAAAGTAAAAGATAATAACAGCTTTATTATTGTGATTTAGGTAGGTTTCATGAATATATAAAATATATAAATATAAATTATCATTGCATTGACATTGTTACCTGTGTTAATTGTTCAAGGATTTTCTTGATATTTTAAATATATAATATATATTTATGCAAAATGCAAATAGAAGACAAAGAGAAAACATCCTTGTTGACTTTCGAGTCTGTCTTGGTCAAATGTTTTATATTATTTGAATAAAATTATAAAATTAAATTGACAATTTTATGTTAATCTCTTTGCAAACGTAGCCCCTCAGTAAACTAAAACGACCGCTTGCATTTGGTTTAATATTAACTAATTTTAGGATTTTTCTGGTAAAAAAATTGGGTTATTTTGAACGAACCTAAGGAAGACAATGACCATAATTAATTTTTTGGTCATTTTTTTTTGTGCAGACCACAGGTATTCTCATCTGTTTTAACGGTCTGAGACAAATTCTGTTTGAGATTTAGTCACAGTTAAGGCTCTTAACCTCTTTCCAAAGATGTGTTTAATGGGAGTCGAACCCGAGAGCTCTTCTCATAAACTCAACCTGCGTTGCCAACTGAGCCACAATCCTTGAGTTCTGATCATATTTTATTACTAATTTACATTATATACAAACTCAAAGTTCACTGAGTTGAGTTCAACTCGGTGTTACTTATTTCCGTGCCTTAGATTTAGTTGTTTAGCGTTAGCCCATCAAATAGTTGTTGAAAAATTTTTTCTTAGGTTTCACTTGGAAATTTTAAAAAAAAAAAGTATAAAAGGAATACAACTCCATAGAAAAACTTAGTTTTACTGTTAAAAGGCAAAAATTAAGTAACATTGTCTAAAAAAAAGAGAAATTTTGCTTCAAACTTTAAAAAACAAAAGATTGGATCATTTTTATTACTTTTCAACACAGTTATAATTACCGATGGACAAATAAGATTTATTCATGAATTATAGAGAAATCAAATTTGTAAATAACAATTAAAAATATATTAAAACATAATGGAAGGAAGTGGGATTCAAAAAATTGAGTCAATTCATGATTTAAAACAAAAAATTTCTACTTTTGAAAAACCAAAAAAATAATAATAAAGGATCCATAGGCTAAAGAAAGCTTATGATCATTTTATGCAGTCCAAAGTATGATATTCAATTAATGATCCTAGCTAATAAAGCAAAATAAAGTATGATATTGTAATTATCAGATGAATTATGCTGTCCAAAAGAGTAATGATTCCACCATTTTAAGCAAATGGTAGGGATGGAAAACTAAGTTAACCAGTTTGCTTGATGGTTTTCATATCCATTTGAAGTATGCAAGCCTCGATTCATATATTCCTTTTGAAATATAACCTTTCAAACAACAAATTTTGTCTGGCACAATTAATTTCTCACAAAAATGTATACATTTTTCAACATTTTGAACATGGTATTAATCGTTATAGTATTTCTTAGTCTGAACGAAGAAGCAATCCTACTCGATCATCATTGAACCGACTACTATTAGTTAACATTTTTTTTCACAAGAATCCAAAGTATACGCTTTAAAATTTATTTAATTCAATCATAAAGTAAATCAAAATGTTTTTCAAAGAACAATTAGATAATGATCTCATTAAACTTTTTTTCATTTCAATAATTAACCACATTTCTTGTGAAAATATACGAAAAAAATTAAAAACCAAGTTAAAAATTTAGCTAATTTCGGTTACTTATCCTCTTGAACTCAGAGTTTATTGCCTCGCCAAACTACAACTGAGTTTATATCTGAGTTGATTCAACAAATTTAGTTTTGACTAACATATTTTTTTCAATAATTTAATCATGATTGTAATAATTAATCACTTCCCATTAATCAAATCAAGTCAAAATTTCACTTGAAAGCGAAATTAAACTGATCATAATTCATAACTTTGCCAGCAAAGAAGAGCCGACCCTCCTACTTATATATGCAAATAAAGGCTTTTTTCCCGTCCTTTGATGACTCACCTTAGACGTTTCATATAAATTTCATGCAATATATATATTTATACATAAGCTGTGACCTCAAAATTTCTCTCTGAAAGGAAATGAACTGTTCCTTCACTCAAGAGAAAACCCTTTTAAAATCTTACTATATAGCTTGAATTTAATCCCCCTCTTCATTTGCTGCAAACCAAAGAGTTCGATCCTTTTATTTTCATCTGGTTTTCACCGTCGGCTCAGATCAGAGGTAAGTGAGTGTTGTTAAAGCAAAGATTATATATAGTTTTTGTCAGCATTTCATCATGAGTAGTTTTTTAACATGATTCTTGTGGTTTTTCTGTTTTAAGTTGTAAAATTTGAAGTTTCTTGATGGAAAAGGAAACCCATATTTTCTTGGCCTGCTTTTAGTTCTGCTATGATTCTTTTGGTTTTGTTTGATTTGTCTGATGAGTTTGTGGAATTTATGTAACAAATATTATATGTTCATGTATAATGTTCGTGAATTTCATTATGTCTTTCCTAAGTTGTCTTCTTGGCATTCAACTTTGCTATGTAGGCTTTTGGACTGGAAGCTAAGGGTAAAGGAAAATCTGGACAGTGGTTGAAGATGAGGAATGCTCTTCTTTCGCAGGAGTCCTCACACTTCTGCAACATTGGTATCATTTTAAAGCCTATAAGATTAATCCCCAGATATTTATGTATTATAGTTATAATTTCTTGTTTTATATTAGTTTATTATTTTGGCTTTAGGAAACAATGAAGTTCTGCCATATCTGGATGTCCTTATGCGGATGGAAGAAAAAGGGTATATTTTCTGTCTTAACTGAAACTTAGTAATTATGCAATAATTATCAAAGCATTATCTGCCTCAGAAAAGAATGCAGAGATGAGGATAAAAGGGAATCATTTGCATCAGCTAAGCTAATCAATTTCCACTGATGGGAGAAATAGGAGAAGATATATCAGAACTAATCATTGCACTTTTATGCAATCAATTTTTTTAATGAAGAGGTGCATGGTAAAGTTTGCTTTTTTGTGATATGAAGGTCGTAGTTTCAAGTGAAAGCAACTTTTTGTTAATATAGAAGGAAGACTGTGTATATATGACTTTTTCGAAATCTTACAATGTGAAAATATTGTGCACTAGGATGCCTTTGCCCTTTTTGTTTTTTTAATGAAGGAAGCCTTTGGTCTGGGATAAGGGAGAATGCAAGTACTGATACTCGAATCTCAGACTTGCAGAACTCTCACATCTTAAAAGTGAAGATATGATTATTTGAACTAATGCTCAAAAGTCTTTTGCAACCATGTTTTTCCTTTAAAAAAAATATCTTAAGATCACTTTCTGACTTCTGAGATTAACTATCAATTAATATTCTTTCAAAATTACTACTACAGTAAAGATTATAAATATTCATAGTCAAGGACATCATAGACTTGATTTTCCTCGTCTTTAATGAAACCTTGATTTGAAATTTGATCCTAAGAAAGTAATTTTATCATGGCAGCATAGATGTCAAACTTTACTCCATAAATGTCCTGAATTTAGCTCAAAATTCAATCAACCATTCAATGTCAAGACTGAGTAAGTACTTCATTCATGAATGGCTATCTTTAGTTGTAAGAGGAATATTAACTGATAGGAATCAATCCCATGTCAAATATACATTGAAAAAATCCAATTCGTCTGACTATTTTTTGTGTACATTTTTAGCAGAAGTGTCCATGGCGATACCTTTTCTCTGGAATCAAAGTCATTCAACAATGACAACCAGCTAAGAGATGGGGCCTTTCCTATTCCTTACCAATCTCATTTGAACTCTGATTTACAAGGTTTGGTAGCTATCTCTGTCACAACTTTCACCAATTTTAGGAATTTCTGACTTTCTCTTTCACTCTAACACATATTCTATTTAGTTCATACACGAAATTTTACCTGCAAATGTAATCAAAGAACGGTAAAAATACCCTTTGTTTGGTGCTAGATTACCAGCCTGGTAGCTCCATCTGTGACAACAATTTTCAACAGTCTGTGTCACCTAGCAACAAGCTAGCAATTCCACACTTTGAAACGGTATGATAAAATCTTATACCCTTTGTTTTAGACTACAGAACAATGGAGAAACTCATGTTTTCGATCTCCGAAACTTGTTGATTTCAATATTCTCAGGACATCCAGAACTTGCAAAATGGAAGGAAACGTCGGATTGAGGTTAACCATGACCAAATGCCATTAACTGGAACTAGTTGCTTGAATCGATGGAGGAAGAACAAGAGAAAGAAAGTGTCATCCTTTGAACAACAATCTCATCAAACCAGTGATGCATTAACAGAAACCAAAGATTGCAGCAGGGTATGGAAATTGCAGAAATCATAAGAAATTTGTTGAATTTTGTATTAAAATTAGAGTGAATCAAAAACCAATCTCAAGTTTTTCTGTTTTGTGTTTATAGTTGCATATGCCAGTGAGGAGAAGCCAAAAGCTAGGTGACAAGATTACAGCTCTTCAGAAGCTTGTTTCCCCCTATGGAAAGGTCAGTTTTAATTGTACTTTAAGATGATGAACAACATCCTTTTTTGTTTAATCTGATAATATTGGTTGGTCCAATGTCCATTTCCACGTTAAAACTTACAATAAACGGCCTGGTTTGATTGAATTTATTGCAGACTGATACTGCTTCAGTCCTTCAAGAGGCTTCTCTTTACATCAAACTTCTGCAAGAACAAATTCAAGTATATTAATGGCTCAAAACCCAAATTAAAGACTCTTTCTTACTACATTTTTTATTGTGATTAATTTCTCATTTAAAACTTTCTTTAATTTTTTTCTACTATCACTACAGAATTTGTTTCAGATGCTGAGCAGCTCATATAACAGTCTTAGAGCAATTCATCCACGGGTAAATAATAATCTTATAGCCATTGAGGGTTTTTTTCCTTTCTGATTTCCTTGTGATGTGTCTAATTAAACTCTTATTTCATAAAATTGAAATGTCAACAGGAAATTGGAAAGAAGCAACAAGATTTAAGAAGCAGAGGACTTTGCTTGGTTCCCATTTCCTTTACCCAAAAAGTGACAAATGAAGACAAGATTGATACTAATTCTATGTCAAGAAAAATCATATATCATCCATAGAAAATTTTAATAGCAATGTAATATTTGTATCCTACTCTACTATCCAATTTTAATAGTTAAATTTATAGGGAAAAATAGATACATTTGGTTAGTAATGATATTGAGGACTAGGTCCATTTTCTTATATTATTTTATGAAATTCTCCTATACTGATCTATCTTTAGATAAAGATAAGCATAATAAGAAGCTTTTCAACTTAATTTTTGTGGTGAAGGAGGATGGTATTAATATATGAGACTTGTACTTAGTGCATGTTTGGTCCATCTTACAAAAGAGTTTATCTATTACAGAAGTCAAGTATTTGTCTTTTAAAATTTAACTTATGCTTGAAGAATGATTGAACTTTTTGCTAAAACTATAATTCAAAGCTTCTTTGAGAGAAATATTTTTTTTTGGCCAAACAAGAAATGCTAATTTTAATAACAAGTATTTAATGGTTTTTTTTTTTACATTTTTACTTTATTATTCAATAAGTCACAAAATTATAAAAAAGGATTATATTATTTCACTTTAATTTATTTTGTTTAATTTTTATAGCTAATTGAATCCAGAGAGCTTCTATTTGTACTTTACTTTTTCTCTCTTTACACTTCAATATTCATTTGAACAAAAATATCTTTATGTGAAAATACAATTTTGCCCTTATAAAATTTTTAAATGTATTAAGTTCACTTTCTTCTTCTCCCTTCACATTATTCTCTCTACTAAATCTTAAAATTTTTTATGATTTTTTTTCTCTCAAATTAAAAAAAGTTCACATTCTTCTTCTCCTTCACGGTTTCTTCTTCCTTTTTTTTGGTCTTCATCTTCTCTAAACCTTAAAATTTTTTTTACTATTTTTCTTTCCTCAAACTAAAAAAATGAAAATTTTAAGTCAAAGTAATTATTATGATAATATGGAAGAATCTAAAAGCATGAAAATTAAAGAAGAAGAAGAAGAAAAAAAAGGTAAGCTTCAAAAGAAATTCAAAAGAAAAACTCATCAATCCAAATCAACCCACAACAACAATAACAATAAATCAATTCAAAATCAGTAAACCCTAACAATAATTCATCCACAAATCAACGATATTCCAATTTCAATCTAGAATATCAAGAAATAATATATAATATGAAGTTGAAGATAAATTGATTTGCACGTTCTTAGATTTATAGGGTTTGGAAGTTAGATAAAGAATATGAATAGAAGAGAAGGTGGAGAAATTTGTAAATTAAAAGGGGTATATTTAGTAGTTTTTGAAGTCAATTTATAAGTATAGTGTAAAGATAAAATATTGGGGTCTTTTTGAATTTCTTTTGAATCTATCCATCATGGGCCTAATAACATGCTTTACACCAACAATGCCCTACAATCCCATTCACATTATTGTAATACACACATGTGGTAAATACAACAATTATTTAAATAAATCAGGTTATTCAAAATTGAGTTACATATTTAATCCAATTATTATTAAAAACAAATTTTCAATTAATAGAAGTCCAAAATAAAAGAAAATTTTTACACCTATCTTTTCGAGGAAAATGACAAATGAATATGATATAAGCTAAGTTGTTAATAGATATTGAATTCAATTACCATGGTGCAAGTTAGGATGTTAACACTTGCTCTGTGCTCATTGTGAGACAAAAAATCTTCATCATATATATTTTGTATTGAAAGATTGAAGGCAGTTCATAATTGTCCATTAAAAGAATATGTTTATATGTTGTTTATTCTGATTCTATCTTCTGTTCTTAACACCTATTGTGGCTTATTAGCTTTGATTGTGGTCAAATATAAGTTTTGGCCTTGTATGTGTTTACTTTTAAATTGAAATTTAGTATTTTAGAGCTAATTTGAATGAGCAAAGCCATTAACTTAGGTAAAATTGAAAAAAAAATTAAAAATATATGTTTTTAATAAAATAATAAAATTAAAATTAAAGGTGAAAGAATATATTTTTAATTAAAAAAAAACTAAAATTAAAGGTGAAAGAATAACAAAATATATATGTTTTTAATAAAATTAAAAATATATTTTTAATTAAAAAAACTAAAATTAGAGGTTAAAGAATAATTTTACCTTTCCATCTATTTTGTCTTTTTCTCTTTAAACTAATCACACCATAACTCACCCGAGCCGATCAGTGAGCCAAACGGCCTCTCAACTTTTTCCATAATCATTGTAAAGTTTTCTTGTCATATTCACATAAATCTAGAAAGTATTTAACTATTTATATTTATGGGCAAATGCAGGTTTTGAAGTGTCATGAACTAGTTGATGCATGATAAAAACTTTATAACGAAGTCAATTTGAAGTAGACTTGTCATTTTTTTTTATTTTATAAAATTATATTCGTATTACGTAAAATATAAAAATATTGTATTAAAATTTATATTTACATATTAAATAATAATTAAACTTTTGAAAAATATTATAAAAATACAAAATATTTTTACTATTACTTAGATTGCGGCAACTAGTCAAAGCACATTGATCAAGCCACTATCTTCTAAGCTCGTAAAGGTAGGGGTGTAAAACGGGTCGAAGCCCGCGGGTTGATCCATCAAACCCGCGGGCTTTTAAAGGGTCGGGTTTGTTTTTTTAGGCTCGTTTAAAAACGGGCCTAAACGGGCTGACCCGTGCGGGTTGACAATCCGCGCGGGCCGACCCGCGGGCTGGCCCCATTTTATTTTATTTTTTTATATATTTTGTTTTTTAATTATATTATTAATGTATTTTTATTTCTTACAAAATAATACATACATGACATGATTTTATTATATTCTAGCAAAAAAAAAGAAGTTGGAAAATTTTAATGTTTAATAGAAATTTATGTTTTTTCAAGATTATAATTATTTATTTTAAAAATATTATAAGTGAATTGTAATTGTATTTAGATTGTATTTATATATGAATTTTAATGATTTTTTAAAATTTATTTTTATTTTTTTTATTTAAAAATATGTGACCCGCGGGCCGGCCCGGTCCGCATTAAAAACGGACCGGACATATCTAAATTGACCAATTTAAAAACAGGCCTAACCCGTTTAGGCCCGTTTCCGTACGACCCGCCTCGCCCCGCCCGTTTTACACCCCTACGTAAAGGTAACAATGTTACTAAGAGAAACTTGTGATTTGATGAATGGATAGGAGAGAACAGTTGCACTACTTATTTATTTCTTGGAGTTTGGTTACTCTGGTAAGAGTAAGACAGGGAACTGATCAAGTATGATAGTAAAATTAAAGCTTTCAATAATTTTAAATTTAATATTAATATTTAAAAAATCCTTTTAAATTATATTTGAAAATCTTTCATTCAAGATTTTTGAAAAGCATTTTTATATTTTAACTAATAATATATTTAAAATAAAAATCAGTTTAAAAAATTGACCAAAAGTCACAGTAAAACAGTACTTGTGAGACAAAAAAGTTTTTTATCGGACCCAAATGCATCTCGTTACTCTGTTTGGTTTGCGTAAAATGACTTTCAAAAAATAATTTTTATAAAATAATTTTTGAAAATTTGATTTTCTGAAAAAACTAATATTTTCTATTATTTGGTTGATATACTGAAAAATATTTTATGTTGTTTGTTGTTTTAATCCAATATAGGGTCTGTTTAGCCTAGCTGAAGCTCTTGTAAAAAGTGCTATTTGAGTAAAACTTTTTTAAAAATGCTGTTAAGAAAAATTAAATTAGTGTTTGGCAAACCTAATATAAAAGTACTGTAGAATGTTGAAAACTATTTACTAGAATTTTGTATATTTTGATAAATGAAAAAAATAGAATAATAAACTTTATTAAATTAAATCACAAGTTTTTAAGTGAATAAAAATAAAACTAAATAAAAATTTTTGTTAATTAAAATTAAACAAATTTATTAAATATAAAAATGGCACAAAATAAATAAATTATTGTAAAATAATATGAATCCTCTTTTATAATTTTGTAAATTATTGAAAAACAAAGTGAAAATGTAAAAATTTCACTAAATACATATTATTAATAGTAGCACTTCTTGAAAAAGCTTTAATTTATATCTTCGTCAAAAAGTTTAAATTTGCTTCTCGCATAAGCTAAAATTTTAAAAAATTTTAAAGCCAAACACCTGACTTCCGCTTATAAAGTAGATAAGCTCTTCCATAAGCTAGGCCAAACATAAGATAGGTTGAGTTTTAGTTGGAACTTTTTTTTTAAGATAGGTTTGGAAATTGTCTTCCTCTTTTGAAAATAGAAAGATAATTTTCTAAAATTTTTAAAGATTTTCAATTGACTAAATTTTATTTTTCATTAATCGAAAATATTTTATATGTATCAAACACTGAAAAATATAAAAAATATTTTTAAAAAATAAAATACGCAAACCAAACGGATCCTAAAAACAAATGTAAACCTAAATTGGAACTCATCGTTTATATGAGCTTATAAAATCTTTTTTCATCTAAACCCTAGCTTTTTTATTTCTTCCACTACCACAAAATTCAAATATATTTACAGTGAGAAACACTGTTGGAAAACCCACGCAAAACCCGTTCTCAGCTTTCTTTTCTCTACTCCGGCTGTTTTAATAGAAGAAAAGAGATGAACAAGCCAGCCCCCGGAGACGACGATCAGGGCGAGGTATTCCTCGACGAATCGGATATAATCGACGAAGTTGATGTCGACGAAGAAGGTTTGCTGCTACTTTCCCACTCTCTCGAAACGTTTTCCCAATAATGTTTTCTTACTATTATTTTTGCGTGGGTTAATTCAGATCTTCCTGATGCGGACGATGAAGATGATAATGAACATATTGAGGAACCCGATGATTCCATTCACATTTTCACCGGTCATACTGGTAACAATTTTTGTTCTTCAGCTTCTCACGCTTTAACCACAACTGTGGATAAGGTAGAACTTTTCATGGTAGCTTGAAAGTTATTAATCTCTTGTTGAGATAGTTTATGTGGATTTGAAGTTTAGTTTGAGATCCTAGATCAGTTCCCTGAAAGAATCATTTATGTTTGTTGAATTGTAATTTTTCATAATTTCTCTTGAAAGAAACTTGGTGGCAGCTACTACCTCAATCAGAACAAGTTTTCAAGTTTTTTTTTTTGGTTCTTTTAAATCCTAAATATCTGCACATGGAATGATTCCATCAATATAGAAACGTCGATTAAAATTTTTAAAAAGGGTTGTCTCCCGATGGATTATTACATTTTGTGTTCTATTTCGATCTACATTTTACTACAAGGAAGCAGCTGGCTTTACAAAGCAATAGGCCTCTAGTGTGATGTCAAATCGGACTTGTATTCTTTTCAGCTTCTCTTTCTCCGTGAAGGCTATGATTTACAATAAATGTCCATCATTAAGAGAGTATGATTTACAATAAATGTCCATCATTAAGAGAGTCATACTCTATTCAACAGAAAGAATTTAGAGTGGCAGCAGTATATAAATAGTGAATAAAGCTTCAAAATTCACAAGAGTTTGTAGTGAATCTTAATGTGTTGCATGTTTTACATATTGAGGATTTTTTTTATGTTGATTTTTCCTTTCTGTTCACAGGTGAACTTTATGCGGTTGCCTGCAGCCCTACTGATCCAGCATTGGTGGCAACTGGGGGTGGAGATGATAAGGGGTTCCTTTGGAAGATAGGTCATGCTGATTGGGCTTCTGAGCTCCAAGGTATGGCTATGATACAACATCTAGAGGGTTCGTTCTCTTTGTAAAGCATAAGTTTTCCTCTTCACTGGTTCTGATGAAACCAAAATTGCTTTCAAATTTTTCCCTCATTGTCCACTCACTCACATGCATGGACACTTTTATCCATGTAGCATTCTTCATTCTTCTTCTTCTGCTAAACTTCTTGTAAATGCTTGTGCAGGCCATAGGAATTCAGTTGCTAGTTTAGCCTTTAGCAGTGATGGCCAATTACTTGCGTCTGGAGGTTTTGATGGACTTGTTAAAATTTGGGATGCATCAGGAAATCTCAAACGCACACTTGAGGGTCCTGGAGGTGGCATTGAGGTGAAACTTCATAATACTTGGATGTTAAGTACTCTTATTATTATATGTTTTCATTGGAGGTTAATAACGATGGACTCGTTGCCTGTTAGTGGGTTAGGTGGCACCCAAAAGGACATCTGATTTTGGCGGGATCTGAGGATTGCACTGTATGGATGTGGAATGTTGATAACGGGCACTGTCTTAACGTATTCTCGGGTCATGGTGCCAGTGTGACCTGTGGTGATTTTACCCCTAATGGTACTAAATCTTCATTCTCTCCAATTAAATAATTTGTTCTGCTTTTTCTTTTTAACATCTTTCTGTTGCAGCAAATTTAATAAATATGTATGTCATTTCCCTAGGCAAAACAATATGTACTGGTTCTGAAGATGCTACTTTGAGGATATGGAATCCAAGGAGTGGTGAAAGCATACATGTTGTAAGAGGTATTCATCTGGAATCCAATTGCAAATCTCCTTATCAAGACCCAACCTGAATATGAGTTTACAACAGACCATAAACTTGATCTGAGATAAATCTGTTGACCATATTTGATAGAGGTAAATTAAAGAAGCTAAAGATGACATGCAGTTGGACCACCAATCTTTAAGCATTGGAGTCTTCAATTGTCAAAGTCCATGGTATAGCCTAAAATTTTGCAATACATAATTTGTGACAGATAGCCATTACAGGATCCAAAACAGCTACCTCTGTTACAGTGGACATGTTCTTTAGAAAGTGATCATTTCAATTTTTACCAATTTCGGACAAATAGGGCTGTTGCCAGTAGTAACAAATTGCTCAATTTAAACTGTCCCTTATACATGCTGGCATGCAATAAAAGCTTTTCTATTTGCATAGTTTTATCACTACAAGTCCATTTCTTTATCAGGTTTGCAAACACAAGATATAGCACTAGAATGTTTTGGTATCTTATGCTATAAAAAACAGGGTAGAACAGATTTATGAGCGGTCCTTGTCAGTTGGGTAGTTTCATTTAATTTGTAAAAGGAGCTATTATTATTTTATTTGCACTCCTTTTGACATTTTTTTTAAATTGTTGGTAGTAAATCTTTTCCTCTTCAGGTCATCCATATCATACTGAAGGACTGACATGCTTGTCTATAAGTTCTGATTCAACTTTGGCTGTAACCGGTTCTGAGGATGGTTCTGTTCACATTGTGAATATCACAACTGGGAAGGTATGACTTCTGATAGGCTAACATCTAATAAAGGCCGTATTTTTGGATTTTCTTGAATTTGTTATTTAGCATCTTATTTTTCTACACAATTTAATCTTGGGCTGGATATTTTTTTACCATCCCTTCTTCTTCCTAGTACAACAACCAGAAAGTATGATTGAGTGATACGATATGATTTAATATTTCCTAAAATTAGCTCTGTAATAAGGAATCAAGTTATGGTTCCATATCTTGCACTGAATTTAAACTTTAACATTCTAATCCTTCCAACTATTTTTTCTTTTTTAATTTCAGTTTCAGGGTAGTTTTAAACAAAAATAAGCTGGTAACTTTTTTTGTTCTATTAGTCATCTGCTTTGATGCATAAGTGCAAAAAAAAAAAATTCCCTCCTTTTTCACCCTTTCTTTTGAGGACGTGCAAGTGCAGAGTGGTGATAGGAGCCTTGTAGGACGTGGCTCTTGAGCATAACTAGATTGACTTCTATGGTATTTTGTTGCATTTGTTTAATATGCTTGCAACTGTTGCCACCGATGCAGGTTGTTAGTTCATGGACTTCTCAGACAAGTTCAAGTGAAGGCGATCCAGAGTCGATTGAATGTGTTTCATTTGCACCAAGGTATGTTGATAATGCTGTCTCTCTCTCTCTCCGCATGCTTTGAAAAGGGAATGTCTATTTGTGACATAAGATTGAATTCAGATCATTAAATGTTGAGAACTATTTTAGAGCTGTGAAAAAAATGCTGTTGATACTGTCCACTTCCACCTGACTAGAAAATAATGGTATTAGGTGTAAGGTCTCAAAAGGTAATCAGTTATGTGCTGGCAAGTTAAGAAATGAGAAAGACCACCACCTTTTCCTTTCGTGGATAATGGGATTAAGTAGTCTGTTATCAATATGAAATATTTCTCTATATAAAAAGATTTTGATTAAAGAGAAATTATCCTTTATCATAAATAATTGGTCAAGAAGCATCCAATATAAAAACTTGCTTTGCTTACTTTGAAATTAGAAAATTTTTTATGCTTGCCACCATATCCAATGGAGCGTGTTTTTACCAGTTTCAATGTATCTAGCCTTTCTTAACCAGAGATTTATTGTCTTAAAGATTTTGGAGAATGCTTTGATTTTATAACAATTACATTGTCAATTATTCTGGTCAATTTGAAAAACAGAGATAGAAAAACAATTGGTTTTGGTTTCTAACTTAAGAGATATTTACCACATGATTATAACTAAACCTGACAAAGTTCATTGCCGAGATAAAACAACTTTGCTAAAAATAGTTTGCCCATTCTTGACCTTGTTCTGGCTCATAAAATCAGACAGCATGAAAATGTTAAGTAATAAGAAAGCCTCGCAAGAGTGTCTTGTCTTGTCTGAGAGAATATAGTAAATTGTACAAAAGGGCTGTACCTGCTTACATCTTCATAGCATGGCTGACACAAACACTTGCACCAAGAAAAATTTTTCTATTAGTATAGTATGATTGATTTAACTTTTTGTTTGACATGGCAGCTTCCCTTGGGCGGTTTCTGGTGGCATGGATCGAAACCTGACCATTTGGGATCTACAAAACTCATCGCCAAGGTTCATATGTACACATGAGGTTAGTAGACTGGTTTCAAAATGAAACTCATATTATTTCATATGTGCACATGAGGTTAGTAGACTTGTCTAAAAATGAATCATATTAATATTTCACACGATAATAATTGGTCAGCTACAGTCGCCTCATGGTTAAAGTCACCACGGTTAATTTGGTAAAGTTAAAGGTTTTTTGATCTGGTGAAACAAAAAGAGCCTCATCCTTATTGCAGGAAGGAGTGACATGCTTGGCTTGGCTTGGAGCATCAAAATTCTTGGCTACAGGTTGTTGTGACGGGAGAATACGTATATGGAATTGTTTATCTGGGGAATGCGTGGAAACCTTCAAAGGTCACGAACATGCCATCCAATCCATGTCTGTATCATCCAATCTCGAGTTTCTTGTTTCCGTTTCCATAGATGGCACTGCACGAGTATTTGAAGTCAGAAATTTCCATTAATAAAAGTATGCCTCTAAGATCCTCATTTGGTTACAATTTACAAATTAGTGTGATTGATTTTATCTTATTACAATGAGTCTATACTATAAAATACTTGCACTTCTATAGTTTTTTTTCTTTCATTTTTTTTCTTCTTGTATATTTGTATTGCAGCATGTTATCTTTTAAGTTTTTAAGTGCAGGCCAACAGTAAACAATTATGTAACCCAAAAATAGAGCATTTAATTGATTAATGGATGGATTCGACTAAGTTTATTAATAGTTTGATTTATGGTATTTATACTCAATATTAAATGTGAATTTAAATTCAAAATATTAAATTTCAATCATAAAATACAATTAAGGTATGTAGCTGCAATTAATTGTGTTCATAAACAACTGAGTTTATATGGATCAAATATATAATAATTTTTTAACTTGGTATGAAGAAATGAATATATTCTTTCTATTAATTGTTTTTGAAGAAAAAAGGAGAATTGTTGACATAAATGGAGCTCATAATTTCATAAAGCAAAAATTACAACTAATAAATTTGAGACATAGGTTACATGTTTTATAAAATTAGACAATGAAATTAAAAATTATCGTATGAAATCTATTAAACCTCAAGGTATTGATTATGTAATCTCAAAATTGTTCGATTCTTGCATATAATCCCAAAATGAATTAATAAATAAATAATTTACATACGTCCACACACATAGCATGTGTATGAAAATCTAATTGATTCTGAGCCAAACTCAAATGCCAGCCAGATGTTTATCTTGAGTGTGTCTTGTAAAACATAAAGCATAGGATTTGCAAACAATGGAACCAAGAAGATAGAAAATCCATGGTATCAAAGCAGTTCTGTGGGTACTTCATCGCTCAGGTAGATGTTTATTTCATTGTCTTGTATGGTTTAGTTGGTCCACTCCAGATTAGACTGCAAACTCTGGGAGTTACTTTAATCCTATAAAACAAAATACCAGATACCTCAAGACTGAAGTCCTATAAAAATGCTCATTACCCATTGTTGAATAAAGGCTTTTTTAGGGTTTGAAGATGAGAAAGGCTCTTGCTCTACTGTCTCTTACTGTTATCATCCCTCTAACCTTGCCTTTAGGTCTCTTCTCTTTCTCTCTTGATACAATAAATGATTCTTAGTCTGAAGTCTGATTAGGCTGTTGACTCCTTGAAAAAGTGTGTTTTTTTTTGTGTGTGTGTGTGTGTGTGTTCTTTGCATTTATTCATTAAAAGGGCTTGAGAACTGTCCTTGAGATACTGCTGAATTATATGCTGAAAATGATTGGCATGCATGTTCAGGTGGAGCAAGCTACAAAGGATTTTATGGCCATCAAGGGATTTGCTATGACAACTTCGATATGCTAACAGAACCACATTGCAACCTCGAAACATGCAACAAGCTGTGTGAATCCAAGATGTTTGATAGGCTGTATACAAGGAGATGTTTGGATTCTATCACCTGTGAATGTACTCACCGCTGTCGTCTTCGTTAACAACCCCTCCCAGCTGCCTTTCATGCATGCACGCCAGCACCAAACCCCAAGCCCTTTAAACTCTATACGGAATGGAAAATGTACTACTGTTTTTCTAGCAATAAAGAAAGCTGGCCATGGCGTGCTTATGATTCTGTTGTTTTCCCAATGGCTAATTTGTTGAAAGCACAGAAAACCGGTAGAATAGATAAGAAGTAGCGAAATTGTGTTGTGTAAACTCTACTTGCTCCATGAATGTCATTACCGTTTCAGAAAGCACTCGTATCTGTCATTTCTCTCCATATAATATTGCCAATCTTTAACAAAACCAATTTAGGGTCAATTTGGTTCTGTGAAAATTACTTCCGGAAAATGATTTTTACACTTTCTGATCGTTGGTTGGCAAAAAATTAAGTGGTTAACGAAAAATGACTTATCAATCAACGAAAAATTAGGTCTTTTTTTTTTAAGTGCCTTGCGCTTTTGAAAATCAAAAGACATTTTCTGAAAAATTGTTTGAGTAAAATTATTTACCAAGCTTGAGAGTATAATTTTATTAAAGTTTGACCTTGGATATAATTTTTTAAACTTTGATTTAATTTAAACCAACATAAAATATTATTATATTAATAAAATTATTTTTATTTAATTAGATTAAAAATTTTAAATATTAAATATTAACATTAAAAATCTTTCAATATTTTAAGTTTAAATATTATTAATCTTAAATATTTTTAATATTTCAATAATAAAAAAATTATATTATTATTTTAAACATAAATAATAAATACCAATTTAATAAATATTTATTATTTTAATAATTAATATTTATAATAATTTATTAAATGTTTTTATATTTTGTTTACAAAAATTTTTATATTAATATTTAATAATAAATATAAATAAATAATACTTTTGTGATTTTAATAATTAATACTTTTAGTATAAATATAATTATTTTAATAGTATAAATATTTTTAATATTTCAAAATTAAATATTAATATATTATTAATATTATATAAAAATAAAATAGTAATATTACTTCGAAATTTCAAAAATAATAATAAAAGTAATAATAAATAGTTTTCTTTTATCTTTTTAATAATATAATATTTTAATATTAAATATTATTTTTAAAATGAGGAATGCTAAGTCGCATCTAGACCTGCTCAAGGGCCGGGCTACCCTCCCAAGCCCGAAAGCCCGTTCTAAATTTGATGGGGCTTGGACAAAAATATTTGATAAAAAAACGGGCTTGGGCAAAATTTTTAGGCCCGTTTAAAAATCGGGCCGGGCCTCGGGCTTGCCTTTCAAAGCCCGAGCCCGGCCTGGCCCGAATTATTATTATTTTTTTATTTTATATATACCTTTTTCAATATTAATTAAATTTTTATATATATTTACTAAATATAATATAATTATATGTATATAAAATATTATTGAATAATAAATATGATTATAAATATTTAATATGAAAATTGATATATAAATTTTGACAAATTAAATTAAATTTTAAAGGGTATAAAATAATAAAAAACAAATAAAATTAAAATTAAAATATAAAAAAATTATTTTCTGGTCGGACTCGGGCTTGTAGTATAAAAATGAAAACGGGCTTGGACAGAAAAATCAAGCCCGAATGTCAGGTCGGGCCGGGCTTGAGCGTGTAAAAACTTTATTATTACCTGTCATGGGCCCGGCCCGAGCTCGGCCCGGCCCATGAGCAGGTCTAGTCTCATCTATCATTTTTCTCCAACGCTCGTACGTGCAACAAGCCACGTCATCTAATCTTTTCAATCAAAAACTATAACTTGCTATTACAAGTCTTTTAGACGGTATAGTTAAAGGTTCGTTTGATATTGTTGTGTGTTTTATGTTTTATGTTTTTGAAAATTTTGTTTTGTTTTGTTTTCTTTTTATTTTCAATATTAAATTTGGAAACATGTTTGGATGATTGTTTTTGTTGCAAAACTTTGTCACTTAAAACTTGCTGAAGGGACTGGATAAAGTATAAAATTGTAAGAGTTGGTGGGTTGTTCGAAACACACAAAAAAACAAATTTTTATCACTTTTAAATGTAAAACGGCACTGTAGCCACAAATGGATGAATAGTACCCGTGCGGTAACAATGCCCAAATTACTTCCGAAATTTTGGAAACATCATTTTGATGTTTTCAACAAATTCCAAAACAAGTTGTTTTATTCAGTTTTTAAAAACAAAAACATACTTAACAAACATGTTTTTTGTTGTAGTTTTCAAAAAAGTAAAAACAAAAACATAATACAAAAACAATCCCAAACATACTCTAAAAGCTTTAGAGAATATTATTTTGTTATTTTTGTGTCTAGTTGCAACTTTTAAGTTTAAAAAAAAAAAAAGTTGACTTGGCTTGCTAAAAAGTAAGTGTTGAAGAAAATGATAGATGCAATTGCCCTTAGCGTTGAAGAAAAATGATAGATGCAATTGCCCTTAGCATTCTTCTCTTAAAATATAATTTTTTTAGTATTAAAAATTGTTTAATAAATAATAAAAAATTTAATAATTACGTTAATATCATTTGAAAAAAAAAAGATTTTTCAAAAAATAATCAAACAACAGAAAATTTTTTTCAATAACTCATCTAAATAACGAAAAAATTTTAGTTTTTCAAAAAATATAAATATTTTTTAAAAATTATTTTTCGAAAATCATTTTCAGTGAATCAATTGGACCTTATTATAAGACTTATTACCTGTTATGCTTGTTATAGTAGGTGGTGGGATGGTTTGAGTTATAAGATTGTGGGTATAGTTATTAGGATTAATATCCACACAACATTACTAGAGTTTTTTTTACTTCATAAATAGAATTAAGATGATAACATATATTCTTTAAAAATATTAAAAAAATAAATAAAATAAGACATATATTATCATTTTTACCCCACTTATGAAACCAAAAAACCCAACTGACGATTGATAGGATAATAATCTTATCTTTATTATTATTATTATTATTATTATTATTATTAGCTCAAAGTGTCACTTAAGGTTTTGCTTGATAGGAAAAGTGGAAAAGGGTGATAATGAAAATTTTGCTAATTTTAATAATTAAACTACAAAATAAAAAAATTATAAAATCCAACTATTAAATAATCAATTTTTTTACCTTCATCTTTTTCTTTTCTTTCAACCAAGCAAAGCTTAAGAGTTTTGCTATTGGCCCACGTTAGTAAACCATAAGGGCATAATCTCGTTCTGGTGAGCTACCCAATAGCTAAACAGAAACTGAGAATGAGAATCACGAAGGAACGATGTCGTTTTCTTATCACAGCTTAAAAAACATGTGCTCTTCCACCTTGAAAGTAGAATCCCAAACTGATATTTTTCTCTCTTAATGGCATTTCCGACGGCGGCGAAATCCCAAATCTGAAAACACCTCAATTTTGCATGTAAATTAAACTCCGCCTTTGTATACATTTACACGTACACACGTACGTATTTACGTACGTAAATAAACTATAAAGTCTTCCCTTTTTGTTGTTTGTTAATCATTAGATTGGAATAATTTTTCTTTTATGATCTGAAATACGTATATTTTGTTCTTCTTTTTTTTATAGAATTGGCGGTTTATTTTTTGAATCTTTTTTGAAGAATGAATTTCAATAGAAGTAAGAATCTGCCTCATGGCAAGAGGTTTTGAAGCATTGAACGTACTTCTTACCGTGATGCACTGTACTCCAGAGACGAGAAAGGATTGTATGAAACAGTTACGCCACGTCAGCATTTATCCCTTCCATTCAAATCATGCCACGTAATCACTTTATTGAAAAAAGTCATTCATTTATTACCAGAATCATTAATGAGTCTTTTAAAATAAATATTTACAATATAATTATCACATGTGATATGTAATAAATGAATGACTTTTTTCAATAAAGTGATTACGTGGCATGATTTGAATGGAAGGGATAAATGCTGACGTGGCGTAACTGTTTCATACAATCCTTTCTCCTCCAGAGACAGCCGGAACTATCAGTATGACTTATGTTTTGTTAAGAATGTTTGTTTTATGGTTTTCTTTTGTTTTTTGCTTTTCGGTGTCTAAAGTAAGAAGTAAAATAAATGCCTTTTGGTGTATGTTTAATGAATTAGAATTTAAATGACTACAATTTCTTTTTTAATGATATAAAAATAGATGGTTAATTTTATTTTTGTTTGGAATAGTTATGTGAAATTGTTAATTTTATTTTTGTTTGGAATAGTTATGTGAAATTTGGTGTTAAAATTTTATGGGTTAAATGTATAATTTAATTCCTGAACTATACCACTTTTATCACTTTGGTACTTAAAGATTTTTCGTTATCACTTTGGTACCTAAATCTTACTTCCGTTACACATTTTAGTACCTAAGATTAACGCTGTTAAAAAAAAAAACTAATATGGCATAGATTGTCCAATCAAAATTTGACACGTTGCAATAAATGCCACGTCATGTGCCTCCGCATCAGCTTTTATTTTTTCTTTAAAAATTATTTTAAAAATATCTAAAAATATTTTAAAAAATTCAAAATATTTAAAAAGATATATAAAAATAAGAGCTTCAGTTTTATCTTTTTCTTTAGTTTAGACCTTCCTTTCTCTCGTCGACATCCTCACCTAAATTGCAGACAATACAAGAACATTGTAGAGAGCCATTGCAGAAAAAAAAAATAAAAAGAAATACAACATCAAAACACCTATAAAATCAGCAAAAGCATTCAGTTTTCTTGGTTTTGTGGGTAACAAAAGTCAGATTTTAATCCCTAGATCTAGAGTTTTTGAAAGTTTCAACTCAAGATTTTGAAAAGGAGTCTCAAGAAGCTGGTCAGCAGTTTTTGGTGACTATCTGACACCAAAACACTGTGGTAGACAATGAGACAGTGGAGATCCGACAAACCATCGTCTTCTACCGCGACGACTGTTGCCGACCATCGTGTTCTTCGCCAAAACCCCACGAAAATCTCTAGAATCGGTCTTCAGAGCCCCTTAAACCCAAATCCAAGATTATTTTACCCTAAATCCCAACCTTTCTATATAGATCTCAAACTCAAAAACCAAAAAAATCTCACTACTTATAGAATGAAAACCCAAAACGAAACTTTTTTTATTTTTGATTTTTGCTGATTGTGTATTGAAGTGTTTCTAGTTTGGTGTAATCTTGACTGATGATGATGTTTATGGTTATTGTATATTTTGTTTTTTGATTTTTTTTTTTGTTGAAATTGAATTGGAGCTTGTGTTTTGGTTGTTCTTGGCTTATGGATTTTTCTTTGCTTGTTAGTGACAATTTCATGTCACTCTCTTCAATTTCCTTCGTTGCTCCCCTTTTTTGTTCGATTCTACTCTTAAGATAGAGATTTCTTAATTCAGTTTTAGTTAAATTCAATTTCGAGATCTCCATTATCTCCATTCTCAATTATTTTAAAATTTTAAATTGCAAAGCTAGCTAAATCCAATCCAAATTCTATTATTTTTTTTTTGTTTTCTTCATAAAAATCCTATTAAAAATAAATCTAATCAAATCTTAAAACTAATTTATCATTGATTCAAAATATTTATAAATATTTTTAGTTTTTTTAATTTTTTATTATATTTTAAATATTTTAAAAATATTTTTAGATATTTTTAAATATTTGTAAAGAAAAAATAAAAGCTGAGGTGGAGGTAAATGACGTGGCATTTATTGCCGCATGTCAAATTTTTATTAGACAATCTATGTCACATCAGTTTTTTTTCTAACGGCATTAATCCTAGGTACTAAAGTGTGTGATAGAAGTAAAGTTTAGGTACTAAAATGATAACGAAAAATCTTTAAGTATCAAAATGATAAAAGTTGTATAGTTCAGGGACGAAATTATACATTAACCCAAAATTTATTTATTTGGTTTTCCGTTTGGTAACGGATTCTCTGTCTTGGATGATGGAAGATGAAAGAATGTAGTGTCATGGAATTACATAAATTGAACGGTGACAGCAAGGCAATTGACTGCAAATCCACCTCAGCAGCTAGTATACTGACAAGTGGCAAGGGGAATACCAGCAAGGCAACTGATGTTACCAAGTTACTAAAAGACAAAAAAGAGCTGCAGGTCGTTTGAGGGAGGTGCTACTGGCAGGGCAGGACATGCAGCACAACAATGCAAGGCTGTACGAGATATTCCTGGTCTTTTTACAATTTTTGTAATTAGCAAATATTGGGAATTAGTACATATATATACTGATATGATGTAAAAGATTGGTTATGAAATGAAAATACCATCTTTTCTCTCTATGTTTATGTTTTCAATTTCTATAGACACATCGTTGTTGAATGCAACTCAACCACTGTGTGTTGGAACTGCAAGGAGTCAGGGCATCTTGCCAACCAATGCCCCAATGACCCGGTTTGCCAAATGTGTGGTAATATGGGTCACTTAGCTCATGATTGCCTAAATCCTCGGCTTCCAACTCATAATGCAAGACTCTGCAACAATTGCCACAAGGCAAGCCACATTGCTGTTGACTGTACCAATGAGAAGGCGTCCAATAACTGTCGAAAAATCGGCTACTTTGCTCGTGACTGCCCCAATGAGCCAATTTGCAACATCTACAATATATCAGGTCATGTAGCCCAACAATGCAATAAATAGGGCTGTAAATGAACCGAACACGAACAGATGAACTAATGTCTGTGTTCGTTCGTTTGTTTTTTAGTGCCATTCATGTTCGTTCGTGTTCATTAAGGAGTACATTCGTGTTCATTCGTTTGTTTGATAAGGATTGTTAGTTAATATTCGCGAACATGTAAACGAATATGTTCGTAAACATGTAAACGAATGCGTTTGTGAACATGTAAATGAATGCGTTCACAAACACATGTTCATGAACAAGTATTCATGAGAATAAACTAAATATTAAATATTAAAAATCCTACATAAAGACTAAATCTCACATACAAATTGAAATAATCTAACACAAAATCCTAAATACAACACAACTTAAGTCAACAATGTTTTATTAAAATTGATAATTACTATTTTAAGTACAATTTGTATCATATACATATACATATACATATACATATACATATACATATACATATATAATGTGTGTGTGTGTGTATACACACATATGTGTAATATATGTGTGTGTATATATATATATATGTAAATGGTCAATGGATTAAATCATAAAAATGAAATCTTAACTTATTATGAGACTTTTATTAATTTTATTTTAGTATATTATGTTTAAAATTTGAAACAAAATTATTATTTTAAGTATAATTAACTAATTTAATTTTATAATTATTTTTTATTGTATTTTATTAATTTTTTAAGCCAACAAAGTTATATTGTATAAATATGTTTAAAAATTAGATACTAATTTTTTAGGTTAATGTATGAAAAAAAGGGTATATATTATATAACTTATATAGTAATTTTAGTATTTTAATAAATAACAAACGAACAATAAACAAACAACAAACGAACAACAAATAACACTTTGAATGAATGAGTTATAAATGAACATAAACGAACGAACAACAAACGAACATAAATGAACGAACAACAAATGACACTTTAAATGAATAAACAACAAATGACACTTTAAACGAACGAACAATAAACGAATATAAACGAGCCTGTTCGCGAACAAAAATGAACAAACCATACCTCTGTTCTTGTTCGGTTCGTTTAACAAACGAACAATAAAATGTTGTTTGTGTTCATTCGTTAAGCTTAATAAACGAATATAAACAAACAGAAACCGAATGGATTCACGAACAGTTCGTCGAACATTCTGTTCATTTACACTCCTAGTAGTAAATCAAGTCTGTCATTTGACATGGAAGGCTCCTTCTGGGACATTATTTGCCGTAATTGTGGCTAGCCAGGTCGCATGAGTCATGACTGTGTGTCCATTGTCATATGCAATAACCGTGGCAGAAGGGCTCACCTTCATGTACTTGTTTGATGGAATATCAATTTACAATTTAAAGCTAGTTTTTTGGGTTTAAAAGTCTGAGTTTATTGAGGTATTCTTGAGTTTTTTTCAGAGAGAAGTAGATAATTTCAACCTAGAGAGAGAAACGAGTGAGAAAAGTTGAAAAGAAATTATATATTTTAATTTTTTTTCTTTTTTTTTTTAAATTTTTACATATTTTTTTATATTTTTAAATATTTTAAAAATATTTTTTTACTTATTTTTAAAAGTTTTTAAATATTTTTCTAAACAAAAAAATAATACTAGCATGGTGCCACGTGTCAAGTTTTGATTGAGTGTTTCATGCCACATCATCATTTTCTAACGGTGTTAGTCTTAGGTACTAAAGTATGTGACGGAAATAAAGTTTAGATACCAAAATGATAACGAAAATTCTTTAAGTATCAAATTGATAAAAGTGATATAGTTCAAAAGCTAAATGATACATTATTCCTTTTGATAACTTCGACAAAATATCAGACTAATCTTTCTATTCAATGCACGACATGCTACTTTTGTTGCGACATGCAAGCTTAAGCCTAAGCATCTTTAGATTTTTCAAAGCCCTCTTTCGATTCAGTCAGAGTCACGTGGCTCATGTCGTTTTAGTGATAACATTTTGAATGTGGAATTGGAGCTATACCTTTAAAATAAGGATTTATATATGATGCACTGATAGTGTATAATTTTTATACATTGTCAATGCATCAGAGGTTGACACCTTATCATTAGGTCCTTATATGTAAATATAAATAAATTTTTTTTATTTGCCCATAAGGACTTATTGATGAGGTGTGAACCTCTGATGCATTGACAGTGTATAAAAACTATACACTGTCAGTGCATCATATATAAACTCTTAAAATTTTACCTAAAACTCGACCTAAATAAAACTAAACGTAAACAAGTAGAGGCCTGATTTTTGTACGAATTTACCAGTAGTATATAGAATTATAGTTCTATTATTTGCTATTCAAATACACATTTTATTTATTATTTATTATTTAAAATTACATCTTGCTATTCATGCATGTAATTTGTGTTCGACTGTTCATGTGTATAATCTGTAAAACACGAAAATTTTATATCAAAATTTATATCAATATACTAAACAAAAAATCTTTTATTTAGCTTTTTGCACATTCATATCTAATTCTTACTAAATTTAGTCTGCATGTGTATTATTTATGCTATTTTGTATTATATCACTATGTCTAATCTAAAATTATCAAATTTATTTAATTTTCCTGATTATATCAAGAAATTAAAAAGTTAGGCGTAGAAAACCACGAAGGAACTTGGATCAATTAATACATAGAACAAAATTATTAAATGTCTAGTATTCTAAAATTTATTATGACTAAACTCGTCAAAACATTCTGAAACATATCATTTTCAAAAATGTTTGGAAAAAATTACATTGACTGTTCAATGAAGAAAAAAAACAAAAACGAACGATAGTGATTGAGCTCAGCTTCATAATTATACCTATATTTTTGGAGTTCTTCATTTATTCCTTTTTTTAACTTTCTTATTTCAGAAATCGTCGAATAATGGACATGTGCACAATAGAGATGCGAGGGAACCTGTACATTTTAACTTTGACTGGCGACGACGAGCACCGTCTGAACCCCACCCGAATCGACGCAATCCGATCAGCACTTCGCCAAATCCGATTCCAGTCAACCTCCCGCTCCGGCTCCGCTCTCATCACCACCGCTCACGGCAAGTTCTTCTCCAACGGCTATGATCTCGCCTGGGCAGGCTCTTCACCAGACAAGATCCGTCTGATGTCTTCTAAGTTCCGAGCTCTCGTCGCCGACCTTATCTCTTTCCCTATGCTGACCATCGCAGCCGTCACGGGCGACGCCTGTGCCGCCGGATTCATCTTGGCTCTTAGCCATGATTATATCGTTATGAGAAAAGATCGTGGGTTCTTGTATATGAGTGAAAATGAAATGAATATCGGGCTGAAGATTCCGCCTTGGCTCATGGCTGTTATAAGGTGATTCTTATCTCCTATGAATTATTGTTCGTTATTTTCGTTAATTTCTTTTATACTCTCATTGAACCGTAAGAATTTTTTTTTAAAATTTTTTTTTTGGTGAAATAGGTACTGAATAAAATAAAAACAAACCAAGCGTCATAGAAAGCACTGCTTGTACCGCCAATAGAACAAAACACAGTTCTGGGAAGCGTAATTCCCATTCTGTCCTTAAAATTTATGGATCTAACTTCCTCAGGAGGATCACAAAAAACTTCAAATTTACTTTCCAATCCCTATATTTTAATATTTAAAAGTAAGAAAAGTAAAAATAAAATAGTACAATGATCATTAGTTTATTACAAATTTAATTATTTTGCTCATCTAATGATAAATCCCGCTGGAGCTTTAGTAAAGAATACCATTTGATTAGAGTTTTATAGAAAATACTTTTAATAGAAGTTAAATTAGTATTTGATAAATTTAATAAATATTGTAGAATCTTAAAAACTATATAATAAAATTTTTATATATTTTTAATAAATGAAAAAATAAATTTTACTAAATTAAATCACAATTTTTAAAGTAAAACAAACAAATAAGATAAAAAAAAACAACTTTTATAATTAAAAAACAAATAAAATAAATATAAAAATTGTACAAAATAAATAGATTAATGTGAAATAAGATAATATTCTATATAATTTTATAAACTTTTCAAGAGTAAAGTGAAAATATTAAAAAAAAAAACTAAAATACATGTTATTAGAATTAACACTTTTTGAAAAAATTTTAATTTATAATTTCATTAAAAATCTCAATTTTGCCTTCCGCATAAGTTAAAAACTTTAAAAATTTTAAAAGACTAAAATATTAAAAAAATCCTTTAACATTATCATTTTATTTAAATAAACTCTTATACTTTCATTGCATTCAAATAAGTCCCTAAATTTTAATTTGTGTTCAAGTGAGCCATTATTTCAAATAAAAAATTACATGTAAGTAAAAATAGATTCAAATCAACTTAATCAAATAAAATTCTGTTAATTCGATTCAGTTAAGTTAATTTCGACTTAAAGTCATTTTTTGAGTTGGTTTATTCGATTAAGTCAGGGTCTAAAATTACGAATCAAATTAAATAAATAAATCAATAAATATTTTTTAAATATATTATATATAATATAAGTAATTAAATATTATATAATATATTATATATAATTGATTTTTTATGCAAGAAGTTGGGTTCTAAAACCTGTTCAAAAAATCAACCTATTGCTCACCCGTATAAAAAATTGATTTATGTTAAATGTTACAAAGGAAAGGTTACAAAGGAAAGGTTAAGGACTTATTTGAATGCTCAAATTAATGGTCAAGGGCTTACTTGAATACAAATTAAAATTTAGGAACTTGTTTGAATGCAATAAAAGTATAAGAACTTATTTAAATAAAATGATAAAATTCAAAGGTTTTTTTGTAATATTTTAGCCATTTTAATTCAGGTCAAATACATAAAACCCCATGTTTATATCAAAATGACACTAACTCTCATCTAGTTTCAAAATATTAATTTTTCCCCTTTCACTATCCTTAAATCCAAAAATCATAAACACCAAACTTTAGATTCTAAACTTGAAAAACCATAAACTATAACATTTAAATCCTAAACCCCAAACCAAAAACCTAAATTTTCAATCTTAAATTTTGTTAAGAGAAAAAAAATTGATATTTTGAAACTAAAAGAGATTAGTGTATATTTAGTATAAGTATAGGGGTTTATGTATTTCACCCTTTTAATTCAACATAAAAGAATCTCCTTTCCTCCTCCATTCAGCACAGGACCGCAAATTCTCCGTTTGATTTAATTTAGCTTCAAATTTTCCATTCTTTTTTTTAGGCCAAGAAATTTTCTATTCTTTTGAATCACAGGATTTCGCGCGGTGAAGGAATCATAATTCTTTGCTAATTGTGTTGATCTGTAATTCTGTGGCTTTTGGAATTGGGTTTTAAAAAAAAAATTATCCCAGGGTTAAAAAATTTTTATTCCGTCCAAAAACAATCATTGAAACCTTCTCATCTTCTCTGCATGCTTGTGGCTTATGGTTTTTAATTATTTTGGGATCTGTGGATTGGTTAATATTCTGGTGATTTGAGTATGATTTTGTTTGTAAGTGTATTGAGTTTTACTGGCTTGATATCTAGTCTGTGGTTGGGATTCCTGAATTTAGGAATGATTTTCTGCAAGGGATTGTGAACATGGTTTTCAACTAGTGTGGTGTTATAGATTGTTGTGTGATCTTCTGTGCTTAGTTTTAGGTTTAATTGTTATTCGGGTATTAAGAAAAAACTGGGATAAATTATAGCTGAGATTTTTTTTTGGGGGGGTTCATTTGTGAATAAAGTTGGATTGCTGCTGACTGAGCTTGAATTTTGTTTGGGTTCTGACTCATCTTTTGGGTTTTGTATTGCGTGAATTGGTTTGTATTTCTGGGTTTATGGGTGATTGGAATTTTGGAATGAATGAAGGCCGAGTTGATGAATTTTGTTTGCTTTGGGTTCTTGCTTGATTTGATCATTGAATGGTGTTTTGGGCTTCCGATTTGTGGGTTAAGCAAATTCTTAGCATTACATTCTCCTCAATGGAATTAGAAGCAAAGCAATAGTTTTTATTTTGGCTTTTACCTTAGGGTATTCAAATGCCCTTTGAAAATCAGCACTCGTTTTGGCTTTAGGTTAACTTTTTATTAATTTAATTCAAATTTTTTTACTAATTTTTTTAAATTTTTAGGTTAATTTATTTTTATTAATTAAATATGGGAAATTTTGCTTTTTATTAATTAATTATTATTTAGTATTACTAATAAGAAAAAAAAGGTTCATTAAAAATTAATACTTTACTAATAATTAATAATTAAATATTCTTAATTAATATTTATTAATTAATAAGTAACTTTTTAATTAATAATTAAATAATACTTAATAAAAATAATTATAATAAAAAATATTAGTTATATTTAATTATAATAACTAATAATTAATTTAATAAAAAGGTAAATTGATCTTTTAAACTTATTCCAACCATATTCTTTACCTTAAATCAAACATATTAATAGCAGTTCTTAATATATTTCATTCTAATGAACCAAACATCATAATATATATTATATTTTCCTTCATTTCTATTACCACAAAATACCTATTTCATTCTTCTTCCATTCAATTCCATGAATCAAAAACCACGTTAGCTTTTCCATAAGTTAGATCAAACATACACTTCAATAAAGTTTAGTCAAAATTTTAATTTTTAATTGAAATTTCTAATATTATATCATTAATACTATTTTTTATATTTTAGAAAATAATTTTTTATTTAATGTAGTGTTTTTATCAATTATTAATAACATAAGCTTAATATATTTGTATGCTTTGATAATTATGATAATATATGTGTCGTTGTTATTATTAGCTGCAAGATTGGCGATGCCACAGTGCAACAGAAGGTGGTGCTGCAAGCAAAGAAATTAACGGCACAGGAAGGAATGAAGACGAGAATTGTGGACAACGCGTATTATTCAGTGGAGGAAACGATGAAAGGGGCGATTGAATTAGGAGAAAAGCTGGCAAAAAAAGGATGGAAGGGAGAAGTTTATATTGAAAAGAGAAATGAGCTTTATAAAGAGATTTTAGATAAGCTTGTAGCTGATGAAACTGCAGATGATGTGAAAAAAGATGCACTTGTATCATCCAAAATGTAGCATGGTTATTGGTATCAACATGTTTAAAATAAATAGTTTATATAACAAATAAAATAAAATCCCTCTTAAAAAAATGAAAGAGGTTTGAAATTAGAATTTCTTATCTTCTCTTAAATATTCTCAAATATGTCAAAAAAAGTATAAATAAAATGTAGTTGAAGTTATTTTTCTTTTTTATGTTTCTGTTATAAAATTATAGAAAGAACACAAAGTATTATAAAATTATAGAAAGAACACAAGGAGAGAGAGTAAGAAGAGAGATTTTCTGTAATTCTTCAAGTGTGTTCAATACATGGATGGTGAGCCTCTATTTATAGGTTTCACAAATACATGAATAAAGATGGAAGATGAATAATCACAAGCTTAATTAAGGGAAAGTTATAAACTTAATGAAAGGATAGTTACAAACTTAATTAAGGGGAAGTTATGAAGAGTATGAGGGATGAATGGATATCCATATTTATGACTATTCATAACACTCCCCCTTGGATGTCCATTACTAAAGAATATGCCTCATTAAAACCTTACTAGGAAAAATCCTGTGGGACAAAAACCTAGTGAAGGAAAAAGAGTACATTATTTTTCAAAATACACATGAGATGCTGTCTCATTAAAAACCTAACCAGAAAAACCCAGTGGGACAAAACCATGGTTAAGGAAAAAAGAGTACAGCGTGTATTTACTTCCCCTCATGATTATATCATTTGAGATCTCTAAGTCGACGTAATCCAACATTGTGGACTAACTTCTCAAATGCAGTGGTAGGAAGCGCCTTTGTTAATAAATTTGCCAAATTTTCACTTGAACGGATTTGTTGAACATTTATATCACCATTCTTCTGAAGGTCATGAGTGAAAAAGAACTTCGGTGAAATGTGTTTTGTTCTATCACCTTTGATATATCCTTCCTTCAGTTGGGCGATGCATGCTGCATTATCCTCAAATAAGACCGTTGGTGCCTCTTTTCTTGAAGATAAATCACAAGCTCCTCGTATGTGTTGAATTACAGACCTTAACCATACACATTCACGACTAGCCTCATGTATTGCCAAAATTTCAGCATGATTAGAAGATGTGGCTACTATAGTTTGTTTCATGGAACGCCATGAAATGGTGGTGCCACCACATGTGAATACATATCCAGTTTGTGATCGAGCATTATGAGGATCAGATAGGTACCCTGCATCTGCAAAACCAATCAAATCTGTTTTGGGTAGGTTAGGAAAATACAAACCCATATCCTTTGTACCTTGTAGGTAACGAAGTACATGTTTAATCCCATTCCAATGCCTTCGGGTTGGACAAGAGCTATATCTCGCTAATAAGTTAACAGAGAATGATATATCAGGTCGTGTATGACTAGCGAGATACATTAGTGCTCCAATTGCACTCAAGTATGGTACTTCAGGACCAAGAATCCCCTCATCATCTTCCCTAGGTCGAAACGGGTCTTTATTTACATCAAGTGACCTTACAACCATTGGGGTGCTCAACGGATGTGCTTTGTCCATATAAAATCGTTTTAGCACCTTTTCTATATAAGTTGTTTGATGCACAAGAATCCCGTCCTTTAAATGTTCTATCTGTAACCCAAGACACAATTTTGTCTTTCCAAGATCTTTCATCTCAAATTCTCTCTTCAAGTACTCTACTGCCTTTGAAATCTCTTCAAGAGTTCCAATGATATTCAGATCATCAACATATACAGCAACGATAACAAACTCAAATCTAGATCTCTTTATAAAAATGCATGGACAAACGGGATCATTCTTATATCCCTCATTTAACAAATATTCACTACGGCGGTTATACCACAAGCGACCAGATTGTTTTAATCCATATAAAGATCTGTTTAATTTGATTGAGTAATGTTCTCGAGAACTAGAATAACATTCTTCTGGCAGTTAAATCCTTCTGGAAGTTTCATATAAATGTCATTATCAAGCGGGCCATACAAATAGGCTGTAACGACATCCATTAGACGCAAATCGAGTCCCTCTTTTATTGCCAGAATAATTAGAAAACGAAAAGTAGTCACATCCACCACAGGGAAATATGTCTCTTCATAATCAATACCAAGTCTTTGTGAAAAACCTTGTGCAACTAGACGTGCTTTATGTCTCACAATTTCACCTTTTTCATTTCGTTTTCGCACAAAGACCCATTTGTAACCCATTGGTTTTACACCATTAGGTGTACCGACTACTGGTCCAAAAACATTTCTCTTTTCAAGAAATTTCAATTCTGCCTCAATTGCGTCTTTCCATTTTGGCCAATCATGTCTATGCTTACATTCCTCAATAGACTTTGGTTCAAGATCCTCGTCATCATCCATAACATCTAGCGCTACATTGTATACAAAAACATCATCGACTTCGATTTTGTTTCGGTTTCATATTTTTCTTAACATGACATAATTTATCGAGATCTCTTCATTTTCAGTAATTTCAGGTACCTGACTTTCTTTTGGAATTGTAATGTTAGTCATGTCTAAGGGCTCTTCTGTAAACTCTTCTGGAGTTACAATTTCCTCGACCTGGCCATCTTGAATCTTTGCTCCCTTTCTTTTTCGAGGATTCTTATCTTTGGAACCGACTGGTCTACCATGCTTCAGGCATGCTTTAGATTCATTGGCAACAAAAGGTTGTCCTTCTAGGACATTAATTTTAATTAGAGCATTAATAGCTGGTATATGTGACTTTGTCACTCTCTTTGGGTCAGTAAATGTGTCGGCAATTGATTTGCTAAACTTTGTAAATGAATTATCTTTTGAACTTCTAGTTCGCATTGTTTCGTATGAGGATCAAGATAAGACAATGATAATTCATTCCAACTTATCTCTTTTTCCAGCTACCTATTTTCTCCCCCTAAGGTTAGGAAGACTGATTCATCAAAATGACAATCAGCAAATCTAGCTGTAAATAAATCCCCTGTTGATGGTTCTAAATATTTAATTATAGATCGGGATTCATATCCAACATATATTCCCAACCTCCTTTGAGGACCCATCTTAGTACGTTGTGGTGGAGGAATTGGAACATATACAGCACATCCGAAAATTCTTAGATGGGAAATATTTGGTTCCTGACCAAAAACCAATTGTAAAGGGGAGGACTTATGATAACTTGTTGGCCTGATGCGAATTAGTGCTGCCGCATGTAAAATAGCATGATCTCAAGCAGAAATTGGGAGTTTTGATTCCATTAGTAATGGTATTGCAATCAATTGAAGACGCTTAATAAATGATTCTGTAAGGCCATTTTTTGTATGAACATGTGCTACAGGATGTTCAATACTTATCCCAATAGACATACAATAATCATTGAAAGTTTGGGAAGTAAATTCACCAGCATTGTCAAGACGAATTGTCTTGATGGGATAATCTAGAAAATGTGCTCGTAATCTAATTAATTGAGCAAGTAACCTCGCAAAAGCCAGGTTGCGAGTTGATAATAAAGATACATGTGACCACCTAGTTGATGCATCAATTAAAACCATAAAATATCTAAAAGGTCCACATGGTAGATGTATTGGTCCACATATATCACATTGTATTCGTTTCACAAAAATAAAGGATTCAATCCCTATCTTAGCTGATGATGGTCGAACAATTAACTTGCCTTGAGAACAAGCAGCACATGGGAAATCTTTCGATTGAAGAATTTGCTGGCTCTTCAATGGATGTCCACATGAATTCTCAACTATTCTTCGCATCATTATCGATCCGGGATGGCCTAACCAGTCATGCCAAACAACAAAGTTATTGTGATCTATAAGCCTTTGGTTAATGACCACATTTGTTTCAATTGTTTTAATTCTTGTGTAGTACAAGCCGGAGGAAAAGGCTGGTAATTTTTCTAATACAATTTTATTACCTAAGATTATACTCGTAATGCGAAGGTACTCAATGTCTCCTTCACTTGTTGTCTCAGTATGTTATCTATTTCGGCGGATATCCTTAAAACTCAATAAATTTCTTTGAGACATGGGAGAGTATAATGATTCAAATTTTGTTCCTCCAGGCAAGAATATGTTAGCTCTTCCGGAGCCTTCTATCACTTCTGCACTACCCGATATAGTACTAATATTGGCCTCTTGCATTATCAAATAAGAAAAATATTTCTTATTCTTTAATATAGTATGTGTAGTGGTATTGTCTGCGAGACATATATCTCCACTACTCATTGCAAATCAAACCAGGAGAGTATCTATTTTTTTCATTGAAAATAAGAAATATGTAGAGTATTCAAGAAAGAATATCAAAATTGGAAGAGAGTAAAAGTGTGCTCGTACCTGCTTCCTATGTCTCTACACCTTTATATAGGTGTTTAAGTGGGCGGTTACACTCATTAAATGGGTAGTTACATAATTAAATATATAATTATGTGAGTAGCAGTTACGACGGTTATGTAATTATTGGCAGTTACACTCATAAATAACCAAAACATAATAAAGTATCTAAACATGACAAATATTTAATAATTAGAATCCTATTAATAAGAAGCATGTGTAAAATAAAGTCCAATATCATCTAAATGAGTGGCATCAACATAACCATAATCAAAATCATCATTTTTACAAACAAAATTTGTCTCATTTATCACTATGTTCCCACTTCTGGTGGTATATGTGTTTTTGAAATGACCACCTCGATAATTACTATGTTCACGTCCACGACCATGGCCATGACTACTGGCATGACCTCTGTTTTTTTTCATTATATGTTGCTGCATTCACTGTAGGGAATGGAGCAAATCTAGTTGGACGGGCCTCATGATTTTCATCAATAGCTCATTATTTTGCTCAGCCACAGGGAGGCATGAAATCAGTTCAGAGTACTTCTTAAAACCTTTTTCACGATATTGCTACTGCAGGAGCATATTAGATGCATGAAATGTGGAGAATTTTTTTTTTTAACATATCCTCGTCAGTGATCTTTTCTCCACATGACTTTAATTGAGAACTGATTCTAAACATAGCTGAGTTATATTCACTTACAGATTTTAAATCTTGTAATCTCAGATTTGAGTAAGTAAATAAAACGTGCACAAGCATAGATAATTACGGAGGAGCTAGATAAAAATAGTTTCATTACCGTAAAAAAAAAAGATAATTGTGGTTGATTAATGACCTTACTTGAACAGGATCTGTTCTATAGGCTCGTACCTCTGTGTCCTTTAGCATAAAGGAGACAGGATCTCAAGTCTGGTTGATGAAGATCCTCGGTAGAGGCCTATTCTCCAAATCTCTCACGGGTTTTTAGAGTCTCGTGCTGATAACGTGTTATAAAATTATAGAAGAACATAAAGTATTATAAAATTATAGAAAGAACACAAGGAGAGAGAGTAAGAAGAGAGATTTTCTCTTATTCTTCAAGTGTGTTCAATACATGGATAGTGAGCATCTATTTAAAGGTTTCACAAAAACATGAATAAAGATGGAAGATGAATAGTTACAAACTTAATTAAGGGAAAGTTATGAAGAGTATGAGGGATGAATGGACATCCATATTTATGACTATTCATAACAGTTTCAATTAAATAGAGTTATCACTTATTTTTAATTGTTAATGTCATAAATATCTTTTAAATTATAATGAAATCTACAATGTGATACCTTTACTTTAAAAATCTTCAATGGGGTATTTAATTTATCAATCCATTAAGTAATGTTGTATTCATGTCGAAACATCTTTTGTGGTATTTGATGTGGACAATAAACCTATAATAAGTCACCAATGTAGGCATGTGGCATGCTGCGTCATAATAAAAAAATAGCAAAATTAAAAATATATATATATTTGCTTTTTTTTTTTGCTCTTTCTTTTTTTCCTTCTCTTTCTTTATCTTCTCTTCCTTCTATATTCACCTAAAACATCATTTGCCTATAAACCCAATTTCTAAGTGTTGATCATTGTGCCAACCGCCAAACATCGGCATTAGTCATCACTCGCTAGCGACAAAGTGGCTAATTGCTTCCAAATTTCATCTTATTCTTCTTTTCAATCCTTTTTTTTCCATCTATCTATTTTTTTTAGATCCCATAAACTGTTAGATTTACAAAGATATCTTGCAATCTCGAACTTTTTTTTTGTTGTTTTCCCTCACTCCAACCACTTCTTCATTCCATTATGTTTCTCCCCTTTGCCCCATCTTCCTCCTCTCCAAATTTTAAAGCTTAAATTCCCCAAAACACCCTCAACTTGAAAAATCATTCTCTAACTTCCTCTACCTTTATTGTTATTTTTTAATATAGTGTTTTGTGTTGCTCCTCCAAATGAGATGTTCTTTGATCTTTGTTATTATTATTATTATTATTTTTGGGTGGGGGGAGGGGTTGTTTTCAGGTATATGTGGTATTTGGTAGGCTTTTTGGGATTGGTTGATAATGTGTGTGAAAGGCAACTAGTAGTGGTATAAGCGGTTGAGTTGGGCAAAAGAAGGACTCATGGTAGCCATAGATAGATTAGTGGTGTTCTTTGTTGACTGTTGGTTCTCGACAAAAGGGATTGATAATAGGTTCAGGTTTTATATATGGTGGATTTTAGGTTAGTTTTCAGTAGGATGAGGGAGGCTATGTTTTTTAGTGATGAGTTTAAGTGTTGGCCGATAATGGTAAGAGCGTCAAGCGATAAGGGTGGTTAAGGGGAGGAGGAAATGGGGGCAGAGAAAAAAGAGATTTTTAAAAAATTTTTAATCTTTAAACAATAAAATTTTAAAAATTGTGAAAAGAAAAAATTATTTTTTAAATTTTGTTTTTATATTATGATATGTGGCATTCCACATGTCATTTAATTGGTTTATGTTCATTTCATCATTTTGTGTAGTGATTATTAGGGTGTGGGTATCATATTACTTAACAGATTAATAGATCAAGTGCCATATTGAAAAATTTAAAATAGAAGTATCAAATCGTAGATTTCATTTCACCATTGTTCAATTGATGTTAATGAGATTAATCCTCTTTTTTAAAAATTTAATTTAGTTCTTTCAATGAAAAAAACATATGCAGAAGAATAATCTGACAAACTAGTTTTACATTTCTAATTTAAAGTTAAAAGTCAATTCATCTTATTTCTTTTACCCCATATAAATATGTAAAAAAATAAAAAGATAAAAATAAACTTTAATCCAGGGGCATAATCGAGTAGAGCTAATTTAGTGAGAAGCTCTATTTTGAACTTAACTTGAAACTTGATTTGAATTCAACTCAAAACTTGAGACACGATACTCAATTTGAGCTCAATTAAATTTTATTTTTCTAATTTGAGCTCAACTCCTCCTCTTCATCCTCCTCCTCATCATGAGAGTTTTTATCCAAAAAAATTGGGGTAAGCTATGTAAACCAATATATAAACTCATATTAAATTGTCAACATGAATTTTATTTGAATTCGCTTGATTTGGTTCGTTTTCCAAATAAAAAGGGTTTCATTCTCATAATCAATTTTAAATTTCATTATATGTGTTTGAACTTGATTTAATTTTTTTACAAATATTAAAAGTAAAATCATAAATTAATAACTAAATAATAAAAATACGAAATCTCGATTCTCGATTAGGTTCACAAGTTATTCGAATCAAACATTAAATACTCAAACTTGCTTTGCTCGATAACTTACACTATTTAAGCTCGAGCTCGACTCGTCATAATCAAGTTGAGTTTGTGCTTTATTCGAGTTGCTTCGAATAGTTTGCAAGCAAAAGTGTTCTCATTTATACTCATATTCTAATATTTTATTTTTATTTTTTTATATATTTAAAAGTACTAAAATTAAAAGTCTGATATACCTTGGGAGCTCATCATTGTTAATTTAAAGCGTTTACCTTGTAAATTGTTATTTTATTCTAAAAATTGTGTCAGTTTAATTTTAACATCTATTAAACTCATTTAATAACTTTATAACATTTAATTTCCTTAAAAAATATTATTTTGATTGATAAGCTCCTTAAAAATCTATTTACAAATATATCTTAAACAATATATTTTGTTCTTTTCTAGTGTTTAAAGTAAAAAGTCCCAAACATGGTGATCTTTTGCAAAAAAGTAATTTGAAATGTTTTTTTTAATTTTTGAATATTATGTAATATATTTTGTATTTTTATCAAATTATTAATTTATGTGATTATTAGGATCCAATTTTCTACAAGGTTTTAAAATGAAATTGTTAATTATTATGATATAATGGTTTATTAATTTTTTATAATGACTTGAGTTGATTTTATAATTTTTTATTAACTTAAAAGAGATTAATTTTGAAGATTCTACTTTATTTAAACAATAAATCGCATTACAACAATATGCAAGAAAATTTTTATAAAAAATATTTCGACAATTATAATTTATAATTTCAACTTTAGGATCTTATTCGAATCTTGAGGAGAGAGAAGTATGGTCCATGAAATAAGAAGAATTATTCGGACCAATTCAAATGAGTTTTTAGATGTAAAATAAAAATAAAAAAATATTTAATCATAAATAAAATCCATTTTAAAGAGTTAGTTAAAAAAAAAAACAAATAGACATTTTAAATATAAGTATTTTAATTTTAACACGAAATTATATAATAACCAAAAACAAACTTCCTTAATTACCCTTAATTCTATTACTAATTTTTCAATCTTAAGCCAAACATTAATCATTTAATCTTTAAAAAAGAATTAAAAAAAAAAGTAAAAATAGCGGTTGCCAGCTCATAATACCTCCCATAAAGCCACGCTTAGACTGACAGCTAATACTCACTTCCCTAGCGAACTTCAAGAATTTCCACATCTCTCTTGTTTTTTCTGTTTGAATGTAGAAATTAAACAAAAAAAGAAAAAAAAAACTGAATCAAGGAAAATAATCTTCATTGCTAAAAAATTTAATTAAAGAATTTTTTTTAAATTGGAGTTAAGTTCACAGTCGGTTGTACGTAGATTGTGTGCAACTAAAATCCGATGACAGCAACTTTCAGTCCCGGCCGGAACCCGGGGAGTTTGAGGCTTCAGTTAGGAGCTGTAAGTGGAGTGTCGAGGCTTAGATCTTCGTCGCTCAAGAAGCCGCCGGAGCCTTTGCGTCGGGCGGTGGCGGATTGTCTTTCGTCTTCGTCGTCTTCTTTTTCGTCGCCTGCGGCGGGGGCTGCTGGAGTAAGCTCGTATCACCATGGTAGTCCTTCTTTGGTTTTAAATGAAGCTTCGAGGACGCTTCGGGTTAGTAATTTTGGCTGGATTTAAATTTTTTTTATCGTTTTAAAATTAGATCTTGAATTTCCTCTGTGTATTTTTGTTTTTAATATAATTATGCTTTTTGTACTTTTTTTATTATTAACAAAAAAGAGGAAAAATCCAATAGAATTAAATTTTACTTTCTTTTTTTTTTTAAGTTCACTTAGGTCGCGAAAGGATGGAAATTTGATTTATTGGCAGAAGGTAGAGAATTATGGTTGAAAAGATGGGATGGGTGTAAATTAGTGAAAATTGTGTGATTTACTTTGGAGCTACGCATCATTGTTGCTTCCTAGAAAGTTGCTAAATTGGGGAAAGGAAAGAATAAAAAAGGAATTATATTTGATTAAAAATGATAATGACCAAATGTAAATGCTTGCTTTCTGTTATTTGCAAAGTTAGATTTGAAATTTTAATTCTTTACTATTTTGCCTTTTGCTTGCTTGGAAGCAAAAAGCAAGTAGTAAAAGCAACAACAAATTACAACCTAAGTGAATGACTTGCTAATTTTGCCCTTCTGGCTTTTCTGTAATGAAGTATCTGATGTGTTTTTCTTCATTTTGACAATGGTTTGATTGTTTCCATATTATCCTTGTATGATTGCTGGATTTGCACTTATGTAATATGTCATGTGTTTTGGGATTTGAAGGTAAGATAAAATATTAACTACCTGGTATGTGGCCTTAAACTACTTGTAGGGCTTGAATTTGTATAATGAGGAAAAACCTTTCTTCACATTGTTTGGCTGAGCAATAACTTTTTTATGTAGTGTTGCTTTACTTGCGGATTGCTTCAATTAATTAGGAATTAAAGTAAATTGGAATCTTTTTTTGTTTCTGTATTGTGTAATCTAATTGCCAGTGTTCATTGCTTGGAAAGAAAACTAAGTTGAATTCGTTATGATCAGAGAGTTCGCATACTATCTATAGAGATGTGAAATTAAATTCCAAATTATTGTATTCAAACAACGGTAAACTTCTCCTTTCTGTTGTCTTTTTTTTTCCTCAGGGATCCAAGTGTAACCCTAAAATTACTTTTTTTTTTGTCCAACTTGAATTAGCATTGATGTTGTTGAAACATAATTCTGCTAGTGAAGCAATTCTCAAGTCCTCATATAACTTCTTGAGGCACCGTAAATGCTGAGAATTTAACGTTTATTTGTTCGAGTTTCTTTTTGGAAATATATACTATATGTTAGTATTATTCCATCCTTTTGCTTCACCTGTGGAGTTCATATTTGAATAATATCTTAATGTCTTGTATTTTTTTAGAGTTTCATTTTGGAGTTTTTGTTTATATTTATATTTTTCAGTATTAGACCTTCCTTTTTTTCCTCATCGGGGAATTGAATGTGAACCTTATAATATCAAAATGTCTTGTATTTAACATTGACAGGACTATCTAGCAGCACCTTCAACAACTGACCAGGCTTACATTGTTATTTTAGAGCATACAATTGCTGAGAGAGAACGCAGGTAATTTATTATCTGTCAACAGCTTTTGTTAGTTTTATGTCATTTGTCATTCTAATCAATCCCTGTTCCACCTAGTGCTCTGATGAATCATCATGGCGCCATATCATTTTTACCCCACATTCAATCTATTGTTCTTCTATATAAATTATGGATTTTTAGTAATTAGGATGGGGTAGAAGGCATTAGTGATGTTGGCTTTATAGAAGGTTCTTCTCACTGTGACATGATATAAGTGGCTGTCTTGCTTATGGCACGGAATCCTCATGTTCGGAGGAAAAATAAAAATCGAATATTATTCTTATCGATCGATAAACATATGCTGGAAAGATAATGAGATCAGTAAATACAAGGTATGTACATCAATGCATCGTCAATGACCATTGTTGATACTGAGTTTTTGGCCGAAAAAGTTGACTGGATATGCATAGGAGGGGAAGGAAAGGAGGGAATGTAGGTAGGATTACTCCTTTTCATCATTCTTGTGGGTTGATTTTCATTATCAATAGCTGGAGGAGAGATGATTGCTTATACTTTGAATAGCAGACTTCTATAACCACGAAGAACTTCCGAAAGAGATGGGTTTGTTGAGATGTTTGGTGGATTGGAGGTGTAGATTTAAGTGATTTAGAGGCAATGCCTATTGCTGATAAATGAGAGTGTGGTGATAACTTAAATAGTTTGCTCCAGTAACTGAAAAAAAATTCAGTTGACCGTTGAAGGTTTATGATGCTTCATCCATATGAGACAGTGTGTTGACACCAAGTTTATGCAATGAGTCTTAGCTGAAAACGAGTTTTGTGTACTTCTTCTAGAAACATCCATAAGTTATGTTTGGATGAAGCATCTGGAAATTTCATAGAAATGACCAAACAAGAATATACAGTTTATTTCAGTAACACTTAAACAATTGACTGGAATATAATATTGCAAAGAAAAAATGTAAAGAAGAAATAATACACTATTGTTATAAAACATTGTTCTCAGGTTCATAATTGTTTTACAGTTAATTAATTATTTGATTATTATTGCTTTTCATGCACAATTTACTTATCATTTCCTTCAAAGTTATGTATTACTCTTAGCACAGCGCTGTATTATTTTTATTATTTTTATTTGCCGCTAATGTGGCTATAATTTGTACCAGCCCAGCTGTAGTTGGAAGGTGTGTGGCACTCCTGAAGCGATACCTTTTAAGGTATGCTGTTGTTGCTGTGAACTTGTATTTTTGCTAGTTTTCATTTTATGTGGTATAGGAAACTGTTGGAAAGTTCTTTTAGATTTTGGTATATGCAGAACAGAATTGACATCTACCAAGTACTTATAAAATTAGGTTACCATTAAAGTCAATCTGTAAATATAGGACCTCCATCCAGTTTAAGACTGACTGGAAAAATTTATCAAGACAATAGGTTCCAGGTTTATAGGTTCTATTTATATTGTTCTTTTGTTTTTAGGATTTCATTGTTTGTTATATTTTCTTCAGATATAAGCCTAGCGAGGAGACATTGCTTCAAATAGATCGGTTTTGTGTTAACTTAATTGCTGAATGTGACATTAGTCCAAATCGAAGGTTGTCACCTTGGTCTCGATCGTTAAATCAACAATCTGGTTCATCAACAGCATCAACGTCATCTGCAAGTGCTTCTCCTTCGTTGCCTGTATCAAGCTTTGCTTCTGTGGCACTTGTAAAGTCATTGAATTATGTGAGATCCCTCGTCGCTCAACATATTCCAAAGCGGTCATTCCAACCGGCAGCTTTTGCTGGAGCAACCTTGGCATCAAGACAGTCGCTTCCCACATTGTCATCTTTGTTGAGTAGATCCTTCAATTCCCAGCTATGCCCTGCGAATGGTGGAGAATCTTCGGAGAAGAAAGATGCCTTAACTTTATCTGTTTCAAACTTGTCAAACATTGAGGAGGTTGATGGAATAGAGAGTCCTGAATATATTGCACCTGACGTTTTAAAATGGCGGTGGCTTGGGGATCATCAGTCATCATTATTGTATTCTGAAAGGTAATTGATTTTGCATATACCTATATTGTTGAAATAGTTCATGTTGGCTTTCAATTTTTTGCGTTATAAGATCTGTTGACTATTAATTTTGTTCTTCCAAGCGTTCCTTTTCTTCTAAAATTAATTTGACACTTGAAAAGTTCTATATTCAAAAAACAGTGATCGATCTGTGAATGTGCAAGACATGAGAACACATAATTTCTTAGAAGTAGGAGCAGCTGCTTTACTTGTTGGAGACATGGAAGCTAAAATGAAGGGGCAGCCCTGGAAATATTTCGGCACTGCTGATATGCCTTATCTTGATCAACTCTTACAGCTCTCATCAGTCACAACAATTGCCAATTCTGCTTCTGCTCGCTCCCACTTGAGAGCAATAACAGCGTTGAAACGCAGTAAAGGAGGACCTCGTCAAATTTGGTATGTTCATCACTTCTCTCTGTTAATGCTTTGATATCTTAATGTTTAGTCTCACACTCTCACTTACCATTATATTATTCGCACTATGCATATGGATCCTTTCTATTTGCTTTGATGGCTTTATGTTTAGGGAAGAAAAAAGTACACTTGGTGCAGTTTTCATGCAAGGCATTAGATGTGCCCTTTAACCTTTGATGCACGGCTATAGGGCCTTATCTTTGTTTATTTTCTTAAATACGCTTTAACGTTAAATTTTGTACTATTTTAAAACCTGAAGTCTTGTTTGTGATACTTCAATCATCCTTAGTTAGAATTCTCTGTTGACCAAGCCGCGGGCTGCCTGCTCAGGCCTGCAAGTTCAACCTGTTATGTGTCACTGAGACATTATGCCTTGAAGCCAAGTGTGGCTCAAAAATATGTTATATTATATAAATAATGAATTTTCATTTGAATATACTGTAATATTGATATAATTACAAGCCTTTTTTTAATGTAATTGTTGAATATCTGGCTTGTTGGTAGGTCTTGCCTAGGTTGTACTAAATTAGACCTAACTGAACCTGCCTAGGGCCTATTCTGTCTCTCCTTGCAGATATTGCTTCATATTTCTAATGTTCTACAGACATTGGAATGATTCATGTCACAATAATTATGCCATTTAGAATGCTCATTTAATTGCACCTACAGTTGAAAATGAAAGTCCATAGAACGAAAGCAAGGACTTTTTAACTCCTCTTTTACAATGTTTTGTTAATATCAAGTCTTTTACATTCTGATTCTTGCATTTGATTGTTCCATAGGGATGATTCTCCAGCAAGCACATTCCGCCCACGTGCCCGGCAACTATTCCAGTATCGTCATTACAGGTGTGCAATTTGACATCCTTTATTGATGGTGTATTGCTTTTGTAACTTTTTAGCTAATGAATTTTGCTTGTCATGCTAGTTTCCTAGGCTTTGGGATTAAGCAGGGTAGCTTCTCTTTTTCCCCTGTTGTTAGCAAATACTCCATGTTTAATTTGAGGACATTCATATTTTTGAGTTGAATATGAGGCATTGGCTTACAGCCACTGACATTGATTTATATAATTGTTCTGTAGCAACATTATCTGTGGCTGGCTGTAAGTTACATCTGTTACACATAGCTTTTTGTTCTGTAATGCATAGTGATTGTATTCATTTAGAAGTGCAGTTTAATTCACAACATTGATAGGTTGCAAAGTGGTTGAGTTTATGAGTTTTTTTCTCTCATCAAATATTTTTATGTGCATCAGTGAACAACAACCTCTGCGACTAAATCCTGCTGAGGTATGCGAGGTTATTGCAGCTGTCTGCTCTGAGACATCTTCTACAAATGCTAATACCATGACGGTATCTTCTAGATTAAGTAATAATAGTGGAAAGCTGTCAATGGATGTGGCTGTCAGCGTCCTTATTAAGCTGGTTATTGACATGTATGTTTCTGTTTTCTTCTTTTCTTGAACTTCTTTTGTTCTTTATTGTACACCATGCAATCAAGCCTTTCTCTATCCGTCTCTTTTACTCTCTTTTTCCCCACTTATAGACACATTATTAATGCTATAATAATAATAGTATCAAGTTTATGCATATTAGACCTGGTTGGTTGATGTGCTGATTTCATCTGTAGACTGAGGTGCATAAGATATGCTGAAACCATCCTCATGTAGAGGGTGAAAAAGTTTCGTTTTTTTTCCTGCAATCCTAAATATATGGTATTGTAATGCAATTGGAATAGTTTACTAAATCATTGCTATTTAACAATAATTTATCTGACGAACTATTTTTACATCTTTCTCAATTATATGAAGTTGAAATCCCTTTGGTCATGTTTTGTGCAAAGTTTGAACTGTCACTTCTATTATCTAGATGGAAATCTGACCCATTACAAGAGTTAGTCATTCATGAATGTGACCAGGGGTCTGATCCTGAATTTCCAATATAATTGTTTGTGCACAGAATCATGTGATTGATTTTTTTTTAATTTTCTTCTGTTCTTGTTTTCTTTTAATTTCACGTCATCTGATGGTTATGGTATGGAGGGAGTCACTGAAAATGCTTTTTTGTAGGTATGTCTTGGATTCTGGAACTGCTGCTCCTCTCACTTTGTCTATGCTTGAGGTTTTGCATCAATTACATTTTAAATTTTTTATTATATAAGCATTGTGAAGTATCTTTTAATTCTTACCTTTTTTATGAACTTTTTTACAGGAGATGCTTAGTTCTCCAAGAACAGCTTGTAGGGTGCGTGCTTTTGATTTAATTCTAAACCTTGCAGTCCATGCTCATTTGTTGGAGCCAATGATAATTGATGATAATTCAGTAACTGAAGAAGAGTATTCTCAAGAATTACTTTTAAATAGTGAAGATCAGCTCACCACACAAGACATAAGGAATATAGATTCAGCCAAGAAGTTGGGCACCTCCTCAGCCATTGATAAATTTGAATCTTGGATTTTAAACATTTTGTATGAAATACTTCTTCTTCTTGTTCAGGTACAGGCAGTCTTTTAGCTGAAGCTCTGCATTTTGGCAGCTTTAATTTTATGGATGCTCCATCAACGCTTGTCTTTATTTTCATTTTTACTTTTACTATGCTATTTCATTTATCCTCAATATTCTTTATGGTCTTATGCCTACTTGTTACAGACTGAAGAGAAGGAAGAATCTGTCTGGGCCTCTGCCCTAAGCTGTTTACTATATTTTGTCTGTGATAGAGGTAAAATCTGGAGGAATCGATTAAAAGGACTTGATATTAGGGTGAGTCAGTCTTCCCTGCCTGGCTACCAGTACCTGGAACTTTCAAAATACCATATTATTTTTCACTTTGAGTTAACCAATGAGAGTGTTTTATTTATTTATTTATTTATTTTTTTGTGTGTGCGCGCATGAGTGGAGGAAATTTGGAAGTATCATTTCTTCTGTGTGCACGTATGTGTTCAATATGTGAAAGTATTTCTCCTGTAAGAGTGGCAACATCCGTTTTAAACATCTAAATGAAAAAATGAAACACCCCTGTAGACTTATTGGTCTGCCAATTGATAACATAACGCTATTGCTTCTACCATGTTAAAATTTCTTGAGGCATGCTTTGGCAGTGCCAAGTGCCTCACAAGAAAATTCACACTTTGCTTGGGAAGAATTATTTTCTGCAGCCAATCTAGCAAAAAGTAATCTTAGCATTACCATTCCTCTGAATAATCCTGATGCCTCTTTATGCTGGATCATGCATCGAGCAAATTTTTTTTAAAGTATTGATAAGAGGGATTGCAAAACTGAGAGCCAGTAGGGTTTGCTAAATATGTAATTCAATTCTAGCTTTATGGCTTCTGAGAATATTGTGATGGTTATTTGATATGACTCACTGGAAAGGGAATCTCATGTCTGGTTGGAAAATTGAATGTGTTGAAATAATTTATTGATCATAATTTTTAATATTCATTTGTATTATGCACTCTCTGCATTATATGTTGGAAGAATTTGCCAGGTATGCAATCCAGTTCTAGCCTTAGGTTTTGAGAATATTGGGATGGGTATTCGGTTTGCCTCAGTGGAAAAAATGTGTCATCAGAAAATTAAATATAATGTTGGAAGAATTTATTAATCCTAATTTTCACGTCTCCCTCTTTACAATGTCTCCCTCCCAAAACCTTACTCATAAAGTCTTGTCGATCAAAGCTGACCTAAAACTTTGGTTGGATTTCCTCTTTCAGGAAATCTTGTGACTTGATTAGAGTTGTTAGTTTAAATGGTTTTAGGTTAATCTATTGGAACTTAGTATTGTTATGGCAATATATCTGAGTCTCATTTATGGTCTCTTAATATCTGTTTGTCTTCAGGTTGTCAAGGCACTTATAGAGACTAGCCGCGTAAATTCCTGGGCTGAACTTGTTCATTGCAAGCTTATTTGTATCCTAACAAACATGTTTTATCAAGTACCTGATGAATCTACTACGGCAATCATGAGTACTGCGAGCTTTCTTGTTGATCAAGTTGACCTGATTGGAGGAATTAATTTTATCTTCATTGAGGTACGCCAGATAGTTTGATATGGGCTTGTATAGAAATAAGATTGACTTGATCTTCTGCAGTAAAACAACATTCCTGCTACTACTGGTGTAATAATTTTAACTGTAATTAAAGGATTAATTTTCCTGAATGAAAGAACATATGGACCCAACCCAATATTTAATAACATGACAACCCTTGGTAAATGGGTCACTAGGTATGTGTTCTGTTCCAAGTAATGGCTCGCAATGTGCACCTTTATGATGTTGTTGGACCTAATAAAGATTGGTGATTATCGAATCAATAATTGCATTATGTGTTTTCAAGATTTCACAAAATGTGGTGGTCAACTCAAATATGTACAAAAGTTTTTAAATCTTAGTCCTTTCTTGCATATCTTTTTGTTATATTAATGCTTTCAAAAAGTTGTCCATTTCTATGGAGAAATCTTTTAACATGATTATTTTTTCTTTTCAATTACCAAGTGCAGTATTCATTGTCAACCTCAAGGGAAGAAAGAAGACATCTGTATTTGGTGCTTTTCGACTATGTTCTGCATCAAATAAATGAAACATGCATATCAACAGGAGTTTCTGAATATAGTGATGATGAGATTCAGCCTATTGCTACACTGCTTGCTTTGGCTGATGCACCTGAAGCTTTTTATATTTCTGTTAAGCTGGGGGTTGAAGGCATTGGGGAGCTTTTGAGAAGATCAATTTCTGCCACATTGTCTGGATACCCTAACAGTGAGCGATTAAATATGGTAATGTCTTGTGAATATTTTTGCACTTTTGCCTGTGTTGGGAAAAGCACATATGTTTTTAATGTTCAGATGGTAAGTGTGGGGATGATAAATCAGAAGTGGGCTGCTGATTCGGTGTGTCATGTGTGATTGTTTTTAAGATTCCACCAGTTAGATTCATTTTATATTTGCAAACTATAGCTTTTTTTTTGTGGAAATTGAAAGTGAATCAGGGTACGTGGAAGATCCTTTCTAGCTTTGTAATGTTAAAATCTGTCTTTATCTCAACTATATTTTGCAGGAGTTTGATAAAGTGATATTCTACTAATGAATTGCAAGTATATCTCTGCTTTCTGATTATCTTTTGTTTCCCTTTGCAGCTGTTGGAGAATATTTCAGAGAAATTGGATGCAATGATAAGTTCATTTACTCATTTGGACAAAGAGTTCTTGCATCTGAAACAGATAGCAAAGGCCAACAAGTTTGTGGATAGTATTGAGGGTTCATCAATGCGAAATGAAGCAAAGCTTGCCTGGGCCATTTTACATTCTCTTCTTCATTCTGATAGAATCTCTTACCGCCAAAATGGATATATCTGGCTGGGTGATCTGCTTATTGCTGAAATAAGTGAGTCAAGGAATGGGAGTATATGGTCCAATGTCAAGAGCTTGCAGAATAAAATTGCTTATGCTGGTGTTCATGATTCGTCTGATCCTTCGGATGTGCCTCTGTCTATTTGGTTGATGTGTGGTCTTCTGAAGTCAAAGAACAACATTATTCGGTGGGGCTTCCTATTTATTCTGGAGAGGCTTCTTATGCGGTGCAAATTTTTGTTAGACGAGAGTGAAATGCAACAGTCAAGCAACAGTGATGTTGGCCCTGATCATAGAGATAGCCGGCTTGAGAAAGCAAATGCAGTGATAGACATAATGAGCAGTGCTTTGTCCTTGGTGGCTCAAATAAATGAAACAGACCGCATGAATATTTTAAAGGTATTTTGCTTGGAGAACTTTCAGACCATCTTAAAAAATGTCAGTGATATTTAAATTAAATTTAATTTTGCCATAGAGAAGATGATGTGATCCATCATGGATATTTCTTGGAGTAAAATGCCCCTCCTCTTTTCCAGCTTGTCTTTGTTCAGAACCCTGCTTAATTAGCTGGTCTCATTGTTAATACTTCACTCTGTTTTCTGTTCCTGGGAATCCTTGAAGGACTGAGGGGTGATTTGGTTTAAGCCTTCAGATGCTTATGTAATGCATCGTGTATATGAAATTTTTGTGCACCATTTCCTCATTAGCACTTTATACATCTGTGAAAGTCACTATTCTTTTCTCTTTGATGAACAGATGTGTGACATTCTATTCTCTCAGTTGTGCTTGAAAGTTCCCGATTCAACTCTGATGCCATTTGGAGAAGGAAAACAACAGACTAAAATTTTTGCTCGCACAGATGGAATTAGGAAAACTAATACTGATGACCTTGTATCTCTTCAAGCAAGTGGTCGCTGGAGTGAATTAATGGAGGGAACTGATAGCAAATCTGGCTACAGTGTTAGTAGTCCTTCAATACGTGAGACGGCTTCTATGGCTGCACTATTACTCCGAGGAGAAGCCATTGTGCCAATGCAATTGGTTGCACGTGTTCCTGCTGCTCTGTTTTATTGGCCTTTGTTTCAACTTGCAGCTGCAGCAACTGACAACATTGCACTAGGTGTTGCCGTTGGAAGCAAAGGAAGAGGGAACCTTCCTGGTGCTACTTCCGATATTCGGGCTACCCTTCTATTACTTCTAATCGGTAAATGTACTGCAGATCCTGCAGCTTTCCAGGATGTTGGTGGAGAATATTTTTTCAGGTGATATCTATTTCTTTGCTTGTTAGGAATGTATTTGATAGAAGCTTATCTACAGGCATGCCGAAATTTAACACTTTCTGTATTACCCTTTCTTTCAGGCAACTTTTGGATGATACTGATTCTAGGGTGGCATATTACTCTTCAGCTTTTCTGTTGAAGGTAAGAACGATCTATTTTGTGATTCTCTCCTTTCCTCTCCACCTTTCTCTCCTTTTATGTTCTCTCTGTTCCCCTTTGGTTTTCCCACCGTCTGCTTGTGGTTATGTTTTTCCACTAAGTACTCAAGTATGGGAACTTTGCAGAGAATGATGACTGAAACACCAGAAAAGTACCAGCACACGCTACAAAAGCTTGTTTTTAAAGCTCAACAGGTAACTGATTCCTCAATTTTCAGTATGAAGTCACTTTGTTGCAGTTATGAAGCACGTACATATGAGATCAACTGATGAATATATTCTGCATGAATATTAAAGGTGATTTTGGTTTGAAATTCCTGATAATGGCATTTCCACTATAAGAAACACATCATCCCATTTTCCTTGTCTAATTGACTTTGCATCTTAAAGTTCAAGAAAATAGTAAAACCTTGTGTAGGAAATAGTATTTGTACCAAAATCAATTGTACTTGAATCAATTTCCTTGTTATGGGTAGATTATTTCAGGGTCAGCCAATCACTATGTCAGTTATTTAGTGGATTGTTTTTGCTTTAACTTTTTTATGTTAGTTAACATGACCGTAACATGTGGTTGGCTTATATTCTCTGGTTGAACATTTTATTAGTGTCTGTTTCTGGATGTGCTGATAGAAAAGACAATTTTCTTATAGTATTAATTGTTTTCTGCATTTGATTTACATGTTTTTGCTTATTTTTAATTTAGTACTCTACTTTAAGTTATCTATTGCCGAAGTCTTTGTTTTGTGTGTCTAATTTGCAGAGTAACAATGAAAAGCTTCTTGAGAATCCATATCTGCAGATGCGCGGGATATTTCAGCTGTCAAATGATCTTTGAGCTTGGTTATATTTGATGATTCTTCTCTAGTATATTTTACAATGCACTGCAGTGTTCATTAACATGATGACTTTCCTTTGCTCATGATTTTTCAACCCTGGCAACATTTGGCCTGATTCTCTGTTTCCATTCTTGATGTATCCGTGATTTTCTGAGCCTGCATAAGATGGTCTTAAGTCCTAAATTAGTTCAGAGCAGCAAAATTTGTTGAATTTAGGCCAAAAGTATGAGATTCCAAGCTTGGCTCTCTTGCAATCTAGAAAATTGTAAGCTATGAGATTGGATGACTGTAAATTTCGTGCATGCTACTATATATGCTCCCAGATCCTTGGTAGAAATAATAGAGGTGAGACTTTTTAATGTCTGCTTTCCCTTTCTTCTGTCTATGAGTTGAGATACTATATAACAAGTTTTTTGGGACTTCGTAGAAATACAAGGTTTGGTGCTTATTTTGAGACCTTAAATTGCAGGAATGCCAGGAATAAAAATGGAGTGACTGGAGTTCCTGATTCATCTGCCTTTCGGTTTTGCTACCGGATTGTGTATATCATGGCATTTAACATATCTTCAGGTATTCCTATCTAACTTTAGTCATCTTAAGATGTTTGTTCTTGCATATTCATTCATTTATTTCTTCGTGAGTTCAAATTGAGTAGCTCCTTCTTGCCATCACAAAAGTATTTGAACAATTCTCGTCCATTAATTCTTTTGCTTACTGCTCCTTAACTTCATGCTATTTGCATAATTGTTTATCAAGAAGATTTAAAAAAAAAAATTACCCATTGTATCGAAATTTAAAAAGAGTAGTTTTTCAAGTCACGTAGATGAATTGTTTGTACTAATATTTCTTCTTTTGGGAACAGTTATTCTTGTGCTTTACACAATAGAGAAGAATTTCTGGGCAACTGCAGGAGACACTGTTCTTTGTACAGAACTAGATTTTCCCGTGGCTTTCCTTTTTAACTCTTTACCATTCATGAGAGCGAGTTAATGTTGGCTACTTTTTAAAGGCCATCCTTAGTAATAAAAAAACCTCAAGTTTTAACTGTTCGGGGTTCGATGCCTCGATATCGATGGCAATAAGAACAAAGGATCCTTTATTTTTAGTAGATAGTAGGACCTGACCATAAAATAGGGGTATCACTTTGGATGTGTCTGTTTTTAAGGGGCAACTCCAAAGTGAGTGTTGATTACAGAATTTTGACTTTGTAAATATGTGAATTTGGCTATTATTTCTGGCCTTACATGAGACCAATTGCAAATTTCTGTAAAATGGCTGCTGAGAATTTTGCTTCATATGCAAGTTTTGATTGTTTGATTTTCGAGTAAAACTCTGGTTTAGCTTCTTAGACTTTGTTGTATTAGAGCTTCTGACTCTTTTCTATTATGTCTTCTTCTGAAGAATGAAAGAAATATATTTGGCTTCTTAGAATTATTTTTTAAATAAAATATTTTCCTTTTGAAAATGGTTCAATGACCTGTTTGAATTCTCGTGGACCATTCACCTGTCATATAGATTTAAATAAATTAAACGAGCTTTGAAGTAATTATCATATAGTTGCCGCCTTATTCTCGCCAAAACGTGAAACTTTGAGAGTAGTCTTAATAATTTTTGACATAATATGATAAGAAAACAGATGCAATATATAAATATTAAATATACGTTCGGTGCAATTTAAAAAAGAGACATATTCAACGTGATACATGAATTTTTGAATTTTGATATAATAAATCGCGTGTTTTATATGCAAAAAACACAATTTAAAAAACGTTCAATTTAATATGATGCAAATATGAAATATGTTCACATTGTCAGTTCAAAAAATTGACAAATGAAGTCCAAATATCCTTTCGTAAGTTGAACCCTTTGGTTCAAGAGTTATGGAGGCCCAAACTCGTGCAGTGGGATCTTGTCACTCCCAAACCAAGCGCAAGTTTGGGGAAGAAACTAGCTGGGATTTCAAATTAAATGGTGAATCGTGGAAATATCATAACAACCAAAGAAAAATGTAGGAGACTATACAGCATTAAGCATTGTCAACTTCATAAAAAAATTCCAAAGACTATGCTCAAAATGTCAGTGACATCGTTTCCACCTAAACATCAGTTTTTCTTCTTTCCCCAAGAGAGAACCAGCCAACGTACCTAGACGGGAGCAATTGCACGAGCAAATAGCAGAAGAGGATATCATTTAATTCTTGTAGCTTCCAAGTGGTACTTATCCAAGTCCGCATCAAGATCATCTGCAGATAATCTTTTACCAATCTGTTGACCTGGTCTGCGTCCCCCGGCAAACCCACGGCCGGCAACACCAATGTTAGGTCCATTACCGCCACCATGAACCCATGCCCTACCACCAACCTTTTCTTTATCCCTGTTCAGGGACAAAGAAAATCATGTTAGTTTGAATTGGAATTGGCAGTATCAGTGAACTGGACCTAAGAACAGAGTCAACACTGACTATAATACATAAAAGCAAGTTTTCTTGAGACGGGTTTTGTGAAATTTTTAAAATGAATAAATTTCAATTTTTCAAAACCAGCATTTGATGCCCATCTCATCTCTCCAGATTGTTGCCTAAGTGAAAGTAAGAGGTCAAACAAAATATTCAAGGTATCATTAAGCAGATTTAAAATTCCTGTTGAACCAGCAGAAATAAGTTACATGAACACTAGAATAAGAAACAAGAGACAGGAAATGATTATCAGGCAAATAACTATGAAAACCCTTAAACTTCAGACCTTTTAGAGTCCACATTCAGCTTTCTCAGAATGCCGCTTTTGGTTGGAGGGACAGGAGCAGACATAACAACATTTGCTCCCACAAGCTCAATTGTCATTGGTTTCCCATCAAGTTGAACATTGTTGTATCTCTTAATAGCTGCCAAAGCATCTGTCTGTCTGAAAAAGACTACTTCTGCAGTTCCCTAAAAAATATACCTAAACATTGTCAGCAGCAGCAAAAAATATATTTCAATTTGCTTCAAACTTGAACAAGAGTAGAGATACCTTCGATCTTCCACTCCTATCATAATTAATAGAGTACCTCTTCAAGTCACCAACCTCAGAGAAAAGCACCTAGCAATTCAAGATGTTGTTATGACAAAATGTGACAAATAACTATATATTCTCTAACTTGTTGCAGATACGGCATTGGTTATCAAACAATTTCAATAAATTCATATTCATATTATCATAATGATCTCAAGAATCTCAACCACCATATACCTCAGTCCCATGCATTGATATACTAGACTGTCACAGATTGTTGACAAACACATTCGGCGATATTAGTATAATAACTAGTAACCAACTTCCATAAAAAAGACCGTCCACCTTTCATTCCACCAAAACCACATTATTGTTCGTATAGAGATGCATTTGGCATGTCCTAGTTAGACAGACGGGCTAGAATACTAAATGCTAAAAAAAAAAAATTGGAATGCGCCAAATGCCTATGAAGACATGCACATAATCTAAAGTACAGTAGTTGGAAAGTGACAACAACTCATTACAAACCTAAATGCAGAAATGTAATTCAACCAATCAATCAAAGACAAACCAACCATTAATCACAAATACACTTCCATGCTTGCACTGTACTAGCCAAGTAGTCAAAAATCATTTGATCGAGTACAAGAACGCCAAAAACAATTCCACCCCCTACAAGAACACCAAATTACAGATTCTCCACAACCACTCGATATTGACCTCTATTGTTTCTTACAGCCAAAATAACTAATCCATTTCCACATCCAATGATCACCTAAATCATATCCTTCAGCAGCTAAACGAACAAATCCACATTTACATTTAACAAACAATGCGTTTCAAAAAAATTACTCATTCATCCTTTAGTAATGGAACAAAGACAAGATTATAGCAGCAAACAAATCAGCAACAAAGAATTGAAGTAAAAACCTTAATGTCCTCATTCGAAACACCGTAATCCAAGTTCGATATGTATAGCTTCGCCTCCATATCAGACCCACCACCCGAAACCAACTGTCCCTGCCATGCTGGCACCTGTATTTGCATCTGCATTTGCCGCATTAACACGCGCGTGAACAACACTTCCATAAGCGCGTGGACAAAATAACTATTTTTTTTGGTTACAGACAAATTAACCATTTGAATAAACATCCATGTAATAAAACTAAAATAATTTAAATAAATCATTAAATACACACATTTTAACACCCAAAAAATATATATTAATAAACAAAGTTGATTTTTCTTTTAATGCTAAAATCTCAGTATTTTTGCTTTCATTTTTCTTTTGGAGCAAAGGAAATTACCGGTCTAACCGGGTACGGGTTGCCTCTGAACGGGTCGCGACCAAGAGCACGACGATCAGGGCCAGGACCGGAGAGACGTGGTTTGCGTCTGGAATCACGGGAATACCCTTCGGATCTGCTTTTATTACGGATGATATCGTCGAGTGACATGTCCAGTGAGCTGGACATTTTCGGAAATTCTCGTTGGTTCTGGCACTTTTTTTTTTCCTGCGAAATGCTCTTTAGGGTTTGTTGAGGTTTTTTTGAGAGTGGAAGCCGGCGAGTGAGGGCTTGTGCGGGCGTGATGACAACGTGAATGGGTTTTGCCGAGGTACGAAAATTTCGTTCACCTTGGTTATTTTGGAGACACGTGGAATTAGTGGGCCACTGGATTGGGTCCCGCTTTTGAGATAGTGGGCCTATTGGACTATGTTAAAGAAGCCACTTGGGTCCAAAAATTAAAGAAAACATTTGTAATAAATTAATATAATAACAATAAAATGAAATATACAAATTTTTAAATCTTAGCACTTATGATAGGAATTATAACAAAAAATTCAAAAAAAGGCAAATCTCATCGAATTAAAATTAAAGCATATATATGTTAAAAATTATCTCTCTCATTTAATTGAATTATTTTACCAATTGAATCATTGGATGATTGAATTATTTAACAACAAAATCCATGCATGAATATGGTAGCTTTGGGATATATCAAAAAAGTGGAAAATTAATTTCGGATAATAATATTCAATTGGATATTCAATCGGATCATAATATTCATTTGATTTTGATTCATAAATTATTTTTATTTTTATATTATATTTTTATTACTAATTTTAAGTAAATAAATTAGAAATAATCTTAAAAATCAAAATTTTTAAAAAATTTAAAACAATTAACGAATTGATCTCATAAAATTTTCTATAGATACCTATTCCATTTAATTCATTTTCTAAAAATAAATATACTATTCTTTAATCATTTTTTTAATATCAAACCGAACCGACATCATCTTTAAAATATTCCTTTTCACATGAATTTTCCATTGAGCTTCCCTTTTACATGTCGAAGACTTGAAGTTAAGCCTTTCTTTTTGGTTGGTTGATAACGAAAGACAACGTGACAGATGGGAAATGTATTTCTTTATTAAAAGCCATCACTTTTTTTTACAAAATTTGCAAAATATAAAATTTTGACAATTTAAAAATTATACGTGTTCAGCAAAATATAAAAATATTGTTAGAGAAATAGTCTGATATTTTCGCTTCTTAATTTTTTTTTGTTTTATTTTTATTTGTAAACGTATGTATAAAATTGAAATTATAAAAATTTTGAATTTCTTTTCATTAATTTTTTACATTAAAATTCTTTTTTAATAATGATTTTTTTCTATAATAGTTTTGACGGAGTACCTTTATTGTAATTTCCCCTAAAAAACTCATGGATAGTTTTATGAGAGTTTTTAAATGCAGTCGATCTTTCAATATATGCAACCTATTTTTTAATAAAATTATTATTTTACTCATAATTAAAAATGCTCATAAACTTGAAAGCTCATGGAAGAAAATTTCGGTGAACTTTAAAAGGTTTACGCTTTTAAAGGCTCACGGAAGTAAATTTTCGTAAGCCTTCAGAGGTTCACCGAAATCTTCTTCCGTGATCTCCAAAATTGAATAAAAAAAATTAATAAAGCTCACAAAAGTGAATTTTCATGAACTTGTTAAGGCTCACGGAAATTTACTTCTGTGAGCTTTCAGAAGTTCATGGAAATTTTCTTCTGTGAACCTCTTAAAATTCACTAGAATTTCTTCATGTGAGTTTCGAAAATTCAAAAAAAAAAGAGTATTTTGGATAAAAAAATTTATTTAAGTTGTATTTAATATTTTTTGGTTGTATTTAGAATTGTCCTAGTTTTATTTGTGACGTCAATAAAATCTCTGAGCACGTAAATTAATAGCCAGATGAAGGGTATTTCCGTCATAGAAAAAGTTACGCCCGCCTCTTCATTCTTTCCCACCTTCACAATTTTCCTCCTCTACAACCCGTTTCACCGTAACGTTGAAAAAGACCGTTTCCTCCTTTCGTTTTACTCTGTATTCAAAGTGAGGAGAAGCTCAGAAGTCAGAAGAAAAAATATTTTAGTCTTTTTCAATTAAAAAATTGATGGAGAAGATCGATGAGCTTAAAACCAAATCCATGGCTTCAAATTCAACGAATGCAAACCCCAGCAAAGACATCGAAGCTTCTAAAACAAGGGAAGAAGGCGAGCTCTCCGATTCATACGACGAAGTATTTCCTCTCTCCGTAACCCTAATTTCCATCTCATTTGCTTGCTTTTTCTTAGCTTTCTTTTGTTTATAATTCTTGCTTTTTTTGGCTGCTTAGGAATTATAGGAAAGTATTACACGGACGAATTCTTCGTAAAATTTTCTGATATACTGTGCTTGTATGTAGTTTTCTTTATTTATTTTAATTTTTGGTGTTCTGAACTTTTGATTATGGGATGATTGTGTTTGGTTGCTGAGAAATCGAAGGAAAGCTAAGGAAAGAAATAATTTGGTTTATTAGGATCTCAAATAAAACGATTATGAGGGCTGGATTCATCTTTATTCTCTAGTATATCCTTTTTGGTGATTTAATGACAATATATATGTATATTTTGCTTTTTAAAAGCTGGCTAGGTCCTATTGCAACCGTATTTATAATTTTTAGTTTTAATTTTTTTTATTTTTTACAAATTTAGCTCACAAATTGTTGTTGCATTGTAAAATCATTGAAGCAGAGGTTGAACTTTCACTGAGGGCCTTGTTTTATTTGAAATTTACTAAATGTTTGACTTTTTACTCTACTAAATGCGTTTTTTTTTTTAATCACAGGAAAATCTGGGTTGCTCCACTGCACAATCTAGTGGTACTGTTGCCCCACCTTTGGGGCCTAATTTGGCACCTTCCACAGTCAAATCTATATCCCCAAATCTGGCGGGTAAGTCTTTCTTGTAATCCTTGTTCAGTGTCTAGATTCTTAAGTAGATTCAATACTTTCGAGATATTAAGAGCTTACTTTTGTTGCAATGATAGACACAATGGAGATATTCTGTTTGTATGCCAAAGTATCAAACAAATGCATAAATTTACTGTAAATTTAATCAATGCTCTATATGGTTGCTATTCAATGGTAGTTATAGAAACTTATTAAAGGGACATTTCTAAGTCTGTCATCTGTTTAGTTTTTCTAGAGATTTTGTTTTACCTTCTACTGCTCTCTGTTACAACATCTGGAAACTTAAATGTCTTTTACATACTAATTATGGGGGTGGTTTCAAGATAGGTTGTTTTTCCCGATATTGTGCAAACATTTAAATGCATCTGTTTCTGAATTTTAATATTGTATATTGTATATCTTCTGTTTTATAGAGAACACTATTGCCGGCAATAATTTTGCCAGCACTGTTGATAGTCAACAATCAATTCCAGCAAAGAGTCAGAAAAATATTGAGAAGAATCGGTTGCTATTTAAATCCACTAATCCAAGTTGGTATGCACCTTCTGGAGGCAGCAATAATCTTGTTATATGCTTCTCAGATGGTGACAGTGGTAGTGACTCTGAAGAGTGCAGCCAACAAAAAACAGTTGAAAATGAATCTAACTCAACTAGGGATGGTAAAAAGAGACACCCTACTTCATCTGTACCAAGGTTGAACAAGTTAAGCCAGACTTCCAGAAACGTAACCAGAATAATTCCCAAGAAACCTTTAAGCCATACGTTTATCTCATCAATGACCAAAATTAATGGCGGGGCCAATTCCAGGGTTGCTGGTCCTTCATCGGTTGATCAAGGGTCACGAGTTAGATATGTTCATCCCCACAACAAAAGTTCGGCAAGCCTAGATCTTGTTTCTGATCAAGGTGTGGGTTCCAACAATAGTGAACTACAGGACTTGAGGCAGAAGATTGCACTCCGTGAATCGAAGCTGAAGGCTGCCCAGCAACATAAAGAGATCATTTCAGCTTCAACCATGAACCTGGACAATGATCCAGGAAGGAAGTGGATTCGAAATTCAGTGGATGCTGGTTCTATAGATCTGAAAGAACCAGAGAAGAAACGCTTGAAAGTCAGTGAATCTAATTTTACCCATTTAAATCCAGATGCTCAACAAGTGGTACATCGTGTAAAATCTAATTCAGTGTCAAAAGACCAAAAATTGGAGACAAACAATCTGCGGAGCAAGGATATGGTTGATCATAGCAAGAAAGTAGCACCAACAAGCAAAGCCAAGCCAAGCATTAAATGGCAAAAAAGAGATGATAAGCTTGTTGATGTTTCATCAGAAGATACATCTAAAGTGGTGAAAGATGGTGAACAATTTCTTATCTTCTTTAAGTTTTATCTTATACCGTGCCATAAATTCTCTGTCTGATAGGGTTTTTTCATTCTGCAGGTGTTGACATGCATAAGAATTTGAATCAATCCAAAAGGACCAGTAGGCAGGTGGATCCGAGTGTTTTGGCAGACCAGACTGCATCCTTAACTAACATAACTGCCAGTGCTTTGCCAAATAACTTGGTAAGATAATGCTTTGAGATTCTCATTACTCGATTTTTCTTAAAATAAGAATACTGGCAATGTATGGTTAACGAATCAGATCTCTTTTCCAGCCTGCTTTAATATTGTATTTGTTATATTCTGCATTTTTTGTTGTTCTATGTTGCAGTTGATAGCCTTGCTTCATATTATATGTTCATGTCAATGTGCTTAAGATTTATAATGTTCTATAAATATGGTGGCAAAGATCATGTTACAATTATGGTGGCAAAGATCTTGTTACAATTATGGATAAACTAAACCTTCCAGCTCCTCCCGTGAGTGTTTTGCATCATCTACTCGTGTGGAAGAAAGCTGTTGATCGTCATTTTTTTTGCAGTTGGTTTTCTAAGGATTATCTGATTAGTGAATACCTTGTTGCAAAGTTTTCATGCTAAATTATGAATAGACAAATTTGAGTTTTATCTTCATAAAATTGGAATAATCTCAAAAAATTCAGTTTCCAAATGATTGCCTTAAAATAAGCATCTAATTTTTTTTTTTGCGTAGTAATTAATAGTGCTGCAACTTGCAGACTAACATGGAGTTAAATCATCCAACTCAGTTTGGTTTACATAATCCACCAAGTTCTTCACCAAGCAAACAAACGAGAGAACTAAATTTTTTGAAAGGCAACGATTATCGTGAAGTCACATCTGGTGATAAGACACTTGAGCCCTATTTCAGCAAAAAATGTCAGGTCTGTTTTGTGGTCTGATGATATAATACTTGAACTTTCTTTGGCCTCCTTGTTCCTATGCTAAGACCTGGTTAATCATTGTATTTCAGAGATCTCATGATACAGCAACTCAGTGGAACTGTTTGAGTAATGTAAATATCTCAGGTCATAGTAATTTAGATGTAAATATGCATTCTTTAGTTGAAATTGAAGAAAAGCTGGACAAGGAGCTAGAGGAAGCCCAACAGCACAGACACTTTTGTGAAATTGAAGAAAGAAATGCTCTTAAAGCTTGCAGAAAAGCTCAGAGAGCTTTGATTGAAGCTAATGCTAGATGTACAGATCTTTATCGTCAAAGGGAACTTTGTTTGGCCCGCTTCAGGTCTTTTATTGTGGATGATTCCAGTTTATTGTGGTCCTCCCGGCAACATGAACACACCGGAATTGGATTGGATGCCTCAAACAATGTACCTAAAAATATGGATCTTGTACCCATATCAACTCATAGACCACAGCCTGACTATGATGGTTTTAATCAACCACGGTATGATCCAAATATCCAATTTAGCAATGTAGCTCCTCGCAATATGTCTCTCCAGCATGACAATGGACAAAATTTGGGTTCTGAACCATGCAGTGAGCCGGATGCTAGTACATCAGAGCCATTTCCTCGTAATAGCAACAATGCTGCAAATAGAGTAAGATCACCGTGCAGTCCAATTTTTTCAGCAGATGAAGATGAAGAGACATCTCTAATGGACCATGATCCTGTTCAACCTCGTCCTGAGTATCAGCAAAAAGAGCAAAATTCTGAAGTAATTCAAAAGAATGCAAATAATGAGTCTAGTAATCAGGATTCTTTGCTTCTTGAAGCAACATTGAGGTCTGAACTATTTGCACGGCTGGGAATGAGAACTTCATCAAAGAACATTGATTCATGTTACCATGGAGAGCCTTCTGTTGAACGAGGGGCAGAAAATGATGTTGAAAGTGAAAAGACCCAGATGAGCAATGGCAGTGTTACAGAGGCAGGAAAAAAACATCAATTCGATATATCAGGTAACTTAATTAAAAACACTCTAGCAATCCTCTTTTTGGTTTTATTGAAATAATAATTGTCATTCCATGATTGAGGCCCTGAAAAACCAAATAAAGTTATAGCAGAAGCTCTGGTGCAGAATGAGAGCCAGCACCATGAAAAAAATAATATTTCAAAGTTTCTCTCTGCAGCTAATTTGGAGGACAACGGATTTTCAATTGGATGTCACTGTTTGGCAACATCTATAATATTTTCACCTTCTTCCACTTTGAGGAGTGCAATTGGCCTTTTGAAGGTCACGTCCCCTGTCAGTAAAAGAGAGAATCATTTCTGCAGTGAAGAGGGTGCTTATGTCAACTTTGACGAAATTGAGTGGTCTGGTCATATAGCAAACTCTTTAGAAGAGGCTGTTCAGGGTTTATCTGTGAAAGAAATGGGCTCGTATATGTGCACTTTTGCAGTTGACCCATTTTTGCCACTCTGCATGTATGAGCTCCGAGGAAAGTGCAACAATGATGAATGCCCCTTTCAACATGTTAAGGACTTTTTGAAGAGAAATACGTCTCAGAATGCACATGATGATGCTGACAGTGCCGGTACAAATACTTCTATGACAACTTTTGAAACCTGTGATTTGTTGCTTACCTTATTGAAGTCATCCTTTTGCAGATAGTCAGCTTGGTCTGACATCATGTCAACAGCGAAGTAATGGTGCAACAAAACCTCCTAAATATCATGATGTTTTCATATCACCAACTTATATAGTAAGCTTAGATATTCTGAAAGCTGATTCACATCCACACGAATCTGTTGCGACTTGGGGAAATGCTCACTGTTGGTGGAAGTGTTTTAGTATTTGCTTAGCTTTATCAAGTTTTCTCCAGAAATATCTACCAACAGATGAGCCTTTCTTGGATGGAGGTGATGGCCGTATCGAAGTGCATGGCAGCTGGAATAGGCAATACTCATATTTCCAGAGTAGAAACGGAATAGTGGTTTGTAATTACACTCCCTGTGTTATTTCTATACTCAAGTTTTGCAGCACATGATTACAACCGTAGGTGAATCCCAACTTTTTATTTGCTATTTATTAATTATATATATAATCCTTATTAGAAGTTAAAGCATGTTCTGATTAAGTGTCACCTAAGTACATGCCTCGCATGAATATATGTGCTTATCTTGGTTATTATTGGCCAATGTTCTCTTTGCTGTCTTGCATATTTTTTTTTTGGTTTGAGCTCTATGATCTTTTTCTTTGGTGAATTGTAGTTTTACAAACTTCTGGCCTGATATTTGTGCTACAGACTCAGGCAACTTTAATCCATATATTTTCCCCTAAATTAATTTGTTTGCTTTCAAATTGTGTTGTTTAAGTCAGTACCTTGTACGGTGAGCATAGAGCTGACTTTTCTTTTATTTTTTTATTTATTTTTGTTAATAATCTTTCATTAATTGTTAGATGTGAGGAAAGGCTATATAACTGATGTTATGTTTTCATGTTTACATTATTCAATTTCCTATGATTATACTTATTAGTCTTGTCATAGGAAAACCCTGGCGCTCTCTCCAACATGGGGGAAGACAGTGCCTCTTGTAATTTGTTAGCTTTTAATCACTGCTTGCTTTCATACATATATGTTTCTATTTAACGCCATGATATATTTATATTCTTTTTTCTGTATTACAAATGACAAACTGGCATACTGTATTATTTAAGTCCATATTCTAATTTGGACACTCCTTTATGATGTGTACTCAGAGTAAACTCAACCAAGCTTTAGGTACAGATGCCCAGTCCTTGGAGATGGCTTTGCTTATCCTCAACCAGGGGGTTAACAAATTGGAGGGTATGAAAAAGGTAACCTTACAACCTGCAAGACAAACTTGTGGTTCATATTCACGTCCCACCATTTCTGTTTCTGTCATCAACTCCCCCTTTTTAAGTTTTGCAGGCTCTTTCTTTGCTGTCACGAGCGCTTGAGGGCGATCGAGCTTCAGAGATTCTCTGGATGGTTTATCTGCTTATTTATTATAGCTGTATGGCATTCGTTGGGAAGGATGACATGTTCTCTTATGCGGTATGTAATTTCATTTGCCTGGTTATAATAATTCTGTGGAGCCTCTGAATGTCAGGGACCATTTTTATAGTAGGTATGCCATTGGTTTTATTGTAACTTTATGCTAACATGTAGAGGTTTCCATGAATCGAGCTTTGTTGGTTAGCCTTTCTAATGGGAGCATATACAGGCACTAGCATCTAAATGCCTGTAGGAACTTTTTGGTTCTCCAAAGAAGTGCTCTTCATTTGGAAATTAATTACATCACCCATTTTCTTATACGTGCTATTGATATCTTTATCAGCTGTTTCAACCTGCTTTTAGTGCTTCACTATTTTCTAATGGTATATTATTTCTTTCTCTGCTGTGGGGGGAATGGAATTTGAATATTGCTTCTGAAAGAAATTACTTGTCCATTCATGATGCATCTGTGGACTTCTTGTGGTAATATTGGGATTGGGATTGAGTGAGGGGTTGGGGGCGTAAAAGAATATGTGTGAAGACTGTTATTATGCATTTTATGTGTGAGTATTTTTCCTCATGTCACTCTTTTCAGTTTGCTTTGGGTCTTTCCTCTTTTGGTTGCTTTCTTGCCATCACTCTCTTATGAATTGGTGTATCTGTGCAAATACATGTATTATGTTCTTTTGAATATTTATTCTTTTAGTATTACAACTTGCTTTGGCATTAACCCTGTATATTCCTACTTAGGCAGCACTTCTCATCTTGAGTATTCCTTTTTCTTTGTCTCTCTCACACACACAAACCAAGCACATATGAATGTGTATGCGTGATACAAAAACATATAGACATGCATCCTTGTTATTCCTTTAGAGAATTGAAATGAAGTTCAGACCTTTTGTTTGGGAATACTTCTTCTCTTGGTCTTCAGGTCAGAAACAATGAAGGATCATATGAACTTTGGCTTATGTACATCAACAGTCGAAAACAACTTGATGATCGGTTGGTTGCATATGATGCTGCACTTTCAGCCCTTTGCCGTGGTGCATCTTCCTCTGAAAAGGATGTAATGCATACTAGTGCGTGCATCCTGGACCTGTTTTTGCAGATGATGGATTGTTTGTGCATATCCGGGAATGTTGAGAAAGCCATCCAGACAATATATAGACTCTTACCTGCTACAAGAAATTCTGATGGGCGTCATTCTCAGACATTTACTGATATGCTCGCATGCTTAACAATTTCTGACAAATGTGTATTATGGGTTTCTTGTATTTACGTGGTTATTTACAGGAAGCTGCCAGATGCTGTGCTGCAGCGGTTAGAGCGTGAGAAGGAACTCCTTCCAGTTGAATGGCCCTCTGTTCATCTGGACAGTGATGAAAAGAAAAGGGCTGTGCAGTTGTTAGAAATGGTAGTAAGTCGTGTTGAGTCATACATCAATATTGAATCATTTAAGAGTGAAATTGATTTTAGATCAGCACAACTTTTTGCTCTGAATCACATTAGGTGTTTGGTGGCACTCGATAGCATTGAATGCAGTCGAAGTTTGTTGGAAAAATACATAAAGGCGTACCCATCTTGCTTAGAACTTGTTCTAATATCAGCACGAGTGCAAAAATATGATTCTGGGAATTTGGGTTTTATCGGGTTTGAAGAAGCCCTTCATAACTGGCCAAAAGAAGCCCCTGGAATTCATTGTATCTGGAACCAGTATGCTGAATATGCCCAGCAAAATGGAAGACCTGATCTTGTGAAAAAACTCATGACACATTGGTATAACTCGGTTTGGAAAGTTCAGTACCCTGAAAGTGAAAATTTGAATGCTCCAGATGGTGTGAACTTATTTGTCTCTCAGGAATTGGGTTCAACATCAAAGCCTGACTTTTTGGTACCTAAGTCTAACAAGATGGATGTGATGTTTGGATATCTTAATCTCTTTCTTTATAACTTTTTGCAGAATGATCATGTTGAGGCCCACAGAGCCATTGACCAGGCACTGAGGGCTGCTACTCCCCTGGGCTTCAATCATTGTGTAAAGGAGCACGCCTTGTTTTTGCTTAATGACGAGTCTCAAAAGGAAGGAGTTCCTCTTAGTTGGCAGCTCAACACTTTGAATACGTATTTGGATACTGCCCGATCTTTCTCAGTCTCTGAGCCACTATCTAGACATTTTATCAGCAAGATTGAAAAGCCAAGAGTCCAGCAACTTGTTAGAAACTTTCTGAGTCCAGTCTCATCTGAGTGTTCTCTTGTGAACATGGTTCTTGAAGCATGGTATGGCCCATCACTTCTGCCCCAAAATTTAACTGAACCAAAGGATCTAGTTGATTTTGTGGAAGCTATCTTGGTAACAGTACCATCCAACTATGAGTTAGGGTTTTCCGTGTGTAAGATGTTAAGCAAAGGTGACAGCTTTAGGGATGTTTCTCCCAGTCTTCTGTTTTGGGCTAGCTCAACCTTGATCAATGCCTTCTTTCATGCTATCCCAATCCTGCCCGAGTTTGTATGGGTAAAGGCTGCAGATGTACTGGACAATACTCCAGGCATTGACACGATACTTGAGAGGTTTTACAAAAAGGCTTTAGCAGTATATCCATTCTCCCTCAAGTTGTGGCAATCTTACCACAATCTAACTAAGATCAAAGGAGATGGGAATAGTGTCCTGGAAGCAGCAAGAGAAAGAGGTATTGTACTTGACTGAAGTCTTTAGTGTATGATGTTAAGGTTGCTATAGTCTGTCTGCATTTGCCTAAGCAAAGTATTGGCCAGTTTTACTTGATCTGATTCGATATTAGTGAAATTTTTCGGTTCGGCAAGGGTAAATATTGAGCCAGTTCTTCTGTAACACAGTTAGGAGAGATGGATGTGAAAGTCGGAGACGCAGAAATACACAAACTATAGGGACAAAATGAAATAGGTTTTTATGTTTGATGATTTGATGATTACTGAATAGGTGGAGGTTTCTTTTGTTAGATGTAAACCCCATTTTTTGTGCTTCTTTTGCCTCACCTTTAATGTTGCTTTTCTTCTTCTTAATCAACTGTAATTACCCATATTTTGTACTCATTCTTGTAGTTGAGTAAATTTTTTTTTTTTTTTTTAATTTTCAGTTGCTCCTTTTCCTCTCTTATCTCGTCCTTTTGGATGTTTTGTTTTCTTTAACTGCCTTATAAGTCTTGATGGGGTTTGGTTGGATGTAATGCGGATGAGCACGAGCAGGAGGAATATTAAAGATTAAAATATTAAAAGAAAAGTTTATATTGGTATATAAAATAATAATTCATGTGCTATATATTATCAATTAATCATAAAATATCATTTTATTAATAAGAAAAATTAAAAAATATACATTTTTTTTAGAATAAGTTTTGAATAAAGTTTTTAATTTATTTTTAAGGTTTTATATATTTTAAATTTTATTTATTAGCGAAATAATATTTTATAGTTAATTGATAGTTATAGAGATTATAAAAAAATATTACTTCTCCAAAATTTTCAAATAAATTTTTATTATTTTTTGTTATATTTAACCGCGTTTTTGAAGTTTTATTTTACACAAAAATCATAAATTGTAATAAAAATAATTTAAAATTTAATTATATAGAAAAACATTTTAAAATATTTAGTTAAATAACTGTAGTATCTCGATTAGTTGACAGAGATAAAAATAGAAATTTATTTTAAAAATAAAAAAAATGCAAAAAGATTTTTAACATTTTAGCCAAAATTTAATCATCAACAGTCATGTAAGTAAGAGCATGACAAGATATATAGTTTTTTTAAATTTGTAATATTGATGCGTACTTCGTAATTTTATTAACAAATGGCTATAATTTAAATTGCTAAAAAAAATTATATTATTATAAAATAAAATTTCATCTCAATTAAATAAAAAATATTAAGGAAAACAAAACGAGAAAATGAAAAAAAAAAGGGTAAATAAGTCAAACAACAAGAAATTTCTCTAACTAGGTTTGGGACTTCTTGTGCCATGAAAGCAAAGGGCCACTTTTTCAAAGCTTAAACCCCCCAAACCCTTAAGCCAGTTTATTTCTCTTCAAATTTCCGTTAGGGTTTTCCAAAACTTAAAATAAAATGAAAAACTTGAAGCTTTACTCTGAGATTACTTCGAAAGTTGAGTTACAATCAGAAGGCGAAGTACTACTATTTGCTGCATATGATATCGAGAGAAATCGTTTCTTCTTTGCTTCTTCGGAGAATCTCATTTACACCCTCCATCTTTCTTCCTTCCAAGTATGCTCCCTTTCATCTCTTTCTCTTTTCTTTTCTTTTTTTAATTTTTTCGATGAGTTAAAATCAATAAATCATGGATATTTATCTATTTTTAGTTAGGAATGTTTATGTTAGTTGATTCAAAATGTATGGCTTTACTTTTATCTGTAAAGGTTATTTTTTTTTTATGTCTCACGTGTATTACATGTTAATTATTTGCTCTTTTTTAATCAAATATATAATTTTTTTTTCATTTTCTTTTGCTTTTTAGTAGCATTTTTTTGAGAAAGTAAAAAGCAAGTAGCAAAGGAAATAAAAAAAAAACCATGAAGTGAAATGGTAAGTGGTTATAAACTTATAATTCTATGTGAGCAATGCTGTTATAATTTGGAATTATTTTATCTAATTTTATTTTTAGCTGAGAGAAGCGTTAATAAAATGTTTAGGAAGGAGGAAAGCAGTAATGAATGTTTAGGAAGATGATTCTAAGTGAAAATTATTGAGAAAATGAAGTACTCACTGTGAGTGTAATTTTAAATGGGATTGTTAATTATGCAGCTTTTATATATTGTTTGTAGTAATCTGGCTTTTGTAATGCCGTATATTGTAGCTTGTATACTTGCTAATATGAGTAGATGAATCTTTCAGAATGAAAGGGCATGGACCAAAGGTCCAATTCAAGCCGAAATTGATCCCTTGGGTTTGGAGCCTGAGGATATCATTACTTCCTTTGATTATCTCATGGAGAAAGAAGCACTGATAGTGGGAACTTCTAGTGGGCTTTTACTACTGCATGCTGTGGATGTTAAGGAAACAGAAGTTGTTGGTCGGGTGGAGGGTGGAGTCAAGTGCATTTCTCCCAGTCCAGATGGAGACCTGCTTGGTGTAACTACGGGTTTTGGGCAATTACTGGTGATGACTCATGATTGGGATTTGTTGTATGAGACTGCATTGGAGGACCATCCGGAAGGTATTGACGTACGTAAGGACTTTTCTCCATTTGTTGTCTTATTTTTCTTACTGCCTTCTTCTGTCTCCTATTTATTTCTTTGTATAGTGCCCTATCATACTATTGTGGGATAGGGAAAAAAATGAAATTTTCCAGTTAATGTCCCTTAGTTCTTTTGTCTATTATATTGGTTATTTATTTAGTGGATCCTGGGTTCAGGTGAACCAGATTTGTCATCCACAGAAATGTTTGGAAGCCCCATTTCTTGGAGAGGTGATGGGAAGTACTTCGCCACTCTAAGCGAGGTGTCAAATTATTCTTCTTTGAATAAGAGGCTTAAGGTCTGGGAACGGGATGCTGGAGCAGTACATTCTTCCTCAGAACCAAAGGAATTAATGGGGTCTATTCTAGAGTGGATGCCTAGTGGAGCAAAAATTGCAGCTGTTTGCAACAGGAAGGCAGAGGAGGGTGGTTCATCGATAGTTTTCTATGAAAGGAATGGGTTGGAAAGAAGCTCATTTCACATTAATGAACCAATTGATGCAACTGTAGAACTTCTGAAGTGGAACTGCAGTTCTGATCTTCTTGCGGCTGTTGTCAGATCTGGAAATTATGACTCTGTGAAGATCTGGTTTTTCAGCAACAATCATTGGTATCTAAAGCATGAAATCAAATACCCAAGGAAAGATGGAGTTAGATTCATGTGGGATCCGACAAAGTCGCAGCAATTAATCTGTTGGACTCTTGGTGGGCAGGTCACAGTTTACAAATTCATCTGGGTTACAGCTGTCATGGATGACTCAACAGCTTTAGTTATTGATGACTGTAAGATACTTGTGACCCCCCTTTCTTTTTCCTTAATGCCGCCTCCTATGTATTTATTCAGCCTTAATTTTCCAAGTGCTGTTCGGGAAATGGCTTTTTATTCCAAGAATGGCAAGAATCGTCTGGCTGCATTATTATCAAATGGCTGCCTGTGTGTTGCAGAGCTTCCTATGCCTGATACTTGGGAAGAACTAGAGGGCAAAGAATTTAGTGTGGAACCATGTGTATCTTCAAAGCCATTGGGATCCTTTGTACATCTTATATGGCTGGACTCACACTTGCTTTTTTCTGTTTCTCATCTTGGATTCAATCACAGTAATTGTTCTTTCCAAACATCTTCAAGTGAGGATAGGCTTCCCGGTTTCTATTTGCAGGAGATTGAGCTCACTTGTTCTGAAGATAACGTCCCCGGTTTACTGACATGCTCTGGCTGGCATGCAGAGGTTTCCTATCAAAATTTGTTGGAAGGACTTGTAATTGGTATTGCTCCCAATCCTGCTAAAAAGTGCTCAGCTTTTGTTCAGTTTGATGGTGGAGAAGTTTTTGAATATGCATCAAAGTTGGGAATTAACAGAAGAGATTTGAAACATGAAGAGATAAGTTTTTCTTCATCTTGCCCGTGGATGAATGTGGTTCTTGTTGGTGTCACTGAAGCATCAAAGCTTTTGTTTTTTGGTCTTGATGATATGGGTAGGCTGCATGTTGGTGGGAGAATACTGTGCAGCAACTGCAGCAGTTTCTCTTTTTACTCTAATTTAGCTGACAATGTAATTACACATTTGGTTCTTGCAACAAAACAAGATTTGCTCTTTATTCTTGACATTGGTGATGTATTGCATGGAGAATTAGATTTGACATCTGAGAACTTAATCCAATGTGGTAGCAAACGAAGAGAAGAGGAAAATATTAACTTCATAAATATTTGGGAAAGAGGGGCCAAAATTGTTGGTGTCCTGCATGGAGAAGAAGCTGCTGTCATTTTGCAAACAAATCGTGGAAATCTGGAATGCATCTATCCAAGAAAATTGGTGCTAGCCTCAATTGTCAATGCTTTGAACCAAAGATGCTTTAGGGATGCGCTTCTTATGGTGAGGAGACACAGGATTGATTTTAATGTGATTGTCGATTATTGCGGATTGCAAGTGTTTATTCAATTAGCTTCAGAGTTTGTCAGGCAGGTCAACAATTTGAGTTACATAACTGAGTTTGTTTGTGCCATTAAAAGTGAAAATTTGACCCAGACACTGTACAAAAAGTTTCTCTCTCCACCTAGCTGCAAGGAGCAAAAGGATGTACAAATCAGTAATATCAAGGGTTACGATGCTAGTCTAGATGCTAATAACAAGGTGTCATCAGTCCTTCTGGCCTTAAGGAGAGCACTTGAGGAACAAGTACAGGAAAGTCCTGCAAGGGAGCTCTGTATTTTGACCACTCTGGCTCGTAGTGACCCCCCTGCTCTTGAAGAGGCGTTAAAGAGGGTAAAAGTCATCCGAGAGATGGAGTTATTAGATTCTGATGACCCCAGACGAGCAAATTGTCCTTCCGCTGAAGAAGCGCTGAAACATCTCTTGTGGTTATCAGATTCAGAGGCTGTCTTTGAAGCTGCTTTGGGCCTTTATGATTTGAACCTTGCAGCTATTGTGGCACTGAACGCCCAGCGGGACCCTAAGGAATTTCTTCCCTTTCTCCAAGAATTGGAGTGTATGCCTACTCTTCTGATGTGCTATAACATTGACCTTAGGCTGCACAGGTTCGAGAAAGCTCTCAAACACATTGTATCCGCAGGTGATGCCTATTCTGCTGATTGCATGAACCTTATGAAGAAAAATCCTCAACTTTTTCCTCTAGGACTTCAGCTGATAACTGATCCTCCAAAAAGAGGGCAAGTCCTTGAGGCTTGGGGAGATCATCTTAGTGATGAAAAATGCTTTGAAGATGCTGCTGCAACTTACTTGTGTTGTTCCAGTTTGCAAAAGGCTTTGAAAGCATACCGTGAATGTGGTAATTGGAGTGGCATGCTGACAGTTGCTGGGCTTATAAAGCTGGAAAAAAATGAAGTGATGCAACTGGCTCATGAGCTCTGTGAAGAACTACAAGCCCTAGGTAAACCCGGAGAAGCTGCCAAGATTGCTTTGGAGTATTGTGGAGATATCAATGCTGGGATTAATTTGCTAATTAGTGCAAGGGAGTGGGAGGAGGCTTTGAGAGTTGCTTTTTTGCATAGCAGAGAGGACTTAGTCTCAGAAGTGAAAAATGTGTCATTGGAATGTGCAAGTGGTCTAATTGATGAATATAAGGAAGGGTTGGAGAAAGTGGGGAAATATTTGACTCGCTATTTAGCTGTTCGACAAAGAAGATTGCTGCTTGCAGCAAAGCTGCGGTCAGAGGAAAAGTCAATAAATGATCTTGATGATGATACTGCTTCAGAAGCTAGTAGTGCATTCAGTGGAATGAGTGTCTACACTACGGGGTACGTGTTTTGCATAGTCTGTGTTTTATGCTTAGCTCTATAGCTTCTTGAATTTCATTATATCTCTTGGTTACATTTAACCTATGGCATTAGAAGTTGGCAGTTTAACATATTATACGCACTTATACATGTGCATCCATTCCTTAGATTGTTTACGTAGTTCTGCTATTCATTGATTTTTTTTTTTTATCTGTTCTTTCTGGATAAATGAAGTTTCAAATTTGATTGAAACTTTGCCCTTTTATTGTATACTTTGATGAGTGAACTCTATATAGTTCATAACAAGTACAAATTAGAATTATTTGTAACCGTATTGCTAGTTGAATGTTTATCATTATTTTTGTTTCTAAATATTAGGATTTAAGCAAATCTAGTCACTTCCTGCTCAACTGCCTATGGTTTATCCACTATTTTTTTTTTTCCTTTGTTTATATTTATTCTATGAGCATCCTTCAACCGACTTTCAATTCTTTGGAGAGTCGAGATAAACCTTTGCCCATATATGGTCATTTCTTTACTTAAATCATAGTCATAGATTGAATACGTTTGTACGTAACTACAAGCTATAAATATTTATCTTCTGTATTTGTTTGATGGCCTTGCTAAATGCGCTGCAAATTGCATGATTAATTAGTGGGGGTCAGAGCCTATGTTCTGACTTTAAACGACAAATACAGATGGCATTTTTCGAGTCTTTTCATGTCTGAATGTGCTGTTTCCTTCTTGCATGAACAGGACAAGAAAAAGCTCTGCTGCTTCAACTGGCTCAACTGTTGCTAGCAAGGCTAGAGATGCAAGACGTCAGCGAAGCAGAGGAAAAATTCGTCCTGGCAGGTATGTGGTCACTCTAGTATCAGCAGCACTCCTCTCTAATCCTCAGGGACATTTTGCTGAGACTATTTCTTGACATTGTAGCCCTGGTGAGGAGATGGCTCTTGTAGAGCATTTGAAAGGCATGTCTCTAACAGCTGGAGCAAAGCGGGAACTTAAGTCCTTGTTGGTTTCTCTTGTAATGCTTGGCCAAGAAGAAACTGCACGGAAGTTGCAACATGTGGGAGAGAACTTTCAACTGTCTCACATGGCAGCAGTCAGACTAGCTGAATATACAATGTCAAATGATATTATAAATGAGCAGGCACATACTTTGGAGCGTTATGTACAGAAAGTAAAAACTGAACTGCAGGATTTGGAAGCTTTTTCATGGCGCTGTAGAGTATTCCTTTCTCCTTGACTGGTTAGCTCATTTCCACCCCTTGTAGTTCGAACTATGCATTGTTGAAATGTCTCTTATAATATTCATGGATTACTATTTAACACCAAGATTAAATTGGCTTGGAGTGTGCACCAATAACTTCCTGATAATTAGTGCATGTTTTAACTTTCCAATATTTGATGATGGCACCTGTGGTTTGTACGTGGCCTACCATAAAGGTCTTATTACATCTCTCTCCTGCGAACAAGCATTCCCTTGTTTTCCAGACTTTTGCTTTTATACCTGATTAGTTCTTTAAAAATAGTCTTTCTGAATCCATGGCATGACTTAGGACTTTGTGCTTAACGTCTTTAAATTCAATGCCCTTGAAACTTACATTTGATTTTTCGCTGTTGCGTGTTACAGATATAAAATGTTGGATACACGCCAGCTGCTGAAGCATCAGTGTCCATTTCGAGAGGAAAGATTGTGATTGAGATGGAAGAATTATTCTATCAAAGAAGCTTTCGAAACTTCCACTCACTTAGTTCTTTAACACAAGTAATTTCATTGATTTTGTACCGGCCTTTTCATAATGTTTTTGTTAATTTCCTTTGATAGACAACTTATCATGGTTTTAAACTTGGGTCTCTGTTACTGTTTTATTTAGATTGGAATATTGGCTGCAAAATTCATGTGTTTTTGGAAGGAAAAAAGATGGTTACTTGAGATGGCGTTAACCTTGTTTCTTACACTGAACTCATTATCATTGCAGTCAAACCCTAAGAACCAAATCTTCATTTGTTTGAGGAATTTGAATACGAAATATTAAAAGCATCTTATGGTGTTAGCTAAGCTGTCTATCTTCCTTTTTCTTATTTTCCCTCATTGATTGAATAGTAAAAGGCAGAAAGTTTACTTGTTTGAAGTAAGGTAGGAAAAGCTTAAAACTGAAAACGGCCGACTAATGAAATTACAGGAAAGAATTGTGGCATGGTGATGTACATGCAGTTGACCAAGAGATGGTCTTAATGCCAGAGAGTTAAAAGAATGTGCCAATCTCCGACACGATTCCAATGGTTCCCTTGTATTGTTACTGAAAAAAATAAAATATAAAAATATAAAGAATGCAGAGAAAGGGGAGTGACATATTTCTCAAGGTTAGGAAAGGCCTGTAAACGTAAGAAAAGAACAAACAAAAATCACTTTAGAGAGGGCCCAACCGGTTACCTCTTGGTCTGCAGTCAAATGCTCTACCACTGAGCTATGGACCCTAACATTGTCGCGAATTCAGATTAATAATAACACCATAGTTGTTTCGTGAAGAGTCGTATCATATGCTGCAAGGTGACAGTATTGTTATACAGCAGGACACACCACGCCATCAACATTGAGATCACCTCAGCTGCCCATCAAATATTCTTCCTACTCTGTGCACAATCTGGTTTCTTGCTTGACATTGACTGCTTGCTAATGGAAATTCCCGGCTGTCAGCCAAAAGAAATTGTAGATTTCCCACTGGCAATCTGAGGTTGACTATGCCCCACAATTTCAGCCTAGAAGGCAAGATTAAAGAAAACTCACTCACGGGCTGCAAACATAGATTCAATCAGCTGCAACACAAACAAGAAATGCCCGTGTAAATCCTTACTGAGAGAAATGCATATCCCTTTCCAGATAACTCAAGAGGATTAGCAACCAAGAGTTGAGTATCAGGGCCTCCATTGACAATACTATATGCGATTCAAAAGAGAAGCAACAACCACGTATATAACCAATAGAAGTCAAATAACATGAATCTCATGACAATTACCCGAAAATGAGTCTTTTGAAGCCCTTAAGAATGTCATGAAAGAGTCATATCTGATCAGCATATTGAATTTGAAGCAATGTAATGGGCAGGGCTCAACATATGATCTACAGTAACAATGGCCTTCTTCAGTATTTTCAGATCTTATTTGAGTTCCTTTAAGCTAGCTTTCTTGCCAGCCAACTCATAGGTAAAGCAACCGCGAGAGGGAAAGGCTGAAGGCGTTGTCTTCTCTTAATAAGACTGATGAGAAGTAACAAATAGCGAATGCCCAAACATTATAACACACAAATAAACAAAAACCAGTACCTAATTTTGAAGAAACTAGAGGATGAATTAAACATTCAAATTTTCATTCATATTCTCATAACATTTTCCATCAATATTTCACAACCCTTTTCATTTCAAACAAATACATTCGAAACCCTAAAAACTTCAACCGCCGAATCCGTACAGAGTCCTTCCCTGCCTCTTAAGCGCATAAACAACATCCATGGCGGTAACGGTCTTTCTCCGAGCATGCTCCGTGTAAGTAACGGCGTCACGAATCACGTTTTCCAGAAAGATCTTCAAAACCCCTCGAGTCTCCTCATAAATCAAGCCACTGATCCTTTTAACTCCGCCTCTCCTCGCCAGACGTCGGATCGCCGGCTTCGTGATGCCTTGGATGTTATCTCGGAGAACCTTACGGTGCCGCTTCGCTCCTCCCTTGCCAAGCCCTTTGCCTCCCTTTCCACGGCCTGACATTTCTTAGATGTGATAACTGATAACTTATTAGGGTTTTTTGAATTGGGGAATTTGAGTTTGGAATGCGGATGCTTTGTAAGAACGAGAGGCCGTAATTTATAGGAGGGAAATTTGGGGAATTCGAATGTGGGTGGGGTTCGGATGCCGTTGGATTTTGAGGTGTGATCAACGGTTATAAATTACGATCCGTGTGCTTGGTACTAGTTGATTTTGAAACGTCGATCAAGTGAAGATCGACAGTTCACGTTCTTTCCTGAGGGTGTGGCGCAGATCGTTGTTTTGTCTGTGCCGCGTGGTTTGCTTTTGGCTGGCGTGCTTCGCGGTTTCAGTGCCACGTAAGATTTGGGTAAAGAAAGCTGAAAAACTTATTTGTGGTCAAACTTTAGTACGTAATTTGAATTGAACTTAGAAATGAGCCGCGTATTCTTACCGCTTCTTTTTTTTTTAAATTAAAACTAGCGAGCTGCCTTCACCAAAAATATTTCTTAATTTATTTTTGTTAACATACATTATCAATAAGAAAACTCAAAAGGTAGGCTTAGTCATATAGGATCCCATTAAATTTTTTATTGAAGACGATTTATAACGAAAAATTTCGTAATCAAATTAATCTCATACCTAATATAGTATTAAAACACATTATGATTTACACAAATAAATAATCAATAAGATATTCTAATATTATTGATATCAAGTTATCATGTAAGCATTTTATACCAATCGTGTAAGATGCTTATTTTATTTTTACACTAACTCATTAAAAATGTTTATCATACAAAAAAACTTTATAACAAAATATTTTTTTTGTTACATGGGAAAATAAACAAATGTAGAGTTATAACAAAATGTTAGAGTTATCCAAATGGGTTCAAACTCGCGATCCAACTTGTTTGTTTGTTTATTTTCAATGGTTAGAATTTCTAAAATATGAGTTTGTTTAAAAATGTTTATCATACAGAAAAACTTTATAACAAAATGTTTTTTTTGTTACATGGGAAAATAAACAAATGTAGACTTATAACAAAATGTTAGAGTTATCCAAATGGGTTCAAACTCGCTATCCAACTTATTTGTTTGTTTATTTTCAATGGTTAGAATTTCTAAAATATGAGTTTGTTTAACTGTAGGTATAATGAATTCAATTTGTTTGGCCCGCAATATGCATGGGGAGCAACTAAACACACTCTATTTTTTTCTTCACACACCCATTTTTCCCTTTAAATGAACAGTAACATGTAGTGTAAAATAAGATGTGAGAAGAAAAAACATGAGTGTGTTTAGTTGCTCTCATCTGCATGGGTCAAACTCGCAAGTACATGAACTAGCTTACTTTTTTTTGCTAAATGTTACTAATAACTTAATATTATTAGTAAATCAAATTAAATAAAAATAAGCCTAACTCAATTTAATTAAATAAATTCAAATCCAAGTAAGACCCAACCTAATAAAGCCCAAAATAACTAAACCCAAACCTTATATTATTTTGCTAGGCCCCATCCAGCCACCCCCAAACCCATTGTATCATGTGCCTGGGATTATTGTAAGTTTAGTATCATGTTTCATTTTGTTTATTAATGTTATTTTGTAGATTTTATAAATGCTTGTTTATCAAATTTAGAAGAGAATTTCAGACAAAATACTTTAAATTTGTTAAAATGATGTAAATTTAATTGTTACATATACAAAATATCATATAAAGTTTCTCTTATTTATTTGATCAACGGGCCAATTCGTTAAAGACCTTGATATTTTAAACCCTCAAAATATGTGGACGGACTCGATCTGATCTGTTTAATACCGATATATGATGGGTTGGCCCAGCTCATTCATGGGCCAACCCATTTAACAGCTCTATAAAAGGTAATATAGTTTATTTGTAAAACTAGATTACTTCTTGTGGTAACATCCCAATCAAGTTTACAATTTAACCTGATGAAATTAGGTGCATTTCGTACATGGAATGTGTAATATTACTAATTAGGCTATTACAAAATTTTTACATCAAAAATTAGAAAAGCATAAAACAAAAGGCTTTGCAAAAGAAATGAGAAACTTCAACCTTTGCTTCTTCATCTTTGGTTTTCATGTATTGTTTCATTGTCAACACTCTGCAGTTGTATCACACAATAACTTGTGTAATCAAGATTGATACAGAATTCCAGCTTATGATAACAAACATGCATGAAAGAAAGGAAGTACTAAATGGTGCATCTCCAACAATGTAACTTGATTTCTGAAAATAAAACATAATGCAACTTAGAAAATAATCTTTTGGTTGAATTGATATACAAAGTAAGTGCTTTTCATCTTAGATCCTAATTTCTAGTACAAAAGCACAAACTCAAAGAGAAAGAGCATTTAATTAAAGTAAGGCATCACAAATCAACTTATAATTCATACCACTTGGACAAATGATGTCCTAAAATGTTGTTCAAAAATTCTCCACAAAATAACTCACACCACCCAACTGAGAAAGAAACAAAACAATGTGGATTATCATGAATTTAAATTTGAGCCATCCATGAAAGATGATATCAAATGGATAGAGCAAATAGTTCATTCAGATAGAACGAATTCACCAAGCCACAGATTACAATCCACATATTTGAATGAACTAAAGCTAAGAACACATAAAAAGAATAGAAAAAACAACTAAAATATTAGAACAACAGTCATGTTTTGCAAAAAGAAAAAGAGAAAGAAGCTACTCGTTTTCTTCAGTAATTTGGGCAGCAAACCAACAATGGAATAAATCTAATCGAAATTTTCAGCAGAAGGAGATCCTTACCATCAATTGGTTTTGAACATTTCTTCCCATTGGCTCTCCGCTTTTGACACCATCGGTATTATGTGATATCCCACGCCAACAAAAAGTAATAATACTTCTCATACTTTAAACATTAATCAAAGGGAAAAAAATAGAAAGAAGACAAAATTCTTTGATATTCACCCTTTGGTCGTTGTAGAATCCTAAAAATCAACACCCAATTTAGCGAATTCATTTTTAACCGAACACAAAGATTTTCCTGGTCACAACTCCATATACGGAATTTGGTTCTTCTTCAACAAATGGTTTTGAATCTTCATGCTTAATCATCACCTTGTTTCTTATGACTCCATTAATATTGATGTCATTTTAAAAGCATACTTACTAAGATTGAAATCAGAAACAACGAAATAAGTCTTGAGACAATTGACCATGTTTCGGTGAAAAAATTTTCATTTTTGCCTGTTGTTATTCTTAAACTTTCATTGGAGTTGGAGAATACCCACCAATGCCAACTAATGGATGACGCAAAACCATTATATGAGACTGACTCTGAGCAAAGCTTGCAATTTGAGGTGAGACAAATGGCTCAGTATTTGTAGAAAAACCATTTACATCTTCAATTAAGCTTTGGCAAAGAATTTCTAGCGTTGTCTTCCTTCTTAGAGCTTTGTGATTGCTTCGTCAATTCATACAAAATCTTTGCAATTTCAACCTCTATATCCTCGTGGATTAAGTTCAAAGACTAGGTCACTTTTGGAAGCAGAGTCTTATATCCATTTGTCTTCTACAATGCCCAAAAACGACCAAATATTTTTTTTTACCCACGACGAAGTATCCCAATATCACATAAGGTATGAAATTAATTTTCGTTTGTGTTTCATGGCTGATTTTGGCCTAAGGAAATTTGACCTAGAGAGAATTCAAATACTAGACTTTTTGCTATAAATCATCATCAAAAAAAATATTCAACGGAACTTTAAACCACTGAGTCAACTCTTTGAGTTAACTTAAAAAAAAAAACCTTTTCAATCCTCTCAATTTCAACCAACATTAAACATCAAAAGGCCAAAAAAAAAAAAAATAAAGCTAACCATCTTCTTCTTAACTGAGCCATTTGAAGAAGAATTTGAACCAGGTCTGACTCCATAGTTTGATGCACGATGAAATCAATCACTTAATTCGCTTTCCTTTCTTATCCTTGGCCATTTCCATGCATGCAATGTCTTCTTAGACTGAGTGCTAAACATGCTATAGCTTTTCAATTATTAATTACCGAAACTTTCAAAAGATAGAGAGAATTGAAAAGAAATAACAATGGAGGGAACAAATCCCTTTTTCTTCTTATGTTCTTTCTCCATTCTTTTTTTCCCCTTATTTTCTCCACTTTTTTTTTTTTTACTCTCAACAACATAAAAAATTAGCTTTTATATCTTTTTAACGCCCTTAAAAGTTAAAAGTTTTGAAAGAAGTCAAAAACGATGGGAGAAGGCAAAAAAAGCCTAGTAAAAATCTAATAAAAAAAAAGACCTAATATGTAAGATTCTTCCTTTTTTATTTATTACTTTTTACTAAACTTGATCATGAGTCGGGCTTGGTCGAGTTCGGGCTAGGTCCATAACATTTAATAATGGCTTCTATGTATGCTCAAGTCCGAGCCGACCAAAAAATTCAGGCTTGATTTTTAGTCCAGAACTGCTTTCATTTTTATACTACAAGTCTAAGCCTGATCCGACTCGACTCGAATATAATTTTTTTTATATTTTAATTTTTTATTTATTTGTTTTTTATTATTTTATTTCCTTTAAAATTTAATTTAATTTGTCAAAATTTGTATGTCAATTTTCATATTAAATATTTATAATCATGTTTATTAATCAATAATATTTTATATACATATAATTATATTATACTTAGTAAATATATAAAAAAAACTAATTAATATTCATATTCGGGCCGGGTTGGGCTTGAGTTTTGAAAAGTCAAGCTTGAGCCCAACCCAATTTTTAAACGAGCCTAAGCCCAAGCTCGGTAATTGTATCAAATATTTTTGTCCAAATTTGATCAAATATCAAGTGAGCCTTTAAACTTGGATAAATAACTTAGTCCTTGAGCATATCTACCTTTAACATACAAAGATTAAAAGTATTTTTTATTTGTTTTTCATTTTTTTTTCTTTCATTGATAAAAAAAGAAGAAGCAAGAACATGTTTTATCAAACCAAACAAGTAATAAATAGTGATTGAAAGGTTGCAAAATTTACCATACAAAATATTAAAATTTAAAACAAGTAAAAAAGTAAAGCGATATAGTTATAAAAAAAAAAAAGAAAAGGATAGTAGAGGGGCAACATGGACATCCTAAGGGCTTCATATTTTTTTTCAAATTTATATATATATATATATAATAGATACAAACACGCGCGATATTGTGGGTCTATTTTTTATTTTGCAATTCTTAAAGTTAGTAAATTGATTATTACATAAGAGTTGTTGGTCATAAGAAATATTTATTTCCTTCATATTGTTTAGCACAAAAGAGAAACTTGTTTACTAAGAAAAGAGTTTATATATCAAACAAAATGTCCACAAATAATTTTTTGAAAAATTTGGATCAGCTTGGATAAAAAAAATGCAAAATACTTAAGTTAAATAGTATCACAAACACATAATTAATGCTAAAAACAAACAAATTAAGATAATGATGCAACAACAATAAAAAGTAAAAACATCAAAATATATATATGGCACAGTGGTTCAGACAATTTAACAAAAAGGTAAGAAAAATTAGCTAAGAATGCTTTATTTGTATTATTAATCAAGTGTAAGGTTTTAAACACATCTGGAAGTATTTTTATTTTAAGAATAACTAATTGAACTATTTATATTTACTCCAAAGTACAATATATAAAGTAAAAATATTTTTTTGAAAAAGTTAGAGGTAAAAAAACCCTTTCATATAATAATTTTCATTCAAAAACAAAATCTATGCATGCAGAAGAAGCAAATAGATAAAAATATAAAGCAATATCATAAAATAATAATAGAAGATAGGATTAAAAAGAGTTAAAAAGTCATGTAAAAAACATGTTGATGACTTAACTAAAAAAAAATTGTTGAAAAAAAAAAAATAAAAGGACTTAAGTAAAAAAAAAATTATTGAGGAAAAAAAATTAAAATCACATGTGTCAAGCATAAGTAGAAGAAGAGACAAAAATAACATATAATATAGATATATAACTGATTGGTTGCTCTATGACTGATCACACCAAGACAAAAGGCAAGCAAAAGCTTCAAAAGCTTATGTAGTATTTGTAGACACCTAATTTTGTCCGAACAATTTTTTTTTTATATATATATAATCAAAAAATCAAAAATCAAAAAAATAAATAATGATAAAAAGAAACAAGTCAATTTTGGTCAAATCTCATGTGAAGCACATGCAAAATTCACATCTTCAAGAGTTGACTAAAGTTGATGTTGTTGCCAAAAATAAAAGAAAAAAAATCAGCCATTAAATCAATGAATAAATCAACAAAAGGAAGGAAATTGGTTGAAATTAAATCTGAAAATTCATTGCCAAAAAAATAATAAAAAGGAAATAAATTAAAAAAAAAAAGGAGAAAGTCAAACAAAATAAATGAAAAATCCCATAATCATAGGATCAATTATAAATTTTTTATTTCTTTCCATGAAATTTTGGCAAGTATAAAGAGAGGAGAAAACCCTAAAAAGAAGGGGGGGGGGGAACACAGGTAGAAAGAAACCCTAGCTTAAAAAAAAAAAACCTAGAAAGAAGCTAGAAAAACCCTAGAAAAAAAAGCTAGAAAAACCCTAGGAGATTTTGGCTGCTCTTCTCTTTTTTTTTTTTTCCACCCAGACCACCTCACCTCGCAATATAAAAAAACCAGCCCCTCAACACCTCCAAAAGGGGTGCCCTTGATAGGATCGCTTGCTGCACTATTCATTGTCATCTTCACCAAGCCATCATCTAAGTTGCTGCTTTCATTATTCTCCCGAGTGCTTTGCTGCGTTGCTCTATTGTATCACTAGCTTTCGCCTTGCTGTGCTAAAGACGTGAGCTGTTGTTTTCTGTTTGTTGTAACAAAGCAACAAAGTGGAAAAGGAAACAGTTGAATATTGTGAGAGTATTTCATCTCTAGACTTTGAAGCAATAAACCAGAGGGAGGCGGTAAACACGGGGGCAAAAGAAAAAACAAAAGAAAAAGGAGCCTGCGTCCAAGCTTCCAGTGGGTGCTTTCCCGAGTGGCATTGCACTATTGCCGTTCCTCCTTGCTCGACGATTCTCACTGCAGCCGTGTAAGCTTCTTTACATCACTGCACCATCCTGCATCATTGCAGTCTTGCACCATCAAGCTTCTGGCCTGTCGCAACCCACCATTGTTAAAGAAGTTGCAATCACGTGAATTGAAAAACAGAGTTGCTGAAAGCTTGCTGTTTGTTGAGACGTGAAGAACAAGTGAAAGTTCAACAATCAAGAAGCATACACACAACAGAATCTTTGTGGTTGACGTGGATAGATTGTGAGTAGCTCTATCTTTATTCATTTGTCTATGCTATATAAAGTTTATTTGTAATTTTGTCTTTAGTGGAAATCATTCCATGGCTGACGTGAATTGGTGGTGAATTGTTTTTTTTATTTATGTCCAAATTGTCATCAATTGAATAAACAATAATATGTTGGTATGTGTATGAGGATCATCATCATCATCATCATCATCATCATCGTCGTCATCATCATTATTATTATTATTATTATTATTATTATTATTATTATTATTATTATTATTAAAAAAAAGAAAAAAACTAGAATAATGACTTGATTCGCATGATATAATTTGATTGGTATGATTAATGATTTATATAATATAATTTGTATGATTTAATGGATTACATGATTTTGTACGGTATGAATAGGATTAAGGTCTAGTTCTTAGAGTAAAAAAAATAGTCAGTTAATTTAGAATTATGATTCATTTGAAATTGCAATATTAAAATATAAGTTAGATACAACAAAAAAAAATAATATTATCTGGATGAAAATTATTCCGACGATGGAATTTTAAAGGTACTGCGCTTGAGTAATACTTTTAGAAATCTTGAGGTGAGGAGATTCTTTTTAAGTCTTACCAGCTTGATGGAAGATTTAAAAAGTTATTTCCGATATTTAAAACTCAAATTTATTAAAAATTGAAATAAGAATTAATTAAAATTAATTGCAAAATAATACAACTACGAATATTCCGACGATGGATTTCTAAAAGGACTGCGATGGAGTAGTACTTTTAGACATCTTGAGGTGAGGAGGTTTCCTTTAAGTCTTACCAGCTCGATGGAAGATCTAAAGGGGATATTTCCAATATTTAATAAATCAATAAAAATTAAATTAGATTTAAAAAATAGTAAATTAAAATTAAATTAAATTCATTAAAAATCAAATTAATTAACTAGAATTAAAATTAGAAAAGAATTAAAATAAACAGAAATTGAATTAAATTAAATTAAATGAAATATTTTAATAAATGTGAATTATTCCGAAGATGGAATTCAAAGGGAATTGCGCTTGAGTAGTTTCTTTAAAAATTCCTAAGGTGAGAAAGTTTCTTTAAGATCTTACCAGCTTGATGGAAGGTCTTTAAGAAAATCTTCAATATCAAATAATTCATGTTTATTTAAAGATATAAAAGTATATGAAATAATAATTTATATAAGAAAATAATAACAATAGAATAAGATAAGATAAAATAATAAATAAAAATTGGATAGGAGTCAAAATAGGGTTTACATAATATACTTAAATAATTCAACGACCGAGCCTCTTCAAGAAAGGCGATTGATCCTACTTGAATACTCTTGAGGTGAGAAAAACTTTTAGGTTATCCAACCAGCTTGATGGAGGAGACTTAAAAGATTTTTCAATATTTAATTATATCGAGATTAAAGTAAAAAGGTAAAATTAGGATAACCTTGATTATTTGGTACCATTTTAGGATGGGCGTTGTGAGGGTGCTAATCCTTCCTCACACGTAACCGTACTCCCGAACCTAGAACTCTTAACGTAGACCAAGCCTTATCCTTAGTTTGAACAGGTGACCAATCACACCTAGGTTTGAATGGTTGGTGGCGACTCCGTAGTTTTGTGTCTAGCTATTAGGTTTCCCGAAACTTAATACGTTATGACAGTATTATGATTGTCTATTCAACCACTTTTCTTTTTTGTTTTTTCTATTCAATCAGGCTTTAGAAAACACAAAAATTTTTACATCCTCAAATGTTGTGGAAATTAAAAAAAAAAAGAAAGGAAAGAAATTTTAAATATACCATAGTTTCCTCTCTTCACACCATATAAAAATAAATAAATAAATTTGTCCTGTATATTTACGATTTTAACCTCAAAATATTTAATCTCAAATTGACTTTTCTTTCGCCAATTTTTCAACCTCTCTTTTATCTCTATCTTCATCGTCGTGGGTCAACTTCTTTTTCATCTCCTTTCATTTTAGATAAGAGTTTTATTTTTGCTTAAGGAGGGGTTTGAGGTTGCTGGCGACCCACCGGCCACTGTAGCCGTGTGGCCATGGCCGCGACGGTCTCGTGCAAGGAGCCATGTGTGAGACCCACTCTCGTTTCTGGCTCCTTGCGCGAGATTGTGCTCGGCTATGGTCAGGATGTGATAACAGCCGGTGGATTGACATTGGCTGGTGGGTCGTCAGAAGAGAGGAAAAAACATAAGGTAGATTTATGAGGTTTTTTTGTCATTTTACAAATGGATTTTTTTTTTGTTTTCTACAAAGTTGAAGTAGAAAAAGTAAAAAATAGGTTGATTTAAAATTTCTCAAAAAAATTAATTGAGTTTTTATTTTTTCATCCAAAATAGACCTTATTTAGATAGAATAAGACAAAGGTGATATATTGTATAACTGAAGAAAAAAAATGTGAAAAGATGACAAGTAATGCTGAGCTAAGGGTAAATTGTGCCAGTCCAATATAGTGATCAATTTGTTTAAAGCAAGACAAATGAAGGAAGGAGCCAAGGGTAAGAAGCCGCAGAAAGTGAAAAAATGACGTGATAAGCTAGTTGACAAGGGTGTAAATGAAACAAACATAAATTAATATTATTATGTTCAGTATTTTTTTCTTTACTTTTTAATATTATTCTTGCTCGGTAAATTCTATCGTGAACATTAAACGAATATGTTCATAAATGTATTTGTAAACATGTTTACAAACATATTCATAAATATTAAATGAACTTGTTTGTGAACATTAAACAAAAAATTTAAGCAAAAAAATTGTATTCGCTCAAATATCAAATTAGAAAATCCTACATCAATATTTAATTTTAATAATTATGAATTAAAATGAACTATAAGTAAATATGTAATTTTTGAAAAATTATTATTATTGAACAACAAATAAACATTAAACGATTTATTTAACGAATGAGTTTTAAACGAATCTTAAATGAATTTGTTCACAAACATAAACAAATGAAAAAATATATTTGTTCATGATTGTTTTTTAAACTTGATAAACGAACTTAAATAAACAGAAACAGAATATATTCACTAATTGTTCAACGAACATTCTATTCATTTAAACCCTTACTGGTTGAACTTGCTTTTTTTTTTTTTGCAATACTTATAGTATAGAAGATTTGTAGAAAATATTTATAATTTTTTAAAAATAATTATATTATATAATTAATTTAAACATGCGTTAATATTATATAATACATTTGAAAAACAAAATAAATATTATAAATACATTATTGGTGTAATTTTACCATGAGATTAGTTTAATAAAAATATATATTAATATAAATCATATTTCAACTAATCTTAAAAATATTTTATAAACAATCATTAAAAAAATTATTTTAGATAATAAAAAATTGATGCATAACAATATTTTAATACCACTTATGAAATTTAAATTATACTCGTGATATATTTGATATATAAGATAATAATTCTTAACATTAAGCCAATAACATTTTAATTTAATGGTTAAAGATGAGTTATGATATATTATAAGTTTTGGGTTCGACTTCAATCACCCCTCTCCAATTATTTAATATTTCATTTGTAACCAAAAAAAAATTCTTAACATTAAACTTCACAAAAATTCGAAATAAAAAAAAGGGACAGCCCAAACTTAGCCCTAAACCCAATTTTAATAACCGAACCCAACCCAAGGTTTAACCGAACTGATTAAGCCCAATAAAAACCAAAATGACTTAGCTCAACCCACTAAACTTTATTCTGCGTTTTCTTCTTCCTTTCCCTTATCTTATTCCCTCTTCAAAGCTCTCTGCCTTTCAGCAGAACCAAAATTTTCAAAGTATTTTTCTCTTTAAAAACAAAGCAAGTCACTCAGCTATGGCTTAATCTATTTATACAGAAAAAGAAAAGAAAAACGTTTTTGAACTATTTTTTTGAACAGTTGAAGTGGAAAAATGGCAGCTGCAAGGATGAATATAAACTGTTCAATACAAAGCAGCCTTTCTTGTTTATTAAAACCATCATCTTTTTTCAATTTTAAGACTACCCATTTCAGGAGTCGTCTTTCCTTCCCTCAAAATCTCTTCATTTCTCCAAAAAGATCGATGCTTTGTACTTGTTCAAGCAATAATAATAGTAATTTCCAAACTGGAGAAAAGGCTGAGCCTTTTGTTATTACAACTCCTCTTTATTATGTGAATGCCCCTCCTCATATGGGGAGTGCTTACACTACTATTGCTGCTGATGCCATCGCCAGGTTTCAGGTATTGTTATATGGTGTTGTAGTATTAATGGGTTCTCATTTTTTGGGGATTTTTATGGGTTGTGTTTTGTTGGCTGTTGATGGGGTTTGAAAAGTTTATGTTGGCTGCTAATTTGGAAATTAATTGGAGGCTACACATACAATGACTTTTTTGTTTAGATATTGCAATTGTGAATCACGCTTAGCAGTTTAGATGAAGAAAATTTAGATTAGTTTGATTGTTCTTTTCACTACTTGCATTTAGCTTGAGCAAAGAGTGCGTTTGGATATGATAGTGAATAATATTTTTCATGAAATTTAATGGTTAAAGATGCATTCTTCTGAAGAACCAATGTACTTCTACATAGAACAAACATGTTAGAATTTGTATGCATTTTAGGTAGTTATTCATTCTTAATCAATCTTGATTTTACATTTTACCATGTGCTTTTGGTTTATAACAACTTTCTAGGAAGCACAAACAAATGGAAAAAAAAAGCAAGCTATATTTTCCCACTTGTTTTTCAGCTGCAAACATTCAATTTGATTGTGTTTCTTATATTTCGTGGCAGAGGCTTTTGGGAAAGCGGGTTATATTTATTACCGGCACAGATGAGCATGGGGAGAAGATAGCTACAGCAGCGTCAGCTTGTGGCTCCAGCCCCAGTGAGCATTGTGATGTTATATCTCAAGCTTACAAAATACTGTGGAAAGATGTAATTCTTTTCTTTTTCTAACATAGGAGGTTACTTTTTGTCTTAGTAATTGAGTTTTTGAAAGTTCTTAATCTTTGATCTGAGTAACTGAGGTCTTCAATGTCCTTACGACTGTTAATATTTTCTTGATAACAGTTAGATATAGCTTATGACAAGTTCATTCGCACAACTGATCCAAAACATGAAGCAATTGTGAAGGAATTTTATTCTAGAGTTCTTGCCAAAGATGACATTTACAGGGACAACTATGAGGGACTGTACTGTGTCAATTGTGAAGAGTATAAGGTTGTACACTGCATTTCTATCTTCTTATAGCAACTGTTGCATTCTTAGGTTTTGGTATGGACTAAATTTTCTTTAAAGGGTGATTTTCTTTGTTGTTCTGAGTGAAAAACATAGAATTTTTTATAGTTTCTAGAGCTTGAGGAGATCATATAGTTCTATAAAAGCTTTCTTCCTTGTAGTATTTTATTGATATGTATCTATGCAGCAAATGTTTTTGTTATTGTCACTTGGTTATTTTACTGATGAATGGCTTGTTGTTACATTCTGCAGGATGAGAAAGAGCTGCTTGAAAACCAATGTTGTCCTACACACCTAAAGCCATGTGTTCCTCGCAAGGAGGATAACTACTTCTTTGCATTGTCAAAATACCAAAAAAAATTAGAAGAAACTTTGGCACAAAATCCAGGTTTTGTTCAGCCTTCATACCGTTTGAATGAGGTGAAACGAAATAGTACTCTTCTCTTTTTGGGACAGATTGGTGTTCCTCCTATGAAAAACTCATCTTGGTCGTGGACTTCTCTAGGTGCAAAGTTGGATCAAAAGTGGCTTAAGAGATTTTTCAATTTCCCGAGCAGCTGTGGATTGGGGTATTCCAGTTCCCAATGACAATAAGCAAACTATATATGTTTGGTTTGATGCACTCCTTGGGTACTGCTCTTTTCTCATAGAAAAGGAAATTATTGTAGTCTTTTTAATTCTTCATTTGAATACCATCAGGATGTTTTCATTTCTCTTCTGTTTCATTGTTAAAATGCAAGTGAAATTATTTTATAGTTTAATAATTGTGTAAAATGAAAAGAAACAAAGAAAGAACAGGAAATCATTAAAGATTCAGCTTATTCCTCAACATTTTCTTGTATAATTTTGCTGAACAAGGATTTTAATGTGTACCCTTTTTTTAAACAGCTATATATCAGCTCTCTTGGAGGATAAGGAGCAACCTAATTTACAAAGTGCTGTTTCTTCAGGTTGGCCTGCCTCAGTTCACGTGATTGGAAAGGTACTAACATGGCAAGAGTTGCCAGATGCACCAAAATATTTGGTTTCCTATCTGATTTCTATCCTTGTGGAAAGCTGGTCCTCCCAGTTGTTTCCTAGAAACTTGTTGTACTAAACTAAGATAACTTCATTGATTGTTTGAAAATGATGAGCCATTTAAATTTTTATTTCATGATCATAGATCTTGTTGTTATTTCTTCTCTTCTGGTTCTGGATTTGTTGTAAGTGCAAAGGCTTGTGTAGATTTTTTTTAAGTGATCACCATGTTGAATGTTAATCAGGTGAATGAGTTATGTTCCCCTCTTGGATAATTACACAGAGTTTGACATTATTTTATGCTTTTTCTATTTTTTGTGTAGGATATTTTACGTTTTCATGCTGTTTACTGGCCAGCTATGCTAATGTCTGCTGGATTGAATCTCCCCAAGATGGTGTTTGGCCATGGTTTCTTGACGAAGGTACTACTGTGAAGCACAGCCTATTGTTTTCTTTTGAAGTAGGTGAACATTTTGTGGATACTAGAACTTTAAATGAGAGCTTCAAGTAATATTTAGACAAGTAACTTCTGAATCTGTTGTTACTAACTAAGCTGCATGTTGTGCTTAGACTTGTCTGCATTGACTTCTTTTTTCACTTGTACTCTGTTATTTACTTTGCCTGATTGAGTATTGTTTTGCCAAATTCACTCTTAATTGCATTTGTTTCTTTTGTGATAATTCATTTCCTCATTATTACTAATCTGAAATGAAGTTATTCAGTGGCCCTTGGTTTGGATATTAAGTTGGTTGGTGGTTCAATGTAAGGTCTTTTGGTTCTGTTGAATGTTCTCCATGAGGATGGATATGTGGGCACATTTTTTAATACATTTTTACAATTTTATATGGTTTAAAACTGAAAACGGTCAAGAGAGCAAGCAAAATCTTTAGAACATTTTTCTCATATGCCTAATTTTATTTTATGCAGCAATGCTTTTTATTTTGAAAATTATAGGATGGCATGAAGATGGGGAAGTCACTAGGGAATACAATTGAGCCAAACAATTTGGTTCGTAAATTTGGGCCTGATGCAGTCAGGTACTTCTTCCTGAGGGAGGTAGAATTTGGAGATGATGGGGATTATTCGGAAGATCGTTTCATTAATATTGTCAATGCGCATCTTGCCAATACAATTGGTATGTTTCAGTTACTATTATTAGTTTTTAAACAGATCATTTGGGTTACTATATTATTTCAGTCTTTGTGTTCATAGACCAAGATAGAAGCATATAAGACCTTGACTACTCTGCAGGAAATCTTCTCAACCGTACTCTTGGACTACTTAAGAAGAACTGCCAATCTACTTTAGTGGCTGACTCCACTATTGCTGCTGAAGGAGAGGATTTTAAGGACACTGTTGAGAAGCTGGTAAGGTTATTGTGAATCCAATACCATATGTCTGACATTTGAACAGTAGGTAGTAGTTTCTTAAGGAACTCTTGATTCTTCTCTTACCAAAAATTTACATCGCATGCTGTGAGAATGATTTGGTTGATGTATTAATTTGCATAACACAACATGAAACACTTATTTATTTGAAAAAGAAAGCTCTTTTTTTCTGTCAAAACACTTCGATCACCAATAGTGGAATGGCTTGGAACAGTTAGGAATATTGCCCACAGATGCAAATTTGGGCCGATTATAGTTTTAAATAAACTTGTTGGTAACAATGAGGAACAGTAATGTGCTGAGATCTTGGCTCATTCCATGGTAGCAATTATAAGATCAAACTTGCTATGTTTGTTGCCTTTGGGGATCTATCCAGTATCAGTTTAGTGTCTTCCTTCTCCCCTCATGATTTCTCAGTCTGTCATCTTTTTCTTCCTTTTTTCTCTTCCTCCTGCTCAATCACTTACAATGATATTTTTAGGTCAATTTCTAATGCCTCTTGTTCTATATGCTTATATAGGTTGAAAAAGCTCGCATCCATTATGAAAATCTCTCGCTATCATCTGCTTGTGAAGCTGTGCTAGAGATTGGTAATGCTGGAAACTTGTACATGGATAAGCGTCAACCATGGTCGCTTTTTAAGCAAGGAGGTGCAGCTTCTGAAGCTGCAGCAAAGGTGCTTCAGCCCTCATTTGTATCTTTTTTTTCTGTCCATAAAGTATTTTGCATGATATGCTCAACAAATCATATATTCATAAAATTCTACATGAAAACCGAAAACAAATAAAGTTATGTCTGGGAATTTCCTTTAGCATGGTAAATAAGCATGTAGGGAAACTTGATATTTGCTTAGTGTTGAGGAGATGACTGTTAGTTCCTACTTCCCGGTGTTGTCTTTGAAACTTGACTCTCTGCTACTTGCAAGTCAAAACAAAATTGGCCCAGCACACCATGTTATTTGATGACTGCTATCTTTGATTGATTTAAGAGGCTTATTCACGTTTGGTATTGAGACAGGATCTTGTGATCATATTGGAAGCAATGCGGATTATAGCAATCGCATTATCACCAATCTCACCTAGCTTATGTAGGAGGATATATGCACAGCTTGGCTACTCTGAGGACCAGTTCAATAATTTAAACTGGGTTAGTCTCTTCTCTCTCTTAATAGATATGTAAGCCCACTACTATAAATTTATCATTTTGTTCACCGGACATGGATGTCTGAACTGCAGAGCGATACGAAGTGGGGTGGACTAAAGGGTGGTCAGGTAATGGCTCAAGCTAAACCAGTCTTTGCCAGAATTGAGCAGATAAAGGAGGCCGAAAATGGGGATGAAGCAGCTAATAAGGTTGTGAAAAAGAAAGAGAAAAAGCGTCAAGTTCAAGGGGTGGTAGAAGCCTAGAATTCCAATTTCAATGGATTCTCTGCCAGTAGTAGCGTTTTTCTCTCGACGTAATGACCATTTTTTTGTCATAAATGGTGTTGATGGATGAAAAAAATGAGATGACTTGTAATAATTGCCATATGTTCCCTTCTATAAAACTGTTTCCTGTTGGAATTTTTTTTTATTATGTTAAATGTAATTATTTGAACTTTGTGGAAAATAATTTGATGGTTAAATTCGAATAATACACAAATAATTTGATTCATTTACAACTTAGCTCAATTTAATTTAATGAAACATTTACACCGAAGGAGTGACTAAGTTTAAAACAATAAAATTCGCAATAAAGAGAAAAAAAATGGCAGGAATCTGTGGCCAAAGATGATCAAAGTAAAGGTAAATGTTGAAACCAAAAAAATAAAGGTAAATATTACAGTATGCCATAGAGCGAAAGCTTCTATTCCATTAATCCAAATACCATTCATAAACAAAAAAGAAAAAAAAAACAAATCCAAAACTACTAAACTAGGAAGAAACTGATGCCATTATTATGCATGTAGGGATAATAGCATTTTATCTGTATCTTCTACTCTAACTGGGACATCAGTTCTTCCCGGGGACACCAAGCCTCTGACGGAAATCCTCCTCCATAAGAGGAAGTCCATCACGCAATTTCACTTTTGGTTCCCATCCTAGCAGCTCCTTTGCTTTGGTTATGTCTGGCTTCCTCTGACGAGGATCATCTGGGGTGTTTTCAACCATTGATATTTGCACCTCAGGATTGATAAGCTGCACAAACGGCAAAGAATTCAATTAATCAATCTCTGAACACTATCCAGCAGTTTTGCTGGAATAGAAAAACTACTTCTAGCAGGAAAGTAATCATGTCAAAATCAGTTCCATGTCAACAGGCCCACTGAAAAGAGAACCACTTATACTACAACAAAAGACTGACCTCTTTCACAGCCTCTGCAAGTTCAAGCATTGTGAATTCACCTAAAACATAGAAAAAGAAAATCTATGTTAATATTGGGAATAAAAGAACTTTTGATAAGATAGAAAATCAAGATAAATGAATTGGATAGTCACCTGGATTCCCAATATTGATTGGCCCGGTATTCTCTCCTTCCATAAGGCGAATAAGACCATCAACCTTCAATGATTAATACAAAAAAAGGTGAGCAGCAGACACATGAATACATCGTAAAACAGTTTGATATTAACAAGAAGCATACCATATCTGAGACATAACAGAAACTCCTTGTCTGTGTTCCAGGTAATTGAACAGTCAAAGGCTCATTACTGCACAAATAAACAGTTAAAAAGAAAAGGGTGCAAGCATAGGGAAGGAAACAGGGAAGAAAAACAAGATCATCATAGGCTTCTGTAAGATCTGCAATACACTGGTACCATCTAATTACTTACCGGATTGCTTGGGCTATGAAATTGCTGACAACACGACCATCGTCGATATTCATTCGTGGTCCATAAGTGTTGAAAATTCTAGCAATCCTAATCTCTGTTATCAACGAAAAAGTGTAAGAATCCTCACAGGGAAACTGAGAAGGCACAGAAAATATTAAGCAGTAAATTCTGCATTCTTTACCTATGCCATGCTGCCTGTGGTAATCAAACATCAATGTTTCAGCTACTCTTTTTCCCTCATCGTAGCAGCTCCTAACTCCTGTAGCATGTAGACAAACAAATTAATAAAGTCATACATCCAACAAGATTTTAACAGTAACAAGTGGCAAAATTCTACTTAGAATTGTGGCAGCCAATAATGAATGGTAGATGCCAAGAGAAAGGCAAAAGACCGTCTTGACACAACAATAACAGAAAACCTTTCTCAACAAATCAAAGTACAAAAGAAAACTTACCAATAGGGTTAACATTTCCCCAGTAGCTCTCATTCTGAGGATGCTCAAGTGGATCACCATACACCTCTGAAGTTGAGGTAAGCAAAATCCTGTTGCCAACAATCATACAATGAGAACACAGTAATATAATTATAAAAACTATATCATAGAGATAAGTAACATTCTCAAACCTTGCTCCAACACGCTTTGCAAGTCCCAACATATTCAATGTACCAATCACATTTGTCTTTATTGTCTGTTCAATGTCACAGAAACATATTCTTCAGATGGAGGTTAAAACATAAACAAAATAGTCTTTACAACTGATATCTCATATAGGATACAGTGTTCGCTGCATAGTACTCCTACCTTCACAGGATTGTATTTGTAAAAAATTGGAGAAGCTGGGCAAGCGAGATGGTATATCCGATCAACCTCAACTAGCAATGTCTCGGTGACATCTGAATAAAAAAAAATAATATTTCAACATGAATATAAAATTCAACATTTTAAGCATGCCTTACAAAACATATAAAAATAAAGAAGAATACCATGACGAATAAGTTCAAATCTTGGGTGCCCAATCCATTTCTTCAAGTTGTCCTTGGAGCCAGTAAAGAAGTTATCAGCAACAATAACCTGAACAGCATCAAAACCGAAGAATGTTAAAATGTAAGCAAAGCACAAGTATCATTGGATAGACATAAGCATATCAAATCCAAATATCTGACTGCACAATGGACTTTGGTTTCACCCTTCTTCACCATCGTAAATGATCTAGAGTGAAGAAACATATGTTATTAACTAAATGTACTCACCTCATTCTTTTCGTTCTCCATCAACTTGTCCACTAGGTGGGAGCCAATGAATCCAGCTCCACCAGTAACCAGAATTCTCATGTTGGACTGCCCATAAAACAAAAACAGGATATAACACAATCACATATTACTAATTAATATCAAACATGACCATTCTGAAGAAACCATACAAAATCTTCAATCCAAAGAAGAAAAAAGATAATCTAAGGTTAAGTACAATGACATGAGTGATTAGTAAAAATACAAGTTATCAAGCTAAGGATTCACGTGAACTCGCATAAAGAGTAACAATGGATGGAAGACTTGCATTTTAGTCTTCTCATTCCCACTTTGCAAACAGCCTAGTTGTACCATCTAATTATATGGGCATTTAGAGTTGAAATAAACAGAGATCCCTAGCAACACCTATCCGCAACCAAGATCTTTACTCTTAAAAAAGAAGAATACTTTCCAATTGAATTAATCTTACCAAATATGGAAATTCTAAGAACCTGAAATCTTAAAACTGAATTAATCTTACCTGGTAAAACTTGGAAAATCTCAAAGGAGATGGAGTTGGAGGCTTCTTAGAAGCAGAATTATCAGTTCCATTTGCAGACATATTTCCGGATCCTTTCTTGAAGTCCTACATATAAAACAAATCAAAACACTCAAAATTAACCATCAAATCTTCCAAAACCAGCCATATACAAAACACTTAAAAAAACAACTAACCAAACTCAAATTTCCAAAATTTTGTATTTCTTCTATGCCTATGAAACTAAGAGAATCCGGCCTAATATATGCAATTGAATATGATCTAAACAGAATTAATTAAATACTCAAAATATGAAATTAAAATAAAATAAATTCGACTGACCAGACTGTATACCAACCGGAAAGAGAAACTTAAAAAACAAGAAACGTGAATAACAATCAAAAGCTTCACATTAACAAAACCATAGCCATTAGCCCACACCAAAATTAAAAAAAAAAAAAGTTTGATCAGATCCAATCTGAATCCAATGGCCTAAAAGACAACAGAATTAAAAAAGAAAACAAAAAAAAATTACCTTGGGAAAAACAATTTTAAAACAAAATCTGGGTTTGTTCAGTTTAATGAAATTTTGAAGAAAATTGAGGACTTTAAGGATTTGAAGAAGACTAAACCAAGGTGAGAGGTTTATCACCAGTTTTTATAGTGTACTTTTCAAGGTTGTAGAGTTTGAAAGGAAAGAAATCTGAGTAATCATGAAACAATGCAGGTGACGACGTGGCAATGAGTTTTAATTTAGAAACAATTTATCTTGAGTTTGCTTTCCAAATATGCAATGCCACGTGTACATTTGAACGGTTGTTACTCGTGAATCGGTCAGTTGTTACGTGTTCGGTTGGATTGCCTCGGGAGATTTTTGTTTGCTGGGGATAGATGTAGTGTAACCAAAGAATACCTCCTGTAATAAAATTGTTTCATGTTTATCCAGAAAGTTTTTTTCATCTAGATAGTCTAAATAGGAGATAAAATCAAAATTTAAACGAATTAGAAGAATTTATACTTTTTAATGAATAGTAAAATTTATGAATAATTATTACTTATATCAACGGTAGAGTTTTTTTTAACTTTACAAGCATATTAGATCATAATACATTCTTATAAAAATATTAAAAATAAAAAATAAATGAAATAAGACATGCATAATGGATCTAATTCCGTTTGTAAAGTAAAAAAATTCATCGATGGTGTATGGAATAATTATTCAAAAATTATTTGAAACTTGATTTAATAAAATATATGAGTTGTTTCAAGCTTGACTTGATGGAGTTGGTTTTTCATTTTTAATAATCTATTATCATCATCAATTAATAATCAATTATTAAAAAATTCGAAGAAGCTCATAAGTAATTTTAGTGTCGTATTAATATACTTAAATTACGTTTGATTCGTTGTTTGAATAATTTGACTTTGAGCTTGATTCAAAAATAAATAAATTAATTTTAAATAATCATAAAGTTGAAATTAAACAATCTATAAATAACTTAATTCGTTTACAAGTTTTTATAGCACATGAAAACTTGATTTCCTTTTTTATAAAATGACTCATTTTTATTGTCTTAAAATGCAAACTTTGAAATCTTTAATTGAAACCTCTAAGTCAAAGATATTAAATTATTATGAAATGACTCAATCTCAATCATAGGTGAAGAGCTTTAATTGTGACTAAATGCTGAACAAGATTAGTCTCAGATCATTAAAACGAATGAGGATACATGTGGTTTACACCAAAAGAATTTAATTTATAATAATTAAATAGATTTTATTTTAAATATTTTAATTTAATAATTTTAATTTCTATATTTTATTATAATAATTTTAATTTTTGTAATTTAAATTTAATAATTTTAATTTTTTAATAATTTTCACGAGATTGAGTTCACATAATAAAATCTTTTAATTGTGATTATTCTCTTAAATAAATCTCTTGTACATTTAATACCGTTCTTATGTACTAATCATATTGTTCTAGATTAATTCTTGTATAGATTTATCTATTTTAAATTTTTAAATAACGTAATATTTCAGCCAAGTTAGGCAATTTTATCTTTTTAAAAATTTTTAAATGAATTAAAAATAAAAAAATAAGACATGTAAAAATATTAAAATTTTATTAATGAATTTTAAAATTTCACCAACGATACTATGAATATAAAAAGAGAAAAAGTCTACTTAAAATAATTATTTTAGCTTTCTAATAGAAATACAAGTTAGATGCTGATTGGTTGATATCCTCTTTTATTGGTGGTCCGCGGACCATTTGATAACCGCGGTGACTGTTAAAAATCCAAAATTATAGGGCGCTCGGCGTATCGACCACGTCGGATACAGCTAATGTCTAGTTTAAAGGGAAATTGATAGGTACAGGTGAAGTGCATGATAGTCTACGCTCCAGCGTTATCCTGTCGCGTCGAAATCATCAACTTTGACCTTTTTTATGCAAAAATGTGGCAGATTAAATGTCCTTTTGAATTGAAAATGAAAGTTATAAGCTCTTGGTTACCTAAAGATTCACTTTGATTATGATAGTGATTGATAACAATTTGGACAATATTTTATTTTAATAATTTTAATAAAAATAATTTGTTTTAATATATTGATTATAAAATTTTTTAATTTCACAAAAATTTATCCATTTTTTATTTTTTTAATTTACCTTAAAATACAAGAATAATTTTGTCAATAACATTTAAAATTTTCATTGATAATATTATAAAATAATTTTTCTAAAAAAATCACACTTCTTCTCTATCAAATTACAATTTTGCTTTTACCTTTCTGCATTTGAAAAATTTGTACTAAATATTGTCGCTTTATTAACAGTTAATTTGTATTTTTTTCAATTATATGAATTTGACGTGACACTTATTTTATTTTATATTCTTATATTGAAATAGATTGTGAGAATTCACTTAGCTTGGTCAATAGCAAAACTTCTTAAGATAAATAAGTACATTTTTTTATTATAATTTTATGTAGTGATTCGTTTTTCTAACACATATACATATGGAAGTATTGATAATAATCAAAACTTGATTTAACTATTATTCTTTTTAAAGAGAGATTAAATTCAATATTCTTCCTTCATTTCTTATACAAATTTAAGAAAAAAAAGTATAATATTTTGGTGGTAATCAAATAACTTTTATATAAAATATACATATATGTGTATATTGTTAGTGGAAGTTTAAATTTCACTAATAAAATTAACAAAGTGACATACACTATTTAAGGCATTTTCAAATAATTAAAACATTTAATATATGTGATAGGTTTTTATTCCTACTAGTGGAATAAAAAAAATCATTATTAATATATAAAAAACGAACTCTATATGTGACTAATAATTATATAGATTTATATATGATACACCGACAATGTATAATTTTTATACAATGTTAATATATTATAAGTTGATACCTCATCAATAAAATTTATGAACAAATTGAAAAAAATATTATTTATATTTATTTTTAAGGGCTCGGCATCTTTTTAGTTTGCTTGTTAATGAAGTGTCAACATCTAATGCATTGACATCGTATGAAAATTATACACTATCAATGCATCATATATAAACCTTAATTATATTTGTGTAGTGCTCTTTTATGAAGTCAGTAGTTTAAAAAATGATCATAATTATAATAAAAAACATCGTACATATTTTGTCTAAATTCATAAATTTAATCAAACATATAAATCAATTAACTAATCACTATATAACTGAATATATGCAATATAAAAATGGAGCAAACCTCACATATAGTATACTATATTTGAACATGAAAGAATTAAAGCAATACCTCAAAAATTTATGACATCCTTTTTAATACTAAGAAAACCTCAGTAGCATGTTTATGTAATACTCTTAAGCATCATAACTTGATCATATACTTCATTTTTACTTCACTTGCTCTTAATTCTTGCCATATGCATTTCCATTAACTTTAATACACACTAATTTTTAAGGGAATTTTTATAGTAAGGTCACAAATTTTGATCTTATTACAAGGTCAACATAAAAAATATATGATTAAGTGTAAATTTAAAGTCATTAGACATAAAAAATGTTAGCCGTATAGTAAAAATGTGATTAGCAATATAAATATTAGTGTCAATAAATTTAAACACATGATAATTTTGCTATAATGTATGTTTATGTTAATTATCATGTGTTTACATACTTCTAACATATTTACACCTAATAACTTTAAATTTATGCTAAATCCTGTATTGTTTACATTAATTTTAAATTAATTATCAAGTATTTAAAATACGTCTAACATTTTTATGCCTAATGACTTTAAATTTACGTTTAATCATATGTTTTTACGTTGACTTTATAATAAGGTCAAAATTTATGACTTTACTATAAAATTTTCCTAAATTTTAACATATTTTTAGCAAAGTCAAATCAATCAAAGATTTATATTAGATTTTGAGTCCACAGGATAACTTCCGGCTGTAGTTTACTGCTAAGAATTTCACGTTGTGGCCATGGAAACTTGGCCTCGAATCCCAGCAGGCACACTATGCTTCTTCCATACCAGCCCCCAACCTCTCGGCCTTTTTCTCTAGGACCTTCTTTAGTTGAAAAGACCCGAACGCAGTCGTTTTGCTTCTGGAAACCTATATTACAAGCAGAGGTGTAAATGGGTACTATCTAAATGGGTATCCGATCTGATTAAATAAGATTAGAGTAATTAATAATCGGATTTAGGTAGTGATTTTAAGATATTTTACTATTTGAATTCGATTACAAATAATAATTTTTTAATATTATTATATTTATTTTTATTTATAAAATATTTATTATTAATATAATACTTAATTAAATAAATTCATTAAGTATTTTAATTATGATTTTTAATATTAATTTATTTTTATGAATTAATTTAAATGTATTAATTTATTTTTTTTAAAAATTAAAATTAAAAATTAAATTTTAACTTAATAAAAAAATATTTAACAAATTTAAATAACTAAACGAGTAGTTCTCGTATTAAATGAATATGATTTAAATTAATAAAAATCAAAATAACCAAATATTTAATCAAAATATATATTTTAAAATATAATCGAATTCGAATTCAAATATTTCGAAATCAGCAAATACTCGCCCGTTTACATATCTAACTACACGTCTACAAGTCACTTCTACAGAAACGTAGGTTTTCACTTTTCAGTTCGCCTCGTTCTTTTCTAGAGATCTGCTCGTTGGCTCATTGCTTCGGCGCTTACCCTGTCTTCGTTCCGCAAAAGGTACGCCGTTTCTTATTTGATGCTTCTGTTTTTTTTTGCCTCTGTTTTCCTCTATTTAATAGCAGATCTCTGATTTCTTTTAGATTCACAGTTTACTAGTAGATTAATTTTTTTTCCTATTTCTTTTCATTTGTTCATTTGAATTTTTAGTTTACGGTTCTTGATTAGCGAGTCATATCGATTCTTATTAGTTTAGAAGCCGAAATTTTGAAAATTTGTTAGTGTAAAGTGATCGCATAGCGGAGTGGATATCGCGTTAGACTCCGGATCTAAAGGTCGTGGGTTCGAATCCCACTGCGATCGCCGTCGACTAGGTCCCTGATTCCTTCCTTTCTGAGCCTAGAGAATTTTTTTTCTAGTAATTCAGGGTTTTTTTTTTCTCAGAGCATTTCTTTTTAAATGAAATTTGACAAGGAATGCTGAGTTGAAGCTCAATGAGGTGCCATTGATGATTTGAAATATTTTGAACAGTTTCTTAGAGGGGGCATATGCTGATTCGAATTTTGAGATTTTAATGTGTATAGAATGTCATCTGGATTTGAAATTTTGATCATATGAAACATTGGCTGAAAACCTTAATGGCTGGAATATTATCGGATAATGAACTACATTATGCGGATTATTCACTCTATCTTAACATAAACGTATCCATGCTCAATACTTCTTTGAACACTTTAAACTTTTGTTTGATGAATAATTACAGTAGCAAAATTAATGTACAAATTGGAACAAACATGATATTCCCATTTTAGATACATACTAGCGTGACATAGGATGATCTTGTGTCCATGTAGCATAGGTTACGAATGTCTGTTATTAATGTTATGCTTGATGAGTAGAAAGCTTAATTCTGATTGAATTGGATTCTTTTTATAGGGATGTATGCAAAGGTTCTCTTACTTTACTGATTGTTACTAATAGCAATGTGTAAAGCTTGTGTAACTAATTCATGAAGTAAGAGCTAGTTAATATTAATAGATTTAGATGAGTGTAGTCCGGAAGAAATGAGTGGCCTCTCAGCCATTTTGCATAGATTGTTTAAGGAACCCTGGGTACGGGAGTAATGAAGTAATTTTAGTCTGTGGTTGTTTGCGATAATTGTCCACATGTAGTTTACTTTATGTAGGTGCTTAAACTGCCAATATTAACTTATAATTACTGCCAGATGCCATAGTAGCTCTTTTAAGATTAGAGTCTATAAGTTTTATTAATGGTAGTCTGCAATGTTGCCTTGCCTGAGGGATCGAACTTATCACCAAGAATTTTATACATTTATTCTCCCATTGAAGGATAGCTAATGTTTGAATTCGAGGTAGAATGTACTTTAAATATTTAATTAAGGTGAGCGAGTGTCTGGAAAATACTTCATAGTACTTGGAGTTTGAAACTTTCTGGTGGGTTTTATTACCCATATTTGTTAAAATCATAGCACGATTAGTTTGTGATTAGGTACTGATTTGTGGGGATTTTATGTGCTCATGCAGATGATTGATGATGAACAGCTGGGATTTCTTGCCAATTTTCTTGGCATTTTTGTATTTGCGCTGGTAATTGCTTACCATTATGTGATGGCTGATCCAAAATATGAAGGAAACTGAAAGGATATGCAGAGCTAATGTATGCACGTTTAGATAAGAACCTAGATTATAGTTGTACCATGTTAGTTTTGTTTCACGGTCAGTCTTGGTTTTTCTACTAAAGATCGACATATAATCAATTGTCTTAAGATTTGAAGCATATTAACTTTGTCTTTTGATGCATTTGGGGAAGTTTTGTGAAGATGACCCTTGTACATGCACATACATAACATGTTCATTGCAAGTCTAACTATTTTGCACGTCTGCAACTATTCTATGAACAAATTAAGCATTGAAGATTATTTAGGATTTCTGCTCAAATTTCCATTTCCAACCAATCACTTGAGCCAAGTCCATGTGATAGTTAGCATCATTTAACTATGTTTCAATGCTTTTCATTCATTTCCTTTCAAAGGAAAAAAAAAAAAAAAGAGGCTCCCACCTTCTTAATAGACTGGTGCTTTTGATGTTGAAATGCTGACTTTTTGTACATGACTACCATACACACACGTGCACTGATCACATGACATTTTCCTTGCAAACCTTGGTAATGGTAACATCTTCAACAACTCTAGGAACAAATTAAAGCCAAGAATAGAAGATTACTAGTGCTCAAAACTTGGACTTCTACTCAAGTCCCCATTTGCCAATTGCCATATTCACCCAGTCACTTGAGCCAAGCTCAAGTGGTAGCAGCATCATGTCTGGTGTGTTACATTGCTTTCATTCATTCCTTGCAAAGGAAAAAGAAAGGCACCCACCTTGTCAAAGCTACTGTTCTTCACTTCTTTTGATGTGATTGTTAATTCTGGACGACCATGATTTGCTCTTTTTTGCCCATTATGTTTCGGATTGTCATGGTGCTTCTGAAGTTGACATCATTTTGTAAAACGTTCGGATATTTTGTTTGTTTTTCTCAATTCCATATTTATTGATAGTGCACAAATTTTATATGAAATAATATGTTATAATTCAATAAAAATGTATACACCCACAATAATTAATTAAAAATTTATATTTGATACACTAACAATATCAATATGTATGTACTATATATTGTAAGTCAGTCACTTATTAATTTGCAAAAGTAAAAGATTTACACTCTTAAAAATAAAGGCTTATATATAATGTACCGATAGTATATAATTTTAATATACTATTAATATATCAAAAATTGATATCTCTTCAATAAGTAAATTAAAAAAAATCAAACCTTAAAAAATAAATACAAATAATTTTTTTTTTCAATTTGCTCATAAAAATTTAATGATGAGATTTCAATCTCTGATATATTAACAGTATATAAAAATTATATATAATTAATGTATCATATATAAATCTTAAAAATAAATATAAATAAATTTTTTTAATTTATTTTTAAAGACATTTTTAAAGTTTACTCATGAATAAAATAATATTTACAACTAATTGACTATACATAATAATTATATACAATCAATACATCAAATATAAATCCTAAAATAAATCCTGATGAATTTAGATATTTTGCATTAGCAGAAGTCATCCTATTATATGTTTGGATAGGCAAATTTTAAATATGAAAATACTGGGCTGAAAATGCATTAATAAAACCGATCATTAGTTAAACCCTACTTAAACCTTATTAGCAATAAATAAGTAAAGAATGCAACTCTCATGTACACCTCAGTTCATTGGCCACGTCATCATGGTAAAATAAACACAAATCAGTAAATCACCTCCCATCATCATCACATCAATTATAAAAATTATCATAACGTACGGTGCACAGACAAAGCTCTGCAACTACACACACCCAAAAATATTCTCTCTTCTTCCTACAATCTACAGATAGAAACGAGAACCGTTAATTATATAACAGACGACCCGAAAACCCGATAGCAAAGATGATAACCCGAGAAACAAAAATCCGGCGAAACCCAACGCCACGGAAATATCAGACTGTACGCAGAACGAGTTCGACGTCGTACACGTGGCTGTCGTTTTCAACGTCTTCGCCAACGCCGTTCCCGCCGAGTCCGCCGACAATAATAAATACGCAAACACCTAATTAAAGATTGAAATAATTTATGAGTATAGCGAAACAACAATGAGAAGTTATATATAATATATTTGTATGCATACAACACCTGGTCGTGGCCAAAGTCGAACCAAACTTGGAGGGTTTCGGGGAAGAGAGTGGCTCCGGTGGATATCTCCCAAACGGAAACGCCCATTTCGAAAAGCGAATACAAAGCCACGATTGCGTTTGCAGCGAAGACGAATCTGCGGTGAGATTTCGCGTTTTGCTTTTAATTTCAAGGTTTTTAATTATTTTGAATGTTATAAAATTAAGATTGTGAAGGAAAAGAAAGTGGAAATTAAAAGCTTTTTTTTTTGTCTTTATTTGAAATGCGAACTAAAGAACCGCGCACTTTCGAAGTCTTCACAGTGTCAAATTTAACAATTTGAAGTTTTTTTTTACATAAAATCCTATATAAAAAAGGAAAATTAAAATTAGTTTTGTTTTGAACTGCGAGTTATAGATTTTTGAAAATTGTTTAAAAAGAAAAAAAAATTTTTTTTTTTCTGAGCATCCAAACAACACGCTTCTAAAACTTACCTGAAAGCGTCAAAATCGAACCAATGAAGGGAATCGGAGCCGCGAGAGTTTGTGACCATGAAAACGGAGGAAGCAAGAGAGAAAGTGAAAGCGGCGAGTCGGAAGACAAGAATCAATAAGTTGAATCGTCTGAGTTTATGGAGAGTTACTGTGGAGTGAAAGTGAGAGGTAGGGATTCGGTGGTGAGCGGAAGGGCTCTCGCCGTTGCGGGCAGCCTGCGGGGACCGCATGATGAACGGCCGTGATTACGATGATGGAGAAGATGGTTGTGATTTTGTGAAGCAGGGAGGGGAAAACAAGAGAAAGAGAGAGAGTCATGAGAGAAAAAAGGAGGGATTTGGGAGGAAAAGAAGAAGAAGAAAAGGAAGGCGAAGGGAAGGGGAGTCACGGGGGGAGAGAGATGGGAGTCATGGCATGGGACAAGGGAGGAAATGAGAGAGGAAAGTGTTGTGAAAAGAAAGCAAAAATAGAGAAGGAGAGGGGAAGTGGGAAAGGATGATGGAAAAGGCCGGAAAAAGGGTAAAGAAGGCTTTTGGAGAATCCTTTACTTATTTTATTTGAGAGAGTGAAAGAAAAAGAAATAGTATAAAGTATAAATACGGTTGAAAATAGTTAAAAAAAATTTTAAAAAATCATTTAGTATTGTTGTGTATTTTATATTTTTAACAATTTTGTTTTATTTTATTTTTATTTTATTTTCAATTTATTAAATTTGAAAATACGATTAGATAAAATGTTTTTGTTGCAAAATTTTATCAGTAAAAGTTGATTGAAAAGAATGAATAAAGCTTTAAAACTTAAGAGGACAAGGGTTGGATTGAGACTAGTAATAAAATTTTATCATTTTTACATATAAAATGAGCACCGTAGCTAAACAGGTGAATAATGCAGATACGGTAACCGTGCCAAAAAAGTTTCTAAATTTTTGGAAACACCATTTTGGTGTTTTCAACTATTTTCAAAATTTTTTGTTTTATTTTCAATTTTTAAAAATAAAAACACACTTAACAAACACATTTTTGCTTTCATTTTCAAAAAAATTGAAAACATAAAACAAAAATAATCCCAAATGTCACATAAATTGGTAGATTTTACCTATAGAAATATTGAAGATATGATTTATATAAATAGAAATTTCAACAATTATGACAATTTAAAAAAAAAAACATTAAACTTGATTTCTTAATAAAAAATTGAATAATATATTTATTGAAATTTGATTTGCATGATCTATTTTATATTCTCATTATTATAAACATGGTATAGTTTATTATTATAATATAATATTCAATAATTGAAAAGACATTTCAAAATCTTAATTTGTAAAAAACAAAAACCATTACATTTAAGATTTTTTATTTCAAAAACTAACAAAATACAAAATATATTACGTAAAATATATTTGCAAGTAAATTTTTAGGGAGTTTATTAATCAAAATTACATTTTTTAAAAAAATTAAATGTTATAGAATTATTAAAAAATTTAATGAGTGCGAAAATTAAACAAACACATTTTAAAAACAAGATAACAATTTAAAAGATAAAACTTTTTCATTAGTAACTCCTTTAAATTATTACTCAACGATATATTCTAAAAATATTAATCAGAGTGGATTTACTCTGAAATAATAATAATAATAATAATAATAATTCATAAAATCTTCAAATCATTAGCATTTACCTTGGAGTAGTTCAACATAGGTTGGTAATGGGGATTGGGGGCTTTCTACGTCTACCTAATTTTCCAGCTTGCTCATAAGTCAAAACTGAAATATAACTTTGCCAAAGAAGTAGGAGAGAACTTGGTTTTCAACAGCAAGAGAGATTTGCATATGGTTGTGAACTTGACTTTGTTCATTTCGGCTGAACAAAAGAAAAGAATCCTATTGGCCTTTTTCATTTGCAGTTTGCTTTTCTAATTAGCCTGCGTGCAGCATGCCCTCTCTTCTTCTATACTTTGACCTGCTTTATGTTCATTTAACAAACTAAACATTAAAGAAAGAAAGATCTGTTCACATGCCATCCTTCTCCTTCTAAAGAAAGTGTGAATCTTAACAATCCTGTGCACATATATGCTTGGTTTGTTAAATGGATGATGTATCATTTCAAAAACCCCAAACCATTGCAAGTAAATTTGGGTAATTTAAGTCATGACTTGTTGATATGATACAAAAATGATACAGGTTAAATTTTAATAAAAAGATGCATATGAATATAGCGAAATTTAAATAAATATATTGCATTTGATATGTTTTATACTGTATGAACACGAATTTCCAAATCTACTTTCAAGTGTCTGACTTCGAAGCCACTTTCAGGCTCTCAGCACAAACAGAAACATTGCTTTAAACTCATCCATTTGTTCCCTCTATTCCTTCTGCAGGGAAGACAATCAGTAAATGCCAAAACTTCAGCAAACAAACCATGGACTAGAAAAGACCTTAACAGATTGCTAGCTTACTGCAGCATCGGTATTGGCAGGAGATTCATCATTTGGGTTAGAGAGCATTGATATGATGAACAACACTATACTCTCAACCTGCAAATCAGAGTTAGCAGTCAACAAAAGAAAAATTTGTATTCAGACCACCCTATTGAAGTAAATTAGAAACAATGGTTGCATAACATAAGATGGAATCTTTGCTGAAATGTTTTTAGCAATTCCAAGGTAAAACACAGTGACTTTCTGCTGTATTTCTCCTGCTATTATTCATTCCAATTATGCTTATTTCTGCAACCAATCTTCTTTACCATTTCTTTCTCATCAGCTCTTCCTTTTCCAAATCTGTTATGTGTTTAATCAGAATCTTACACTCACTCACTGCCCTCAGTTAATACAACAAGCAGACCCTTCATTATATAAAAAAAATTATTAGAATTGAATGGTAGCAAACACAGTTTCTTTAAATGTCTATCGAAGTCCCAATCTCATGGCTTCTAGCATAAAGTTGTGTTCAAAGAGGTTCAAGTTCCTGATAAAAATGAAGCCTAATTAAACAAATATCTATTTGGATTCCTTGCTTTTGGCTCCAAATAGCTATTTGCTGCAACTTGAAGCATGCTAGTTGAATCCAAAGTAAGAAAAATTATGGAATTTATATCCATTTTCAAGGCACTTCAACTTATTCGAATACTCGTGAATTACAGTAAAAACTAATCAAATAAAAGAAAAAGAAATCAGTTTATAAACCAAGTTGAGCCAATCCCCATCTGGTTTCATGACTTTACAAATCTCCAGTGGCAATCCAAGGCAATTCACACAATGAAAAAAGAAACCTTTCTCAGAGAAAGGGGGCAAAACTGCAGAAAAGAAAATGGAGGGGCATTCCGAGAATTGAACTCGGGACCTCTCGCACCCTAAGCGAGAATCATACCACTAGACCAAATGCCCAGTTGACGTGCTGGTTTCCCACAAAAATATAATATATATATATATTCAACTACCCCGTTTTTCTTGCAATTGTGTCAATTCCTTTATAAATCCACCAAAATGAGAACTTTAGGGAAAAAAATTATTTTACTAAAAAGGTTTCGGCATTTGCAAATGTTGTACATGGTTGAATCTTACAGCTATGAAAAAGAACCATATGAAAGGGCCAAAATTGACTCTCCAATTGCCTTGTTCAACAAAGAAAGCCAAAAATAGGTTAGCGGATAGTGGGCCGCAGGCATAACAGGAAAACCAAAAGAAGCCGAAACTACTTTAATTTGAAAAACCCTTTGAATGAGAATGTAATCAAATGCCTAATGAGCCTACAAATTTCCAGACAGAAAAATCATTAGTAACAGTGGTAAATGCTATCATTACAGCTTGTCTCATTGGGATGTCAATGAGGCATGCAGAATAATTGTAGATCCTGGTTTCAAGAGGCCTTTTCTCTTTTCGCCCTTTGCCAAGTGGTGTCCCACTCTTTTATCAACTTTTTCTTAATCATATTGCAGTAATAGACCCCATCATATTGTAGTAATAGACCCCATCGGGGTTTTGCCTAAAGCCTAAACAGTATTGTTCTTGGAAGAGGTGCAAAGGCTTTTTGGCAAAGATAAGACTGCTATGAGAAAAACATCAAATTCTTGCAAGGTCATCCAAGTTGGTAAGTTGGTCAAGTTTTCACAATTGTTGACCTTGGTTTTGAATTTCTATACTTTCAGGAATGATAGAGTTATAAGAACAGTTTAAGCATTCAAGATTTAAGTTGAAAAGCTATTTGATTTTGGATATCAATAAAATTGTCTTATACATACAATAATGAAAGAAAATCGGAACAAATAACAAAGATATGTTGTCGCATGACGAATAGTGATGTGCATACGATAATGAAAGTAATTCAGAACAAGTAATGATGATATGTTCTCGCATGACTAGTAGTGAAACCTTGAAACAAAACAAGTTCATGCCTCACAAATGCTTGATATTGCCATGTTCCATGCAAGCATTGAAGCAAATTTACCAGGCAAACTGTTAAGGGCGGCGGGGAAGTTCAGTTGAGAAACATGCATTTTACCAACCAAGACTCTTACTCTCTTTGAAGTCTGTTCTTTCTATCTTTTGTGCACAAAATAGAAAACTTTGGCAGCCCTTTTAAGAGTGTCCGTCTCAAGGCTATCATTGAAGGGCAAAAAAAGCTTTGAGATTAAAACACTTAAAGTTTGGTCACGGATGGTAAAATCTTCTACTGTTTAACTTAGCTAACTTGTTCTGCAGAAACACGTTTTAGGAGCCATTACAAAAGTTTTTCACCCAACAACAAATCATGTACTTTGGATTTGCATTTTCAAGTTGCAAGAGCAATGATTTTGGACGTTTCTATTACATGATTAGAAAATCTACAAACAATCCCACATCCCAAACATCAGCTGTTGCAATCAACTTTAGGCTAAAGAGACAGACAGTGGGAGGATAATAGATTTGATAGCTATGCTTTGCCCATCAGCTCAAGTCAACGTGCAACGCCAAGAAAAACCTCACGTCTCTAGCTAGCGTTGTGTTAATCCGAATCTGTAAAAGGCATTGGATTCCCAGACAGCTTTAGCATGAAATTACCTTGTTTTCAAACTAAGTCATGATTAAGTAGTCAATTTGTCCATCATAAATATGTTGCTCTCCTTCTTCATACTCGTTCAGATCACCAATCCCAAGTGAAAAAACACTAAGTTGGCGCCAAAGATGATGAAGAGAATCGAAGTTTTGGTCTATCTGATCATTGCATTTCTCCTTCTTACAGCTTCACAAGCCATAAGGATTGGTGAAGCCCTGGAAACAGGTAAGCTCTTTCTGGTTTTTCACCTGATATATCTCTTCGGGCAATCTTAAAACATTGATTTTGGATCCTTTTCTATAGTTGACGATGACATGAAGATGATCAGATTCAGAACTGAAAAGCCAAAACCAAATTCTGCCAACAGGCTCTTGTTAGCTACTTGGGTGAGTTTTGTTTATTGCTGAATATAATCTATAGTTTTACTCTTTGTTTGATCATGATGAAATGGCTGACATGAAACATTGCTGTGCTGTATTCAATTCTCTTATGATAAAGAAGGAATCTGGAGCAAAGTTCAATGGTAACATGCGAAAGGTTCCATCTGCCCCGAATCCCATTGGAAACAAGCATCCACCATCCAAGCCATGAAAATCAAGGGAAAAAAAAAAAGCAAGGATTTCTCATATTCTGCAACTACAAAGGATTGAGCTGTGATATTGTTTCTCCTGTTGTTGAGTTCAATCAAAAGTTTTGCAGCTGTTATATTATTCAGTGTTTCCTGTTAGTTTAAGAAGGGCTTCATTACTTCAGGAATTAGGTTCAGTAGTCGGTACTAAAATCAATACTTTTGTTTCTCTCTCTGCTAAACCTACTGCATAATCAGAGAGAACATATATATAATATATGCCAAAATCTATTGTTTAAGTAGTTTGAAAGTTTTTGTGTCAATTACTCATATTTTTCTCCAATTGTTTCTACATTATTAAAATATTAATGGGGTAAAACAATTAAACAGCTTAATTTGAGAAATGCTGTGAGATAATAGTCAAGATGAACTTTCTCTTGCTTGTTTCAAGTGAATGTTTTTTTCCAGCATTGCTATATATAAATCTTCTTTTCTTTAATGTTTAAAGGAAAAAATGCTTTTGAAATTGTAATTCTTGATATTATAATTTATACCAAAAAGCAAATAATTTTTTGAAGCAATCTTCTCTCATTCTCATATTACGATCTAGTTTACATAAATAATAAAATAATAAAATAAAATAAAAAAATAAAAAAAAAATATTTTTTTGTAGCCTAAATTGACTTTAGCAAGTTCTAATAATAAATAATAAAATAACAATTTGTTTTTATACATTGATAATAGAATTATTTAATTTGATAAATGAAATTAAAAGTTTATTTTATTAATTAAAAGTTTTAATATATTTTAAAAATATGATTTATTCTAATCATCATTAAAATTTAAATATTTCACTAATGACGTTGAGAAATAATTTCTCATAAAATTAAAACTAATACAAGCAAAAGATCAAAATGATCAATAACAACGAGGCAAAGAGGTGAGAAAGTTACTTAAATTCTCTTTCTTTTTTTTCCTTTATAATTTGGGCTGTTCAATTCCGGACATTAAATTAAGGCTCTCTTTTTGGGCCTTCACTTTGAATTTAGGCTTCCATTTCTTTTTGTTCCACCAAAATATATTTTTATAATATGTTAACCAAAAATTTATATGATGGGTTATTAGTGAAATTTTTAAAATTTGCAAAGAGTGAATATTATTAAAAAAAACTAATTAAAAAAGTAAAATGTTTGATTTTTTTAAACTTTGTTTATGAAATTAAAAAATTCCATAGTTAGTGAATAGCATAACAATTTTTACGGCTTTGTTTGGTACAAATATTTTATTTTTCAGAAAATATTTTCAAGATTTTTCTATGTTTGGTTTGCATAAAATGATTTCAATCAATCGAAAATCATTTACAGTCAACCAAAAATCATTTAAGATTATCGTAAAATGTTTTTTCATTTTGAAAAAAGAAAGACAATTTTCAAACCATGCCAATCTTAGCAGATAGCCAACGAAAAAGCTCGATACGCCACAATTCCTCACTAATCTCCTTGCCAGCATCATAGATCCTTTTGTCAGTACCATTGATCTTCCCGCTGGCATCTTCCTTCGCTTTTGCCCTTCGAGATCTTGCCCACCCTTGCTTAGGTCCTGAAAACCCAAACCGATTTGCCACAATTCCTTACCAAAACTATAGCTGGCACCACAGATTGATCTCGTCGCTACCACTGATCTTCTCATCGCCATTCTTCCTTGGAGATCTAAACCCTTCAAGATCTTGCCTAAAACAAACATCTTTATCCTTTGAGATCCACTTCCTGCGGGTCTTTGCCTAAACAAAACAACTATATGCAATGAAAAAAAATATATTGATTTTGTTTCCACAAGGTGTTTATGGCCGCTTGTCTACTTGCTATTTGTGGCTTTAATAGAAGATTATTCCAATTGTCATTTAGGTAATATTTGGAGGGAATGAGGGTAATTAATTAGCATTGGTCCATGATTAGAAACGGCTCAATTAAGAAGTTCTCAGTAAGTTGAAGTGAAAGCCTGACTGATAGTCGATGAAGATTGAACATGAACTTTTATTTAGGTACTCTTCCTTGTCTGTCATGCTAGAAGCCAAATCTTTTGCAAGAATTTCTTTTGATTTCAAGAAACAATCAGAAATATTGGTACATTTTTTGGGTTACTATTCTTTTGTACTTAGAAGTCTTTGTAATTCTCTTTTACCTTGGTGAATGGATTATCAAGAATGAATCTTTCCTTGGTTTATTTTTTCTTTCCTTGGTTGCTTTCTTTTTCTTTGTTGTTTTTTGCTTTGATAATCTATTGTTTTGTAGTATTATGTAGAAAATTCCATAGGCCACAGCAAGCAAGATTTCACCCTTTTGCTCATTCTTGAAATTTTGGTAATCTACATTAACAAATTTGAGTGATTCATGGAGTTGCAAATGTTGAACTCTGGCTTCTTTGAACTGAGCCTATGGATATAATATCTAACTGAAGCTCATGTTTTTAACTGCTATTGGTCATTGGTTTGGCAGTTTCTATCATAATTGTTTTTCATGCTCTGTTTGGAAAATTGGTTGGTTATGGAACTGTTTGTGCAAATGTAAAAGCAGCAGCATGACTGTTTAGAGAGGCCTCTCTCACATTTTTGCATCAATAATGTGAGATATAAAGGAAGTTTGTCCATTGGGAAGCTTTTCTCACATTAATCTATAGAGAGACTATTGATTTTTGGCATGTAATCCCTTCTTGTTAGCAGCTTGCATTTAGAATTCCAAATTGTTGTTCATATACGCTTTTCAACTGTAGTGTTTTTTTGTGTCAATTTGGTCCATAGGATCGGGCATGTGTATGACTGAGGTTAATGGGATTCTTGTGCTATTGTCATGTATATTAATTAGACTTTGTTTGTTAATTATGCCCGTCAGTTGAAGTGATTAGCGTGAATGGCAAAATTTCTTATAAAAAAAATTTAGCACTAGACAAAGGCAATGAAACAGCAGGTCTTGGAGTTGAATCCTTAAACTAATCACTTACTTTTTTGAATGAAAACTTTCAGTATTGATAAACAAACTAATCTGAAAATCCATTTTTTTTTAAATTTGGTAGAAATCTAGAATTCCATCTTTTGAATATACAAACTTTACATATACAACATTGCCTCGTACATATGTCTTCAGCTCTAAAAATGGAGCTGTTGAATGATTAGAAGTATAACTTGCATGATCTCAAGCTTCTTGCTCTTTTCATCTTTTTTATTATTATTATTATTGTAGACACCATATTTTGTCCGGACCATTCAATGGGTTTATCAATTTAATCTAAGTTAATTAAATTGGATTATAATTGGTTCTAATTTATAATTGGAATTTTGTTATAATTAAGTTTGACTAAAATTTGGATTTTTTGATTGAGCTTTAATGGACTGTTGGTATAAGGCCTTATTAAATTTGTTAGAACTAAGGTAAAGAGTTGGGCTAGTTTTAGATGATTCAGTCCATCCATTAAGCTTAACCCATTTATTCATGTCTTCATTTTATTTATCTATTTATTTTTTTTATTTTTTTATTTTTTATTTTGTATAAATATCATCTTATCTTTATATATTTTTCTCATTTGTATTTTTTTAAATAATCTTTTATCCTTTCTATTTCAGATAAATAATAATTTAATTTAAAAAAAAGATAAACCAATGAAAAAATAAAAGGATAATAAACATGATAATTACAAAACTTAAATAAAAGATGAGATCAAGTTCGATTCAAATTGAACCTATATTGATCTTTATCTTAATTTGGCTATAAATTGGGCTCAAAGATCAATCTTGAAGGACAATAATTTTCAGAGAAAAATTCATAGAAAAAAAAAAGCCAGCATCAATCAAAAAAACACAAAAGAAAGAGAAAAAAAAGCAAACAAGGAAGAAGGGAATTTCGATCAAGACAGCGTGCGGTTGCTAAAAGGAACCAAGGATCGGCGATTGGTGATGGTCGTGGGAAGCTCGGACAGCAATGCTTTTTTTTGGTTTTCAACGGCAGCTTCAAGTGCTCTGGTTTCTCTTTTAAAGCTAATATTGGGCAAATATATATATATATATATATATATATATATATATATATATATATTGCTTTCGGTCCAGCCATCTAAGCAGATCAAGAGCATTAATTTCAGCCCAAAATCTTGGTCCATCAATTTCAATCCACGTATTGTCTTCCATATTCAGGCTTGGAATTTGGTCTTCAAAATTAGTACTCATTCTCACTTTCATTCCTTTACGTGTCTAATCTTTTGATATACATGTGTGTTCCAATGTCTTTTCTTTTAGATAAATAAAAATAATACAAAATAGCATGTCATGAAAATTGTAAATAAATAATAAATAATAAGCAACAAAGCCATTATAAGTTTAGTAATAATATTAGATAAGATTTAAAACGAAATTAAAACCTAGAATAAAAGAATACAAGATCGGTTTTAAATTAAACAGATTTTTCAATGAATATTTAAAATAAAAATTATTCCAATGATGGAATTTTGAGGTTTCACGAATGGTTGACATTTCAGATTTCCTAGGTGAGGATGTTTTCTATAAGTTTTGCCAGAATGATGGAAAATTCATGGAAAATGTTCAATATTAAAATATATATCTAAAAATTTAATCAATATAAAATTTAATTATTATAAAATTATAAATACTTAATAAAATAAAAAATTATTCCGATGATGGAATTTTAAAGTGTCACGAATGGTTGACATTTTAAATTTCCTAGGTGAGGATATTTTCTATGAGTTTCACCAGAATGATGGAAAGTTCGTAGAAAATGTTCAATATAAATAAAAAATTATTAAGATATATATTTCTAAAATTATTATTAAAATTATAATTATTTATTATTCCTATGATGGAATTCAAAGTGTCACGAACGGTTGACATTTTTCGAAGTTCTTAGGTAAGAATGATTCCTTTAGGTTTCGCCAGAATGATGGAAAATCTAAAGGTAGTTGTTCAATACAAGATAATAAAAGTTAAAATTAAAATTAAATTAAATTAAGTTAAATTAAATAAAAGATATTAAATACAATAAGAAAGTTTATGATAATCAAGATAATTAAAGGGATAATATTAAAAAAGATAAAAAAATATTTAATAAATCCGACGATGGAGCCTCTTTAGAAAAACGAATGAGATTTCTAAATACTCTTGAGGTGATGGAAAACTTTTAAGGGTTCCGCCAGAATGATGAAGAGCACTTAAGAATTTGCCCAATATTTAAATTAAAAAAATTCAATCAAAGACCATTAAATTAAAATTCTAAAAAATCACAAAACTAATTGGTACCGTTTAAGACGGGCGTCATGAGGGTGCTAATCCTTCCTCATGCGTAATCGAACTCCCGAACCCTAAACTTTAAAATATAGACCAGTCTTTAGAGTCATTTAGGTGGCCAATCACACCTAGGATAAAAAAGATTGGTGGCGACTTCATTTTTAATGTCTAGCGACCTAGTCCTAGGAAACGTTATGACAATTATTATTATTATTATTATTATTATTATTATTGTTATTGATTTAAAAGCATTATTAGTAGTTAATTACGTGAATAATACTTTTTTAACAGAAATATAGATTTTTCAGAAAACAACCAAACAACAAAAAATATTCTTCAATATATCAACCAAACAACAAAAAATATCAATTTTTTCAAAAAATCAATTTTTAGAAATCATTTTTCAAAAATCCTTTTACGCAAACCAAACGAAGCCTATATTTATTGTGTATCCATATTTTATTTAGAATTTAATATTTTTGAATGATTGTTTTTCAGTCAAATGTTCATATAAAAATTTACTTTCAAAAATATTTTTATTCGATAATCAAATCACGACTATAAGAAAACTCCCCTTTTAATCAACTAGTCTTTGTGGTTTTTATCAAAAAAATATCTTCATAATAAATTAAAATAAATAATCATCACTTGCATATAAAAAAAATAACTACAATTAAACCTTTCAAAATTTAAAAAAATTACACCATGATAATTAAAAAAACATGTGCTTTGACAAAGAAGATAAAACAACTTTAGTAAAATTGTGTGATGTGAAATTTGCTTTACACAAACTTTTTTGTGTCCAAATAAATCAATAAATAAATAAACAAATGATTTTGCAGTCTGGAAGCTTAGCATATAAGAAAGAATCCCACCGCGTGGTCACCACCAGCCACGATGCCAAAGCCAAACTAGCATGTCACTTGTAAAGTAGTAAGTAGACACGCCTCCCACATAAAATTGCTAAATACAATATCTGAGATTTTATTTTATTAATTGATTTTTTAATTCAAAAATATAATTATAAGTATAATTAAAATAAAAAAAGTTATAGTCACATCAATTAAAAAAATAAAATAAAAAACTTAACATGTATTGTATTTATAAAAATAAATAAAAATAATTTTATTTATTAAAACATTGGTGAAACATTATTTTTTATTAAAAAATAAATTTAGCATGAAAAAAGTATTTTTACCAACATATTAATTTTTATTTTTTGTGAAATTTAAAAATTTTATATGTAAAACAATATTTAATTTTTTACAACATTTGTAAAAATTTAACTATGTTAAATTTAAACTTATCATAAATTTTTTTTCTGTAAATTTTAGTTTGTCCAATATTACATTTTTAAACAAAACTTAGTAATTATGTTTAAATACAATTTAAATAGTAGGAATAACTAATAACTTTTTATTTTATACTTTATACCACATATTAGATGAATATATATATATATATATATATATATATAAAAGAGACTTGAAAATTTTTAATGAATTGCACTATAATAATAATAAGGCTTAGTAGCCAAATATACTCTCAACCTTTAGCATAGAATGGAATTAAACCCTCAACGTTTTATCGCTTGAAAATCAGTCCATAAACTTTTATTTTATTATAAATAAACTCTCAAACTTTCAAAATTATGCAATTAAGTCCAAATCCGTTAAATGACACTAACTTCCATTAGTATTGCATACGTGGCAGCCAACTAAGCTATCAACGTTAGCTTTCACGTTGATGTCCAAACAGCAGTTAATGTCATTTAAAAGATTTAGACTTAATTGCATAATTTTGAAAGGTTGAGGGTTTATTTATAATAAAATAAAAGTTTATGGACTGATTTTCACGCAATAAAACGTTAAGGGCTTAATTCCATTTTATGCTAAAGGTTAAGGTTATATTTGGCTATTATGCTTAATAATAATAATAATAATAATAATAATAATAATAATAATAATAATAATAATAATAATAATACCCAAATATACCTTTCACGTTTACCATAAAATGAAATTATACTTACAACGTTTAATTGCATGAAAATCAGCCTCAAACGTTTTAAAATAATAGAATTAAAGATGTTTCTATTAACTCCTTCTAACACCGTTAAGTTTTATTACTGTGTAATGATAACGAAATTAAAGAATTTAAGGAAAATATATTTAATTATGTTATTTTGAAACGTTTAAGATTGATTTTTATGTAATTAAATGTTGAAAGATTAATTTCATTTTGTGACAAACGTAAAGAATATATTTAAGTATTAAGCATAATAATAATAATTATAATAATAATAATAATAATATAATAATAATAATAATAATAATAATAATAATAATAATCTAATATATATATATAAAAGCCAAAGCAGTTGACTCAAAGTAAAATATCATATATGGATATCTTAAAAATTCGACACGTGTAATATTCTAAAATAAAAAAAAATTAATTCACTTTTCTAAAAGATAAGATTCTATCAACATTAAAATTATAAAATGAATTAATTATTTTTTTAAATCAATTATCTATTCCAATTTGTAAAAGATAACATCTATATTTGTATATATTAAAATTAAAGAAAATTTCATATCATTTATCAATTCCTTTACTTATCTTTTTATCAATGCATATGTACCGTTGTTTTATACATTAAAAACATATTTATAGAAATAATTGAATTTGGTATTAATTTTTTATTTGGATGAACTTTTTTTAAAGAAAAAAGATATATGTATTTTATATGAACATGTGACATGTGTAGTGAGATGATTTTTTTCATTGTTAAAGTATAAAATGTTCATGAATAATCACCTAATTGTTGATCCAAATTTAAAGTTACACTTCTAATTTCAATAATATTTAGCTTTTGATAATAATCTTATATCTTATACAAATATATAAAAAAGCCAAAGCTTTTGGAATAATAAATTAATTTTAATTTTTTATAAATAAACTTATTCCATTAATTATTTAATTTCAAAATATATAAAATTTAATAAATATATATTTTAATTGCATTAACTTCATTTAAATCAAATGAAATTTATTTCAAAATTTAAATTTTATGTTATCACTTATTATGTTATTTTTAAATTAAAAAAATCCTTATATTTTGATTGGAACTACTTTAAAGTTTTAAATCTTTTATCCAAAAATTAAAATGAGGTATTTAAGCTATATATTTTAGTATAATATTAGACTTTTATGTCTTTTCTCAATTTTCATTTCCCTGTTTAGATTTATTTATTCAATCATTTATTTATTTATTTGTTCAATAATTTTTTTGGTAAAAAATTTCTATATAGATTATCTATTAATTTGAAACTTATCTTAAATATTACATTTAATTATTTTAAATTAATTTAAATTTTAAAATTTTAAATAAAAATTTATTTTTATTTACATTTATATTTTTTCTCATTTTCAATTTTTGAGATATTATAAATAATTTTTTTAAAAAACCCTAAATGTTAAAGTTTTCAACACTAATTAATTTTATAAGATTAATTTGGAATCATTTAAATTCAAATTTTAAAAATAAATCAATTTAAAGTATGCAACCTTAACTAATAATTTATTAATAATTAATGAAGTAAGAATTATTTTCATGAAAATGGTACATATTTAAATATATTAAGATTTGTAATAGTTAATTTTTCTATAATTTTTTAATTAGTATTCAATTTCAAATTATTTTTTAATTTATGTAAATTTGTATATATATCAAATTTTTTTAATAAATTATTCAACATATATTTCAAAATAATTTTTTAAATTTTATTTTATTTTTTAAATTATTATAAATTAAAATTATCACAATACGTTGTAAGGGTTTAAATCTAATAATAATAATAATAATAATAATAATAATACGCCAGGAAGAGAATCTCCAGTTGGACGAGATACCAAGTCACTAAACGTACGCTTATAATGAACGAAAAAAAAAACGTGCGCTTATTGGAGTAGAATATTCTTTAATAAATAAATAAGAAAAGGAAAATTCCAGAACCAACCAGAACCGAGAGATTTTAGATCTGAGGGGTAGCGTCAAATCTGACGGCCAAAAATTCGCTTATCGAACATTCTAGAACTCAAACCCTAAAACGCAAATCCTTTATAAGATCCTCTTCCCTGTCGTCCTCTTTCCATTCAAAAGGGAAAACCCTAACCATTCTCTTTTAGCTCTCTGCCGTTGGCATTATTTTATATTTTTTATCTGTTGAAGTAATTCATATCAATGGCCGGAAAAGGAGAAGGACCAGCCATCGGGATCGATCTAGGCACGACGTACTCGTGCGTCGGAGTATGGCAGCACGACAGAGTCGAAATCATCGCCAACGACCAAGGCAACCGAACGACGCCGTCCTATGTCGGTTTCACCGATTCCGAGCGTTTAATCGGCGACGCTGCCAAAAACCAAGTCGCCATGAACCCCCTCAACACCGTCTTCGGTAATCTCTAAATTCCATTTATTTATAAAAATAATAGTTTAGTTTAGATCTGAACGTTGTTCGTGAGTAGATCTACAAATAAATCTACTTTTTCCCTTTTTTATTTATGACGTCATTTTGTTATTAGCTTGAATTAGGAGAGTTGACTTTCCTGTTACAGTTTGTTGACTGAAACTTTTTGTTATTAATAATAAAACAGATGCAAAGCGGTTGATTGGTAGAAGATTTAGTGATTCAACGGTCCAAAGCGATGTAAAGCTTTGGCCTTTTAAGGTTATTGCTGGGCCTGGTGATAAGCCAATGATTGTTGTTAATTACAAGGGTGAAGAAAAACAATTTGCCGCTGAGGAAATTTCTTCCATGGTTTTAACCAAGATGCGTGAAATTGCTGAGGCATATCTTGGCTCCACTATTAAAAATGCTGTGGTTACAGTACCTGCTTATTTCAACGACTCTCAAAGGCAAGCCACTAAGGATGCCGGAGTTATTGCTGGACTTAATGTTATGAGAATCATTAATGAGCCAACAGCTGCTGCTATAGCTTATGGTCTTGATAAGAAAGCTACCAGTGTTGGTGAAAAGAATGTTTTGATTTTTGATTTGGGTGGTGGCACTTTTGATGTGTCTTTGCTTACCATTGAAGAAGGTATTTTTGAAGTTAAGGCCACGGCCGGAGATACTCATTTGGGTGGTGAGGATTTTGATAATAGGATGGTGAACCATTTTGTTCAGGAGTTTAAGAGGAAGAATAAGAAGGATATTAGTGGGAATCCCAGAGCGTTGAGAAGATTGAGGACTGCTTGTGAGAGAGCTAAGAGGACTCTTTCTTCCACTGCTCAGACCACTATTGAGATTGATTCATTGTACGAGGGTATTGATTTTTACTCTACCATCACTCGTGCAAGATTCGAAGAGTTGAACATGGATCTTTTTAGAAAATGTATGGAGCCCGTTGAGAAGTGTTTGAGAGATGCTAAGATGGATAAGAGCAGTGTCCATGATGTTGTTCTTGTTGGTGGTTCAACTAGGATTCCAAAGGTGCAGCAGTTGTTGCAGGACTTTTTCAATGGAAAGGAGCTTTGCAAGAGCATTAATCCTGATGAGGCTGTAGCTTACGGTGCTGCTGTTCAGGCTGCAATTTTGAGTGGGGAAGGAAACGAGAAGGTTCAGGACTTGTTGCTTTTGGATGTCACGCCTCTGTCTCTTGGGTTGGAAACTGCTGGTGGTGTTATGACTGTTTTGATTCCAAGGAACACCACTATTCCCACAAAGAAGGAGCAGGTGTTTTCGACTTACTCTGATAACCAACCTGGCGTTTTGATCCAGGTTTTTGAGGGTGAAAGAGCTAGAACCAGAGACAACAACTTGCTGGGTAAATTTGAGCTTTCTGGCATTCCACCAGCACCCAGGGGTGTTCCTCAAATCACTGTTTGCTTTGATATTGATGCAAACGGTATCTTGAATGTCTCTGCCGAGGACAAGACCACCGGCCAGAAGAACAAGATTACAATCACCAATGACAAGGGTAGGTTGTCCAAGGAAGATATTGAGAAGATGGTCCAAGAGGCAGAGAAGTACAAGTCTGAGGATGAGGAGCACAAAAAGAAGGTTGAGGCCAAGAATGCCTTGGAGAACTACGCCTACAACATGAGGAACACTGTCAAGGATGAGAAGATTGGTTCGAAGCTTTCCCCCGACGACAAGAAGAAGATTGAGGATGCCATCGATGGGGCCATTCAGTGGTTGGATGGCAACCAGCTGGCTGAGGCAGATGAGTTCGAGGACAAGATGAAGGAGCTTGAGAGCATTTGCAATCCCATCATAGCTAAGATGTACCAGGGAGCTGGTCCTGACATGGGTGCTGGCATGGCTGAAGATATTCCTCCATCTGGTGGCAGTGGTGCAGGACCCAAAATTGAAGAAGTCGACTAAGCTGCTTAGTTCTGAGTTTATATGCTGTTTTATCAGCCATATTATTTTAATGATTTAGAATTATTATTGTTCGCGAATTATGCATTTATGTTTCTATTCGAGCTTGAGGCGCTCAACCTAGATGTTTCTTTTGATGGATGCAATCTCCAATGTTGTGTTTTTGGTTTAATTATTGCAGTACTCATTTCTCAATTAAAGTAAACGTCTCGTTGGTTGCTTTTCCCTTTGCTTACGTGCTTTCGGCAAATTGTCACTGGATTGGGAATCTTTCTCAATGGTTTAAAAGCCCGACTAACGACACTGAAAAGAAAATTATGAATAATATTTTTCTGATTTTTTTGTCGAGATATTGTTTCTGTACTTGAATATTGACTTACGCTCAGCAATCAAAACACCTGCAATTGATCTCTGAAGTCCAAACCTCTTAGAAATCATTTCAAAATACTAACTCTAGGGATTTGAAGGATTAAATTTCTCATTTCATCTTTTCTTGTAGTGAAGAAAAAAAAAAGAGTGAAATACAGCAACCTGATGGCTTAATAACAAGGCTACTGGGATGGATGGGCATTACCATGGAGGAGGAATTTGATTCTATAACTGAACAAGAGTAGCTTTTAACTGGGAATACTACATTTACAGCCTAGAATCACTACATCAGCTGGAAATCTTCATTGATCTTTCTATGACCCAGCATCAAAATCTTCAAGGACAGCCATTGCCAAGGGAGAGGCAGGGGAAGAGATGTTTCCAACATATAAAACCAAAGCTAGGCAGCTACATTTATCTTGTAGAAAACTATGGTTACAATCATGACTGATAATAAATAAGACCATGAATGCTTCTCTTTGCAAGCAGTGCGACAGAACTCACAATTCTCATTTGCCTCACGCTCGAAAGAAGAACTATACTAGCCATTCTCATAACATAAAGAAGTAGAATAAGAGAAGACAAAATCAATCAGCCCTAAAAGAAAACTTAAACCTCCAAGACAAGTGAAAACACAAATTTCTAATTTTGCAATTCACAAATTAAGTTAAATTCAAGGAACCTACATGTATGTTGAACAGTTATCAAGTCAATAAAGAAGAATTGTCAATAACTATGATGAATCAACTAACCACATGCCATCAACGACTGATCTAAAGATAATTGAAAATTATAAAAAAGTAAGATAAAAAACCATAAAATCTAAAAAAATGCGGTTATAATTTCACAGCTTTCCTCATGGAATGAGGTTAGTAAACAATGAAGCACCAACCACTCTAACATCCTTACATGTATCACACTATGGATTTCTCCAGGTCTACAAATGCTCGTTCACTCCATGGGGAGGGCCGAAAGCAGACACGGACCTCATGCTCTTCAGGTCCTACAAGATGCTTAGGCACAATAATCTCAAGCATCGTTCCTGTCTCATCGCGGTATGCTTCCAGTTTAGCATTTTCTGGAATGCGGTTTGGAAGGGGAATTTCTCTAATAAATTCCCCTGGAGGGCAGTGCTCTGGTGCCGGATCTGTTAGCTTAAATGTCCTATCATGTCTCTTAATGAATGGCATGCAGGCTGTACTCACACAAGATATCTTTACAATTCCATGTGAGGGAGTGTTTCTCCAAGTAACTTTCACCCTTTCAAGATCAGAAAAGGGCAAGCTGACAATTATCAAATAGCCTTCATCATCTTCGTATATTGTTTTCGCTGCTGCAACGGGCCCATATACATGCTTCATCACCCCACTGAATTCATTCACCCATGTTGGCTCGACTGGGTGAATTTTCATATCCAAAACTCGGTTAGAATGCAAATTATTAGGTAAACAAGGATCCTCATCATTTCCATGCCGGAAATAGTCCTTTTTCCGTTTATTGCAGACAGGTGATAGCTCCATCCCATCACCATTGCTATGTTCTGATGGCTGAGTTGATAAGTTCAAACCAGTACCGTTAAGCAGTTTTCTAGTATGTGAATTTAAATTACTCTTTAAAGGAGCAGGGGGGCGCTCAAGCTCAAATTCTGTGTTTGTAAGGTTCCTCCAAGCCGCAAAATCACTTGCTTCAAGAGGAATACAGAAGCTTATATCCCTGCCGGTAAGTTCTCTCCACCTCCTCTTCTCTTCCTCATCAAGACCGGATAGGTTTGGTGATGGCACAACTTCAATCCCATGTAGACATTGAGGATTAGAGAGGCCCCTATAGTGCTTCCTCTGCATTCTATGAGATCTAACAAAACCCTTATCGACACTAAATGGAAATGGGCGCTCCCCTTGCCGAGAGTGGCCATTCATGTAACTCCTCAACTGCATCTTACCAAGTGCATTTTCAGGCCTTTCCTTGAAAACCCACATATACATGTTCTCCATATCATGCTGAACTAAGAACGCATCTAGCTCCAAGTCTGACTTGTCATACCCAGACAAACCGTTGCTGTCCCTAATCACCTTAGACTTTGACTTCCCATTCAAAACAGGCTTGAAATAGAAAGTAAAGAAAAACCAAGCACCCCATACACTATCAAGACGCTTGATGCATTTCTTAGCCACTTTTGGGACATTCACAACCGCCTCATAAATTTGAGGTGCAAGGCTAACATCTAAGATGTCACATGAATCATTCCATGCAAGTGGAGGTGGACTTGGTTCAGATGATAGCGGGAGATTGATATCAGGTGGCCGAGAAAGCAGCATAGATCGGTTCATCTCTCTCTCCAATTCATCTGATAGGAAAGAACCTGAGTCCATTGACAAAAGTGTAGATGGGTGATCAGTCTCCATAGACAGGGTAGTGAGAAGAGCTTCCCCCATTCTTTTTCCTTGCTCTTTTACTATTTCCTCTATTTTTCACTATAACTTACAAACCCCTAACAGTCAACAAGCTCCCAATCGACATCTTCAGAAATCAAATGAAAAGCCAAGCACTGTTGCAGATTCATAAATCAATCAATCCACAAAACCACTGGTGAATCTCATAAAAATCTTCATGGTTCAATTCCCAGCACAATAATATCCCCAACGTTTCATTAATCAATCAAATCCACACTACAACCAACACGAGCAAGGGCGGCAACATCGTTAACACCAACAAACCAACCTGAAAAAAATCAACAAAAACACCTCCACTCAATATAAAAACAAAAATAAAAAACAAATACCCAATTTAATCTCAATTTTCCTATACAAAAATGGATTCAAAATAATGGAAAAGATGCTTACTTCACATGACAAACAAATCCTATACCAAGGCCAAGTAAGCTAATGATTTTTGTTATCTGAGATCTAAAATACCCTAAAGAAAATAAAGATTCAAAATTTTCACTTTCTATTGATTTTCTACCCAGCAGCCAAACAGTATATAAACTCAAAAAAAAAAAAAGGCAAACCCATGATTCTACAAGAACCAGAATCCAACAAAAATCTAAAAGAATACTAGCAACCGCAAAAGGAACAGATTTGAAGGCAATCAAATCAATCACACAAAAAAACCCTAACCCTAAAACAATAAGAAAAAAAATGAAAGAAAAGGAAATCAATTTTGGAGAATACCTAAAAGGAGAGGCTTTGAATCCAGAGAAAATTGAGAGCCTGAAAAACGATCCCCCTTTGAGCGAGAGAAACCGAAATCTGTCTAAAGAGACGGAATTGATTAAGGAAATGAGGACGCATCGGCGCCGTTAAGAACTGACGGCGTTACGTAACGGAGACAGTGACGGCGATTTTTTTTTTTTTGCTTTCGGATTGACTGAGGCAAAAAAGAATAAGGGTCAAACAAGGCATCTCACTCTATAAAGTAACAGTGTGAAAAATAAAAAAAAGACGAGCACGTGTCTGACAAGTGCTTCTTTTTTTTTTTTTTTACAATTAGAATTAAATTGCTAAAAAGCCTAAAAGTGAAAAAAAAAAATCAAACGATTCCAAATTCCAATCTCAGTAAATTTTTTTTTTGTAGAAAAATTAAAAATAGATAAATCATTTTAATTTTCAAATTAAGATAAGATTCACATCTTTGAATTTGAGACAGTGTAGGGACCTCCAACGATTCTTTTAACCCAAACATTTTATAGGAAGGAAAGCAAAGTACTCAAGGTCAATGTCGATCACAAAGCGCGAATAGATATTAGTTTCATATCTAATTTGATATAAAAACATTATGTGATTACATAAAAAAAGTACTAAACTAATTGAATTTACCAATGTGAAATGTCTTGGATAAGTTGACCAATTCATAGAATCCTATCAATAAATTATTGCCAAGTGTTAAGATGAACAACTTTTTTTTTTTCATGTTCAAGATTAAAAATACAAAAAAATTAAAAAAAAAAACTAAGAAAACATGTTGGACACACTTGTATGACTTGGAAGTTCAGAAAATTTAAGCGTATAATATCCTTTTAGATAATTTAAATAAATAAGAAATAATTATAAGAATTAAATTATGATTTTGAAAACAATCCAATTAAATCTAGAAAAATATATTTTGTAATATTTGAATGACGCAAATAATATAAATACATAGTATTGCAATGATCTCACCATGAAATACAGATGTCATGTGCATATGCAATATTTGGAAAAGCTTAAATATTCAAAGTGATCTCATCAATTTTGGTGTGGGTTATTTGTTATGTATTTATGTTGATGCTTAATAACACTTTAAAAAATAAAAAATAATTAAGAAAGAGAAAGAATTTAAATAAATACTGCATAGTTCTACTTGTGAAATTATTGTTAATCATACAACAATAACAAATTTTATTAAGCACAATGTGTTCATGAATGTTGATTGAAACTTTCTCCTTTTTCATCATCTATTATTTTATTATTTTATGTAATTTTTAGTGGTGTAAATCACATGTATTCTTATCCGTTTTAACGGTCCGAAATTAATTATGCTTGGAGCTTCGTCACAGTTAAGATTTCTCACCCTTCCTCAAAAAGTACGTTTAGTGGGAATCGAACCCAAGAATTCTTCTCACAAACTCAGCTTGCGTTACCAACTGAGCCACAACTCATGGGTTTATTTTATGTAATTTTTAATTATCTAATAATTGAAGTTTATTTATTTGTTTCTTCCCTAGTGACATATAAAATATTAAAATAAAGAATCTAATTATGCAATCTTGTTAGGACTTGCTCATATTATAAGAGCAAGACTATTGTTTTGTATAAGTAAAAAACTGAAGGGGCGTTTGGAGCAAATTAAACTCTTCGGGTAGGTAATAGACAATTTACATTATTTGTTACAAAAAATACAGTTATAGAAATAAAAAAATGGAGATCAAACTTTACTTGGTTGAAACAAAAGAAATAATATAAAAATAAACATTCAATTTTAGTACATGTATAAAAGGGAAGAATCTTGAGGAAGGCATGCAACGTTGCAAACTCTCCCCACCACTTGCATACAGTGGTCAAGCCTTTTTTTTACCCTTTTTTTTAAAAATTATACACTGTAAATACATCATATATATATAAACCATATATTATATAATATAATGAAAAGTTTATATATTGATTTCCCTATCCAAAGCAATATAATAGATAAACAGATGGTTGATTTAATTTAGAGATAATTTAGAGATTCAGGTCTTGTCTGTTTGGATGTTGACACCTTATCTCTAGCTGGTCCATGGAAGTGATAAGTGGTTGGTGATTGCTAATCAAATAATGTACAATTATTTAAAAGAAGCACAATGGAAGATTCGCCCAATCTTTCCCCTTTTATTATTTGTTGTGCCATAAAGCATTCAAAAAGGCCAACTCTCCTTTTCTTTTTGCTTTTACCTTCCAATTTTAACAAAGTTACTGAATTTTTTTTTGTTTTGACAAAATGATTCAATTTTATTCATTGCTTAACCTCAATGGAATATTGAAGAATCATATCTCCTTCCATCCTTAAGTGAATCTTTTGATTTCTAATTTTTATCACATGTAGACTATTTGTATTTGATTTCAATTATTAAAATATTTTCTCAATTAATTTTTCAATTAAAGTTTTTTTTTTAAAAAAAAATTCTTGTAAAGTCATGGGTAGTACATGTTTAGCCTCTTATTGGTCTATCAACCCAAAAAAAAAAAGAGATTATAGGATAATGTCTTTTTTTTTAGTATAAAAAGAAAAGATGGTTTGCCCGTGGATGATGAAAATGCATGGCATGGAATTAAGTCCCCACACTATGTGAGAGTTGTCACCCTTTGTGTTGTTCAAATTCACAGTAAAATAAAATAACATCATAATATAAAATTATTAGTCAAATCGTTTTTCTTTAAGAAAGTTTTTTTCTTACTTATCGTAAGATTTTGATTATCTTATGAACTAATTATCATGTTTTAAAAATAATAATGGAATTATGAATATCGATTCAAATGATTATGTTTTCACTTTTGAGGTGTGAAATTTCTATAAATTTGAAATTCGAATCTTAACATTTTCATTCCATCTTTTCGATATTAAAGGTGTCCGTTGCACTAAAACAAAATAACAATTGAACATGTAATTTGGTTAAAAAATATTGGAAGTGAATTGTGTGAAACTTCATAAAATTTAGAGAAAACAATTCAAGCAGTACAGTATTCTTCCGGTCACCAATGGGCTTGGGTTCTTGGGCCTGAAAAGCTTTGAGTAAGTCTCTGCTATGTAATTTTCACTGACCTATATAATATTATTATTCTTTGGACCATGCTGATCTTGCAATAATCGCCAAAGAAATGCAACTTGATTAAATTCTTTTTTCTATGCAAAACTCAGAGCATTTTCATGGTCAACCTCTGCCATGGGAGACACCGATTTCGATCTTGAGGATGATAAATTATCAGTCGTTTTAGTCTGCGTTGGATCGGCAGCCTTGGTGTTGACAATCTACCATTGCATTGCCATGGGATGGTGCCACCCCAACCGTGGTGGCCAAGCTCAAGGAGCACAACAAGCAGAAGATCAACAACATTCTGTCAGACAAGAAATGTTAGAGATGTCAAGCTTAGAGAACTCAACTGCACAACTCATCCCCTCCCATAAGTACCACAAGAGCATGGGCTTGGTAGCTGATGATGGGATGTGCGCAGTATGCTTGTCTCAATTTGAAGAGGGTGAAGAGTTAAGGACATTGCCAGAATGCCTGCATTCATACCATGCACCATGTATTGATATGTGGCTTTACTCGCATTCAAGCTGCCCCATGTGCCGCACTGATGCCATGCCATCACCGCAAATCTTTCCCCATCCATTGGATTCCGGTTCCAGTCCACCGGATGCCGGTTCTGTGCGCCTAGATCCAGGTATGTTGCATACTATTGTACAATCACGGACACTATGATTGCAAAGATTGCAACTAGGATTTTAGGCTGTACCAATTTCCATTCAACAATGATAGTACCACTCAACTTTCAAGATGTGTATTGCATGAAATCAATGGTAGCTTCTTTTGGTAGTTTGTGCAGAGGGTTCAAGATAAAACTCATAGAGCCAAAGTCATAACACAGCCTTGGACTAGGGCACTCAGCTTTCATGTAATAATCTGCTTCCTTATGGTATTTCAAAACTCAAATTAATGTTAGACCAAAAGCTGCCCGCAATTCAGTATGAATTTGAAAGTGGATAACATACTGAAGGTTTTCAGCAGATTTCTCTGGTAAATATCAGTAGTAAATCTCACACCAGAAAAAATTGGGTGCAGAGCTCTATGTCATATGACTCAAGCCAACCTATACGTTTGTTTTAAAGATAAAACACATAGCCTTGATAGCTTACAGAAGAGTGTTGGTTCATATCAAACAACTAAAATTTCAATTCTGGCGTTACCAAGCAACATACCAATATTTTGACACTAAACATAAACACTAGGCTTTTATATTCAACTCTGCTGAACTGGCTTGTCTATCATCATCATAAGATTAGAAATTACTAAGATCACATTCCATGACTCGAATGAATAGAATACACATTCCTTGACTCGAACGAATATAATACTGAACTGTCAGCTATGGGCTCGCCATCTCTTCTGCACTTGTTTTTCCCTCTTCAACTTCTGCTCATCTTTCTGGATTCTTTTTCCTGCATGTCTCAAACATTAGAATTACATACATGAATTGAAGTGAGAATTCAATGAGAAGTTCAGAGTCATGAGCAATACTTTTCAATCAATTTACTGAATCATTAAGCACATTTTCACCTTTAACCATCATCAAATTTCACTGACAATATACAATGCTTACTCAAACCCAAGTTACTTGAGAAAAATCAAACCAATTCTAACTTTTGACAACTCGGAAAATCAGAATTCCTGATAATTCCTTTTAGAATTTAGACTGACTCCCAAACACTGGAAATGCAAATAAAACATGTTCATTTCTTTCCCATGGTAAAATGTCCTTCAATCTACCATCCTCAATGATTCTTTCCCATGGTAAAATGTCCTTCAATCTACCATCCTCAACGATCCTTTAGTCAATAGTCAGCCGCCATGTGGATGTACATTTCAGCAAAAAGAAAATGAAAATCAAGACTATCACATGTAAAACTATATGTTTCATGCACGACTAACTTGGTGCTGACAGACAATCAGCTTAATTCAGCAGATTACTTCTGCATGGACACATCTTCAAACTAACGAAAAGGTTTCTGATCAACCATTCCCCATTCTTTTTGCTCCTCAAAATGTGGCGTCACAGTTGCAAGAGCCTTATATACCCAGTATTACTGTATATCAACAACAAAGAAAAGAATCTGGAAAAAAAAATAGAATGGCATTTAGCAGAATAATTTTTCATGTTCAGCTAACTAATAATCATACATATCTGAGTCTGGCCATCCATGTAGCAAGACTATAACTTTGCTTACATTTTGCAACACAGAAAAGACTATTAATTTCAAGGCAGGAGGGTTAGTTTTCATTTATTTCCTCTTTCTAAGCCTTACTTCACTTGAATCCGATAGTGGGTATAAGCCAACCCCAGCAAATTTCCCTAAATTTCTGAATCAAACACAAAGCAATAATCTCAATAATTACATTTTCTACTTAAGAAAGCATGAAAAAGCAGACTTATCAAAGGAACCATCAATTTAAGCATAAAAATGCAAAGAACAAGTGAAAGAGAAGGAATCAGCGCAGGAAAAATGGCGAAAATGGAGGCAAAAGAATTCAGGGAAAAAGCAGACTTATCGAAGGAACATCAATTTAAGCATAAAATTGCAACGAACAAATGAAAGAGAAGGAAAAAAATCAGAAAAAAATTTGGACCATTTCTCGATTTGTGCGTGTCATCCTTGCGCAGGGGCCATGCTAATCTTCTCTGTATCGTTCCAATTTTATCGGATGTCCCCGAAGGGACAGGTCTGCTTCCCATCTCTCTGCTATATAACGTAACCTTTCTTTCGATAAAACGACGATGTGGGATTTCAGCGTGTTGCTTTCTGACAAACGCGCTCCATAGAAAGAAGCCCAAAGATTACTTGGGCTTACAACAAGAATCGGTCACTACCGAGCTCATGCCTTTGATCCAAAAAAGTCTAAGTGTAATTAAAAGATTTTTTTTTTTGTTTCAAGTAATTAAAAGAAATTTAATTACATGTAATACGAAGTAATGAATTGATATGACATAAATTAAGTCTAACTCCAAAGTAAAACAATATAACAATAAGGTTATTATTCAACAATCTGTTAGTGAAAATTTTTAATTTTCACAAACAAAATTAAAATTATGACAAATATTTTATTTTATTTATTTTTTATTTTTTTAAATATAATTTAAATGATATATGTCATCATTTTGACCTCATTTTTGGAGTCTAAAATCTTTATTAAACTTAATCAAAGATAATTGTTTAGGCCACTCCAGAATGTGAATTGACTTATTTAGGTGAAATTTTAAAAAAATAATTTCACAAAAATACAAAAATGTAAATTGCATGATTAAGATAAGAGCCCCATCTATGCCAAAAATCAGATGGTCCACTGTTTGATTTTGTGGGATCATTGCTTGCTAGAATGAAAGGGACACAAGAGACAATACCTCAATTCCAGTATTCATTGAATACTAACTACAACTATCTTATGTTCATACAAAATTACCATTTGGATTATTTCTATTATATATATATATATATTCTATATGCCCATGATAAGGTTTTAAATTCTATAAATTGATTTAGTTAATAATTAATACATGTCCATAGATTATCAACAAAAAAAGCTTTATATTGGTGCAATAATTACTTAAAGGAATACAAGTCAATTATATAAATCTCCTTGTATGTTGCTAATTCTTTTCTTTTTTAGTAAAGATAAAATTTGGTGAATTGGACAAAGACGTTTAACCAAATCATTGTAAATTTGGGGAAAAAAAAAAGAGATTTGAATCTTACTCCGAGTAAGAAAGCATACACTGATTATGAGTCAAATACTTGAAATACATGTTTAAGCAAATCTTGATAGTTGGTGAATTGTGATATTTTAGCAGTAGGTCACACTTGAAGGTGATGTGCCAAACATGGTGCTCAGATCTCATCCATATGGGCTAATTTAGTACTACCCATGCTTGTAGGGTCCCCATTTTTTGTAACTTAGGGCAATGATAAGGGCAGCAAAGCTTATGAAAATATCCCTCCAACTTACCCACCTTTTTCATTTTCATTTTTTATATTTTTCCCCTCATAGTAAATTCCAAACAAGTGAAAGATTTCATAAGATATCAAAATAGGTTATGAAAGCCTACAAATAGGGGATGTTTGATTGGTAAGAAAAATCATTTTGCAAGATTTGTTTCATGTAAATTCAATGGTGGAATGATTGGGAAATAGAAATGGAAATTTGATACTACTCTTTAACTAATCTTTGTCCTAAATAGGGGAATCTTAATGTACATACCATCCCAACCCAAAGCCCCATCTAGTGCAAAAATGCCACAACATTTTTAGTTAAAAAATATTATTTATTTGTTCATTGAATTAAATAACTGATATCCTTTATTCTTTAATCTTTCCACTTTAATACTGGAAATGAACTTATGATCTCAGTTTTTCTTCAAATCAAAAGTAACATAAAAAGAAACATCAAAAAGTATCATTGAAGTTCAAGAAAAAAAATATCAATGGTCTAATTCCATGAAACAATGATGATAACAGCTCTATTGATGTTTTATGCCACCAAATTCTATAAAGAGTTTTTTTTTAATTGTTGTCTTTATTATTAAATTTAATTAAAGTTGTTAGAATAATAAAAACTCATTTTTTTCCCAACAACAAAAAGCTATTCAAATATTAAATTTTCTTTTAATACACTGCATATACTCAATTCATATCACAGCAGCAATCTGATATTTCAAGAACTAGCAGTAACCGCCATGTCATTTCTACAACGGAAGTTTCCAGCAGCTCAAGCTAATTCTGTGACTTTGCTTAATCACCTAATGTCCAGGAGATTAGTTAGGATAATAAACATTAGTTTTGTATGATTAGTTGCTTCTACAGAGTTCCTCAGCTCTGTATATAAACCCTACTCTTGTACAAATTCAAAGATAACAATAAGAAGATTTTTTTTCCCGCCACAATTTTTCTTCTCCAAATTTTCATTTTTCGTAACATGGCATCAGAGCCACCATTAAATCTCTGATAATTTTTTTTTTCTTTTGAATCTTTCTTCTCCAACACATCTCACAATGGCTCACGCAGGAAGCAAACCTGAAGATAATCCATCTAGCCCATACTATTTACATGCTAATGAGAATCCTTCGTTGATTTTAGTTTCTCCTCTTCATGGTTCGAACTATCACTCATGGTTTCGGACTATGAAAATGGCTTTGTTGTCCAAAAACAAGCTGAAATTTGTTGATGGTTCTATTAAGGCTCCAGCTCCAGATCATGCTCTGTATCCTGCTTGGGAGCGATGCAATACCATGGTGCTATCCTGGTTATTCAATTCCTTGAGTCCATCCATTGCTCAAAGTGTGATCTGGTTAGAAAGTGCTGCTGAGGTATGGCTGGATCTGAAAGATAGATTTGCTCAGGGAGATTCGTTTAGGATTGCAGAACTACAGGAAGAGATCTATAGTTTTCATCAAGGTACATTGTCTGTCACAGAATATTTTACTAATTTGAAGACATTGTGGGATGAATTGATGAATTTACGACCTGTGCCATTGTGTTCATGTGCTGTTAAATGTTCTTGTCAAGCTCTATTGACAATAAGAGCTTATCAGCAATCTGATCATGTCATTCGGTTTCTTAGAGGTTTAAATGACAGTTTTGCAACAGTTAGATCACAGATCATGCTTATGGAGCCATTACCATCTATAAATAAAGTGTTTGCACTTGTTATCCAGCATGAGAGACAGATTACTGGTGGTGTTTCTCAGCAATCAACTGAACCTGCAACCTTCTACAGTCAAGGAAGATTTCCTGTCACTAAGGTGAATCAGTTTCATTCTAAGAACAGGCCTCAGTGTTCTCATTGTGGTTATCATGGCCACACAGTGGATAAATGTTTTAAGAAACATGGATATCCACCCGGTTATAAGCCTAGAAGGAGATCAGTAGTGGTTAATCAATGTGAACAGCTAAATCAGTCAGCATCTGAAGAGAATTATTCGGATGATTTTAGTTCTGCTTCTTTGAATCACCAGCAAGTAACTGAAAATCTTGTTTCCACACCAAAACAGTACATCAAATCCTCTCAACCTGACATTAGTTCTTCAGTCATAAATACTATATCAACCAATTTTGATTCACTGTGCAACATGGCAGGTAATGCTTTCCATTCTACTCCTTCACTCTGGATCCTTGACACAGGAGCAACAGATCATGTTGCTTCTTCCCTTCATTTATATTCTAGTTACAATTCTGTTGAGAATATTTTTGTTAAACTTCCAAATAACCAAAAAGCAGCTGTTTCGCATATTGGTACAGTACATCTTACTCCTAAGATAGTTCTTAAAAATGTGTTTTATGTACCAACATTTTCTTACAATTTGATTTCAGTAAGTAAACTCACCTCTACTAATGCTTGTTCATTAATTTTTCACTCTAATGGTTGTTTTCTCCAGGACCTTCCAAGCAAGAAGATGATTGGTTTTGCTGAGGAAGTTCATGGTCTATACCATTTGCATTGTTCTCAGCCACCATCTCCTATATCTTCATGTAATCATTTGACAATTTCTTCTGCCAATCTTTGGCATTTTAGATTAGGTCATGCCTCAAATGCTCGAATTAAACTGTTACAATCTCTAGATAATTCAATTCATGTTAATGATACTCATACTGCTTGTGAAGTTTGTCATTATGCAAAGCAAAGAAAGTTACCCTTTCCTCTTAGTACATCTTCTGCCACTTCTTGTTTTGACTTAATCCACGTTGACATCTGGGGTCCTAGTCCTGATCCATCCATATCAGGTTTTCACTACTTTCTCACTGTGGTTGATGATTACAGTAGGGGAACATGGGTGTTCTTTATGAAATCAAAGTCAGAAGTTAGAAACATACTTCACAATTTTTATAACTTTGTTGAAACTCAATTTAATAGCAAAATTAAGTGTATACGAAGTGACCAAGGACAAGAATTTAGGATGACAGATTTCTTTGCTAAGAAAGGGATTTTACATCAGACCTCTTGCATTGCTACACCACAGCAGAATAGTCGAGTAGAGAGAAAACACCAGCATATTCTTAATGTAGCAAGAGCTTTGCGGTTCCAATCCAATCTTCCAAAGCATTTTTGGGCAGAATGTGTTGCTCATGCAACATATTTAATTAATAGAGTTCCTTCACCCATCATACACAACAAAACACCATATGAGATTCTGTTTAACATTGCCCCACAGTATCACAACCTCAAGGTCTTTGGTTGCTTATGTTTTGCCTCTACCATTTCTGCTCATCGAACCAAATTCACTCCTAGAGCTAGAAAATGTGTTTTTCTTGGCTTTGCTAATGGCATTAAAGGATACAAGTTGTATGATATTCATTCACATGTCATATTTTATTCTAGAGATGTGGTGTTTTATGAAACTGAATTTCCTTTTCATAAATCTGATTTGTCACAGTCAACACCTTCCCTAGATTCTTTCCATTATTCTGATAATTTGCATCTTTGGAATTCAGACATGCATTCAGAATCTATTTCATCTGACAATATTTCTTCTGATCATTCTTCTTCCTTACCTCCTGATCATTTGAGACGTTCCACTAGAATTAAGCATCCACCATCTTACTTACAAGATTATGAATATGAACTTCCACATCAAAATCAATCATCACTTGCAGGACAGTCCTCACCTCATTCTATATCTCAGGTAATATCCTACTCTCATCTATCTCTTCCTCACAGCATTTTTTCCCACACTCTTGATTCCTTTTATGAACCACAAACATATCAACAAGCCATTCAACATACTTGTTGGCGTGATGCAATGCAAGCAGAGCTCAAAGCATTACAGGATAATTCCACTTGGGTGCTTACTGACCTGCCCCCTGGTAAACGTGCCATAGGTTGCAAATGGGTGTACAAAGTAAAACTTAAGGCTGATGGTACACTTGAGAGATACAAAGCAAGGCTTGTAGCCAAGGGGTATACTGAACAGGAAGGCATAGACTTCCTTGATACCTTCTCCCCCGTGGCTAAAGCTAGTACTATTAGAATGCTTCTTGCTTTGTCTGCAGCCAAGAATTGGCATCTTGAACAACTTGATATCAACAATGCATTCCTTCATGGGGAATTGCATGAAGAGGTTTACATGGAGATCCCACTTGGTTTTCCTGATGCTAAGCCCAATCAGGTTTGTAAATTACTCAAGTCTTTATATGGACTTAAACAATCTAGTCGTCAATGGAATGCCAGACTTACATCCACATTGATACAGCATGATTTTTCTCAAGCTGTTTCTGATCCTTCCTTATTTGTTAAGAATACTGGTTCTTCCTTCACTGCCCTCCTAGTTTATGTTGATGATGTTGTGCTTGCTGGGAATGATTTTGAACAGATTACAAATATCAAGAGTGTGCTTCATGATCTCTTCAAAATCAAGGATTTAGGTCCTCTTAAATATTTCTTAGGCTTTGAAATAGCAAGATCCTCCTCTGGCATTAACATTTCCCAGAGAAAATATGCACTTGATATCTTAACTGATGCAGGCTTTCTCAACTGTAAACCTGTGTCCACTCCACTTTTACCTTCTACAAAGCTTTCCTCAGATGACAGTCAGCCCTTGGAAGATATTACTGCCTATAGACGCTTAATTGGAAGGCTTTTGTACCTCACATCCACGAGACCTGACATTTCATATGCCACACAACAGCTTTCCCAATTTCTTGACAAACCTACTCATAATCATTTAACTGCTGCTCATCGGGTATTAAGGTATATCAAGGCTTCCCCAGGACAGGGTTTATATTTTCCAGCTTCTTCAGACTTCAAACTGAAGGCTTTCTCAGACTCTGATTGGGCTTCCTGCTCTGATTCTCGCAAGTCCATTACTGGATTTTGTGTTTTTCTAGGTTCTGCACTTATTGCCTGGAAATCTAAGAAGCAAACTACAGTTTCTAAATCTTCTTCTGAAGCTGAATACAGAGCTCTTGCTGCAGTAACATGCGAACTTCAGTGGCTTCTTTATCTTCTGCGAGATTTTCATGTTCCACATCCTTCCCCTGCTTTATTATTTTGTGACAATCAATCTGCACTTCATATTGCCAAGAACCCTGTGTTTCATGAAAGAACGAAACACATTGACATAGATTGTCACATTGTGCGGGAGAAATATCAGGCTGGTGTTATTCATCTTCTTCCCGTTAAATCAATTGATCAGTTGGCAGATATCTTCACCAAAGCTAGTCATCCTTCAGCTTTCCGATCTGTCTTGTTCAAGCTGGGAATACATGATCTGTACTCTCCAGCTTGCGGGGGGGTATCACAGCAGCAATCTGATATTTCAAGAACTAGCAGTAACCGCCATGTCATTTCTACAACGGAAGTTTCCAGCAGCTCAAGCTAATTCTGTGACTTTGCTTAATCACCTAATGTCCAGGAGATTAGTTAGGATAATAAACATTAGTTTTGTATGATTAGTTGCTTCTACAGAGTTCCTCAGCTCTGTATATAAACCCCACTCTTGTACAAATTCAAAGATAACAATAAGAAGATTTTTTTTCCCGCCACAATTTTTCTTCTCCAAATTTTCATTTTTCGTAACAATTCACACACTATAAAAACCACATTATCTAGAAAAAAAATTGTGTAAAATGATTTTTTTTGTTACAAAAAAGTTTAGGAACAATGGAGGATATCTCATTTTCAAAACCAAAGCAAACCGTCAATTTATTATTGAGATTTATAAATTTATTGAATTTTCATCTGCAAAATTTTCAAATTCACATAATTGTATTATAAACAATATTAGATCATTTAATATTGAAATCATTAATGAGTTTACTGAAAAAAATATTCATGATTTAATATCAAATTTGATGTAAAATAAACAATTGACTTTTTTTTTTTAATTATGATATGAATTAAAAGAACATGTGTTGATATATGTTAATAAAAAGTAACTATTTAAACCAATTTTTTATTATATAAAAAGTAGAAATTATGAAATTCACCTATAAAAAGATGCTGGGCCATTACTATATTTAATCCAATTATACCTAAAACTACAAGGAGCTATAAAATTCTGTGATTTTTATAAACATTTCAGCAATAAATCAAGGTTTCTCTCATTTATTTTTATTTTTTTCTAATTTTATTGTTGTTCTTGTTATTTTCTTGGATTTAAGAATCATCCCGTGTGAAGTTGTGAACCACATTTAAACAAACAGAAGTTCCTGTATTATCTTTAACCAACATTATTTTGATGTAAAAAAAAAAAAACCCTTAAAAAAGTAAGGTCAAAATGTGGTTTTCACTGCTGTGATGAAATCTGATTTTTCAATGAGAAGCCATACTTATGGCTTCTATAGAAACTTGTGCTTTTAATATGTGAGTCTCGGAAAAAAAAAAAAAAACCCTTGCATCATGCGTACACTTGTTTAAGGGTTGGATCGTCTATTGAAATTTAAAAATTTGTTTGATTTTTGAAAGGATTTAGACAAAAATATCGAATGCAGTTAACAGGTTTGGATAAAATTTTTAAGTTTGACTAAAATACAAGTTAGGCTCGAGCTTAACCTTTTGAAACCCAGATTCGGTTTCGGCTTGAATATAATTAAAATTAAAATTAAAAATTTCAATATATTTACTAAATATAATGTAATTATAGGTACAATACATTATTAATTAATAAATATTATTATATATTTAATATGAAAATTAACAAAATTTGACAAATTAAATTAAACTTAAAATGAATAAAAGAATAAAAAATAAAAAATGAAATTATAAAAAAATAAATAAAATAATATTTGGGCTAGGCTTGGACTAGTATGATAAAATAAAAAACGTTGTTGAACTAAAAATTAGATTCGAATTTGCAAACTGCAACATGTTTGGACTTGTATATAAATAATTATTATATGTCCTAAGCCCAACCCAATCCATGTATAACTCTGCTCATGCAATGCCCTGTGCATCCTAATTTTTCTTTATGAATTATATTTTAAGATTAATTAATATATTATTTATAGTAATATTTTGAATTAAATACAATAATTGATAATTAATATGTAATTCTTAATAAAAAAATAATAATTTTAAAAATATTTTCAAGACACTCATGAACAAAATTAAATTTTTATTCACTAAACACAACCATGACCATCAATTATAACTGAAAAAACAGACTCCTAAATAATAGGGAGGGATAATGAAAAGAATATCTTATCAAGGTAATCATATTTGTTTATATAAATTTCCTAAATAACATAAAGGAGGAATGAAAGTAATATCTTATTAAGATAACTATATATTGATCACTTAAATCAATCAAACAAATAACTTCAAAAAGAAAAAAAGGTCAATCAAACAAATAAAAATATAATGGGATATAGAATTTACACACAATGGATAATTGTTGTTAAATCAACAAAATTCTTATACGAATGAAATGAGCAGAATAACGAAAATCTAGCCCAAACTACTAAATTAATAATATTATTAATAAAATAACGAAGTAGTTAACAATCTCTTGACTTATGGTTAAAAATGAATTGTAGTATACTGTAAATTTTAAATTTGAATCTAAATACTTTCATATCTAATTATTTAATATTATTTTGTAACAAAAAAAAGATAACAAAGTAATTTATTACGCAAAATAAATTTTACAAACTTCCATTTCTTTATTCCCAAATTACCCTTCTCTAAAATTCAATCCAATCCTCATCAATAAGTTCTTTAAGGGTGTCAATGAACAAAAAAAGTTCTTTAAGGGTATCAGAGTAAAGTGAAACAACAAAAATTCCAGGCAGCGACCCATGTGGGTATCCCCTTGAAGCCAGCGACCAGACTCTTTCTTTCCCTTGTGGCCCTGTTGATTTTCATTTCTCATTTTTATTTAACAATCTCAATTATCCCAATGATTTAAAGCTATAAAAAGGCATTTGAGATTAATTTTTTAGAGAAATTGTCAAAAAAAAAAATAAAACTTGTAGTTATCTACAAGTATGTGATGGTCTAGTTCATGCGGGTTTTCTTTATACTGGGTGGTTTTTTACAAGCAAAACGAGTTTTTTTCATAATCATGCTGAATGATTAAAATAGTGTGATTTTCAGAGAAAAGAGAGCTTTTTAGATTTTTTTTTGGGTTAGCACAAGGGGTTTAGGGACACAGGACACTGTTTTTTTTGCAGGTAAAGCTGAAGGGTACGTTTCTAATGCTTTTTGAGAAAAAGAATAAGTGGAAGAGAGCTTGATAAAACTCACTTTAGGGTGGGGATTCTAGTCAAAGTTCTTTGGGTTCTTGCTTCCTGGGTTTTGTGTTTTGTGAAGATTGAGACATCTCAGTGTGCTTTTTTTTTTTAATTTTTTTCTTGGGGTTTTCACTTGTTTTTAAACTGATGAAGGGATATCTTCAAACACTGGTTTATGAAAGAAAGAGGTAGTTTTGAGTGGAGAGTTTTGAGTCTTTTAGTTGGTTTTCTGATGTGAATTAGATTTGGGGATTGAAAATGAAATCTTTGAGTAGTGTAGGACTTGGTTTGAGCATAGTTTTTGGTTGTCTCTTGTTAGCTTTGATTGCTGAGTTGTATTACTTGTTATGGTGGAAGAAGAGGTTAACAAGCAGAGATTTAGAGAATGATTACAGCAATCCAGCTAGAGACTTCTTTTACATGTTTTGCTGGAAAAGGTCATCTTCCACCACTCACTTGGCTTGGAATCCTCAAGAAATTAGAATGGCAGAAGAACAACAACAATCTCACCTTCATCATCTGCACTCAAACAAAGATTTGATGCTCAAGCCTTATGGTCATCCTCATCAGGATGATCATGGCATGGAAAGTGAGCTAATGAGGCCGCCAAGGTTTCTCTTCACAATTATTGAAGAAACAAAGGAGGATTTGGAATCTGAGGAAGCTAAGTCCAAGTGTGATAACAAGAGTAGAGTAGGGTCAAGGGGGAGGAGCTTGAGTGATCTACTTCTCACTGTTGAAACCCCATACTTAACCCCTCTGGCTTCTCCACCATTTTTCACTCCTCCACTCACTCCGATGGATGCCTGTTACAATCACCAGGGATTCAACCCTTTGTTTGAATCCGCAACTGATGCAGAGTTTAATAGAATAAGGTCCTCACCTCCTCCAAAGTTCAAGTTCTTGCAAGAAGCAGAGGAGAAACTTCATAAGAAGAAAATAATGGAAGAAGTTCATAGTAATGATGGATTTGGCGAAGAAAATGGTGACATGACTCCATCTTCAAGGTATCTCAAAGATGAAGAAGATGGATCTTTTATCACAATCATTGTTGATAGGAACAAAGAAAGAGGGTTTAATCACAATCATCAACAGCAATTTCATTCAAGCACTACTTCCCAGGTACTTCCTCTTAGGTCTTCACCTTCAACATTCATGTCACCGGCCAGGGCTACTTCCATCTAACATTATTTTTAGAGATTCATGACCAAGCCAAACTAATATGAAAATGCCCTTTTTTTTTGGTGTACTTTTAGGCTTTGATTTATTATTTCTTTTATGCTTAATTGCTATGTAATCTGTTGAGTGAGAGAGACAACATTCTCTTCTACAACATGATGATGTAAGGTGGTCTAATGCAAGTGGGAGGGGACTTGTGGGGTTGTCTGTTTTATTTCAATCTCCATGTCTCCTCAGCTGTTTGATAACTGTAATCATTCTATGAGTGAGTTGGTTTATCAATGTTCTTTCTCCATAGAGCAGTGTAGCCTGTAAATTTTTTTGAACAAAATTCTAAAACTTGTTGATTTTTAGCATGTTGATAATCATAATCTTCTTCTGCTGGATGATTATAGTTTAGTTTTTACACGCTAAAAATTTTTGGAGCACCATACAAAGGTAGATGGAAGTGGAATGCATTAGGTATTTTGTGTTCATGTTACATAAAATCGAGTTTGTATTATGTAAAATACAAAAAATTCATATCAAAATTTGTGTTATTTCGAAAAAAAAACCAAATTTTAATCCATGTTATTTTTATTAATTTATTTATGTCGTTTTGGTATCGTGTTATTGTGACTGAGCTAGAGTTTTGTCTGTAAAATCTGTATGTACACCAAAGAAAGCGTACATTATACATCAACAAAATGACAAAACTGGAAAGAAAAGATAAAGGGGAAGATGGGCAGTGATTTGCAAGATGCTTTTAGGCTTTTTCCTAAACAACAAAATGATGCAAATGCCCGTGACAGTGTGTCGTCGGCACAGGCTGAAAGCTACCCACCTTGAAAAATCATTACATTTTACATCTTTACAGGGCACTTTCCTTTCGATAATGATGAACACATGCTCAGAAATTTAATATCAGAGCTTTCAGTATTGATATGGGCCATGCAGCCAAACAAAAAAAAAGTATTATGTATAGAGCAATAGAGGCTTAGGTTAAAGGCGAGTGATTCCGGACGTTAACTAGAATGCAGTGCAGTAAGAAGAACTTCCACCACATCGCATGGGCCAGGAGTGCCTTGCAAATAGACACCAAAGCCTCGTGCCTTATGGAAAGTGGAAACTTGGATTCACAGTGATGCAACACAAAGTCTGGAAGAGAAAATAGTGAAATGCATAATAATACTTGCTTCAGATTCAAAATTTAAGTATATTATGGAAGAAAGCAACAGCACCTAGAGCTTGATAAGGCTAACTGGTTAAACATGTTAACGTTATTCCTTTATGCATAAATTTACTTCACAAAACCCTAATATTACAAATCCATGAATGAAGGATGCATTTATGGCAATATGAACACCATAGAGGTTAATTGATTTGATTAAACGAACAAAATAGGGGTTTTGGGTCGTTCAAAGTTTAAAAGCTTTGTTACATCGATCCTGTCATCCAACTCTGAGCTTAAACATTGAAAATTGTTTGTAAAATACAAGCTGAACTTTCTTAATTACTTACATCTTCACATCAGGGATGCAAATCAACGGGTTTAGAATCAAAAAAACAAGAGAAGATGAGTACAAGTCAGATCTGTGAACACTGTGGTCCAATCAGCTTGGAAGTGCAATGGAATTAAAGTTAAATATATTACAAACCCAATGAGGTGAAGAGTAGAAATGGTGTCAAATGATTCCCAAGGCAGCAAGATCTGTCATTCCAAGTTCAGCACAGAGTGGATTCAAGCCAGGTTCTTCCAAAAGGCTGAATGCAGTATATCCATAGTAGGAATGATATATATCTGGTAGCCCCCCAGGATACTTACTGAAACCTCCATACTGGTAAAATAGGATATAGTATAATTAGGCCCCCCAAAATAAGGAATAGAAATGACATCCTGACATATAAGAATCTCAACCTTAATAGAATTAGATAAATGGAATATTCATGAACAGATAAGGGTTACTATATTAGTATAGATTACATACACGTACATGATGCAAGGTCAACTGGTTTGACAGTTTACGCTTCACATTCGCTGCCCTTAATGCCTTAATCCCATTTCCGGTTGCACTTAGTATGAAACCATTTTGCAAAAGCATTTTATATAGAAATTTCAATAATCCCTCCCTCAAAATTTATTTCCAGATAAATAAATCATCATTCAATTAGGAGATGGTGACTCCCATAAGGACAATGGTTAGAAATTTTCAGGCATAGGTGCCAGCTTTAAGCACCCAACCCAAGCAACTGGTTTTTTGACTTCCAATGATCATGGGGGACAGTTCCAGTGCTCCATTTACTTTATTATTTAAACGAAATGGGCATGTTGAAAACTACCCTTGAACCATTCTAGAACCACGATTTACATGAGGGTGCTTTTGAATGCATACTGAATTTAGATCAAGTGTCAAGAAGCAGGCAGTAGCAGTACCTCAGACTGACAAGTCAGCAAAAATCTGCGTAAAGCAATCTTGTCAATGAATTTGTAGCCCCCTAAGATCCTCAAAACTGCCCCAACCCTGCACAAGAACATCATCTCATCAACACAAAGGCAGCTTATACCATGTAATGAACAAAGGTTTTTCTTATGCTTACCAAAATGCATAGCATGTATCACTAGATTTATTGGCTCTGCCTTGAAATCCACCATCTGATGCCTGCCTCTGTTTGAGAGAAGAGAGGAGAGAGAGAAGAGGATAAAATCATAAGTGGGGCAAAAGAAATGCAAAAGTTAGCTGACACTCAACTCAAAAATTGTGTTTGCACACAAAGATAACAATATTGAACCATCTCTTAAAAAAGCAATTTTTTTTTGGCAAAAAAAAAAAGCAATTGTTTCATTAGCACTTTAAGCTCTTAATGGCCTTTCAGGGGTCCATTGTCCATTTCTAGATATTACGCTAAAAACTATATATTCCTGGCATAGTAAGTGATGCTTCTAGATATTAAATGACAAAGGTAAACCTGTGTGCTCCAATCCAGCAAAAACGGCACATTTATGATGGAAGATGATGCACTTTTTGACAGAAGATCATCTTCAATGTATCCCATTAAACGAAGAGATGCCACAGCACAATACGTGCCACCCCCTGCATCAGTAAGACTAATGCTGTTATTAATCATGATCAAAGTGAACAGAATCTGAAAACAAAAGAAACATAGCATGGAGATTATTCATGCAGAAAATCTTCCTACTACAAAATAGACCCACCAGCAAATGACGCTGAAAAGTGTGATAATTTGATAAAAGGTGTGGTGGAGGGAAAAACAAAAGAAATGGCATCAGTTAAGTAGGACCAAGCTCATGCTCAGGCTAATTTGTTTATAAATTCATGACAACTAAGAGCAATGAGAAAATTGCAGAGCAATGGTGATTAGACCCTGCTCTAGATGCAGAGAGTTGAAAGAATTTATATCAGCAATTATATGAGATATTTTTTAGCTCACCATGCGATTCTAGACCAGGCATCAATCCAAAGCCACCATCATACGACTGAAAAAATAGAATCATTTCTACTTCAGTATATATGCCATAATGCAAACACAAAACAAAGATAAAATGGAAACATTAAGAATTGAGCAGTGAAGTGCAGGCATACCTGGCAATTTAAGATGTACTCCTTGGCTTTCTCCTTATCCATGCCATTCCAATCCTCCAACATAAAACAGATAGCAGCTGATACATCAATTAGCGAAATCGACATTCCATTATGGGACTCCAATTGATAGAGCTTTCATTGCAACTGGGTAGTGATTTCAGTTCTTACCAGCACAATATACAAAGCGAAGATCTGTCTCTGCCCCAATATGCAGTGGCATAAAACTGCAAGATTAAGATTAAAAAAAAAGTCAACTTCATGCAATAGTAATCAGTCTAAAAGATCTATCACATGAAAATTTGAGAGGAAGAAAAAAAAACAAATTTGAGTTTAAATGACATGTTTTTTCCACTTCCTTTCTATTCTTTGCTTGCGCGTGAGAATATCATCAGGTTATAATTGATTGCCTTTACAAACGATACGCATTGCTGAACTTTGACGAAAACAATCAATTAATATACATACCTATGAAGCATCAAAAGCAAATTTCTGCAGTCAATAGTATTTAAGAATAATACTGTGTCTGTGAAGCATACCTTCCATCAGGCTTTTGAAGATTTCTCATGGATATCAATATTGATTCCTTGTCTATAGTTGAGAGATTAAATCCAACCGTCTTGAGTATCGCTAGGGCACAATACGTGCTTGCCAAGTGACCAGCATTATGAGGTGAGACCTGTATGCAGAACAAAAAAACAAAAAATTATTAATTAAAATAATAATAAGAAAACAAATAATATAAAATGACTTTCTCATACCCCATTTTCATCTGGAGGGAACTGTGAACTCCTAGAACCATGGAAACCATAAAATTGTCCTGCAAGAAAAGCACAATCTCCTATGAGAATTTTTCTTTATCAAAAGCGCAGTAGATCATCCCAATCCAACAAAATAAGACAACAGTTTTCAGCAAAATCCAAACCATTTTCCACTTCAGCTTTACTTCTTGGATGAGCTTGAAATGATAAAACCCAATCGGCAACTTTGTCCTTGTCAATCTACAACACCAGAATTAATATTTTCTTTAATGTTTTCATTATGGTATACGCAGCTAATAACTAGTCCAATTTATAATCAAATTGTCTTGAAAAAGTGAGTTTTTTTATTTCTTAATTCACTGATGATGGTTACCAGGCAAATATTATCAGAAAATTTAATTAAGACAATTATAAAAGTATTACTTTTTATGAAGTTATAAAGAGCTAATTCACTATTGCAATCAGAATCAAAATTTTCTTACAAAGAAATTGAAATTTTTATTGTTTATTCCCTCATTCAGTCAAAATTTTGATAATTTTTAGATTTTAGCTTCAAATTAACATTTTTGCCAAACTCGTACTTAAATTTTCTAAAACAACAAATTCGCAACAAAAAAAAAGAAAAAGAAAGAAAAGTTACGCGATCTAAGGCTTGGAGGAGGTGAAGGCCAGAGATAGTGAAAAATGCAAGAGTGAGTCGATTTATCTCCTGCGACTGGTAGTCGTAAGGCATCAAAGCGTACATCATCTCTAAGAACGCCACGTGTCGATCTCTGTTGAAGTATGGCAACAGCGATGATGGTGATGCTATCGATGACGACGACGGCGTTTCCTCTTCATCTTCTTCTTCGACATCGAAATCGCATGGGTTCCACTCTCTCATCGCCATGCCGATTGCGCTTTTGCGATTTTCTTGAAGTTTTTTTTTTTTTTAATTCTGTTAGACTCGTACTTCGACAGTTTGACTGACTCTCTTTTATTCTTTTTTTTTTCTGCCTTTTTTTTTTGGTACAGTTTTTTTTTTTTCCTGCCTTTCTCTAAAGAATAACCGTTTTTTTTGAAATAAGGAATATCTTTAAATAATTAAATTTAGTTTTTTTAATTTGAAAATTATGGATAATAAAAGATTAAAATGAGTTTTCACCTATCAAAATAAAATAAAAGACAAAAGAAAAGGTATATATATTTAATTTTTATTAATTTTTGAGCTTTAAATTTGAATTTTAAGATATATAAGATAATAAGAATAACATTTACTATGTATCAATTTATTTGATAATTATATTTTTAAAATAAAATTTAAATTTATTAAAAACCGCATTTAAAAAAGAAAAAAAATCCTTAAAACCCTGGAATATATAGCCCACAGGCCGTAAAACTCTTTTCTTCAAGCTATCTTCCTAAAAACCCACCAATAATTTTATGAATGGCAAAGCCCCCAGTTTTGAAAGAGTAATTTGATCGAGCACCTGGGGCTGGGGACTGGGGTTTAATGAAAGGCGGCAACAAAGCTACTGTTCTAACTCTTGCTGAGAAATGCAAGGTTCCTTCTTTTAAAGTTTCCACCATTTTGCCAAGCTAAAAGTTTGCTTCTTTACTCGGTTTTAAATTTAATATCTTCATCTTTTCTTATATATATATATATTAATGTTGCAGAATATATTGGCATCAAGTTGGCAAGGACATCTTAATACCATCAAATCTGATGCCAAAGGAAGGTACCCTTTTCATATTTCATTTCAAATATTGTTTTTTCCCCATTTATTCATATTTTTTTTTGTTTTTGTTTTTGTTCTGTGTTTTGGCTTTTATGAATCAAAGCCTTCAGCTTTATTTACTTGTTGAAAAGCCGAAATGTGGTATTTAGTTAGTGGAAAGAGTTGATGTTAGCTGTATTCTTTTAGGAATCAAAACAGCATAATACAACAATGTCATAGGTTTGGTTTTAGTTTCTTCTTTTTTTCTAATAAAAATTTTATGTCGTGTACTTGAATATGATGTCTAACACGAGTACATTAGGGTAATTTGAAGAGTTTAAGTAACGCAGTCTTCGTTTTGATGGTGTGTATTTGTTAAAGAACAGAAAAAAGGAGTTGAGATTTGATTTTGATGTAGTGTTTATTGCTTTGAATTGTTGTATCGCAGCAAAGAGAATATATACACGTCAAAGGTTAAGTACATTATAAAGAGGGGGAAACCATATATCTGGGTACCAGAACATGAATTACATAATGTGGTATGTTTCTCTTGCTGCTATGCTCTACTTTGTTTGTTTTGGAATTTTTTTTTCCCTAATTTTCAAGTATCTTGTTGGTCCTATAATCTGCTATGGCTTTACTTTGTTTGAGTATTTCATGAAAAACTGAATAATTCCAGGGCTAGTTTAGATGACATTACTATTTGCAACAATTACTCTTGCTTTTACTCTAGTCAAATGTTAAAGCATTTATGTTCTCTTTTTAGTTAAATGTTAGTCTTATTTTTGTACTTTGTACTTCTTCCTTGTTTAAGTTTACTGCTTATCTTTGCTAACAACTTTTCAGTTTAAGTATTTTCTTTTGCTTTTTACCCTTTTAGACGAAGTCTAAATTTCGTTTAGAAAATGTTCTTTGCTCTTGAAAGACTTCTATGAACACAGAACTTTTTCTTTTAGTTTGAATGAGTTCTTAGAACTTTGAGAAACTAGCTAGTAACTATGTTTACCGAATTCATAATTATTTCATTATTTCCCCTTTTTTTTGGGGATAACATTATTTCCCTTTTGTACACAGAACACTATAATTGATGAACGTGCTTCATTTTCTGTAGCCAGCCCCTTCCCAGGGCCTCTTGGAAAATTACTTAGATCAGTGAACAAGGTTGGTATCTTGTTTGAACTTCCACCACTTGTCTTTTCTTGTAAGCAGTATTTTAGTTTCTTCAGGGAGCTTCATTTCTTTTGGTAGCATAAATTTGCCAATTGTATTGAGCAAGTACTTTTGATGTGAAGAGATGGTGTAATTTGCTCTACTCACATTCTGCAGTTTCCATTACGGGTTGCTCTAACTGGGGATGTTGTGCCTCTCAAAGATAAAAAGGTAACTTTATCGGGAAACCCATCTATGGTTATAGGAATGTGGTACAGAATTGGGGAACCCATCTATGGTTATAGGAATGTGGTACAGAAATGAGTAAAATGTCCATTATTAGTCTGCTCCAAATTAGCATACTACTGGAATCCAACTGTGGTTTGCATGTATATAATTTTAGATGGTAAAATTTGATTTATTGACCTTCGTCTGCAGCAATATTTTTATTCTTCGTGTCAAGTGTCCATTGTATGTAAAGAGAAAAAAAGGTATGCTGGTCAAATTCAAATCAACTATATTTCTCCAGGTTCAAGTAACTAGTACCTCTATTTATTCTTCCCCTCTTTCCTGTACTTGTATTCATATAAGCAACGAAGATAAAACTTTCTGACATATAAGCTATATTTCAGGGATTCTAAATTATTGAATGTCTAGTATAGCACCAGTCACCTGATATTTCAACAATATGATGACTATCTTCTTGACTTTAGATTTGTTAAGCTTTTTTGATACTGTTCAGGAAAAAAAATATATTTGGAAGTATAATCGTACATATGACTGTTGATCTTAATTTTTCTTCTTTGTTCCCCTTTTGGACATTGACTGTTGATCCATACTGAATTTATAGTTTGAAGAGTCTTGCAACCACTGTCAACTTTATTTTTCCTTTTCATGTTGTAGGCTAAGTCAGCTGCAGAAAGCCTTAAAGAAGTTATGCTCTCTGAGGAGAAAGCAGTTAAAGAATTTAGCTATACAGTTTCTGGTGTATTAAGTTCGTCCAATCACTTTTCCACATCTCGAAGTGCAAACCTCAAGGAGCTGATTGATGGGGGTGAAAAGTATGTGATTTATAAGTTCAATCTAAGGTATAAACTTCCACTCGGATTGTTAATTTGTCATTGTGTAATTGTAGCTGATTACCATCACATTGATCCCAGTGTGAATGATGCTTGGTTTGGCTTCTCTGTTTAATCTGGAAAAGGATAATTTTATTATTATTATTATTTTTTTTGTTTCATAGGAATGTACAAGGGGGGAAGGGGGATTCGGATTTTGGACCTAATCTCTCTTAAGGAAGGGTAACAACCACTAGATCAAACTTTGGTCGTTAAACATTTGATATTATCCCAAGTCCTGAAAGAAGGTTAACATATGAAGTAATTTGTAGCATGTGATTTCCTTCAAAAACTATGCAGATAGGTTAAGAGGTAGCACCTACTATTAGTACCTGCAAGAAACTACTATTTGAGGATTATTAGATGCTATTGTTGCTGATTAAAAGTTATGGATCGTTGAAGTGCTGTATGAAAGAGGACCAATAGGGATTCTAACGTATGCACTAAAGCCTCTATATTATGGTAATTTACTGTTCAATGTGATTTTTTGTATCCAAATAATATAATTATCTAGCTGATAGAGTTGGTATCTGTGATGAGAATGAGGGATAGTTTGAGATAGGGAAAACAAAAAGAGACATCTGATGTATAAACTCTCATCTTGCATGAAATACCTACTATCCAGTTCTTGCATGTTTGTTGATGGCAATGGAGGAACACATGAAGTGGACTTTGAAGATATTGAGAAGTGTAAAGCAGATTTGCTAGGTAAGACCTCACTGCAGAAAGAACTGTACTGTCTTAAGGATAGTAGCGGCATGATTACGGACATGGAAGTTGCATTTTATTTTTCCGTCTGCTGATCAAATTATATCTTTAATTTGTTTCTTTATAGCACCTTATTCTGCGAAGCTAATTGATGGTATTAATCAAAGCGAAGCAAGGCGCAGGGGACTGATCCTTTTTTGTTTCATATACTTGAATGTAAATGCTAGAGTAAGATTTACTATCCTTGCCCTGCTCTTAATATGTATTTGTGAATGCATGTAGATCTAAAAGTTCAAGTTATCTTCCTTGCTACACTCATTTTTCTTCTTTTCTAATTTCAAGTCTGTACATGCTCCTGCTACTTGTGCTTATACTTTCTGTGTGTTTTTCTTAGCATTTGGTTTGAAAAGAAATGATCGATTTGATGTTTCTACCACTGTATCATGTAATCACAAAGCATGGCTGATAATTATTTATTGACTAAATTCATGAGTGAATGGGGTTAGGGCTTGGTTTAGTGGCAAGGAGGAGGTCCTAGGACCTTTAATGAGCAAAGAGATCTCAGGTTCAAGTCTTACCAAATGTGTAAGTAAATGTTAAAATACCATTTCTGATAAAAAAGAAGTTGTAGATCCTCACGAATACCATTCAGTTAATAAATAATAATCTTCTATGGCTTTGGGTTGCTGTCATCTGATAATTAACTAATTGTTCTTTCTAGGATGCATGCATACTCTCTCTTGATTGCAAGGGATTTGACATACTGGGAAAGGTTCGTAGCAAAGCGACCAAGGATGAAGTTGATGAATACCAATGGAAGCAATTCAGGTTCACATTCGTAGAAGACGTACGAGATGTTGAATCTTTCTGCCGTCAACTTGTGCAAATGGAAGAAGAGGCTGTCAAAAAGGTTTCTAGCTATAGTGGTCTGGCATAAAAGTGAAACCGGTCCTATGAATCAAGTCAATTTTGGTTTACTCATGTTTATTTTGTATGCATAAACTAAGATGAACAAGACTAACATGTTTCCTTCCCTGTTTACTCACCCTCTATGTTTCTTTTATCGGTTAATGAAAGTTTATGCAAAGCAACATCATAAAAATGGTATACTAAAAATTATAAGTGACCTTATAATTAAAAGTGTCTGTGGACCTGGCTGGATTTAGGTTATATATAAATAGATTGTACAAATTCGAGTCTAACTTGACTTGATTATTCAATTTTAAATTTTAGTTTAGGTTTATTTATCTATAAATATATTTCATTGTTTAAATTTGGGCTCAGTTCGATCTAATTTATTTTTTTTTGCTATATTTTGATTATTTTGTTTTTTTATTTAAAATTTAATTTGATTTGTCAAATTTTATATATTAATTTTTTTTATTAAATACATAATATTTATTAATTAACAATATTTTAAATACATATAATTATATTATATTAAATAAAATATATTAAAATTAATATTAATAATGTTCAAGTTGGATTGAACTTAAGTTTTTATGAATAAAGCTCGAACTTGATCTGAAAATTCATTGAGCTTATTTTTTTTATATAAATCCATTCATCAGATTTTTTTTTATCCAAGTTCCCTAAAATATAAAATTATATTTTAAATTTTAACAAGCTATCCAATCCATGAGTAGATCTAGTTATAAAATCAAGTTAAAATTTGAACTTTAACAAGTTACTCAACACATGATCGGATCGAGTTATAGTAATTAAAAAGATACCAACAACTCTTCAAGGGAAACGTCCATTACCTAAAGATGGCGTCTCCAAAATGGAAAATAGACAAGAAATATTCAAGACACAGATTCCTTAGCTAAAAGGAACATTCTTAGATATCAACTGGAAAATATAATAAAAACACCAGTAGCAACCGCTTATCATATTATCTTAGTATTTGATTTAATCAACTTCCTCGATCTTGGGACCTGCACCGCTGCCGCCAGCAGGAGGGGCATCATCATCCATGCCACCACCCATGTCAGCACCAGCACCCTGGTACATCTTGGCGATGATAGGATTGCAAATGCTCTCAACCTCCTTCATCTTATCCTCGAACTCGTCAGCCTCAGCTAGCTGGTTGCTGTCCAACCATTGAATAGCACCATCAATGGCATCCTCAATTTTCTTCTTGTCAGCTGGATCAAGTTTTGAACCAATCTTCTCATCTCTAACAGTGTTCCTCATGTTGTAGGCATAGTTCTCCAAAGCATTCTTGGCCTCAACCTTCTTCTTGTGCTCCTCATCCTCTGCCTTGTATTTCTCCGCCTCTTGAACCATGTTCTCAATTTCTTCCTTGGACAACCTGCCCTTGTCGTTTGTAATTGTAATCTTATTCTTCTGGCCAGTAGTCTTGTCCTCAGCAGAGACATTCAAGATACCATTGGCATCGATGTCAAAGCAAACATTGATTTGAGGAACACCCCTAGGTGCTGGAGGAATACCAGAAAGCTCGAACTTACCCAACAAGTTGTTGTCCCTCGTTCTGGTTCTCTCACCCTCGTAAACTTGAATCAACACACCCGGTTGGTTATCAGAGTAGGTAGAGAACACCTGCTCCTTCTTGGTGGGAATAGTAGTGTTCCTTGGAATCAAAACAGTCATAACACCACCAGCAGTCTCAAGCCCAAGGGACAGAGGGGTGACATCAAGCAGCAATAGATCCTGAACCTTCTCATTCCCTTCGCCAGTTAAGATTGCAGCTTGAACAGCAGCACCATATGCAACAGCCTCATCAGGATTAATGCTCTTGCAAAGCTCCTTTCCATTGAAAAAGTCCTGCAACAACTGCTGCACCTTAGGAATCCTAGTTGAACCACCAACAAGGACAACATCGTGAACACTACTCTTATCCATCTTGGCGTCCCTCAAACACTTCTCAACTGGCTCCATACACTTCCTAAACAGATCCATATTAAGCTCCTCAAACCTTGCACGAGTGATAGTAGAGTAAAAGTCAATACCCTCGTACAAAGAATCAATCTCAATGGTAGTCTGAGCAGTTGACGAAAGGGTCCTCTTAGCTCTCTCACAAGCAGTCCTCAACCTCCTAAGTGCCCTGGGATTCCCACTAATATCCTTCTTATTCTTCCTCTTAAACTCCTGAACAAAATGGTTCACCATCCTATTATCAAAATCCTCACCACCCAAATGAGTATCTCCGGCCGTGGCCTTAACTTCAAAAATACCTTCTTCAATGGTAAGCAAAGACACATCAAAAGTGCCACCACCCAAATCAAAAATCAAAACATTCTTTTCACCAACACTGGTAGCTTTCTTATCAAGACCATAAGCTATAGCAGCAGCTGTTGGCTCATTAATGATTCTCATAACATTAAGTCCAGCAATAACTCCGGCATCCTTAGTGGCTTGCCTTTGAGAGTCATTGAAATAAGCAGGTACTGTAACCACAGCATTTTTAATAGTGGAACCAAGATAAGCCTCAGCAATTTCACGCATCTTGGTTAAAACCATGGAAGAAATTTCCTCAGCGGCAAATTGTTTTTCTTCACCCTTGTAATTAACAACAATCATTGGCTTATCACCAGGCCCAGCAATAACCTTAAAAGGCCAAAGCTTTACATCGCTTTGAACCGTTGGATCAGTAAATCTTCTCCCAATTAACCGCTTAGCATCTGTTTTAAGTATAATTAACAAAATTTTAGTCAACACACCGTAGCAGATAAGTCAACTATCCTTCGTTCTTGCTACTCCTATAAAGACGTCATAAATAGAAACAAACAGACTCAAAAATATTCCCTTTTCAAATCTAACAACAATAATACAAAATAAATAAAAGAAAATTACCAAAGACAGTGTTGAGTGGGTTCATGGCGACTTGGTTTTTGGCAGCGTCGCCGATTAAACGCTCGGTATCAGTAAAACCGACATAAGATGGCGTCGTCCGGTTGCCTTGGTCGTTAGCTATGATTTCGACTCTGTCGTGTTGCCATACTCCGACGCACGAGTACGTCGTCCCTAGATCGATACCGATCGCCGCTCCTTCTCCTTTTCCAGCCATTGCTCAGAATTCCAACAAAATCAAAGAAAAATAAGAAAACAAAAGGAAAACAAAGGCAGTTTTAAAAGGGATTTTTTGTTCTTTTGATTGAACTGAGTGGCTTTCAGAGATAGTTTGGTGGCTTTATTCAATTTTTTAAAAAAATTTTGGATTCTAGAATGTTCGGAGGGATAATGGGGATTTTGAGCCGTTGGTTTTAAAAGTATAGACGGTTGAGATTTTTACTTTTGGGAATTTGGAAACTAGTGCCGGTCCATTACAATTTTAGTTGCGTGTTTTTTTAAAGTCTTATTGGCGGGTGAAGATTTGGATTTTTTTGGACTTGGATGGCATTTTGTCGGATTCGGTTTGTGTCGGGTTTGGATTCAAACTCTACCCGAATACATATGGATCTTGATATTTATTTAGTAATAATAAAATAAATTCACTAATCAAAATTCAAATTAAAAAAAAAAGTTTTCCGTGAACAAATTTAATATGAATTAATTATTTAAAACGCTCTTCATAATTAAACTCGAGATTCATGTTTTAAATTTCGAAATGGAATTACAGTTCGACAAAATTTTATAAACCATTTTTTTGTCAACAATGTTTTTTGAAAAATTATAAATTATGCTTTTGTTTTAGCAAAAGAAAAAATTTTAAATTATTTATAATGAATAATGAAATTTTATTATCTTTATTCTTAAATATTGGAATCAGTCAGTCCAAAGTTCAAACCTGGTCAGTGGGCATTGGGCTTCTTGGCGCATTAATATACTGAAGAAATGCCATCAATTGGGATTGGCGTTGTTTTTACTCATGGAATTTGTTGGGCTTTTAAGCACAAGGTCCATGAATTGGGTTTTGTGAAAATTATTGAGGAAGTTCGATGGTTTAATCACAACGATAAATATTAAATCATAATAAATAAATAGATTTTATTTTTAATATTTCAATTAAATAAACCTATTTTTTTTTATAAATAAATTTAATTTTAATTAGTTTTTGTGACTGTGGTTATATCAACTTAAGGTTTTATTGTAATTTTCGCAAAATCAAATCAGTGAAATCAAAACTTGGTTGGTTAGGATTGGGCTGTCATTTTATTTCAAAGCTCTATGAGCTTAAAAAGTATTTCTGTAGGCCCACATTTGAGTTTTGGGCTCAGTTCAAAAACGAGACGTAATTTAAAAAAAAAAGGTTTTAAGTACAATTGAGAAAAATAGATTTTGAGAGGTTTGAAATTCTAACTTCAATCTTGTTGGTAGATAGGATAATTTTAGGTATGATACGATGATATGACACAAAATCAACACAACGAAGAGATACGAAAGTAAAATAAATTAAAATTTGATAAAAATTATATATAAATTTAGTAAAAATTAAAAAAATATTTTGTATTTGACATGTTGATATTAATTTTGACCTAAAATTTTCATGTTTTTACAAGACATGAATACAATTTTACATGATAAGACAAACACGAATCACCAAATCTACTTGTTGATATTCACTCTTAAAAAAATAAATAAATAATTAGAATTTATATTTAATGTACTATTAGTGAATATGATAACATGTTACTTTATTAATTCATAAATTTTAAAATAAAATTTTTTAAAAATAAATATTATTTAATTCAATAATTAATAACGTGTTATAATACGATATGATGACAATGTATAAAATTTATACAGTGCATCAAATGTAAAATTTTTAAACTAAATTTCAAATCTAATAAAATTTTTATTATTTTATGGGTAAATTTCATTTCCTCCATTTCATAATTCAAACTCGACCTTTAAAATTGTTGAGATATCCCACTGGAAACACAGAAGCAAGAGAAATATAATTGTTGGACCACTGACACTAACCTCATGCTCGGAAGTTATTTTTTCTTTTTTAACAAATCAAGGTTAATCAGAGGCAGATTGAAGGTCCTTAAACAAATATTTAGGAATCTGGCTTTAGAATCTTCATGGGAGGAAAAGCACGTGACCACGATTTTAAGCCTGGTTTTGTCAGCTCCCAAAGCACTCGTTAATAAATCTCTTTATGACTTAATCCTTCCTTAACCACACGTGATCCTTACCTCACATCAATAGATTAGAAGTGTAAAACGGGTCAAAGCTAGCGGGTCAATCCATTAAATCTGCGAGCTTTATAAGGGTCGGTTTTAATTTTTTAGGCCTGTTTTTACGGATTGACCCGTGCTGGCCGATTCACGTGACCGACGAGCCGACCCTCGGGCCAACCCCTTTAAGCCCTTTTTTTTTGTTTTTATATAATTAGCTTTTAAACTATATTATTAATGTATTTTTATTTCTTATCAAAATAATACATAACATGATTTTATTGTATTCTAGCAAAAAAAATGAATTCATATAATTTTACTTTGAATTCAAACCATGACATTATACGTATGATAGTAAAAAAAAATGTTGGAAAAGTTTAATGTTTAATAAAAATTTATGTTTTTTCAAGTTTGTAATTATTTATTTTAAAATATTGTAAGTGAATTGTAATTGTATTTAGATTGTATTTATATATGAATTTTAATGATTTTTTAAAATTTAATTTGATTTAATTTTTATTATTTTTATTTAAAAAACACTTGACCCGCGGGCCAACCCGTATTAAAAACGGACCTAGCATGTAATATTTAGCCCGTTTAAAAACGAGCCTAAACGGGCTTAACCCGTTTAAGCCCGCTTTAGTACGGCCCGCCCCGCCCATTTTACACCCCCTACATCAACTAATGCTGCTTAGTTTTCTCTTAAAAGAATATCAATTTTATAATGTTAATGCATAATTATTACTGCAAATCTCGCTAAGGAAGATTGTCCATAACAATGAATACTATGATATACATTTCAATTTCATCGTGAAAGCTTTTTAATGTTTTTTGTACCATATCTTTTATTTTTCTCGATTTATAATCGGATACAAAAATCAATTGGTTCGGTTAGATTAATCATATGCTAAGAAAATGAGAGAATTTGAACCTTTTTAGAAATCTCAATTCTATAAAAAAGGTATCTCAATCAGAATTAGCCCATATTTGGGTTGTTCATCTTGGTTTTTCATTAATCGAAATGTGAAACTTCGGATTAATGTAGTGGTGTATGGTATAGTTAGCACTTTAATTCATGAATTACAATGAAAAAAATTTGGTGTACTTTTACCATTAATGTTCTATATGAATCTCTTGAATTATATAAATAATAAATTATACCTCTTTGAGAAAAAGAAGAATGTGGGATGGGAAGGTGACAGGCCAGCAAGCTAACAAAAATAATCGCGGCAAAAAGCTGCAAACAAAGCTTCCTTTCCAACCATGCTTAATTGTTTATATATATAATAAGGGTTTGCTTTTTGCATGAAAATGTGTTTAAAAAGACACAAATATTCCGGCAAAGATTGAACAGATTTGGGAATTAGATTCCTAAACCACCCAAACCTTAAAATAATCTTTCCTAAATCACATGCTACAGATACAATTTCATCAGATTTTGATCTCGCTCAATATAGTTGCTTGCACGATCCTCTTCTTAAAAAAAATTAATGTTCATTAATTTTTGACATTTTTTATCTCTGGCTTCTTCTTCAATAATTAAACAATATTGAATTAATACTAACTCAAGCTAGTCTGATTTTGTACAATAAATTTAAATCCTAGCATGAGAATAGGAGAAAAACATGCTTTTTTTTTTGTGTAAGCACAAGTATCTTCATCTGTTTTACTGTCTGAGATTAATCATGTTCGGGCCGGGAGTGGTAAACGGTAAAGCCCTCCCAACAGTGGGAACTCCAGAACTCGAACTCTGTCCAAGTACCTAGAGAAGAAGTCCGCTTTCACCTCTTCGAACCACTTGTTGGAGGAGAAAAAGATGCTAGTACTTGAATTGGAACCTCAAGTCTATAAAAGCTATTATTCAAAAGAGTGTACAAATCGACCAGTAAATTTCAAATCCAATAAAAACTTGAGTTAATGAAATAATTCTTTTGTATCTCATAAATTTAATTTCATTATGCTCCTCGAATCCGAAAACTTCTGGGTTGAAGTCTCTAATTTTAATTGTTTAACTATTTTTTTCATTATCTTTGTGCTTTTCATTTTGGTAACTTCTTCCTCACCCTTCACAAATCTTAGCTCAGGAAGATGGTGTTAGAACTAATTCGTCCATAAAGTCCATTAGCACAATAAATTAGAAAGAAATCTAATCTTGGGTGGGTTGAGCCAAAACCCACCATTACACCACCATTTTAGCTGCTTCCAGCCACTGCCATGGAGAGGGGATATTGCCGGTGCCCCGCTGGAGGTTCGTCGGTGCTGGTGGTGTTGCCAAGATAAAGAAGATGATGGTGAGAAGGGTGAAAACGGGAGAGAAAAGGGGAAGAGCTGCCCTTGTTTAGCTCTCAATATGCACAGTATCAATGGGCTATACTGTTGCTTATATATATGTGCCAAGGGCAGGGATCCCCTATATTCTGAATCATGTATTAATCTGTCCCATTAAGGATTAATACATGTATAATATAGATATATTATATATATTTATGGTCACACCTTATACAAAATATACTACCAAAATAATTTATATAATATTAATTATACTTAATTAGTCCACATTAATGAGATAATTCAACATTCTCCCACTTGGACAATTAAGTTAATTAACAAAAAATATCATATAATATCAATATGTATTCATAAGACCTTCTGGATACATTGTACCGAAAGAATACAAATGTGTAGGCTTACAAATACTTTAACAACAATAGTCCTTTACAAGCTTCAAAATGCATCATACCGACAGAGTACAAATGCGTAAACTCATAAAGACTTAAACAAAATAGTAGTATAAAAGTGTGAATTGGAAATGATATGAAAACATGTTAGCTTTAAATTGACAAGTATTTTGAAATGACAAAATTCAAGTAAGCTTAAAAAATGATTGTTCTCTAAGTAAATTTGCTTTGAATGAACTCAATGATAGAAAATATTTTAAACAAGTTTTGGACTGTGATTTCAACTGAAAAAGTCAGTAAATACTCTTAAGAAAAGGGCTAGAAGTTTTTGAACTGACTTAGAATCACAAACAACCATAAACTATCTCAAATTGCAGTTGAAAGATGTGCAGGAAGGCATTCTGGTTAAAAGGGATAGATCCCTACTGTAGAGGGATCGATCCCATTTTGGCAGTAAGGTGGACAAGCACCAGGAACAAGTTGGAATAGCTTCTGGATAAAAAGGATCGATCCCTTTGGTAAAGGGATCGATCCCTTTGCACGGGTCCTGACACCAACGGCTAGTTTTTGAGGGTTTCAATGGGAAGAAATGCATTAAATGCTTCACCAACTGTTCCATTCGTTTGGTGGACTATAAATAGAGGCATTTATGAAGTTTGGAGGTAGAACAAGCACTGAAAAATCCTCAAGCTTCAAGAGAAATTCAAATATGAAAGTGTTCATTGTGTTACTCCATTTTGTGAGACTCATCTGTGTTCTTCACCCACTCACTGAAATTCTTGTTATTCAAGGGGTGAGCTATCCTTGTAAGGTCTGATATTGTAGAGTGTTGGGTAGCAATACAAGGGTAGAGGCTTAGAAGGAGATTTCAAAGTCTCTAGAAAAATTGTAAGAGGTCTTGCCACACCTTCAAGTGGTTTGTAAGGATTCTCAAGGAAGAGGTGAATCAAAACCTTGACAAGGAGTTCAAGGAGAGAGGACGTAGGCAAGAGATTGGCCGAACCTCTATAAACTTGTGTTTGCTTCTCTTTCCCTTACTCTTATTTACTGCATTTATTTCATTATTGTTTATTTTACTTGGATTGTGCATTAAGAGCTAGGAAAATTAGAAAGAATTAGAAAAACCGATTCACCCCCCCTTTCGGTAGAGCCAACAAAACAGAATCAATATCCATTTCCATTTCCATTTCCATTAGGTCCATGCATCTAAACCGAATGATGCATTACTTCAACGGAAGCATGAGACTAATACAGAATATCTCATCCAACGGAATGTCATATTCACCAAAATATGTGTAAACAGAATATGCATATATGGCAAGTAGGAATCCATCCATACAACTGCAGTTGATTTCATTATAGAGCTCCCACTAACTTAATACAGCAAATGGCTCCATATGCCTCATACAAGTGCTATGTTGTCAAAGCACTTTAGCAGCCAAACTTTCAGTTAGCTGAATTAGCTCTTTAAACCATGTGCTCTACAATCCAATCAAATCAAGCAATGGATTCCATTATTTCTCTAACAAACCGAATGATGATATCTCAATATTTGGAGTGTGAGGAACTCCTAGCATTTTGAGAGAGAAAGTACTTGCTGCAGCATTACCATAATATATCTCCAAGACTTCAAAACGAAAACCACAGAAATCAGCCCTGAGATGAAATTCTGCAGCCTAAATGGCCCATCAAGTAGCTTTACAACATGCTACATATTTAGCCTCCACAATCAAGGATGCTGTAAGTGTTTACTTTACACTTTCCAAAATACAGCTCCTTTATGTCCACAAATATATAACTAAAATAATTTTTAACAACTGGATAGCTTGCAAAATTAACATCAGAATATCTGACCAAACTTAGAATGTTAGATTTGTCAATATCTGAATACTCTCTTTATAGCTTCCAGTTCTCTATTTCCAGGATTGCTCAAGTATCTCCAAAATACACTTATAACATACACAATATCAAAATGTGTATAAACTTGAGCATACAGTAATAACCCACAATAAGGCATACACAATACTTGATATGAGCTCTTTCATTTTCATTTTGAGGACTTTAAGATTTTCAGTATGTTACCTTTCACTAAATGACGCCTTAATAGGAGAACAATATACAGTAAACCTACTTAACACACAATGTAGGTTTCTTGATACCAATAATGTATGCCTATAGATATGTCACGAAGAATCTCAATCCTTAAAACAAAATAAAGCCTCACTTAGATGATTCTTTATCCTAAAATGACATGACGACATCAACCTTGTCTCATACATTAGGTCAGTGTTATTGGCTGCTATTTGATATCATCAATTTAGAGCACAATAAGCATATAACTACTCCCACTAATCTTGCAATCATTTCAATTATCAATTGTGTTCTCCATAAAGTGACCATCTCATCAAACTTTATATATTACAATATGGATGCCTTTTAATGTTCCCAAATGAACTCCTCGAGTTCACAAATGAAGGAACTACAAACTTTTAGGTTTCTTCACTTAAACATTTTCCTATCCAAGATGTAGCTCTCAATTGAAATGAGCTACTAACTGTTATCATGACTCTAGGTAGAAACAAGAAATAAGGTTTTCACAAAACCAATTCCTTCATATTATTTAAAGTCTTGGCCAAATTTGGCTTTAAATGATCTACCTAATCTTTAGAGTCTCCTTTTAGTCTACAATGATGTGACAACTAAAATAGATCCCATATATAGTCTCTTGACAAATATTAGAATCAGAAGACATATGAATCTCACATTCATATTCTTCTGTAATGTTAAGTGCAGGTTTAGATATACTATATTGAGATCAACCGTTGGTTCCTTTGGTTGTGCCCTTTTACCATCAATAGGTAACTCATGTATAGAACTGGCACAACAATATGTACATTATCAATGACGTTGTGGAGTTCATAACTCCCACTCTTTAAGTCATCTACTAAATAGATTACATTATCAGACTTAATGATTCTAGTATCACATAACGGGAAATGAAAATCTAGAATCTTTTTAGCCGGTATAATAAACAACAGAATTGCCGCTGATTATTTTCTAGTCATGTGAGACCCGATTTTATTATACTGTATAGCCTATTGTAAATGATGGATAACAGAATTAAATTATTTAGTAGAATTAAATCAATGTTGAATATGAAATCTCACTTTACATTATGGAATTGTTGGAATTTTAATTTACAATATGGTGTGAGCATTCGGTTGGAAAGAATGCAAAAGAAATAAAATGAAGTTCATGGATAAAAGAAACCTTATTGGTTGAAATGTGAAAAGAAAGGGTAAAGGGAAGTCAAGAAAGGTGGCTACAAAGTGGAGTACACGCCACTTCCTTCCCATAGCAAGACTAATCAGTTTTAGTTTGTAGTAAAGAGCAAAATTTTCAAGATAATATTATAGGTTAATAATATTCCAAAGATGATAAATTAAATGGTTTCACATGAGATTAATGGTGATTGGTTGATATGGTATGAAGTGGTAAGAAAAGTCAAGGAGTTGTGGACAACACGTCAAGAACCATACCTTTACTACTAATACGATTAAGAATTTAATAGCATAAAGACAATATAAGAGATGCTTGAGGAAGAAGGGTTAACAAAGTCAACAAGGAAAATACTAAATAGTCAATAACGTGTAGGAAGAAAAGAGAGTTAGCCGATTTCTTGTGGGGTGATTTTCTTCATGCATTAACACACTACAAGACAAGAGAAGTGATGAGGGAAGAAGTTAAGGTGAACATGCAGCAAAGGGGTATTGAGCAACCTGTATATAAAGAGGAATTATGAGATTGAATACCCAGCAAATTTCATGTTTCTCTCGAATCCATTTTGCTGTACGCCAGCTTTGATGATGTAGCTGGAAGTTGATTGCTTTGCTCTTGTTTTCCAAGGAGTCTTGGTATAAAATTCATTTCCCTAGTTAGCTAACTACCTAACTCGCTAAATCTCCCTTTCATCTCAAGACCACCTAAAAACAATGAAAGAAGGGGACTGACGTGGAACCAGAACATTACACTGCTCTAGTGTTGAGAGATTCGGTTAAGGTAAGCTAGTAAATCCTTATGGTTTTCTTAATATTCTATGGTATATATATCTATGATCTAAAATAGGATAATCATGGATATAGCATGGGTTTTTTTGTACTCTTTATTGAATGTGGGAATAGAATCAAACTCATGCTAATGACAAGGAAAATTCGGTTGGCATGAAAGTATGTAGCAAGTTAACATGACTAAATTTCTTACTGGTTGGGGACGTTAATGGCTGAACATAAACTGCTGTGTTAGGCACATGTAACGTGAGTAGATAAATCACAATGGGCGGATGTGATTATCCAACTTCTCGCCAAGCAGGCGAGCAAGGAAATAAGGATACTCACCCAAGGGTTGAGGCGAGCTTAATGAGATGCATGAATTGACGATATACCTATTAACATATGGATAGTCAGACTGATCGCCCGAATAAGCAAGGGCTTATGATCGCCCAGGATTATATGGAGCGTGGTTGTGGGCGAGGTCGCCACATGTTAGTTAAGTCATAGGCGAGCTCACCTCTGAATAAGCCATATGTGAATGGAAAGATTATTAGGCGAACTCCCACGTGTAAGCCATTTGACGAATGGCGAGCTCTGTTGGGCGAGCTAGAGGATTAGCCTCAAGTCTCGCCAAAGTGTTAGAAGGATTTGGACAAAATATATTGATGGTTTTGATAAATTATTTTGTAGCCGAAAATTGAGAAAGGCGAGTGGGAAGCTAGGCTTCATAATACCAAGTAAGGGAGTAGTATGTGAAGTAAAATGCATGTCTTGTGGAGTAAAATGTTATAAAAATATTGAGAAATTGTTTTGGTTTATGACATGTATTTGTTTGATAAATTATTTTGATTTGGGCGAGCTACAAAGATGGCCTACCCCTATGTTGTTTTTGGACGAACTGGTAAAGGGCGGGTGAGCTAACTATAGGCAACCCCTTTTCTGATGTCTTAGGCGGGCGAACTATGTTTTAATAAACTCGGGCGAGCCAAAGATAGGCGACCCTTTTTGTGATAACGGGCGAACTGGCCTTGGAAGCGCCATAACGGGCGAACTAGCCATTCACACGCCATAATGGCGAGTTGACCATGGGCAATGCCAGAATGGGCGATCTGACAATGTGCGAGTTGGCTATGGGCGAGTTGACCATGGGTGAGCTGCTATGGGCGAGCCAGTTTAAATCGTTTTTAAAAGCTAATGTTGGCGGGCGAACACTTGTTCACCGCTATGGGCAAGCCACCATGGGCGAACGGACCATGGGCGAATTGATTTACCTTATATTTTCCTCACACGAAAAATGGTGAGATTTTGGGCTGTTTTATTATCTTTTGTAAACAGAAAACATAATACCTTTTTGGAAAACAATCATTTTGAGAAAATGATGAAAATTGTGAAATATTCCTTAAAGGATCTTTGTGTGATATAAATTGATTTTTGAGACTTTAGGCCCTGAGTTTCATGCATTACTATTTACGAGTCTGATGGACCCACCAAGTCATCAGAGGTCTCGAGGTAACCTGACAAGTATACCCGAGAACCACCTAGAGATTATGGCCATAGATCTACTGTATCCTTGTGGGGATGATTATTCCGTTCCTGAGGGGGGAACGATGATAGCATGATTTATTTGTAGGGTGATGCCTAGTCTCAACTTAATGATTTCTGTTTACTGAGAGGATTTATTGAATCCTATGTACTGGTTATTGCATTATATTGTAAACTGTTTACTATAGTCATTGTTTTCCCTACTGGGTTTATTATTCACAAAAATAATTGTTTTGGGAAATATAGTTGGATTTGTATAAAGCAGCATACATCTTCCTTACTAAGCACGTTGTCGCTCACCCCCTATTTTTCACTCCACAGATTGTTGATCTTGGATTAAAAGAATTACCTTCCAGAGATTATCGATTGCTAAAGTCAGCAGATATTCGATATTGAAGGTACATTATTTTCTTTTATATATTTGGTGAAATTGTACAGTACTACTTTAAATAGAAGGGAATGTATATACATTTTAAGGAAATAATGTAATAATTCATATTTCCAAATTAGTACGAGGAATAAGAGTACTAATTCTTATCAAAGTGTTAGAAGTTGTTAAGCATCACAAACAGCCCAACCGGTAATTAAGTGGAATTTATAAGTAAATATTATGTTACACTGTGGATTTGGGATGTTACAAGTCAAGTTTTCTTGACTATGGGTTATAGCCCTTTTGCCTTACCTTATAACCTTAAACACAGAAAACAGCATAAACTCGGCTTAGTGTCTGACTGCAACTTAAGATGAATCTGGGAACTGATTTTGCTTAGAGATCAACTTAGAATATGAGTTGTAGTTTTTTAAAATTTCACTCCACCAAAATTTCGAATATTTAGAGTGATTCAACAAAAATCGTATCACATCAAAAATGTACAAATGATTATTACTGCAATCTCATCATTGTCAATATTCCAAGCACAGCGTACTAGGCATCAATACATAATCATGTAGTGCACTTAATTCGAAAATTGATATATGATTTCGCCTAGCTTCATCATACCGAGCACAACATTCATCACTACTGTCTGATCATTGCCTTAAGCAGTGCAGCGGAATTATTCAAAATGCCTAAGGCCTCTACAAAATCAGATCTTTCACTCCATATGACCTACATCAAAATGTTCTTTAGTGAAAGTGATGAAACACTTATATCCACTGAATACAGTATGTGGAAATAATTTACAAATATCGGTATGTATCAGTTTCTAATCATTTCAATGTCTACTAATCATGTCCTTAATATTAGCAGCAAGATCTCCCTTAATACATTCCTACATGTGCCTCAAAATGTCCCTAACTCTTACGTCACAACTTGATAGATTTCTTATCTATTCTATCATAATTTGAATCGATAGTCACATCATTCACAACTGAAGAAAATTTACTTAATATTGGGGTATAAGTCTACTGTATATCCATAATGCAGAATACCAGAACTAATACACATGTTGTCACTAAGCAAAATACTTTTATGTTATCAGAATGAAAAGTATAAACTGACAGTAGTTCTAAAATTGTTTTCAAAATGTAGCAACATTCTGGCTATGTTTTCAGTATGGATTCTAACTCTATAACCCCAATTCATAATAATTTTCCCTTATTTGGTCTCCGGTTACTTATAATTTTGTCAATAATAGCACCGGTATCCTAAACACCAACAGTTAGAGGGCATATCACCTAGATTGGATTCAAAATGAAAGGCTAACGAAATGCCTTTAACACATCCCAATCTAGAGGACTCTTGTAATCTACCCTCTTGTGCCTAAGATTATAACAGAAGTGGCACACATTGATATTTACAAGTGTTGGTGAAATCAGAATGGGAATTGGATTTGGCAAATATCTTATTCTAAATGACCGTTTATTGAAACCTTTTAATAATATTTCCTTTTGGCAGTAATACTGGCATATGTCATCATTATGGCTGAATGAGATCTGTTAATCGCAAGATCTTTGTGTCTTGGATGACAATATCAATTTTGATATTAAAATGCCACACTTCCTTTTGTCCATTAAATGAGATCTGCGAACTTAAAAGATCTCACACTCTTCACCCCAGAAGGAAGTGGTACTGAATCTGTCATATATGGAACAAACTCCTATTGCAACCTTTATCCATCTTATGCGAACCTTTTCTTAATGGCATCCATAAATACTTCTTGGTTTTCATTAACCGGAACACTTTCTCTGATGTATTCCTTCATGGTATACCTTATACAATCAGAGAATTCTCACTTAAGTATTCTCGAAATTCCAAATATTTTGTCCTCAAAGAGCTCACACTATTGGGTATAGTAGATAGATTAACTCTCGAGACTACTTCCTAGTTTAATATGTCCCTAACCGTAGAGAATAATTCATATTATCTATCTAATTTGATCCTATTAGAGATTTTATATGTGATAGTTGCACAATATGGAGGCTAGTGGAATAACTCAATAAATATCAATTTTATTCCACAATACACTACAGAGGATAAGACAAAACTAGTTGAATATAACCTGAATGATCGCCCATCGACAGGGTAGGAAGATCGTGTCATATCCCAACCAGAATCCTCTTAGTCCCAAGCATCTCTAAAAGCAACTAACAATCCGACAGGGAGAGACTAGCCACTTCTAGAGATCTCAGTAAATCATGCAACTGCAACTATCACTATGCATTGCCTTATTATTATATTCTTAAAATTATTAGAATAAATCATCAGAAAATCTTCATGACTATTCTTGCGACAGGCAAGCATTAGTCAATCCAATTAATGATTTAGCATTTTAAGAATATTTACAAAATTCATTAACCAGAATTAACTACACCCAAAATATGCAATTTCTAAAGCATATGTAGTAATTTCAGGTCCAATATTAATTAATTAAATTAATTTCATATAAATGTGAATATTCAAATAATAAGGAAATATCAAATTTTGAGAGAGTTTATTTATTTAAATAAATTATTAACGAAATGGGTAAACCATAATCCAAAATGGCTCAACAAAATACCAAAATAATTTATTTAAACTTATTTAATTAGGCTAAATATTAGTAATTTATGGGCATAAGTATATATTTTAAAATTAAGTGAATTATGAATTAAATGAGTAATTAAATTTCTAGAAATTACTCCAAAATTAATTCCTCCAAAATTCACTTATATCACATTAATTTTGGGCTTAACAACTAATTATGGCTATTAAATATCCAAATTGTCCAAAACGAATTATCCAAAACGAATTATCCAAATGGCCCATAATTAATTAATCAAAATAGCCCTTAAAACCATAATCTAAAATGACCCATTAATTAATTATGTAAAATGGCCACAAATTAATCCAAAATTTAATAGCTAAATAAAATTAATTAATTAATATGACCACTAAATTTATTAGGCAAAATGGCCCCAAATTTAATTAACTTTAATTGCCCAAAATTAATTTAATACTAAATGACCAATTAAAACAATTAAATAATTAAATGCCCATAATACAACAAAATTAATTTAGCCTAAAATTAAATTAAATGTTAAGGCCTAATTAATTAAACAATATGGCTTAACTAAAATAAAATAAATAACCATTTTTATTTTCATGATTGGTGGCCAATAAAAAAATTAATTAAACCAACCAAAATTGGCCCAAGAAATAAAACCAAACAGTCAAAAAAAAAAGCCCAAACATACAAAAAAAGGCCCCAAAATTTGCCCAGGAAAACGTGCCAAAAGTGGGGCCGTACGGCCAAAATAACTGAAAAAAATTTATTTATTTATTTTAATTTTCATATGCGGGCGATTAGCTTTGGCGCTCGCGGGCACCTCTTGTTGGGCTATCAGGCACGTGCAAGTTCCTCGTCCAGACCGAGCAGAAATGCAGAAAACGGGTATTTTGACTTGACCCGGCATTTTCTCTCTCAACACAGCCCCATTTTAATACATTTTCATGGCATTTTTCACACACTATCATCCTCAAGCAGCATATGACATTATTTTTGTCTAAAAACATATAAATCTGGTGGGTATCAATTAAATCCGAAAATACCCAAAAAATAAAAAATATACATATTCTCATTTTTTTTCAAAAAATGGCTAATGACTTTATTATGGACAAGCTCTGATGCCAATTGTTAGAACTAATTCGTCCACAAAGCCCATTAGCACAATAAATTAGAAAGAAATCTAATCTTGGGTGGGTTGAGCCAAAACCCACCATTACACCATCATTTTAGCTGCTTCCAGCCACTGCCATGGAGAGGGGATATCGCCGGTGCTCCGCCGGAGGTCCGTCGGTGCTGGTGGTGCTGCCAAGGTAAAGAAGATGATGGTGAGAAGGGTGAAAACGGGAGAGAAAAGGGGAAGAGCTGCCCTTGTTCAGCTCTCAATATGCACAGTATCAATGGGCTATATTGTTGCTTATATATATGTGCCAAGGGCAGGGACTCCCTATATTCTGAATCATGTATTAATCCGTCCCATTAAGGATTAATACATGTATAATATAGATATATTATATATATTTATGGTCACACCTTATACAAAATATACTACCAAAATAATTTATATAATATTAATTATACTTAATTAATCCACATTAATGAGATAATTCAAAGATGGAATTTCAACCTAAGTTTCTGGGGGTAAACTATAATTAAAAGATCAATTTAATGGCATGAGGATGCCAAGAATTCCCACATATATGTATTTTTCTTTCCAAATGAAATACCCATATTTTTGACATATTTTTTAAAAATTCATTGTTACATTAATAGTGAAATTTTTTAACTTTACAACCAGTTAAGAAATTATTACATATCTCATTTTTAATTATTTTTTAATATATATTAAGGGATATGTGTTATTTTATTACTTTCGACGGTGAAATTTAAAATTTATGAGTTAAATTTTTTTCTTAAATGATAAATACTCAAAAAATTAGTTGGCAAGTATCATGTTTAACATCTAATAAAAAAATGGGATGCTATTGAACACTTAATAAAGTATATATTAGTTTCATAATTGCTATCAAAATTGTTGAATGGAACTTCAAATTGAAGACGCGGAATGTTAGTAGCAATCAGATAAATAATCGAGGGCCATGCATTAATTGATGGGCCAAACGAGACTGACCTCAGCCATTTTGTGACAAAAAGAATCATTATCTTAGGAGCTACGGATGAAGGCAATAATTAATTATTAATTACATTCTATATTATAATGTAAAAATGATCAAAATCTCATTGTACTATGTAAGGGAGGAGCGACTTCAATTTTTATGAAAAATGATTTCGATAATATAATTTTAAATGTATCAAATAAATATAAAAAAATGTTCTTTTATAATTGTCTGAAAATGTTATTAAACCCAAACAATATATATATATATATATATATATGTATGTATATATATAAAATTGATCATCTTATCAATATGGGAATATACTGTTATTGACTATCAAGCCTCTTGCGGGCCCATGGAGCACACATGTTGCCATCTCCCGTTGGCCTTTGCTTTTTATTTGGGATTGAATGTCTTATGGCTCAGGGCCGATGTGAAGCCCATATCAAATTCTAAAAAAAAATAATAATTATTACTTTACATATCAAGTAAATAAATTAAGAACTTTAATGAATAACGAAATATTGATCAAATTTGAGTCACAATGGTTGTATACTTCCAAGCATGTCATGATTACGTAACATTGTAAGCTTTTTTTTTTCTTCAAGAAATTAGCTTGATAGTTAGGTATTATTTGATCGTAACTTACCAAAGATGTGAAGTTGGATGAGCTAGACTAACTAAATTTGCTTTGAGACAAGTTTCACTGTATATAACGAGTATTTTGGAGCCATTAATGATTACTGCAAGCATGATTAGAATTTTCACCAAACTTAATTAACACAGAATTCAAATAAGTCCAGAACTCAACTAAACTCCTTAGCTTTTTGCTTAAAAGATTCTCTTCAAACCCATGAAATATTTCAAGATAGTTAGCTCTATTTTTAATGTGACAACCAATTTAACTAGAAGGATGTAACCCAGCTTTGACATATAGATTGTTATCTTTTTTTCAATTAAGAATGATGAAGTTAATATTTGAACCTCCTCTCTTCCTCTAAACTTTTTATGTATGTATCAAAAAGATCATATACGAGTATGTGTGTCTATATATATATATTTGTGTGATAGATATACATTTACAATAGAAATCTCTAATCTAAGAAAAAAAGAATATAATTAGTGAAAATCAAACTTTAAATTTGTAGAACTCTCACATTTTAAAAATCTCATGAATTGATTCATTTGAATAATGGTATATATCATCATTGGATGATAGATCATATTCCTTACTAGCCCAAATCCGAGACAAAAAAAGAACCAAAAAAGAACCTAACGAACACATGGTTGATAGCTAGGGTAAGGAAGTTTTGATTTATGGTTGAAAATATTATGAAGTGGCAACTTTAGAGTTTGGGGCTAATTAATGGTCCATTTTGGGCAAGAAGCAAAGAGAAATTAATTAAAGCTACCCATAGCTATAATATTGCAAAAAAAAAAAAAACAGTCCATGGGTTGTGTAGGCTGGTAATTAGGACCACAATTTCTTTGCCAACGGAAAATTGGGACAGAGTCCTGAAATATGTTTCTTTCTTTTTCAGCTTTTATGAACGAATGACAATGCTTCTAACAGTTTATCCATGAAACAATACCTATTTTCTTTTTAAAAATTTTTGGTGTATAGCACATCAATGTTGCTATGACTTTAAAGTTGAATTCGACCTTTCCCACGCAATGATGTTCCAACAAGTTTATCTATTTCCCTGATCTCTTGTGTGAGGCATGTGGGTGTGAATTGGAGTTTCCAATTTGGTTTCTCTTTTTTGGGTCTAAAGGCGGGTCAATTGGTCCAAAAAGAAAGCAAAGTCTTTACTATTCCTAACGTGGCCAAAAAATGCATACATACATAAGTTTGAATATAGTTATAGAATGGATTCCTTTTTTAAATTATTTTTTATTTTGTAATTATCACACACATATAAGTCCATTTATTTATAAATCTATGGATTATCATCCAATACACTCACTGAAGTTTTTTAACTTCATAAGTGAGGTTAAGATGATGACACTAATACATATTTCATTTTATTTATTTTTATTTTTTAATATTCTTTGAGAGGTATGTGTCATTATTTTAATTTTATTTTTGTAGTTTAAAAACACCACTGACAATATATTAGATAATAATCTTATATCTAAAAAGTATATTATTTTTAAGATTATTTGTACTTTAACTAGAATTATAAATGTGGAGTAAGATTTTTGGGTCGGAATCTTAGGTTCAAGTTGATCATACTATTTTTTTTTTGGTTACAATTGATCATACTATTTTATAAAGCCTTAATTAAGCAAAACTTTAGTTCTTTTGTATAAATAATAAATTAAGAATACACCAACAATTATTGCTTGATATGACAGTTGTTATTCTTTTTTAGAAAAAATTAAATCTAAAGTTTGATACCCCTCTGTACATCCTATGAATAAAAAAATTTAAGATACCAAGATTAATAGATGGATAATACTTGAGTACTAACGTATATTTTTTTAGTTTTTCATTTGAGGAAAGAATTATTCAAACATTATTTCGAATAAAAAATCATGCATCAATAATTGAGTCAGTTAAACAACTTAAACAACTTTCTTCCTCTTGTACCTCTCTATGAAAAAAAAGTCAATTAATGTTTGAGTTCATGCTTTAAGATACCGATCTTAAATCTCCATACCAATTTACGTTTCTCTTCATTTGGGAATATATAGCTAGTAATTAGGTTTGTTAACTTGTTATCATCACTCGTCAGGTTAAAGGAGAAGAAAGAAAGGGGTGTATAAAGGTTTGTTGAGACATATTTTCAGCAGTGGTGTAAACAAAAATGGAATAAGAGGAATTTAAATTAAATGGATTGTCATTTTTTTAAATCAAATTTAACTCAACAAGGCTATAGTCATTATTTTATATAAAGCCTAATCTCTATGTTTTATAAGTACAATCATTTAGTTATGATATAAGATGATGTCGCAATTGGTTTCTAATAATTTTTATAAAAAAATATAAATATTAGTTGAATTTTGATATATGTCTGAATTTTACTTTGATATTTTGAGTTACGATTAAAGTTTAAACTTCAGATCTTATGAAATAGACCTTCAATTTCATTTTGATATATATATGTATGAATTTTATGTCAATCTCTTGGGTCAATTTCTCAACAAACGTACAAGGCTAGAGGCCACAACTTGATATTCTTAGATCCAGTGGACCATAGTGGATGGATGTGATACCAAAAATGAAATTGAAGGAGACATCAGACATGCCTCAAAATCTCATGTTTTGGACTAAATTAAATGTACGTTTTGTCTAAACTCATATCCCTTGACAAATTTCTTTGAAAATATCCACCTCTCAAAAAATCTCATGAACCATATTTTTAGAACAAAAGTGCAATAAAAACAATTGCAAATATATTTGGTAGCAAAACTATATGCAAAATTTTGTGAATAAATAAACATTTCTTGTGTAAAAACAATATTATTTGTATACAAAGCTTATTATTTCTATCTCGGATATCTCATCGGTTAATATTGCTAAAAGTCTCAAGTCTATATTTTTGAAATGATTTTGATATTAAAAAAATTTATGAGATTAATTAAAAAGATCTACCAGGCTCTATTTCATTGCCTATATAGTTCAATTATCAATTTATGAAAAATAAAATAGGTCATTATCGGTTCATAAAAGAATCTACTAACAATTGATCGGGGCAAAGAAATTTAAGTTGAATATTGCCAGCTAATTTTTGAATACGTGGAAATTATTTGATTGATTAAAGGGAATGATTAAATTAGAAAAGAGTGGCTGTTAAATTGTGTGGTAGGTACTATAGACTTGTTATATGATGTTAATTAGTTGTTGCAAAGGATTATCAAATCTAGAGTGTCCCATTTTATCCTCAACCTCCATTAAAATTGATTAGGGAGGTCACTTCTTGCATATATCAAATTAAACGTGCTAAGTTTCCATTATTAATCTCGATAGAGATTGGGTTTCTTGGCTTATTATTTTTCGAAATGAGAATATAACTTGTGAAACGGTTATTTCACCCGGCATATATAATTTTTAATCAAATTATACCAATTATATTTACATAATTAAAAATGTGAATAATTTATTATCAACATTATTAATGAATTTATTAAAATAAATATTTATCATTTAATTATTAGATGTGATAAGTAATAAATTATTAATTTTTCTAGTAGTGATATAATTTGAATGAAAAAATATATGTTAGTGTGGAATAACAATTTCATATCATTTTTTGCTTGTGTGTGTCTATATGTGTGTGTATTCTCCATTCAATTACACATAAAAACTCTTTTCATTTTTTTTTATTATGATGACGAAAACGTTGTGTTCAATTTTTTAAATATTTAATAGCAAAATTTATATAGAAAGGGATTCTTGACACGTTTGTAGATCATGAACAAAGCAGAAAAGTGCAAATAGAAATATAAAGAAATTATGACAAAGAAAATTTTTTTATCTACTTTAGAACTCATGAGATATTGAATGTAGGAGTCTCCAATTTCATGATTTCATCCCAAAAAAAACCTTTGATTTTTGATGGTATAGTGTACACGTTTTGAATTTGATGACTATCTTTTTTTTGTTTTGCAATTTAGTCCAATTGATCATTTTCTTAAGATTTTATTTGATTGCTGTTTTTATTATTTAGTTTCTTTCATCTATTTCAACTAAATTCATGTATATAGTTTTATTTGATATATACATTAATTTAATTTAAAACAAAATTTTCTTTACATGAAAAATTGAAATAAGGGTCCTTGATTTTGTGCAACCCACTTAAGGGTCACAACCAATCTGCATGATTGGCTATTGTAGGAATAGCAGGGACCCCTATCTATGCAACATAATGCAACCAACCAAACCTTTTATCTGTCCTTGCTTTTACAGAAAAAAAAAATCAAAACATAGAAACAAACAAATCTAATTAAACTTTCAATTTTTAATCTAAGGTTTAATTCAATAAATTCGTGCAATTCTTTTAAAAATTTACTTTTAATTAATTTAAAATTCAAATTTTAACATTTTCGTATCAAATTACAATCTTTTTTATACATATAAAAAACCTTTCAACTTTTGACAATTACAAAGATGATTTAAATTTATTATGGATTATTATTCCACACATATGCATCAATATATCATGCATATTGGAACATTATTTTGTATATCAAAATTGTGGATATTTATACTCAATCTACAAGGTATTGTCTATTTTGATTTAATTTTGACCCACAAATTGTAAGACAAAGTTGTGAGATTTTGAAATAAATTAGACAATATTTTACAATTTAAATGTAGGTCATTAAAAAATTATATCAACTTTTTCCTATAATTAAATCACCCATCGATCGAGGATGGTCCAAATTTCATGATCAAACAACAAGGGATGCTCAATTGCTAGTTATATGATCCATGTCTCTTACTCTATAAAAGCGTGAAGGAAAATTTCGGCCTCATGATTTCTTGTGGGGACCTTGGAAGAGCTGTGGTGGCGGAAACGAAGCTAAGATAGACAAGGGATTCAAGGACAGCATATATTTCATTATTACATCAAAATATTAATATATTATTTAGTTTTATAAATATATATTTTTATTTTACACTCTTTCTAGTGTTGGCCCCAAACCCAAAGACAGGAGCCTTACAGGGACGTGTCGTGGGACCCAATGGGATCTGACGTGGCACGTGGGAAAAGCGAAAATCAACCCGACCATGAGCATCTGATGAAGACCAATCTCTTCATCCCACAGACGAGGGCTTTGTAATACCATCAACATTTTAAATATTTGTTTCAATCTAATGTTTTTGCATCAATAATTTTAAAAGCACAATTTTTACTTCAGTAAAATGTATTCAAAAAATTAATTTTAGAAGTCTTTTCACATGTAAATTTGTTTAAGGATTGGACTATCTACTCTATGCATGAGCTTGACTGAATTATTTATCCGATTCTCAAGCTTGATAGAACTTGATCAACATTAGACAAGTTTTTGAAGTTTAGGTTTGATTGGAAGTAATATTTAATTAATAAAATATTTTTATTTATTTTTAATATTTTGACTTATTTTAAAATTTTAAAAATTTTATAAATCCATCAGATCGGATTTTGGAGAAAAATTCAACGCATGAACTCTTTTACTTCAAAATTGAATTTTAATTGACATGGAAAGAAACGAATTTTCTTATCAACTTGGCTACCTCCCCGAAAATAAAAGAAATAACTTAAATTCCCTTTCTTTTTGATTAATTCAAGGGCGAAGAAAAATACTTAAATACTGTTGGAAAATTCAGGTATGATACTTGGATTATAGTTATTGTGTAGATTTGTTTAATGGTTGAGCTATCCACTTAAACTTGAAGGTTCATCAAATTTTTTAGTGAATTTGGATAAAAATATTAAGTTTGTTAATTAAAAAGACAGGACTTGACAATCAAAATCCGATAAAAATTCACTATTTCAAATTTAAGCGTGGCTTGGCCTGTTTTGATAACTATAATTTTTTTATTATTTTTTTACTAATTTATTTTTAATCACTTTTGATTTTTTGTGCAATTTAATTTGAACTTGTAGTATTTTTTTATACTTTAATTTAAAATTTTCATATTCTTAGAATCTTTTAGACTTTAGTAAGAATTTATTTTAATTTATTGTGTTATACTTATAAATTATTATGTGTTTTAATATTTTTATATTTTATTATAATTTAAAAAATAATAGTATTTAGATGGGCTTAAATGTATTAATTGTGTAAAAAAAAAGGGTTTGGACAAAATAAATCCAAAAAATCAAATCGGATAAAATTTGAGCTCATTATCAATTCCTTAACATATTATTTAAATCCAACTCAAACTTAATTTGATCCGGCCCATGAACATTTCTAATGAATAAAGATCAATTCCTTAGATCTTATCCATAGATAGTAATGTTTATGATGTTTCAAATATAAATGTCTTCCATGATTCGTGTAATGTGCCTTTATCATGGGTCTTAATCTAAGAATTAAAAAATTATATGATGTCGGCAACCAGACTTGAATCAGACGTAAAACGTTGTCAAGAATCATTCAGCGACCAGACTTAAATCAGACTTAAAACATTGTCAAGAATCATTCAACTTAAAAGCTTTACTATTATTAAAGAATGATTCGAGAACAATTTTTATTTATGAACACATTCATTCACACATTAAGATCTCATCAATCAGGGTTTAATTTTTGTGCTAGACACTTTAAGAATAAAATCTAAAATATATATGTCAATGTGAAAGACTATACTTTTAAAATCATTGGAAAAGAAGATTGGACTCGAGTAAATTTTGACGTACTCTCATGGAATTATAACAAAAAAGGTTACAACTTTGAGCATTTTAGTCAAAAAAATTCTAATGTCCTGTCAAAATTGCTCAACTAAAAAGTTTAAATTGCTATAAGGTGATGGTCTAAAAATATTTTCCATTATTGAATGGAAATTTTTTTGGGTACAAAAGATCACAGAACCCACGTTTAAAAAAAAAAATACAAGTATAGAAACTAGAATCTCAGCCTTTAAAAAAAAAAAATCCACCTCTTAAGAGATGATCAAACCTCAGCGAAAGTTTTCTCATCATCAGAAACAACATCCAACATGATCATCACCTTAGGATTTTATAAGTTTATTTGAACTTCTTATAATTTGGTGATATGGATCGAGATCCTAGCTAGACCAGTTTGTAAATTCTGCGATTCTTCAAGTTTTCAGCACAGCTAGAATCCTACTAATTTGAAAACATAATCATTAAACATAGAAGAGTTATGAAAGAATTTTAAGTTTTTATATTAATGAGGTATTTATTTAATGAAATGAACAATTATTTATCAATCAAAAACATAAATGATTGTAAGGCTAATTAAATCAAGTTAAAAGGGAAGGAATTATTTTGTTTTTATTAAAAGAGCAGTCGTATTCACCTAAAGGTTGTGGCTCAGTTGGTAACATAGACTGAGTTTGTGGGAAGAGCTCTGGGGTTTGGCTCCTACTAAACACATCTTTGGGAAGGAGTGAAGAGCCTTAACTGTGACTAAACCCCGAACAGAATTAATCTCAAACCGTTAAAACGAATGAGGATACTTGCGATTTACACTAAAAATAAAAGAGCAGTCGCATTCTTGGGATAAGAAAAATGAATTGCAGTGTTAAGTTTTAATTTAGATTTAACAGAAAGTCACCTTTTAAAAAAGCTGCACAAAATTAACTCACGAATTAAATCCCAAATTCTTTTCCTTGCGGTTTTTTTTTCTAGAAAAGGCAGAACTTAAATTAATTGATTTCTCTATTTGAGTATGGGTATTAACTTGGTTTTGCATTTAAAAAAAATCCAACGAGAAATGCTCTTTTTCCTTATTTTTGTCCTATAAAGATGGACCTTGGTCTACATTCCAAGTTCTAACCTCACTTTTAGAAAAGAAATACTGCTTTTATTCAGTTTACTTTCACAGGTTATGCAAAGGTGATGAACTTGTATATGTATATTAGATCAAATTCTTTGATAATAATAACAAAGAAAAAATTATTTATCCTTTTAATTAAATGGTTCAATTAATTGCTAACTAATCCTTTTCATTGGTTCTTTTCCGGTCATTCTCCAGATTCCTTTTGGACTCAAAGCTAAAACCAATTTTGTATTGACTTAAAACAATCAAAGTCATGCGAAAAAACAGTGTGAATATAATTTATGGGTCATTAAGAAAAAGTGACCAAGAGTAATATATTGAACGTATCACTACGGTTTGCTTAATTCTTTATTTTTTTTTTTGGTTACTCGGTTTGCTTAATTCTACCATACCAAAAATATTCCATTTCTTTTCACACTTTTTCTTGTTTCTCAACGCTCTTTGGAATTGAGTGGAAGATTATTTATTGTACCTCTTGGTATGTAAATTCTTTGCTAAAATCCCAAAGTGCGAATTGAAAAAAAAATAGTAATAGGGAATGTAAAGCTTTGTTTTATGTCATAAAATTTGTGATTTGAGAAGAAAGGAAAATGTAAGTTGATGTTCAAACTGTAAACTTGTAGAATTCTCATATTTTAAAAATAATGAAAATATAACATTTTGAATCAATACTTAAAGTCAAAAAATTAATGTTAAAAAAATATTTTAGTAAAAGGTAAAATTTTTGTTTTATATCATGAAAATTTTTAATTTGAAAAAAAATGCAAATTAACATTCGAATTTTGAACATACAAAGTTTCACATTTTAAAAATAATGAAGATATAACTAGTTCTTGAATCAATACTTAAAATCGGGAAATTAGTGTAAAACTTTACCTTACAGTAATCTAGGCAAAGAAACAACAAAAGGAGCGGAAAAAATCCTACTTAAAATCAGGAAATTAGTGTAAAACTTTACCTTACAATAATCTAGGCAAAGAAACAACAAAAGGAGCGGAAAAAATCCTTACATTATTTTACATGCAACAAATAAAAAAAAATTAAAATAATCCTCAAGGAGACAAACCCAAGAAGGAAAGGTACATTCGATTGTGACACATCCACCCATAAGACTCCCCCACCAAGGCCAACTTTTCTTTAATTTTTTTTGTGCCTTAAAATTCCATTATTATGTTCGTATATAAAAATATTATTTTATTGTTACTAAGTTTCACCTAGGGTTTCCTTTCTTTTTCTCAAAAACATGCATGACCACTAATATCTTTTTCGGGCACTGTAATAATTTAAAAAACAACATAAAAATAAAAAAAATTTTAAGCTTAAACTTACTAAGAAAAAAAGATTGTTCTAACCCTAAAAAATTTAATAAAACAAAAAGAGAGTGGGAGGTGAGAGAAGAAGGAACAAAAATAAATAAACACTCCCCTAAGCTTTGCTTTTATCTTTTTCCATTCTATCCTTCCCTCTTTCTCTTTCTTTTCTTTCCCTGCAATTCCCTTGTTTTGATGTGATTCTCCACCATATCTCAAAAACCTTTACAAAAGATAGAAAGCTCAAGCAGACACCATGGTTTTCTCATCAGTTCCAGTATATCTAGATCCACCCAACTGGCAGCAGGTAATGTTTTTTTCACTAGTGATATTTTCCCAGATTTTCTTTTCTTTTCTTTTCTTTTCCTGTCTAGCTTCTTCTCAAATAAAGCCAATTAAAGATAAATAATATTCCTACCCTTTTCTAATCTTCTCTTGAATATACCATTTATTTGATCTTCTTTTCTTTTTAATTTCTTTATGTATACTGATATTTTTCTATAATTTTTTTTTGAATTTGCAGCCACTAACTCATCAGCAACCTGGAGTTATTACTAGCGAGAATCATCATAATCCTCAGCTTCCACCACCGCCACCAGCAGCTGCAGGTGGTGGTGGTGCTGGTGGTACAGGCGCTATTAGGCCTGGTTCAATGGCGGAACGAGCCAGGCTAGCTAAGATACCACAGCCTGAGGCAACTCTCAAGTGCCCTCGATGTGAATCAACAAACACTAAATTTTGTTACTTCAACAACTACAGCCTTTCACAGCCTCGCCACTTTTGCAAGACTTGTAGACGATACTGGACTAGAGGAGGTGCTTTAAGGAACGTGCCGGTTGGCGGTGGTTGTAGAAGAAACAAAAGAAGCAAAGGAAGCAATAGATCAAAGTCTCCATCAGTAGTATCCGAGCGCCAAACTGGGTCAAGCTCATCTTCGACTACGCTTGCTTCTAATAGTTGCACTGATATGTTAGGCCACATGAACCCTGCACCGCCACAGTTGCCTCTTTTACCCCCTTTACAGCATCTTGGCGACTATAATTCCGGTGATATTGGGTTAAATTTTGGGGGAATTCAGGCTCATGTGGCGGCGACAGGTGGTGGTACTAGTGCTAGTAATATGGATTTCCAGATTGCAACTAGCTCAAGTGGTGGTGGATCAATGCTAAAAAATGGACTATTAGAACAGTGGAGACTGCAACAAGTTCAGCAATTTCCATTTTTAACTGGTTTGGAGCCTCAGACAGGGTTATATTCATTTGAAGGTGAAGGTGTGGAGCCACCGAGTTATGCTGGTCAGCTACGGTTGGCAGCTGTTAAAATGGAAGAAACTCAAGGGCTGAATTTATCAAGGAATTTTTTGGGAATTTCAGGCTGTGATCAATACTGGGGTGGCGCCGGTGGCAATGCATGGACTGATCTTTCTGGTTTCACCTCTTCTTCCACCACCCATTTATTGTGATTTTCTTATATCTTTTTACCCCAAAACCCAATCCAATCTTTGTTTGTTTTTTTTTGGTTGAATTACTTACAGGTTTCATCAAAGAGAATTCAACTCATAGATAAGGATTTTGAATGAACAAGAACAACTACTCTAACTTTTGCAAATTTCAAGTTTCCAACCTGATGATAAGCGAGTGAGGATCAATTCGAAAAGGAAGGATCGAATGAATTAAGAAGACTTTAGAAGATGGTAGATTTCTTCTCTCGAAAATCATTCGCTGCTGTTCATTTTTTTGTTGTTGTGTTCTATATATTATTGCACGAAATCAAGTAGGTCTATATGTAATATTCAGTGGAGAGAGTTTGGGTATCTGACATGAAGAAGATAGATTGTTAATGTTATAGTCGATGATTAAATGCTTTGTACTAAGTGATATTTCCCTTGAAAAATGATATGTGAAAATGTATTCACTATTTTTTGGTTTTCTTAATTCATTTTAATTCTCTGCAGACTGCCACCTTTCTCCTTCTCTATCATTTGCCAAATTGAGAACAATGTGTCAAATTGCATACATTAATCGAAAGTTTATTAGACTTATTTTAAACTACATTTAAAGTTAATTTATTTTAGTATACAACCAGTTTTATTTTTAGCAGCTGATCGAGCGAGGTAAGTACTTTCTAGCAAGTAAAAGACTACTCTTTCCTTCTTTTCTTTTCTTTTTTGTTTTTGGTTTCTCTTTCTTGTGCAAGAATGGTTTTATGTCAAGTTCAAGAGGTTCTTAATTAAAAATGATTAAACAAATTTTAAAATCGAAAGTTCAAATTGATACATTAATTGTTAAATTGAAAGATCTTGTTGAAGAGATCAAGTGTGCAATTTTTTTTTAAAAAAACGTTAATAATTATGATATATTTTCAGTTAGATAATTTTATTAATAGTTTTGATAACATTTTCTATGTTGAATGAATAGTAATCAAATGTTAATTTATAATATAAACGGAACTTTGAACAATTTTTTTGATATATTTTTTATTTTTCAAATTCTATCAATCTGTAAATTCTGTTTTTTAAAATAAAATCTTACGTCATTATTTTTAACGAAGAATCTTACCAATTTGCTTTTGTTTCTTCCTTTTTTTTACTTGTGTTGCTTAGACATTATGGAGATTACCCTAGGAAGCACGTATGATGAAACAATGGTAGTTTTCCAATGACACAGCTTTGCCTTTTTAGGCCAAAACAGTGAGCAAATTCCTTTTCTTCCTGGTTGAGTAGTGTGAAAGGGGTTCAGTCCTTTCTGTAACCCTCCATGCTTTGATTCATCAACATCAAGCCCGAACCAAAGTCATTCATTTCTGCTATAGGGATCACTGAGTATCCCAGTTTCCTTCTAATCATCTTTCTTGGCAATTCCAAATTCCTAGATGTCTCTTGGTCTCACATCTTTTAGGAATATTAACCTGGGGTTAGTTATTTTTCACCCTCCCAAGCAAAAACAAATAATTTTGTCTTCAATGCTTCTAAGTCTGTGCCCATGCCATGTTGCCATGCTTTTAAGACCATAAAGAAGAGAAAAAGGAGTGAATTTGATAATCATTTTGTAAATATAACAAAGAAATAATCTAAACTAACCTAATGCAAGTACTTATTTGTTGCTTTGTGGACTAAAAATCATTATGCAATTATAGGAAATTTGATTGTACAGCAATACCAACTGAAACTGAGAGTTTGAATGAGTTTGGACAAGAGAAAGTTAAAAAAGAAAAATGCCAAAATCCCACTCAAAACCATGCAAAAAATATATATTATTTCTAGGTTTCTCCAATTTTTTTTTCTTAGCAAATTTCTAACGTAAGACCAGAGTTCAACAGAACAAAAGATCAAGTCAAAAGTATGACAAGAAAAAACAAGTTAATTCTCATGTCTCAGAGAGACTTTCCCTTTATCATTTTGTTTGGTTTTTTGCACATTTTTGTTTCAAATTCTATGTTAGTATTTTGATGATAATGATGTCATTGATTTATAGTGTATAATATTTTAACATTTTATTACTTGGGTTGTCGTTTCTAATTGTACAAGAGAGTGGAATCTGAGTTTTGGATCTGCTTTTGCAACAACCAAGGCCTCTTACTAACATGGAATAAAGTCATCTATCTAAAAAGCAAATCTCCCCTTCTCTCTCTCTCTCTTTCTCTCTGAGAACCATTTTTTCTTTGCATTTGTCGGCTGATGGGATTTTGAGCTATTGAGATAGGGATCCAATATTGTCTATGGAAATTGGAATTGGATTATTAAGAAGGAATGGAAAAGAAAATGGATGAAGAAGTTGGATCAGAATTTGTCTTTGACCATTGATACAGAAAATTTTGTTAGCTTGAGTTTCAATATTTACATTCTCTTTCTTTCAAATAAGAAACTTATATTATATTAAAAAAACTTCGAAATTCGAAGCAAAGGGTATAATTGGAGTTTGATGTTGTAATGAAAAAGATGAAAATTTTTGGGAAATTAATGTTAATGTTGATGGGCATAGAATGAAGATGTTATTGTAGGCGTGAGATGTTCTCTCTATTTCCTATGGCAGCTTTCGCTTTTGAAACGTCCTTGTTACATTTCTTTCACTTTTCTTTTCTTTTCTTCTGAGATTCCAATCTATGCTTCTTCTTTGTGTGACTTCAGTCCCTCACGTTCTTCCACATGTGCTCAATCATAGAAGTGTTAGATTCTTGTCATCACTTCTGGAAATACTTCATTCTATCACGGTGATAATCCACTGTCAATTTATCTCTCTTCCTTTCTTTTTATGAGAATTAAATTCACCTTTTGAAATTACCCTTCAACTTCAACAAATATGACATGCCATTGCATTTAATATAGTTAAGTTAATATTAAATTAGATAAAATTCACACATAATAATCACGATTTTAAATTGTAAGATTTAATGATTTTAAAATATCTTTTTGTCATTTTGACAAGACTTCGTAATTTTTTTTTCTGTAAAATTATTTTTTGTATTTTCTTAAATTTGAAATTTATTTTTTTTAATTTCATAATTAAAATTTAAAGGAGATACATGTTATATTGATTATAATATTTAAGAATTAAAATAATATCTGAATAGTCATATCGAAATGCATTCTAACCAAAAGTACAATTTATAATGATACAAATTATACTAAAAATTATATACGTTACTTTTTGTAACCATTAATAAATAAATAAATAAATATATAAAGAGTGGATCCAACTAAAATAAATTGTTTAAAAATTACACACTTTATATAGTTTCATGTAGAATTAATATTTTTACAACCACCAGTTAAATTTAACAACCTATAAATGTATCTATCAAGCATATTTTTATTTTTTAAATATTATCAATGTAAATTTTAAACTTTATAAACGAATTTGAAAATTGACAAGTATTCTTTTTTTTTATATACTTCTTTTTAATTATTTTTAATATATCTTACAAGGTATACATCACCCAATTAATTTTGTTGATAGAGTTTAAAAAATTTTACCGATAATGGATAAAATAAAAATAGTGAAAATATCATATTTCACATCTTCGGATGGCTTTGATTAAAAAATGAGCTAAGAAATTGTGGAACAAAACGTATATAGAGTTTACCTTCTTCATGAGAGTAAAAGATAACCAGAATTCAAATAAAATAAGTGGGAAAATGGGATATCGAGAAAACAGAAAAGGAGAAAAGTTGGCAATAAATAATGTAGTCCAAAGAGCATGGGTATCTTAAAAATTCAGACTAGCTGATTTAAAGCGCCTCAGGTAAATTAAGAAAGACTCTGAATTTAATTTCCTTTCTTGGTTTTGATTGAAAATTAACTGATCAAAACAGTTTGGCACAACAGATCTTATTATTGGTTATCAATTATTAATTCTTTGAAATTAAAAATCACTTGTTTTTGTCTATGAAGTTTTGGTTTGATGGCAAGGAGAAGGTTTGAAATCTCAAGTTCAAATTATGATTATAAATTCTATAAATGTATTGATTTAAAAACAAAAATCACTTGTGTTTGGTATTATAGAAAATCAAATATTATTTTGTTTGAAAGTACCAAAGCAATCATATTATAATAGTTATACAAATTAATAATTTCAAGGAATAATACTCAAATAAACTTTTGAATTTTACTCAAAAATGGAAATAAGCCCATGATTTTTTGTTGCATGAAATTAAAACTATGAACTTTATTCTATTGTAATTAGTACCACGACGGTATAAAATATTTAATTTTTTTGTTATTTTTTAGTTCGATAATTTAATTTGTAAAAAATACTTATTGAGATTTATTTGGTTAAGTTGAATACAAATATTTGAGAGAATATTATTGTAAAAATTTTGTACATAGGATATTATTTATTCATTTTAATTTTTATTGGGTATAATTAGAATGAAATAAAAGTTCATAACATTAATTTCATGTAATAAAGGATTGAGAGTTTGTTGATATTTTTAAGTTAAGGGGTTTATTTGAGTATTAAGCCCAATTTCAATATTATTTAAATCCAACAATTTTATAAAATGTTAATAATATTTTATAACTTCATAGTAAGGTGTAACTAAATTATTAAATTAACAAATATATTCATTGATATGTAAATTAACTTTTATACCATTAATTATGTAAAAAATTGAATTAGAAAATAGAACTAAATATATTAAAATTATAATAAAAGAAAAGTAAAAAAATTATATAACATAAAAAGTAAAAGAATGCATGCAATTTATTTTTGAATTTGGTAAAAATGAATATTATTTTGAAAAGTTAAAAACTTATAATACAAAATAATTACAATTTTTTTAGAAAAATAAATTTTTAATTCATACATTAAATGAGTAATATTGATTATAGTTAATCTTACAACTCGCTTTACTTTGGAGATAAAATTTTTTCACTTTTTTAAATGGGAATTAAATTGCCCTTCAACAAAATAATCTAATCATTTTCGGTGAACTAAGATCACTGCATATTATAAGATCATCCTATACCTAACACCACCATAGAAAAATTTTGCTTCTCTAATTATGTCTTTTAAAACAATTAATCTTGTCTAAATTATTGAAGAACTATACATGTAAAATAAAGAATTTTCCAATAATCCTACTACTGAGAATAAATAAATGTTCATAAATTTATTATTTATTATCTTCGTGTCATTTCTAAGTAACATGACTGTTTGTTTGTTGAACAAAATGCCATTATTTTGTAAAATATATTATATATATGCATTTCTTAAACTTAAAGCATGCAATGAAGTAATTAAATTTGCATAATTAGGTGATAACGTTGCGTTATGCACTTCAGTTGCATTCCACTTTCGACATGCAATCAACCATATATATATAATTGGAAGCTTGCTCAACTAAGCACTAACTTTTCTTAATTTGGAATTCATTGCTTTGGTTTAATTCTTTATTGGTCAACATATAGTTTTGGATAATTACAAAGAACGGTCATAAAAGTGATAAGAGACTAAGTTTGATTGTTTAATTTTGACTAAAATAGTTAACTCACATTCAAAACCTAGCTAGCCTATGAACCTCATCAACATTAGTATCTTAATTGAGCAAAAGAGGGTGATTTGGGATGTTTCTTTCAGAAAATCAATGTTTGACTGGAATGGAACATTTCTATTAAGCTTAATCAAGCTCAAATCAAAGGTGGAAATCAATCTATGAAGCATTATAATTAATGGGCTTTTTACATTACTTTTTTTCTGAGGTTGATGATGTGATGGGGTTTTAATTAATTATCATTTTATTATTGGAAACAAAACAAAAATATGATAAGCTTATTGGAATGTGATGTCATACATAAAGGTAATTAAAAAGGCTTCTTGGCCTTTCTATCTAATGGAATTGGAATGTTTGGGACATCATCTTTGTCCATGTTAAAATGATAAGATAATTTCTTTTTTAATATATAATATCCCTAATTATATCATTTAAGGTTTGGAAAACTTTGAATTAATTGTAACTTTGCTGGCATGATTGTAAACTTATATAACTAATCATAAATTTTTTTCTTTTATTATTAAAGAAAAGCATATTGGTTCAAATGGTCCATCTCTTCTTTTTAAGGTGTGAAAATTCTATAGGTTTAATATTCAAATATTAATATTTGCATTTTGTTTCCTTAACAGAGAAAAAAAAAACCTTTATTGTCATCCAAAAATTATTTCTTTTTTTTTGACAATAAGTTTGTAACTTAACAGCAGCAACCCTTTTGAGAAACCAATTTAGAAAGGAGATAGTAGTGGAAAAGGGATGGGGAGGGGGTGAGCCTTCCTGTCTTATGCTAGCTTTTGCCGTTTGGAAAGAAATTGATTTTGTTATTATGCACTATTGTCATTACCCCTTAAGTGAAATTGGTTGCGTTTAAAGTTCATGAAAAAAATAGGAAAAATAATGAAAGAAGAAAGGACACCAACAACAACTACCTTCCAAAAAGATATTGTTTGTTGTTGAAATTTATCATCATTGTTTGTCGATGTTATAATCGAAGAATTTATAAGATAGAGATTGTCTGAAAACATCAGAATTGATGTTTCAAGTGCGTTTTGACATTCAAATTAATATTTCATCAATAAATAGAGAGTAAAATAAGAATGAAGCGAGAATGTATCAATTCTTGGAGACCACTAATTATTTATATATAATGTATGTAATGTATCAAAATTATCATATTGTCCTTAAGGTGATATATGGCATAATAATACTAATGCTTTCATAAATAAATCTTTCATCCATAAGTAAGTTCTCTTACCTTTTCTAGAAAGCTCATCTCAATATAAAATTCAGTTCTACACACAAAATTGATGCTACTAAGCCAACAAACACAATGAATTAGAATATTATCTTGCAATTAGCTGGTAATCTTTGACTGAAAGATTTGGGCCAACAGGCTGCCAAATTTGTGGCTCTCTTGCTCTCACCTTTCAAAGTGGAGTTTGATTGAAGATGAGGAGCTAAAGGCAAATGCATCATGAGAAATTTTTTGGTCCCCAAAAGTACAAGTAGTTTAAAAAATATGTTAATTAGAATGTGTTGAGATATAAGAGGGCCATGCAGAGGAGTCCCCAGTAATCATTTGCTTTGTATGAATTGAGTCATGTCTACTTTAGTCTTAAAGTTGATTAGATCAGCCTTTAAATTTGTGCAAAGGATCAATTTGAAACATAATTATTCTGTCCCTTGTAATCAATCAACCCAAGAGATTGATTTTGATGACAAATTTGATGAGATAGTACATGTTTCTTCTCTGTAAACCTTTTACTTGTCGGCTAAGAGTTCATTACACTTTCAACAATGTGGAATGGAACACGTTGGCTTCTAAATTTTTTACTTTTAGCAATGAGTAGCTTATGGAATAAACAAAGTTTTATTTTGATAAGGTCCCTGATTTATAAAAGAAAAAAAATATAGATGTTGAATTTTTAATTTTAAAATCTGCAAAATTCTCGTAAAATAAAACATGGTCATTTAAAGCAAAATTATTCACTTTCATTTTTTTTTCCTTCCAATTTTTTCCATGCTCATTCTTTTTCTATCTCTCGGCCTCAAGCTATAAAAACATTTTTATTTTGGTGCCTAAAGATTTGAGAATAAAAAAGTTATTTTATCTTTAAAGTTAGAACAAACCATAAATTTATTATTAGAATTTACAAATTTATTGAATTTTCATCCGTAAAATTTTCAAATTTATTGATCGTTTATAAAAATAAAACTGTGAAAATTAAATCTTGAATACTTCACCCACAAATCTAATTACTCAGTCTGTTAAATGATTCGGGCAAGTGTCAACAGATTTGAATATCGAGTAAAATAATTATAAACCTGCTAATTTCCATTAAGCCCAATGCTTGGGTAAGGATATGGGAGCCTCTAATTGATCATCCAGCTACAGTTTTTGGGACGTCAACAAACCCGGCAAGTTGTGAGCCCAATCATCCAAGTAAACCTTAAGGGCTTGGGCTGATTGACCACACTGCGCAAATTGAGCTTTGTGACGAGTTTGGTCTGAAAGAAACTGTCCCATCCTTAGCCCTATTGTGATTTCTTTTAGAATTTATTTATTTATATATATTGATTCCTATATATATATATATATATATATATATATATATATATATATATATATATATATATATATTAAATTAATATATTTTAATTTAACTTTAAAATATGTGTTATTCATTTAAAATCTAAATATTTTATTGACGAAGCATGAGATTTTTTTTTTATACTTGTAATTTGATGATCAAATCATACTATAAATTTATTGTCTCTGAGCTTAAAAATTATTTCACGTGATCAATCTTTTGATGTGATATGATATATGTGAGATAACTCTAGCTTGACTAGCTAGCAACAAAATTGTAGGCTCAAGGATTTGCATTTGTTTCATCTATTTTTATTTTTTTTGAAAGAAATATACTTTTATTCATTTTAGAACACTACAGCAAAACTGCAAAACAATCATATAATAGTACATCTCTCAGGCATGTTACATAAATATATAAAAGTCAAAACTTCCGATTATGTGAATAATTCAAATGTTTGTTATGAGTACAGTCTTAAAATAAAAACAATTAATTATTTTAATTTTAAAAAAGATAGGCATTTACATAAATTAAAGTTATGAAATAAATTAATTATTTTTTAAATCAATTATTTATTCTAATTTTTTAAATATATTAAATTAAATCAGTATACTATCAATTAAATTTTTTTCAATTTTCTAAAAAAATGAAATCTATATATATATGCACTAAATTTTTTTTTGTAAAATTGTCAAAAAATAAATATTTTTCTAAAAATGTCTAATAAAAATTTTTTTTGTAAAAATGTATAAAAAATAAATATTTTCTACGAAAGTCTAAAAAATAAATATTTTGTCAAAACATCCGAAAAATAGTTATTCTTGAAAAATGTAAATTAATAAATATTTTAGAAAAGTTTCTAAAAATAATAAATATTTTGGTTACTTGATAGTCGAAATGTATAAAAATAACTTTTTTTTAACCCCCCCTACCCTTAAATTTTTTGTTACAAAAGAATGTTTCAACAAATAGATAAACATTGATTATCACCATCGTTTTCCTCGTCCTTGCATTTCTCAAACTCATTTGCAGAGGACAAATTAAATGCTTTTCAAATTTGTTTCCAAGCTTTGTTTTTGTCTAAATACAATACTCCAATAACATTGTCAAAGCCCCAAGTTAAAACCCCGCCTAATATTTATCAACATGCTCGTTAGTCGTTACAAACATTAAGAGGCGACATTTTCCAAGTGGAGGAGGCCTTAGCCTCGGCTATAAATTGAGAGAGCAATTGCACCGACTAAGGGCAATCGGAAGATCAAGGCAAAGATGGCACCTCCACCTTCTTCAACTTCAACAACATCCCGAGTAATTACTCTGCTTTTGCAGATTGTCATGTTTGCTGTTCTCTTAGCATCACTGGTTATACTCGTAACTGACACCGCAACCGTACCACTCACCCTCTTCGTGGACTCCACACTTCATTTCGATGATATCTATGCTTACCGGTAAGCCTTAACATATATAGACAGCACCGTCAGTTCGTCACTATGGTTGCACAAGATGATTTTACAAACTTCTTTTTTTAATATTATATATATTGAGACTTGTTTAACTTTGAAATTAGTTGAGTTTCTATCCATCGCATTGCAGATACGTGCTTGCTTCAATCATAATTGGACTTGTATACTCACTCTTGCAAACCGGTTTCTCTATATACCATCTTACCACGGGAAACCGATTGATAGCCGGAGATGGCGGCTTTGTTTTTGATTTCTATGGGGACAAGGTAGGCTTCAAAATAACACTTTGCTTTTGTCCATGGTACTTTCCACATTTCAATATTCTTGTGTCTTTCAATCGTCATGGAGATTAAATTGCATTATTCATAATCTTGCCATAATCTTCACTGATTAATATCTATATTTAGGGCTACTTTAGATGAATAATAAGATTGATTCTAGTAAGACTGAAATATATAAAATGTCTTTTAAATATATAAGTTTTTTAATAAAATAACAAAAATTAAAATTAGGGGTAAAATTATAATTTATTCTAATATTTATATTTTATCCTATATATAAGTGGCGCACCAGTTGCATCGCACTGGTGGCAACTGATGTGCCAAACTCAGTTGTAGTTTAAATGGAGACTAGGTCGATCAGACTCAGACAATTTTTTTTTAAAAATAATGTGATTGCTTGATTTGAATAAAAAAAAATATATTTACATGAAATAATCATATCATTTAAAAATTTTTTCTTTACCAAAAAAAAACTGTTCATGCATGCATGGAGAAGAAAGAATACATAGATCTTTTAAGACACTAACTTGAAATCTTTGAACAGTTTATATCATACGTAGTAGCCACAGGCTCCGCTGCTGGGTTTGGTGCAACCAAAGATCTCAAGGCATTGGCTGATGCGGTAGAGCTTGACCTCGACGGCTATTTTGATAAAGCATACGCATCCGCTAGCTTGCTTCTCCTGGCATTTTTCTGTGCTGCCATTTTATCAATTTTCTCATCCTATGCGCTCCCGAAAAATGTTAATTAAGCTGATGATTTATAGTATTTATCGTAATTTGGTAGAGCTCCAGCCATGATTATCTTACCACTAATTTTTCCCATTTCTTCAATTTTTATCCTTCATATGTTTATGGAAAAAGGTGTGTATTTTGAGCATGTACAATTACTCCATTTTCAGTATTCTTTGTTTTAAATCTCTTCTGATTTGGATTCCAACTTAACATCATAACATATTACTACACTCTTCAAACTGAAAGTAAAGGTGCGGATTTTTACGAACACAGACTTGTAATTTTAAAGAAGAGAAAGAAATCTGGTCAACCAAAGGGACAAGTCCCTTTCTTCTTTCAATCTCCGCGGAGAGCGCTAAGAGAAATTGAAATAGGACCAATACTAAGTAAATTGAAGCCGAATGAAAATTCAAAGTCATTGAGTTGAGATATCTCAGCTAAGTCGTCAGCATGCCAGAGCTTCCCTCCGAGCTTTCACTGTTTCGGAAAGCTTTCGCTGTCTGATTCGTAGCCGGCGGCTCCAAAAAAAAGTCTTCCGTAGTCCTATAAGCATCAGGTCGAAGACCACATTTCCAAATCTCATACATCCAATCCGTCATACATGCCGTATGATAACAATGCGTGTACTGACCACAATAAACATAGGACCAACCCTTGACGAAATTTGAGATAACCCGACGTCGGCACATGAAACATTCAATAGGAGCTTCTGCACAAAGCTTTAATTGCACCCCATTATTCGTTAAAGTAGTAAATGGTAGTGTTTTACAAGCTGGCAGTAGTAGCAGTAACCATGACCATTTTTTCCGCATGCTTGGTGTTGAAAGGATGGCTTGAAAATTTTAAGCCAAAACATTAAATGCATGGCTTGCAAATCTTCAAGCCAATTTTCCATGCACGTTTGCAAATCTTGTTTGCAGAAGTATTGTTTCATGCAAGTCTTTATTGCATTTAACGGTGCAAGCAAAGGTTGACAATGGAATAGTTTGATGCATGCATATTTTGACAAAGGTAAATGGAGCATGCAAACGTTGACTATAGAACCAAAATTGCCATAGCCAACAATTTAATGCTCTTCATTTTCGGTCAAGTAATGCTGCCTTTTGTTTGACAATTCACCCGTGAACTTCTCTATAAATACTCTTCTTGAGAGCTTTGTAGTGCAACAAGTGAGATCGGCAAAAGCAAGCATATAGAGTGAAAGGGAGAGTAGAGTGAGTGAGCTGCAAATTGTGACGACTGCGTGGCACTTTGGTCCCCACTGGGATTCAAGAGGTGGCCCCCACAGCTCACTCATCCGTATTGTCCGCTCTGGGGTGCACCACACTGGCCAACGCCCCTCACGGATTTCTTTCGCGTCCCCAGGGTTTCGAACTCAGGACCCTTAGGTACCTAGTTCTTACACACCTGGTACCATTGAGACTGTGGTGCACCCCAGAGCGGACAATACGGATGAGTGAGCTGTGGGGGCCACCTCTTGAATCCCAGTGGGGACCAAAGTGCCACACAGTCGTCACAAAAAATGCGTGTATTATGAAAATCATATGTGAATCAAATCAGTATAACAGATCACTTAACAAAGCCATGCTATGCAAATATGTAAACAGTCGTCTTCAGAAATCATATCATATTTCAAATCAAATCATAAAAATCTGTACCAAATCATTTTCAGATTTCAGAATCCAATCATATCAATCCATATCATATCATTTTCAGATTTCGGAGTTCGAAAATCAAATATTTAGAAATCAGAAAATAACAGAAAGTGGAGACATGGCAGTAACTCGGTATACATCAAGCAGCAAAGATATCCCATAGGGATAATAACAGATAGACGTATGGCCATAGTCCAAGTGGTCTACAGTGAACACTGATTAGGTGTCATCTGTGACCGCTGCGGACTGGATCAAATCACACAGCAACATAGCCTGCAAAATACATATAAGATTCAGATACTGTAGGCCCCGAAGGTCACACTACAGCTAGATACTATAGGACCCGAAGGTCATGCTATAGCCAGATATTGCAGGCCCCTACGGTCACACTGCAGCCAGATACTGTTGGATCCAAAATATATAGCAGTCCAGATACCGCAAGATGATGGTTAGCCAGTGTCTCAAAACAAAATTTTCATAGTTCAGAGTTCAAATTCGTAAGTCAAAACATACAGATATTTATAAAAGTTCATAAAGCAGATTATTGCATAATCTGTACCAAATCAATTTCAGATTTTAAAATCCAATCATATCAATCCATATCATATCATTTTCAAATTTCGGAGTTCGAAAATCAAATATTCAGAAATAAAAAAATAACAGAAAGTGGAGACATGGCAGTAACTCGGTATACATCAAGTAGCAAAGATATCCCATAGGGATAATAACAGATAGACGTATGGCCATAGTCCAAGTGGTCTACAGTGAACACTGATTAGGTGTCATCTGTGATCGCTGCGGACTGGATCAAATCACACAGCAACATAGCTCGCAAAATACATATAAGATACAGATATTGTAGGCCCTAAAGGTCACACTACAGCTAGATACTATAAGACCCGAAGGTTACGCTATAGCCAGATATTGCAGGCCCCTAAGGTCACACTGCAGCCAGATACTGCTGGATCCAAAATATATAGCAGTCCAGATACCGCAAGATGATGGTTAGCCAGTGTCTCAAAACAAAATTTTCATAGTTCAGAGTTCAAATTCGTAAGTCAAAACATACAGATATTTATAAAAGTTAATAACGCAGATTATTGCATAAAATCAGAATTATTTTCCAAATATTTAAAAACTTAATAATTTCCAAAATATATATAAAGAAATAGGTTTTAGTGCCATGATTTATAATAAATCCATAAAACCAAATTTCAGATAAAAAGGTCACAAGTCTTTAAAATTATGCAATTTAATAAGCTTTCAATAAAAACTGAATTCTTTAGATAATTCATGCTAATGCAGAGTTTCATAAATCCAAATTCGAAAGAGCATTTTCAAAACTCAAAAAGGTTCTGAAACCAATTAAAATGCAAGGAATTCCAAAAATCCGAAAACTTCATAACTTTTCATAAATATTTTTAAAACACTAACGTTTGGTAATTTCCATAAAACAAAATTTAATTTAAAAATTCATTAATATGCTAAAATCATGCAATTTAATATTTTCAAGACTGAATTCCTTAAAAAAATTCTATTCTTAAAAAGGTTTCTTAGCTTTTTAGCTGAAATCGCAGAAATCAATATTTTTACGAAAATTCGATAGCACGACGGTATCAAATTTCTAAAGTCTCTTGCAAAGCATACGCAGTTCATAAAACACAATTCAATTGATCTTAAAATTATTTCAGTATCTCCTACGTTCCTTATACATATCCTTTACGTTTTAGAACTTATTAATTGTTTCAGATACTTGCATATAGCTTACGGTATCTGTCTCTTTATATATATATATATATATCTTATGGGGCTTTCCAAAAAGCTCACCCCCTTCTCCACTTTCTAGATTATTTGCAGTAGGCGATCTGTACGAGAGGTTCTGACACGTCCTTCAAGGTTTTGTATCGCCCTTGAAGGTACATGATGTACAGATATCTATTTTATATTCAGACTTGCTTTTTAGTACTTTTATAGTAGGGGATGTAATTGAAGGAAACACTTAGTACATTCATGGTAAGTAATGATGCATGCAACTTTGGTGGACTTAAATTTGGTTAAGTAATATAATTTTAATATGTGACTGCATGCTTAGTCAAAAAATTTGATCTGGGACCAAAACCATTATAGGATATTGATTTAGCTAATATAAATTTAGCTTAAGAATAAATCTAAGACACTAAGCACAGCCCAACCAAGTAACTGAAAAAGGAAAAATTTGGTTCATAATTTTGGTATAAAGGGTCGTTACACAAAAAAAGCTCATGGTGAGATTTTGGGCTTTGGGTAGTCATATTTCAAATGTTCCTTTTGTAAATGTAAGACCCAATTCTACACTACTGTAGACCATAATTTCATAAAATTTGATAGTGGAAATTAAACAAATAATGAATATGGATTTCCACCCTGGTGAAAAGTTCCTTAATTAAGGATGAGAACGGAGCCATTGTTGTGAAACACTCAATAGGCGAGTGATAATCTAAACTGCTTGCCCAATATGCGAGCTACACAAGTAAGAAACTCGTCCAAAAGAAAAATATGAGAGTTTTGATGATCGCCCGAATGGGACGAGGGCTTTTGATCGCCCATATAGATTGAGTAAATTATATGATCGCTAAATAGGCGAGTAGTATGATAAAAGGTGATCGCCATGGAAAGGAAATCAGCTCGAAATTGCCAAATCTTAAGATGGCATCAAGACAATGTGGCGATGCCCAGGTTCAAGCAGAGGCGAGCTTGAAAATTTGCATAGGCGAGCCTGAGAATATTGGCGAGATGAAAAGTTAGCGAATTGAAATAGAGTCGGCGAGCTGAGGCCTCAAGTTGAGTAGGCGAACTGGAATAAGAACGTGTGGACAAAATAGAAATAAAAGCTGGCGATCTGGGGAAATAAATTCAAACCATTGCAGTAAAAATTGACTTTGTACGCCACACGGCTGAAGAAAATTAAGAGAGGACACTAAAGTCTAACACATGATAAATCTAATTGGCTGCTTTGTGTGGGAATTGCAGCTGTGTTGGACGGTAAGAATAGAGAAAGGTTAAAGTCAATAAAAGATTTATCCTTATTGGTTGAGGAATAAAACAAAGAAGGCAAATAAGTCAAGAACGATACAGAAAAGATTGGCATGCTGTTTCTTTGGCCACAGGTTTCTTCATCCGTTAATGAGGGTTGGAAATTAACCTTAGCTGTCTCTTTCATCTAATTAATGCATGTTAAGACGTGAAATGATGAAAGAAGTGGAATAAGGGATAGGTGGTAGATTTTGATTGGATAGCATGGCTATATAAGAAGGTTGAATGGAAAATCGACTTGACTAAACCTTCATCCTCATTGCTGTTGTAGACACCTAATTTTGTCCGAGCAGTTTCAAAATAAAAAAAATTAAAAATTAAAAAAAATAAAAAAATAAAAGAATAATAATAATGAAGGAGATAATTAAGCTGAAATTAAATATGAAAATTCATTGCCTAAAGTAAAAAAATGAAAAAGGAAACAAATTAAAAAGGGTCAAACAAAAATATATGATAAAATAAAGATCCCATAATTTTGGGATCAATACATTAAAATCAAAATTTTTCTTTCTTAAATAAAAGAGGGTTACACGGTTTTAGGAGGGATTTTTTTATTTTAAAAGGGGGAGCCTGCTAGGTTAACAGGGGTACAGATACAAGCATAGAGGGGCAGATCAAGAAGAAAAAGAAAATCTGAAATTTTTCTTTCACTTGAAAAATCCACCTCCATCTTGAAACCAACCCTGCCACACCACCATAATCACCATAGTCATCGCACCACTGCCGATTCAACACTGCTACTCACTGCATCGTGTAGAGCCTTCAAGCACAGCTAGCACCGCTCCTCCCCGCATCTACAAAGACGGCCTGCGCCGCCGTCGCATCGTGCGCGCCTGCACCACTTGGAGTGGATCGCCTCTGTTCGGTCTCTGCACCACCATCATCTTTATCGACAACCTCAGCGCTACCCTGCCATTGTCGCTACTGTTATACCGTCGCACACCCCGGCCTTGCACCATCATCCTCAAGTTGCTGCAGCTCTTTCCCACACGTCCTTATTGCGGCTGAGTCGCCCTGCCTCGTTGTGGGCCACTGTAGCTGCTTGTGGCGCTGATTGCTGCTGCTGGCTGCCGTGGTACCCTGCCTTGTTCAACTGCTGTATTGCTTGCCGCCTCCCTCTAACATTTTGTTGTGCGTGCTGTTCCTTTGTTCCATGAGGATGCTATGCGGTGCACCATTGTTATAAGGGGGAAGAAAAAAGCATCAGAAGTTTGGTTCCATTCTCACCGAACTTGTGCCACCTCTACCCTGTCCCATTACTGATCGTTTTTGGGTTTTTGCCACACACCGTCACCTACTGTTTTGCTGCTATTCACGTGTGCATGGAAGCGTAAACTGCTGCGAAGTGAGTTGCATGGAAAAGATGAAAGCAAAGGTCTGATAGCTAAGAAAGAAAGAAGGTATAGAAAATAAAAGAGGAAAGTGAAAGAATCAAGTGGCCGACCTTTTCCGTTGCATCAGTACTTGCCGCGATGCACAGCAGCATTCTTCTTCACCCTGCTCTTCCCCGATCTACTGCGTTTTTTTGCTGTTACAAAAGCTCGTTGCATCGTTGCTGTGAAGATCCTATAAGCTGCTACTGCGCCACTTGCCCCCATTATCATTGAAAACTAAACGAGAATAAGACAAAAAAAGAACAAAAGGCTGTTTGTTACTGCATGAAACCATCAAGGTCTGTGCATGTATATTTATTTATTATATTGTTTTTATTTTAGATTTATATTTGTTGAAAGTAGTAGTATTGAAGGTGACGTCTTGAAGGATATTTCCATGGAAAAACATGTTTAGGCACACATGCTTATATTCATTATTCTTATAATAAAGGATTTTAAAAATACATGTAATGAAAAAAATATAAAAAGAAAATAAAACTTTATGGAAGAATTTAAATTAAAAATTTTCCGATGATAGGTTTTCTTAGAAATCGCAAGTAGCGATTCTTTGACAATCCTTAGGATCGAAATAAAATCTTTAATGTCACCAGCGTATTGGGACATTTAAATGATTTTATTCCGATATAAAGAAAATATTAATAAGATTTCTTAGTATAAAAAAAATAAATATAAAAATGGTAATAAAAATAATAATATAAAAAATAGGTAAATACAAGAAAATAGTAAGTGAATATAAATAAAAAACCTTTAAATAGGTAAAAATTTAGGAATTAAAATAAATAAATAAATATAAATACACATCTTAAATATAAAAGGTATCCTATGATAGGATTTCTTAGAAATCACAAGTAGTGATTCTTTGATAATCCTTAGGGTCGAAATGAAATATTTGAATATTACCAGTGTATTGGGGTATTCAAGTAATTTTAGTTCGATGAAATAAATTAATAAACAAATAATAGATAAATAAAATTTTTAAACAAATAAATAAGAGTACAAAATTGTTACAATTAATCTTCGGAAATAAATGATAATAAAACAATTAAAAATTAAATAAAAAGTATAAGTTTTAAAGATTGTCCGATGATGAGATGTTACGGAATTCACAAGTAGTGATTTTTAACTGATCTCTAGGTGAGAGAGATATGCTAAATGTTACCAGCGTATTGGAATATTTAGTATGATTTTTCAATAAAAACAAGATTTTATAAATATAAATAAATTACAAAATAAAAATATAAGTATAAATGAATTAAAAAATAATAAAATGAAATAATGGATTTCTCATGTGCATCATCTATATTTTGATTGCATCATTTGCATCCATGAAATTTCAAAATAAGTGTGAATCTCCCGAGGATGGGATTCTATAGAAATCGCAAGTAGCGATTCTTAAGAAATCTTTAGGTGAGGAAATTATCCGAAATGCTACCAAAAGTATTGGGGTACTTCGGAATAATTTTCAATACAAAAGATTCTCATTTATTTCAAATAAAAAAAATAAAATTTAACATAAATAAAAATAAAATTTAATATTTCAAATAATAAGCAAATAAAAAATTGATTTCAAAATAAATGAATTTTTTTTAAATGTTTAATTAAGACCATTTTATTAAGATAAAAAGATAATACATGATTACGTGGTACCGTTTTCTAACGGGCGCTGTGGGGGTGCTAATCCTTCCCCACGCATAACCAAACTCCCGAACCCTAACTTTGTTTTCGCAGACCAAGAATTGTATTTTTAATAAAGTTTAATTAATTTTAAGATTTTGTTAAAAAGATGAATGATTTTAGGTGGCCAATCACACCTAGTCAAAAAAGATTGGTGGCGACTCCTCTTTGTGTTTTTTTTTTCAAAATCGTCTAGCGATCGAGTCCTTGGACGAAAATCGTTACGACAGCTTGGCGACTCCACTGGGGACCTTAGAGAGTTGAACCATAATTAATCATGTCTTATCCAAAATCTTAGTTAATGGTCTTAATAAATATTTAACAAAAAACAAAAAAACAAAAAAAGTGTGAATCATTTTCATTTTCGCATTTTGTTGATTTTGTTCATTTGCACGCATGACATGTTCATTTGCCTATATCAACCCTACACCCGGGTTTGTCCTTTTTAGGAGAGAGTAGAGTACTTTTGCTCTCGTGAGGTGATAACCTCCGCAATGGCAAGTGAAATACTCTCACTCAAGTTGAACCCTTTCCGTCTATAGCCTATCATGGGTGAGGATTGGGGTGCCTTACTAGTCTAACGTGGACGTTAGTAAGGAACAATTTGAGAACCTCTTATCCTTTAGAACTCCAAAGCATATATATAGTAAACTTAAGAGGACCAACTTGGGATAGAGTCCTGTTAACCCATAGAAAATACCCATTATTTAAGACACATGTTTGATCAAGTTTGTTTGATTTTGATTTATACATGAGACATTAAGAGGGTACCATGAGTTCTTCACCAAAACACTTCCATGCATCGCTCGTCCATTATTGTTACATGGTAACTTTTTACCATACCATTCATACACATGTAGCTTCATATCATTTTGTTCATCTTCAATCATTGTTTTGAACAAAGCACTTTCAAATTTTTTTCAAGCATCACCACATGTGAAATGATAAATTCTTAATTGTGGCAATAAAAGATTCGAAGATAGCTCGACCAAAGGTTCATTCACACAACACTCGTTATCAAGCTAAGATCATGGAAGAAGAATCAAGCATGCGCATGAAGAAGATGGAGAAAGCTCAAGAGGAAATGAGGGGGCAATTGGCCCAAATTACAGAGCTGTTGAAAAATCTAAGCAAAGGCAAAGGAGTTGTAGAGGAAGTTGCAGTCCAAGAAGGGGTTCAACAATGCAGTATGGAAGACCCTGTCTATCCTCCTGAATTTGGTCCATTTCCAAGTCAAACATCCCAAGAAAGAAGATATCCACCTGCTTACGCTGCTATACCCCGGGTGTTTGGACAAGCTCAATTCCAAGGACCCGCCCATCCTTCCCAAGGCGCAAAATCTATTGATCCCATCGAGGTGCCCGATTTAGATGACCCAAGGGAAATTGAGAAGTTGAAAGCCAAACAAGTAGAAGAGAAAGATGAGGTGAAGTCACAACAAAAGATTAATATGTTGGAGGAAAGGATTCGAGCTATTGAAGGCTTAGACTTTTATGGTTCCATGGATGCTACTGGGTTGTGCTTGGTGTCAGACTTGGTTATTCCACCCAAGTTCAAAGCGCCAGAGTTTGAGAAGTATAATGGAACTTCTTGCCCTAGGTCTCATCTTATTATGTATTGTCGGAAGATGACTGCTTTTGCTCAAGATGATAAACTCCTTATTCACATTTTTCAAGAAAGTCTCACTGGATCTGAGCCAAGTGGTACAATCAATTAGACAAAACTCGGATTATCACATGGAATGACTTAGCAAGGGCATTCATGGCCCAATATCGACATGTTGCTGATATGGCCCCTGACCGTTTATCCGTTCAAAACATGGAGATGAAAGCCAATGAAAGCTTCAAGCAATATGCGCAAAGGTGGCGCGATGTAGCTGCAGAAGTGCAACCTCCTCTTTCAGAAAAGGAGCTCACCATCCTATTTGTGAATACTTTGAAAGCTCCATATTATGATAGGATGATAGGCAATGCCACCAAGAATTTTGCTGATATGGTGTTATCCGGGGAGATCATTGAGAATGCGATCAAGCGTGGCAAGATCGAAGTTCCTAGCAATACTGAGAAGAAAGGAGGAGCCAACAGAAGGAGGGAAGAGGATGCCCATGCCGTTATACACGGGGGGCAACATGGACGATACGCTCCACGACACTCTTATCCCATGCCACAACCATATTATCCTGTTCAATACCCACACCAGTCATATCCGCAAATTAATGCTCAGCCTAACTTTCATCCTCAAACACCTGCCCCAACTATTCAACCAGTTAAGCAATTCAATAAACAAGAGGGCAATCATAATACATCATGGCCAAAAAGAGAAAGGTCTCCCATTGACCCAATCCCCATTGTAGACACCATTTTTGTCCGGTTCTTTTTCAAACATTTTTAATTAATTAGTTTTTTATATTTGATTTTTAATTTTTATTTTTTAGATTTAGAAATAAATTTTGGATTTTGATTTTGATTTTTATAGAATAAAATAAAGAAAATAAAAAAAAAGAAGAAGGAAATCAGAATTAATTTTGATAGGAAAGTAAAATTAAATGAGACTATTAAAGATTGAAAATCAAAATTTTGTAAAAAGGAAAGTCAAAATTAATAAAAATATAAAAAAATTTTCTTGAAATATAAAATTTCTTAAAAAAGTTGATTCTTGATTTCCAAATTATTACCAAAAATAAAAATATAAAAAATATAAAAAGAAAAAAAGAAACCCTCGAAAAACCCTAGCAAACCTGGGAGAAAAAGAGGAGGAATCACGATGCCATAATCATCCCCTCACAGCCACTCCCATGGTTCATCATCATCTTCAACTTAGCTTGACCAGATTATATTCATTCACCGCCACCACCTAGTGCCACCATCACCATCATCAAACCTAGTGTCTGCACCTCGAGTTTCCTTCATCATCGTTCCCTGTCCTATTTGGCCACGCACCATCATCACCATTGCTGCAGCTTGAAAGAAGAGAGGCAGGAGTTTTGTCGTGGAGTATTGGAGGCGGTTGTTTGACTGAGGCTGTGTAGAAGGCTGGAAGTAGTGTGCTGTTGAGGAGAAGAGAAAAGAAATAAGGAGAGGCGATGTAGTTGGAGCTTCCAAACCAATTGGAAACTGTTCAAACGAAGAAGACCTGCTGCTGTGTTTGATGTCTAAAGTTGCTGAACCAAGATAGAGGATTGCCTATCGTTGGGAAACAGCACGTGAACTTTTGCTGTTTGCTTGAGGCTGAAACCGAAAGCTGTTGCTTACTTAAGGAGTTGTTGTTTGTTGCACCAACAACGTGTGAGGTGCAGAATCGAAGGTGGCAAAACAAAAGTTTTTTGTAACAACCGCTGCATCGGTTCCTCACGGCATCATCACTGCTTGGCCGAGTTTGCACCTGCCTTGTGTTGCTTTGGTTTTTAGTTACACAATTACTTGCTGCCTGTGTTGTGAAGATCCCAATTGCCGGTGGCTGCCATTGTCCCATTTTGCTGCTCCAATTGCTACTCCCTTGTTCATAGAAGCTGCTGCGTCATCCTCATCACTCAAACTGCTGTCCTCGTTGCACTTCTCGTTGCCGTCCTTATCTGTCTGTTTAGTTGTTGCTGTTGTTTTGGAGTAAAAAGAAACAAGACCGAGTCTTGCTACAAGTCTGCAACCACGTAGGAAAGCAGAAATAAAAGATAAGGAAAGAAAAGAAAAAGTATTAGTACTGTCGAAAGGAAAAAAACGAGAAGCAGTAGAAGTCAGAGGTGGAAGGCAGATCGAGGTTGAAGTCTTAGAAGCTGATACGTGAAGGAGAAAATCAAAAGGGTTGCTGTTTTCTTTGTACACGTGAATAGGTAAGTGAAAATTAGGTTTTTTTGTTATGTTGTTAGTTCTAAATCAATTAATTAACTCTTCAATTTTTTTTAGGCAAGAATAAAATCAAAATAAATCAGTGATTGGTTAATTTAGTTATGTACAGTAATAATAAAATAATTCTTATAAGTTTCATTTGTTTAGAAAGTAAGAATAAATAAGTACATACATTTAATTTGCATGATTTAATTTATTAAATTTACATAGTTTATGAAAATAATTTAACATGGCATAATTTGTTTGATTGAACGATTAAAGTGATATGATTTAGGTTAATTGGCATGATGAAATAATTTGTGTGATATTTAATTTGACCCTATGTGACATTATCGCATGATGATAGTTAACTTGATAATCTATCATTTGACTAACATAATTGCATGCTTTTTTTTTTTGAATTGTTCTTGATAACATGATTCGTAGTATAATATATTTTAGTGTAATTTATTAAGATAAAGACCTAGATCTTCAAAATAAAAAATAGTAAGTAAATTCAAAATTATTATTCAAAACTTATAATATTAAAATAAATTAAATAAAATTACAGTAAGGGATAAATAAAAATACAAGTTTTTCGACGATGGAATTTTAAAAGTACTGCGCTTGAGTAGTGCTTTTAGATATCTTGAGGTGAGGAGATTCTTCTTAAATCTTACCAGCTTGATGGAAGATTTAAAAAGATATTTCCAATATTTAAAATTTAAATTTATTATTAAAAATTGAAATAAGAATTAGTTAAGATTAATTACAGCTAAAAGAATAAATAATCAAATTAGAAATTAAGAATTATAAAAATTAACATATTAGAAATAGAATAAGATAATACAAATATAAATATTCCGACGACAGAATTCTAAAGGGACTGCGCTTGAGTAGTACTTTTAGATATCTTGAGGTGAGGAGAGTTCTTTTAAGTCTTGCCAGCTTGATGGAAGATTTAAAGGATATTTCCAAGATTTTATAAATTAAATTATAAAAATAAAGATAAAATTAGATTAAAAAATAGTAAATTAAAATTAAGTTTATTATAATAAAGAATAAAGATCAAATTAATAAATTAGAATTAAAATTAGAAAAGAATTAAAATAAATAGAAATTAAATTAAATAAAATATTTTAACAAATGTGAATTATTCCGAGGATGGAATTTAAAGGGAATTGCGCTTGAGTAATTTCTTTAAAAATTCCTAAGGTGAGAAAGTTTCTTTAAGATCTTACCAGCTTGATGGAAGGTCTTTAAGAAAATCTTCAATATCAAATAATTCATGTTTATTTAAAGATATAAAAATACATGAAATATAAGACAATAATAATAATAGAATAGAATGAGATAAAATGATAAATAAAAATTGGATAAGAGTCAAAATATGGTTTGCATAAGATATTTAAACAATCCGACGACGAAGCCTCTTCAAGAAAGGCGATTGGTCCTACTTGAATACTCTTGAGGTGAGAATAACTTTTAAGTTGTCCAACCAGCTTGATGGAGGAGACTTAAAAGATTTTTCAATATTTAATTATATCGAAATTAAAGTAAAAGGCAAAATTAAGATAACCTTAGATCACTTGGTACCATTTTAGGATGGGCGTTGTGAGGGTGCTAATCCTTCCTCACACGTAACCGTACTCCCGAACTTAGAACTTTTAACGTAGACCGGGCCTTATCCTTAGTTTGAATAGGTGACCAATCACACCTAGGTTAGAATGATTGGTGGCGACTCCATAGTTTTGTGTCTAGCTATTAGGTTTCCCCCGAAACTTGATACGTTATGACACCCATGACCTACACTGAGTTGTACCCAAAATTGATCAAAGAGCAACTCATTGCCCCAGTCTATATGGAACCTTTCAAGCCTCCATATCCAAAATGGTATAATGAGAATGCTCGATGTGAGTATCATTTCAGGAATCCAGGTCACTCTTTGGAGAATTGCACTGCTTTAAAGTATAGGGTGCAAGGTTTGATAAAGGCCGGCATATTGCACTTTGAAACAAAAGGAGAACCGGCTGTGAATGCGAATCCATTGCCCAACCATGGAAATGAGGGATGATTCTTTTGAGGTGAAAGGAGTTTAAGCCATGCAAGTCTGGAGATTTATTAGATTTTTTTTTCTATTATTTCCTTTAAGTAAGGCAAGACAATTTTTTAAAGTGCTTAAGCCCAAAAACACAAAATAAAGTTTTATTTATAGGCTAACTTTTATTTAGTTTCCTTTCAATAAAGCGACTAGTGTGATGCACTGTCATTTCTCTGTTCATTTGCCATTTCCCACATACTACCTCACCATATCTTTCATTCACAAGTATCCAAATAATGAACATGATGATAATGATGTCAATAAATCTAGGGTTCAATTTTGAAAGAACAACTACTGTTGATGAATTAATAGTATGCCAATGTTGCAAAGGTTGCTCACCATCCGGACTTGATAGACGGTACGAGAAAGGTTAATCTCTTATAGAAGTTTGTAACAAGTTTTTATTTGTTCAATAAGTGATCTCCAAGAAGAGTGTTTGCATTTGAAATGATAAATGGCCTTCTTTCACTATCCTTCAAGCGTGAGTAGAATTATCCTTTGATTACCCCTTTGAGCTTATTATATATTTTTGTAATATAACCCACCAAGGATCACCCTCCACATTGGGGGGCAAGGAAGATGAAATAAAGAAATTTTGGGGGTAAAAATGAAAGTGTTCATAATGAATCAAGGGGAAAAAAAAGCCCATTTTTGTGAAAAAAAAAAGAAAGAAAGGGGTTTGAATTCAAAAAAAAGCAAGAAAGGGCAAAATGCCTAAATGTTTTACTTGATAAGAAAGTGATCTTTTGGTTTGTAGACCCTAAAACACATTTTGGGCCTATTCTATCCTTTTTTGGTAAACCCTTACCTGAGCCTACATTACGTACCTTTAAAAGCCCATTTTGATCAAATATAAATGCTCAATTTGAAGAATCATGTATTGAATGAAGGCATACTTGTACAATGAGATAATGTTCCTTTGAAGATTCAGTAGTGGGGTGAAATAAAAAGAAGCAGATCAAGCTGAATGAAGGAATTCATGCCTAAATAAAAGAATAGGCTTTGGAAGATATCTTTTAGATCAAAAGCAAGATTGACTTTTGGGGCCATAAATTTGGATTTAAAACAAAAGGCTGAAAATTGTCAAAGCTAATGGAGTTGAAATGAAAAAAAAGAAAGAAATAGATGAAAAAAAAAGAAAAAAAAAGAAAAAGGAGGATTCAAATTGAAAACCTGAAAAGGCAGTTTGAATCAAAAGAGGGGAACCTAAGTTGAAAACCTGAAAAGGCAACTTAGGAAAATATCAGCATCAAAAAGTCTTGATATGAGGGCAAGATTGGTAGACATTACATGAGTGGGCTTTTGGAAAAGAATTCTAGATTGACTTGATTGAAATTGTCAGAATGTTTATTAAATGGATATTGAAAACCCCATTCCAAACAAACTGGCCCATTGATTTTTCTTGATTCCATGTTTCCTTTTCTAAGAATGAATACCCATATCTCTCATGATTATTTTAAATTCATTCCATCCCTATAATAAATTGAGAAGATGTATGAGTGCATTACATTGGTGGTCGAGTTTGAAAGAAAATAAATAAATGTTGGTAACCTTTTTTGGGTAAATTTTTGAAAAAAATATTCTTTTGAGAAATCTTGCATTACTGAAAGAGAGAAAAAAAATAAAAATAAAAAATGATGAAAACATAAATTTGAAAGCATGATGGCAAGTCTTCAAGCATAATGGGACCAAGACTCATTAGAAGGTGGGATGAGAAGTGGAGATAGAAGATTTGAATAAGAAGAATCCAGCAGATATGTGGAACTTGAGGAAAACGAGATGAGCTTGAGAATCTTGTTACCACAATTGAGATTGCATTTACATACATTCATGGAATAATTCAGGGGCCATGACATTGACATGTGCATAACATTCATAGCATTCATGGTATTCATGGCATTCAGTATATTCATGACGTGCATGACATTTCATTATTGCATCTTGACATTGAACTATTTGTTAAGACATTAGGATAAGAAGTTCTGAATGATGAAATTTTTGCAGAAAAGAGAAAGTGTAAGAATAAAATGAATAGGACAAAAATATAAGAGATGGTAATTTGAAAAATGATGAGAAGATGATGAGAAAAATACTTTTTTGAAAAAACCTTAGATGAGAGGAAAGCCCAATTTAGCTGGCACCTTAAAGGAGGATGAAGCCCAATATTGTTGGCATCAAAATGGAAGTTAAGCCCAGTCAAACCCATGTTAACTGGCATTCTGAAATGAAAGCTTTATTTTTTCAAAGTCTCATTGCCTCTGTTGAGAGGAGCTTTATTTTTAAAAGTTTCATTGCCTCTGTTGAGAGGAGCTTTGTTTTTCAAAGTTTCACTACCTCTGTTAAGAGGAGCCCTTTATTTTTCAAAGTTTCACTGCCTCTGTTGAGAGGAGCCCTTTTGTTTTCGGAAGTTTCATTGCCTCTGTTGAGAGGAGCTTTGTTTTTCAGAAGTCTCACTGCCTCTGTTGAGAGGAGCTTTTTGTTTTCAAAAGTCTCATAACCTCTAGTGAGAGGAGCTTTTATTCCATGATCATCTTGCATTCCTTAGTCTTATGATAGGAGAGACTAGGAAATTTCACTTCCCATTCTTTAATCTTGTGATAGAAAGGATTAGGAAATCCCATTCATTTTGTTTTCCTTAGTCTTATGATAGGAAAGACCAGGAAATTTCATCTTGCATTCCTTAGTCTTATGTAGGAGAGACTAGGAATTTCACTTTGCATTCCTGAATCTTGTGATAGAAAGGATTAGGAAACTGCATTCTACATTCATTTCCTTAGTCTTATGATAGAAGAGGCTAGGAGAGGAAGATTAAGAAATTTCATTTTGCATTTATTCCTTGGCCTTATGATAGAAAAGGCTAGGAAATATCATATTTTACAAAAAAAAAATCATTGATAGGTCTTGCATTCGGACAAAATGGTTGTCTATGTCTTTGCACCATTGCTGTTTCACAGCAAAGCACAAAGAGGGGCAGCTGTAGACACCTAATTTTGTCCGAGCAGTTTCAAAATAAAAAAAATTAAAAATAAAAAAAAATAAAAAAAATAAAAGAATAATAATAATAATGAAGGAGATAATTAAGCTGAAATTAAATATGAAAATTCATTGCCTAAAGTAAAAAAATGAAAAAGGAAACAAATTAAAAAGGGTCAAACAAAAATAAATGATAAAATAAAGATCCCATGATTTTGGGATCAATACATTAAAATCAAAATTTTTCTTTCTTAAATAAAAGAGGGTTACACGGTTTTAGGAGGGATTTTTTTATTTTAAAAGGGGGAGCCTGCTAGGTTAACAGGGGTACAGATACAAGCATAGAGGGGCATATCAAGAAGAAAAAGAAAATCTGAAATTTTTCTTTGACTTGAAAAATCCACCTCCATCTTGAAACCAACCCTGCCACACCACCATAATCACCATAGTCATCGCACCACTGCCGATTCAACACTGCTACTCACTGCATCGTGTACAGCCTTCAAGCACAGCTAGCACCGCTCCTCCCCGCATCTACAAAGACGGCCTGCGCCGCCGTCGCATCGTGCGCGCCTGCACCACTTGGAGTGGATCGCCTCTGTTCGGTCTCTGCACCACCATCATCTTTATCGACAACCTCAGCGCTACCCTGCCACTGTCGCTGCTGCTATACCGTCGCACACCCCGGCCTTGCACCATCATCCTCAAGTTGCTGCAGCTCTTTCCCACACGTCCTTATTGCGGCTGAGTCGCCCTGCCTCGTTGTGGGCCACTGTAGCTGCTTGTGGCGCTGATTGCTGCTGCTGGCTGCCGTGGTACCCTGCCTTGTTCAACTGCTGTATTGCTTGCCGCCTCCCTCTAACATTTTGTTGTGCGTGCTGTTGCTTTGTTCCATGAGGATGCTGTGCGGTGCACCATTGTTATAAGGGGGAAGAAAAAAGCATCAGAAGTTTGGTTCCATTCTCACCGAACCTGTGCCACCTCTACCCTGTCCCATTACTGATCGTTTTTGGGTTTCTGCCGCACACCGTCACCTACTGTTTTGCTGCTATTCACGTGTGCATGGAAGCGTAAACTGCTGCGAAGTGAGTTGCATGGAAAAGATGAAAGCAAAGGTCTGACAGCTAAGAAAGAAAGAAGGTATAGAAAATAAAAGAGGAAAGTGAAAGAATGAAGTGGCCGACCTTTTCCGTTGCATCAGTACTTGCCGCGACGCACAACAGCATTCTTCTTCACCCTGCTCTTCCCCGATCTACTGCGTTTTTTTGCTGTTACAAAAGCTCGTTGCATCGTTGCTGTAAAGATCCTATAAGCTGCTACTGCGCCACTTGCCCCCATTATCATTGAAACTAAACGAGAATAAGACAAAAAAAGAACAAAAGGCTGTTTGTTACTGCGTGAAACCATCAAGGTATGTGCATGTATATTTATTTATTATATTGTTTTTATTTTAGATTTATATTTGTTGAAAGTAGTAGTATTGAAAGTGACGTCTTGAAGGATATTTCCATGGAAAAACATGTTTAGGCACACATGCTTATATTCATTATTCGTATAATAAAGGATTTTAAAAATATATGTAATGAAAAAAATATAAAAAGAAAATAAAACTTTATGGAAGAATTTAAATTAAAAATTTTCCGATGATAGGATTTCTTAGAAATCGCAAGTAGCGATTCTTTGACAATCCTTAGGATCGAAATAAAATCTTTAATGTCACCAGCGTATTGGTACATTTAAATGATTTTATTCTGATATAAAGAAAATATTAATAAGATTTCTTAGTATAAAAAATAAATATAAAAATGGTAATAAAAATAATAATATAAAAAATAGGTAAATACAAGAAAATAGTAAGTGAATAGAAATAAAAAACCTTTAAATAGGTAAAAATTTAGGAATTAAAATAAATAAATAAATATAAATACACATCTTAAATATAAAAGGTATCCTATGATAGGATTTCTTAAAAATCACAAGTAGTGATTCTTTGATAATTCTTAGGGTCGAAATGAAATATTTGAATATTACCAGTGTATTGGGGTATTCAAGTAATTTTAGTTCGATGAAATAAATTAATAAACAAATAATAAATAAATAAAATTTTGAACAAATAAATAAGAGTACAAAATTGTTACAATTAATCTTCATAAATAAATGATAATAAAACAATAAAAAATTAAATAAAAAGTATAAGTTTTAAAGATTGTTCAATGATGAGATGTTACGGAATTCACAAGTAGTGATTCTTAACTGATCTTTAGGTGAGAGAGATATGCTAAATGTTACCAGCGTATTGGAATATTTAGTATGATTTTTCAATAAAAACAAGATTTTATAAATATAAATAAATTACAGAATAAAAATATAAGTATAAATGAATTAAAAATAATAAAATGAAATAATGGATTTCTCATGTGCATCATCTATATTTTGATTGCATCATTTGCATCCATGAAATTTCAAAATAAATGTGAATCTCCCGAGGATGGGATTCTATAGAAATCGCAAGTAGCGATTCTTAAGAAATCTTTAGGTGAGGAAATTATCCGAAATGCTACCAAAAGTATTGGGGTACTTCAGAATAATTTTCAATACAAAAGATTCTCATTTATTTCAAATAAAAAAATAAAATTTAACATAAAAAAAAATAAAATTTAATATTTCAAATAATAAGCAAATAAAAAATTGATTTCAAAATAAATGAATTTCTTTTTAAATGTTTAATTAAGACCATTTTATTAAGATCAAAAGATAATACATGATTAAGTGGTACCGTTTTCTAACGGGCACTGTGGGGGTGCTAATCCTTCCCCACGTGTAACCAAACTCCCGAACCCTAACTTTGTTTTCGCAGACCAAGAATTGTATTTTTAATAAAGTTTAATTAATTTTAAGATTTTGTTAAAAAGATAAATGATTTTAGGTGGCCAATCACACCTAGTCAAAAAAGATTGGTGGCGACTCCTCTTTGTGTTTTTTTTTTCAAAATCGTCTAGCCATCGAGTCCCCGGACGAAAATCGTTACGACAGCTGTTATTCTACTGCTTCTAGCCGATTCTATGTTGCTGCAAGTTTATGTTCTGTTCCTTCCATTTCTCCCATGCTTGATTTACTAAACTTCATCCTTAAGTTGGCTAAACACGTAAACCTGCTTGCAAAACCTTTTCTCCATCGTTTGAGGAGCTAAAGGAATAAGCAAAGTGAGGCCAACGTGAGACAGAAAGTGTTCTGTTCAGGAAGTGCAGTTGGTTAAGGTGAGCTTCCATATTTCTATAGTTATCTTGGCATTTGATGATATAGTTCGATGTTTTACAACGTAATAAACATAGATGCAGCCTTGTTTTTAGTTAAATCGTTAGAGAATATGAAAAAACTAGTAACAAGATGTGGTTTTGGAAATAGACGAGAATAAACAAGAAAAATATTGGAAAAGTGACGAGAAATAGGTAAGCTCAGCAATAGGCGAGCTTCGCTATTATGGGTGAACAAAATTATACCGAGTGTGGTATAGTGGGCGAGGTCGCCAAGTGTTAGTTCAATTCAAGGCGAGCCCACCTCTAATTAAAAGGCCGTATAAGGCGAGCTCTCATGCAAATGCATGGCGAGCTGATTTGTGGGCAAGCTCCCACGTGTAAGCCAATTAATGAATGGCGAGCTCTGTTGGGCGAGCTTGTAGATTAGTCTCAAGTCTCGCCAAAGTGCTGGAAATATTCGAAAAGAAAATATTAATAGTATTAATAATTTATTTTGTAGCCGAAAATTGAGAATTGACAAAGGTGATCGGGAAGTAGGCTTCGTAAGACCAGGTAAGGGAGTAGTATGTGAAGTAAAATGCATGTCCTGTGGAGAAAAATATTATAAAAATATTGAGAAAATGTTTTGGTTTGAGACATGCATTAGTTTGATAAACTGTTTTCACAGACCATCAGTTGGGCGAGCTATAAAGTCGACCCTTATGTTGTTTCTGGGCGAGCCACAGAAAGGCGACCCCTGTTTTAATAAAATCCGGGCTAGCCAAAAATAGGCGACCCCTTTGTAATGTTTTGGACGAGCCAAAGATAGGCGACCCTTTTTTGTGATAGTTCGGGCGAGCCAAAAGTGGGCGACCCCTTAGTTTTGAAAGACTAGTGTTTATGGGCTATCCCTAATAATCTTATGGGCTACCCTGAAGCATTGAGTTATATTTCAGCTTCGGGCGAATATTTTTATGGGCGAGCTGACCATGGGCAAGCCATAATGGGCGAATTAACCATGGGCGAGCCGTAATGGGCGAGCTGACCATGGGCGAGCCGCAATGGGCGAGCTGACCATGGGCGAGCCAGTTTAACTCATGTTTTTCTCATGCGTAAATTGGCGAGATTATGGGCTGTTTTTACTATGTTTTGTAAACAGAAAATATTATGCCTTTTTGGAAAACAATCATTTTGAGAACATGATGAAATATGTGAAATAATTCCTTAAAGGTTATTTATGAGATATAAAGTGATTTTTGAGACTTTAGGTCCCGAGTTTCATGCACTACTATTCATGTAGCTAAGTGCCCCGCCTGGGGTGATGGCTCGAGTCGGTGGACTAGCGGGTGCACCCCAGAGCGTCACAATATAGACCATGGCCATAGATCTAGCTGTGTCCCAGTGGGGATGCGAATTGGAGTTTTGGCCTAATGGCACACTCCAAGAAAGCCGTGAGAGGCGATGACCTACGGGTGTACCCCAAAGCGGATGACTTGTGTTCCTGTGGGAACGATGATAGCATGATTTAATTGTATGGTGATGCCTAGTCTCAACTTACTGATTTCTGTTTACTGAAAGGATTTACTGAATCATGTTTACTGTTTACTACATTATATTGTAAACTGTTTAGCCAGTGATTTGAATGGTGTATTGAGAGGACTGTTTACTATATCCACTATTTTCCTACTTGGTATGATTTTAGGAAAAAATAAATACTTTATGGTATATAGTTTTGCTTTATTTAAAGCAGCACACGTCTCCTCTACTGAGCGCGTGGTTCGTTCACCCCTTTGTTTTAGCTCCACGATAAAAGACACAAAGTTAGAGAATTATCTCCCAGATGGATATAGATACATATAAAGCACTAGGGCAAATTATGTTAAATATGACAGGTATAGTCACTTCTCTTTTACATTTCAGACATATGTATACAGTATTACTTTATTGAAACAAGGACAATAGGGGATGTCAAATGTAAGGAATAGTGAAAAAAATTTCATATTCTGTATTTATAAATGTTTATCATTTATTACTGTCACTGTTGAATGTTAACGGCATCATAGACAGTCCAACCGTGGATTATGTGTAAAAATACGTGATTTACAATATGTGTGGACTGTTACATTTAATGGTATCAGAGCTTTGGTTGGCCTGATGCCTGTTGATGCCTTTAGAACAGAAAGTGTTGAAAAAAATTAACATCCCCTGTAGTACTGTATAGTCTGAATATATAAAGGAGTCAAGTGATTTTAAATTAAGCTAAGTGCTTAAAGATGTGAAAGTTGGTGAATTAAAGATTACTGTTGGCTCTATAGGCTATACCGAGAAGGGGGGTGAATCGGTTTTTCGCTAACTTTAAGTTCGTTTTTCGGTTCCTCTAAATTCTCTAGCTTAGATTGATATTTTCTAAGTTCTCTAAGCTAGGCAAGCATGCAATCCAAGTTCAATGCAATAAACACAATATAATCGCAAGTAAATAAAGAGTAGGGAGAGAGAGATATACACAATCGATTTATAGAGGTTCGGCTACCTTGCCTACGTCCTCTACCTTGAGACGCTCCCAAGGATTTTCCCAAATTCACTAACTTGAATTTGTGTTACACTCCCTCTTTTCAAGGCTCAAGAGAAACCTCTCTCTTTTTCTAGGCTCAAGAGAAACCTCTTCTCCCTCTTTTTCTAAGCTAAAGAGAAACCTCCCTCTTTTTCTTAGGCTAAAGAGAAACCTCCCTCTTTTTCTTAGGCTAAAGAGAAACCTCCCCTTTTACAAGGAATGTTTGTGTTTACAAAAGATGTAATCAAAGAAAGGCCTCTAGGTAGGCAAGTGATTACAGAAATTAGGCACAAAGAAAAGCCTATACAATATTTGTGCTAAACAATACAAGAGATAAGTGAATGATAGAAGATGAAGACTTTGGAGCTCTTGATTTGTTGTTTGAGGCTTGAGGATTTGAGGAATATGTGTTATGGAGTTGCTGAGTAGTTCCTCTTTCTTTCTTTAGCTTCTAAGCCTCTATTTATAGTCCTTTGGATGTATTCTAGCCATTGGGTGGAGCCAAAACTTGAATATGACCATTGTCTCACAAAAACTAGCCGTTACAAGCTATTTTTGGGCAAAGGGATCGATCCCTTTCCATAGGGGATCGATCCCAAGCTTCCAGGATGTTAAATCTGGGCTTGAGGATCATTCTTCCTTGAAGGGATCGATCCCTTCCCTTAGGGGATCGATCCCATGCCTCCAGAAAGATATTTCCTGCACTTTTTGGGTTAAAAATGATGTGGTCTTTGATCCTAATTCAACCCAAAACATATTGGCACTTTTGTGGGAGTTTTTCTTAACTTTCTTTGATGAAAACATTGTCCAAAAACTTATAAGTAATTTTCTAAACTTATATTCAATAATTCTTGAGAAAATTATTTAATATTCAAAACCATTTTATAAAATATTAAGACCAATAAGAATATGTAATTAAATCATGGTCTTAATGTTTGATATGATCACTTGAAAATGGATTGAGAAAATCATATGTGGTAAAGCAAATTTACAATATGAATTAAAACATTAAAGCTTACTTAAGTTTTTGTCATTTCAAAATATATATGACAATTTAAAGCTAACAATCTCCCCATTTTTGATATGACAAAACTTAATGTGAATTTGCTTTGAAAATTCTTTGATAAAATACTCTCCCTCAAATAAAGCAGGATTTTATAAAGCTCCCCCTTAATATAAGCATGGGTTTTTTTTTTCAAGCTATTTCTCTCCTATTATCTCTCCCCCTTAATATCTCTCCCCCTTAATATCTATCTCTCCCCCTTTTTGTCATAGTAAAAAGAAGGAAAAATAAAAAATATGCTCCCCATAAAATCATGGCTATGTGAGAAGAGATAAATGAATATGCTCCATCCAACAAGAAACATGTTAGTACATAGGACTCATAGCACAAAGAAATAAGTCAATTATTCATAAAGAGTATGAAATATTTATGCAAAGAACATGACTTATGATCCTATACCAATTGTTTATAAATAATTTTGCAAGAAGTTCACAATTGGTAATTAATGAAGCAAGTTGTGTATAGATATCTACTAAGGTCTATGACTTGCTCATTTCAATCCTATTAAGCACCTAAGTACATCAATTGTTCTCTTAAGTCCAACTAAGGTGCATGGCAATACATCATGATTATGAGCTAGAATTAGATGACATATCATATGCATGAGCTCATAAATCATGTTCAAGCAAGAGTGTGCATAGAATCAAAACATATAGCAATTAACTTCAAATTCTAGCACACAAGAGTTTCATGCAAAAATATCCTAAGTGAATTCTTCTCTATTTGTCATTTCAAACTAAAGAGCACAAGAAGAATTGTCAATTTAAAGCTCATACCAATTGGCAATTTAGTTTTGGCTTACCAATTGTTGAAACTAAGGTTGCCAATGATACTAATTGTTATTTCAATCTAAATACCAATTGTTACTAATGGTTGACTTAGGCATTTTGCATGAATCCAATATCTATGTGTAGTGTGTTCATGTCAAGAAAATAGTCATTCTAAATATGCAAGAACACAACACATATCATCAAATATGCATAAGGATTAATTAATCATTAGCACACTATCATAAAGTATTAATCCATATTCATATTCACAATATTATACCCTATGGAAGATTCAAAAAAATCAAGGTATTCAAGCAAACACATTTTCTTCCATGGTTTTAAGTACAAAAATCCTATGCTTATTTTCCAATTCAAGAACTTAACCAATTATGAGCAAGGAAAAAATTCAAAATTACCATTTTAATTAATTAAGAGCCATATCCCTAGTTGTTATCATCATTTAACGTTCTAGAGGGTATATGCTATTTTAACTAAAATGGCTTCACCTAAGTGAGTCAATATTATCAAGATAAAATATATTTTATTATTAAAATCCATAAATTATGAGTGAGGTTAAGCACATAATATCATGAAAACAATTATTCTCATCTCATAGGCATGATTATTGATTCAAATCAAGATACAATGCATGTATATCAATAGTTGGTGTTGTCATTAAAGCCCAAGTTCTTTACTAATTTGTCCATAAGAAAAATTTAAGTACATGGATGATAAAGTTTTATGCATTTGAACATTTAGGATCCATTTATCATCACACATTATAGGTCAAGGAAAATTATGACCTTATACCAATTGTTGAATTTACATTTGAAATCAATCCTTAAGGTCAAGTTTTAATTATTCTTCCACTAGATGTATAATTATCATGAAACCTAGTGTGGAGTAGTTGAGTCAAGCTAAGAAACATAATCCTATAAGCATGCTTGACTAAGATGAATAAAAGGAATGAAGAATATTCATTATGCACAAGTTCATCAAATTCTCAAATATATCCATAAATTCTTGAAATAATTCTTCAAAATTATGTTTAAGCATTTATTGAAAGTATATTTCAAGATTATTTCAAGATTTATGCAATTCATGACCATTTTCAATGAGAAAACTGATTTTGCACTTGTGATCTCAAGAAAAATGTTATTGATTGTTGAAAGTGATACCATTTGTTGGAAATGATACAAATTGATGGAGTTGAGGCATGATATTAATCAATAATGGATTTTCATGTTGTAAAGATCATCAAAAAGAAGTTAAAACAATGAATTTTAAGTTGAGAAGAGAGAAGGTATCAAAACAATGAAAAGTTCTTCTCAAATTCAATTGAAAACATGCATGAGAGTCCTTTCTGGCCTGGGGGGATCGATCCCTTTAGGAGGGGGATCGATCCCTCATATGTTTCCTACAGATTCTGCAGTTGTTTTGACAGAAAATCCAACTTGTGAAGTACCAAAACTTCGTTTTTGAGTATTTTAAGTCCAAGTAAAGGTTTAAACATTTGTAAAACATGATTTTGGACTTGTATGAATGAAAAACATGAATCAAAAACCATTTTACAAAAGATTTTGCAATTTTGGAAGAATTTTCACAATAAAATGCATTTTTGGCCTCAAAGGAGGTCATTTTGAGAGTTATGCATGTTTTGGCAAAACTAATGCATTGGATACTACAAATATGTCAAAACAAACTTGTTCACATAGGTTTTAAGCACATATATCATCAAATCATACATCTTGTGAACAACATGCCATGATTTCCAACATACAAGTTCTTCATTATTGCTCATGACATGGCATTTTGCATATATGACATATTTGGCAATTTGAAGCAAGTAAATACATTATCAACACATAGAAAACTTGCTCAAAATGCAGAAATCCAATAATCATTTCAAAATCATAAATCATGCCTTTCATTCATTCATCAAGAATTGTCCATCAAACACTCAACAATCATTCATCATGCCTTTTGCTCATTCACAATGCATCATTAATCATTAACCAATTTTCTCATCAAGGCATAACTAATCAAATAAAAAATTTAAGGAGTAAGTAATTAAGCTTACAAAACTCCTTTGCTTGAGAGTGCTTTGCCTTAATGTGTTGGATTCACCATTAGCCATTCTTTGAGAAATTGTTGTCACCTTGCTAAGGATGGATTTCCAAGCTCTCCCTTTTTCTCATTAGCACAAGCAAACTCCATGAGGATGTGTTGAGCATTTAAACTCCATTTTTCCATTGTATTCCCATGCTCTAACACTCCTACAACAAACAAATTTATGCATGCTTTGGTACCCAAATTTTCTTGGGTCCATGAGAGTTAGTGCAAACAATTTTTGATCCTTTTGGGATCCATTTCAAGCACAATTCATCGTTATTTATTGCATGCTTTGGCACCCACATTTTTCTAACTACTCTTCCTCTAAATGTGGTTTTTCTATATGTGCATGCTTGTGAGGTGTGTCCTATTCTATTGCATAGTGAGCATGTAAGAGATAGATCATGCATAGTATTTTTGCTCACAAGAAAATTCTTTAGATGAGTTTCTTTTTGTATTGCATTATATCCTAACCCATCTTTGTCAAAGAAAGCTCTTTGGGTCTCTAACATGTGATCTAGCTTTTGTTGACCCATATAAAACCTAGAAAATGAGTTATGCAAATTTCAGTTCTTTTTATTCAACTTATTTATTTCTAAGTTAGCCTCTTCTAATTTCTTTTCAAATTCTAGCTTAGCATTTATCAAGGCTTCATTTTTTATTTTTAATTAGCAATGATTTTCTTATATTTGGAGTTCATGCATTGAAATTCATTTGCTAAATCATTAAAGGCATTTTGTAGTTCACTAAAGGTATAATCATTATCTTCACTAGAACTACTACTAGCCTCATCATCAGTAATAGCCATAAAGCATGAGTAGGCTACCTCTTCATATACATTTTCCTCATCGAAGCTATCACTATCGCTATATGCAGCCACAAATGCTTTCTTCCTAGGCTTCCTATCCTTTTCCTTCCTAAGTAAGGGACAATCTAATTTAGTATGACCCGATTCATTGCACTCATAACATACTAAGGGGTCCTTTTCTCTTCTACTTGACTCTCCCCTTTGATGTCTCCTATTACTCTCTTTCTTTTTCATTCTCATAAATCTATTGAATCTTTTGGCAAACATTGCCATTTCCTTTTCTTACTCATTTCCACTCTCATCACTATCATCCTCATGAGTGGAAGACTTAAGTGCTACCCCTACATTCTTTGAAGGCTCTTCATTTCTTTTTAATTTCATTTCATGAGTAAGTAGAGAGCCCATAAGTTCATCAAGAGACAAGGTATTTGGATCTTTAGACTCTTCTATTGCGGTTACCTTTGCCTCCCAAGATTTTGGCAAGCTATTCCAAATTTTCTTAATCATTTCTACATTGGAATAGCTCTTGCCTAATGCCTTAAGTCCATTAATTATATCATTAAACCTAGTGAACATTTCGCTAATGGACTCATTTTCTTTCATCCTAAATAGCTCGTAATCATGTGTGAGCATTTCTACTTTGGTCTCTCTAACTTGATTTGTCCCTTCATGTGTGATGGCTAGTTTGTCCCATATTTGTTTAGCATTTTCACATAAGGAGACTCTATTATACTCATTGGGACCTAATGCACAAAAGATGGTGTGCATAGCCTTGGCATTCAATTGTGCCAATCTCATGTCATTGGTGTCCCACTCATCTTCACTCTTAGGGACATCTTTTCCATCTACTTTTTTTGTTGGGATTCTAGGGCCATTAACTATTATTCTCCACACTTCATAGTCATTGGATTGCACAAATAGCATCATCCTAATTTTTCAATAAGAGTAATTCTCACCATTGAAGAGTGGAGGTCTAACTAATGAGTGTCCCTCTTCTCCTAGGGGTGAGCCTACATTCAAGTGAGCCATTTAAGATCATTTTGCTCGATAGAGGTTAGTCTAAATCAATCTCGAGCCCAAGCTCTGATACCAATTGTTGGCTCTATAGGCTATACCGAGAGGGGGGTGAATCGGTTTTTCGCTAACCTTAAGTTCGTTTTTTGGTTCCTCCAAATTCTCTAGCTTAGATTGATATTTTCTAAGTTCTCTAAGCTAGGCAAGCATGCAATCCAAGTTCAATGCAATAAACACAATATAATCGCAAGTAAATAAAGGGTAGGGAGAGAGAGATTTACACAATCGATTTATAGAGGTTCGGCTACCTTGCCTACGTCCTCTACCTTGAGACGCTCCCAAGGATTTTCCCAAATTCACTAACTTGAATTTGTGTTACACTCCCTCTTTTCAAGGCGCAAGAGAAACCTCTCTCTTTTTCTAGGCTCAAGAGAAACCTCTTCTCCCTCTTTTTCTAGGCTAAAGAGAAACCTCCCTCTTTTTCTTAGGCTAAAGAGAAACCTCCCCTTTTACAAGGAATGTTTGTGTTTACAAGAGATGTAATCAAAGAAAGGCCTCTAGGTAGGCAAGTGATTACAGAAATTAGGCACAAAGAAAAGCTTATACAATATTTGTGCTAAACAATACAAGAGATAAGTGAATGATAGAAGATGAAGACTTTGGAGCTCTTGATTTGTTGTTTGATGCTTGAGGATTTGAGGAATATGTGTTATGGAGTTGCTGAGTAGTTCCTCTTTCTTTCTTTAGCTTCTAAGCCTCTATTTATAGTCCCTTGGATGTATTCTAGCCGTTGGGTGGAGCCAAAACTTGAATATGACCGTTGTCTCACAAAAACTAGTCGTTACAGGCTATTTTTGGGCAAAGGGATCGATCCCAAGCTTCCAGGATGTTAAATCTGGGCTTGAGGATCATTCTGCCTTGAAGGGATTGATCCCTTCCCTTAGGGGATCGATTCCATGCCTCCAAAAAGCTATTTCCTGCACTTTTTGGGTTAGAAATGATGTGGTCTTTGATCCTAATTCAACCCAAAACATATTGGCACTTTTGTGGGAGTTTTTCTTGACTTTCTTTGATGAAAACATTGTCTAAAAACTTATAAGTAATTTTCTAAACTTATATTCAATAATTCTTGAGAAAATTACTTAATATTCAAAACCATTTTATAAAGTATTAAGACCAATAAGAATATGTAATTAAATCATGGTCTTAATGTTTGATATGATCACTTGAAAATGGATTGAGAAAATCATATGTGGTAAAGCAAATTTACAATATGAATTAAAACATCAAAGTTTACTTAAGTTTTTGTCATTTCAAAATATATATGACAATTTAAAGCTAACTGTTAGCTTTAAATTGCCATATATATTTTGAAATGACAAAAACTTAAGTAAGCTTTAATGTTTTAATTCATATTGTAAATTTGCCTTATCACACATGATTTTCTCAATCCATTTTAAGTGTTCATATCAAACATTAAGACCATGATTTAATGATATATTCTTATTGGTCTTAATACCTTATAAAATGATTTTCAATATTAAGTAATTTTCTCAAGAATTATTGAACATAAGTTTAGAAAATTACTTATAAGTTTTTGGACAATATTTTCATTTGAGAAAGTCAAGAAAAACTCCTTTAAAGCTTATAAATGTTTTGGGTTGAATTAAAATCAAAAGCCATATCATTTCTAACCCAAAAATGCAGGAAAAACTCATTCTGTAAGCATGGGATCGATCCCCTAAGGAAAGGGATCGATCCCTTTTTGGCAGAATGCCCTGGAAGCCTAGAATGAAGCATGAGATCGATCCTTTTTGAAAAAGGATCGATCCCTTTATGTCAGAAAGCCTCCAACGACTAGTTTCTGTGAGATACAACGGCTAGTTTCTGTTTTGGCTCCAACCAACGTCCATAAACCATCCAAGGGACTATAAATAAAGGCTTAGAAGCTAAAGGAAGCAAGAGGAGCTACTCCATCAACTCCAATACTCATTTTCCTCAAATCCTCAAGCCTCAACAACAAATCAAGAGCTACAAAGTCTACATCTTCCATCATTCACTTATCTCTTGCATTGCTTAGCACAAATCTTGTATAGGCTTTCACTTGTGCCTAATTTCTGTAATCATTTGCCTACTTAGAGGCCTTCTTTGATTGCACCATTTGTAAACCAAATCATTCCTTGTAAAAGGGGAGGTTTCTCTTTAGCCTAAGAAAAAGAGGGAGGTTTCTCTTTAGCCTTAGAAAAAGAGGGAGGTTTCTCTTGAGCCTAGAAAAAGAGAGAAGTTTCTCTTGAGCCTAAAAAAAGAGGGATTGTATCCAAAATTCAAGGATAGTGAATTTGGGAAAAATCCTTAGGAGCGTCTCAAGGTAGAGGACATAGGCAAGGTTGCCGAACCTCTATAAATCGCTTGCGTACATTTCTCTATCCTTACTCTCTTTACTTATTTGTAATTATATTTGTGTTTATTGTATTGAATTCATATTGTATAGTTGCCTAGCTTAGAGAACTTAGAAAACACTCAAATAGGCTATAGAATTTAGAAGAATCGAAAAACGGGCATAAGGTTAGCTAAGAACCGATTCACCCCCCTTTTGGTATAGCCTATAGAGCCAACAATTAGTATCAGAGCTTGGGCTCGAGATTGATTTAGACTAACCTCTATCGAGCAAAACGATCTTAAATGGCTCACGTGAATGTAGGCACACCCCTAGGAGAAGAGGGACAATCACTAGTTAGACCTCCACTCTTCAATGGAGAGAATTATTCATATTGGAAAACTAGAATGATGTTATTTGTACAATCAAATAATTATGAAGTGTGGAGAATTATAGTGAATGGTCCTAGAATTCCCATGAAGAAAGTAGAAGGAAAAGATGTCCCTAAGAGTGAGGATGAGTGGGACACAAATGACATGAGATTGGCACAAATGAATGCCAAGGCTATGCACACCCTCTTTTGTGCTTTTGGTCCCAATGAGTATAATAGAGTCTCCTTATGTGAGAATGCTAAACAAATATGGGATAAACTAGCCATCTCACATGAAGGTAGAGATGCTTATTGGGCCGGGTTGGCCCGACCCGGTTCGCAACCGGATCGGGTCAATCCGGCCCAAAATCCGAACCGGTACTGTACCGGTTCGGAACCGGCCTGGCCCGGCATGTTAGCGGGCTGGGCCGGTTTTAATCATCTAAAACCGGGCCCGGTCCGGTAAAAAAAAAAAAGGAACTGCAGTTGCACTGCAGTGCAACTGCAGCATGCAGACTCGCAGAGGCTTGCCTCTGCGAGTCTGCGTTTGATCCATCAATCTTTCTTTTCTTTTATTTTTTATTTTTTTATTTTAATTAAATTAAAAAAAAATAAAAAGAGGCTTGGCTGCCACTGCGCACGCAGTGGCAGCCTAGCCTCTTGCAGTTGCACTTCAGTAGTGCAGTGCAACTGTAGTATGCAGAGCAGAGGCTTGCCTCTGCTCTGTGTTTGATGGGCAACGGCCATTTTGGCCGTTGCCCATCAATCTTTTTTTTTTAATTTTTTTTATTTTTTTATTCTAATTTTTTTCCTATAAATACCTCTATAATCTTCTATTTTCATTTACATTTCTTCTATATTTTCTCTCAAATCTACTATCTATATTCATCTACTCTTATTCTCTTCACTCACATACTCTCTCAATATTCACTCAAACTCTCTCAAATTCACTTAAATTCCCTTATTCCAAATTTATAATATCATCATTTCCTTTCTAAATTTCATTTTTCTTTTTATTTTATAATTTTACAAATTTTACTTTTAATTTTCAAATTCTAATATATTATATATATTCCTTATTCCAAATTTATAATATCATCATTTTCTTTATAAATTTCATTTTTCTTTTTATTTTATAATTTTACTTTTAATTTTCAAATTCTAATATATTATATATATTCCTTATTACAAATTTATAATATCATCATTTTCTTTATAAATTTCATTTTTCTTTTTATTTTATAATTTTGCAAATTTTACTTTTAATTTTCAAGTTTCAATTTTTAAATTTCAATATATTATCATACATCTATTTTTTAAATTTTTAACATATATTTATTTTCAAAAAAAATATAAAAATGTCAAATTTCTTTCGTCGTTCATGCTCTGTTTCTCGACCTTTTGGTTCCACTGAAATTCCTAATTTGGGTGACGAATCATTTAATGAAATCGAACCCGATATTCATCCGGAGGAGGAGCTTCCTTTGGCACCATCGTTTGGTCGTGGTCGTGGAGGAAGTCATGCTCAAACACAATCATCAGCTGCCACCACTGCTGCTACATCATCAAGACCGAAGTTTAGTCGAAAAAAAACAAGCAGGGTATGGGAGTATTTCGACATTGTAGCAAAAGAAGGTGAGACGAATAAATATTGTGCCATCTGTAAATTGTGCAAAGGCGTTTACTCTTATAACTCCGGTGGAGGTGGTGGCGGTACAGGTACGTATAAAAGGCATTTAATTACTATACATAAAATTAATCCTGATGCCGAAGAAAATGAAATTTTAGAAGGTAAACAATCTCAAATTAATACGCATGATGGTGGAAAAAATTTTAATTTTGATAATGTTCAAGCTAGACGTGGTTTAGTTAGATTTGTAGTTAGAACTGAACAACCATTCACAATTTGTGAAAAAACAGGATATTTAGAATTTGTTTGTAAATATTTACAACCCGCATATAAATCTGTTTCTAGACATACATTAAAAAGAGATTACATGGATATGTTTAAAGAATATAGACAAGCTTTAATTGATAAACTTAGTAATATTTCATCTAGGGTTAGTTTAACTAGTGATATATGGACTAGTACTAATGGTATAAGTTATCTTGTTATAACTTGTCATTGGATAGATGAAGATTGGTCTATGCAAAAACAAATTTTATCTTTAGATGTAATAGAAGAAGCACATAATTCATATACTATTCATAAATATATTACTAAAGTTTGTAAATTATATGGACTAGAAAATAATAAAGTTTTTGCTATTACTTTTGATAATGCTTCAAGTAATACTGCAGCTATTCCTCATTTAATTAAAAGTTTAAACCCTGTTATGCAAGGCATATTTTTTCATGCAAGATGTGCATGTCATATTATAAATTTATGTGTTCAAAGTGGTTTTAGTTCTAGTGGTACTGGTACTGGCATAGGTCCAATTGATAAAATTAAAATTTTAGCAAAATGGATTCGCACACCAAGTAATAAACGTGAATGGAAGCAAATTTGTATAACAAATAATATACCTGTTAAAGCATTTCCACTTCCTGTGGAAACAAGATGGAATTCACTTCATCGTTTGCTTTCTTCTATTTTACCTTATAAAGAACTTGTTACTCCTTTTTATAACAATTATACAAGTAGCACACATTTAGTACTTTTTGAAGAAGATTGGACTTTTATTGAATATTGTGTTGATCTATTATCTACTTTTAAAGATGCAACCGAAAGATTTTCAACTCAATTTTATCCAACTACACCGTATTTTGTTCCTATTATCTACACAATGTTTGACAAATTTGTAAAATTTAGGAATCATGAAACTTTAAGTTCTTTTGTATATGATATGGAGGAAAAATTTTAAAAATATTGGGAAATAATTCTTCCTATTTATTGTATTGCAACTTTACTAGATCCTAGTCAAGGTGAGGTAAATATAGAAAATTTTTTTTATTGTTATAAAGAATTTCTTGGTCTTGATTCTATTGAGGATCAAAAGTCCTCAATTAACAATCTTTTTCGAGAATTGTTTAATGTTTATGAAACAGAAAGGGAGCAATTCAACTTTAATCGGGAAGAAGAAGATTCATACGAAGAAACCGAAAGTAGCAAAAAAGGAAAAGGAATTTTAAACGCATTTAAGGAAGCAGCAAAGAAGAGAATGAAGCTAAAAGGAAAAGCGAGCGGATCGGGATCGGGATCGGGATCAACAACTCGACGGAGTTCTAGCTTCAATGAGCTAGGATTTTTCTTAAGTCAAGATTTTTCTGTAGAAGATAACTTTGATCTTCTCCAATGGTGGAAAGAAAACCAAAAACAATTTCCAGTTTTAGCTTCCATGGCCCGAGATGTTTTTGCGGTGCAAGTTTCTTCTGTTGCTTCGGAATCCACATTCTCGACGTGTGGAAGAATTATTGGAGACCATCGAACCACTCTTAATCCGGATTCATTGTGCATGTTAACATGCCTTAAAGATTGGTTTGATGCGGAATCGCGCAATGTCGAACTTGGAATGGCCAATGAATTTGCTGATAATAATTCAGAAGAGGAGGAAGAAATTTCCAAGGCAATCCGTATAAATTATGAAGAGTAGAGAATAATTTTTTTTTTTGTAAATTGTATGTAAAATTGTAAATAAGTTTAGTCATAGTGAATATTTTTATGGACTACGGTCCCGTGGTTTTTACCCTTCTAACTTTTGAAGGGGTTTTCCACGTAAAAAATCTTTGGTCTCCTACTCTCTCCTTTTTCTCCTTTGTTGTTGTTGTTATTATTATTATTATTATTATTACATACCAAATTAATTAATGTTATACTTATATATGTTTAAAATAAATAAATATTTAAAATACAAAATGAATTAATATTTTAAAAACATATTAAATAAATGAATAAATATTAAGTAAATGATATTTCAAATATAATAAATTATTTTAAATGCAAAATGAATATAAATAAAGATATGCAAAATGAATATAATAATAATATTCATAATATCATTATTTGTATTTTGAATCAAATATCATTTTATCATAATATTATATTCATAATATAACTTTAATTTATTATAACAATAATTTTATTAGATAATTTTATAATAGTTTGTTTTTACATTATTGTTACATTAATTAAATAAATTATAATATAACTTATATTCTTATAATAAATTATTGTTAAATTAAACTATTAACATTATTTATTATAAAAATAAATTTACTACATTAAATTATTAAAATATATTAATATATATTAAAATAAATTAATATAATTTTTTTAAAAATAAAAATTTTAAAAATAAAAATTTTAAAAAGAAAAAAAAAATGGACCGAACCGGTTTAAACCGGTTCGGTCCGGTTTTGAGGCGAACCGGTCCAACGAACCGGGCCGGTTTGCCTCTCATAATATATAGAACCGGTCCGAACCGGACCGGTTTAATACCGGTTCGGACCGGTTCTCTTATGGTTAGGGCCGGAACCGGTGAAAACCGGCCCGGTCCGGCCCGTAACCACCTCTACATGAAGGGACAAATCAAGTTAGAGAGACCAAAGTAGGAATGCTCACACATGATTATGAGCTATTTAGGATGAAAGAAAATGAGTCCATTAGCGAAATGTTCACTAGGTTTAATGATATAATTAATGGACTTAAGGCTCTAGGCAAGACTTATTCCAATGTTGAAATGGTAAAAAAATTTTGAATAGCTTACCTAAGTCTTGGGAGGCAAAGGTAACCGCAATAGAAGAGTCTAAGGATCCAAATACCTTGTCTCTAGATGAGCTTATGGGCTCCCTACTTACATATGAAATGAAAATGAAAAGAAATGAAGTGCCTTCAAAGAAAGTAGGGGTAACAATTAAGTCTTCCACTCATGAGGTCCTTAAAGATGATAGTGATGAGAGTGGAAGTGAGGAAGAGAAGGAAATGACAATGTTTGCTAAAAGATTTAATAGGTTCATGAGAATGAAAGAAAAAGAAAATAATAGGAGACATCAAAGAGGGGAGGCAAGTAGAAGAGAAAAGGACCCCTTAGTGTGTTATAAGTGTAATGAACCGGGTCATACTAAGTTAGATTGCCCCTTGCTTAGGAAGAAAAAGGATAGGAAACCTAAAAAGAAAGCATTTGTGGCTGCATGGAGTGATAGTGATAGCTCCGATGAGGAAAATGTAGATGAAGAGGTAGCCTACTCATGCTTTATGGCCATTAGTGATGATGAGGCTAGTAGTAGCTCTAGTGAAGATAATGATTATACCTTTAGTGAACTACAAAATGCCTTTAATGATTTAGCAAATGAATTTCAATGCATGAACTCCAAATATAAGAAAATCATTGCTAAATTAAAGATAGAAAATGAAGCCTTAGCAAATGCCAAGCTAGAATTTGAAAAGAAATTAGAAGAGGCTAACTTAAAAATAAATGAGTTAAATGAAAAGAATACAAATTTGCATAACTCATTTACTAGGTTTTATATGGGTCAACAAAAATTAGATCATCTACTTAAGACCCAAAGATCTTTCTTTGATAAAGATGGGTTAGGTTATAATGAAATACAAAAGGAAACTCATCTTAAGAATTTTCTAGTGAGTAAAAATTCTATGCATAATACATCTCTAAATTGCTCACTTTGTAATAGAATAGGCCACTCTTCACAAGCATGCACATATAGAAAAACCACATTTAGAGGAAGAGTAGTTAGAAAAATGTGAGTGCCAAAGCATGCAATAAATAATGATGATTTGAGTTTGAAAAGGATCCCTAAAGGATCAAAAATTATTTGCACTAACTCTCAAGGACCCAAAAAAATTTGGGTACCAAAACATACTTAAATTGTGTGTTGTAGGAGTGTTAGAGCATGAGATTACAAAGAAACAATGAAGTTCAAATGCTCTACACAACCCCCATGGAGTATGCTTATGCCAATGAGAAAGAGGAAGAGCTTGGAGTTCCATCCTTGGCAAGGTCACAACAATTCTTCAAAGAATGGCTCAAGGTGGATCCAACAAATCATGGCAAAGCACTCTCTAGCAAAGGAGTATTGTAAGCTTAATTCCTTACTCCTTAAACTTTTTATTTGATTAATTGTGCTTTGATGAGAAAACTGGTTAACGATTAATGATGCATTGTGATTGAGCAAAAGGCATGATAATTGATTGTTGAGTGTTTGATGAACAAATCTTGATGATTGGATGAAAAGCATGTTTAATGACTTTGAAATGATTATTGAATTTCTGCATTTTGAGCAAGTTTTCTATGTGTTGATAATATATTTACTTGCCTCAAATTGCCAAATATGTTATTTATGAAAAATGCCATGTCATGAGCATTAATGAAGAGGTTGTATGTTGGAAATCAAGGCATGTTGTTCACAAGATGTATGCTTTAATGATATTTGTGCTTAAAACATATGTGAACAAGTTTGTTTTGACATATTTGTGGTATCCAATGCTTTAGTTTTGTCAAAATATGCATAACTCTCAAAATGACCTCCTTTGAGGCCAAAAATGCATTTTATGGTGAAAATCCTTCCAAAATTGCAAAATCTATTGTTAAATGGTTTTTCATTCATGTTTTTCATTCATACAAGTCCAAAATCATGTTTTACAAATGTTTAAACCTTTACTTGGACTTAAAATACTCAAAACAAAGATTTGGCACCTCAAAGGTTGGATTTTCTGTCAAAAATCTGCAAAATCAGGATGAGGGATCAATCCCTCCACATGCAGGATCGATCCCTTTGGAAAAACATGCAGGAAATTAGATTCTGGAGTTAAGGGATCGATCCCCTTGCTCATGGGATCGATCCCTCTAGGCAATTTATGCCTTTTTCTGCATTTTTAAGCCTTAGTTGAGAAGTTTTCCTAATTCTCTTGATATCTTCTTTCTTTTCAACTTAAAATTCATTGTTTTAACTTCTTTTTGATGATCTTTACAATATGAGAATTCATTTTTCATTGATATCATGCCTCAACTCCATCAATTTGTATCATTTCCAACAAATGGTATCACTTTCAACAATCAATATCATTTTTCTTGAGCTCACAAGTACAAAATCAATTTTATCATTGAAGATGGTTATGAATTGAATAAATCTTGAAATAATCTTGAAACATAGTTTCAATGAATGCTTAAACATAATTTTGAGAATTATTTCAAGAATTTATGGATATATTTAAAAATTTGATGAACTTGTGCATAATGAATATTCCTTTTTGTTCATCTTAGTCAAGCATGCTTATAGGATTATGTCTCTTAGCTTGACTTATCAATTCCACACTAGGATTCATGATAATTATACATCTAGTGGATTGATTTCAAATATAAATTCAACAATTGGTAATGGTTGTTGGCCTATAATTTGTGATGGTAAATGGATCCTAAATGTTCAAATGCATGAAACTTTATCATCTATAAACTTAAACTTCTCTTATGGCCAAATTAATAAAGAACTTGAGCTTTAATGACAACACCAACAATTGATATACATGCATTGAATCTTAATTGTTTTGATGTTGAACATGCATGTTTACTTAAGTTGAATCAATAATCATGCCTATGAGATGATGATAGTTGTTTTCATGATATTTTGTGCTTAACCTCACTCATAGTTTATGGATTTTAATGATAAAATATACTTTAGTTTGATAATATTGATTCACTTAGGTGAATCCATTTTAGTTAAAATAGCATATACACTCTAAAACGTTAAATGATGATAACAACTAGGGATATGGCTTTTAATTGATTAAAATGGTAATTTTGAATCTTTCCTTGCTCATAATTGGTTAAGGACTTGAATTGAAAAATGAGCATAGGGTTTTTGTGCTTGAAATCATGGAAGATAATGTGTTTGCTTGAATTCCTTGATTTTTTGAATCTTCCATATGGTATAAATTTGTGAATATGAATATGGATTAATACTTTATGATAGTGTGCTAATGATTAATTGATCCATATGCATATTTGATGATGTGTGTTGTGTTCTTGCATATTTAGAATGACTATTTTCTTGACATGAACTCACTACACATAAATATTGAATTCATGCAAAATGTCTAAGTCAACCATTAGTAACAATTGGTATTTAGATTGAAATAACAATTGGTATCATTGGCAACCATATTTTCAACAGTTGGTAAGCCAAAACTAAATTGACAATTGGTATGAGCTTTAAATTGACAATTCTTCTCATGCTCCTTAGATTGAAATGACAAATAGGGAAGAATTCACGTAAGCCACTTTTGCATACTTTTGTACTAGAATTTTTGATTAATTGATGTATAATTTAATTCTAGGCACAATATGTATTGAAAATGATTTATGAGCACATGCATATGATATGTTATATAATTTCAGCTCATAATCATGATGTATTACCATGCACCTTAGTTGGACTTTAGAAAGAACAATTGATATACTTAGGTGTTTAATAGGATTAAAATGAGCAAGTCATAGACCTTAGTAGATATTTATACACAACTTGCTTTATTATTTACCAATTGCGAACTTCTTGCAAAACTATTTATAAACGATTGGTATAGGATCTTAAGTCATATTCTTTGCATGAATATTTCATACTCTTTGTGAATATTGACTTATTTATTTGTGCTATAAGTCCCATGTACTAACATGTTTCTTGTTGGATGAAGCATATTTTATCTCGTCTCACATAGCCATAATTTTAAGGGGAGCATTTTTTTCCTTCTTTTTGCTATGACAAAAAGGGGGAGAGATATTAAGGTATTAAGGGGACGAGATAATGGGAGAGAAATAGTTTGAAAATTCCTTTTGAAAACCCATGCTTACATTAAGGGGGAGCTTTATAAAATCCTGCTTTATTTGAGGGGGAGTATTTTATCAAAGAATTTTCAAAGCAAATTTACATTAAGTTTTGTCATATAAAAAAGGGGGCGATTGTTAGCTTTAAATTGCCATATATATTTTGAAATGACAAAAACTTAAGTAAGCTTTAATGTTTTAATTCATATTGTAAATTTGCCTTATCACACATGATTTTCTCAATCCATTTTAAGTGTTCATATCAAACATTAAGACCATGATTTAATGATATATTCTTATTGGTCTTAATACCTTATAAAATGATTTTCAATATTAAGTAATTTTCTCAAGAATTATTGAACATAAGTTTAGAAAATTACTTATAAGTTTTTGGATAATATTTTCATTTGAGAAAGTCAAGAAAAACTCCCTTAAAGCTTATAAATGTTTTGGGTTGAATTAAAATCAAAAGCCATATCATTTCTAACCCAAAAGTGTAGGAAAAACTCATTCTGGAAGCATGGGATCGATCCCCTAAGGAAAGGGATCGATCCCTTTTTGGCAGAATGCCCTGGAAGCCTAGAATGAAGCATGGGATCGATCCCTTTTGAAAAAGGATCGATTCCTTTATGTCAGAAAGCCTCCAACGACTAGTTTCTGTGAGATACAACGGCTAGTTTCTATTCTGGCTCCAACCAACATCCATAAACCATCCAAGGGACTATAAATAGAGGCTTAGAAGCTAAAGGAAGCAAGAGGAACTACTCCATCAACTCCAATACTCATTTTCCTCAAATCCTCAAGCCTCAACAACAAATCAAGAGCTACAAAGTCTTCATCTTCCATCATTCACTTATCTCTTGTATTGCTTAGCACAAATCTTGTATAGGCTTTCACTTGTGCCTAATTTCTGTAATCATTTGCCTACTTAGAGGCCTTCTTTGATTGCACCATTTGTAAACCAAATCATTCCTTGTAAAAGGGGAGGTTTCTCTTTAGCCCAAGAAAAAGAGGGAGGTTTCTCTTTAGCCTTAGAAAAATAGGGAGGTTTCTCTTGAGCCTAGAAAAAGAGAGAGGTTTCTCTTGAGCCTAGAAAAAGAGGGATTGTATCAAAAATTCAAGGATAGTGAATTTGGGGAAAATCCTTGGGAGCGTCTCAAGGTAGAGGACGTAGGCAAGGTTGCCGAACCTCTATAAATCGCTTGCGTACATTTCTCTATCCTTACTCTCTTTACTTATTTGCAATTATATTTGTGTTTATTGTATTGAATTCATATTGTATAGTTGCCTAGCTTAGAGAACTTAGAAAACACTCAAATAGGCTATAGAATTTAGAAGAATCGAAAAACGGGCATAAGGTTAGCTAAGAACCAATTCACCCCCCTTTCGGTATAGCCTATAGAGCCAACACTAACAATTACAAATAGGAATTGTAATTCAAGAACTTTATATGAGATAGGTGATCTTATCGTCATAACGTCAGGTTTATTCGGTAAGGTACAGTGAGGAACTCGGTGAGGGCCCCACCAGAACTTCTCTGTCCATATCGAACTAAGATCTTGAAATGATGATATTGAAATGAAAGGGGATAACATTAGTGCATAGGCCCTAAGATCGCATGTTTGGAGGTATATCGAAGAGAGAGAATTAAAGGGGAATTTATGAACATACCCCTATATTAAAATAATTCCTCTGAGTCATAAATGAGTAAACTGATTTGGAATGAATTGATAGTGATAAAGTAACTGATAGTGTAAAGGAGTGTTTATATGAATATTTTTATGAAAGGCCTATAGACAAGTGGTTATAAGATGATGTTCAGAATTTGATATAACTTTTATGAGTCCTTTGTGGAACTTAAGAGAATTATGTAATATCCTGTGAAATATGTGAGTTTAATGAATGAAAAATTTCAATCACATACAGATAAATTATAATGGCATGTAACTGTGAGGTGTGAATATGTGTATATAAGCAGCATCCTGGAGTAATGCCACAATTTCTAGAAATTGAAGAGCTTATTGTTAAGTTCAGTAAGCATAAGTCTAATTGAGCTATGTACATTAAGGAGAGGTGTTCAATTGCATTTCAGAACTACCAAGGGGAGTTGTTGGGCGCCGAAATTTGGGTGACTAAGAGTTGAGTTTGGCATTGATGATTTTTTTTTACCAAACCAGAAATGATGGTTGGTCATTGACTTGGGCTGGTCAGGGCGTTTGGCTTCCAATTGAAATTTGCCAGGGAGGGTTCGTGCATGGGAGAAAGAAGAGGAGAAGGAAAGACATGGAATTGGAGGCTGCAAACCACCAATGTTAGTCCTTTGGTGCAAAAAAAAAAAGAAAAGCTAGGAGCAGAGAGCAGCAAAATAAATGAAAGGTAATCACAAGGAAGGTTCGGCTAACATGGAAAATGAGGGTAAGGTTTATCTAAGTTGTTTAGATAAAATATATATGATCAATATATTGGTAACTTGATGTTGTAAGAGTGATATTAACCATAGACTGATGGTGGGTTGTAGGAAAATGCTAAAGAAGAAAGATTTCCAAATTATGACTAAAGTGGAAGTAAAGGTAAGAATCCATGTTTTAGTTTAAACTTAATGTATATGATATAAGGGTTTTATGTACCTATATTTGTTAAAGTATGGTAAATGTTATTTTGATATGGTGATTTTAGTAAGAAAAAGATATCAAGGAAAAAGGAATCTCAAAAGAAAAGGGGAGGATTTTCAAGGTTTACGTCGGAGCCTTGAGCAACATCGGCGAAGAGTTTGAATTGAAGACTTTCAAAGGTGAGAAAATGATAGGTCGAATATAGTTGAAGATATAATATGAATAAATATTAAATAGGATTTGATGAATTCGAATTGTAGGGGGAAACTTTCAAGGAGCTGAAAATTTAACGATTGGCTAAAAGTGCGCAAGAACGGTATTGCTAAGCATTAAGTTTGGCATAACAAGATAAGGGAATACACGGTAAATGTTTATTAGTCTACTATGTTGTGTATGTCCAAAATTTTGTTATTTAATACTTATGGATTCTAAATGCAATCTTGGTTGAATTCCATACGTATTGAACTGAGTTGAATTACAAATGGTTTTGAAATTGAACGGATTTTGGGTTTGTGGATGAATGTACTATTGGTGGGAGTTTTATGTAGGTTGTTTGGTTGTGGATTATGATGCTTGGTAGTGTTCTACCTATGTCGTCATAATGCCGAAATTTCGTTAGAAATTATTAAATAGATTTTTGGCATTGGTTTAAATTTTATCATGTCTTTAAAACCTCATATACCTTAAGCACTATTACTGATCCTCGAGATAATGTCTTTTTAAAATATATTTTGTACGATGAGGATTATCAAATCGAGAGGGCTTAATATGATTCGTGCCTTCCCTACTCAAGATATATTGTAAAAGTATTCTTGCACGAATTTTGAAGTAAGAGACGGGGGACGATTGGAATTTGCCTGTGTGGCACTTAACTTGCCTGTGTGGCGTTTACTGAGCCTGTGTGGCACTCGCCTGTGCGGCGTTTATTAAGCCTGTGTGGCACTCGCCTGTTTGGCATTTAAATTATGCCTATGTGGCATTTAGTGAGCCTGTGTGGCAATTATCGAGAAATATCCTGGATGCTTTGTGGTCTTCCAGGTCCTGGATGCTTTGTGGTCTTCCAGGTGTCCGACAAATAGTCGTGACTTTTACCTCAGCTACTAGATGATCACTGGTGCTGGGATGATTCATGATCATGGATAGAGCCCTGATATGGGACTGTGACCACTACTAGCTACAGTGGATGCTTTCATAGAAAGCTTATCGGTTATTTCCAAAGATCCCGGTTATATTACCATATTTTATCAATGGATGCCTGTCTCTTGAAAATACTTTGATTGTGTATTTCGATTTTTTAAATGCGTGAGTGCAAGTGTTTTTATAGCTTATAGAACAATGATATGTCAACTTGCATTTTTTCGTAAGACATACTTAAGCATGCGTTTTGACGCACTTATTCACGCATACACATGCACGAACATGTAGAACATCTAATATCACTTAGCGTATGTTTTCTTACTGGGCTTTCCCCAAAGCTCACCCCCTTCCACCTCAGATTATTTTAGGTAGACTCGGCACAAGCGTGGTGCATCGAGAGTCATTTTGTTGAGCTGCAGAAAGTTGTATTTTGAGCCAAGGTATAATCCTTTGTTCTTTTGTTTATATCCCAGACTAAATTCTTTTGTGTACACTGTGAATAGGATTCGGGATGTAAGTACTAGGAGATATCGAGTCTGTAAACATACTGTGATTCGTAGTTAAGTTGTAATCTCGATATGTTTATATTTGAATTACATGGATGTCTAGTATTTTAGAAGTTACATGGAGATTTGAAATTTCTACAGGTTGAAACGATGATGTACTTAGTATGGGGATGGATACTAGACTAAATTAAGGGCGGAGTTTTTCAGTGTCGTTTTCGACATGTCTTACGAGAAGACTATACTGGGACCTTAGACAACTAGTCTTAAACAAATATAAGAGTGAGACTACTCATTAGGTTTTTAGCTACACTAAACGAGTGACAAACAGAGGAAGTGAAGGAAAAAGCTAGCCCGAAAATCCAGCTTCCGAGGGCTTTACATATATCAACATACTTATATAATCTCAATACCATGCATATACATTTGTCTTTTCTTAGGTTTTTAAACCAAAATAAATCACCAAATCTTAACTCATTTAACTTTAAAATTCTTCAGCTTGCCTTTCACCACATTTTCGTTTAATCTTTGGTTGCCTTAAACCCTCCAAGAAGAGGCCACTTCTCTCTGTTTCCAACTTCTTTGCTGTCCACTAGCTTCACTTCCATTTGTTCAGCTTCCAATCTCAACCCATTTCACATTTTCTGATTCAGTTTTCCCTGTTGTGTTTCAGCGAAATATAGGATTCCAGATGCTTTTCTGTTTCAATCGATCTTAGCACAAATTCTAGCCCCTTTCAACCTTTGTTTTCAAACCCCTTTTTGGCTCTTTAAACTACATTAGAGCAGGCCTTAACACCCCTAAACCAGCTACTATTTTCATGTCCAAAACCATCAGGAAAAGCCACACATGACCTGTTCTTCTAGCCTGAACTAGCACCGGGTTATAACCTTGTTCCACCTCCGTTCAGCCTCCTCAAGAGCTGTAACACCAACCTTCAAGAGTCACGACACTGCCCCTATTATTCCTTCCTCGAACAGCCACTATAAGCACCAATTGGCCCCCTTGTTTTCCCTTCTTTCGAATCTGGATATGTACCATTGCATATAACCCACAACGTCACTAAGTTAGCACCAAACAGCCCTCGACTTTCTTTCCTTCTTCACGTGTTACTTCTTTAAACGAAAACGATGGCTGCCTCTCTTCCTGTGAAATCCCCAATGTCAGGAAATTCCTCCATAATTATAAAGTATGTTAGCTTAAATGAAAAATAAGTAGATATGAGAATTATGAAGTATGAAGGATGTATGGAACATGGAAGAAGTAATGAGATGAAAGATTAAATAGTCAAGGAAATTAAATTGATGTTATAAGAGTAATGGAGGTATGAGCAAAGAATTAATATCAGAAAATTAAGTGTAACTAAAGACAAGTGTTACATGGGAGAAAGAAGACCAATTAAATGAATATGAAGTTTAATGTATGAATGATGTATGCATGATGTATGGAAGAAATAAGAAAGTTGATAGTCAATAAGACAAATGATTTATTAGGTTGATATCAGAAAAATATTAAGAGTATGAGACAAGAAACAAAATCAGATTTTAATTGGTGTAATGAGATGTGGCTGATATAAAAAGGGAAGAAGAGAATTAATGGTCAAATGAGTCAAAAGGGGTCAAGGAGTAAAGCATGGCTGAGATTGATAATGGGATAAGAAGCAATTAATGCATGTAGCATGACTCATCATCCCCTCCATCACCCTTACGGTAGCAAACCATCACAGCCCTCTCTCTCGTTGCCTCTCGTTCATTCCAGAAATTCCTAAGTTTTCTCCATAGTTGCCTTGACAAACCATCATCTCCTTCCATCAAATCGATAAATCTCCTTAACGAAAAACGCTTCTCATCACTAGCTTAAGCTATATCTGAAGTTTGGTGAATTGAATCCAAGTATTGGAGGAGATCTCAAAGTTTGAGATTTTGGTCACTAGCAAAAGGTAAAAGAAGAAGATGATTTATTCAAGTATGTTCATGGTATGGTGTTGTACTGAATTAGTATAACATGTTTATGGCAAATTCTTAAAGGTTTGCTTTGATATGATGATTTCATATTTGAAGGAGTGAAAGCTAGGGTTACACGCCAAGTGATTTCGCGTTTCCGAAGGAATCAAGGTAAGGAATTTATGTAACGGACGTAAGGCGGCTATGTCCGCATGTTTTATCATGTTTTACATACTTTGGAGAGAAACACCAGTTGATTTTGTGCAGGAAAAGATGCATTTTCGGACTTGTTTCCTAGTACCAATTAGGCTAGGAGCAACCGACTGCCTTAAAGGGAAGTCGACTGCCTAGAGACAACCAAAACGTCGTTTTTCGAAAACCGATGCAAACCAGTCGACTGCTATGTAAGCCAGTCGACTACTATTTTCCAGAAAAGCATTCTGTTTCAAACCAGTCGACTGCTATATGGAACAGTCGACTGCTATTTGCTAAATTGCATTCTGTTTCAAAAACAGTCGATTGCTATATGTACCAGTCGACTGCTATTTCTTAAGAAGCATTCTGTTTGAAAACCAGTCGACTGCTATATGGACCAGTCGACTGCCCTCATGCATTTTCAAAATGAAAAATATCGAAATTTTAAATGAAAATAATTTCGATAAATGAAAGTATGAAGAAGCAGCCGACTAGCCTATTAAGCCAGTCGACTGCCCTGTTTTGGAAAGAGGTTTTCAAACCTATTTTCAGAAAGTATGAAATGTCATGGCAAGAAGCTAGATGGCATATGTTTTGAGATTATGCACTTTCATGTTACTAGTAGGGGCTCTGATCAAGTCCTGAAATGATATATGTTATGGGCTGAGGAACCATAAGTCAGGCCTCAGTCGCTACAAAAGGACACCTGACTAGTGTTAACTGTAGCCACCCACAGTTGGCCAATCTGTCTATATTTCATGTTTGGCTAAGGGAGGATTCCTGGCCTTACGGGGTACGCCACATGATGATGATGATGATGATGATGATGATGCAGTGCATAACCTCCATAAAAGTACAAATAGTTTTTATGTTATCAAAAACTATATGTATATGTGATTTCAAAGGATAAAGAAATCGAAAGTACTTGGTGTACTTGTATAAGAAGTTTTAAAAGAAGTATATGATGTATGGTTTCAAGAAAGTATAAGATGTTTTAAGAGAAGTATGTATGTATGTAAATGATGATTTAAAAGAAGTATATGATGTATGTTTTAAAGTATGTATGAAGTATGGAGTATGATGTTTTAAAGAAAGAAGTTTATGCATGATGTTTTAAAGAAAGTATAAGAAGAAGAAGTATGTGATGCATGTTTTATACGTATGCTATTTTAAAGAAGCGTACAAAGTATGTTTGCCATGTCAATTGAAATAAATATGCATGGTTGCAAACAATGCATGAAAGGTGTTTATGATGCATGCTTTATAATGCTTTATATGACATTATAGAGCCAAGTAGGAAAAATGCATATAGGGGCATAGCACGCTCTTTTACATATTTTTCTTACTGAGCGTAAACTCACCCTTTTACGAACATTTTTCATACAGACTATCTGAAGTAATCCCTCGCTCTCGATAGAAGAGCCTACGAGTGGATCTTGAAAGTTTACCTTCAAGAGACGCTTCCCAAGTAGTATAGAAGGTATACCTATACGATTATGCAAAGTAAATTGTAATTCAGCTATGGTACAGTACAACTAACATTAATGTATATAAGATGTTGGGGATTTAAGTTAAGATGATGTATGAGATCCTGTGGAAACGGATGATACATATATACATGTATCATTAGTCTGTTTTATTGAAATTGATTCATTCATATTGAGCTGTTAGATATTAAGCTTAAGAAAGAAAAGTATGATTGACATTGACAAGCAAATCTAATCAAGTTAAGTGAAAAGGGAAAAAGGTGAAAAAGAAATGTATGGTGACTGGGACGTCACACTTCCTTCTTTTCTTTTTCCTTCTTTTCAGTAAACGGTCAAAACCCCTTCTTCCTCGTTAGATCAGCCCCTCTCTCTTCTATCTTTTCTTTCTTTTACAGTATCAGTGGGTAAATCCTAGCTTTGCACCCTTTTTCTTCTTTGATTCTTCCACCATTTGTTCTTTAAATTTCAGCCTTCACACTTGCAATAATTCCTTCCAAAATGCTTTGTTTTTCCAGCCTACAACTTCACACTTTCTTCTGCTTGTGGCTTCCGAAACCAAGACTTGTTCTTGCCTTGGCTGTCGATACAAGATGGGGATGCAATGGCAACAAGATCAGGGGAAATGCTGCCCTTTGATTCTAGCAGAAAATGACAAAAAAGAGATGGAGTGTGTCACGATGATGATGATGAACGGTGATGGAAGGCTGTCGTGAGTGGCTGGCAGAACATAAGGATAGTGGGGTTAAGTGATGGCAAGGCTTCTTCAAGAAGCCATTCTCCCATATCTATTATTATTATTATTATTATTATTATTATTATTATTATTATTATTATTATTCATTTATTATTAGCTCCATCTTGATATCTAGCAAAAATATATTTCTAAATAGTTTAATTTATTTTATATCTATTATTTGTCCCACTAATATTTCATAATTTATATTTTTATTAATTTATATTGTCTAGTGTCTCTTAAATCCTGAAGTCCTTAATATTATTTAATTTTCAAAATCCTTCATCCACAATTTAAATTATTCATGTATCATCTATTAGCACTTTAATCTAACTAATAGATTATTAATTTTCCTTCATGATCCTCATCTTCGATCTTCTAATTATAATTTTCCGTTGTCTAAATTCTCCATAATTTCTCATAGTCCAAATTAATAATTCCTTACAATGCTCGTTCTCAATTTACCTTCTTAATCATCAAAGCTTCAAGTTAAATTCTTAATATATTAATTTGTCTCCAAATCACATTGTTCAATTCACTAAGAATAAAGAATTTACAGTACATTTACTGAGAAGATGAACTTTCCATCATGACTTTGTTGAGTCTTGCTTCCTACCAAATGCAAATTAATATTGTTGCACTCTGTACTGGGAATCTTCTGTGCAATATGAGACTGATTGCGTTTAAATTATTAAAGTAATTATACCAGTTAAAGAAATTGGTGTGGGAATTTCTTTTTCTTTTTCTTTTTAAACTCCTTAGATTCTTGAATGTTGAAATCAATGTCCTGAAAATCAAGCCAGCTTCGCTTTTGCAATTTAATTCCAACCACTTTGCAAGGTGTAATTAACAAAACATTAAGCTTTTTTCTTACAGGCTTACAGCATTGCCCAAGAAAGATACTTTTTGTTGGTGAATAAAAGTGCATTAAAAATAAAAATCGCCCCAAACAGCGGGTACAACCAAAAGTTAAGTCCCCTTAGGGACGGAACCAGAGTGAACGGTTTGCCGAAAACAGATTCCTCTCTTATTGGCATCTAAAGCCAATAAAATATGTAAATGAATGTGCCGAGAGGCAATGGAAAAGAATGTTGGTCAGACTTTGAAGAATAAATGCAAAGGTAGAAGGCTGAGCAAGACTAAAAACAAAACTAAGTAGAGAAAGTAGTGTACAGAGGGTTTGAAAGAGTTTTTTGAGTGAGATAATTTGCCACAGTTCTTTTACAAGAATATTGTGAGCTATATATAGATCTACAAAATAAGACTTACAAATTACAAGAATATTGTGAGCTATATATGGATCTCCAAAATAAGACTTCCAAGCATTAATAGGTATAATGGTAAGAATTGATAGTTACAAAAATATTAATGCTTTGTCTAGTGGGAGTTTAGCTTTGGGAGAAAATATACTATGTTTTTAAAAGAAATAAGGAAAAATACTCATACTGTAAAAAAAGATTAAGAGAAGAATACTTAACTATCTTTATCTTTGATCCAATTTTCACTTTGTTCTCGATGAAAGTGGTGCTATTTAGTGAAAATATTGATGTTGCTCTAGATTTACCCGATACCCACACTACCAAAATTTATTCTATTCTTTAATTTTCACTGATCTTCCCCTTTTGTTCTCCTCTAATTTTTGGCTCTCTGTTCTGCCGTTCTTCCCACTTTGAGCTATTTCCTCCCGATTCTTTTATAAATCTAAGTGTTAGTGTTAAACTAAAATTCTTTACTTATCTTTATCTGTCGATTTTTATTTCAATTATTTCTTGATAATTATTCAGCCTGATAACTATTTTAAGATAAAAGCTTCTCAATTCAGTCGAAATACTATTCAAACTCTTGGTTTTTATTTATTTTTTTCTTTTATTTTTTTAATTTTTTTAATTTTTTCTTATTTTTATCATTTTTCTGACTTTGTTGGAGAAATAATCTTAAAATTAATCCTATTAATCTAATACTAATCCTAATACTAAAATAAATTCTAAATAAATTAATCCTAAACAATTATCCTAAATAATTCCTAAATAATTTTTTTAAAAAAATATCCTAAATTAATCTTAAATAACCCAAAAAATTAATTATATAATTAAATTTGAACAATTAATCCATCCAAACTATCCCAAAATATCAAATTAATCTACATAAACCTCCTATACTTTATTAAAAGGATGCTAATCTCTCTCTAGTTTCAAAATACCAACTTTTTCCCTTTTAACAAAGTTTAAGATTTAAAATTTTGGGGTCTTTGGTTTGAGGTTTAGAATTTAAGGGTTATAGGTTATAATTTATAGTTTGTCGGGTTTAGAATCTAAAGTTTAATGTTTACAATTTTCAGATTTAAAGATAGTAAAAGGAAAAAAATTGGTATTTTGAAACTAAAAGGGGTTAGTGTCCTTTTGATATAAACATAAAGAGATTTATGTATGTCACCCTTGGACAAAATGAGATGCGTACATATAAAATTAAACTATACGTATATGTAGATAAAACTTAAATCTGAGATAATTTATTAAAATAAAAAAAGTAGTTCTGATTAAATTAAAGCATTTTCAAAATCATAGACAATGAATATCCAAATATATGAAACAACAAGATTATGGTCTACCAAGTTTTGCAACACAAGAATTTAAGTAGATCCCAATTTATTATACATATCAAAACAAGGGGAAAATATTTGTTCTTTCATTCCATGAGTGAAAAAAAAGCTTGAATGAGAGAAGCTGTAGCGCCGACAACACGAAGTGCAATTTTCAAAAAGTCTAAAAAGCGGGCCCTTTTCTCATCCTAAGAAAAAACAAAATCGTCAGTGAAATTAGGGCCTAAATTTTTCGTTGTCTAATTGATATAATTTACCTGTTTTTCAATAAAAGCTTGAGTAGGAGCTAAGATCTCTGCTTGGAACTTTTCCCATAATGAATTGCATCGCGCTGGTGTAATCAGGGTATCCTTAGAAGAAACCTAACACATTAGATATTAAATAAGAAATTATGAATTATCAAACTATAAACATAATCATCAAATACTGCAAAAATCAGTCGAGTTAAATTATAAATTTATTTTTTATTAAATTATTTGGTGTCAATTAAATCTAATTTAGACGGAAAACTTTAACATGATTGATTGCCTAATTTATTTCAGCATATGTGGATTCATTAAATCGTTAATCATATCAGCACTTTGCATTCAGAATGGGTTCATTTGACATCAATTACTAAGTTGAGAACTCAATTCGAGAGCTTATCTCAGCAACAAAGTAACCATCCAAACCTACCTCCGGCCAAGTGGTTGATGCAAGAGTTTGTGAAGACTCACTTTTCTTCAAAAGAGAGGAGAAGAGTATTTGCTCAATTTTATCCGGTTTCTCATCTAATCGCATGGCGGCCATTACAGACAATATTGAGAAACCTACCTCGGCGCGGGCCTTCCCAATAGATCTTTTTGTGCTTCTATTTCTTTCAATCTCATCAATCAAGGTGGTTGCGAACCTGACATATATATGCTTTAGGGGATTAAAAAGGAGCGATCATTCTATTAAATTATAGCAATGAATTCGAAAATTAAGTTCCCTACCTACTTATCATTGGCTGGAGAACAATATCATGTTCAACCTTTTCTTTTGCTTTTCTCTCCACCACAAATCTCGCGTAGTCCCTCAAATCTTGTATCATTCTGTTGCTTTTCTCTCCTTCTAACTCCAAATCAGAGATGCGAGCTGACATTTCCAATGTCGCATTCTCTGTCTCAATTGTAAGAAGTTCTCTTATTGAAGCCCAGGTATCTTGATTAGGATTTTCAAACAGAGACTCCACTGGATTACCTACTACTTCGTGAAGTCGTTCCTGAGTAACATGATGTCAATGTTTTATTTTAAATAAAATACATACATGTTGCATGGTATAAGAGAATAGCTTTGGAGAAAATCACCTCACATCTAACTTTCCATTTTGACAAAACTTCTTCACGAACCGATGATTTGGACGAATCAATATCTCGGAAAAGTTTTTCTCGGACTTTCGAAGTATCCCAATTGACATGTTTGATAGCAGCATCTGAAAGAGAAAAAAATAAACTGTTAAAGCAGATGCTCAAGTTGAAAATAAAAACAAAAGGTTGTTATTCTAAGGATCAAATTGATATTTTTACAGGCTTTGGGGTGAGCCAAGCATGAATGCTTTCTTGTCCCATTTTCTCTTCAAGGAAGTTAGCAATTAGAAGCCTAAGAATCATCAATTACACGTCTTGGAACATGCATGTTGGTCATTATATAAGTTCAATTTTAAGCGGCTTAATAACCAAATAAGCCCTCATCCTTTAAACCCAAAATAGAATTCAGCCCTCAACGTTTTATCACATGAAATTCAGTCCATAAACTTTTATTTTAGTGGAAATAAACCCTCAACCTTTTACAATTATGCAATTAAGTCAAAATCTGTTAAATGACACTAATTGCTGTTAGTTTTGCATACATGGCAGCTGACATGGATAGCTTAGTTAGCTGTCATGTGACATGCCACGTATGCAAAACTAACGGCAGTTAGGTCATTTAACAGATTTGGTCTATTTCCATTGAAATAAAAATTTATGGACTGAATTTCATGCGATAAAACGTTGAGGGCTGAATTCCATTTTAGGCTAAAGGTTGAGGGCTTATTTGGCTATTAAGTCTTTTTAAGCTATGACTTCTTCGAATTTTGAAGCTTTCCTCTGTATTGACAAATAGTATTTGCTAGAAAATTAGCCTATGAGAGAAACTTAAAAGATATTATTATATATTACCTGCACATGCTTGGTCAAACTTAATCAATTCAGAATTGCTACATGATTCAGCCGAAGCTGCAAAGTCTTTTGATCCTTTGTTCAGCATATCATCCAGTAGTTCATCCTTGAAATTTTTCAATGCCTCGAAGTGTAAATGTTCTAACAACTTAAGGTATGCAGGATGCACAAACTGCACAATTTAGGAGTCTCGCAATTAGACGAAAGGAATTCGATGTCTAAAAAAAGTGGGCGAGTGGTAGAAACGGCTTAGTATGTAAATGCTAAAGGCTCGAACGTTAACATCATATATAAAGAATGGTCTACTTTTTGAAACAAAATAGCAATGGTCCTTACATCCAAAGCTTTTGACTCCAATTGTTTCCGTTTTTCATTTTTTTTTTTTGGTTTACTCCGTTTTTCATTTTTGACACCTTCATCGAAGTAGAATGTCTCCTTGTCATATCTACGGTAAAAGGAATTTCAAATGTACAAGCAAGATTAAACATCCATAAAAGGGGAAAAAAAATAAGAAAGAGAAGCCCTCAAAATATCAGTTAAATTTATTAAATCTTGCTTTTATAATCAAATATGAGATACATAAGGTTAGATCTGTTTATAGGTCGAGATAAAAATATTAAATTCATTAGATGAGCTTGCACTAAAATATGAAAGTTGATAATAAATTGAACTAGTTTTGGGTTCACCATTTAAACCCAAACCCTATCAAGCCCAGTCCAATAATTATAATTTTGTTTTACAATTTTTATTTATAACTTAAATAATTAATTTGATATTCTTATTAAAATATGATGTTGTACTTTATAGATTTTTTTAAAAAAATGAAGATATGTTAAATAAGAAAACTATTGAAAAAGATGTTAATTAATATAAATTTTTAATTAATTTGGATTTTTATGTTGCAATATAATTTGAGTTTATATTATTTTTCTAGATTTTAATTTATATTTTGATGCGCTTTGAAATCTTTTGTAAGAATTTATTTGATGTTATACTTATTAATCACTATGTGTTTTTTTATTTTTTAAAATTTTATTATAAATTAAAAAAGGACAATTTTTTGATGGGCTTAGGTAGATTTGAATTTTATCATTATATATAAAAACGGATTTGAATAAAAAAAATTAGATCTATAAAATTAAACCGAGCCCAGTTTGAACCCACATGCAAATTCTTACTTAAATTTGGTCCGATTCACCTCGGCCGATGGATACATTTGCATAAGCAGTAACACTAAATCACATTTAAGAGAAAAAGGCGCTCCAATTTTGTTTATTAAATTTGCATTTCAGTATAAGTAATACCCCAATTTGTAACAATTCAAGTGTTGGAACTAGGAAAGGCTAAGCGAGAGCATAAAGAGAAACATAATGGATGACATAGGAAGAAACTTACTCCAACAAATAGGTTTCTAAGATAGAGCTCAGCTTGCTCCCAAAACTGGATACGGGCCCAGATTGAATAGCTCCTTTCAGTTCTAGCCAATCCTATACAAAATCTAGTTAATCAATGGCTAATAAACAGTATTTTCAATCATCGCAATGCAACATCTATACGGAAACTCTCACCCACCTAGAAGCTGCGTACATTTCCAGTTTATCTTATAGGGTCTTAAGAATTTGTCCACAAAGAGATATACATACATTACAATACCTTATCAGAGGATAACTGATGAAGCTTCTCATTGACAGTATGTTCACAACGAATCGTGGCAACCATTACCTGATAAACATGATGAAGAACATTTAATCTTATGAGGAACCAATAAATTATAATTAGTGGTATCAAGAATAGAGAGGAATATAAAGATGAATAAGAACCTTGTGAGAAGGAAGATCCAGATCCTTGTTCTCTTTTATACTTTTCCATATGTTTTGTGCACTTACAGAAAATGCAGAGGCTGGAACAACCTCCTGTCTATCACCATCAAGTCCTCTAGAAATAGAATCAAGTATTCGCTGTCTCAATTGCGCAATCTGCTTAACAATACAGAAGACTGTAAGTCTCTACTTAACCCCTAAATATTAACAAGAGGGATCACTACCTCTTCTTTGAATAGTTTCTGGTTGTGTTCATAGCTTGATAAAGCAACAACGTCCACCTTCATGTGTCAGGTCAAAGATCAAATGTAAAATGATGCTCTAACAATATGAAGGAGTAAAATGTAAAGAAATGATAAACGGAATTTTTCTTACATTAAAAAATTTACTAAGGGGGGTATTAATATGGCTTGCAGGTTTATGAACTGAATCCCATATCTGCAGCAATCATGACCCAAATGAACAGATAGAATGCGAGAGGAAAGAAGAGAATAGGACAAAAGGAAAGAGCAATTGAAACAAGGATACAAATATATTTAGGATATACCTTTTCAGCATCCTCCCTCAGGGCATTCTCAAAATATTGTAGAGGGGTCTAGATACACAATGAGGAACAAGAAACAAATTCAGTAAGCAAAAGTGTATCTCAACTCAGTTTAATTAATTAGTATGAAATAAAATTTAAGGGCAAAACCCAAACCTTGGTTTTATCACGTAATACAAATAGTAGTGTTGTTTTACGAGCACCGAATATGTTCATCATAACCTGCTCATTCAAAATAGCAATAGGACTATCAAGCACAATCAACATGCAGACACATAGAAGAAATTAATTGTACAATAAATCAGTACTTGAAAAACCGTTCTCAGTAGAGGTTTGTTGGCAGCTTGCACCCGACCAACTTCGTGACACCACCTGCATTAACATCCAAGTCCAACTCACATTCGCGAACGATAGGGACATGTCGTAATTGGTATCAGAGTATCTCCACATTAAGGCTATTAGTCATTTTTTGAAGAAAAATGAGATTTGTGCATTTTATGTTTTTTGGATATTTTTCAGATTTATTTATGATTTATGCATGTTTGAGTCAAAATAATGTTAAATCTTAGTTGTGGATGATTTTTTTTTATTGAAAATTACATGAAACAGATGTAAAATGGGGCTATATTGAGGGAGAAATGGTCGAGTCGGGTTGAACGACCCATTTTTTTGCATTTTTGCCCGGTTCGGGCGAGGAAGAAGGTCTGGCACGCACCCAACAACTCCATTTCGGGGCCAACGCGGCCGCTTTCTGCAAAATTGAAATTAAAAAAAAAATTTCAGCCACTGTTAGGTTGGTTTTTGGTTTAGGTTTGGGGCCAATGGTTTGGGCTCCTCTTTTGTGTTTTTTGGGCCAAATTTTTTAGTTTATATTGGGTTGTTTTTTGTTTTGTTCTTGGGCCAAATTTTTTTATTTTGGGTTGTTTTATTTTATTTTGGGGCCAAATTTTGTTGGCAATTTTTTTCAATTGAGCCCATTTTTGTTTTATATTTTAATGGGCCAACCATTATTAAAATAAAGTGAAATAAAATAAAATGCTATTTGTTTTATGTTAATTAGGCCTTAACATTTAATTTATTTAGACCAAATTAATTTCGTTGTATTATGGGCATTATTTATTTAATTTTATCAATTGGTCATTTAGTATTAATTTAATTTTGGGTAATTAAATTAGTTAATTTTAGGGCTATTTTACCTATATAATTTATGGGTCATGTTGATTAATTAATTTTATTTGGCTATTAAATTTGGATTAATTATTGGCTATTTTGTATAATTAATTTAAAAGGCCATTTTAGATTATGATTTTAAGGGCTATCTTGATTAATTAATTATGGGCCATGTGGTTAATTATTTTTGGACAATTTTGGCCATAAGTCAAATATTATTTAATAGCCAGAATTAGTTGTTAAGCCCAAAATTAATGTGATATAACTAAAATTTGGAGGAATTAATTTTGGAGTAATTTCTAGAAATTTAATTACTCATTTATTTCATAATTCACTTAATTTTGAAATATATACTTATGCCCATAAATTACTAATATTTGGCATAATTAAATAAGTTTAAATAAATTATTTGGGTATTTTGTTGAGCTATGTTGGATTATGGTTTGTATCAAAATGTATTCAAAAAGTTGAAAGAATTGTAAATCCCAAGTCTTGATAACAAAGAATTGAAAGTTGTAGAAGAGCACATCTTTGTGAAAATGTCAGCAAGTTAAGAAGACGATGAAACATGAAGCATTCGAATCACTTTAGCTTGAACTTTCTATCTAATGAGATGACAATCAGTCTCTATATATTTTGCTCTCTCATAAAACAGAGTTTTTAGCAGTTGCTATTGCTGATTTATTATCACAAAACAGGAGAGCAGGAGCAGAGTGTAAGACTTATAGATCATAGAGCAAGTATAAAAGCCACTGTAGTGTTAGCGTATGCCCTAGAGTCAATTCATTTGGCTAGAGGCATGGTACCATAGCAAAACATGTTCACTTAGGGAAGTAACATGAAACATTTTTCTTCACCATCTTAGTTGATTATATTGACACATAATGACTTCAAGATGAGGTGAAGCCCATGGAATAACAAAAACCTTGCAAGAGACAGTAATGTGGTTACAAGTATGAAAATCTTTATGCATCAAAGCTTAGTTTCTAAAAATTGTTTTTGGTCGTTGTATTGTCAAGACAATGCATTGACAATGCTCAAAGATCGATACATGCTAAACCTCCTTATGAAATAAGCAATCATTCTCATAAATTAAAATATTAAGATATTTGAATATAGTATATGAGTGCTTATTATAGAATAAGTTCACTGAACATGACCTAAAGTGGGAGTTCCATTTGGAGGTGTCAATTGAGTGTCTATGGAATACACTATCACTTGTTAGTAGGAATAGGCCTCAACTACATCTTGGATGGCAAGAACAACTAGGAATAGACCTCAAGTTCATTATTTCATACTAAAAGAATCTTTAACTTGGTAATCTGCTACAGACATATTCTTTCACTGAAAAGAATAAATTTCCTCTTGAAGCTCAAAGATCTTAAAGGAATCTCCCAGAGAAAATCTATCTTTCAAATCTTTCTATACATCAATAGCATTGTCGAGCCAAATAATGCTTTGTGCAATGGAGGACGACAAATAGTGTAAGATCCAAGAAAGGATCTTTCCCAAGCTAGAAACAAGGGATCATTTTGTTATGGAATATTGGTTGAGCCATCTATAAATTGCAGTTTGTTCTTTGACAATAGTGCCATCTTTTTTGCCTTGGACCATAAATGATAGTCCGATTCTATGAGAATTGAAGAAACAAGAACTAAGGAAGTGTTTTCATTAGGATGAAAAAAATAGTGATTGGAGGGTAACTCTTCAAGATTGCTTGCATTCAGGGTTGAAGAAGAAAATGTTGTTTAGGAAGAAAGAAAATTGAAAAAGAAAAGAAGGTTCAAGAAAGAGAGACGAGATGCACAAGCTCAGATACCATATCAAAATCTATTCAAGAAGTTGAAAGTAGTAGCTTTCATTCATTGATCATGGAGTATTGCATTGATGTTCTTATATACACAGTTGCTACTCAATATAATTGGCTGTTGGTTGACTAACTAACTTGTAGTAACAGAATATAATAGAAGTTTAACTAACTAAATTAACCTCAAAATAAATACAATAGCTGATCAATACATTAGTACATGATTTCTCTGTTAAGTTGCAAAAAACTCTTGGAGGTGAGTTTCGTTTTTGTGTTAATTGCAAACTATTAAGATGAGTTCCCTATCCTAGGCGAGGAAAAGGGAATTAATGGACTCCCCATCCCCAAAACTCGCCTTGTGACTTCTCTATTAACATCTTGCAATAGTATAGTTTTAAGTTCAAGCAAGCCTGAAACATGACCAGCACAATACTAATTTTTCGATCCAAATGCCTTGAGTGGTTTGATTCCTGCATTCAAATTGGATCACCCCACATATATACATATCACTCATATGAAAGCATATACAGCCTGCTAGAGAATATAAATTAAAAGAGAAAATATTTATCCTTTTGAATTATGATACTAATGAAAGAACAAACCTTCCCTGGGATGCATCCATCTCTCTGAATTTTGTATGGAACAAATGATTTAAAAGGGTGCTCTTCCCTGTTAATAGAGTAGGATGATTTAGTGCACAAGCTAGACAATTACAAGGGATATATGCATTGTTAATATTTAGAGAGTTGAAAAGCTAAATACTCGGTAAATAGTAAATATAATGGTTGGCAACTTGGCATCAATGGTTGTTCTAGAAAATATAAGAATATTCTTAGATTTTAAGACAGTCATTCAATTTAGGAATAATCGAAAAATGGTAGGTACAGTGTCAATATATTAATATGTTCCACAATGGATATATACCTCAAACTTTTTTTAGATAAATATTTAAACCCGGTAAAATAATATATAATTAATATATTAAATAAATAAATATAAAGGTATAATTATTTTACATCAATTATATAATTTACATATAATATTTATTTGTAGAATCTAAATAAAAGAAACATTATGATAGAAAATTTGATATATACTTTTTGCAATGATAAAAATCTTGTCATGAATTTTAATTAAAGTTGATAAACTATTTCAATTTCTTCAAATTTTCATACTTGATGTATGTAACAATTTCTTTTAATTTATGATTTGGAATTTTTAATATACTTTTTATTTGCTTGTTCTTAACTAGAAACTTATAAATTGACAAAGAAAAACTTCACCTTTAAGTAGGGATGGTAATTGGATTTGGCCGTTGGATCATTCGAATAAGGGTGTAAATGAACTGAACATGAATGAAAATTATTATGTTTATATTCGTTCATTTATTTTTTAAATCTATTCGTATTTGTATTCATGTTCGTTAAATTTATTCACGAACATTAATGAAGATATTCACAACACATGTGTTCATGAATATTAAACAAATATGTTCACGAATATGTATTTGTGAACACAAAACAAAAAGGTTTATACATACAAATTGTGTTCACCTTAATATATATGATATTAAATAAAAAAATCTTATATATATATATATATGTAATTTTAATAATTACATATTAAAATAATCTATAAGTAAATATATAATTTAAAAATTTATTATTATCAAATAGTAAACGAACACTAAATGATTTATTAAATGAACGAGTTTTAAACAAACATTAAACAAATTTGTTTGCGAATATAAATGAACAAATAATATTTTTATTCGTGATCATTTGTTAAAAATAATAAACGAACAGAAACCTAACATATTCACAAACGGTTTGTCGAATAATTTAGTTTGATGTTCAAATTTTTTGAATTTGGGATAATTCGAAATAAAATTGTTATGAAATCAAATTGGATGAATTTCAGTTTTTAATTATCTTTTCTTACCAAATCTGGTTGAATTGGTTCAAAATTTAGCAAATTAGACAATTTTTGTGGGGTTGAATCAGATTTACGAGTTCTACTTTTATATAAGTAGCAAATTAAAAGAACTAAAGAAGTAGCAAATTGTACACACCGCTACTTTGGGGTCCCATTATGGCTACAGTGGCATAAGAGAGACCGCAGTTAGATAGCTCAGTTTTCTGCATAAATTCATCAAGTCCGGCCACATTGAAATCTCCTTTTAAGTTGATCAACTCCATGGAGCAACACTCGTCTTCCGAGAAAAATCGCCTAAAATCGAAGGGCTTCCAGAACAAGTAGAAGACACTGAATAAACAAGCAATCAAATTAATTAAATTAAGTTTTAATTTCTTTTCATTTAAGAGAAATTAGATATAAAAATTAAACATCTAATCTAGAATTAATTAACAATAGGTGAAAAGGTCTATTTTGAAGCTAAGATATAAATATTAATTACAGAGAACACAATATTTATTAGATGTGTGATTGATAACACTGCTTTAGCGGACAGAGACAAAGGAGTCTATTATACATGTGATAATCTTAAAAGTAGTAAAAAAAACAGGAATCATAGAAGAATAGAGCCTGATTTTAATACTATGTTAAATGTCCAATTTAAAACCAACCGACAATAGATAAGGAGGCCAACTTGAATATAAGATCATACGAGGCTTAATATTTATCAAATGTGGATATTACTACTTAAACAATAAATATTTGTTAAAATTTTTCTTTTCTCCTTATCTCCAACCCTAAGGTTTTTTTTTTTTTTAAGAAGGAAAGAAGGTGAAGAAAAACTTATTAATCCAATGGTTAAGCTATAAAATGGTAAAATAGTTATGAAATCTAATCATTAGATTAGTAAATTTTTCATTTTTACTTCTTTTCATCCTTTCTATTAGATTTGTTCATAGGTCAGATTTTAGTAAAGTATCAAAGAATTGAAAGTGAACCCAAACTTGGCCCATCTTAAATTTTGAGCATAATTTTTTTTTGCCCAAACTTGTTTTTAGCTGCCAATCATCTAAGTCCATCCAAATATTATTATTTTTTAAGAAAATATAAAAAATATTAAACATATAAAAGTCAATAAGAATAACATAGCTCAAATAAATTCTTAAAAAAAACATGCTAAGAAATATGAAAATTTAAATTAAAGTTTAAAAAACAATACAAACTTAAATTATATTGCACAAAAAAAAATAAAAAATAAAAAATTTCGTTAGTATAAAATATAATCAAATGATGAACACTAGAAACCATGTGAGGACGTAAACGGCACTCTCACCTGGAGGTGTCAGTGATGTTTTGGCCCCAACTGGAAGTCCGGCAGAGAGAATGAATCTCCAGCACACCAAGCACCCTATGTTCACCAAACGGAGCCAAAGCATAATTATATATCTCAAAACGTGGTGCAAAATTGATATCAAATACATGGAAGAAACATCTTGTATACCTTCTTTGCGTAATTTGAAAGCCTCTGCGCCTCTACCGGATGTGAAAGGAAGAAAGCCTACGCAGAGCAAGTCTTTTCCTCCTTTTCCTTTTTCAGAGTATTTTGAACTTATTGATCAATAGCGTATATATAATACATTTTGGATTGCTATGCAAGTTGTCTATAACCTGGTTTGGATTCAATAAAGTCAGTTGGGATTCACTTTTACACTTTTCTTCACTACATTTTCCTCTTGTTTTTTTTTTTTTGAGTAGTGTTTACCCCTTCAAATTGAGAATTATAGTCAGCATATTACATTTTATGAATGACTAACTTGATAAGCTGGGAAATACAAAATAATAACAATAAACTAAATAAATAATTAACAAACCCATGAAAAGTCCAACATTGGTTCAGCACTAATTACTTGACTCAATCGCTGAACATTTTACTTCTCACGTTGATCATAAAGGGATTCAATTTATTGCTTTTGGTTAACTGTCGGTCCCATTTTTCTCTTTTAGCAGTAGAAAAGTTATCTCAATTCAAAAATTTAGAGCAAGAAGATTTCTGTTTTAGCGGGCGAAAAGATTTTAATTTCAGGTTCTACCGTGGTTTCTGCTGACAAAACATTAGGCGGAAAGAGAGGTTTATCCTGGAACAGCTGTATGAAGAAGATGAGCATTTTCTATCATTAACTTTACTGGGAAACTTCTGGGGAATATGAGACCAAGCAAATTAAATTTAAATAAAGAAACATGTTTTCCACGACATTATGGAAAAATGTTTGCTTGCAATTAAATGGGTTGCATTTAAAATATTAAGTAGTTAAACCAATTAAGGGAAGTGGTGTGGGAATTTCTTTTTCTTTTTAAACTCCTTAGATTCTTGAATATTGAAATCAATGTCCCGTAAATCAAGCCTGTTTCACTTTTGCGATCTAATTCCAACCACTTGCGAGGTGTAATTAACAAAACACTAAGCTCTTTTCTTACAGGCTTACAGCATTGCTCAAAAATTCCTTCGATCTATTCTTTACATTATTAACCCAGCTATTTGTGTTTTTGTGATCCCTTTGGAAACCAGATTGTTCCCTCCCAAGCAAAGCGTCGAAAGAGCGAAAGCAAAGATCATGTTCCAAGGAATTTCAGAGAAATTGGAGGTGGCTTTGCTTCTGCAATTTGTGGCTATCCATTTGTCCATATCCATAGAAAAAGACCTAACAACTTACTGTGGAGTGTGGAATAAGAATCATGTCCCAAAAGTCTTTGAAATTTTCACAATCCCTAGGACAGTGGAGAGGTGTTTCAGAAATCTCATTACACTTCGGACGATAAGGCGAATTTTGCATTCCCCGATTGTACAGGACATATCTTCTAGCTATCTTTTGACGTTTGCAAAGCCATAGAAACAGTTGATTTGAGGAAGAGAAGGTGTTTTCCAAATTTGGCAGTGAGAAGGTAGCTGGGTCTTGGCCTTTTGGGGTTTGCTTGTTGCGTGGGGCTGTGTTGGGTATTGTTTGCTGGTGCGAGTGGGTGCTTGGCAGAGTGTGTAATGGTGTTTCCGTGGAGGTTGGAGACTCGGGGATGGAGGCTATGAAGTGGAGGCCGAGTGATAGAGCGCTAAGAGCTTTTCTGTTTTCTTTCTTCGTGAAAATTTCCTTTCCTGTGAAGTCGGTGTTCTTTTTAATCAAATTAAGACCACTCTTTTGGTCCAGTTCTTGGTTTTTGTCCTTACGATGTCTACGGTCAAAGTTCGGTCACTAAGGTGATTGTTATTGGAATAGGGCTTAAGTAGGGATGGCAATGGGTACCCTATAAACGGGTACCCGGTGTTACCCGCCCCGTTTAAGAAGGGTTAGGGTAGTGTATTATCGGGTTCGGGTAGGGTTCGGGTAGTGAAATTACTACCCGTCACGGGTTAGGGTAGGGTTCGGGTAATTACCTTAGGGTACCCGCTACCCGAACCCGAACCCGATTATAAATAATAATTAATTAATATAATATTTATATTTTTAATATATAAATTATTTATTATTAATGTTTTATTTAATTAAATTAAATCATTATCTATTATAATTATGATTTTTAACTTTAATTCATTTTTATGAATTAAATTAAATTAATTAATATAATGTTTTAATTAAGTAATTCCAAAATTGATTTTAAATTTAAATTTAAAAGTCAAACTTTGACTTAATAAAGGGGTAGTTAAACGGGTTCGGGTAGTTAAACGGATATTTTATATTTTATAGGATTAGGGTTCGGGTAACATAAATAAAAATAATCGGGTAATTAATAGGGTTCGGGTATTATTAAAGTTAATCGGGTTCGGGTTCGGGTATCCCAAATTTAGTGGGTACCCGACCCGTTTATATCCCTAGGCTTAAGTGACTTGCTTTCATGGGATGAGGGAGTTGGAGAACAGTGGGCGGCTGTCACGGAGAAGAGGGTTGCAGATTCAGCAGGCGACTGATGGATAGGAATTGGCTCCTTAAACGGTAGCAACTCCATTTTTTATTTTTTTTCTCGATTTTTATATTTTTTATAATTTATAATAATTAATAAAGAAAATGGTTAAATAATAATAATAATAACCACCAAAATACTTGGTCCAATTGGGATTAGGCTTTCAAGCTCACACTTTGCTGTATTTGAACTGGGTTTGATCAATGAAGCCCAAATTTAAAACTAATAATTATTGGGCTCAATTTAATTTAATTTAAACGTGATTACTCATTTCTCTTTAAGTTTAAAATGAACTTAATTCAATGGAGCTCAATAACAAAATGTTCATTAAATTTAACAAATTTCAAAAATCGATTGCTGTTGAATTTATCAGTATATAATTTATGAAGCGGGACAGAATTAGATACGTACACATGACATAGAACACAACACACTATGCATCTCTTCATGTTGATTACCGACCAAATCTTGCGCTTGTTCTACACTGAAAGTCAACTTAGAAGTCGGACATCCAACAAATTTAATTCCCTCCTCCACATCGGCCCTATAAACCAATTTATAAAAATTACAGACCAACTCTATTCCTGTTGCGTCTAACCACAATAGTAACATAGTGTTATCATCTCCAAAGTGGACCCAGTTTGATTGAATGCTCTTCCTCCTGTAGAATTTTGTCATATTCAGCCATTAAACTTTCCTCCATCTATAGAAGAAAAGGCATCGGTTTGTCCTCTAGAGACCTCTAGATCCCTTCTAATCTAAGACTTTGTCTCTTCCTTTGAAAAACATTCCCATACACAAAGCAAGTTATAATCTTATTTTGGCTACTGGAATTCAAATTCGGAAGTATCAGGAATGGAGAAACTTTTCCTTTTTAATTATTAGATGTGAAGACCACCAAATTATTTTATTTAATTTGTAAATGAATGTATAAAATTAAATAGATTAAGTAGAGTTGTATTTTCGGAATTTTTATTATTTCGAAGTAATGAAATCGAGAAATTAAATTTGAGGTATCTAATAAGAACAATGGATATATGATTAAGACATATATATACATGTAAATTAGATAGAGAATATATATTTAAATATAAAATATAAAATATATAACTTTAAAGAATATATATATATATATATATAGATAGAGAATATAAATATATATATATATATGTAAATATAATTAAAGATATAAGAAAATGATATGATAAAAAACAATATAATATAATTATCAAGATTAAAAAATATATATAATAATATATATAAAAATACTTGTTGATTGGCTTCCTCAGGAAGCCAATCAACAATACCAACTGTTCCCACTAGTTGCCATTTTTATTGAAGAAATTCACGTCCTCTGCAAACCCAATTAAAAGACAAATTGATGAGCGGAAAGAAAAGAAATCGAGAGAAAGGAGAGTGGCATCGAGAGTGAAATTGAAGCAAGGCTTCTAGGCAAGGGAAGAAACTAGGGAGAAAGGAAAGTGAAACAAGGGAAATAGGAGGTGATGTCGCTATTGTTGGGACTGTATCGAAAGCGAAAAACAGTGGGAAAATGTGGAGGAAGTGGCGGCGTGGTTGCTGGACATTAAATCAGGACAGAGGCAGTGAAGTCAAGAGAAAATAAAAAGGGAAGAAAGAAGGTTAAAGGAGGAGATCGTGAAGCTTGGGTGCTACATTTTGGTGCTCAAAACAGAGCACTTAGAGAAGGTGATTGAGACAGAGTAGGGCCAAAGAAGTGGGGTTGCTGGTACACAAAAAATGTAGTAGATGAGCCAAGGAAAGGGAAACAGGTGACGTGAAGCATCTTGACTGAACTAGGGACATTTGGTCTCGACAAAACAAGGGAGGCAGTATCGGGACTGATCAGAGGAGGAATAAGAGTGCAAAATGAGGGCTGATTCATTTATACAGTAGAAGGGAAGAGAAGAAACCGAGAGTGAAGGAAAGGAATCGAGAGAAGTGCTTCACTGAAGTGGAAAGCCTCTTGTTCTGGACTTCCCTACAGACGTGGAAGTCAACCAAAGAAATGATGGTTTGAAAGAGAGGTAATATGGCCAATGTTGAATTTAAATTTAATTTAAATTAAATATATTTATTCAAGAAACAAATGGCATTGATATAAGACTGAATTGTGGTAGATTCATATTGTGTTGGAGCTGCTTCATTTGTATAGAAAGCTTCCTATTTTAGTTGCCATAACCACATGGAAAAGGACTGAATTTAAGGTAGCTATTGTTGAGCTCTATTTGAGTTTAAATTAAGTTATCTACTTAGAAAATGAATGATGATAAAATAAGTTTGAATTCTGGCAGATTTATCCTCATTTTAGGCTGCTCTATGTGCTTGGAAGCTGAACAAAGAAAAGGAAATGAAGAAGAGTAAGTATAATTGATGTGTTTAGATTTAATTACCTAAGATTATAAGAGAAGCAAAAAGGCATTAGAGTGGTGGTGAAAAATGTGTATATATATAGGTGTGTGTGTATATATATATATAAAATAAGAGGTTCAAATGAGGACTTTATGAGGAAGCAATATGCTAATAATTATAAAGCTAAATATGCATATATATGGTCGTTGATGTAGGATTATGTGGAGAAAAGAAATTTAAGAAGGCAAAGGACTAGTTGCCAACCAAGAAAGAATAAGCAAGGTAAGGCACTTAAGGGAAACTTTAAGAAATATACACTTCCTTAAGTGACCCAAAAGAAAAATGTGAATTTATTTATGATAAATTAATAATATAAATGTTATTCATTTTATGTTTTAATGTAGGAGGAGAGGATACAAGGTGGGGGATACTGACAAACTAAATTAAAAACTAAGGAAAGAGGCAATCGAGAAGAACAATGGTGCCATAGCTATACGTGTGCTATACCTTTGGGTAAGAGATATATATAGGAACGTAGGGATACTGAAATCAATTTAAAAATCAACTGCATTGTGGTTATATAAACTGTATTTTCTTGCAGGAGGTTTTAAGAAAATACAAGCCGTTATGCTGTCGGAATTTTTATAAAAATAATGGTTTATGATTTAAGCTTGATTTAAGCAATCATTTGAAAATGACCAATTATCCTGCATATTTATTTTGAAAACGGTTATATTTTATGACCTTGATTTATTTGTAAGACTTTCAACCGAGATGTTTATCTCAAGGAAATTTATCAACCTATGTTATTGTGTTGAAGAAATTTTGAGTATGTATCGTTTTATGTTTTGAAAGAAAGGTATATGATTTTTGTTATGAACTTTCCTAAAGCACGAAAAATACTGTTTTGAATTTTGAAAATATATAGTATTGTTTTGAAACTACTGTGCGTGACCTTGATTCTGTCCGCAGTAGATATTTGTATTCGAACTACTGTGTGTGGCCTTGAATCTGTCCGCAGTAGGAACTATATGTATGGAAATGTTTTGAGACATGATTAGCCAAATCACTACAGTATTGTTCTGGCTACTGTGTGACCCTGATCCAGTCCTCAGTAGATATCTGTTTTGGCTATTGTGTGACATTGATCTAGTCCGCAATAGATATTTATTTTCTGATGCTGTGTGACCTTGATCCAGTCCACAGCGGGCCCAGTTGACACCTGATAAGTGATCACTGTGGACCTCCTGGACTATGGCCATATGTCAATTTGAACTGCATGATTAATTATTAGTCGCTAACATGTCTCCAGCTTAGTATGCATATGATTTTTCATGCTTATCTTCGTATATGAGTTTTGAATGAATGATATTTGGATTCTGAAACTGATAAGAATTTGATTTGACAATCCGTATTGAAACTAAATGTGATAAGCATGTATATTTTGAAATATGTTCAGAATTCAGTTGTTTATGTTTCGGTTTAAATGAAATGCTTTCTGATGCATTGCATAAGCATGATTTGATTTTCGAATGGTATGAAATACGGTATTCAAGTTTTAATAAATGTTTTAGAAACTTGCATATAGAAATTCGGTATCTGTTTCTTATATGTATTTCTTACTGGGCTTTCCAAAAAGCTCACCCCTCCTCTCCACCTTCCAGATTTAATTGCAGTAGATGCTTTGTACGTGGGGTTTAAGCAAGTCCTTCAAGGCTTTTGTACCACTCTTGAAGGTATGTGATGTGCAGTATTATCTTTTATATTCAGACTTGTATTTTAGTACTTTTATAGTATGGGGATGTAATTAAAGGAAGCATAGGATATAGTTATGGTTTATAACAATGCATGCAACTTGGGTAGAGATACATTTAGTGAAGTAGAATGAACCGAAATTATAAATGCATGCTTAGTGAGAGAATTTGACTGGGACCTAAGATAACTAAAGGACATTGACTTAGCTAATATAATAGTAGCTTAAGAATTAATTAGTGACACTACGTACAGCCCAACCAAGTAAGTGAAAAAGAAAAATTTTGGTTCTTATTTTCAGTATAAAGGGTCGTTACATTAGATTACAATCTTACGAGTTTTTTCCTGCACAAGGGTACACTAAAATCTTTATTCCCAAATAAGGGTTCTTTTAATCTTTTTTCCTTGAATGAGGTATTAAAAATCATGTACAATCCACATCAACATTCACATGGCCAATTATTTACGTGGAAGTTTTTATTTCCTTTTTCATTCTCTTACTTTTCTTTTTCTGTGCTTTCCTTGACTGCTTCTATCTATTAACTGTTTTTTTCTTTGATTTTTTGTACAACGCAAAAAAATTAAAAATCCCTTTTCTTATTTCCAGCAGAATTTTATCCATATCGAAGAGCTCCAAATTGTCATACGAAAGTCTTGCTTGAAACACTAGCTCAATAGATTTAATTCTGCTCAAGCTTCTGTGGAAAACATCGATTTAGTAATTTGGAAGAAGAGAAAATTCAAGGAAGCAAGCAAACAATACTCTTTGTAAGAATTAGAGTATAAGACAATAAATTGTGGTTGTGGTCACCAAACAGATATCTACAGATCACATAAACTTTATCATGAATTCATGTTACAGTGATATTTCATACCTTGATTGCAATTACTCCTTAAAGTAATGATGGCTTTGTTAGGTATCAGAAATTAAAAGTATGCAAGAGTGAGGTTTGTATAAAAATTTGTATTCCTACGAAACTTGATTTTGCAAAATATTATCTTTGAGTTTGGATGGATTTTGCGGAAAAATGGATATTGCATGCTTGATATTTGATATAATCCCACAAAAAAAAAGAAGTTACAGTTTAAAAACTATAAATATAATGATTGTCCAGTGGAGTGAAAAGAAGAGATTTTGAGGGAATATTATGTTCTTTCTTATTATTTTCTGAGGTATCATCTGCATCACTGATGGACAATTATGATTACTTGTTTTTTAGCATTGGAAATAGATAACCTGTTTATGGAGAAAAAAGAAAAACAAAAGTGAGATCAAATGAAGCAACTTTGTTGCAATTTAATTGGGTAAATTCGAGTGCCTTTCGTCTAGCATTATTAGTTTATCACACTAGATCAAACAATCCTCTCTGCCATGAAAACAAGATACAGCGGTGTTTTCCTTGCAAAACAGAAGATATAGAAAAATGATAAAAGTAAAATAATGCTCCGTTGGAATTTTTATCCCCTAGATAATGACGTGGAGCTTAAATGGCTTAAAATACCTCATTTATGGAATAAAGATTGAAAGTATCCCTTTTTGGGAATAAAGATTTCAGTGAACCTTTTTACCGGAAAAAACTCACAATCTTACAACAAAAAAGTTTCAATTATAATCAGATAACTTCCGCGTGTGTATATAATATATAAGACAATTATTTAATACACTATCAATGGAGTTTATTGATTTCACATGTGAAATTAGGATGATTATATATGTCATATTTTATTTATTTTTTATTTTTTTTAATATTTTTAAAGGACATATGTAATCATTTTAATCTTGCTCATGAAGTTTTTTTTTTTGAGTAGTACATTTTCACATTTCATGAACAAGCAACTATGAAAATCATATTATCACATTACTTAAACTAAGTAAACTAGTAAATAACTATAACAAACTAAACAAACTAGTAAATAACTAGACTAACTCAAGCTCACACTTGGTGAGACTCGAACCTAAGACCTTAAAGTCTCAGAGCTTCCACCTTACCATTAAGCTGAGGCTTCATTGGCAATCTTGCTTATGAAGTTAAAAAACTATATTGACGGTATATTGAATTTTTTTTGGTTCACACAATATATTAGATATTAATCCATATACATATATTTGTACATATATATATATATATATATATATATATATATATCACAGATTATATTAATGAAAAAATTAATAAACAAATCTATATAAAATTGAATTAAACTCGAATATGTATCGTAAAACTTAAATCCAAGAGCAGATAGTTTATTAAAATAATAAAAAACTATTTCTGATAAAATTGAAACATATTCAAAATCAATGACAATGATTCTCCAAATATATAGAAACAACAAGATTATGGTCAACCATATTTTGTAATACAAGATTTGAATTCTGATCGGCAAATCCCAATTTATTATACACATCAAAACAAGGGGAACATATTTGTCCTTTCATTGCGCGAGTGAAAGAAAAAGTTGAATGATAGAAGCTGTAGCACCCACAACATTAAGTGCGATTTTCAAAAAGGCTACAAAGCGTTCCTTTTTCTCGCCCTAAAAAAACAAAATCGTTAGATAAATTAGGGCCTAAATATTTCCTCGTTAATTGATATAATTTACCTTTTTTTCAATAAAATCTTGAGTAGGAGCTAAGATCTCTGCTTGGAACTCTTCCCATAATGAATTGCATCGCACAGGTGTAATCAGCGTATCCTTAGAAGAAACCTAGCACATTAGATTTTACATGAGAAATTATGAATATTAATCTATATACACAATCATCAAATACTGAAAAAATCATTTGAGTTAAATTATAAAATTATATTTTATTACATTATTTGGTGTCAATTAAATCTAATTTGGACGGATAACATTAACATGATTGATTGCGTAATATTAATTTCAGCATATGTGAATTCATTTAAATCGTTAATCACATCAGCACTTTCCATTTAGAATGGGTTCATTGACATCAATTAATAAGTTGAGAACTCAATTTGAGAGCTTATCTCTTCAACAAAGTAACCCTCCAATCCTACCTCCGGCCATGTGCTTGAGGTAAGAGTTTTTGAAGACGCACTTTTCTTCAGAAGAGAGGAGAAGAGCATTAGCTCAATTTTATCGGGTTTCTCATCTAATCGCAGGGCGGCCATTACAGACAAAAGCCTAAGAGACTGCAATAGAAAAATCAATATTTGAAGAGTTATTAGATTACTGTAACTTAAAAAGAATCCTTCCTAGCAAAACAATATTGAGAAACCTACCTCAGCGCGAGCCTTCCTTATAGATCTTTTTGTGCTTTTTTTTCTTTCGATCGAATCAATCAGGGTGGCTGCGAACCTGACACATATATGCTTTACGGGATTAAAAAGGAGCGATCATTTTATTGAATTATAGTAATGAATTGGCAAATTAAGTTTCCTACCTATTTGTCATTGGCTGCAGAACAATTTCAACCTTTTCTCTTGCTATTCTCTCCACCACATTTCTAGCGTAGTCCCTCAAATCTTGTATCATTCTGTTGTTTTTCTCTCCTTCTAACTCCAAATTAGAGATGCGAGCTGACATTTCCGATGTTGCATTTTCAGTTTCAGTTGTAAGAAGTTTTCTTATTTCAGCCCAGGTGTCTTGATTAGGACTTTCAAACAGGGACTCCACTGGTTTTGCTAGTGCTTCGTTAAGTCCTTCCTGAGTATCAGTAACATGATGTTAATATTTGCCAACAACCACTTGATGGAATGGTTAAGGAAGAGTTATTGCATATTTTAAGATTTGGATTCGAATCTAAACAATTTCATTTTCGTCCCCAATTATCAAAATTTTCTCTTATAACAAAAAAAACATGATGCATGTCAATGTTTAATTTTAAATGAAATACAAGCATATTGCATGGTAAAAGGGAATAGCTTTGGAGAAAATCACCTCATATCTAACTTTCCATTTTGCCAAAACTTCTTCACGAACCGATGATTTGGACGAATCAATATCTTGGAAAAGTTTTTCTCTGACTTCGGAAGAACCCCAATTAACATGTCTGATAGCAGCGTCTGAAAGAGGAAAAGATAGACTGTTAACGCAGATGCACAAGTTGAAAATAAAAACAAAACGTTGTTATTTTCAAGATCAAATTGATATTATTAGAGACTTTGGAGCCAACCAAGCATGAATACTTCCTTGTCCCATTTTCTCTTCAAGGAAGTTAGCAGTTAGAAGCCTTAAGAATCACCAATAACAAGCCTTGGAACATGCATGTTGGTCAATTTTAAGCTTTGACTATGTAGATGAGTTCTTTTGTTGTGGAGAGAAAACGTTGCAAACCAGTAAAGCAGGATGTGCCGGGAGGCGGCGGAGAGGAAGATTGGAGCAGACCCTGAAGAATGAGTGCAGCGGCAGGTAGTGGTAGAAGGTTGAGCAAGGCTGAGAACAAGGCTATGTAGAGGAAACAGTGTAGAGAAAATTTGAGAGAGAGTTTTTGGATTAGCTAATTTGCCAAAAGTCCTTTCAATAATAACAAGAACCTCTATATATAGGAGTAGAGAATGAGAGTTACATATCTTTTGTATTAATAATGTAATAATGAGAATTGGCAGTTACAATGAATTAATGCTTTGTCTAATGGAGTTACGTTTTGGGAGAATGCGTACTGAAAGAAATAGGGAAGACCACTCATATTTCAGAGAAAGGTTAAGAGAAGAACTCTTAACTACCTTCATATCTGATCCACCAAGCCAAACTCTCCGGAATGTCTCAATAGTGAAGTTAACTCAAGAACCCTGCCCTATTCCGAAGTTATCTTCACTTCTTCTTGAAAGTGCTGTTCTATAAATGAGTTTTTCTGAGAACAGGTTGTTCTGTAAAGAGTTGTTCTGAGCAGAGCTGTTCTGAGAAGAGCTATTCTGCGAATGAATTCTTCTAGAAGTAATGAGCTCTTCTGATAAGAGGTTGTTCTTGTGCAGAAGCTCTTCTGAAGAAGTTATTCTTGTGAAGTATTTATTCTAAGAAGAGGTTGTCTTTCACTATAGTATGAAATAAATATTAGTTTCCAAAATTAAGTATCTACATTTTGCCCCCTGCATGAGAATTCTTAGTATAAGAAATTATCATGCATTAGTACTAGAAAGGGTTTTTAGAAAAGTAATTTTTTTTTATTAAAACTTATTGTCTTGTATTGAAATTGTTTAAGTTAGACTTATTATTGCCCCCTGTATGAATTTTTAATGATGAATGAAATTTTCTTAGCCAAATAATTGTTTGGCATAAATTTTTTTTTAGCAAAATAATTTTTTGTTTTGCTGTACAGTTGCCTGATGGAATAGTTGCTTATGTTGTGTTGTTCCCTGCATAGAATATTTCTTTCCCTGCATAGAAATTTCTAAAGAAAAGAAATATTCTATGCATAGATTTAGAACAAATGAGAACAATTTAGAAGAAGTGTTTTTTTAGAATTTTGGAAATAAGTAAGAAAAGCATTTTTCTAAAATTTTTTGGTGCAAGTGAGAATAGCGTTTCTATAATATTTTGAGAATGAATAAAAAGAGTGTTTCTTGGGAATAAGTAAGAAGCGTTTTCCCAAAATTTTGGGAACAAGTGAGTGGAGTTTTGTTTTTTTTTTTTTAAATTTTTGGAATAAGAAAGAAGTGTTTTCCTGAAATTTTGAGAACAAGTAGAAGCTTTTTTCTAAAATTTTGGAATAGCTAGAGGCTTTTCTCAAAAATTTTGGGAACAGATAGGAATGTTTCCCTAAAATTTTGGGAATAGATAGGGAGCTTTTTCTTAAAATTTTGAAAATAGGTAAAAGCTTTTCTCTAAAATTTTGGGAACAGCTAAAAGCTTTTCCTTAAAATTTTAGGAACAGGCAAAAAGCTTTTCCTTAAAATTTTGAGAATAGGTAAAAGTTTTTCTCTAAAATTTTGGGAATAGCTAGAAGCTTTTCCCTAAAATTTTGGAAACAGGTTGTAGAGTGTTTCCCTAAAATTTTGGGAATAGGTAAGTGCGTTTCTCTAAAATTTTGGAACAGTTAAAAGCTTTTTCCTAAAATTTTGGGAACAGGTTGTAGAGTGTTTCCCTAAAATTTTGGGATTAGGTAAGAGCATTTCTCTAAAATTTTTGGAACAATTAAAAGCTTTTCCTTAAAATTTTGAGAATAGGTAAGAAGTTTTTCCTTAAAATTTTGGAAACAACTAGAAGTTTTTCTCAAAATTTTTGGGAACGGGTTTGATCCCCAGTGGAGTCGCCAAAATGTAGATGAGTTCTTTTTTTGTGGAGAGGAAACGTTGCAAACCAGTAGAGTGGGATGTGCTGGGAGGCAGTGGAGAGGAAGACTAGAGCAGACCCTGAGGAATGAGTGCAGCGGCAGGTGGTGGTAGAAGGTTGAGCAAGGCTGAGAACAAGGCTGTGTAGAGAAAACAGTGCAGAGAAAACAGTGCAGAGAGAATTTGAGAGAGAGTTTCTGGATTAGCTAATTTGCCAAAAGTCCTTTCAATAATAACAAGAACCCCTATATATAGGAGTAGAGAATGGGAGTTACATATCTTTGGTATTAATAATGTAATAATGAGAATTGACAGTGACAAAGCATTAATGGGAGTTACGTTTTGGGAGAATGTGTATTAAAAGAAATAGGGAAAAGCACTCATATTTCAGATAAAGGTTAAGAGAAGAACTCTTAACTACCTTTATATCTGATCCACCAAGCCAAACTCTCCGGGACATCCCAATAGTGAAGTTAACTCAAGAACCCTACCCTATTCCGAAGTTATCTTCACTTCTTGAAAGTGATGTTCTATAAATGAGTTATTCTGAGAACAGGTTGTTCTGTAAAGAGTTGTTCTGAGCAGAGCTGTTCTGAGAAAAGCTGTTCTGAGAAGAGCTATTCTACGAATGAATTCTTCTAGAAGTAATGAGCTCTTCTGATAAGAAGTTGTTCTTGTGCATAAGCTCTTCTGAAGAAGTTATTTTTGTGAAGTATTTATTTTAAGAAGAGGTTGTCTTTCACTATAGTATGAAATAAATATTAGTTTTCAAAATTAAGTATCTACATACTTCTTGGAATTTGAAGCTTTCCTCTGTATTAAAGAATAGTATATATTAGAAATTTGGCTGTGAGTGAAGCTTAAAAGATATTATTATACATTACCTGCACATGTTTGGTCAAACTTAAGCAATGCAGACTTGCTACATGATTCGGCTGAAGCTGCAAAGTCTTTTGATCCTTTGTTCAACATATCATCCACTAGTTCATCCTTAAAATTTTTCAATGCCTCGAAGCGTAAATGTTCCAACAACTTAAGGTAAGTAGGATGCACAAACTGCACAATTTAGGAGTCTCCGAATTAGACTTATGGAATTGGATATCTAAAAAATGGGTGAGTGGTAGAAACGGCTTAGTATTTAAATGCTAAAAGCTTGAACATTAACATCATATATAAACACTAATCCACTTCTTGAAACAAAATTAGTAATAGTACTTAGACTATCGTCCTTACATCCAAAGCTTTTGACTCCATTTGTTTTCGTTTTTCATTTCTGACATTTTCATCGAAGTAGAATGCCTCCTTGTCATATCTGTGCTAAAAGAATTCAATTGTGCAAGTAATATTAAGCCTCCATGAAAGGGAAAAAAATAAGAAAGAGAAGCTCTCAAAATATCAGTTTAAATTTATCAAATAAGTAACTTTTAGAATCAAATACGAGATACACAACTAGCAGCCAAAAAAAAAAGGACATACATAAAGTTAGATTTATTTGTGAGTTGAGTTATTTGTTTAAGTCCAAAGGCACTAAAATATGAAACTCGATATCGGACCTAGTTTTGGATTCATTGTTGAAAGCCCAAACTTAATCAGATCTAGTTCGATAATTATAATATTTTATAATTTTCTTTCATAACTAAGATAAGGAACTTGATATTTTTTTTGAGTAAAGTAACTTGATATTATTATTAAAACATGATGGTGTACTTTATAGATTTAATTGTTCTTCGAATATATATAAAATAAGAAAACTATTGAAAAAGTTCTTAATTAATACATTTTCTTAATTACTTTGTACTTTTATTTTGCAATTTAATTTGAACTTGTATTATTTTTTAGAATTTGATTTAGAATTTCATGCTCTTGAAATTTTTTGTAAAAATTTATTTGAATTTATTGTGTTCAGTATTAATCATGGTGTTATTTATGTTTTTAAAATTTTATTTTAAAGCTGAATACTCAAATATGCCTTTCATGTTTGCCACAAAATAGAAATAAGCTATCAATGTTTAATTGCATGGAAATCAGTTTATAACGTTTCAAAATAATAGAATTAAGTATATTTCGATTAAATTCTTTAATTTTCGTTACCCTTATACAGTAATAAAACTTAATTGCGTTAGAAGAAGTTAACGAATATATTTTTAATTATGTTATTTTGAAACATTTAAGATTATTTTTTATATAATTAAACGTTGATGATATAATTCTATTTTGTGGTAAAGGTGGATGACATGTTTGGATATTAAGTCCTAAAATAAAAAACAATTTTTTGGTAGACTTAGGCAAATCTTAATTTTATCATTGTAGGGAAAAATTGATTTGAATTAAAAAAAAAATAGGTCTGCAAAGTCAGACTAAGCGAAGCTTGAATCCGCCTACAATATTTTATTTAGGCTTGGTCTGAATTTAACTCGACCGATGAACACACTACACTTCTGAAAAAAGGCACTCTACTTTTCTTTATTAAATTTGCGTTTCAGTATAAATAATACTCCAATTTCTATCAATTAAAATGTAGCCTAAGCTAAGCGAGAGCAAAAAGAGAAACATAATGGATCGCATTGGTAAGAAACTTACTCCCCAAAACAGGTTTCTAAGATAGAGCTCAACTTGCTCCCATAGCTGCATACCGGCCACCCAGATTGAACAGCTTCTTCAAATTCTAACCAATCCTATACAAAATTTACTTCATCAATGGCCAATAAACAGTATTTAAATTGTATCCGTAAGAGCTACACACACACATATATATATATATATATATATATATATATATATATAACACACACACACACACACACACACACACACACACACACATATATATATATATATATATATATATATACGAAAACCTACGCTCAACCTACAAGCAATACATCTCTCCATAAAGAAAGATACATGCAAGAGTATACATATACCTTATTAGAGGATAACTGATGAAGCTTCTCATTGACAATCTCTTCACAACGAATTGTGGCAACCATTACCTAATAAACATGATCCATGAAGAACATTTACTCTTGTGAGAAACCAATAAATTATAAGTGGCATCGGAAATATGAATATAATGATGAATAAATTAAGAACCTTGTGAGAGGGAAGATCCAGATCCTTGTTCTCTTTTATACTTTTCCATATATGTTGTGCACTAACAGAAAATCCAGAGGCGGGAACAGCATCCTGTCTTTCACCAGCAATAGAATGGAGTAATCGCTGCCTTAATTGAGCAACCTGCTAAGGCAGAAGACTGTTAGGTCTATACTTAACCTCCAAATATTAACAAGAGAGATCATTACCTCTTCTTTGAACAGATCCTCATTTTGTTCGTAGCTTGATAAAGCAACAACCTCCACCTTCATGTCGAAGATCAAACGTAAAATGAAGCTCTAGCAATATGAAGCAGTAATACGATAAACAGAAAGAGGGATATCCTTAATTTTACTTACGTTAAAAAAATTACTGAAGGGAGTATCAATATGGCTTGCAGGTTTATGAACTGAATCCCATATCTGTAGCAATTTTGACCGAAATTGTGATAACCCCAATTTTCCTATATTCGATACAAACTACAATGTATAAATTTAAAAGAAAAAAATTAATTATGAAAAATACTTAATAAAGGGTCTGTTCGATATGGTTCAGAGAGGTACTCGGTGAGGGCCCTACCAGGACTTTTCTGTCCAGATCGAAATGAGACCCTAAAATTATAATATTTGAGGTGAAATGTGAATATATCAAAAATCTGCATCTCAAAATCACCTCGTTTGAGCGTGCTTTGGAAAACAAGAAACAAATTCAAAAATGAAATTCAAGAATGGTAAATTGATCATATTTAAATAATTTCATAATATTAATGGAGTAAATTAAGAAAAGAGAATAGAATTTAACTGTAGTATATTGTGATAATTAATAAAAAGAAAAATAAATTAAGTTTGAGAACCAATCGAATGGAAAACATATATATCTATAATAATTAATAGAATATATATTCATGATATATTGATATTATGTATAAATAAATAAGTAAACGAAAAAAAAAAAAAGAAGGAGAAATCGCAGCAAGCTTCTCGTGGAAGCTTGCTGCTGTATGATTTAAGGAGGTATGCTATGCAGACCCGATTAACACAGAAAAGGAAAAGAAAAGTAAAGAAAAGATAGGAAAATTTATTGGCTATCTAGGTGGTAAAATTTCATTGGCTTAAGTATTAATAAAATAGGACAAAATAAGACTAAAAAAAAAACTCAGTCAATTGTCATCAACAACCGACTCCCTCCCCTGATTTTTTTGGCTGCACCGACTTCCCTGTTATTGTTGCACGTTTCTGCTTCAATTCTTCCTTACAATCTTTCACGTTTGCTTGCCAAATCTCATCTTCTCTTCACCCAAGCATTCAATTTTCTTCACTAAACCTCTTCTCCACCTCAAGACCACCTTAGAAGCAGAAAAGGAGGGGTTGACGAGGAGGAAACAGCACTGGTTTGGACCCCTGAATATTTCGATTTGAGTAAGGTAAGGAAGAAGATTATGATCCCATGTAATCCTACTTACTGTATATGCTTGTATTAGGTGAATAGATGATGTTTGTGACCTTGGATTTAAGTAAAATGAATGGTAGTGATGTATGATTTGTTTGGTTAGGAGAGGAAATTAAAGAAATTATGTTGAATTTGATTTAAGATTGATTGAAATAAGTAGAACAAATTGATGAATGAAAGCTGTTTGGGGACATGGCTGAAGTGAAAACTTGCAAAACAGCAAGCGGCGTGAGCATGGATACCCACGGCCAAAACAGTGGTCGACGTTGGTGGTGAATTTTGATGAATTTAAATATGTTTGATTAAATACTTCAATGAATAAAAGGGGTTATGAAACTAGAACGGATTAGAGAATGAAAACTATAAGGATATGCTTAATGGAAGCTCACGGTTAAGGGTAAAATGCAGTGGCGTGAAAAGGGTGTTATGCAGCCATGTTGTGGGCTGAGTAGTGGCGATGGAATTTTATTTAATTGAAGTTGTTTGATAGAATTTTTGGATGAGTAAAATAAGTTCATGAAGTTAGAAATGATTAAAGAAAGAAAAACCATAAGAAGGTGGTGATTGAAGCTCACGGCCATGGCATGAAATTCATGGTGTTGAATGAAATTTTGATGTCAGTATAGTATAAGATGAGAGTACATAATGAATAAAGATTGTTAAAGTATTAAAATTGAACAAGGAATGGAAAATGATAAAAATAATGTTACATTAGGCCATTTGGCCATGGCGAAGAGAATGATGATATTGGGATAATATCATAATAAATGATAGTAGGAATGTTATATAAAAAGATAAATTGGGAAGTTAAATAGAAATAAGACTAATGTAATGTAAGGAGAAGAATAAATATTGGAGTGAAATATTATATATGTTAATTATGGAAATTAAATAAATAATTGTTGAGCTTTGCAAAAAAGGGAAAATAGAAATTTATAGAAATATTCACTATAGTTATATATGGGATTTTTAAATAGAAATTGAAATTATGGGTGACATGAAAATTGAGGAATGGAATTTATTTGAAATTATATTTTTGGTGTTTAGTAGGAAATAAAATAAATTAAATGTTGAGAATGATAAATAGAATATAGAATTGATTGAATATTTATTTGAATCATAATATGGAAGTTTGAATATAATTTAGAATTATTGTGCAGTATGAAGTATGAGAGATAAAGAGGCATAATCGGAGCTGTGGATTTTACACTGCATAGAAGTAGAGGTAAGGAATGGTATATGGAAGTAGTGTAGGAAATACTGTGCATGCATGTGGGAAATTTGGGTGATTTAGAAATTATATATCGAAATTTATAAAAAGGGGTTAGAATAGAAATTTACCAAAAGGTTACCGAAAATTATAGAAAATTTCCTTTAATTATTTACATGCTCATTATCTTAAATAAATAGTATTTTTATATAGTTTGAATATTTGAATATGTGAAATGATGATAATATGTTTTATTAGTTTTATGAGATTTATTTAGAATATATAAAGTGTTGATTTGTTTACATGAATAGAAATCGATTGAAATAGTTTACATGAAAATTGATTTAATGTGATTTTAAGATATATGAAAATGATTTTATAAGAGTGTTAGCTCCTTGTGGATTCATGCATACAGATTGATGATTAGGGCTGGGAGACCGTAGCTAAGTCCCCAGTACCTTCCCCTTTATCCGATCACAGTTGTCACTGACGAGTGTACACTGTAGATCTTCGACAATGGCCATTGTTACAGGTAGGAACGGCTTAGGGCTGGATGCCTGGCCCCACGTGGGTACGCCTAATCCTATACAGGTCCCTGTAGGGATATAGTTCGTGTATGGGTTCTTGGATGCTCACACTCTATTGTTTTACACAGTATATGAAATGATTGATTTACAGATAGATGACAGATTTGATTGAAATGATTTGAAAAGTGAACCGTGAAAGAATATATGAACAGTATACGAACAGTGATTGAATTAAAGATAGATTGATTTTAAATGATTTGAACAGTGAATATTTATATGAACAGTATATGTTTTAAAAGAGTTTTCAATAAATGTTTACATGCAACCATATGCATTATTTTGTTTATAAAATTTAAAGTTATGATTTTTACTGCATATAGTGGCATAGTACCACTCTTTTATATGCTTTTTCTTACTGGGCTTTCCCCAAAGCTCACCCCCCTTCTCACCATCCCAGATAGTTCATCCGTGCATGTGGTTACAGAAGTTACAAGGTAGTGGAAGAGATCACTAAAAGTGATATGTCAGGAGTACAGGTACATGTAAAAATTTATATTTATATTCAGACTAATAAATGCACAGCAGACATATTTGTAAGTGGAATGAAATCAGTGTAGTGTACAATCGAAAAAAAAATATATATAAATGATCTAGTGGGATGTAAATTTATATTGAATTGTTATAAATAGAATTATAAATATTATATCTTAGTTTTGCTATAGAATCGAACTTACATCGACACCGAATGCAAACCAATCGACATCGAATAATTGAATGAGAAAGATAGAAAAAAAAATTGATTCGGAATTTTATAATTTCGGATGTTACAGAAATGAATAGATAAAAATTCGAATGCGAGAGAAGGGAAGAGTGTAAGACCCGAATTTTATTATACTATATACCATATTTGTACATGAATGATTGTGGAAATAAATTGTTTTAGTGAGATTAAGGAATCATTTAATGTGAATTTCCATTTTTCATTGTATGTTATAATGTATATATGGTGTATAAAGAATAGATGGGATTTAATTTTATTTAAAGTGTGAAAACATTTAATGAAGTGTATGGCTGTCAGACGAATGGAGAAAAGAATGAAGGGAAAGCCAATAAACATTGGCTGACAGTGGCGTGGACTAGGAGTTAGCCAATCAATGTTGGCCGGCAGAGAAGTTGGCGAGAAGAAGAGAAAATTTAGTCAAAAAGGAAAGAAGAAACGGACTGCAACGGGAGGCCTTACCACCGTTCCTTTTGTCACCAATTTCTCTGGGTTTTAATTGCATGAAAGACGTGCAATGATGACATGAAACAGGATAAGAATAGGTTGCGAGTTTTAAGTGGATTTGAGGGGTTATATAAGGAGAATACCTGAGGAATTGCTACTCGCCCATCCTGTTTGCTACAAATTTTACTCTGTTTCTTCCGTTCCTTTCATAACCAAGGAGTTTTATCTTTCTATCAGTTAAACCTTTTCCTCACCATTGAAGAGCTAAGGAACAAGAGAAGTAAAGCTAAGAAAGCCAAGAAAGCACTCTGCTCTAAGAAGTGCAACTCAGTTGAGGTGAGCTTCCATATCTCTGTAGTTATTTTGATAGATAAGGGTATATTTCTATGTTTATAATCTGATAAACGTAGATATAACCTGGTTGTAGTTAAATACTGTGGGAATATATAAGAAATTAGATGGAAATGATTAAGAAAAACAATAGGCGAGTAAGGAGTATTCGCCCAAAGGGTGAGGCGAGTACAATGCAAGATATAACTAGGCGAGAACATGTTCGCCAATGGTTATGGGATAATATGGAATGTGGAAGTAAGGCGAGAACCAATGATCGCCAATGAGGCGAGTAGGAAATAGAGAACTCGCCAAAGTGTTGTTCAAGAGGACGAGATAGTCAAGGGCTATCCAATTCATGGGCGAGCCCAATTATGAATGAAAAGCCACGAGTGGCGAAATGAATTGATAAGCATGGCGAGTTGAGCTCCCATGTTAGACGAATTCCCATGAATAAGCCGCTAATGGACAGCGAGCTATGTTGGGCGAATGGCGAGCTGTTACCTCGCCAAAGTGCCACTATTATTAGGAAAATATAATCGTTTTGGAAAATATTCATAGTTTGAATAAATGCTTTTGCAGACGGGAATTAAGGAAGGCGGGCGAGAAGCAAGGCTGCATTAGGCGAGGTAAGGAAGTAGTAAGTGATGCAAATGCATGTCCTGTGGAGTAAAAATGTTAAGAAAATATTAGAACTTGTTTTATTTTCTGACATGCATTGGTTGATAAACTATTTTGGTTTCGGGCGAGCTACAAGCCGCCATATGTTGTTTTGTTGGGCGAACTGATTAAGGCGGGCGAGTATCTTTGTTCTAGGCAGAAACTCGGGCAAGCCAAGTGGCGAGCTCTCTTTTAAGAGAACTGGGCGAGTGCCCTTGTTTTAAAGAGAAATCCGGGTAAGCCATAGTTGGGCGAACCCTTTTTAATGTGTTTGGGCGGGCGACCCTTGTTTTAAATATAAGGCGGGCGAATCGCTATCAAAGAGACATGCTTCTGTTTTGAAAAGCTAAGTGGCGAGCGAATACTAATTCACCGTCTTGACGAGTTAGTCAGGGGCGAGCCGTGAAGGGCGAGCTGACTCTGGCGAACAGTTTTAAAGTGTAATTTCTAAACGAAAAATGAATTATTTTAAATATTTCAAAAATAAAATATGAAACCTTTTCGGGGCGAGTTTACTATTGGGCGAGTTGACCAATGGCGAGTTGAGTATTGGCAAGCTTACCATGGGCGAACTAGCCATGGGCGAGCCAGTCTAACCCGTACCTTCTCACACAGAAAATGTTGAAGTTACGGGCTGTTTTATTTTTTTATAAGACCTGTTGGAAATCAAATCATTTTATGGAAATGATACATAAGATAACTTGAATTTGAGACATTAGGCTATGAGTTCATGCATTATCACTCATATACTTTGCGTGACCCATCTAGGGCGATGGCTCGGGTCAAATAGACCAACGAGTGCACCCTAGGGCGTCACAGGGCTGATGGACCTGCCAAGTCTTCAGCGGTCTCGAGGTCACTTGGCAAGTGGACCCGAGGACCACCTATAGATTATGGCAATACATCTAGATGAGATAGCCGTGAGGGGCGATGGCCTACGGGTGCACCCCAAAAGCGGATGACTTGTGTTCTTTGCATGATTTAAATTGTTGCCTAGTCTCAATTAAATGATGATTTATGAAAGGATCTGGTGAATCCTGTTTCATGTTAACTATATTTATTGTTTCCTAATAAGTTTGATCGTTAGGGTAATTAAATGGTTTTGAGATTATAGCTTTTATTTTTATAAAGCAGCATACACCTTCCTTATTGAGCACATTGTCGCTCACTCCTTATTTTTACACTCCACATATAACTGATTTGAACTAAGAGACTTACCTTCCTGAGATTGGATATCGAAGGTATGTTGTATTCTTTTATGTATTCAGTAAAGTTGTACAGTACTACTTTAAATATAAGGGAATGTATATACATCTTAAGAAAATGATTTAGTTATTCTTATTAAAGTGATAGGAGTTGATAAGCATCACTAACAGCCCAACCGGTAGTAAGTGTAAGATATAAGTGAGTAACATGTTATATAGTGAAAATTGAGATGTTACAAAGAGAAGGGGACTAAAGGAGAGAGCAACTAAAACAAGGATAGGAATATATATAGGATATACCTTTTTAGCATCCCTCTTCAGGCTACGCTCCAAATAGAGTAAAGGGGTCTAGAGACGATGAGAACAAGAAACAGATTCACTAAGCAACTGTGTATCTCAACTCATTTTAAGTAGTATAAGATTGTATTCAAGGAAGAAACCCAGACCTTAGTTTTATCACGTAATACAAATAGCAGTGTTGTTTTCCGAGCACCGAATATATTCATCATAACCTGATCATCCAAAATAGCTATAGGACTATCAAGCACAATAAACATGCAAACACAAAGAAGAAGAATTTGTACAATAGATCAGTACCTGAAAAACTGTTCTTAGTAGAGGTTTGCTGGCAGCATGCTCCCGACCAACATCGTGACACCACCTGTATTATATTAACATCCAAGTCCAACACACATTCGTGATCGATAGGAACATGTCATCAGTCAGCATAAAAGAGCCACGCATGATAATGAAGAAAGTATTAACCGAGTATAACAAAGTAATAGGAAATATGTGATACGCTGAGAACTGTAAGTCTTGCAAGTTGCAACAAACTCTTGGAGGTGAGTTTCGTTTGTGCGTTAATTGCAAACTATTAAGGTGACTTTCCAAACCCAGGCAAGGAAATGGGAATGCACTCCCCCGTCCCTGTTGAAATCCCTATTAACAGCTAGCAATAATGCAGTTTTAAGTTCCTGCAAATCCTGAAACATGACCAGGACAATACTACTTTTCGAATGACAAATATTTCATCCACCAAGCCATTCCTGTTAGTTGGTAAAAATTCTTGGTGTCCACAGCTTAAGGCCTTAAGCTAAATACAAGGTTATCCAAGCCCCAATCTACTGCTAGGAATCCATCAAATCCATATATTACATATCAACTTCAAAGCGTCGATCTACTTAAAACATAAAAACTTACATGTTTATTATCACAGTATCAGCAACAGCCAAAGCGAATAAAGCACTTTGTTTCTCAAATGTAGTGTCATCCTGAAAATAACAAAAATTCCCAATTGTTTAACAGACCAAAATGATCAAGTAATTGGATTACTAATTAACTAATAGAAATTCTATATTTAATTAGTCAAGTACAAAATTGAGGTGTCCATTATCTTCAACAAGCAAAACATTTTTAACAAATTAAGCTAATTATTGTTACCTCGCCTCTTTCGCTCCCATCGGTACCCTCCAAATCCATGACAACTATGAAAGGCTTTATGTCAGCACACTTTTCCATCCAAATGCCTTGGGTGGTTTGATTCCTGCTTTAAAATTGTATCACTCCACGTATATACATATCACTCATATGAAAGCATATGTTGCTGGGTGGAGAATATAAATTAAAAGAGCAAATATTTCTTCCTTTTGAATGATACTGATGAAAGAACAAACCTTCCCTGGGATGCATCCATCTCTCTGAAATTTGTATGGAACATATGGTTTAAAAGGGTGCTTTTCCCTGTTAATAAAGTAGGATGATTTAGTGTTCAAGCTAGACACTTAATTATAAGCATGTATACAATATGCATGTTTAGAGATTTGAAAAGCTAAATACTTGATATTGATACTTAACTTTGAAAACTAATATTTTATCTCTTCAAGTTTCATATTATAGTGAAGGAAAGCCAGAACAAGTAACAAGGTTGTTTCATAGAACAACCTCTTCTTAGAATAACTCATTCATGGAACAACATCTTACAACAGTTCATTCACAAAACAACCTCTTATCAGAACAACTCATTACAGAACAATGTTATTCTAAAAGAGGTCTTTCATAGAACAAGCTCTTCTCAGATTAGCTCATTCATCAAAACTACATCGTCTTATAACAGCTCATTCGCAAAACAATCTCTTCTTAAGAGAGTTCCTTACCTTTACTAAAAAGAGTTCATTCACAAAATAGCACTTTCACTAAATAGCACATTCACTAAAAAGAAGTGAAAATAACATTCGAATAGAGTAGGATTTTTGGACTAACTGCACTATTGGACTTATGGAAAGCTTGGCACTATAGATAAGATATAAAGATAGTTAAAGGGTCTTCTTTTAACCTTTCTATGAAGTATGAGTACTTTTCCCTCTTTTTTGTAAAATAGATAATGGACTCCTTTGTTTACTATTTACGATCTTCAAAAGAGTAACTCCTATTACACAAACATTAACTCTTTTATAGCTCTCAATTCTTATTATTATGCCTACTAATTATTATATTTTGTAACTCTTATTATTCAGACACCTATAATAGGAGTTCTCATCATTCTTGAAGATATTTTTTCTAATTCCCTTAAATTCTTTCTAAAACTCTTTCTCCTCTAACTCTCTCCTCAACTTTCTTTACTTCTCTACTTAGCTTTTTCAGCCTTACTTAGCTTTCTATTACCACCTATCGTTGCACTCAATACTTCAGGCCTGCTTCAATCTTTCTCTCACCATCTCTTAACACATCTTGTTTTACTGGTTTGTAACATATCCTCTTCATAACATAGAACTCATTTACATTTTTGGCAACTCCACTAGGGAGAAGCATTTGCATTGAGTAGAACGTCTTTATCCTTCACTTCACCGAAAACATGGAGAGTTCTACTAGAAAACAAAATGTCCAAGCCCTTACTTATATACAAGAATTAATGAAGATGATTCAAGCTTCCTTATAGAGGATGCAAAAGTTGGAAGAGACTATCTCTCAACTTAGATCCTCCAATGTCACAACATCTTAAGTTCAGCTTGTTAAAGTTGGGAATGAGAATGCTACTAATGCCAAAGAATAAAACTCTACAAATGCGCCTAGTCTTGGAGGTACTGAAAATCTTGGTGTGAACAACAGCCATGTTGTTGGTACTTTTATTGTAACTCTTCCCCCAACCATAAATTAAGGTTTTGTCACAAAAGAAGAACTTTAGAAATTGTTGGAAGAGAAAACCAAGTGTTTGAATTTTTAAGAGTTTGATCTCAAGTTGCCTTACCCTACTAGTGTGGTTGCTAAGTCATACCCTAAGGACTACACTAGTCCTAAGTTTGAGCAATTCAATGGTAAGATGGTGATGCTCATGAACATGTCATGAAATTTACGAAGACTCTTGGACTAGTTAGATTGGAGGATGATTAGAAGTTGAAAGAATTCTTCAAGTCTCTCATAGAAAAGGCATACACTTGGTATGTCAAACTCACTTCTGACTCTGTAGAATCTTGGAATCAAATGTGTAGGATGTTCAGAGAAAATTTTTTCTCTACCTAAGAGAATGCTACTCTCATTGAAATTTTTTCTCTATCTAAGAGAATGCTACTCTCATTAACTAGGGAAGAGAACCTCAAAATTCACGTGAATATGTCATGGAGTACATCCAACGCTTTAAGGAGAGAATGTTAGACACCCAAGACTCACATGATGAGAAGGAGCTAGTGAAAAATGCATCCATGGAATGTTTGATGAACATAGAGTTCACAAGAAAGTCTACTTGTTCTAACTTTTACTACTTTAGTTGAAGCTGTAAGAGGAACTACCAATACGATTCTTAGGCAAAAAGGAGATAATCGCTTCACTCGAAGGAATAATCCAATAGTGAATGCAATTCAAGGAGGAAGAAGAGAAAAAAGAGGACCTACTAGTATGCATGTTCAAAGAGATAATTTAAAAAGAAGACAAGATGATGATATTAACCCTTCACCATTCCTAGTTCCATTAGGTAGAGTGAAAGCACTTCTCCAAGAATGGATCAAAGATGGAAATATAATTCTACATATGTTTCATGACCACTAACAATAGAAGAAAAATCCAACCCAGGCTATGGTGATTATCATCCAACGATTGGTCACTCACTTGCTGAATGTTGGGATCTTCATAGAATTTTCCACAAAGAGTACAATCGAGGAAAGTAATAATTAGGAATAACTGATTTTAGAACAACCCATTCTCAGTTCATAAAAATTCCTGAGAACCAGACAAGGCAATTGTCCTTCAAATATACACACAACTGGTATGTTTGCTTCTTCTACTTCAAATTCATATCAAACATTGCAAATTTATGGAAAAAATATATGTTTTTTTATGAATTTAAAAAAACTATTCATCAAACAAGTCATTGTGTTAAATCTACTTTTATTGATTTTAAGTTCAGATAAATCATCTCCTTAATATATATTGGAGTTTGATCTCTTTATTTCTGAATTGAGAGCTCTTCTACCTAGTATGAAATTGAGATTCATTCATTGGCCACAACAATATCCCTTATTTTTTGGCCACAACTTTATCTCTTATTTTTTGGCCACAGCTTCATCGCTTATTCATTGGCCACAACTTTATTATTTATACTTATAGCCATAGCTTTATCACTCATATATTGGCTACACTTTACTACTTGTAATCTAGCCACAAATTTATTGCTCATATTTTGGCCAAGAGCTATTATTTATACTTGCAACATATATTAACCATGGCTAGAGCACATTTACTAGTTCCCAAATTCAAATTTGAGCAAATTGGAGTAATTTTTGGGCTAGATCAGATTTAGGAGATTAGTTTTTGTTTTCTCAAGCTCTACTTTTAAGTATTAAAAGAAGTAAGAAGAAAATCTCAAATTAAACACACCGCTGCTTTGGGCTCCCATTATGGAGACAACAGCATAAGAGAGACCGCACTTAGATAACTCAGTTTTCTGCATGAATTCCTCTAGTCTGGCCACGTTGAAATCTCCTTCTTTGTTGATCAACTGAATGGGGCAATACTCGTTTTCCATCTAGAAAATCAAGAAAATTCGACCAAAAAAGGAGGGATCTTCCGGAACAAGTAGAAAACATTAAAAACGAACAAGCAAACAAATTAAATTAGATTTTTCCATATATATCGAAATAATTGCTCAACCAAATTATCAGCATAAAAATACTTCACTAAGGCTTCATTCGGTACAGGGTGCAGTGCGGTGAGGATTCCATTCGCCCCACAACGGCACTGGCACTTGAAGTTTGGCCCCAACTGGAATAAGTTCGGCCGGTGAGGAGAAAATGAATCTCCACCACACCAAGCACCCCCGATCGCCAAACGGAGCCAAAGCATAATTATATCAAAGCATGCAAACTTGACGTCAAAACATGGAACAAACATGTTCTACCTTATACTTCTTTGTGTAATTTGAAAAGCCTCTTTGTTTGGTACCGGCGTATGAAAGCAAGAAAGCCTAAACCATAGATGCCTTTATATCTAATTTTCAGATTAATTTGTCGATAGCATACCTTAATTAATTAGAATACGGGAAACTTCCCCTCGATTTCCTATAATTTATTTATTATTAAAAACATTAATCATGTTCTAGATTCTCAACATATGATAGCAAAATTTAACGACTATGATTTTATTTAAACAAAATGGACATTTTAGCTGAATAATTATATTTTTAATTTCTTTTGCCGATATAATAATCAAAAGGAAACATAGAATTCATCAACTGAAAAGGAAACAATTGAAAAGGATATATATACTATTCAATTATTTGCGTAACTTGCTTCACTAAAAATCATCATTGACTTCGATTTACTTTTTCATTTTTGTTTATCCACTAAATAAACTTAATCATCCTATTTTTTAAATTTTGTTCTGTTATCCTAAGTTCCTAACTAATTAATGGTATAATGGTAAAACAATATAATTTATTTTTTTTATTTTCTCATTTTTCAACTGTACCAAAAAAAATTGATGGAAAGTAATTATATTTTCTTTCATCTTTTCTATTTTTTCTACTAAGCACGTCAATAGGAAGAAAAAATATGTTTTCTATTTTTTTCATTTTTCTTTTCTTTGAATTTTATATCTTTTCATTTTTCGTTTCACTTTACTAAATAAAGCCTTTATCACTCATCTCTCTTGGGCATTCATCAACTCTTCATTTTCTTTAACTTACTGAATAATCTGAATTTTTTTTCTTATAAATATATCATATATAGTTATTACCAGATTACAAGCTCAGACACGCCTTGAATGGCTATGATTCGCTCCAAAATTACCTCATCTCAAATGGAAGAAGTAGAGTTCATCAACACAATACAAAAATCCGTATGCAGTTTTTGACAAGGTGTTTATCTCAAAACATGTCAAGAACTTGCTTGGGGGGTCAAAGTATCGGTTTTAAGCCATGGTCTGGGAGGGAGAGAGATAATTAAAGAAGTGAGAGAGGAAAGGGACAGAAAAAAAAAACTAAAATTTTTATTAATTAATCAATGTTTTAATTGTTAGGTTTATTTTTAAGAATTAATTAGGATTAATTTTGTTTTTTTATTAATTAATTAATTATTAATTAGTTATTATTATGGGTAGCTATGGCATCGAAAGTTCAGAGCTTTGATGTTGTTTGTGTTGTGATCAAGTCTATAATCTTGATTTTGACAAGTTATTTTTTTGAGTAGTACATTTTCATTAGAAGTTACAATCAGCATATTACATTCCATGAACATGTAACTATGAAAATCACATTACTCAAATTAGGTAAACTAGTAAATAACTATAACAACTAAACAAACTAGTAAATAACTAGACTAACTCAAGCTCACACTTGATAAAACTCGAATATGAGACCTTAAAATCTTAGGTCCTCCTCCTTGTCATTAAGCCAAGGCCTCCTTGGCTGATTTTGACAAAGTTGTTGTGTCTAAACAAGGACTTGCCTAGAGGAAAAGACAAAGTAATGGTTTTAAGGCATGTTTTGGGAGAGAGAGGCGAAATAGACAAAAATAATTATTATTTATTAAATAGATCCAATAAAGCTGGAGGTGGTTATGTACCACACCGGTCTGACTCAGGCCAGGCCAAATTGGTTAGGGCCAATAAAATATGTGAACCGATTTGATCCAGTTTACAATTAGGCCGAGCTGGGCCAGGTTAGGTAGTTAATTATCTTGAAACGGCTCAGCTTGATAGTTCGGATTAGTGGTTACAGGGCTAAAGTGGGTTGGCCCATTTTTTTTTCAGTTTCTTTAATTTGTTTTTGAAATTTATTTACTTTATTTTAATCAAAATAAATATTAATATATTTTTATGATTTAATCTAATAAATTTATTTTTATAATAAATAAAGTTATTATAACTTATTTAACAAAGTAATTATAATAAAGATAAAATTATTATAATATTATCTAATAAATTTATTGTTATAATAAAATAATAAATAATGATATTATAATAAAGTTATTACACCTTTTTTAATAAAGTTATTAGTTTAAAAAATTATAATAATTTTAAAATTTTTAATTTCTTTAGATAATGTTAAATTTATTTATTACATTTGAAATATAATTAGACTTATCATTTATCATTTAAAATATAAGTAAACTTGTCATTTTGCATTTAAAATATTTATTCATTTATTTAGTATGTTTTTAAAATATTTATTCATTTTCTATTTTAAATATTTATTTATTTTCTAAACTTATAAGTTATAACATTAATTTATTTGGTATTTAACAATAATAATAAATGAAAATAATAAAGGAGACAAAGGAGAGAGAGTAGAAGATCGAAAATTTTTACGTGGAAAACCCGTTCAAAAACCAAAAAGGTAAAAGCCACGAGATCTAGTCCATAAAAAAATTTACTATGACTGAATTTAATTACAATTTTACATACAATTTACAAAGAAAAAACATTATATTATTTCTTATTTCTCATAATTTATACGGATTGTCTTAGAAATTTTTTTCTTCTCCTCCGAAATATTGCGAACTCATTGGTTATTCAAAGTTCATTATTATGAGATTCAGCTTCAAGCTAATCTTTAAGGCATATTAGCATGCATAATGAATCTAAATTAGGACTGGTTTGATGGTCTCGAATGATTCTTCCCCATGTCGAAAATGAGGATGCTAAAGCAATGGATGATACTTATATTGCAAAAACATATCGGGTCATAGAAGCTAAAATTGAAAATTGTCTTTGATTTTCTTTCCACCATTGGAGAATATCAAAGTTATCACCTATTTGAAAATCTTGACTTAAGAAAATTCCTATCTCATTTAAGCTACAACTTTGTCGAGTTGTTGATCTGGATCTATCGGCTTTTTCTTTTAGCTTCATTCTCTTCTTTGTCGCTTCCTTAATTGCGTTCAAAATACATTTTCCTTTGTTGCCGCAACCACCCTTGATTTCTTTGTTCAATTCTTCTTGTCATCGGTTGAATTGCTCCCTCTCACCTTCATAAAAATTAAATAATTCTCGAAAATAATTGTTAATTGAGGACTTTTGGTCCTCAATAGAATCAAGTCTAAGAAAATATTTATAACAATAAAAAAATCTCTATATTTACCTCACCTTGACTAGAATCTAATAAAGTTGCAATACAATGAATAGGAGGAATTATTTCCTAACTCTTTATATTTTTCCTCCATGTCATTTATAAAAGAAGATAAAGTTTCAAGATGCCTAAAATTTAAAAATTTATCAAACATTGTAAAAACAATAGGAACAAAATAGGATGTAATTGGATAATATTGATTTGAAAATCTTTTGGTTTCATCTTTACAAGTAGATAATAAATCAACACAACATTCAATAAAAATTCAATCTTCATCATAAATTGCTAAAATTGGACTATTTGCATAATTGTTGTAAAAATGAGTAACAAGATATTTATAAGGTAAAATAGAAGCAAGCAAATGATGGAGTAAGTTCCATCTTGTTTTCATAGGAATTGGGAATGCTTTAACATCTATATTTTTACTTGACAAATTTGCTTCCATTCTATTCAATCTTCATCATAAATTGCTAAAACCAGGCTATTTTCATAATTGTTGTAAAAATGAGTAACAATATCTTTATAAGGTAAAATAGAAGCAAGCAGACGATGGAGTAAGTTCCATCTTGTTTCATAGGAAGTGGGAATGCTTTAACATGTATATTATTTACTTGACAAATTTGCTTCCATTCTGCTTGTGATTTGGGCTGCAGAGCCATTTTACCAAAATTTTTAATTTTATCAATTGGACCTGTGCCACTGCCACTAGCATTAAAGCCATTTTGAACACATAAATTTATAATATGATATACACATCTAACATGAAAAAAACACCTTGCATAATTGGGTTTAAAGCTTTTAATTTACCTAGAAATAGCTACCGTATCACTCGAAGCATTATCTAGAGTGATAGCAAAAACATTGTTTTCAATTCCATACAATTTACACACATAGTAATATATTTATTAATAGTATATGCATTATGCGATTTTTTCTATTGCATCTAAGGATAAAGTGCGTTTCTATATATACCAATCTTTATCTACCCACTAACAAGTTATTACAAGAAAACTCATATAATCAATACCAGTCCAAATATCACGAGTTAAACTAACCTTAGATGAAATATTACTATGTTTATGAATTAAAGCTTGCCTATATTTTTTAAACATATCCATGCAGTCTTTTTTCAATGTATGTCTAAAAACGAATTTATATGCAGGTTGTTAATATTGATAAACAAATTCTAGATATCTTACTTTTTCACATATTGTGAATGTTGTTCAGTCTTAATTACAAATCTAACTAAACCATGCCTAACTTTAACATTGTCAAAAGTAAATTTTTTTTCCACCATCATGTACGTTAATTTGATATTATTTACCTTCCCTAATCTTTCCTTGTACCAAATTTGGATTGAATTTATATGCATCAATTAAATGTCTTTTACACGTACTTGTCCCCCACCACTTTCACTAAAGCTATAAGCATAGACCATTTTACATATGTTACAAATAGCAGAATATTTGTCTGTACGTTCTTTTTGTACAATGTCGAAATACTCTCATATCTTATCCTTTTTAGCGCGATTACTCTTCGTCTTCGATTTTGATGTTGTAGCGGTAGTGGTTGCAGCTGATGATTGTGTTTGACCACCATGATAATGTATTGGTGGTGTCGAAGGAAGCTCTTATTTTGAATGAATATTGAGTTTGAATTCATTGAAAGATTAATCATCTAAATTGGAGATTTGAGTAGAACCGAAAGGTCGAGAAATAGAACATGAACAACGAAAACAATCTGAACTTTTTTATTTTTTTAAATAAATATATTTAGAACTTTTAAAGTAATAAAGGGAAGAATATATATTGGAAGGAAATAAATATATACTGGAATTTGGAAATTGGAACTAAGATTTGTAAAATTGCAAAAAGGAAATGAAATTGGAGAAAATTAAATTTATGCTTAGAGAATAAAAGAGAACAATGTAAGTAGATTTTGAATTTTACAGAGAAAAAGAATAATATTAGGAATTTAGATTCAGAAAATTGGAGAGAATTTGAGTTTTACTTCATACCCATATATTGTTGAAGTCTGATATTGTTGCGGTATGATAGTTTTACAGTTGCAGCATAAGAGGCTTGGTTGTCTTTGGTTCAATATAAATAATAAGGTGTTGCTTACTACAATTGATTGATTAATTACTTCATTCTTAAAATTATACATATAGCTTTCATTAATATTTGTAGTTTATATTAACTAAATAATCTTTATAAATGTAATATGTTTTGATCTTTCAAAGATGCAGGAAAATTCTACTTCGAAATCAAAAGAAGCTTAAATTTAATGTCAGATTTTTTTTATTATAGTATGAATTTGAAATTATTTTTATACTAAATAAAATATGAGTAAGAATTGATGCTCTTATGCTACAGGAACACCATTGCTACTATTGGAAAGGTTCAATTTGTTTTTATCTTAAGAATTTTTCTCTTGTTATTAGATCTATGGCATCTATGTTGGCTTGGCATAACAATGTCTTTGCTAAAATATTGCATTGGTCTATTGAAACAAATTGTTTCCCATATATCCCCTTAGGCTTCTTACTGTTTGCCCCTTAACACTACAAAAAATGATGCTTTTACCGGCATTTTTGTTATGGCAGTTATAAAAAGTGACGGTATTTGCATGTTTTTAATGGCATATAACATAGAGCCGATAATTGTATAATCTTCAATGGCACTTTCAATTAAAGCCTTCCTTCCAGCAATAAAATTTGATTTATAAATCAAATGAATAGTACAGGCCCAATTCACACGGGTAGGGTTTTTTTAGCACATTCTACTAAGAATTGCTCCATCGCTCTTCAGCTTGTAGCTTTATCTATCTTCAGCTCTACCACTTCGCCGCTCTTCAACTCTACCGCTTCGCCGCTCTACCGCTTCACCACCCCACCACTCTTTAACTATTCTCCTATTCTCTTCTCATTGTCGATCTGACTTTCTTTTTTTTTTAATTTTGGTTTCATACTCCTTTGTTCCCCTCTCGAGCAATAACTAGATTCTCTTTTCATCTCCTAGTCTCTTCTAATGTCGATCTAATGGTTCCTTCCTCTTCTCGTTGCCATTAGCTCTCATACTCACCTCTGCTCTCAAACGATCGTCGCTCTCAACTTCACCGTTCTAAATATCAAGGAATATTAGTATGTATTTGCTTGTTTTTTCAATCTTTTGTGTCTCAGGTTAAGAGAATATTTATTTATCTTTTTCCTCTTAATTGGGAGATTTTATGGTGATAATTATTAGTTATTGGTTAATTTGTGTTTGGTTTGGGGATTAAGAGCTGTAAATGTTGTTCAAGCAAAAACGGAGGAGTTCACCGCGAAGGTTTTTTTGGGGAATTTTTATTTCTTTTTTTATTGTTCTTATTGAAAGTGATTCATGTCGGATGCTTATATTCTGGGATTTTCAGGCATTATTCAATATTTCTAATCTTAGGATAGACCTTTGAGGTGTCTTGACTCTTAAGGGGTGCTTTCATTTATAACATCATTGACATTTATGGTACTGATGTTTACTCATCTTGATTCTTCATTAAATAAACATGATATGCAATGGGCATACAAATTAAACAATATTTTCTTGAATAAAAATAGTAGTATGATTGCTTCATACAGTTTGTTTAATATGTGGTTGAATTTGATGCTTGCTTGACTCATTTGAGTGTCTTCTTCACATAAATGCTTTATCCATTTTCACCATTGCAAAAGCATCAAGAATTCAATTTTACTAGGAAATTGTTCTTAATTGTTTCAAACATGGCATAGACGCACAGACCCAAAATACACATCAACATAACATGTATGCACATATGGTCATGAACAAGTAATCTAAACCTTTTAATTTGTTGCTGGGACCTGCCTAGGAAATAGTATTATTGACTCCACATGTCATGCATGTATGTGACTCATTTCTTGTAATTGCATTTTTGTCTTACAAAATGAAGAATCCTCTGTTTAGTAGTTTGAACTAAAGTTTTACTTTAATGACTTCATACTTCCTTGATAGTTCTGTCAAATATTTATATTTTTAAACATGCTTCATTTGCTTAGGGGTTTCTTTCATGGATACTCAATAATTACTATTCTCATGATCCTTAACCATGCACTTAGGTATTTCATTCTCCTTTATAGCTTAATCAAGTTTGCTAGTAACTAGTTCTGACTCCATTTTTTTAGATGCCTTTTTGTTTCTACTAAAAGGTTGAACGATTCATACGCAAAAAAGAAAGCTCTGCCTTGAACCTCCATGGAAAGTTCTTTTTACTTGTTGCGTTCACCATTAATTTACTTTCTTGTGCTTTTGCTGCTAATTAGTATTTACTGTTCTACATTTTGTGAAACTCTTGGTTATTATTCCAATGCCTAAGACTGTTTTAATTTTTGCATTAAACTTTCATTAGAATTATGATATTATTTGTTAAGGTATATTTAAATTGTAAATGATTTATTATTGAAAATATTTTCTGAAGGAATATGTAATTCTTCAATTCACACAATGAGTATGTACAGGGACTTAAATAGAGGTTTTTGAAGATCCTACAATTTTAGGAAACTAAAAACATAGAATCCCATATAATAGGGAGACTAAAACAGGAAACAAATCAGGAAAAATAACACTACTCAAATAAATAAGGAAACAGAATAATTCTAAATCTTCAAATATTTCAACACTCCCCCTCAAGCTGGGCTGAAGATATCAATCATGCCAAGCTTGGAGTTTAATGAATCAAAGACCCTTCTTGGTAAGGCTTTGGTGAGAATATCAGCAACTTGGAGACTTGTAGGTGTGTACTGCACTTCTATGATTCTTGATTCAATCTTCTCTTTAATGAAGTGTCGATCAATCTCAACATGTTTCATCCTGTCGTGATGTACAGGATTCTTTGCAATGCTTATGGTGGATTGATTATCACAGTATATCTTCATAGGTTCTTCACTAGTGATGTGAAGTTCACTAAGAAGCCTTCTTAACCATATCCCTTCACAAATACCATGAGCCATTGCTCGAAATTCAGCCTCTGTGCTGCTTCTAGATACTACACTTTGCTTCTTGCTCCTCCAAGTAACTAGGTTACCCCAAACATAAGTACAATATCCAAAAGTAGATCTCCGATCACTAATAGAGCCTGCCCAATCTGCATCACAGAATACTTCAACTTCTCTTAATGGAGATCTTTTAAAGAACAATCCCTTGCCTGGAGAGAACTTGAGGTATTTGAGGATTCGGTACACTGCTTCCATGTGTTCTTCATTTGGCTTGTTCATGAATTGACTAACCACACTAACAGCAAACCCAATATCTGGTCGAGTATGGGACAAGTATATAAGTTTACCAACTAACCTTTGGTACCTTTCTTTATCGACCGGTCCACAATCTTTCTTTGCTCCAAGTTTGGTTGAAGAATCCATTGGAGTCTCTGCAGGTTTGCTTCCAAGCATTCCAGTTTCCTCAAGAAGATCTAGGACATATTTCCGTTGTGAGACTGAAATGCCTTTCTTTGATCTAGCCACTTCCATACCCAGGAAGTATCTAAGGTTCCCAAGATCCTTGATCTCAAACTCTTTAGCCAGCCATTGTTTGAGACTAGTCATTTCTTCAAAATCATTTCCAGTCACAATAATGTCGTCAACATAAACAATAAGAATGGCAATTTTATCCTGAGGAGAATGCTTCACAAATAGAGTGTGGTCAGCTTGACATTGATAATAACCATACCTCTGGACTGCCTTCGTGAACCGATCAAACCAGGCCCGTGGGGATTGCTTGAGTCCGTATAGTGACTTCTTCAATCTACACACTTTATTGCCTGAAGTCATATTTTCAAATCCTGGAGGAATCACCATGTACACCTCTTCTTCAAGATCACCATTCAGAAAGGCATTTTTGACATCTAGCTGATATAATGGCCAATCAAGGTTAGCAGAGAGTGACAATAAAACCCGAACAGTGTTTAGTTTTGCAACAGGGGCAAATGTCTCTTGGTAATCAATCCCATATGACTGAGTAAAGCCTCTTGCAACTAGCCGAGCTTTGTACCTGTCTATGCTCCCATCTTCCTTGTATTTTATGGTAAAGATCCATTTACATCCCACTGGATTCTTTCCACTTGGAAGACTTGTCAACTCCCATGTTCCATTCTTTTGAAGTGCACGAATTTCTTCCCATACCACTTTCTTCCAATTTGGGCTTTTTAGGGCTTCATGTACATCTTTTGGAATCTGCACATTATCAAGATTGGAAACAAATGCACGGAAGGTAGGGGACAATCCCTTGTAAGAGATGTAATTGTGCAAAGGATGTTTAGTGCATGATCTCACACCCTTCCTCAAGGCTATAGGTTGATCCAAATCATCGATAGAAACATCACCATGTAGAAATTCAGTTTCAATGTTACCTAACTGGGCATTGAATTTGGGTTTGATTCTTGGGTCTGCTGTAGAGGTGCACTTGTTTCTATCTCTCCATGGCCAGCTTTTCTCCTTGAGTAGACACGAAGTTCCTTTGGATTAGCTGATTGTTGGATCTCAGATTGTGGTAGAATTTCTGGGTTAGGCTTCTCAAATTGTGGCAGATTTTGTCCTTCAGATTGTGATGTAATTTCTTGGCTTGGATTTAGGATCTCTGGACTGATTGGATTTAGGGTTTCTGGACTGATTGGATTATTATCAGGAGATAAATTTAGTGTGGTTCTTGTGTTTTCAACATCCCAAAGATGACATTCCCTCCTAAATTCACTCTCCCCCTGAATGGCAGATTTGGAATAAAATGGTTTTTGTTCAAAGAAGGTGACATCCATGCTAAAATAAAATTTTTGGGTGATTGGAGAGTAGGATTTGTATCCTTTTTGATTCAGAGAGTATCCTAGGAAGATGCATTTGATGGCTCTAAGATCTAATTTGCCTTGGGAATGTTGATGCACATGAACAAAAGATGTACACCCAAACACTTTGAAAGGAAGAGAATGTATTACCCTTGTGTGAGGATAATTTTAGAGAAGGACATTGCAAGGTGTCTGGAACTTAAGGGTTCTTGAGGGCATTCTGTTAATAAGGTATGCTGCTGTGAGTATTGCTTCCCTCCAGAAGTGTTTTGGAACATTTGAGGTGAATATGAGTGATCGAGCAACATCAAGCAGGTGTCTGTTTTTCCTTTCTGCTATGCCATTCTGTTGGGGTGTGTCAACACAAGAACTTTGATGAATTATCCCCTAATTTGATAAAAAATCACCAAGAATAGAATTGAAATACTCTTTTGCATTGTCAGTCCTTAAGATTTGGATTTTGGTTTGGAATTGGGTCTGGATCATGTTGTTGAAGTTTTGAAAAATTTTACAAGCTTCTAATTTTTCTTTCATTAGGAACACCCAAGTGAGTCTAGTATGGTCATCAATAAATGTTATGAACCAACGTGAACCTGTAATATTTTTTCTTCTAGAAGGACCCCAAATGTCACTATGTACCATAGAGAAAGGATGAGAACTTTTGTATGGTTGATTGGGGTATGAATTTCGAACATGCTTTGAAAACTGACAAACTTCACATTGGAACATACTTGGATTTTTATTAATAAACAAAGAAGGAAAAAGTTTCTGGAGATAAATAAAATTAGGGTGTCCTAACCTATAGTGCCATAACATAATAGCACTTTCATTGTTGATGAAGAAGAAAAAGAACATGGAATAGACTGACTTGAAGTGGTAAAACAATCAGCTTTGTGAACTTGTCCCTTGGGAGAATTGTCTGGTTGAATGAGATAGATACCTGAACACATCCTAGCATTGCCAATTATCTTCCCTGAATCCAAGTCCCGAAAGAAACACATAGATTTGTCAAATTTGACATGACACTTCAAATCTTTGGTCAATTTGCTAACTGATAATAAGTTGCAATTGAGATTAGGAACTAATAAAACTGAATCAATAGTCAAGTCCTTTGTGACCACCACAGAACCGATTCCAACCACCTTTGAAACTGATCCATCTGCAATCTTTACTGTCCAGTTCTCATGACAAGGTTTAAATGTAGTGAAAAGTGTGGGATTACCCGTCATATGGTCTGAAGCTCCTGAGTCAACAATCCATGGACTTGATTCCTGTTTCTTTGCATTGAAAGCACTTAAGAAATTACCTTTGTGCGACGACCATGCAGTTCCAATAGCTAGATTTATGGGGGCTGACTGGGGCTGACCGAATAATTTTTGCTGTAATTCCAGTTGTTTTTTGCTGAACAAAGATGGTTCAACAGAAGAACCCTGTGTTGGTTTGTTATTAGCTGAAACCATATTTCCTTTGCTTTCAGAAGTTCCGCCACTTGCTGTAGACATGACTACTGGGTGTTGAATGACTTGTTTTCTGGTATCCATTCCAGTGAGATTTTAAGATGAATTTCTGACAAAGATTTCAGGCTCTGATGCCATGAAATTATTTTATGAAGGAATATGTAATTCTTCAATTCACATAATGAGTATGTACAGGGACTTAAATAGAGGTTTTTGAAGATCCTACAATTTTAGGAAACTAAAAACATAGAATCCCATATAATAGGGAGACTAAAATAGGAAACAAATCAGGAAAAATAACACTACTCAAATAAATAAGGAAACAGAATAATTCTAAATCTTCAAATATTTCAACAATTATTTTATAGTAAGTTATGTTAGTGGAAATCTTGACTTCAGCCTTTGAGAACTTGCAGACAAGGAAATTAAAAGAGCTACATGAAAACAATTTAGGATGGGAATTGCAGCAGAAAAGTAGAGTTGATGGAATCTACTTTGAAGAGGATGATGAGGTTTGTAATTTTTTTTCATCTGCATAAACTTTAAACTCTCTCTTTCTCCCACCTCACCATTCCTTAACTTGTGAATATATAGGTTTTCCCTCTTTTTGTAAATAGTGATCTTACCTTATGATTTCAACTGGAGGTAATTGAAGAGAATAGGTTTGTAACTGAGACATTATTTCTGACAGTGAATTACATTGATCATTGTCTTTCCAACAGTTCAATTAACAGGCAATAGTTATGTTAACTGTTATGTTAACACATAATGCAAGGAGATATGTACACCTCAAGTGAAAGAGTTCTGTTATGTTACTGATAACATATACTGCAAGGATGAGGCAAAATCCAGTTTAGAGATTCATTTCCAATTTTCTTTTTTCTTTTCACCACAACCTACATAAACATATTTTTCCCTGCTTTGATTGTTGTAGATTTTGTATATGGAATCTGCTGTGTTGAAATACTTAAAAGTTTGAAATGACAGTCCCAACAGCAAAATTTTTTCTCAGTTAATGCCTCACTCTCTTATTCCATACAATGTGCAGTTTATAAAAGTTGGTAGATTATTGAAATGATTCATGAAAACTTCCAATCAATTTGTTCATGCTGCCCAAATGATCAATCAGGTATCTCTGTCATAGACTAGTGTTTTGACATTCATTTTTATGATTTTGCTGCACAAACTAGGTTTAGTTTATGTTATATTTGGATATCTTCATCCTTAGTTTCATAGTTTTGTAAGTTCAATGCCCTTTCTTTCATCTTCTCTTTTTTTATATTGCAGGTTTCAGATGAATTAAATTCATTAGGATCACTGCATGCAAATAACCAGTCTGCGGCTAGTTGGTGGTTCTTTCCTTGGAATGGGTTGGTTCTTTATTTGATTTTTAAGGATGTTATTAGTATTTTGATAACTTTTTGGTTTGTATGTACTTTGAATTGAACTTTTAACAAATGATGGTAGTTGGGAATTAGAAATTATTTGGATTTGCATTAAGAACAAATGATGAGATTTTTATGAATTTATAGATTGTTCATTTTTTTGGCATTATTAATCTTATTTTTTCTATTTTAACAATGTTAATTATAATCAAAGTCTTCAATTCTTTATCTTTGGATTGTGTATTGTTTATATGTTCAAAATATGTTAATGCTAATCAAAGTCTTGACGATCAAAATATCTGTTGCTTTGTTTTACATTTTTTTTATTTGTTTTGTAATCCAAAAATTTACTAAATGTAAATTGGTTATAAAAAAAGAGGAAACACAGTGATTTAAAATAAAGCTTAATAAATATAAAATTTAACATTTAAAATAAGATTTTTACAGACATTTTAAAGTGTTGATAAAATCTTTTAAATTTAAAATAAAATATAAAATTTCAAATAATTTTTATTGGCATTTAAAAGTGCAGATATAAACTTTTAAATTTAAAATAAAATTCAATAAATATAAAAGTATCAAATTTCAAATAAGATTTTTGTCGGCACTTTAAATTGTCGGTAAAAGTTTTTAAATTTAAAATAAAGCTCAATGAAATATAAAAATTTCAAATATAACTTTTTTCGGTACTTTAGAATGCTAGTAAAAGTTTTTTACTTTTAAAGGCATTTAAAAGTACCGGGAAAAGTCATGCCCTAATTTGTCATCTCTTTGCTGGCACTGGAGTACATCACCGTCGATAGAGCTTCACCGGCATTTACCTGGCTGGCGGTCAACCGATGGTAACGAATCGCCGGTAAGGGTTTTACCAGCAGTTCATTAGTTTTTTACTAGCACTTATAAGCCCATGTAAAAGTCAATTTTTTTGTAGTGTAACCTCCCTCCCGCAAGGCACAAGCCCAAGATCAGAATTTGGAAGCAATTAAGCAACTAGCTTGCTACCATATATCATCTCAAATATACTATTTAACTTAATTAGTTTTCTTAATTTTGCTTGGTTAACAGTTAGCGTCTAGCAGTAGCACTATAGCAATAGTACGATTACATATCAGCAACAACGTATAAAGGCTTTACAAATTTAGATAATACACATTTTAATTGAAGTATAGACAAAAAGTTTCATTTAATAACCATTAAAAAAATGACTTTGTTTTTGGAACAAGTATTTATAATTTATATAATGTGACTAACTTTACTATATTTTCATATAATCATATTATAAAAATTGTAGAAAAAATTGGCTTCTCCTTGAGCCACGTCACCTACATGGTTTATTACTTCTTTTTCCCCTTTTGCTTTCGCTTGCTTCTTTCTTTTCACGTGTCCTTATTAAATTTTTCTTTTTTTCTTGCTCTCTCACCAACTCTCGGCCACCGTCCGAGACCTTTTCGCTTCTTTTTTTTTTGGGTTACATCTTTTAGCTTCTTTTCAACCTCACTCTCTAATCCTCACTAATCCAAACATGTCCCACCTAAACTCCTCTCATCCATTTTCTTCCCAATCTCTTCTTCGCTTTCCCTACGCCACTGACATTTGAAACCCTGGAACTTTTACCGATTTCCATTGAGATGGTAAACAGGAAGTTGAGGGGTATGCGGAACTTCACGAATCCTGGAGTTGTGAGCCACAATGAGATCCTGGAGATGTACGAGACTTATATTGACCCCAAGTTTCAACGGGTTAACTTCAGATTGGATAACAAGCCAAGGTTGTAGTTGCCCCTCGAAGCAATAAAGAGTTGGATGCATCCAAGTTGAAGAATGAGTTTCCTGATCTGCTATCAATCGAGGAATCACTGATTAAGTATGTCTTTTAATCCAACAAGAGAGCTTGAGCCTATCAAACAGGTTTCACCCATAGAACCTTAATATTTACCTCTGCTTTGTTCTTCTGTTTAAAAAAATTCAAAATTTTTGGAAAAAAAAAACACCTATGTCTTTTGATGAGGCTTTCAATTTATGTTGAAAAAGTTCCCAATTTAATTTTTTTTGTTATATTTTTCTCCATATTGTGTTCCTATAGGATTTAAAATTATGTGGGTGATTGATTTTTCAGTAAAGTTAAGAGCTTTGGGTCTTTTATTTTTTTCTTAAATTGGAATTAGAAAAGGATTTTATTTTTTCTTTGGAACAATATGGTTGTTTTATCTGTCTTATATTGTAAATTAATTTTTAGTTCTTATCTTTGTTTTGTATTTTTAAACGTTCCTTTCTCTCAATTTTTTGTTTTATTGATTCTTACCCTAATTGTTGTTTTCGAAATCAGAATTCGTCAAATTCTACCGAGCTGTTGAAGAAGAAAAGGTCATGGTTTCTCAGATGTTGGTGGGCAGGATTAGACGGCTATTCAAAAAGGTAGCATCGATAACATTTACAAAAAATAATTAACATATTATTTAGTTTTTGTAAACCAATATATTAATTATAATTTTTTAGGTATTATTTTAATGATATTATTAATTATTTTCGTATTTTCAATAATTAATTCAATTTAAATTCACAAAAAACATTATTAATATATTAAAAATATAGATTAAAAATGTAATATGAGGGATTGAAATATTAAATCATATTGATAAAAAGAAAAGGCTAAGGCTAATAGGATTTATTATTATAGTATATGATGTCAATCTTTAAGATGTACACGTGCTTTCGCAAAAATATTTCATACATTTTAAATATTCTAAAAAAAAAGTATGTACTTTGAAAGCTAATAATAGCTTCTTAAGGTAAAAAATAAATTTTTGTATGCCAAATTCTAATTTCTAATTATTCACAAAAATTGTTGCTTTGCTCACCCTAGGAAGGGTAAGCACCGTAGAATTTCCCATCAAGCCTAGCTCCCACCATTGATCATATGAATAGCTTTGATATGAATTTGTAATGTACGACTCCTTTTTGTGGTGTAACATGTTTCTTTTTCATTACAGGAGCTGAAGTGATGTTTTTAATCTAGGGCATTTCTTTGTATGATTTGTACGGGTAAACTCTTCCATCAATTCATCTTTGGTTCTTCCTTGAAGAATGATCTTGAATTTTTCATTTACTAAATGCCTCTTATAATTAATTAGTGTTGCTTGCTTAGATTGCCTTCACTTTTATAGTGTATCATTTGGTAGAAGTACTTAAGTTTCAATGAAACATCCAATTATCCATCAACTAAATATTGAAAATGCAATGTTGTCTTTTTTAATAGAGGTTGGAGTGAACTGATAAAGTTTTTTTCCTTTGATTTTTGATCTGTGTTTTCCTTTGTTGTTACTGATTATAGTAAATTTTAGATTGATCTGGAATGCAATTTACATTATGTTGGCTCTTATAGGCTATACCGAGAGGGGGGGTGAATCGGTTTTTAACTAACCTTAAGCTCGTTTTTCGGTTTCTCTAAATTCTCTAGCCTATATTGATATTTTCTAAGTTCTCTAGGCTAGACAAGCATGCAATTCAAGTTCAATTAAATAAACACAATATAATTGCAATTAATTAAAGAGAGTAGGGAAAGAGAGATTTACACAATCGATTTATAGAGGTTCGGCAACCTTGCCTACGTCCTCTACCTTGAGACGCTCCCAAGGATTTTCTCCAAATCCACTATCTTGAATTTGTGATTACAATCCCTCTTTTCAAGGCTCAAGAGTAACCTCCCTCTTTTTCTAGGCTCAAGAGAAACCTCTCTCTTTTTCTTAGGCTAAAGAGTAACCTCCCTCTTTTTCAAGGCTTAAGAGAAACCTCCCCTTTTTACAAGGATTGAATTGGTTTTACAAATGAGTAATCAAAGAGAGCCTCTAGATAGGCAAGTGATTACAGAAATTAAGCACAAGGAAAAAGCCTATACAAGATTTGTGCTAAGCACTACAAGGAATAAGAGAATGATAGATGATGGAAACTTTGTAGCTCTTGATTTGTTGTTTGAGGCTTGTAGATTTGAGGAATATGAGATTTGAAGTTGCTGAGTGGTTCCTCTTGCTTTCTTTAGCTTCTAAGCCTCTATTTATAGTCCCTTGGATGTATTCTAGCCGTTGGGTGGAGCCAAAACTTGAATATGACCGTTGTCTCACAAAAACTAGCCGTTATAGCACTTTTTCGTCGCGACGGATCGATCCCATGCCCAAAGGGATCGATCCCTTTAGTCCAGAGTCTTAATTCTTGGCGTGAGGAACCTTGGAAGCCATTCTGCCAAAAAGGGATCGATCCCTTTGATCAGGGATCCATCCCTTTGATCAGGGGATCCATCCCTTCAGAAAAGGGATCCATCCCTTTGATCAGGGGATCCATCCCTTCAGAAAAGGGATCCATCCCTTTGATCAGGGGATCCATCCCTTACAATATTCATTTGTGTTTTCTAGGTCTTTAGGCATTAAAAACATTCTAAAACCAATTTTGAGTATTTTTAAATATGACATGATTTTGAAAACATGAATTTGAGTCCAAAAAATTTATCAAGTAATTTTCTCAAAATATATTCAATAATTTCATAAGAAAATTACTTAAACCAATAATTAAAAAATGTTTTCTAAATTGATTAAAGCCAATAAAGATATTCAATTAAATCATGGTTTTATATTTGATAAAAGCACTTAATATGGTTTATGAAAATCATAATTGATGAAGCAAATTTACAATATGAATCAAACATTTAAGATTACTTAAGTTTTTGTCATTTCAAAATATATACGTCAATTTAAAGCTAACAATCTCCCCCTTTTTGATATGACAAAACTTAAGGTAAACTTGCTTTGAAAATTCTTTAGAGAAATACTCCCCTCTCAAATAAAGTAGGATTTTATAAAGCTCCCCCTTAATATATGCATGGGTTTTGAAAAAGAATTTTCAAACTATTTTCCCATTATCTCTCCCCCTTAATATCTCTCCCTATATCTATCTCTCCCCCTTTTTGTCATAGCAAAAAGAAGGAAAAATAATAAAGAAAATATGCTCCCCCTAAAATCAGGGCTATGTGAGAAAAAAAATGCTCCATCCAACAAGAAACATGTTAGTACATGGGACTTATAGCACAAATAAGTAAGTCAATATTCTTAAAGAGTATGAAATATTTATGCAATGAATATGACTTATGATCCTATATCAATTGTTTATAAATAATTTTGATACCAATTGTTGATAAGTAATTTTGCAAGAAGATTCCAATTGGTAAGAAGTTAAGCACGCACCTAAGTATATCAATTGTTCTCTAAGGTCCAACTAAGGTGCATGGTAATACATCATGATTATGAGCTAAAATTAGATGACATATCATATGCATGAGCTCATAAATCATGTTCAAGCAAGAATGTTCATAGAATCAAGATATATAGCAATTAACTACAAATTCTAGCACACAAGAGTGTCATGCAAAAATAACCTAAGAGAATTCTTCTCTATTTGTCATTTCAATCTAAGGAGCATGAGAAGAGTTATCAATTTAAAGCTCATACCAATTGGCAATTTAGTTTTGGCTTACCAATTATTGAAAATATGGTTTCCAATGATACTAATTATTATTTCAATCTAAATACCAATTGTTACTAATGGTTTACTTAGTCATTTTGCATGAATCCAATGTTTGTGTGTAGTGTGATCATGTCAAGAAAATAATCATTCTAAATATGCAAGAACACAATCACACATCATCAATTATGCATATGGATTAATTAAGCATTAGCACACTATCATAAAATATTAATCCATATTCATATTCACAACATTATACCACATGGAAGATACAAAATGTCAAGATATTCAAGCAAACACATTTTCTTCCATAGTTTCAAGCACAAAAATCCTATGCTCATTTTCCAATTCAAGTCCTTAACCAATTATGAGCAAGGAAAGATTCAAAATTACCACTTTAATTAATTACAAGCCATATCCCTAGTTGTTATCATTATTTAACGTTCTAGAGGGTATATGCTATTTTAACTAAAATGGCTTTACCTAAGTGAATCAATATTATCAAGCTAAAATGTATTTTATCATCAAAATCCATAATCTATGAGTGAGATTAAGCACATAATATCATCAAGTAACTATTCTCATCTCATAGGCATGATTATTGATTCAACTTAAGTAAACATGCATGTTCAACATTAAAACAATCAAGATTCAATGGATGTATATCAATTATTGGTGTTGTCATTAAAGCTCAAGTTCCATAGTAATTTGGCTATGAAGAATTGATTTCATGGATGATAAATTTTCATGCATTTGAACATTTAGGATCCATTTATCATCACACATTGCAAGCCAAGGAAAATTATGACCTTATACCAATTGTTGAATTTACATTTGAAATCAATCCTTAAGGTCAAGTTTTAATTATTCTTCCACTAGATGTATAATTATCATGAAACCTAGTGTGGAGTAGTTGAGTCAAGCTAAGAAACATAATCCTAAAAGCATGCTTGACTAAGATGAACAAAAGATATGAAAAACACTCATTATGCACAAGTTCATTAAATTCTCAAATATATCCATAAATTCTTGAAATAAATCTCAAAATTATGTTTAAGCATTCATTGAAAATATATTTCAAGATTATTTCACGATTCATGAATGTTTTCAACAAGAAAAATGAATTTGCACTTGTGAGCTCAAGAAAAATTGATATTGATTGTTGAAAGTGATACCATTTGTTGGAAATGATTCAAATTGATGGAGTTGAGGCATGATATCAATGAAAAATGATTTTTCATACATTAAAGATCATTAAAAAGAAGTTAAAACAATGAATTTTAAGTTGAGAGGAGAGAAAATATCAAAACAATGAAAAGTTCTTCTCAATTTCGGATGAAAAGTGCAGAAAAGGCATAAATTGCCTAGAGGGATCGATCCTATGAGAAAAGGGATCGATCCCTAAACTCCAGAGTTCAATTTCCTGCATGTTTTTCCAAAGGGATCGATCATGTATGTAGAGGGATCGATCCCTCATCCTGGTTCTGCAGATTTTTGACAGAAAATCCAACTTGTGAGGTGCCAAAACTTCGTTTTTTGAGTATTTTAAGTCCAAGTAATGGTTTAAACATTTGTAAAACATGATTTTGGACTTGTATGAATGAAAATCATGATTGAAAAACCATTTTACAAAAGATTTTGCAATTTTGGTAGGATTTTCACCAATAAAAGCATTTTTGGCCTCAAAGGAGGTCATTTTGAGATTTAAGCATATTTTGACCAAACCAATACATTGAATTACATAAATATGTCAAAACAAACTTGTTCACATAGATTTTAAGCACATATAACATCAAATCATCATACTTGTGAACATTATGCCATGATTTCTAATATGCATGTTCTTCATTAAGGCTCATGACATGGAATTTTGCATATATGACATATTTGGCAATTTGAGGCAAGTAAATCTATTATCAACACATAGAAAACTTGCTCAAACTACAGAAATTCAATAATCATTTCAAAATCACAAAACATGCCTTTCATTCAATCATCAATATTTGTTCATCCAACATTCAAAAATCATTTATCATGCCTTTTTGATCAATCATTCAACTCACAAAGCATCAAAGATCATCAACCAAGTGCCTCAATAAAACATACAAATAATTTTAGCAAACAATGAGTTTTGAAGAGATAGGATTTAAGCTTACAAAACTCCTTTGCTTGAGAATGCTTTGCCTTGAATTGTTGAATCCACCTTAGGCCTTTCTTGAAGGATTGTTGTGACCTTGCTAAGGGTGGATCCTCAAGCTCTTTCTCTCTCTCATTGGCACAAGCAAACTTCATGAGGATGTGTTGAGCATATAAACTTCATTGTTCTATTGTATTCTCATGCTCTAACACTCCTACAACAAACAAATTCAAGCATGCTTTGGTACCCAAATTTTCTTGGGTCCATGAGAGTTAGTACAAATAATTTTTGATCCTTTTGGGATCCATTTCAAGCACAATTCATCATTATTTACAGCATGCTTAGGCACCCATATTTTCTTAACTACTCTTCCTCTAAATGTGGTTTTCCTATAAGTGCATGCTTGTGAAGAGTGTCCTATTCTATTGCAAAGTGAGCATGTGAGAGATGTATCATGCATAGTATTTTTGCTCACTAAGAAATTCCTAAGATGAGTTTCTTTTTGTTTTTCATTATAGCCTAATCCATCTTTGTCAAAGAAAGCTCTTTGGGTCTCTAACATGTGATCTAGCTTTTGTTGACCCATATAAAACCTAGAAAATGAGTTATGCAAATTTGTGTTCTTTTTATTTAACTCATTTATTTCTAAGTTGGCCTCTTCTAGTTTCTTTTCAAATTCTATCTTAGCACTTGTCAAGGCTTCATTTTCTATTTTTAATTTAGCAATGATTTTCTTATATTTAGAATTCATGCATTGAAATTCATTTGCTAAATCATCAAAGGCATTTTGTAGTTCACTAAAGGTATAATCATTATCTTCACTAGAACTACTACTAGCCTCATCATCACTAATGGCCATAAAGCATGAGTAGGCTACCTCATTATCTACATTTTCCTCATCGGAGCTATCACTATCGCTCCATGCAGCCACAAATGCTTTCTTCCTAGGTTTCCTATCCTTTTCTTTCCTAAGTAAGGGGCAATCTAACTTAGTATGACCCGGTTCATTGCACTCATAACATACTAAGGAGTCTTTTTCACTTGATTCTCCCCTATGATGTCTCCTATTTTGCTCTCTCTCGTTCATTCTCATGAACCTATTGAATCTTTTGGCAAACATTGCCATTTCCTTTTCTTCCTCATTTCCACTCTCATCACTATCATCCTTATGAGTGGAAGACTTAAGTGCTACTCCTACTTTCTTTGAAGGCTCTTTATTTCTTTTTATTTTCATTTCATATGTAAGTAAGGAGCCCATAAGTTCATCTAGAGACAAGGTGTTAGGATCCTTAGATTCTTCTATTGCGGTTACCTTTGCCTCCCATGACTTAGGCAAGCTATTTAAAATTTTCTTTACCATTTCAACATTGGAATAAGCTTTGCCTAGAGCCTTAAGTCCATTGATTATATCATTAAACCTAGTGAACATTTCACTAATAGACTCATTTTCTTTCATCCTAAATAGCTCATAATCATGTGTGAGCATTCCTACTTTGGTCTCTCTAACTTGATTTGTCCCTTCATGTGTGATGGCTAATTTGTCCCATATTTGCTTGGCATTCTCACATAGGGAGACTCTATTATATTCATTAGGACCTAATGCACAAAAGAGAGTGTGCATAGCCTTGGCATTCAATTGTGCCACTCTCATGTCATTTGTGTCCCACTCATCCTCTAGCTTAGGGACATCTTTTTCATCTACTTTCTTCATGGGAATTCTAGGACCATTCACTATAATTCTCCACACTTCATAGTCATTAGATTGTACAAATAACATCATTCTTGTTTTCCAATAAGAGTAATTCTCTCCATCGAAGAGTGGAGGTCTAACTAACGATTGTCCCTCTTCTCCTAGGGGTGTGCCTACATTCAAGTGAGCCATTTAAGATCGTTTTGCTCGATAGAGGTTAATCTAATTCAATCTCGAGCCCAAGCTCTGATACCAATTGTTTGCTCTTATAGGCTATACCGAGAGGGGGGGTGAATCGGTTTTTAACTAACCTTAAGCTCGTTTTTCGGTTTCTCTAAATTCTCTAGCCTATATTGATATTTTCTAAGTTCTCTAGGCTAGACAAGCATGCAATTCAAGTTCAATTAAATAAACACAATATAATTGCAATTAATTAAAGAGAGTAGGGAAAGAGAGATTTACACAATCGATTTATAGAGGTTCGGCAACCTTGCCTACGTCCTCTACCTTGAGACGCTCCCAAGGATTTTCTCCAAATCCACTATCTTGAATTTGTGATTACAATCCCTCTTTTCAAGGCTCAAGAGTAACCTCCCTCTTTTTCTAGGCTCAAGAGAAACCTCTCTCTTTTTCTTAGGCTAAAGAGTAACCTCCCTCTTTTTCAAGGCTTAAGAGAAACCTCCCCTTTTTACAAGGATTGAATTGGTTTTACAAATGAGTAATCAAAGAGAGCCTCTAGATAGGCAAGTGATTACAGAAATTAAGCACAAGGAAAAAGCCTATACAAGATTTGTGCTAAGCACTACAAGGAATAAGAGAATGATAGATGATGGAAACTTTGTAGCTCTTGATTTGTTGTTTGAGGCTTGTAGATTTGAGGAATATGAGATTTGAAGTTGCTGAGTGGTTCCTCTTGCTTTCTTTAGCTTCTAAGCCTCTATTTATAGTCCCTTGGATGTATTCTAGCCGTTGGGTGGAGCCAAAACTTGAATATGACCGTTGTCTCACAAAAACTAGCCGTTATAGCACTTTTTCGTCGCGACGGATCGATCCCATGCCCAAAGGGATCGATGTGATAACCGTAAATTTTTCCATTTATTGGAAATTAGAAACATTGAAAATAAATATTAGAGAAATTAAATAAGAGGAAATAAATAAAATTTGCGAGAAACGGGATATTGGTGAAAATCCCGAGAAATGAGGAAGTGATGAATAAGGAAATTCGTGTGAAGGAAATTAAATGAAAATAAAGATAAAAATAATAGAGAGGAAAAGAATTAAATTGGATAAATTAAAATCCAAATCTAATTAAGAAAATAAGAAAATAAATGAAATATATTTATATAATTATATATTATTATATAAATGTATTTTTATACCAATACATATGTATTCAAAATATTATATAGTATATTTTAAAATACGTTGTTATATATATAGAAATATATATATACTATTTCATAAATTCAAATAATACATATGTATATAAATATAAAGTTTTATGTGTATATATAATTATGTAAATACATATAGAAGAAAAGTAAGTATGGTTTTATATTAAAGTTTATATGTATAAATATTTTATTATAGCATTTATATAATTTATGTATATAAATGTTACTTAATTTTAAGTATATATATAAATATACACATATATACTAGACATATAATTTTGTAACATACAATATATATAGATATATTTTATATATAATATATATTGTATTATATTATGTATGAAATAATATATGTATAATACATAGTATATATTATATGTATAAATTATATGACATAATATATAGTATATAGTATGTATATACTAAAAATAGAAAGAGAACAAAAATAGAAAGGGAAATAAAACAAAAAAAAAAAGGAAAGGAGAAGATCGGGGAGGAACCCCGACCCCTCCTGCCAGACCGCCGGTGGCGGAGCTGCCACCGCCGGCGAGGGAAAAAGGAAGGCGGGACGTCACCGGCAAAGGAAGAGGAAGCTGATGGCAACGCCGGCGAAGCGAAACGGAGAAGGAATCGACGCGAAACGGCGAAAAACCGAGGAAGAAAACGAAACTAGATCTGGCGGTTGCCGGCGGAATTGGCCGCCGCCATTACAGCCGAAGCATCGGTGGAAGGAGAGGAATGGGATGGAAGCCACCGGTGAGGCCAACGACGGCGGAGGAAGGCCGACGGAGGAGGAGAAGTGACCGAAGGTAAACCGAGTGGATCCGCCGCCGTGCCGCCGATCCAGGCCAAGCTGAGACCACCGGCAGCTTCGCCTCGACGCCGGCCAGCTGAGGGACCAACGAGCCGCCGGAGAACCGGCCGCCGGCGAGGAACCGGCGAGGAAAGGCTCTGAACCGGTTTGATCGGGAAAGGAAGAAGAAAAAAGAAAAGAAAAAGAAAGAAAAAGGAAAAAGGAAAAAGAAAAAGAAAAAGAAAAAGAAAGAGAAAAGAAAGAAAGGAAAGAAAAAGAGGAAAAAGGAAGAAAAAGAGGAAAAAGGAAGAAAAAGAGGAAAAAGGAAAATTTCGGGAATTCGGAAAATTCCCGGAAATTCGACAACCCGGGATTTTACAAATTCGGTAAGAAATTTCCCGAGAATTTAATTTCAGAAAAAATTAAATAAATTATGAAAAATTCTAAAAAATTAGAATTTTAATTCCAGAAATTATTTTCAGCAATCGAGATAAGGAATCGGGAGAAATGGAGTGCGGGCGCGATCGATAAGCGGAATTCGCCGACCCGGAAAAAGGTAAGGGATGCATGTGCAGCACTGTAAGGATACTCAGTCTGCATAATTTAATTTGAAATATTTTATGCAATTATTTTATGAAAATTATTATGATGCATGAATTGCTGAAAATAATTTGGGAAGAAGTACTGGCTGAAGGATTTTAAACTGTATTTTCCGTGCAGGAGGTTAGTGAATCGGCAGCCGTTATGCTGCCGAAAATTTTAGAAAAACTTTATAAAATCATATTAAATGATTTATTTCCGAATTTCGATAGTAAATCACGAGACATGAGGAAATTTCTAAATTTCATAAAATATGAATATAATGAGATGGAACTTTAGAATATTCATGTATTCGAGAACGGTGATAATGAAATCACCGAAAATTCTCGAAATAGATAAATTACACGAATTACGAGACGAATGATGAAGTGAAATATAGTGAATATTTTTATGGATATTTTTATCAATATTCACTAAAGGATTATAACCCTTATGGTTTTAAATCATGGAATTATATAATTATATAAATTCCATAAAGGTGTATTTTATGATGAAGAATACGGTTTTGAGACTGGTTGGTATTCTTATCATGCTGATACATGATATGTGACATGTTTAGTCCCGGTCGACACCTAATCTGTGATCCACCGAGGACAATATAGATTATGGTCATAGATTTGACCGGTTTAGTCCTTTACCCTCCGGGGTTTATAGTACGACAAGATTAACGTCTATATTAAAATCCATAAATGATAGGTGACAGATTTAGTGGTATCAGAGCATTGGTTGGACTGATGTCTGTGGATACTTTGGAAAGAAAAGAGTTAAACATCCCCTGTAGTACTGTGTCGTCTGAATACATAGAGAAAATAAATGATTGTAAATGGGGTAAAATGATTTAAAGGGAGTGAGAAAGTATAAACTGAGAATGTTAAAGAAGAAAATAGGCTCAGAAATTACCGAAAAATTTGTGATCCTTCAAATCTATATGAAGGCCTGTTCGGTAAGGAACAGAAATGGACTCGGTGAGGGCCCCACCAGTACTTTTCTGTCCGAACCGAACTGAGACCTGAAAGTGATGGTATAAAATAGGGGAATAAAATATCATCATTAAATAGACTTTAAGATCACCGATTGAGGGTAATTTGAAGAGAGAGAAAATTTTTAGCCAAAAATGACCAAAATACCCCTACCCCCAAAATTTTACTGGGAGTCAAAATAGATCACCAGAAGTTGGAATTGATCGATTTGACAGAGAAATTAATGTTATAAAGCTGAATTACAAGTAAATTAATCCCATTGTGGATTTTAGTGAACTTCTTTGTCGAAAATCGAATGAGATCTAACTTGCTGTTATAAGTATCAGAAAGGATACTATCAACACATAGATGATCAGTTCATTGATTTGAATGTATATTGAGGAGAAAGAAATAAATGTCGAAATGACGAAAATGCCCCTATATTGGGCGATGTGCGGAATAGTGTTAAAACCGAGCTGAATTGGAATCCATTGATAGTAATGGAATTATTAATGGCATAGAAGATGTCATATGAATCTAACGATCCCTATTACTGATTCCACTAACACTTAGATTATGGACGCGAAAGAAAAACCCCGAGTGGACTGTGGGCCATAGGGGATAACAGTATGGTTGAGTGAGGCGGCCAGGGCTCCCCCCACGAGTGGACTTTGGGCCATAGTGGTAAATCCTGGGCTTCACAATAAAACAATCCGTGAGGGACTAAGTGCCACGTCTGTGTGACGGGGGCCACCTCTAGAACCCAGAGCGGACAGCACGGATGAGTGGTGCGGCTCGGGCCCCTCCGGCTTGAGACCGGCAAATCCGAGGCATCACAATAAAACGTGTATAGGCAGACGGCGAACGAGCCGGGGCCTTATATGATGCGATCCAAAGAGTGTAGTGGAATGTCATCAAATGTTTGGCCCGGTTATTGACTGAAAGGGTCGAAAATTAAGAGTGTATTGAACGGGATCGTTAAATACTATGAAAAGTGAAATGATTACAAGAATTGACTGATGAGGTGAAAAGTACAGATAATGAAATACATACTGGTATGATTACTTATGGTTCTGTACGTTTTCATTTCTTTGAGGTATCAAACAGATAATCGTACATAGAACCGACGTATCTTGGAATATGTGCTACAGAATGAGGTACTGTTTGGAGTACTGTGAATTAGAGGATAAATATAAGAACAGTCAAGTGATAAAAAGAAGATGACCGCTAACCTAAGTTCTTCAGGACCCTTGAGACAGAACTGTGATGGGCGACCCAATGGTGGGCGACCCGTAGTGGATCATGTGTCGTGAGATATAGGCGAACTATCTCATCGCCGACTCACTAGTAAGGATAAACCTGAGGCGAAAGGATCGCCTAGGGGATGCTTGTCGATGGTCGATATGAACGGGCGAGGCCCTTATAAGCATCTCAATGGTAACACGAGTGTAAGGAACTAGGTACGTAAGGGTGCCAAGGTTCAAACCTCGTGGAGAATATACTCAAGGGAACTAAGCCTGAATTCGGTAAATGGAAATGGTTTTCAAGTGAATAACTGAATTGAAACGAGTAGCTGTAAAATGTGTTGATAAACATTGTAATTGATACAGCTTACCAGAATGAGATTCGTAACGCTGTAAAGTATGACTAGGTAATGAAATCAAGGTAGAGTATGTATCAAAATGATTTGAATATGGAATGTCTCTGACTTGAAACTACACTGTGAAATGATGGGAAACAATGATGAAGGTCCAAAATGATAAAAGAAGTGTGGTTAAGAAACTATCGGATCAGAATCCCAATAAATTCCCAAAGTAACATAGATTGAGAAATTAGGTGAATGTTGACTCGATTGCGGATATGAAATTTATTCTTAAGCTTGTATCGAAGAATATAGAAGAAATCCGACAAGCTTAAGAAAATAAATTTTGAAAAATATTACGGATGATGAAATTCACAAGTATCGATGTAAAGAAAGGAAATACAAATGATATGATTTGAGGATGAATTAAATGATGTATTAAAATTTTTGGTTATACACTAAAATTCTTATGAAGAACAAATAAATATTATATGGAAGAGATGCCTTAAATATGATTTAATCGGAGATGTATAAGGAGCTTATAAGAGCAATCTTTGTAAAAGGCATTATCAGATGAAAAGTTAGAGAACGATGGTCACAAGATGATAAGAAAGGTACGAATAAAGAAAGTATCAGATTTGATTTCCGATAAAACTTCCAAAGTTATATAAATTAGAGGAATCGAGATAACACTGATTTGATTTTAAATATGAAGTTAAATTCTAAGCTTATATCGGAGGATGTAGAAAGAATCCGAAAAGTTAAAGAAAATAATTTTTAAAATTGTGTGGATAATGAAATTCACGTGTAAAGGTCTGAATGACGAAAATACAGAGAATGAAAAATTGAGAATAAAGGAGTTATCTGTATAGGTGTAAATGAGAGAAATGCAAATGATGTTGAGTTGTTGACAAATCAAAAAGGATATATTAAATTTCTATCATTGATGAAGTTTTGGTGAAGAACAAGTATTAATCTACGTGAAAATAGACGCTTTATTGATCTGATTAGAGATACGTGAGGAGTAAATAAGACTAGCTGCTGCATAAAGCGTCCTTAGATAAAAGATTGAAGGTTGGTGTCCATAAGATGATGATTTGAACTCGAAGTGAATTTTACGAGTTCCGATTGAAGTTATAAGGGTAATGAGTTGCCTTGTAAAGTAGATAAGCCTAAAGAATGAGGCATCCTTACATGAGTAAAATTGATGAAATACTGATAGAGTCTAAAGTATAAATGGAACATGAGCAGCATTGTGATATAATCCTTAAACTCTTAAAGGATGTGGAATTGTGCTAAGATTAACAACTAAGAAATTTGGCTAGACAGTATCTCCTCTTGAGATATATGATCTTGAGACGACAGGGTGACAGTAAACCTGTCTATGATATAAAATAATGATTGAGATACGAAAGTAATGAGTCTAGCTAAATACTATTGTCAGCCTATAAAAGAGTGATGAGACTGGCTGCTTTATAGACGAGATCTAATTAAAGTCGGCAGATGGCTAGTGTAAAGAAAAGATGGTGTGCAAGATTTTAAAAGATCTTAGCAGTATAGTACCATACCAATCGAGAAAATCGACAAAAAGGAATGAGGGTAAAAATATGAAAACGAAAATGAAAGTGAGATAAGGAAATAAATGACATGATGAAAGGGAACATCAATATAAAACAGTTCCCGCAGTTAAGACTGAAAGCGAAGGGTGTTGGTTATCACATAACTGTGGCAAGATGTAAAACCAAAGCCAGAACTGATAAGTGGAAGTAATGATACTCCAAGGAGTAAGATAATTGATATGTTTACTGCCAGTAAAATGTTTGTACACATAACCACCTCGAAATGATAGAGATGGTGGAATTGTATAGATAATGTGGTGCTTAAATGGATAATTCGAGGATTCAATCACAGAATCTAAATTATGAAAAGAGTATATTCTCAGGTATATTCAAAAATTTAAATGATATTGAATATACCATAAGAGTAAGAGATGTAATGACCATACTACATGAAAAGAGACATGGAGAGAAAATGATTGTCTTATGATTTATTTCTGTAAGAGATGATTAACAGTAAAATTTGCAATGATATGTAGCCTTGATGGAATAAATGTGAAAATGAATATTGTGGACAATAAAGAGTCCAAAAGAGAAATGACGATATGGAAGTGATTAAAGACTGATGATCTAAATAGAATCACTTTCTATTATCAGACTTCTAGATTCTCTAGTGCCTTAGTCGAAGTATAAGTGTTAAACGGTGTGAATGTGTATGTACAGTTCCAGTGAGCCTTACATGTGATGGGAGTCTCTGTGTTGCCATATGCTAATGAGAGATAGCAAAGGGCTTTTGAGATCCCAAGTGTATTGATAGCACCGCTCCATACTGAGATATATTTATATATATGAGCGTGAGATGTAACCGCTCCATGATATTGAGAGAGCGTGTGCACGAGATGTGAAAGCTACTGGGACACTTACATATAATTGATTGACACGAGCACATGATAGTACCAAATTATGACGACTCGGCACTAAGTGAGAAGAATGAATGATAAACAACATAGATCGGCTGTAATATGAAAAATATTGAGTATGGACTCTTATATGAAAAGAATAAAAGGGAATAACTCCCGATTTGAGAAAAGAACTTACGGGAGTATAGACATATACGATGAAAGACAGCATGTAGTGGTCTAAAGCACTCTTGATGTTGAAAGTGTACTGGCAGTATTACTTGGAGGATGAACTAGAGGTCAGAAGTCATAAGTAGACGGCATGTACCACCTTTGGACTTAAGTTAAATTCGGAGGACCGAATTTCTTAAGGTGGGGTGGATGTGATAACCGTAAATTTTTCCATTTATTGGAAATTAGAAACATTGAAAATAAATATTAGAGAAATTAAATAAGAGGAAATAAATAAAATTTGCGAGAAACGGGATATTGGTGAAAATCCCGAGAAATGAGGAAGTGATGAATAAGGAAATTCGTGTGAAGGAAATTAAATGAAAATAAAGATAAAAATAATAGAGAGGAAAAGAATTAAATTGGATAAATTAAAATCCAAATCTAATTAAGAAAATAAGAAAATAAATGAAATATATTTATATAATTATATATTATTATATAAATGTATTTTTATACCAATACATATGTATTCAAAATATTATATAGTATATTTTAAAATACGTTGTTATATATATAGAAATATATATATACTATTTCATAAATTCAAATAATACATATGTATATAAATATAAAGTTTTATGTGTATATATAATTATGTAAATACATATAGAAGAAAAGTAAGTATGGTTTTATATTAAAGTTTATATGTATAAATATTTTATTATAGCATTTATATAATTTATGTATATAAATGTTACTTAATTTTAAGTATATATATAAATATACACATATATACTAGACATATAATTTTGTAACATACAATATATATAGATATATTTTATATATAATATATATTGTATTATATTATGTATGAAATAATATATGTATAATACATAGTATATATTATATGTATAAATTATATGACATAATATATAGTATATAGTATGTATATACTAAAAATAGAAAGAGAACAAAAATAGAAAGGGAAATAAAACAAAAAAAAAAAAGGAAAGGAGAAGATCGGGGAGGAACCCCGACCCCTCCTGCCAGACCGCCGGTGGCGGAGCTGCCACCGCCGGCGAGGGAAAAAGGAAGGCGGGACGTCACCGGCAAAGGAAGAGGAAGCTGATGGCAACGCCGGCGAAGCGAAACGGAGAAGGAATCGACGCGAAACGGCGAAAAACCGAGGAAGAAAACGAAACTAGATCTGGCGGTTGCCGGCGGAATTGGCCGCCGCCATTACAGCCGAAGCATCGGTGGAAGGAGAGGAATGGGATGGAAGCCACCGGTGAGGCCAACGACGGCGGAGGAAGGCCGACGGAGGAGGAGAAGTGACCGAAGGTAAACCGAGTGGATCCGCCGCCGTGCTGCCGATCCAGGCCAAGCTGAGACCACCGGCAGCTTCGCCTCGACGCCGGCCAGCTGAGGGACCAACGAGCCGCCGGAGAACCGGCCGCCGGCGAGGAACCGGCGAGGAAAGGCTCTGAACCAGTTTGACCGGGAAAGGAAGAAGAAAAAAGAAAAGAAAAAGAAAGAAAAAGGAAAAAGGAAAAAGAAAAAGAAAAAGAAAAAGAAAGAGAAAAGAAAGAAAGGAAAGAAAAAGAGGAAAAAGGAAGAAAAAGAGGAAAAAGGAAAATTTCGGGAATTCGGAAAATTCCCGGAAATTCGACAACCCGGGATTTTACAAATTCGGTAAGAAATTTCCCGAGAATTTAATTTCAGAAAAAATTAAATAAATTATGAAAAATTCTAAAAAATTAGAATTTTAATTCCAGAAATTATTTTCAGCAATCGAGATAAGGAATCGGGAGAAATGGAGTGCGGGCGCGATCGATAAGCGGAATTCGCCGACCCGGAAAAAGGTAAGGGATGCATGTGCAGCACTGTAAGGATACTCAGTCTGCATAATTTAATTTGAAATATTTTATGCAATTATTTTATGAAAATTATTATGATGCATGAATTGCTGAAAATAATTTGGGAAGAAGTACTGGCTGAAGGATTTTAAACTGTATTTTCCGTGCAGGAGGTTAGTGAATCGGCAGCTGTTATGCTGCCGAAAATTTTAGAAAAACTTTATAAAATCATATTAAATGATTTATTTTCGAATTTCGATAGTAAATCACGAGACATGAGGAAATTTCTAAATTTCATAAAATATGAATATAATGAGATGGAACTTTAGAATATTCATGTATTCGAGAACGGTGATAATGAAATCACCGAAAATTCTCGAAATAGATAAATTACACGAATTACGAGACGAATGATGAAGTGAAATATAGTGAATATTTTTATGGATATTTTTATCAATATTCACTAAAGGATTATAACCCTTATGGTTTTAAATCATGGAATTATATAATTATATAAATTCCATAAAGGTGTATTTTATGATGAAGAATACGGTTTTGAGACTGGTTGGTATTCTTATCATGCTGATACATGATATGTGACATGTTTAGTCCCGGTCGACACCTAATCTGTGATCCACCGAGGACAATATAGATTATGGTCATAGATTTGACCGGTTTAGTCCTTTACCCTCCGGGGTTTATAGTACGACAAGATTAACGTCTATATTAAAATCCATAAATGATAGGTGACATGTTAAAAAGGGAAATATTTTCCATGACATGGAATATGTCAAACGGAAAAGGCCATACCGAGTAGAGACTCGATGATTGAACCGTGGGAGCCACCTCTAGAGTCCTTCGGGAACTAAGTGCTACACGTGTTCCGATGTTTCAGTACAGGCCATACCGAGCAGAGACTCGATGATTGAACCGTGGGAGCCACCTCTAGAGTCCTTCGGGAACTAAGTGCTACACGTGTTCTGATGTTTCAGTACAGGCCATACCGAGCAGAGACTCGATGATTGAACAGTGGGAGCCACCTCTAGAGTCCTTCGGGAACTAAGTGCTACACGTGTTCCGATGTTTCAGTACAGGCCATACCGAGCAGAGGCTCGATGATTGAACAGTGGGAGCCACCTCTAGAGTCCTTCGGGAACTAAGTGCTACACGTGTTTTGATGTTTCAGTACAGGCCATACCGAGCAGAGACTCGATGATTGAACAGTGGGAGCCACCTCTAGAGTCCTTCGGGAACTAAGTGCTACACGTGTTCCGATGTTAGTATGAGAAATCGTAGGATATTGTGACGATAAGTAAGTGAGTGTGATTCGTGGATTTGACAAATGTCAAAGAATGAAATAGATTTTAATAGCTTTTTCTGCTTTTTAACGGACAGAACTAATTAAGAGAGTACATTAAACATGAAATAAGTTTTAAAGAAATAAGATGATGATTTAACTAATATTCTTTCAAGGAATATACGGATATTAATTATTCTATTTAAAGGCTTTATTTCGTAGAAGCATTATTTTGAAAGGAATATGAAAAAGGTTATAAAAGATTAAAAAGGAAAAGGATTTATTAATTCAAAACAAAAAGAAAAAAAAAATTTTCTCTACAGTTGCTTCTAGGTTCCGTAACAAGTATGGTATTCTAAAATACCTACCTTACTCCATTCGGATCCCTAGCCGACTGTAGTATCTTTCCTACATGCGAGCCTAGAGCCCATAGGAAAAATGAAAAAGATTTTCAGCATATAGGAAGCTGAGTATCAAGTGAGGCATATAATTCTCTTACTGAGCCGTGGTTTTGCTCACCCCTTAATTTTCAACATCTCAGGTTTTGATGAATGTGAGATCAGTGGATTGTGGATCCTGGCTGTACACGAAGAACAATGTGTCAAACCGACTGTTTATTTGAGGTATGATCATTTATTCTCTGTATTTAGACATGTCAACAGTACTACTTATCTGATTTGTTACGATAGGGGATGTGTATAATATAAACAATATTATGTAAAATTTATTAACAGTCAGTACAAGTGAAGTATCGCAGACAGCCCAACCGGTTAAGTTGTGTATAAGAAGGGTAAAGATGTGGTCACGGGTCGTGACAATCGATCCCTTTAGTCCAGAGTCTTAATTCTTGGCTTGAGGAACCTTGGAAGCCATTCTGCCAAAAAGGGATCGATCCCTTTGATCAAGGATCCATCCCTTTGATCAGGGGATCCATCCCTTCAGAAAAGGGATCCATCCCTTTGATCAGGGGATCCATCCCTTACAATATTCATTTGTGTTTTCTAGGTCTTTAGGCATTAAAAACATTCTAAAACCAATTTTGAGTATTTTTAAATATGACATGATTTTGAAAACATGAATTTGAGTCCAAAAAATTTATCAAGTAATTTTCTCAAAATATATTCAATAATTTCATAAGAAAATTACTTAAACCAATAATTAAAAAATGTTTTCTAAATTGATTAAAGCCAATAAAGATATTCAATTAAATCATGGTTTTATATTTGATAAAAGCACTTAATATGGTTTATGAAAATCATAATTGATGAAGCAAATTTACAATATGAATTAAACATTTAAGATTACTTAAGTTTTTGTCATTTCAAAATATATACGTCAATTTAAAGCTAACACATTAGTATTCCCATACTTTAACCATTTTTTTATTCTTATCCAAGCTGTATGAGATGGGTTTTTTTCATTTTCTTGCGGCTATTGGAGTCCAAGCAACCCTTGGGCATGGTGAGTTGACTTAGGAAAATTGATTTTATTAAAAATTCCAATTTTATTTTTTTGCTTCTTATCAAGTTTAGTTTTAAAGTATTATTTTTTTTTCTTGAAATTTCAGGTTTTTTAAAATTTATATTGGAAGTTTGGCATTATTTACTTAAGTTTTGTATGAATTAGTTGCATATTTCATAGAAATTTTTGTTCTGTTGTTTTGTTTAGGATTATGACAAGTGTCCGATTATAGGGGAACCACTTACTATGGATGACATTGTAAACACGAATTTTGTCCGAGTAAAAAATAATAATAATAATGAATAATAAAGAAAATAAAAAAAAACAAAAACATCAATGCTTTTCCATGCAATCCCATGCACATCATGCAACCTTCTCTTAAAAATTAAATCAAAGAGTTGACCAAAAGGGATTTGTTGCCAAAAATAAAATAAATAAATAAAAGAAAGAATCAAGGAAATAATCAAGGAATTGAAGTTAATTACCAAAAATAAAATAAAAAAAAAAGAGGAAAAGGAAATAAATCAAAAAGGGAGAAGAAGGAAAGGTCAAACAAAAATAAAAGCCCCGTAATCATGGGTTGGAGGCATTAAAACTATTATTTTCTTTCTTAAAATAAATAAAAACAGCAAAAATAAAAAGGGATCCTAGGCATTCTGTAGAGGGGGAGCTCTTTCCCTTGCTCACGTTCTACCCACAACGCCAATACACTGCCCCAGACCACAACACCATCTCCTTTGCCTCTTGTGCCCAGTCGCTGCTGTTAGTTTGCTGCCTTTGCTACTGCTTCATCCCGTTTCAACCACCATCATCTTCAAGTCCCGTACGTTGCTCCCTGTTCAAGCCCTTTTGTTGCACTTCGCCTCTATCGCCACCTTCAGTCACCATTCCCAACCCCAAGCTGCCGTGTCCCTGTTGCACCGTTGTTGCACCTCCGTCTGCGTCCTTGCCGCCGCTTCAACACCAATTTTGCTGCTCCCTGCAACCTATCGATCCACTCCTGCTACCACGCCCCTGTGAAGGAAGGTTCCCTGTATTGGTGTGCCATCTTTTTGTGCAGATCCTCTGCTGCTGTGTTGATTTCTACTACTCGTTGCTGCTGTCGAACTCGGGTCATCATCACCAGGATTCTTGTTCAAAACCATTTACGCTGCCATAATTATCCGCTGCATCAAACCCAGGAGTAAAAGACGTGAGCTGTATAGAAAGGAGAGGCCATTAAAACGCTACTGTCTTAACAAGAAAAGAGGTCAAGAAGTTGCCGCCGCTCCATTGCTGCACCATTCCCGCGTGAAGACTCCTCGAACACCATCCTCACTTGCTGCCCGTGTTTGCCCACCTTTGCTGTTTGGCGTTGCTACCAGCCAGCCCATTTACCTCGCTACCCTTTGCTGTCACCGAGCACCAGCTACCTTGCATTGTGGCTGCCAACACCGCTTGCAATCAAGCTGCCTCATTCTTGTTACAGACACAACAAGGCAACCAAGGGAGCACACGTGAAGGTTAAAAAAAAAGACAAAGGAGGAAAACGTGGTTTACAGGTTTGCTTTTATTGCATTTTGCTTGATTTGCTTTTAACTTGATTGATGTGGAATGATTATTTTATTTGGGCTAATGGATTGATGATGCAAATAACATGTGGCGTGTGTGAATTATGTTAGCCATTTACTTTTAATCATTTACAGAATTGGTAAAAGGTTTCAAAATGTGCCAGGAATGATTAGTTTTACTTGGCTAATGGTTTGCTTGTATGTGCGTGTCATGTCCTTGTCTTGTTTATTTTTATTTTTTTTTATTTTTTGGTTACACCTTGTCTTGTTTATTTAATTATTTTCAATTATAACATTTAATTATGTCCTATGTTTTGGAATTAAATATAAACACACAAGGCTTGTGATTATTAGTAACGTAAAGCAAATTTATAAAATCAAAACCAAAGTGAAACAACTATAAAATTTTAATTTAAATAAATTAAAATAATTAAAATTGTTCCGAGGATGAGATCCCAAAGAGTCACAAATGGTTGACATTTGGAAATCTCTAGGTGAGAAGATTTTTCTTAAATCTCGCCAGAATGATGGAAGATTTAAGTAAAATTTTCAATATTAATGAATTATATTTTTAATATATATTTTTTGATAATAAAACGTAGGATTTAATAATAAATTGAAAGTGAACAAAAATTACTCCGAGGATGAGATTCTAAAGAGTCACAAATAGTTGACATTTGGAAATCTCTAGGTGAGAAGATTTTTCTTAAATCTCGCCAGAATGATGGAAGATTTAAGTAAAAGTTTTCAATATTAATGAATTATATTTTTAATATATATTTTTTAATAATAAAACGTAGGATTTAATAATAAATTGAAAGTGAACAAAAATTACTCCGAGGATGAGATTCTAAAGAGTCACAAATGGTTGACATTTGAAAATCTCTAGGTGAGAAGATTTTTCTTAAATCTCGCCAGAATGATGGAAGATTTAAGTAAAAGTTTTCAATATTAATCTATACTTTAATATTTTTTTTAAATAATGAAACAAAATATTTAATAATAAATTAAAATTAAATTATTCCGAGGATGAGATTCTAAAGAGTCACAAATGGTTGACATTTGGAAATTTCTAAGTGAGAGAATTTTTCTTAAATTTTGCCGGTATGTTGGAAGATTTAAGAAATGTTTTCAATATTTTAAAATAGTAATAATAAAAGATAAATTATAAAACATTTATAAAATAAAAATAAATAATTAATAATTGATGGATATAGGATTAATAATGTATAATAATTAATAATAAAGATTATTCCGATGATAAGAGTCCAAAGAGTCACAAATGGTTGGCATTTGGAATTCTTTAGGTAAGAATTTTTCTCGAAGTCTCACCAGAATGATGGAAGACTAAGAGAATTTTCAATATTAATAATATAAATTTATAAATAAATAAAACAATAAAATGAATAAATAAAATTAGATAAAGAAAAATAGAGAAAGATAAAGATTAGGTTAAAAATAAATTACAAAAGATTTAATCCGACGATGGAGCCTCTTCAAGCAAGTCAAATGGTACTACTTGAATACTCCTGAGGTGAGGATAAATTTTTAAGAAAATCCGCCAGAATGATGGAGAATTTCTTAGAAAATTTACCAATACTTAATTATTCAGAATATAATAGAAAATATGACAAATTAAGATTATTCAAACAAAACCATCTTAAGATAGCACAAGATTAATTAGGTACCATTCTAGGATGGGCATCGTGAGGGTGCTAACACCTTCCTCACATGTAACCGACCCCCGAACCCTAAAACTGAAATGAAGATCAATCCTTATCCTTAAATGAGAATAGGTGACCAATCACACCTAGGCTAAAAAAATAATTGGTGGCGACTCCATTGAATTCATGTCTAGCGGTTAGGCCAAGGGCCTAAAGTCGTTACGACAGACATTATCCCAACCAAAACCGGTAAGATGATGTTATTATTGTTGTTTTCCCTGGCAAGTACATGTTTCCATTGTTTCTTTGCAAACAGATTTGTATGTTTTTACAGTCTCCTTGCAGATCGTAAAGCCCAGATTTTTAACAATAGCGGCATTCGTGGGATGCTTGGAATGTTTTAGAATGTATGTATACAAATATAGCTTTCTTATGTAGTTTTCTAAGGTATCAATTAGTTTAAACTGTTGCATGCTTTGAGTTTGTAGAACATCATTTCCTTTTCTTTTTTTTTTTTATGCATGTAGCATTAACAATATATTTAGTAATAAATGAAATAGTGATCCATTAGATGAAATTGTCTCTATTCTATGTCGTTTTTTAGATCTTAGAAAATTATGATCTTTTTGCCTTTGGAATATGTTATATTTTCTTTTCAAAGTTTTGAACCATCTTCTTTGGGTTTTCTCTTAAATTTTTCCGCGACATGTTTATTTCTCTAAATTGGTATGCTTTCCCTTATGACTGGTATGCAGAATCTGCATGATTAAGTAGCAAAATCCAAATTTTATCAAATGATGCGATCATGAAAGTGGGAAGGAAGATAGTATATTTTCATAGAGAGATGCTTTTCTTGGAGGATTACACTTCGCTTAACTATACAGGTATTAATATGTTTTCCATGGTCATTTGTAAGCCCATCTTATTGATGAATGACTAAAAATATCATGGCCAGAAGTAATTTATGTTTTGAGCTCAGTAGCCAAAGCATAGCATGACTGAAAATAGCATGGCCAGAACTAAATTTTATTGATTACTCAATTATTTTGCATTTCTTTTTATATAGTTCATAACTTATTACTTTATATAACAGTTTTAAAAAACTGAAAATTAGGAAATATAGCAGAGCATAAAACATTAGCTTTTGATTCTATTCTATATGATTGTTTCAAGTTTCTTTTTCTGCTTATGTTTAAGTTATTAATATCTTGAGCTAACTTGCTTTGTTTATGTACTTAACCTAATTATAGTGTCAATAGTAAATAGTCAACACTATTATCCTAATCAGGTCAATCCCTTCTTAATTACCCTTTCCTTCTCTTCGTGAAATCAATTTTCTCATCAAAGTTTTCTTTACTTTTTAAAACACCTTTTTCCCCTTTTTTTCTTGATAGATTTGTAAGGCTTTTTGGTTTTAAAATATGGATTTTTCTGTAGCACCTAAAAATTTAAATATCCGTTTTTTTTTTGGAAATGGCTACAGATAAGAATGGATATTGAAGTCAAGTGAGTGATTACTCATCTCATTTGAAGATCAAGGGACTGAAGATTATAGAAGATGAGGGTACCATGCGGTGCCTATTGACGATACTTTTAAGAATGGTTGTTGTGTGGTTCAAAGCAAGTTTGGTTGGGGTCATATCTTTACTCTTTGGCTCGCTTGGGACACTCAAAGTTCAGTATTTTTCATTTCTTTTTTTAAATTATTTAAATATCATATGATCGTATCAAATATATTGTTAACATAGTGTTGTGTGAGAGATCTTGATTTTTGCAAGCAATCAATATCCTAATAAGTTAGGCAAATTATTAGTTTAATGTGCATGAATTGTTCATTAAATGTTGATTTTGTTAGTTTCTCTAAGCTTAATTTGATGACTCTCCATTTAATATTGAAAGGGTAGAGCATCTAGATCCACCAGTCTCTTTTCATAATATTGAAAAGGAAAGGAGACAAATCCATAGCTAGGGTAAAATTTAGATAAATTATATTTTGATTTCGTTTGAGTAAATAAATTAATTTAAAATTTTCAGATGTTGAGAAATATGTAGTTTAAAATTGTGTAATTGGTTCTATATCGTTAAATGATTTCTAAAAAGAAAAACATTGGATCTTATCTATGTAATTATGTTTAGTATATACGAATTATACCCTACATATCTTAATATTGTATCTTTCTCGCTTGCTACTCTCTCCATGCTCTCTTTTGTCATTTGGTACCACTAAGATTTTTTTGGGTTTGAAAAGTCGAACTCCCTTTATGATCAAACATTAAACATCCCTAGCCAACTATCCCTTATTTCCCTGCCGTTCATCTCTATGAACCTTTTGTTAACATCTGTAGGGTATGTTTATTTAGTTTTCTATGCCCCATGACCTTCAAAGGATATATTGTTTTATAGGTGTTCATTTTTTGAATTCAGTTCATTTTGAATAGAACAATGTAAGTGCATTGTTTAATAGTCTTATAATCACTTTCTTTATTTACTTAGTTATTTCCTGCCTTACTTTTAAGTAATCATCAAGATAGGATATGGAAGATGATTAAAGAATGTGCTTTGGATAATGGAAAATACCTTGGGACTATCTAAACCACCGGAATGAATCATTACCGAATCAAAAAGTTACTTAAACCACCCAGTTGCATGCTGAAGTTATGAAAAACATTTAGGTAACAAAAGGGAGAATAGTTTTAGATTTTTAAGTCAAAACTTTACGGATCAATTTAAAGTTTTTCATCAGTAAGAAATGAAATTTCATCAATCAAATCCATAAATGTGAATAGTTTGCATTTACTTATGATTTCTTGAGGTTTTTTTGTTGATTTTACAATTCTTGGATTAAATGCTTTGGCTCTCTGTTAAGAGTTTTATATTTGTTTAAATCCAATAACATCTTATTTTTTTGAAAAATGAATTTGCTTTGGTTGTTGTGAAATCAATAAAAGAACATTATGTAACAGTATGATCATAGTGAAAGACCTACGTGACAAATGATGGGAAATGATATCTATGTAAGAGTACTGTCTTCAGAACTATGTCAGTAAACTATGAGAAATATAATGTTCAACATTGTTTTCGTATTGTTTTGTTGCATAACTTAATGTGAAAATAGTGGTCCTGATGCTAGGTTTTTGTTTGTAAGATCAACCCTAATCATTTGCTTAAAAATAGTAAAAAGTTGAATGAGCTTGGCGAACCAAAAATAGCACATAATGCTGGAAGTTTTACATCATGAGACTTCCCTGCAATATTTACTGGTAGGAATTAACAAAAACACTGTTTCTTTCCTCTGTTCAAGGAAAAAAGGTCTTAGGCTTACAAGAATGCTTTAGCAAAGGTTCCTGTGTTATGGATTAGCATCTTTGAAAAAAGTGATAAGTTTTCATTTTAATCAAATTATAGTATGGACTTGAAATTGTTTAAGGATCAATGCGTGCTTCGAATGGAAAGAAATGAGTAAAAGTGAAGATTATCATAATAGTTTAAATAATTTCCACCATGATTGTCTTGAGCCTGGTATTCTGCTTGTTGGTTTTGTTTTATGATTTTTTATTCAAATTTCAACTGAAAATTGTATTTTCATTTACCTGATGAAGTTGTCTTGCTGCAATAGTTTGCGTTCTGGATCAATCTAAACTTTAAATAACAAGAAAAGAATAAAGATTGCTTTGATTTGTGGTAGCAAAATATTGATTCGAAAAAGTTTCCAAGTTTTGCCTTAATATGGCAAATCCCTACAAAGGTAGGGCTTTTCTCTTTTTTTTTTTCTTTTCATTTGTACTTCTCCACGCTTTTTTTTTTTGAACTCTTAACTCTGTCACAATCAAAAATCAACACGGGCCTGATTAGAGTCCTCACCATGAAAAGGATATGGGGTAACTGTTTTTCTCTCATATTTTTTCAGCATCTATCTTGGCTTAATCATTCTTCTCCTTGAAAAGCAAATCTACTTTCTCAATATCTTTGTATTTGGTTCTCACTAATCTTATATACTAAAGTTGTTGTAAAAAGCTTCCCAGAATCTTATTACTCTTATTTGTTTTTGCATATTCATATGAGAATCAACAATAATCATTTGTGCCTGAATGCATGACAATATGGTTACTAAACAATAAATTGTACTATAAAATACTCTTCATTATTTTCCTTTTGATGCCTGACAGTGCTGCTGATTCATAATCATTTACTGCTTCATCTTTTTGTTCTATTCATATTATTGGTTTACTATCATGCTTATTGATAATGTTGATTAAACAGAGCTTGGACTGGTTTGGTATAGTAAATAAAGCTAGCATAATCCCAGAGAAAGGAACCTCAACAGCATTTAGCATTACCATTCTTTTCCCCTTTTACTATAAGTATTTGGTTGGAAGGCAGGTGACCAATGAAAAAAAAACCCACAGGGAATAGATAGCTGAACTGCATCCCCCACAAGAAAAAAAAAACTCCAATTAGTCGAAACATAACTCTTTTCAACTTAGAGCTGAAGTGCATGTGTTTTGAGCTGTTCATAATTGTATTCCAACCTCATGTGAAGTAGAACATAAAAAATTATAATATTTGTGCATGTTCAGTAACAAGTATCGTCCGCTGTTAAAAAAAATTATTTATATACATTATGCAATAACAGTATTATATAGTTATAAAAATAAGAATATCTTTTTTTGGTTCCTTGGTATTTCCTTTCATGTTCTTAAGTTATTGTAGTGTTTTTTAGTTGGTAAAAGGTAAAAGTATAATTAAAGATTGAACAATTTTTTGAACTAAAAATAATTTGATCTCGCGGCATCGCGCGGGCATCATTCTAGTATACATTATAACTGAACTTAATTTACTCAAATTATAGATTAGTATTTTATCTATGTCTTCTATTGTGGAATCCATTAGATCATTAAGTAAAGTGATGCATCATTCAAATATAATAGGAAATACGCAAAAATCATTTGCTACTTCTCCAGCTCAACCAAAATTCGTTGAAGAATATTCATTTAAAAAAAATATGTACACGAAAATTAATTTTAAAATGGGAAAATTTTCAATTTCCTCAAATCAAAAATATATTAAATCTTATTTTTATATTATTTTCATTCAATATGTGAGATTTTTTTTTTTACATTAAAGTTTAGGTGAGGAGAAGTTTCCTCATTCCAGGGCCAGGGCATATTGTAGGCTGAGGGCCAGGGCATATTGTAGGCTTTAATGAGGACTTACATTGGATTTATAGATAGCCTACCAAGGAGGATTGCTAGTAGTGGAAGTCGAACTTAAGCCTTACAAACAAAGTAGACAACCCTTACTAACTCAACCAACCTCCCCTGGCATATGTGTGCTTGATTTAACTTTTACAAATTTTACATAATTATATACAATATATAATTTTTTTTATATTACTGTATTATAATGTACAAATTACAAATAAAAATATTAAATACACAAATTTTGTCTTTTACATAAACATAATAATTTATATTATAAAGTTTCAAAAAAAAACATATTATCAATGAATTTATATTTTTTAATTAGTGTATTTTCGTGCATCGCATAGGTTTTAAATTAGTTTTAATTAAATCCTACTTACAAAAAATTCTAATTATAGTAAAACTTTAATTTTAGTTTTCTCTTCTTTGGTACTAAAGAGCAGTGACCTGCTTAAACTTGAAAATATCTAAAGCTTCCTACATCTAAACAATCTTGCTGTAATAAAAGTTCCAACCCCTGGGGAGGTTGCCAAGGAGTCTCTGACTGAACCGCTGAATTATGTGCATAATTTGCCAAGAAATCAGCACTGTCTGCTTCCCTAAACACACGCTTTACTGTGCAAACCCAATCCCTCTCCAGCTGTGCTTTGCAAGCATAAATTAACTGGTACATTGGATCCATCTCCCTTAAAGGCTGTAAAACTTTATTAACAGCAAACAGAGAGTCAGATTCTACGATCAACTCAGATCCATCTCTCTTTTTTTTTTGGTGAAGTAAATGATTTCATTAATTGTAGGATAACAGTACAACACCGCAAATCAAAATAGGACAGAAGCAAACAAATTTGTCCTAACCGAAGTAAAGAACGTCCTAACGAGGGAAACAAAGCTACAAAACAGAGGACCTTTGGAAGCATCAACCAAGCAAAGACAGCACCACAGATTGCCTCCAAAAACAGAGTCCCCTAAACAGAGTTTGCTTCAAACAATTCAAAATTCTTAAACGTTGATGAGAACACATTGAGGAATCCTTGCAAAAACATGTGAATGATAATCCACCCAAACAATCCGGACGTGAATGAACCAACTCAATCAGCGCCAAAGAGAAATCCAATAGCACAGAGAAGACAGGACGAGGATAGAGACCATCAGAACGGGGAAAGATATTTGCAATCTTGAGTCACTTTATCCAAATCAGAGTCTAAACAGAACAGCATTTGCCGCTTCTAAATATCAACAATACATGAGAGGTCTCCCCAGGCAGACCCAAGAAATTCAGAGAAATTCAGAGAACACTTGTAAAAAAACAACCACCAAGATAAGAAAATTCGACATTAGCATCCTCAGTAATAGTAGCTACCAAAGTCACTCACTCTATTTAATCAAACCCAACAATAAATTCATATACATTATCCCAACAACCACTCATACCCACAAGTCCCAAACCTACATCATTCAACAGGTAACAATACATGATATCATCATTATACTTCTCTGTAATTACTATGAAAGAGCAACTACAATGGCAGTATGAGGGGCAATTACAATGCTCGCAATAACAACTGCAACGGTGGCAACACAAAAAGCAGTTTCTGCAATGGCGGTATATGGAACCTTAGAAATTGTCTTTTTCACAATGGCTATATATCGGCCCTTTTTCTTGCCCTACAAAAACAAAAACAAAACAAACTTGTCAGTGAAGTTAGGGCCCAAATTGTTCCTCTAATAATTCATATAATATACCCGTTTTTCTATAAAATTTCGAGTAGGAGCTAAGATATTTTCTTCGAACTGTTTCCATAATGAATTGCATTGCGTCGGTGTAATCAAGGTATCCTCCGGAGAAACCTAACACATTAGATTTTACATGAGGAATTTTGAATTGTCAGTTGTCTATAAAAATAATGATCAAATAACTAACACAAATATTTTACCTAAGATGTCACTATTTCATTTGTGTCAACGGAAATTTCATTGCATTATTTGGTGTCAAATAAATCCAATTTGGACGGAAAACATTAACATGACTGATCATGCAATTCTTTTTTTTTTTTTTATAATTGAAAGTGAGAGTTGAAGGTTTAGACTCAAACTCAAATTTTATAATATATCAAAACTCTTTCTTAATCATTCAATCAAAAGATTGTTCACAACTGATCTGACCACATAAGTTATTTCAACATGTGTGAGTTAATTAGGTTGCTAGCCATATCAGCACTTCCCATTAAGCTTGGGTTCATTTGATATGAAGTACTGAGAATTTTACCACAATTCTAGGGCTTATTTTATCACCAAAGTAATCATCCAAAAAACCTACCTCCGGCCATGTGCTTGAGGCAAGAGTTTTTGAAGACGCACTTCCATTTAAAAGGGAGGAAAAGAGCTTTTTTTCAATTTTATCCCGTTTCTCATCTAATCGCACGGCGGCCATTGCAGATAATAGCCTAAGAGACTGCATTAATACAAAAATATTTGAAGACTTTTTAAAATACTGTAGCATAAAAATATATCTAATAGTAGATGCTGTAATAAATATTTGATGAATTGTTAATATATAAATCCTATAAACTATATGTAAATCATACCATGTCATTTTATTAGTTCATAAATTTTAAAAAAAAATTTTTAAAAATAAATATTTTTAAATTTAAGAATTATTAAGATATTATGAAATGAATCGATGATTGTGTATAAAATTTATAAGCAGATCTTAATCAAATATAAATCCATATAATATTTAAATTTTCATTAGCTATGATATAACCAAGCAAATTACCTCAGCGCGGGCATTCCTAATAGTTCTCCTTTTGCCTCTTTTTTTAGCAATCGCTTTATTCAAGGTGGCTACGAACCTGACGTACATATTCTTTAAGGGATTAAAAACGAGCGATCATTGTATTGAATTATAGTAATGAATTCGAAAATTAAGTTCCCTACCTATTTGTCATTAGCTGCAGAACTGTTTCAACCTTTTCTCTTGCTTTCCTCTCCACCACATTTCTAGCATAGTCCCCCAAATCTTGTATCATTCTGTTGCTTTTCTCTCCCTCTAACTCCAACTCACAGATGCGAGCTGAAAATTCCGATGTCGCATTCTCAGTCTCAGTTGAAAGACGTTTTCTTATTTCAGCCCAAGTGTCCTGATTAGGATTTTCAAACAGGGACTCCACTGCTTTAGCTATTGCTTCGTTAAGTCCTTCCTGAGTATGAGTAACATAATGTCGATATTTAATTTTAAATGAAAGACATACAACATGAGGGAATAGCTTTGGAGAAAATCACCTTATATCTAACTTCCCATTTTGACAAAACCTCTTCACGAAACGATGATTTGGACGAATCAATATCTTGGAAAAGTTTTTCTTTGACTTCGGAAGTATCCCAATTAACATGTCTGATAGCAGCGTCTGAAAGAGGAAAAGATAGACTGTTAAAGCAGATGCACAAGTTGAAAATGAAAACAAAACGTTGTTATTTTAAAGATCAAATCGATATTATTACAGGCTTTGGAGTCAACCAAGCATGAATACTTCCTTGTCCCATTTTCTCTTCAAGGAAGTTAAGCGGTTAGAAGCCCTAAGAATCATCAATAACAAGTCTTGGAACATGCATGTTGGTCATTATATAAGTTCAATTTTAAGCTTTGACTTCTTGGAATTTTGAGGCTTTCCTCTGTATTCACAAATCGTATATTACGAGAGAAACTTAAAAGATATTATTATACATTACCTGCACATGCTTGGTCAAACTTAAGCAATGCAGACTTGCTACATGATTCAGCTGAAGCTGCAAAGTCTTTTGATCCTTTGTTCAGCATATCATCCACTACTTCATCCTTAAAATTTTTCAATGCCTCGAAGCGCAAATGTTCCAATAACTTTAGGTAAGCAGGATGCACAGACTGCACAATTTAGGATCTCATAATTAGACGAAAGGAATTCGATGTCTGAAAAAAGGTGGGTGGGTGGTAGAAACGGCTTAGTATATAAAATACTAAGCTTGAACGTTAACATCATATATAAACAATAATCTACTTTTTGAAACAAACTTAGTAATGGTACTTAGATTATCGTCCTTACATCCAAAGCTTTTGACTCCAATTGTTTTCGTTTTTTATTTCTGACACCTTCATCAAAGTAGAATGCCTCCCTGTCATATCTACGGTAAAAGAAATTTCAAGTGTACAAGCAAGATTAAACGCCCATATAAAAAGAGGAACAAAAAGAAAGAAAGAAAGAGAATATCTCAAAATATTAGTAAAGTTTATTAAATAAATGATTTTTTGACTCATATATAAGATCCATAAGGTTAGATCTTTTTATGGGTTGGGTTATTTATTTGTTTAAGTCTAAAAGCATGTTAGATTTTTTTTAATGGATTTAGTTGGAGCTTCCAGATATGCGAGCTCATCCCAGAGAGATATCTATAGATGATCATAATGCATTAGGAGAAACAATGATGGCTTCAAAGGTGTTCTCTGTTTTCGTTAACAATTTCCCACCTAGAATCCACTAGAGATGGCTTCGTCAAATTTTCCATCACAACGATGCAACGATGTCTTCATACCTCAAAAAAGAAGTCTTAAGGAAAAGAAGTATGGCTTTGTCCGATTCTCCTATCTCAACCATGCAAAGAGAGCAGTAATAAGACTTAATGGTTTATGGCTCCTTGATTACAGAATCGGTGTAACTTTGGCCAAGTTTATGCACGATCCTCTTTTTGGAAGAAGGATAAGCTAATGTCTAAGGCAGAACCATTTCAGAGTCTATTTCAAAACAGAGTAAGTTCAAATTCTGGTAAGAGCCTTAGAGCAAAATGTGGCGCAGGAGAAAAAGATAAGTTTAAAACAAGCATTATTGAATGAAGTAGTTATTTAGGCATCAAACAAAGACTTAGGCCTTGCTTGATACAGCTGAAAAGTGGGAGGAAAGAAAATAAAGGAAGGAAAAATGATAGGAAAATGAATTTTGGAGTTGCTTGGTAAGATAGAAAATGAGAATGAAAGAAAATGGGAAGGATAAGCATTTTCCTTCCTTCTTCACAAATGAAAATCTGTCCAAATTGGACAGAAAATAGAAAAGAAAGTGTCAAGTCTCCTTGGTTGGCTGCAACATTTGTTTAAAAATATATTACTGAAAATGAAAACTCCCATAAAAATTGAAAAAAAAATTGATAAATAGTTGTATAAGAGGTAATATGGTAAAATCATTTCAATTTTAATTTTCTTTCCCCTCATTTTTCCATTCTACCAAGCAATAGAAGGAAAAAAAAATTATTTTCCATCTATTTTTCCATCCTTTCTACCAAGCATACCTAAGGAAAAAAAATAGATGTTTTCTATCTCTCCATGTTTCTCTCCTTTTGATTTTCCATCTTTTCATTTTGCTTTCCACCCTACCAAGCAAAGCCTTAGTCAGGCAGGAAAGAATGGTCACTCAGAAACCTTGTAGGGGGATGATGGAGGAAGAATCCCCGCAAAACCTTGAGAGGTCTATGATTGGAGTGGCCAGGGGTACTACGAACCCCAAACTCTTAACGAGAACTTCAAAATTCAAGGCATTTTCAACATTTCTATCAAGAAGATTTCGAGAAGACAGTTCTTGATCCTCTTTGAAGATAAGAAACATTGTCCACTATGAAGAACTTGGGTTGGTCTTGGCTAAAGAATGTTAGATGTTGACTCAAATTCTATTGGGATCTAATAAAATTCTATTGGTTAGAAAATTACTTAGTGGTTAAGTTTATTTAGAGATAAATATTCTTAATAGATTAGATTCCTTAGTGAATAAAAATTCTTGGTGATCAACAATAGCGGAGCTAGGATTTCAGATTACGAGGGGCCAAACCATATACATAAAAAAAAAACTAATTATTCAATAAAATCTATGACTAGCTTAAAATTATTTATTTAACATCTAATATATTATTATTTTACCAAAAATATAAAAAATATATGTGAAATATGTCATTCCATATATAAACATATATAAATAAAAAATTGAAGTATGAAAAAGAAAATATAATTATTGAAAATGGAGGAAAGACAAATATTCTTATTTAAAATAGTGCATGATTTGTTTTGGTAAAAAAAATCATTTGAGTTGAAAGTTTTAATAAAATTTATCTCAATATAAAGAATAAAGATTATCAGCAAGAAACTTTTCTTTCATTTTGTTTCGAATCCTAATTTTAACAATTTTCATTGATGAATAAAATTTTTTAAAATGGAGCAGTATAAATCATTGATATAAGATTAATTAATCTATCACTAAGAAAATATACATTAACTTAATCGTTCTTCACACTTACAAGTTAATCTAAAAAATTAATAATAAAAAACCTGAACTATATTAATTAATTATTTCTTTTGAATTTTAATTGATATTTTGTTTAACAATTAATATTATTTATTTAGGATATAAAAAATAATTAAGTAAAGTTAAAATATTTTATAGGACTATAACAATTTTAAAAAATACTTAACTAGTTTTTTTAACATATATCTAATGTACAAAGTTTAAATTAATAACATCTATAAAATAATTTCATGAAAATTAAAATTAACTAATTTGTTTTTCATTTTATTGAATGATGTTAATACCCTTTGGAAATTTGTTTAAAATTTGATAATTGATTTTTTTAAAAATTTAAATTCTTATATTTATAAAGATTGATAATTTTTTTTTTGATTTATGAGGAGAGGAGACTTTTTTTTGGAGGGTCCCAAGGTAAATTAAAATCTAAATTACATATATGTACAACAGTACAAATAAAAAATTCAAAAATATTGGGGGCCATGGCCTCACCTGGCTATAATGTGGCTTTGCCATAGGTGATCAAGTAACTTGACTCTATAAATATAGAGTGGGTCTTAACCTTTAGAATGAGATTGAGAGAGAGATGTAATCACTATGTGATAGATGGGTTTGTAGAGATTTGGGAAAGAGTTGAAAAAAACATTGTGTTGCATGGGAATTCCATGGGTTAAACATTATGGATCAAAAACTAGGTTTGTTTTGGGACTTGGGCTTGGTGTTTGTTTTAAAGTGTTTTGCACTCTTTGTAATCTCTATGTTTTATAGTGGATTTTTTTTCTCTTTTTCGTGGATGTAATCACTTGGGTCGAACCACGTTAAATCTTATTTCTTGTGCGTTTGATTTAATTTCGCATTAGTCTCATTCATTTGTGGAATACAATTTTGCTTGAAAAATCACAATGGTATCAGAGCTATGATTTGAAAATTATCATGAAGCATGATGCAAAGATGATGATTTAGTTCGTGGGATTTGTTGTTGCAGATTGTGTTCGTGAGATCAGGAACATGCAAAAGAAGATTTGCTGCAATAAAGTATCAGTTGCAGGTGAGGTAATTCTCGATTTGATCTAGTGGTGCTCCGACAAATTTTTGGATCTGTGAGAGAATTAGTGTTGTTGAAGATCTGAAGTTAGTAGTGTAGATCTTAGGTAATAAGAATGAAGCATATTGAACACCTTAGAGGTTGTCTCACTACTCTAAGAGGTATTGACACTTTTCTTGTTATATTATACATTTGTATAAGTTGAATAATACGCACATAATTTTTGGGTGCTGTGACATGTCCTAAAGATATGTAGAGTATGTATAATATTAGTTTGCCAAGAAAATCACACATGGCAAGGTTCCTAACGTGAAGAAAAGTGTGATTATGTTATCTGCAGGAGATTGGTAGAAAAAAAATCTCGATGGTGCCAACTTTACAATCTCTTGATGAAAACAATAGTGAGAGAAAATTCTTGTTGAGAGAGATTATATCGAGATTCCTCTTTGAAGTCAACTGAGTGGAGTTGATTTGGCTAGCATGGGTATTGGTCGTGTTTTGTGAATTAAAAATAGTCGGGATTTATTCGAATATGTGTAGCTAGTATTTCTTGAAGATCAATATTTTGATAAAATTTGTGTCAAGGTGGAAATTGTTAGATGTTGACCCAAATTCTATTGGGAATCAATTTAGATTCTAATAAAATTTTATTGATTAGAGAATTATTTGGTGGTTAAATTTATTTAAAGATAAATATTCTTAATATATTAGATTCCTTAGTGAATAGGAATTCTTTGTGATCAAGTAACTTAACTCTATAAATATAGAGTGGGTCTTAACCTTTAGAATGAGATTGAGAGAGAGATGTAATCACTATGTAATCTCTGTGTGATAGATGGGTTGTAGGGATTTGGGAAAGAGTTGAAGAAAACACCGTGTTGCATGGGAATTCCATGGGTTAATCATTATGGAGCAAAAACTAGGTTTGTTTCAGGATTTGGGCTTGGTGTTTGTTTTAAGTTGTTTTGCACTCTTTGTAATCTCTATGTTTTATAGTGGATTTTTCTCTCTTGTCCGTGGATGTAGGCACTTGGGCCGAACCACGTTAAATCTTGTTTCTTGTGTTTTTGATTTAATTTCGCATTGGTCTCATTCATTTGTAGAATACAATTTTGCTTGAAAAATCCCAACAAAGGAGTGGTTCATTGAGGTCTTTCACTGGTCTAATGAGATGAAATTTAGTTATAGAACTACATGGCTGACATGTTTTGGTGTTCCCCTTCATTCATGGAATTATGGCACTTTTAAAAGCATAGTCAAAATCTGGGGTGAGCTATTTTCCATGGATAGAAAAACTTTGACTTTCAAAGACTTCAACAAAGGAGCTATGCTCATAATGACATATCAATTGGAAAAAATAGATGAAACGATCACTCTTGAGTGTGGAAACAAATCCTTCCAAGTAACGTTTTCAAAGGTAAGTTCTCATATTATATCTTGCTTAATATACAAATATGCCCTCCACGTTTTTCACAAAATGGAATTAAACCTTTAACATTTAATTACATGAAAATCAGTCTATTAAGTTTTATTTTAAATAATTAAGTACATTTTTGTTAGGTCCTTCTAATGCCATTAAGTTTTAATTGATGTGCAAGGGTAATGACAGTTAAAGAATTTAACAGGAAATGGACTTAATTTTGTTATTTTGAAATATTTAGGTTTTAATTACTTAAAATAAAACTTAATGGACTGATTTTCATGCAATTAAACGTTGAAAGCTTAGTTTTATCTTGGGATAAACATTGAGAGCATATGTAGGTATTAAGCTTTATATCTTTATCCCATTATTGTGGTAGTCTTTATAGATGTAATGATTGTAAATCCAAAGTGTCTATTAAAATTGACAACTGTTCAATGGTTTCTGCTTGATGGGAGAGGAAGATGATGAAACTGAAAGGTCATCCCCTTCCCTTGTGAAGGGTGTTTTCGATAATGAAATCAGGGATGACTGCTTACTTTCTGTTCCCGAGATGGAGGCTCCATGCATGGGTCTCGACATTAATGCTCTTGGTAGTCACGACATTGAGCATGGTGTTAATGTCAGCTTGGGTTCCTTCTTCGTGCCAAGGAATGATCCTATTGACAATAGGGAATTTACTTTTGACAATGTAAAGAGGTTGTGGCAAACTTGGAAACCAACATTCCCCACTCACTTGAGGAGTGGTGGAATCACTGAAGATGACTGAGAGTCGGGTTTCAAATAATGGGCCTGACCATCCATCTCTTAATGACTTAATTATGTGAAGTTAGCGTATCCTGATTGTGAGGACCATGTGCCTACTGATGAATCCCAAGGGTCTAAAACTAGAGTTATGAACACGGAGCTTCATCTCTGAAAATCAAAAAATAAAAACATTAAGCAAGTAATCAAAAAATTCAAGTTCCTTGATGAGCTGGAAGATGAGCTAGCATGCTCACTCTCTAAAAAAGGTAAAAAAAAAAATAAAAGGTTGAAGAAAAAACTGAAGGGATTAAGGGTGCAAAAGATAACAAAGCTGCAAATGAATAACTCTCTAATGGTGATTTTCGAAATATGAGGAATGTTTGGGACAAGGTGGAGCGAGAAACTTGGGAGGTGGGCAAATGATGGGATTTCAATCAAACATAGATGATAAGCTAGTTATTAAAAAACTACTTGACCTGGAAGCAAATGACCGTTCTTAGGATAGGAATCTTTTTCGAGTACTATTTTCATGCTGGATCACCAAAGGCTTTTGATACTCGGCTAAACAAAGAATTAAAAAAAAGTTTATGCGTACTCTTAAGCTTCTATCTCTTACTAGTCTTCTCCTTTGGCTAGAAGCTTTTGGTTGAGTTATGATTATAGTTTTTGTGGATTTTCAAGGGCCGTTAAGTCCTATGTGGTTGGGGTTTACTTTGCTCTACTGTTAAACAGGGGGTTTCTGTCAAGTGTTTCTTGAGGCTAAAGGTTGAATCATGATGCTGAAGCTAGTTGTGGTAGAATATTGCGCACATTGAATCAAGGTGGAGTTGTGTGCGTGTTTATGCATGAAGCTTGATTAACATGGCTGGTTGCACGGATGGTAGGGTGGTAGATAGTGGCTACTATTTGTTTGATGCAGGCTGGTTCATTCCGGACATCATGCAGTTGGTTGAGGCTGTATTATTTCTTTGATCTTGGTTTTGGTTCTCCTTTTCAATTTTTTTCTCTCCGGGTTTTTTCTCTTTTGGATGGAAGCAAATGGATGATTCATATTTTTGGTCAAATATGTATCTTTAAGAATTTAAGTGCAGTTTGAAACTCAATATGGATGGTTCTGCTTTTGGTAAGCCTGGCGTTACACGTTGTGGTAGTCTGGGAAATCGAAATTGTCAAGCGGTAGTGTTCTTTTCTGGTTTGTTGCGTATTCTTGACTCAAAAGTGGCAGATCTTTTGGCAATTAAGAATGGTTTCTTCACTCTATTTTGTTATGGTAGGTAGGGTCTATCAAGCTTATTATTTTATCAATTTTTTGGTTCTACTTTTCTTGGTGCTCAATTAAAGCTTTTCATCCAAGGAATCTGCTGTAGTGTTTTCTATGGTTTTTTCTAAAGTTTTCAGTGAAGTGAATGGCATGGCAAATTCTCTTGCCATGGTAGGGTTTTCAAGAGGAGAAAGGATAGTATAAAAACTGTTACTCCATGTCAGTATACATCCTTTCCACTTAAAACAAGTAACGTAATCACAATATTTAAAAAAATCAATCATTTATTACATATTAAATGTGACAATTAAAATGTAAACACTTATTTCAAGAGAATCATTAATGACTCTGACAATAAATGATTGACTTTTTTAAATATTATGATTACCTGACATAATTTGAGTGAAAGAGATATATATTGACGTGGAGAAACCGTTTCATACATTCTTTTCTCTTTCAAAAAAGCTTCTTCATGGCTTGGTGGTTGTCTTTGTGAATGAGCTTCTTCCTCTATTTTAGTGTTCTGTGTGTTGCTTGCCTTTGTTTTTTTGCTGGCTGTTTTTATGGTGTTCATTATAATGCCAGATTTTTATCCCTGATGTTATTCTGCATGTGTGGTCTTTTTCTCCACGATGCTTTTATCTTCTTTCGATAAAATGACCTTGTGGCTTATAAAAAAAAAAGATTTTTTAATGGATTTGGATAAAAATATTAGTTTCATTAAATGATCTTGCCCTAAATTGTGAAACTCGATAAAAAATTGGACTAGTTTTGTGTCCACCATTTAAACCCAAACCCGATCAAGTTCAATCCAATTATTATAATTTTTTACAATTTTTTATAACTCAAATAATTAATTTGACATTTTAATTAAAATATGACGATGTACCTTGTAGTTTTAAAAAAAATGAAGATATATTAAGTAAGAAAACATTTGAAAAAGATGTTAATTAATACAATTTTTTAAATTATTATGGACTTCTATTTTGCAATTTAATTTGAGCTTTTGTTATTTTCTTAACTTTAATTTAGATTTTCATGCTTTTTGAAATCTTTTGTAAGAATTTATTTGAATTTATTGTATGATACTTATTAATCACTATGTTTTTTATTTTTAATTTTATTTTAAATTAAAAAAAGATAATTTTTTGACATACTTGGCAATCTTGAATTTTAACATTGTATGTAAAAACAAATTTGAATAAAAAAAATTAGATCTATATATTTAGGCTAAGCCAAGCTTAAACATGTATGCAATGCAATATCCGATATAGGCTTTGTCCGAATTCAACTCGGCCCATGAAGACGTTTACATAAACACTAAATCACATATAAGAAAAAAAGCACTCCACTTTTGTTTATTAAATTTGCATTTCAGTATAAATAATACTTCAATTTCTAGCAATTCATGTTAGGAAATAAGAAATAAAACAAAAGAAGAAAAAATAATTCTGAGGTGCAAACTTTAGTAACTTTCCTTAAGTATTAAAAAATCTTTCAAGATACAACAGAATCTCACAAACTCTAGCAAAATAGGTATGAAATTATAAATTAAACATAAGCATATAAGTTTGGTTATTTAAAATGGCCAATAAACACTTTAAATAGACGTGTCTAGCCCAAAGGATACATTTTTAAATAATTAAGTTATCACTTTTCCCCAAAAGATACCTCTTCAAGTAAGTCATCATTTTTGCTCAAAAAATACCTCTTCAAATAAGTTATCACTTTTGGACATTTCTTTTGGACTAATTATGTTTATTGGGACTAGTCATAACTTTCTAATAAACTATGTCTATTTAATATGTTTTAGACATACTTTTGGCAACTTAAACTTAAATTTCAAATTTAACATTTTAAATTACTTAATATTCCCCCACTAGTTTGAAATGTTTGCTTAATTTATTATTTCACATGACAAGTAATATGCTTAAGGTATGTATCTCACATTTTAGACCTTTAATTAGTGTTCATATTTTAATATCTAATGATATTAATGGTGCCTATGGATTGAACCAAAATTCTTAGTGTTAGATTTATTAATATGACACACATAAGACTTGTCTACTTGTTTCAAGAGGTTTGCTAAATTTGTAGCACTATTATAGTCATGTGCTCATCTTGGTAATTGTGATAATGTAACAAAAAAATTTCACTAATTTCTTGTTTAAAGCAGCACTACTTCTATGATCACTTAGGTGGAGTTCTTTTATGTTTCTGTTACTATGGACATTTTGTTGTAACTCTATTAAGAGTAAAACTCATTTTTCCACTCATGCAACAAACAACACTTGACTAAACAATTTAGGAATGAGAATCAAGTGCTAAACAGACATATGTAGTAACTTGCTATTACCCATTGAACTTTAAGTTTAGAGGTTACTAAACTAAAGTTGGGTTCCTATTACTGATGCCAAATTAATGGATTTAAATCCTATTATTATTTACGTGCTCTTTAACTCATCTATTAATAATGCTCTGGTGAGAAGATTAGCTAAATTGTCTACAGACTTTACATAAATTATGGTTATAACCCATTAGTGACCAACTCTTGAATATATTTATGCATAAGGCTAATATGTCTATTTTTCCATTATAAATACTATTGTATGCTCTAAACATTATAGCCTCACTACCACAGTGCATGGAGAAAGTTAGCATAGGTTGTGACTACAACTTTATATCAAATAACATATTTCTTAACCATTTTGCCTCTTTGCCTATTGATGCCAAAGTAATAAACTTAGATTCCATAGTGGATATGTATGCAAGTTTGTTTCTTTGAGGCCAGCTTTTTGCATCTCCTCTAAGAGTAAAAATCCAACTTGATGTGGATTTGTTTTCTATTTTAGTAGAAATTCAACTTGCTTATGTATAGCCTTTTAAAACAACTAGATAATCTGAGTAAAACAATATTTATTTATTTATTTTATATAGCCAAAAACTCTTTTAATGGCCTTTCAATATTCACTACTTAGTTTACTTGTATATCTTGACAATTTACAAACAACAAAAGCTATATCTAGCTTGATGTAATGCATTGCATACATTAGACTCCTAATTGCACTTGTATTCTCCAATTGAGCAACAATCTAACCAAAATTTTCTATTAATTTCATACTTGGATCGTATAGAGTGGTGACTTCCTTTATATTAAGGTGTTGGAATATATCCAACTTTTTCTTTATAATGTGACTGGTTAAATGAAAAATCATTGCCATGTCTCTTTATTTCAATTTCAAAAATGGAATATACTTCATTAATCTTTCATTTTAAAGATTGAAGATACCTTTTGGTCTCATTTACATTAGACCTGGCAATCCTAGACACGACACAAAAACGATACGAATAGAAGACATGAAGATGACATGAGCTAAAATTAAGCAAAAATTGTATATGAATATGGTAAAAGCTAAAAATAAGGTTGTGTTTTCCATGTTGACCTGAATTTTCGTGTTTTACACGATAAGGATACGATTTTACTGTTAAACATGGGTCCAGCCCACATTAATGTTTTTAGAGATTAAGACTTCTAGTAGGAGTCGATCTCTTATTTTCTCTTACATACACACACACACACACACACACACACACACACACACACATAAAGATGTAGCCACAACAAACTTTGTGGGTGAGAAAAGCTTGGATTGTGAGCAGTGACATATGGGAAGAGAAAGCTTTAGGTTTTATGATATTTTTCTTGTTCCATTGAGAGGGCAATGGGAGAGATAAGCTTGTATAACAATTTGGTATTCATTGGGTAGATTATCTTGGTAAATCTAAAGAGGTAAACTTTATTGTTTTAGGCCAATTGTTGGAACCTTGAGCTCTAGCAAAAAGCCTAGGGTATTGAAATTTTGTAATTTGCTTATTTCTTATAGTGAATTTTTATTTGATTTGTCTTGTGGTTTTTCTCACTACACCTAAGAGTTTACCGTATTAAATTTGGTGTCATTTTTACTTTGCGTATTATTGCTTGCATATTATTTGTGGCTTGGTAGCTTGTTTAATTATTATTATTATTATTATTATTATTATTGGCTTGAGATATGGATGTTGATTGTTGTGAGTATTGTTTTTGTGACATTGCTTCTGCGTATTTGTCATTTGACGTCTAATAACTGGTATCAGAGTTCAGGCTAGTGTTTTAGGATCATAGAAGGAGATACAAAATTCATGATAAAATTAACAGCTTCAAATTATTAAATTTGGAAGCAAATGATGGAAAATCATCTATACTATAAGGATCTGTATAAGTTAGTATTAGGTGATTTTGATAAGCTAACAAATATAAAAAATGAATAATGAAAAAAGTTAAATACGAAGACTTCGAGAAACTCTAGAAGATGGGTAGACATTAGTGTTTTTCATCATGTGACGCAGGAGACAAATGCTTCTCGTGTTTGGAAAAAATTAACATCACTATATTAGAGAAAGACTGCCCTGAATAAAGTTATGCTTGTTAAGAAGCTTACTACTCTACTGTATAAAGAGGGAATATCTATCTTTGAGCATTTGAGTTACTTTCAAGATTTATTTAATTGGATGACCACTATGAAACTGCAAATGGATGATGAGGTGAATGTGTTGTTTCTTCTGTGCTCAATGCTAAATTGTTGGGAGACACTAGCTGTGATTGTTCTTAATTCAACTACTAAAGGCACGGTGACCTTGGAGATAGTAAAAGACAGTATGTTTAATGAAGAAGCAAGGTGAAAGGAGACAAACTCTAGGAATGAAACTCTTGTCACAAAGAACAAGGGTAGAACTAAAGACAAAAGTCAGAATTTTAAAGGTTGCGGTAAGTCTAAGAATAGACATAAATCTAGAGATAGGGTGAAGTGCTTTCATTATGGCAAACTTGATCACATAAAGCGAAATTGCAGGATCTTGAAGCAAGAGTAGAAAGATAAGAAAAGTAAGAATAACTCAAATGATGAAAATGTTACAACGGTAAATTCTAATAGTGAATCGTTTTCTTTGATTTGTACACATGGTCAGTGTAACCATGTAGGGGATCTGGTATTGAGCAGATAGTTGACACCGGAGCATCATATCATTTTATTTCAAAGAATGAGTTGTTCATAACCTATAGAGTTGGTGACTTTGGTTATACCAAAATAGGAAGCAAGAGTATGTCACAAATTACTAGGATTGGTGATATTGTGGGACAAACGAGCACTGGTTGTACATTGACTTTGAAGGATGTTGGACACATTTTAGATTTGAGTATGAACTTGCTTGCAGTGAATGTTCTTGATAAGGAAGGATATAGAGTCAGTAGAAAAATGGGCGGTTGAAGCTTCTCAAAGGGTCTTTGATAGTTGCAAAAAGAAAGTTGTGTTGCAATATGTACAAGACTTCGATGAAGTTGAACAATAGTCAGATAAATGGCGTTAGGGATGATGTGATAAGGAAGGTATGATGATGTGATAAGGAAGGTATGGAGTCAGCAGAAAAATGGGCGGTTGAAGCTTCTCAAAGGATCTTTGATGATTGCAAAAGGAAAGTTGTGTTGCACTATGTACAAGACTTGAATGAAGTTGAATAGTAGTCAAATAAATGCTATTGAGGATGATGCTTAAGCTAATTTCTGGTGTAGGAGGCTAGCACACATAAGCGAGCAAGAGTTAAAGGTTTTGACAAGGCAATCCCTCATTCCCTCAACTAAAGGTATTTCTCATAACTTATATGATCATTGTTTATTTGTTAAGCATCGTAGAGTTTCTTTTAGGAGGACTTCTAAAAGAAAGAAAAATAGGCATGAGTTGATTCATTCCGACGTATGTAGTCCTATAGTGGTAGAGTTATAGCGTGGTAACAGATATTTTGTTACATTTATTAATGATGTTTCACGAAAAACTTGAGTGTATATGTTGAGAAACAAAAGCCAGATACTATGGTATTTTCAGAAATTTCATGCCATTTGATTCATTCTGATGTATGTAGTCCCATAGTGATAGAGTCATAGGGTGGTAAGAGATATTTTGTTACATTTATTGATGATGTTTCATGAAAAACTTAGGTGTATATGTTGAGAAACAAAAGCTAGATACTGCAGTATTTTCAGAAATTTCATGCCATTATGGAAAGGATGACAGGATTGTCCTTAAAGTGTATTCGTACAAATAATGGAAGTGAATACACATCAAAAGACTTTGAAGCTTACTGTTCAAAGCATGGGATAAGGCATGAGAGGACAAAACTTTGGACACCAAAACATAATGGTGTAGCTAAAAGGATGAAATACACCATTATAAAGAGAATCATATGCATGTTGAGGATGTCAAAATTGCCAAAAGCATTTGGGGTGAAGCAGTTAGCATAGCTTGCTATTTAATTAATAAATCATCTTCAGCTCCATTAGGTTTTGGCATTCTACAAAGGGTGTGGATAAAGAAAGAAGCTTCATACTCACGTTTGAAGGTCTTTAGCTGTAAAGCATTTGTGCATATACCAAAGGAGAAGAGGTCAAAGCCAGATAGTAAGGCTACTCCATGTGTATTTGTTAGGTATGTTGATAAGGAATATGGTTACAGGGTATGGTGATGAGGAGAATCAGAAGCAAGGATGTGGTTTTCCATTAAAATGAGTTCATCACAGACTTTAAGAAAAATGGCAAGACTACACGAGTTATAGTTAAGTATGATGACTCAACACCTACAGGGATTACACCTAGAGGTGCCACGATGGTTGAAATGCACAAGATATTGAATTTGGGGATACTGAATTTGGGGATACAAATGAGCTAGCCACAGGTTGTGATGGGATAGATACCGATAATGATATTGCATAGCCAGATCAGTAGGTCTTGAGCAGGGGAAGTAATCTTCTCAACCAGGGAGTGTTGAGTAGGGGGAGTTACCCCGATATAAAGGGGTGTAGAGTCTCAAGTTAGAAGATCTACTAGGGAGCATCGATTATCTACTAGGTATTCTAGTTCAGAATATATTTTGGTCACAAGTGAGGGGGAGCCAGAGAGCTTCCAAGATGTGTATGATACTCCAAAGAGGGAGTGTTGGTTAAAGGCAATGAAAAAGGAAATGGATTCATTGTAAAAAAAGGCACTTATGACCTTGTTGAGCTTCCGAAAGAGAGAAGACCATTGAAGAACAAATAGGTGTTCAAGTTGATAAAGGCTGGTGACAAGCTAATGAGATACAAGGCTCGATTTGTAGTAAAAGGCTTTGGTAAAAAACTAGGCATAGATTTTGACGAGATCTTTTTTCTTGTTGTGAAGATGAGTTTCATTCGAGTGGTATTGTGATTAGTAGCTAGTTTGAATCTTGAGCTTGAGCAACTTGATGTGAAGACTACATTCTTACATGGTGACTTGTAAGAGGAGATTTATATAGATCTGCCTGAGAGTTTTGAAGTGAAAAGGAATGAGCATATGGTTTGTAAATTGAAGAAAAGCTTGTATGGCCTACAATAAGCTCCTAGGCAGTGGTACAAGAAGTTTGATTCTTTTATGGTGAGCCAAAACTAGGAAAGAACAATAGCAAACCCTTGTGTGTATTTGAGAAAATTCCCAGATAGTGACATCATTATTCTCTTGTTATATATTGATATGCTGATTATAGGGCAAGATGCTTGTATAATTTGTAGGTTGAAAGAGGCATTGTCCAAGTCCTTTGACATGAAGGATTTATGTCTAGCAAGCAGATTTTGGGTATGGATAACATTCATGATAAAAAAGCTGAAAAGTTGTGGCTGTCACAATAAAATATGTTGAACGGGTGCTAGCGAGATTTAACATGCAAAATGCTAAGTTAGTTAACATGCCTCTTGCAAACCATTTTCACTTGAGTAGTCTTGTCTAATGACTAAGGAAGAAAAGGATTCTATGTCTACTATTCCTTACTCCTTTGTAGTTGGTTCTTTGATGTATCTTATGGTTTGCATATGGCCTGATATTGCTCATGCAATTGGTGTAGTGAGTAGATTTCCTTACAATCTAGGAAAGGTTCACTAGGAAGCGATGAAGTGGATCTTCAGATATTTGAGGGGTACTTCTAAGATGTGTTTGAGTTTTGGGATTACAAAACTAGTTCTTGAAGGGTTTACTGATCTAGACATGACTGATGATCTTAATGGTAGGAAATTTACTTCAAGGTACATATTTACTTTTGTAGGAGGAGTTGTATCTTGGCAATCCAAACTACAAAAGTGTGCTACTTGTCTACTACAAAGGTTGAATATATTGCAGCAACTGAACAGGCGAAGAAATGCTTTGGATGAAAAGATTTCTTCTTGAATTGGGATTGTCAGAAAGAGTATGTAGTGTTTGGTGATAGCCATAGTGCCTTAGATTTGAGTAAGAACACCATGTACCATGCCCAGATGAAGCACATTGATGTTCGATACCATTGGTTGCAGCTCAGTGATTGATAAGCAGCATATACAGTGGAAGAAGATTCAAACAGATAAGAATACAACTCATAAGTTGACAAAGACACTTCCCAGAGATAAACTTGAGTTATGCAGTGACTTGACCAGAATGGACACTTTGGCCTAGGTGAATTCCAAGTGACAAGTTGTGGTGATGGATCTCCTCCTAATGTGGTTGGAAGGGAGATTGTTAGATGTGGGTCCAACCCACATTAATGTTTTAAAAGATTATGACTTCTAATAGAAGTTGATGTCTTGTTTTCTCCTATTTATATATACATATATATCTAAAGATGTAACCGCACCCTACTTTATGGGTAAGAGAAGCTTGGATTGTGAGCGGAGACATAATGGAAGAGAAAGCTTTAGGTCTTTTGATATTTTTCTTGTTTCATTGAGAGAGCAAGGGGAGAGGTAAGCTTGTATAACAATTGGGTATTCTTTGGGTAGATTATCTTGGTGAATCCAAAGAGATAAACTTTATTGTTTTTAGGCTAATTGTTGGAATCTTAAGCTTTGGGCAAAAAGCCTAAAGTATTGAAACTTTGTAATTTGCTTATTTCTCATAGTGGATTTTTATTTGGTTTGCTTTGTAGTTTTTTTCTCTATAATAGAGAGTTTTCCATGTTAAATTTGGTGTCGTTTCTACTTTGCGTATTATTGCTTGCATTTATTTGTGGCTTGGGAGCTTTATTAATTACTATTATTGGCTTGAGATTTTACCGTTGATTGTTGTAGATATTGTTATTATGACATTGGTTCCATGTATTTGTCATTTGCGGTCTAACATTTACATGATTCAAACATGAATTATAAACTTGAATTGTCAGGTCTAATTTACATCAAACATATTGGTACCAAAAATCAAAATGTCATCTACATAAAGACATATTATCACTCCATAATCCTTAGTAAATTTTGAGTAGGGTCACTTATCTACACCATTATGCTTAAATCATTGGATAAAATTTGTGTATCAAATTTCTTATGCCATTGCTTGGGAGTCTGTTTTAGGCCATATAATGACTTAACTATTTTGCATTCTTTCTTTTCATTTCTTGGGAATACAGAGCCTTCTGGTTGCTCCATATATGCTTCCTCACTTAAGTCACTATTCAAAAATGTTGTCTTAACATCCATTCGATGCACATGTAATTTATAAATTGAAGCCAAAGCTAAGAGAACTCGAATGGACATATTTTCTTTTGAATACCCTTTTACAACATTCAGTTTTTAACTAGGGGGCAAATCAACAGAAACCCATGTTTTATTGGACATATTGAATCCATTTCATCATTTACAGCTGCTTTCTAGAAAGTTGCATCTCTTAAAACCATTGCTTCCTTAAAGGTTTTAGGATCATCTTCTACGTTTAGAACTATGAGTATTTTTTTGAATAGCATTTTCTCTGTTTGTTTCAACTAGGAAGACAATGATTGTGAAGAAATAAAATCTAGATTAAAAGGTCTCACTTTCCTGATTCTATTACTTCTTCTTGGTTCAATTGAACCATCACTTTTTTTTTTCTCTTTTATCCAATAATAGAATTTGGAACAAAATTAGATTCTAGGTCTAGTAACCTATAAGCCTTGGAGTTCTGTGCATATCCAACAAATATACTTCGCAAGCCTCTAGGTCCTAGTTTCATTCTTTCAAGGTCTAGCATTGTGTAAAAGACAAGACACCCCTACACTTTGAAATAATCCAAATTTGGTTTCTTATTATTTTATTCTGAGTCTCATATGGAGAAACTTTTGTTTTCTTGAATGGAATTTTATTGATGACATGATTTGCAATAAGAAATGCCTTTCCCCAAAGATTAAATGGTAACTTTGCATTTAATAGCATTAAATTAATCATGTCAACTAATATTCTATTCTCTCTTTCTGCCAATCCATTCTATTGTGGTGCATAAGTGGTAGTTCTTTGATGTATCATGCCATGTTCTTCACAGAATAGTGAGAAATCATCAGAAAAGTTCTCACCTCCTCTATCATTATGAAGAACTTTAATTCTTTTCTCCTTTTGATTTTCCACAACGGATTTATATTCTTTAAACTTGTCAAAAGCCTCATCTTTAGTTCTCATAAGATACACATAAGTGTACCTAGAACAATCATCTATAAAAGTGATAAAATATCTTTTTCCTCCTCTTGAAAGATGACTATTTAATTCACAATCAGAATGCAATAATTCTAGTAATTTTATATTTCTTTCTCTTTTCGAAAGGCTTCCTAGTCATCTTGGCTTCAACACAGATTTCACATTTATTATTGAAATCATTTTGACAAGTTAAATAACCATGCTTAGACATATACTTTGTTGATTCATAGTTAACATGTCCTAATCTAGCCTGCCATAAAAAAGAAGAACACTCAACAATGTAAGCAGAAACATTATTTATTTCATGGATACTCAATTTGAACATTCCATCACAACAAAAACCTTTCCCCATAAATACACTATTCTTAGATATAATAGCTTTATCTGACTCATGAATAATTTTCAAGCCCCTTTTAAATAATCAATTTGTAGAAATTAAATTCTCCCTAATTTCAGGTACATGGAAAACATTAAGTAGGGTTAATTTATGGTCAAAAGTGAATTTCAACTCGACTGTTCCCTTGCCTAAAACATTGGTAGAAACATTGTTTCCCATTACCACACTTTTTGGTTCCTTTAATTCATTGTAATACTTGAATTCCTTGTTGTTGCAAACATGGATTGTTGCTCTAGAGTCAAGCCTCCAATCCATTGACTTGGTAGGATTTTCCATATTCAATTCAATCACCATCCCAACTTGCATATCAAAAACCATTACAACCAATTCCTTGACATCTTTCTCAATTAGATTTGTTTGATTGCTAATTTCCCCTTTAAAACCAAAAGTGAAATTTTTTAAATGTAACACCCCGTCCCACATCGAGAGTTTGTGAGACTCTACAATGCTATACATTAGAGACTTGAACCCATACTTGTGAGGCACCTTTTGTGGAACAAAATCATGAAATTTTTGGGTCAAAGCAAACAATACCTAGTAGGTTGGGTGCGGGTCTCCACAAATAGTATTGAAAGCGGTTTACCAGCCGAAACGCAAGACCTAAGTACTGCATCATGGAAGCCACCTTTAGATTCCTGTGGGTACTAAGTGCTACATGGTGGGAGCTACCTCTAGATTCCTAACATCTAGTGTGATCCTAGTTCTATTCTAATTGGGCCCGACAAGGACGTCAAGCTTTAAAGTGGGAGAGTTTGTAACATCCACAATCCCACATCGAGAGTTTGTGAGACTCTGCAATACTATATATGTAGAGACTTGAACCCATACTTGCGAGGTGCGTTTTATGGGACAAAACCGTGAGACTTTTGGGTCAAAGTAAAAAATACCTGGTAGGTTGGGTGTAGGTCTCGACATGGAAGCCTTTTTTAATATGCAATATTTAATAAAATGGCCTTTTTTGCAAAAAAAAAAAGGTGGATTCTTCTTGGAAGAAGATTTCTTTAATGCATTACCTTTCTTTCGACCTTTACGTTTGTTCTTGCTAGAATTATTACTCACATAATGAAATTTTGGTTTTGACAGAATAACATCTCATGCACGATTTTCAGCCTCAATTTGGAGATGAGTTTAAAATTGCTCCATGGTTGCAATTTCATTTGAATTCAATACTTTTTCCCTATACTCATTCCAAGATGGAGGAAGTTTTGATAAAATAGCCCCTACTCGGAGTGAATCAGGAATATTTATCTCTATTTTTGCCAATCTTAAGATAAGTATTTGTAACTCGTACACTTGATCCATAACAAGTGTGCCATTATCCATTTTAAATTCAAAATATTTCATAGCAAGAAACTTATTCGTATCTCTTTTTTCATCTTTGTACGTTTTGTCCAATGTAGCCCGAATTTATTTTGGAGATGATATGTTCCGCTACAAGTCATATAGCCAACCAATGAGAGAATTGAGGATATGACCGCAACAAATGACTTCATCTTCTTCACACTTTAGTCTTTCCTTCTTCACTTCTTCAGAATCATTTTCATTTGGTGTTGGTAGTGGTGACAAATTAGGATCAAGCACATATAATACCTTTAATGCCATTAGTAGGAAAGCCATTTTTTCATTCCATCTCATGTAGTTAGTACCATCAAAGTGATTCAACTTGATTGCCTCTTGATTTAGAATTTTGAAAATTGTGATTAAAGGGAGCATCATTTTTGAATCCTTACGATTGTTACGAAATAAGAAATAGAGCAAAAGAAGAAGAAATGATTCTGAGGCACGAACTTGTCACTTTCCTTAAGGATTCAAAAATCTCCAAGATACAATAGAATCTCACAAACTCTCCCAAAATATGTATGAAATCATGAATTAAAATTAAGCACATAAGTTCATATATTTATAATGGCCAATAAACACTTTGAATAAACATGTCTCGCCAAAAGATACCTTTTCAAATAAGCTCTCATTTTTACCCAAAAGATACCTCTTCAAATAAGTTATCACTTTTGCACAAAAGATAACTCTTCAAATAAGTTATCACCTTTGGACATCTCTTTTGGACTAATTATGTTTATTGGGACAGTCATAACTTTTTAATAAATTATATCTATTCAATATGTATTAGACTGTGAAAACCCCAATTTTCTCATATTCGACATAAGCTACAGAGTGTAGGAACGTAAAAGAAAATATTAATTGTAAAATATTTAAAATGTAGGTTCTGTTTGATAAGGTTCAGAGAGGTACTTGGTGAGGGCCCACTAAGACTTTCTCTGTCCAGATCGGAGTGAGACCCTAGAATATTGATATTTGAGATGAAATATGAATATAGCAAGAATCTATATCTCAAAATCACTTCGTTTGAGAGTATTTGGAAAAACGAGAAACAAATTCGAAAATGACGATCGTGCCCATACCCTAGACGGACTTTTCAGAATAACAGTCAAACCAAATTGACTTCGAACCCACAGACTGTCATAAGATAATTCTCTTGTAAAGAAGTTTCATACGGATCTAGCCTGTGAACTGAATTACATGAAAGTACTAAAAATAACGCAAACGAAAATCGAAAACACCCGTATAGGGGTAATTTGGTAATTTCACTACTCATAATAAGTCAAACCACTTTATGAGTCAATAATTGACCATGTTTAATTAAAATATATGGGAAAGAATAAAAAATAAAAAATTAAATTCGAATTTTAAAATATTAAATAAATGATAGGATATAAATGGAAATAATGAAATTGTACAAGGGTATAATTGTCATTTAACATGGGACTAGTCAAAATGGTCAATGTTGATTAAAATTGACTTAAATAAATTAAATTTTAATTAAAATAAAATTTAAAATCTAAAATGAAAATTAAATAGATATTTATTATGGCATAAATATAAATATAAAGAATTAAAGAGGAATTTTGATTGCTTGATCATGGGGCACAATTCTGTTGGATGGGATATTAATAAAAGAAACAATACTTAGCCATTTCACCAGCCAAGAACCGACATTCATGCTGTTATTTTGCTGTTGGAACTGACTCCTCTACAGCTTCCATTTCTGCCGGTTTTTCATATTCTTCCCTATCTTTTTCTAACTAATTCACCAATCTCCTCCACCAAAACATCAAGCCTCCTTTACATAACATGTACCTCACCCTAAGAGCTCTTTAAGCTTTGAATTGGAGGGGCTGAATGGCAGAAATCAACACTGGTTTGAGGTTGCTGAACAGTACGGTTTTAAGGAAGGTAAGGGAAGAGATGAAATTAATCAATTTTATTTACTAATTATGATTGTATTAGGCTGGTAGGATATATTTATGGCTATGGTTTGAAACAGAATTAAGAGCAGAAGTGAAAATGGGTTTCAGTTGTGGAACTTAGGTAGGTGGAATATGATGAGTTTGTTGTATGATGGATGTAGCATGGCTGTATATGAGGAATGGAATACAACTATAAGGCTGGAAAATTGTAAAACCATGGTTATTAAAGGAAGCACTCGGTTATGATGGTGATTTTTCATAACAGGGAAAATGGCGTGAATATGGTATGAAGATAGGCCATTCGGCCTTGAGGGAGATGAGATGATGAGGATGAATTCTTTGTGTAGCAAAAGTGTTTGAAGAAAATTCTAAATGAGTAGGAAGAGTTCATAAAACAAGAATTGAAGAAAGAATGAAAATCATAAGTGTATGGCAATTGGTAGTGTTAGTGTGGAGTTAGTGTAATTCCAATATATACTAATTGGTGAATTAAAATAAATAATAAATGATGATAAATTGTGAAATTAGAAATTGAAAAAAATAACAAGAAAAATTTAATAATGAATATTAGACTAAGATATAATATTTGAAGTTCTCATGAAAATCTTATAGTTTGATAATTAATAAATAATATATAAAGATTTATTTGAATATTAGTAGGATTGAAATTGAAAAAGAAATGAGATTAAGCTAATTAGAATATTTGGTCAAGGTTAAAGAATGAAAATGAAAATAAAAATTGGAAGAGAATAAATGATGTGTGTGAAATCCCCCAATTCCATGTAACTCCTCATGATTGTAAAGTATTTTAGTTGAAAAGAATTAAATAAATATGAGAGTTTGATGTGTGAATGATGTATGGAACATGGAAGGAATAATGAGATGGGTAGTTAAATAGTCAAAGAAGTAATTTTGATGTTATGAGAATAATTAGAGTATGAAAAGAATAAATATCAGATTTTGTGGAATTAAAATGACATGTGGCTGTTGAATGGAAGAAGAGAGATTAATGGTCAAATGGTCAAAGTAGTGGCTGAGATGATTAATGGATTAATGTGCATTAAATGCAAGTGCATAGTCATCATCTTCATCTCCCATCATCAATTCAGCAGCCCCCTTTTCCAGCCCTCACCCTCGTTTCCTCCATTTTCCTCCTAAGTTTCCTCAATAGCTACCTTGACAAACCACCATCTCTTGTTATCGATTTATTAAGCTAACTTAACGGAAAACAACCCTTGTCACTAGCTCTAGCTAGGTCTGTAATATGAAGAGCTGAATCCAAGTATTTGGAGAGATCAGAATTGTTGTTGATTTGGTCATTGGCAAAGGAAAGAGTAGAAATTGATTCTCTCAATTTCGTGCATGGTATGGAGTCGTATGATGTTGGTATAACATGTCTATGGTAACTTCTTAAAGGTTTGAGTTATGATGTATGCAGCTTTAAAGAAGTGAAGAAGACCAATTGTGCAACCAAGTGATTTGCAATTTGGAAGCGAATTGAGATAAGGAATTTATGTAACGAACGTAGGGTGGCTATGTCCGTATGTTTTGATATATTTTAAATGTCTTTGGGATGAAACAAAAGATGATTTTGAAGTGAAGGAAGTTAAGTTTCGGGTTTTACACCTAGTGCCAATTAGGCTAGGAGCAGCCAACTGCCTAGAGACAACTAAAGCGTAGTTTTTCGAAAACTGAGACAAACCAGTCGACTGCTATACAAGCCAGTCGACTGCTATTTTCCAGTATGCATTCTGTTTCAAACCAGTCGACTGCTATATGGGACAGTTGACTGTTTTTACTTAAAAAGCATTCTGTTTCAAAACTAGCCAACTACTTATGAGACCAGTCGACTGCCTTGTTTTCAGAAGCATTCTGTTTCAAAAACAGTCGACTGCTATATGACTAGTCGACTGTCATTTCTCGAAAAGCATTCTGTTTCAAAACTAGTCGATTGCTATGTTGGGCCAGTCGACTGCCCCATGTGTTTTTAGAAAATAAAAATATCGAAATTTTAAAAGAAAATAATTTCAATAAATGAAAATATGAGGCAACAGCCGATTGCCCTATGAGGCCAGTCGACTGCCTTGTTTGAAAAGAGGTTTCAAAGCCTATTTCAAGAAAGCATAAATGTCATAGCAAATGGCTATATGACAAATGTTTTGAGAGTATGAAGTACTTAATGATTATGCACTTCTGTATATGTTCATGGCTGAGGAGCTCTAGTCCAGCCCTCAGTGCTACAGATGTCACCTGACTAGTGTTCACTGTAGCAACTGATGTTTGGCCAAATTGTCTCTGTTATATATATATATATATATATTGGCTAGGGGAGGATTCCTGGCTCCTGCGGGAGTACGCCACATGATTCAATGTATAATTCTGTTAATATGCGAATAGTCTCTCTGTTATTTGAAAGCTATATGATGTATGTTTTGAAGAAAGAATATGATGCATGATTTCTAAAGAAAGTATACGAAGTATGTTTTCAAGAAAGTATAAGATGTATGCCTGCATATGATGTTTTAGAGAAAGTATAAGATGTATGTTTGCATATGCTATTATGAAGAACTTTTATATATTTGATGAAAGTATATGAATATGCTTTATAATGATTTTGCATGACATTATAGAGCCAAGCAGGAAAACTACATATAGAGGCATAGTATGCTCTTTTACATATATTTCTTACTGAGTGTAAACTCACCCTTTTACGAATATTTTTCCTACAGATTATCTGAAGTAATTCCTGCTCTGGGTAAAGGAGTTGCTTTTGAGACCTTATAGTGTACCTTCTTGATATGCTTCCCAATAAATATCGAAGGTATACTTAGTGAGATGTAAATTAGCTATTGTATAGTACACTGCTACAGTAATGTTTATAAGTTTTGGGGATTTAGGTATGTAAGTATAAGATGTGCGAGATCCTATGGGAAGGAATGATATGTATATATATCATTAGTATGTTTTAATTGAAACCAAAATTTTTATGATGAACTATTAAATATTGAGTTTAAGAGGAAGAAGAATGAATGACATTGACGGACGAGTCTAATCAAGTCGTATAAGATAAGGAAAAAGTTAGATAGAAAAATGTAGTGACGAGGACGTCACAGATTGGTATCAGAACTGATTCGACTGATGTTTGTCAGTGTCAGTAAGCTAGAAATAGTGTATATCCCCAATGTACTATACTTGTTTGAATCCATATGTATAGTATAACTGTTTATAGTTATGCTGAATAGCTCAATTTTGTGATTTTATCGACAGAATGAGCTCACGTAGAAGAGGTATTAGTAGAGGAAGAGAAAAGGGTCGTGTAGAAGAACCCCAGTACAGTCTCCTCCTCCATCTCCACCGCATAGCCCGAACACTAGGCTAGCAAAAATGGAGAAGCATATAGAGAATATGGCCACTATGTTCACCCAGTTTATGTCGAACTTCCCGAACATGACCACTAGTGCACCAGCAGATGCCCCTATAGTTCTCCTACTCCTACAGAGTTACCCCCACCAGTCCTAGCTACTGAAAGGCGGGATCCTAAGGCTTATTGCAGTGTTACTCTGATTAAATAATTTAAAAAGCTGGATCCGCCTAAGTTTAAGGGGGAAAGAGATCTTTTGGCCGCAAAGAATTGGATAAAGGCAATCATGAAATCTTTTGAATACATGACATGCTCCGAAAGGGAGAAGGTGGGCTTGGCTGCTTACTTGTTAGTAGATGATGCCGAGTATTGGTGGTAGGCTACTCGAACCATTTTGGAGGCCCGCTATACTGTGGTTACGTGGGATAGATTTGTAGAAGCCTTTAATGAACAGTACATCCCACGCACTGATCAGAATAGATTGAAGATTGAGTTTTTGAGTTTGACTCTAGGGATGATGATAGTAAATCAGTATGAATCGAAGTTCATTACCTTGAGCAGATTTGATCCAGAGGTCCTAAGGAATGAAAGACATAAGATTTACAGGTTTATGGAGGGACTGAGTCTCCCATCAGATCCAAACTGTATCCTATGGATATCACCACGTATGGAGAGGCGGTCTGTAAGGCTCAGTTGTGTGAGCAAGACTATGAGCTTCATCATGCCGATTTTCGAGCTAAGGGTAAAGGCAAAGAACCAATGAAGAGGAAGTCAAATGAGAAAGCCTCGAGTGATAGATATCCACCTAGGAGAAGTAGACGTTATGAAGGAGTTTCGATAGGTAAGTAAGTAAAGTATAAGAAGATGATTACTAATTTATTTTAATGTTTATATGGAAATATATTGAAATTCAGAGTTGTGATGCTTATGATATAGGTACTTCTAGACCTACAGGGATACCATTAGCTCACCAAAGAGTACGATGCAAAGATGTGAGCAATGCGGGAAGTTTCATGGATCACAGCCATGTCGGTTGGCGAGTGGCGCATGTTTCAGGTGTGGTCAACAGGGACATATGATTAAAGATTGTCCCAATTTGAATCAGAGGGTATCTGAGGAATCAGAGGAGACTCCTCAACCACAACCTAAGGCCACAGCTGCAGAAAACGGAAAGAAAGCCGTGACCCAAGGACGAGTATTTGCCATCGATGAAGAGTCTGCCGATGCCTCGTCCAAAGTGATTAAAGGTAAGATTTATCTGTTTGATATGAATGTGACTGCATTATTTGATCTAGGCTCCACTCACTCTTTTGTGTCTCCTATGATTACTATGAAAATACCTGTTGAGCTTGAGCCTTTAGGACACTTATTGCAAATAAGCACACCATTTAAGGAATCCCAAATGACGGACCTAGTGTATCGAAATTGTAACCTACGGGTAGGAGAAAGAAAATCAATAGCTGACCTAATCCTACTAAATATGTATGGATTTGATGTTATTTTAGGAATGGATTAGTTAGCTAAGGATCATGTGATGTTAGACTGTCACGCTAAAAGTGTAATCTTCTCTTCACCTGTTAGCTATGTTGTAAATTTTGCAAATGCACAATGCAAAAGTATGTTTACTACTTGATTTGATGGCAAATGAAAGTAATGGGAAGTATGTATTGTCATGTGAAGGATTTATAGCTTATGTGGAGGACGTAGAAAAGAAATGTCCTGAACTTCATGAGATTTCAGTAGTCAAAGATTTTTCGGAAGTGTTCCTGAACGACCTTCCAGGAATTCCTTCGGATAGGGAAGTAGAGTTTAATATCGATTTAGTGCCGGAAACTAAGCCCATTTCGAGATCACCCTATCCAATGGCATTAGTGGAATTGGAAGAATTGAAGAAGCAGCTTCAGAAGTTACTAGATAAGGGATTCATACGACCCAGCCTATCCCCTTGGGGTGCTCCTGTGCTATTTATCTGGAAGAAGGATGGCAGCATGAGGCTGTGTATAGATTACAGATGGTTGAACAAGGAGATGATCAGGAACAGGTACCCTCTTCCCAGGATTGATGATCTTTTTTATCAGCTTAAGGGTGCACAAGTCTTTTCAAAGATAGACTTGAGGTCAGGATATCATCAATTGAAGATCCGAAGTGAAGATATCCCTAAGACTGCATTCAGGACAAGGTATGGCCATTATGAATTTTTGGTGATGCCATTTGGTTTAACCAATGCATCTGCTGCTTTTATGAACCTGATGAATGATGTGTTCAAACAGTATTTGGACCAGTTTGTCATTATCTATATCGATGACATATTGGTGTATTCGAGGTCCCGGAAAGAGCATGAGCAGCACTTGAAAATAGTCTTGCAGACCCTCAAAGATCGAGGATTGTATGCCAAGCTAAGTAAGTGTGATTTTTGGCTAGATCAAATCTCCTTTTTGGGTCACATAATTAGTAAAGATGGAGTTTTGGTCGATCCATCGAAGATTGAAGCGGTGGTTCAATGGGAGAGACCGAAGACAGTGACAGAGATAAGGAGTTTCTTGGGTCTAGCTGGCTACTATTGAAGATTTGTAGAGGGTTTTTCGAAGTTAGCTGCTTCCTTGACGCGCTTAACACGCAAAGAAGTGAAGTATGAATGGAGTGATGCCTGTGAACGAAGTTTTCAAGAGTTGAAGCGTAAGCTGACGACTGCACCTATTCTCACTATTCCTAGTGGTTCTGGTGGATTTTTGGTGTATAGTGATGCCTCAGTACAAGACTTGGGATGTGTGTTAATGCAGCATGGTAAGGTAGTTGCATATGGTTCTTGACAATTAAAAGACCATGAGAATAACTACCCAACTCATGACTTGGAGCGAGCTGCGGTAGTATTTGCTCTAAAGATTTAGAGAAATTACTTATATGGTGAGAAATTTCATATTTTTATGGATCATAAAAGTCTGAAGTATTTATTCTCTCAAAGAGAATTGAATATGAGACAGAGAATATGGCTCGAGCTTCTAAAGGATTATGATTGTGAGATCTTATCACACCCTGGGAAAGCCAATGTGGTGGCGGATGCTCTGAGCCGGAAACACGTAGGGATAGTGGCTTATATGATGGTAAAAGAGTATGAGTTGATTGAACATTTTGAAAGCCTCAACCTCAATGTTATGCCTTATGAGCAAATTGGAATGATGGCTAGTTTGAGGATTGAACCAGAATTAATGGATAAAATTCGGGTTGCTCAGAGGGAAGATGATCAGTGTATTGAGGCTATGGATCGGATTCAATCGGGTATGCCATCGGAATTTGACATTAGTAGTGATGGAATTTTAAGGTTTCATAACCGTATTTGTGTTCCTAAAGATAAGGAGTTGAGAAAGTTGATTTTGACAGAAGCACATGCCACTAAATACACGTTGCATCCGAGAAATACGAAGATGTATCACAATCTTCGCAAGGTGTATTGGTGGACTGGCATGAAGAGAGACATAGCTGAGTTTGTAGCAAAGTGTCTAGCGTGCTAGCAGGTTAAGGTAGAGCACCAAAGACCAGCAGGATTGTTACATCCTCTACCTATACCTATGTGGAAGTGGGAACACATTACGATGGATTTTGTTATGGGATTGCCCAGGACCAAGAGGAATCATGACGGTATTTGGGTGATCGTGGATAGACTAATTAAGTCAGCTCACTTCCTACCATGAAGTCTACGGATACACTTAGTGCTTTGGCAGATCTGTATGTGAAAGAAATCGTCAGACTACATGGTGTCCCAGTGAGCATAACATCTGATAGAGATTCCAGGTTTGCTTCTCATTTTTGGGAACATTTTCAAGAAACCATGGGATCTAAGTTGAATTTTAGCACAGCTTTTCATCCACAGACAGATAGACAGTCTGAGCGCACCATTCAGACGCTCGAGGATATGTTGAAAGCATGTGCTATGGATTTTAAAGGCTCATGGGACGACCATCTGCCATTGGTTGAGGTTGCTTACAATAATAGCTATCATGCAAGTATCGGGATGGCACCATATGAAGCTTTGTATGGAAGAAGGTGTCGATCACCGATTGGGTGGGAAGAAGTGGGTAACATAAGTTGTTGGCTCCAGATTTGGTCGAGCAAGCCTCTGAGGATGTTAAGTTGATTTGTCAAAGACTTAAGATAGCTCAGAGTCGATAAAAGAGTTATGCAGATGCTCGACGGAGACCACTTGAGTTCTTGGTTGGAGATTTTGTGTTTTTGAAAGTCTCTCCTTCCAAAGGAATCATGAGATTTGGCCGAAAAGGTAAGCTTAGTCCTCGTTACATCGGTCCATTTGAAATCTTAGACCGAGTTGGAGATGTCGCCTATAGGTTGGCATTACCTCCGAAGCTATCGGGAGTACATAATGTTTTTCATGTATCTATGCTTCGGAAGTATAATCCGGATCCGTCTCATGTCATAGAGTATGAGCCCTTGGAGATAAGGGAAGACATGAGTTTTGTAGAGAAGCCGATTCGGATCTTGGACAGAAAAGAGAAAGTGTTGAGGTCTAAGACGATCCCATTAGTTAAAGTTCTCTGGCAATACCATACTATGGAAGAAGCTACATATGAGCTAGAGAGCTTAATGAAAGAGAAGTATCCGGAACTGTTTAATACATAACTTGATTTGAATTTGGAGGACTAAATTCTCTAAGGTGGGGAGAATGTGAAATCCCCCAATTCCATGTAACTCCTCATGATTGTAAAGTATTTTAGTTGAAAAGAATTAAATAAATATGAGAGTTTGATGTGTGAATGATGTATGGAACATGGAAGGAATAATGAGATGGATAGTCAAATAGTCAAAGAAGTAGTTTTGATGATATGAGAATAATTGGAGTATGAAAAGAATTAATATCAGATTTTATGGAATTAAAATGACATGTGGTTGTTGAATAGAAGAAGAGAGATTAATGGTCAAATGGTCAAAGTAGTGGCTGAGATGATTAATGGATTAATGTGCATTAAATGCAAGTGCATAGTCATCATCTTCATCTCCCATCACCAATTCGGCAGCCCCCCTTTCCAGCCCTCACCCTTGTTTCCTCCATTTTCCTCCTAAGTTTCCTCCATAGCTACCTTGACAAACCACCATCTCTTGTTATCGATTTGTTAAGCTAACTTAATGGAAAACGACCCTTGTCACTAACTCTAGCTAGGACTGTAATATGAAGAGCTGAATCCAAGTATTTGGAGAGATCAGAATTGTTGTTGATTTGGTCATTGGCAAAGGTAAGAGTAGAAATTGATTCTCTCAATTTCGTGCATGGTATGGAGTTGTATGATGTTGGTATAACATGTCTATGGTAACTTTTTAAAGGTTTGAGTTATGATGTATGCAGCTTTGAAGAAGTGAAGAAGACCAATTGTGCAACCAAGTTATTTGCAATTCGAAAGCGAATTGAGGTAAGGAATTTATGTAACGGACGTAGGGTGGCTATATCCGCGTGTTTTGATATATTTTAAATGTCATTGGGATGAAACAAAAGATGATATTGAAGTGCAGGAAGTTAAGTTTCGAGTTTTACTCCTAGTGCCAATTAGGCCAGGAGCAGCCGACTGCCTTAAGTAGCAGCCGACTGCCTAGAGACAACCAAAGCCTAGTTTTTCGAAAATCGAGACAAACCAGTTGACTGCTATACAAGCTAGTCGACTGCTATTTTTCAGTATGCATTCTGTTTCAAACCAGTCGACTGCTATATGGGACAGTCAACTGTTTTTACTTAAAAAGCATTCTGTTTCAAAACCAACCGACTACCTATGAGACCAGTCGACTGCCCTGTTTTCAGAAGCATTCTGTTTCAAAAACAGTCGACTGCTATATGACTAATCGACTACCATTTCTCGAAAAGCATTTTGTCTCAAAACCAGTTGATTGCTATGTTGGGCCAGTCAACTGCCCCATGTGTTTTCAGAAAATAAAAATATCGAAATTTTAAAAGAAAATAATTTTGATAAATGAAAATATGAGGCAGCAGCCGACTGCCCTATGAGGTCAGTCGACTGCCCTGTTTGAAAAGAGGTTTCAAAGCCTATTTCGAAAAAGCATAAATGTCATAGCAAATAGCTATATGACAAATGTTTTGAGACTATGAAGTACTTAATGATTATGCACTTCTGTATATGTTCATGGTTGAGGAGCTCTAGTCCAGCCCTCAGTGCTACAGATGTCACCTGACTAGTGTTCACTGTAGCCACCGGCGTTTGGTCAAATTGTCTCTGTTATACATATATTGGCTAGGGGAGGATTCCTAGCTCCTACGGGAGTACGCCACATGATTCAGTGCATAATTCTGTTAAAATGCGAATAGTCTCTCTGTTATTTGAAAGCTATATGATGCATGTTTTGAAGAAAGAATATGATGCATGATTTCTAAAGAAAGTATACGAAGTATGTTTTCAAGAAAGTATAAGATGTATGCCTGCATATGATGTTTTGAAGAAAGTATAAGATGTATGTTTGCATATGCTATTATGAAGAACTTTTATATATTTGATGAAAGTATATGAATATGCTTTATAATGATTTTACATGACATTATAGAGCCAAGCAGGAAAACTGCATATAGAGGCATAGTACACTCTTTTACATATATTCCTTACTGAGTGTAAACTCACCCTTTTACGAATATTTTTCCTACAGATTATTTGAAGTAATTCCTGCTCCGGGTAAAGGAGTTGCTTTTGAGACCTTATAGTGTACCTTCGAGATACGCTTCCCAATAAATATTGAAGGTATACTTAGTGAGATGTAAATTAGCTATTGTACAGTACACTGCTACAGTAATGTTTATAAGTTTTGGGGATTTAGGTATGTAAGTATAAGATGTGTGAGATCCTGTGGGAAGGAATGATATGTATATATATCATTAGTATGTTTTAATTGAAACCAAAATTTTTATGACGAACTATTAAATATCGAGTTTAAGAAGAAGAAGAATGAATGACATTAACGAACGAGTCTAATCAAGTCGTATAAGATAAGGAAAAAGTTAGATGGAAAAATGTAGTGACGAGGATGTCACAATGTGTATGAAGAGTGTTGGGTTTAGGCTAGAAAATATGGTCATCATGTAAATTTTTATGGTTAAGAATTAAAGGATAAAATATAAATGTTAATGAAAAATATTTGAGCAATAAAAATTCGTGGGAATTCCATCAAGTGTAATTGTATTAAAGTAATTGGTAGAAAAGAAAATAAATTAAATCAAATAAATTGTTGGAATTAGTAAAATGAAAGATGGGAAATTGAGATGTATCCATATTGTAACATTTGGTAGAAACTAACTTAATTGTTGGAATTAAAAAAGTAGAAAATAAGAAATTAAGAGAAAATTCATTAAAAAGTTATAGCATATAATTTAATTTGGAAAGGAATATAAATTTAATTGTGGTCATGTTTAGTAATTAATAGAAAATAAAATAAAATGATTGTGGGAATTAATATGCATAATGAATAAAGATTATTTGTAAAATTTAAATTGTAAAAAAATAATAATAAATATAATGCAAGAATGAAATATTTGACTATAATAAATAATTAAAGGTTATAGAATTTTAACGAAATTAAAATTAGGAGAATAAGTCAATTTAAATATAGCTAAATTTTGGTATTTAATATGAAATAAAATAAACTATCATGAAAGTGATAATTAATGGAAAATAAGAAGTAATAAAAAGTATTGGGGATAAGATATGAATTATTAGTGGAATTAAAATTGGGAAAAGACTCCAAGTGTAGTAAAGTTAAGGCATTTAGTAGAAAATTAAATAAATAAAATTATTGAGATTTATAAAATAGAAGATAGAAATTTAAAGAATATTCATTAAAGTATATATATGGGAATTTAAATATAAATTGAAATTATTGTTGACATGAGATTTAAAGAAAAGAATGAAATTTAAATTGAAATTATATTTTGGTAATTGATAGGAAATAAAACAAATTAATTATTGAGAATGATAAATAGAAAATAGAAAATTATAGAATATTTATTTGAATCATAATATGAAATTTTAAATATAATTTGGAATTATAGTGCTAAGGAATAGAGGAATAAAGAGGCGATAATGGTACTATCGTATTTTTATATTATGCAGAATAAAAGTAAAGAACATGTATAGGAGTTGCTTAGAAAATGTTTTTACTTGCCTTCATAATTTTCAGAAAAATAAATCGTAACCATTTCCCCACCCAATTTTCCCTAAGCAAGAAAATATAGATTATTTCAAATTCATATGAGTTTTATATGTTTTAAATTGCATAAGATTATATGCCATTTACTGTATTCATTTTACATGAGTTGATTTACATAAATGGATTTATATGAATTGATTTACATGAAATAAGTTACAAAATACCATTACATGAAATGAATTACATGAGATTATTTATATGAAAGGTTTGAATTGCATAAAATGAAATTCTATTACTGATTTACATGATTTTCGACTTATTGAAGATAATTGCTGTTTGAAAATGATTTCTACTGTTAAATGAAATGATTTGTGAAAAATGTTTTGAGACATTCGTACCTTAGTGATCATGCATACTGTTATATGACTACGAGACTTGATCAGTCTGCAGGTTTACTGTCTACTGTACATGACTATGAGATTATGGTCAAACCCACAGGTTTCCACAATGAACACCTGACCAGCGCGAACTGTGTGCACTGTTTCGACGATGACCATTCGTTATTGTTTTGTCCCTCCGGGGATGCTGTACCGTGCATGATTCTATTAGATGTGACTGTCTTCACTGTATTGTACTGTTTTACCGAATTGAATTGTTTACTAATATTAAATTGTTTATTGATACTGAATGGTTTACTGATACTGAATTGTTTATCGATACTAAACTGTTTACTGCACTGTTTACTGAACTGTTTATTGATATTGAATTGTTTACGAATACTGAACTACTGTAGTGTTTTTCAATTAACTGTTTATAAACTATTTATATATTGAAAAATTTCATGAGATGATTTTTATAGCATTATTTAAATAAATTTTTATAAACTGATATCGATTTTGAAATTGCATTGCATAAAATTACCACATGTTTCATATTGATTTCACCATCAACTGTTTACTCTCTATAGTCGCAATTAGGGACCGAAACACGACAAGTACTTCAAAGTTCCTCTCATACTCCACCCGATTACCTAGCCGACTATAGTATCCTTCTTATACTGTCCCCTTGTGAACCATTAGGAAATAAATGTTTTTATGTATTTTAATATTATATTTCATAATTAGTAAAATAAGTTATTTTTATTCAACCGCATATAGTACGTGCTTTTATATATGTTTCTTACTAGGCTTTCCCCAAAGCTCAACCCCTTACTCACCATCCCAGATATAGTTCAACATTGTACGTGCCGCCAGTCGCTTCCAGAATAGTTAAAGAAGATTGTTAGAAGTTATAACATTAAGTAGACATGTACATGTTAATTTTATATATTTATATATATGTTCAGACTAGTATATGCACAACAGATGTATTCGTAATGGGATGTAAATAATGTAAAGTTAGATTAAGATTTTATATAAACTAGTAGGGTGTAATTACATTAAATTGCTATAAATAGAATTGTAAATATTACCTTATAGATTTTATTCTAATTTTCTTATTTATTATTTATGAATTAAATAACTTAATGGAATTAATGTTTAATTGTAATGGAAATTGTAAAATGAACTTACACTGACACCGAACGCAAATCGACCAATATCGAATAATTGGGTAAGAAAGATCGAAGTAAAAAAGAAAAATTTAGTTTGAAATTTTATAATTTTGGACGTTACTTAGACGTAACTTTTGGCAACTTAAACTTAATTTCTAAACTTAACAATTTAAGTGTGAAACAGGAAAGGCTAAGCGAGAGGATAAAGAGAAATATTGACATATGGAAGAAACTTACTCCGAAAAATAGGCTTCTAAGATAGAGCTCAGCTTGCTCCCAAACTTGGATACTGGCCCAGATTGAATAGCTCCTTCAAGTTCTAGCCAATCCTATACAAAACCTACTTAATCAATGGCTAATAAACAATATTTCAATCATCATAGTGTATCATCTATATGGAAACTCTCAACCACCTACAAGCTACGTACATGTCCATTTTATCTTAAAGGTCCTTAAGATTTTGTCCACAAAGAAATATACATACAATACCTTATTAGAGGATAACTGATGAAGCTTCTCATTGACAATCTGTTTACAACGAATCGTTGCAACCATTACCTGATAAACATGATGAAGAACATTTACTCTTGTGAGCAACCAATAAATTATAATTAGTGGTATCAAGATAGGTATATAATGATGAATAAGAACCTTGTGAGAAGGAAGATCCAGATCCTTGTTCTCTTTTATACTTTTCCATATGTTTTGTACACTTAAAGAAAATCCAGAGGCAGGAACAACATCTTGTCTATCACCAGCAAGTCCTCTAGAAATAGAATGGAGTAATCGCTGCCTCAATTCAGCAACCTGCTTAATAATACAAAAGAATGTAAGTCTCTACTTAACCCATAAATATTAACAAAAGAGACCATTACCTCTTCTTTAAACAGTTCCTCGTTTTGTTCGTAGCTTGATAGAGCAACAACCTCCACCTTCATGTGTCATGTCAAAGATGAAAATGTAAAATAATGCTCTAACAATATGAAGCACTAAAATGTACAATAATGGTAAATAGGAAGAGAGGGTTATCCTTAATTTTTCTTACATTAAAAAGTTCACTAAGGGGAGTATCAATATAGCTTGCAGGTTTATGAAGTGAATCCCATATCTGCGCAATCATGACCAAAATGAGCTGATAGAACGCAAGATAAAGAAAGAGAAAAGGACTAAAGTAGAGAACAGCTGAAACAAAGATACAAATATATACAGGATATACCTTTTCAGCATCCTTCCTCAAGGTATGCTCCAAATGGTGTAGAGGGGTCTACATATAGGATGAGGAACAAGAAATAGATCTAGTAAGCAAAAGTGTACTCTGCTTAGTTTAATTAATTAGTATGAATTTAAATTCAAGGCAAACCAGACCTTAGTTTTATCACGCAACACAAATAGCAAAGTTGTTTTCCGAGCACCGAATATATTCATCATAACCTGATAATTCAAAATTGCAAGAGGACTATCAAGCAAAATAAACATGCAGACACATAGAGGAATCTAATTGTATAATAAATCAGTACTTGAAAAATTGTTCTTAGCAGAGGCTTGTTGGCAGCATGCACTCGACCAACATCGTGACACCACCTACATTAAAATCCAAGTCCAACAAATATTCGTGAATAATAGGAACATGTCATCAATCAGCATTAAACAACCGTGCATGATAAATAGGAAAGTGTTAACCGAGTATAACAAAGTAATGGGAAAAATGTGAGATAAGCTAAGAACCGTAAGACTTACAAGTTGAACAAACTCTTAAGGTGAGTTTCGTTTGTTTGTTTATAGCAAACTATTAAGATGAGTTTCCTACCCTAGACGAGGAAAAGGGAATGGAATCGTCATCGCAAAACCCGCCCTGTGACAATTCTAATAATAGCTAGCAATAATATAATTTAAGTTCCAGCAAGTCCTACACAATACTACTTTTTGGATAACACTCTAAAATATTTCATCCACCAAGTCACTCCTTTTAATCGATAAAAATTCTTGGCCTCCACAGTTTAAGGCCTTATGTATCACCTTAAGCCAAGTACAAGGTTATCCAAGCCCCAACCAACTGCTAGTAATCCATCAAATCCATATACTGAATATCAAATTCAAAACATCAATCTACTTAAAAATTAACTACTTACATGTTTATTATCATAATCTCTGAACTAGCCAAAGCGAATAGAGCACTTTGTTTCTCAAAAATAGTGTCATCCTGGAAAAAAATGAAAATTTCCAGGTGTTTAATAAACCAAAATGATCAAATAGTAGGATTAGTAATTAATTAATTAATTAATTAATAGACATTGTATATTTAAATAGTCACAAAAAATGGAAGTGTCCATTATCCTCAACAAGCAAAACATCTTTAACAATTTAATCTAATTATTTTTACCTCGCCTCTTTCACTTCCATCGGTACCCTCCAAATCCATAGCAACTATGAAAGGCTCTACGCTAGCACACTTTTCTATCCAAATGCCTTGGGTGGTTTGATTCCTGTATTGAAATTGGATCACTCCGCATATACACTTATCACTTATATGAAAGCACAAACAGCTACCTCGAGAATATAAATTAAAAGAGCAAATATTTCTTCCTTTAAATGATACTAATGAAAAAACAAACCTTCCGTGGGATGCATCCATCTCTCTGAAATTTGTATGGAACGTATGATTTAAAAAGGTGCTCTTCCCTGTTAATAGAGAAGGATGATTTAGTGTTCATGCTAGACACTTACTTATAAGCGTATAGACAATGTGTATGTTTAGAGAGTTGAAAAGCTATATACTTGGTGTAAATACTTGAATTTGGAAACTAATATTTTATCTCTTTAAGTTGCATATTACAGTGAAGGAAAGCCATAACAGGTAATAAGGTTGTTTAATAAAACAACCTCTTCTTAGAATAACTCATTCGTAGAATAACATATTCTTAGAATTTTTTTGCACAAAACAATATATTATCAAAACAACTCATTAACAGAATAACATTATTCTAAGAAGAGGTCTTTCAGAAAACCTCTTATCAGAATAACTCAATCACCAAAACTACACTTTCTTATAATAGCTCATTACAAAACAAACTCTTCTCAGAAGAGGTTTTGAGAGCTTTTTACCTCTTCTCAAAACCTCTTCTTAGAAGAGTTCATTCACAAATTAGCACTTTCACTAATAGCACCTTAACTGAAAAGAAGTGAAAAAAACCCTGGATCAAGGCAAGACTTTTAGGTTAAGTTCACTGTTGGGATGTTTTGGAGAGCTTAACTTGATAGATCATATATGAAGATAGTTAAATGTTCTGCTATTAACCTTTTTCTGAAGCATGAGTACTTTTCCTTCTGCTTTGTAAAATGGATAGTGGACTCCTTTATTTACTATGCACTATCTCCAAAAGAGTAACTCCCCTTGCACAAACATTAACTCTTTTATATAACTGCTAATTCTCATTATTATGCCTATTAATTTTTATATTTTGTAACTCCTATTACTCACACACCTATATGCAAGAGTTCCCAATAGAGGATGTAAAAGTTGAAACAGACTATCTCCCTGCTTAAGTTCTCCAAAGCCACAGGTTTTTCAGTTCAACTTGTTACCGTTGGGAATGAGAATACTTTTAATGGCAATGAAGAAAACTCTACTAACACGCATAGTCATGCAGGTACTAAAAATCTTGGTGTGAACAACATCCATATTACTAATACTTCTACTGTATCTCTTCCCCAATCACAACTTAAGGTTTTGTCACAAAGGAATAACTCCAGAAATTGTTGGAAGTGAAAAAAAAAAGAGTTTTAATTTTTCAGAGTTAAGTTTAAGCAATTAAATGGCGAGATAGGTGATGCCCATGAACATGTCATGAAATTCGTGGAGACTCTTTAAATAGCTAGATTGGATGATGATTTAAAGTTGAAAGAATTCTCCAAGTCTCTCGCAAAAAAGGCTTACTCTTGGTATATCAATCTCACTCTTGTAGAATCTTGGAATCAAATGTGTAGGATGTTTGAAGAAAAAATTCTCTTCCCAAGAGAATGTTACTCTCATTGACTTAGGAAGAGAACATCAAGATTCACATGAATATCTCATGTACATCCAACGCTTTAAGGAAAAAATGCTAGATATCCTAAACTCACATGATGAGAAGGAGCTGGTGAAATTGTGCATTCATGGAATGTTTGATAAATATAGAGTTCACCTAAAAAATCTACCTCTTCCAACCTTTGCTACTTTGGTTGAAGCTACATGAAGAACTAATATTACAATTCTTAGGCAAAGAGAAGTTAATTGCTTCACTCGAAGATTCAAGGAGGAAGAAGAGAAAAAAGAGGACTTTCTCATTTTAATATTTATCTTGGAAGAGATAATCTAAAAAGACGACAAGATGATGATGCTAACTCTCCACCATTCCTAATTCCATTAGAAAAAGTGAGAGCACTTCTCCAAGAATAAATCAAAGATGGAAATGTAAATATACATTTGTTTCACGACCACCAACAAAAGAAGAAAAATCCAACCCAATTTGTTGTGATTATCATCGAACGGTTGGTCACTCGTTGAATCTAAGAATCTTTGTAGAATTTTCCACAAAGAGTACAAGCAAAGGAAGTAATAATTGGGAATACTAGATTTTAGAACAATTCATTCCCAGCTCATCAAAATTCCTAAGAACATGAGAATGCAATTTTCCTTTAGATATGCAAACAGCTAGGATGTTTATTACTTCTACTTTAGATTCTTATCAAATATTGCAAAATTTATGAAAAAACATCTCTTTATATGAATAACAAAACTATTCATTAAACAAGTCATTGTGTTAAATCTACTTTTATTGATTTTAAGTTAAGATAAATCATCTCCTTAATATATATTGGAGTTTGATCTCTTTCTTTTTGAGTTGAGAACTCATCTCCTTAGTATGAAATTGAGATTCACTCATTGGCTGCAACGATATTGCTGATTATTTGGCCGCAACTCTATCACTTACTCGTTGACCATAACTTTATTATTATTTTTTTGCTAAGCCAAATGATTTACATATATTAAAAGGGTTTGGTACAGCTCAAAATAGAACCCAATTCTTAATCCAAAAAAAAAACCCAAATAACTTTATTATTTATACTTATAATTGCAACTTTATCGCTCATATCTTAGCTATAGTTTACTACTTATAATCCAGGTAACTTTATTGCTTATATTTTGACCATGGCTATAGCAGATTTACTCGTTCCCAAAATTTGAATTTGAGCAAATTGGACTAATTTTTGGGCTAGAGCAGATTACCAGATTTAGATTTTGTTTTCTCAAGCTCTGCTTTTTTAAGTATTAAAAGAAGTAAAGAAGAAAAACTCAAATTAAACACACCACTGCTTTGGGGTCCCATTATGGAGACAACAGCATAAGAGAGACCGCGCTGGGATAACTCAGTTTTCTGCATGAATTCCTCAAGTCCGGCCACGTTGAAATCTCCTTCTCTGTTAATCAACTGAATGGAGCAACACTCATTTTCCATCTAGAAAATCAAGAAAATTTGGCCAAAAACGGAGGGGTCTTCCGGAGCAAGTAGAAAGCAATCAATAAACAAACAAGCAAACAAATTAAATTAGGTTTTTCAATGTTCATGTTATATATATAATTATAAATATATATATCGAAATAACTGCTTAACCAAATTATCTGCATAAAAATACTTCACTAAGGCTTCATTCGGTAAGGGGTGCAGTGCGGTGAGGATTCCGTTCGCCCCACACTAGAGTCCCAGTGAGGATCAAACGGCACTGGCACTTGGAAGTGTCAGTGACGTTTTGGCCCCAGCTGGAATAAGTTGGTGGAGGAATGAATCTCCCCCCAAAAGCCAAACGGAACCAAAGCATATATATTTATATCGAAGCATGCAAACTTGACTCCAAAACAAGTAACAAACATGTTCTACCTTATACTTCTGTGTGTAATTTGAAAAGCCTCTTCGCTTGGTACCGGCGCATGAAAGAGAGAAAGCCTAATCATAGATACCTTCATATCTAATTTCTAGATTAATTTGTTGATAGCGTAACTTAATTAGCTAGAATACGGGATATTTCCCCTCGATTTCTTATGATTTATTTATTATTAAAAACATTAATTATGTTCTAGATTCTCAACATATGATAGCAAAATTTAACGACTATGGTTATTTTTTTTGAAACAAAAATGACATTTTAAATAAATTATTATATTTTTAATTTCTTTTGTGGATATAACAATCAAAAGGAAACATAGTATTCATCACTTGAAAAGGAAACAATTGAAAAGGATATATACACAATTCAATTATTTGCATACTTGCTTTACTAAAAATTATGATTGACTTGGATTTACTTTTTATTTTTTGCTTATCCACTAAATAAACTTAATTATCCCTCATTTCTTTAAATTTTTATTATTATCCTAACTAATTAATGGTATAATAGTATGATAATATAATTTATTTTTTATTTTTTCAAACTCTACCAAAAAATAGGATGGAAAGGAAATTATATTTTCTTTCATTTTTTCTATTTTTTTTACTAAACACATCGATGGAAAGAAAAAATATATTTTCTATCTTTTTACTTTTCTTTCCTTTCTATTTTCCATCTTTTCATATTTTTTCCTTTTCACTCTATCAAATAAAGCCTTCATCTCTCATCTCTCTCCGGTATTCATCAATCCTTCCTTTTCTTTAAGTTTCTGAATAATCTGAATTTTCTTTCTTATAAATATATCTTATATAGTTACTACCAGATTACAAGCTCAGACTGCCTTTTGTCCAAGGTACTTTTCACATTTCAATATTCTTGTCTCTTTCAGTTGTCATGGAGATTAAATTACAATTAGTCATAATCATCCCATAATCTTTACGGATTAATATCTATATTTAGCTTAGATGGAGACCTCGCCGGCCAGGCTCAGACAAATTTTTTCTTTTAATAATATGATTATGTGATTTGAATAAAATAATATATAATTACATGAAATAATAATCGTGTCATTCAAATTTTTTTCTTTACCAAAAGGACCGTTCATGCATGCATGCAGAAGAAAGAATACATAGATCTTTTAAGATACTAACTTGAAATCTTTGGGCAGTTTATATCATACGTAGTAGCCACAGGCTCCGCTGCTGGGTTTGGTGCAACCGAAGATCTTAAGGCTTTGGCTGATGCGATAGAGCTTGACCTTGACGACTATTTTGATAAGCATACGCATACGCATACGCATCCGCTAGCTTGTTGCTCCTGGCATTTATCTGTGCTGCCATTTTATCTATTTTCTCATCCTATGCACTCCCGAAAAAGGTTAATTAAGCTGATGATTTATTTAGAGCTCCAAACATGATTACCTTACCACTAATTTTTCCCATTTCTTCAATTTTCTTTTCCTCATGTTTATGGAAAAAGTTGTACTTTAATTGAGTATATACAGTTTACTCCCTTTTCAGTATTCTTTGGTTTAAATCTCTTCTGATTTGGATTCCAACTTAACATCAATACTAAGAAAAAAGCTTGCATTCCTAGTTTGCCTGCTGTATTAATATGTGAAAGTAAAGTTTGTAATTTCTTAATGGTATAAGATTTAGGAATTCTAGCTTAAAAGGTGAAGCTATTGAGCTTGAGAAGTTGGCAAAATTCTTGGTTTGTTCCATGAAGGTAATGAAGAAATCGTTCTTAGTAAATTGATGAAAGTGGAAGAAAAGGAGCGGGCAAATCATGCTAATATATAGTTACTGGTCATAAATTTTGGTGGTAAAGTTGGGGGTTTTGATAGGAATCCATGGTGTTAATTTATGCAGCTACAAGTCCTCACTTAGCAATTTTATTGGCTAGTATCATGTTTTTGCAAGATGACCGTCTATGTTGACTTGGGGTTTGTGTTTTTGTTGGTGATGGAGTCGGTTTTCTGCTTGGAGGTGCAACGAAATTCCCTTGGTGGTTTGAATGTTGTTTCATATGTCACTTTTGGTTGGCAAAAGCTATGATAGAAATTAAGAAATTACTATAGTTAGTGAATCGAGTTCTTCTTGGACTTAGAGCTAGTTTGAATGGATAGTGCTCCAATGAAATTGAAAATAATGAAAAAACGCTTGAAGATATATATTAATAAAATAATAAAAGATTTAAAATAAAATTTAACTTTAAAAAATTTTGTCTTTTACTTAAAAAAAAAAAGCTACTATCCTGGCTCACCGGTACAGACCAGGCCTTAAAATAGTCACTACAGCAAAAATAACTTTTTGTGGCATTTATTTAGTGGCGTTTTTATAAAAATGCCACTAGAAACCGTGTTTTCAATGAAATCATGGCGTTTTTAAGTAAAAACGTCGTAAAAATTTACAGGTAGCGGCATTTTATGGATTAAACGCCGCTAACTTAACCAAATAGTGGCGTTTTATTCTTAAAAACGCCATTATATTTTAAAATAAAATAAAATATAAATATTTTAATTTTTTTAAAATATATATTTTATAAAAAAAATATATTAAATAACGACGTTTATATAAATAAACACCACGATTTTATAATTAAATATAAAATAACAAACATAAAACAAACGTTTTTTATAAAAACAAAAGTTCTCTCTTCGATTTTCTGAAAACAGAAGAAAGAGAATCGGCTCTTCTCCTCTCCCTTGACACCGTTGTTCCCAAACCCATAATCTCTCTTCGATTATCACAATGCTGTTCATATTTTTTCTCTCCGATTTTTGTCTCCAATTCTCTCTTTGATTTGATTCCCCCTTAGTGTTTAGATTTTTTCTCTCCGATTCTCTTTTCGGCCTTCAAGCATAAGAACTTTGGCATTGGATCTCCTCGATCTTCACGCTTTTAATTTTTTTTTTTTGGTATTAGCAAGACCAAAATACAATCTCTCTTTCTTGTTTAGAATTTTTTGGTTGAATTTTCGATTTGAATCGAGAAGAAAAAAATGGTGGCTCTGGATTACCACGCGGAGGAGAGGAGCAAGGCGGAGTTCGATGTGGAAGAGATGAAGGTCGTTTGGGCTGGTTCTCGTCACACCTATGAAGTCTCCGATCGAGTTGCTCGTATCGTCGCTAGTGATCCGGTGATTTTTTTTTTCACTCTTTTATGTTTCTACCTTTGATTTCCGGTTGGCTAAAATCTGGCCGGAGAAAACTATATGAAAGCAAAGTTTTATGTTTTAAGAATCTTGAGAGTTTTGGTTATTATAACTTGAAATTATGGAACTTTTTATCTTTTTTTCTTTATTTAAATTCCTGCACTTTTATTGTTGCATGATCCGTTTATTTTTCTTTTGTTTTCTTTAGATTAATATCTTTTGATTTCCTCTTTGTTTGGTTTCGAGGAACTTGTGGGAAGGACCGGGAATTCTCATTCCTTATTTCGACAGAAATTGTAATATTAGAAATATATTAGTTTCACTATTCATTGCCAGTGATTTGTTTAATTTCTGACCTTTTTTTGTTTCTGTTTGGTTCCGGGGAACATGTGGGAAAAGATGAAGCTAAAGTTTGGATTTTGGCGTCTTTTTAATTGGTTTGAAAAGATATTGTTTACAATAATCTCCGATAACAACATGTTTGTTCCTCAAAAATGTAGGAAGAAATCCAAATATTTGTTTGGTATCTTAAGTTCAGTATTCTATTTCTGTCTTTTAAATGTGCATCAGCATTCGGGATGTTGAAATATCATGAATTCGATGTTCTTAAGCTTCTCAGCTACGGAAAAAGAATAATGATTTATTGTTGTATTCCTTTGACTTCGGATAACTTTTATCTGTATTTTAATTTCAAGTTCGTTTGTTTCAGTTTGCCATTTGACTCTTGAGATGTGCTGAAGAATAGAAGAGTAATGTCATAAGTTTTAATTCTAGGAAAAGAAAGATTGAGAAATAATATTATCTGCAGTAATTCTAAGAATTTTATTTACTCAGTTCTGGTGATTGGTAGTTCCAAGGAATTGGCATAACTGGAAAGTAAAATGAAGCAAAGATATGATTTACAGAGTTCTTTTCAGCTGATGGACTGCCTCTCTTGCAGTGATGTTGTTTTTTTCTCTTTTTTAATTCCTGTCCTGATAATTTTTCCCTCCTGCAGTGACCTAAAGGAGTAGAGTTGCTTTTCATTTTGGCTAATGATAATTCTTTCATATTTAAGTAATATTGTTTCTATTTTCTCTAGGTCTTTCGAAAGGATAACAGAACTATGCTAAGTAGAAAGGTTAAAGCCTTTGTTGAAAGTCAAAGTTTCAAGCGGCGTCGCTGAGGATTGGTTGTTAGCTCATTTGAGTCAGGTATTTTTAATAAAATTTGGATCTGAATTGATTTAATTGTTTGAAATTTTTTTAGGATTAAATTGAAGGTTTAGTTTTGCCATTTTAATCTATTTCGAAGACGAAAATATGATTTAAGTTTGCCTTATTTGCTGTTTTGTGTGTTTAATTTCTTTTTTATTTTTTATTTTTCAGCACTTTGAGCCATCGGAAGTTGGTATGCTGGCGAGGTGTTTTTGCATACCTTTGGTGTCTGCTGTAAGGTAATGAATTTTTATTGATATCTGAGGCTGATTTATCATAGATATTTCTGCTCTGGATATCATTTCCAGTTCATCCATGCTTGTTATCAATTTTGTTGCAAGTGATTAGCAACTAGTAATCATCACTGCATGTTATCATTATAAACTATGTCCACATATTTACTATATTCAGTTCTTTCTAGAAACTAACCTTATTTGGTTTATTTAATACCACTTATAGATATAATTACAATCTGAAATACACAATTTTTTCTTTAGTTTTGGATCCATCATTCATATTCATTATGGTGTCGTTATGGCGGTCTTCTCATTTATTTGGTCTTTCGTAATCTTTAATTGTACTGCATTTTTGTAATTTACCTTGGATTAGTACAAGTCTTCTTTTCTGCCCTTCCTGTCTCCGTTTTTGGATAAGATGATATTAATTGATTGTGTTATGTACGGTAATGCTTTCAACATCCCATGCAGGCAGCTTGGTTTAAAAATATACATGATTTAGAAATGTTCTGCCTTTCGCAGTATGTCACTGATACTTACTACCAGTAAGTTGGCATGGCATGTATTATCACATGATTATATGTGAAAACATGAGTATAAAGTATATGTCTGTAACAAATATTAATCTACTTTATCCGTTATTTCTTTGGACGAGCGTCTAATAGATTACACTGAAGAGGAGATCAATGACTTTGTTAGTTTATTATTCTAAGCTTATTTAATATCTGTGTTTTTTGTCTTCCGTTTGATTGTTTATTTTGGTCACACGTGTGACAGTAAACATACTTTATATTTATGTTTAGGCATTGTGGTTGGATGGATTGTATGACACCGATGCTACAAAAACTCTGCATGGAGTACTGACAATTCCCTTGGCAAATGGTGACAATGTGAATCTTTATATGTCAAAGGTTTTGTTCAGGAACCAATATTTATCTGTTGTTTTATGAATTGTTTTTCACTGACACTGTTCTAGTAGTAGCAATAGTATTTCTTGAATTCTCATTTGCCTCATTAAGAGCTTTATGTTTAAATTGTTTGCAGAAAGTACACAGAGAATTTGTATTGAAACTGCTTGCTCTGTCCCACAGTATAAGGACAGCAATGAAGATTCATGAAGATTTATCAAAGACTTTGCGGGGACCAGCAGAGTTAATAATGGGTTCTTTTGATGGCATTAAGGTACTTAAAGACTTGATTTGGCTAATAGTTTATAGATTACTGTCTTTTCTGAAAATATATTTGGAAACCATCTTCTTTAAATGCATGGTTTTTTTAATTCTTTTCACCCACTGTCCATTGTTAAAAATCCTTGTAAATCTATTAATGAGGAAGAAAAGGGTTTATTTGCATTGCACTTCTTTTCGTTAAAACTGAAATGTAACTACCCTTCTAAGACATTTTGACATTGCTCCCCAATGACAAAGGGCATTATTACCTGCCATGCTTGCTTGGCCTTATAAAATGTTTCTGTCTTCCTATCATTTTTGCACAGAGGATAATGTAGTTTTTGATGATTTCCGGATGGAATGCATGAATTTTATGACATTTGTTATCAAAAGGCCTCGAGCTAATGGAGCCATGTGGAGTCTGAACTTTGGACTTGGTTGCTTTGCTATTGTGCTGAGCATTTTGTTAATAGTTGCTGCTGTGTGCAACTTAGCTATTTTGTTATGCAGGTATGTTACTAAATCTTGTCTTTACAAATAAAATTGTGCTCTTCTAGATAATGCTAATTCTAATCATTGTGCTTTCTTTACTGTTTTGTGGTTGCAGAGTGGATGTTGTGGTTTTTGTTATATGGGCAACTTTTGTTAAAGAAAGAAAGGGCAACTTTTGGATATAAAAGCTCAAGTACTCTATAACTTTAATCTTTGTTCTTTCTTTTTTCTTACATAAGTATTCTGTAAAAGCTTAGATGTTGGGAGACTCAAATGTTTAGGATAGATAAGAGATGTATTTTATATATAAATATGTTTTTACATTACGCTTATTTTATATATGAACAAGCTGATCAACAGTTTATGACTCTCATATGACTAGAAGAAGTCTATTTATTTTTTTTGCTGAAAGAAGTCTATTTTATATTCTTAACAGTAGACAATTCTTAATATTGAAGGCAAAAACTCATAGTTTCCTCATTCTGTTCTGATCTTTTCTAAAAGTAATTAAAATGTTTTTTTACAAATATAATTAAAATTCATTAAATGTATTCAAATTGAAAAAAATATAAAATCTAATTATATAAATTTTTTTTTTAAAAAAAGTCTAACTTAGCGGCCAATTTTTAGTGGATTTTTATTTTTTAAACTCAATCTCATTTAGCGGATATAATATTTTTGTTCAAATCTGCTTTAATATTGAGCAGACTTTTAGTTTTAAATAGATAACTCAATCCTTAAACAAATTTATTTGATGTACAGCTAAGCATGGCAGAAAAGAAGATTTATAAAGTACTAGAGGGCAAATAATTAAGACTAATTATAAGTTTATAATTAAACCAATTTGAAAATATAACAAAAAAATTCTCGTCTTTGTTTCTTAATAATTTTACAGTTTATAGCCCGACCAACCTTCTTTGAATTCAGTTTGTCAGTAAAGTCTTTCTTGGTGAGGCAAGAAGAAATTAATGGTCTCTTTTATTGTCCAATTTTATAGCAAGTTAGTTGATAGTGTTTAATTGGCCGATTGCTTTATTTTTATCTCTTTTTTATTTAAGTTTTCGATATGGAATTGACTTGAATTATTTTTTCTATTGTAATAATCTACACATGATTGCAATGTTTGTTGACTCAATTAATTTAGAGAAAAAAATTACGTAATTCGACAAACAGTCTTTAAATTTTTTCTTTTTTATTAGATAATAAAAAATAATATGGCCGTATTGATTTTTAATTAATATTAGGGTGAGAAAAAAGGGGAGGGGAGAGGCAATTTTCCAGGAAGCTTGTTTTCGAGGTGTATAATTATCGTGTATAACCCTAACATGTTAGGGTTAGTTTAGATAATCAGTGCAATTAGTTTTTATTAATTTTGATGAGATTGAAAACAGTGATAGCGGTGAGATTGGTGTCAATTGATTATGCATTTGAATTCAACCGCAATAATGACGGTAAAAATGATTATTAAAAATATTAAATATTAAATTCAAAATAGAAAAGGGTAAAATTGTAAATGCAGCACAATGAAAAAACCCAACGTGCCACACTGGGGCTCTGTTTAAACCAAACAAAGCCTTAGAAGAGTTCAGTTTTTTATATATTGTTGATGATCATTTTTAAATTAATTTATATTGAAAGACACTTTATGTTTCTAATATTGGATACACACACACACACACACATATATATATATATATATATATATATATGTATGTATGTATATGTTTGTGTATATATAGTAAAGGTGTTTACTGGTTTATATCTAATGCACTGATAGTATAAATGCTATATACCATTAATTAACTAGAAAATACTCTCTTATTAATAAGCAAAGTTAACTATATATAAGCACTTAAAATAAATATCAATATTTTTTGAATTTATTTATAAAGTTTGCATTATTTTTAACTTTACTTATTGAGATGGTATATTGTTGTTGAATGATAGTATATCAAATACAAACCTGTAGTTTTTCCCTAAACGTAAAGTATTGAAAAAGGATGATTTTTTTTTTTGAATATAAGAACTAAGATATGAAAACAAAAACAAATAACCTGTTGAACGAGTGATTAAAAAAGAGTACCGATATATTGTAAGATTTTGAATTTAAATTCAAACAGTCTTAATTTCATCTCAAATTATAAAAAAAAGGACCTTTTGTGAAATCTCCAATTTTCGGTAATTTCCATGTTTGTAAAGTATTTCCAATTGGAATGATTAAATAAATATGAGATTTGGATACATAAATGAAATATGAGACATATGCGGAATAAATGGAATTGATAGTCAAATAGTCAAGGGATTAATTTTGATATTGTAAGAATAATTGAAGTATGGGAAAAGAATTAATATCAGATTTTTGTAATTAAGGACATGTGGCATATGAATGGAAGAAGAGGAATTTAATTGGTCAAAAGGGGGTCAATGGCTGAGATGATTAGGAGATAAATATGCATTAAATGAAATTGCATAGTCATCATCTTCTCCCTCTTCAAGCCGGCAGCCATCTCGTTCTTCCTCTCCAATTTTTCCTAAGTTTCCATCTTAGCTACCTAGACAAACAACCGTATTCTGTTATCGAATTGTTAAGCTTACTTAACGAAAAACGATCCTTGTCACTAGCTCAAGCCATGTCTGTAATATGAAAGGCTGAATCAAAGGAATTAAGGAGATCTAAATTTCTGTCAAATTTGGTCACTAACAAAGGCAAGGATAGAAGTTGATTCTTTGAATTCTATTTATGATTTGGAGTTTATTATGTTGGTATAACATGATTGTGGTGTTAAAGTGTGACGTCCCCGTCACTACATCTTGTAACTTACTTTTCCTCTACTATCTTATCCGACATTATTTGATTTAGTTCATCAGTGCCATCCATTCCTTACCCTTAAGCTAAATACCTAATAGCTCATAACATTTTATTCAATTTCCATAAGCATAAAAATGATATATATAAATACCATTTCATTTCCACAGGATCTTATACATCGTCTTAACTTACATCCCCGACATCTATCATACATAAATGCTACTTGTACTGTACTGTAGCTGAATTACAATTTACTATACATAAGCATATGAGTATACCTTCTATGCTAACTGGGAAACGTATCGAGAAGGTACACTTCGATTCTTCAGAAACAAGCTCCTCTAGTTGGAGCGGGGTTCACTTCAGGTAATCTGTAGGAAAAATGGTCGTAAAAGGGTGAGTTTACGCTCAGTAAGAAAATTATGTAAAAGAGCGTACTATGCCTCTATATGCACTTTTCCTACTTGACTCTATAATGTCATGAAAAGCATTATAAAGCATGCATCATAAACATCTTTCATGCATTGTTTGCAATCATGCATATTTACTTCAAATGACATGGCAAACATACTTTGCATGCTTCTTTAAAATATAGCATACGTCATATATTTCTTCAAAACATAACTTACAGGCATACTTCGTAAACTTGCTTTGAAACATCATACTTCATACGTACTTTAAAACATAGATCGTATACTTCTTCTTTACATACATCTTATACTTTAAATCAAATGGAGACTAGGTACATTTATTCAAGCAATTGCATCATCATATAAATCATTTATACCCATTTATATGATTTAGTCACACAAATCATTTATACCCATTTATGTGACTTTCATCCTGTATTAGTACAGTGGTGCACCATGTAGAGGTCAGGGATTCTCTCCTGCCTTTAGTCATTCACAGTGAACACTAGTCAGGTGTCACTTGTGGTATTGAGGACCGGACTAGGGTTCCTCGCTTAACATAATAATGCTGAGGACTTGATCAGAGTCTCTCCGCTAAATACAGGGATGCATGATTATAATGTAACCCATAGTCTCAAAACATGTATTATATTCTTATTCGGAGAACACTTTTGTGTTTAAGCCAAATAGGCATTAAAATCTCTTTTCATATAAGGCAGTCGACTGGCCTTATAGGGCAGTCGGCTGCTGCTTCATAACTTCATTTATCGAAATTCTTTTTATTTAAAATTTCGATATTTTTCATTTTGAAAACACATGAGGGCAGTCGACTGGTTCATATAGCAGTCGACTGGTTTTCAAACAGAATGCTTCTTCAAAAATAGCAGCCGACTGGTCGTATAGCAGTGGACTGTTTTTCAAACAGAATGCATTTTAGCAAATAGCAATCGACTGTCCCATATAGCAGTCGACTGGTTTGAAACAAAATGCTTCTGGGTAAATAGCAGTCGACTGGCTTACATAGCAGTCGACTGGTTTGAATCAGTTTTCGAAAAACGGCGTTTTGGATGTCTCTAGGCAGTCGGCTACTACTTAAGGCAGTCGGCTGCTCCTAACCTAATTGGTACTAGGAGACAAGTCCGAAAATATCATTTTTCCTACAAAAAGACAACTGATGCTTCTTTCCAAAACCATCAAAATCACATTAAAACATGCGGACATAACCGCCTTACGTCCGTTACATAAATTCCTTACCTCGATTCCTTCGAGAACGTAAGATCACTTGATGCGTCAACCTTAGCTTTTCACTTCTTCAAAGCTGTAACATCATCACAAATACAACCTTTAAATAATCATCATACATACATCATATCAACTTAGTACAACTCCAAACCATGAACCAAATTCACTAAATAATCTTCTTCTCTTACCTTCACTAGAGACCAAAATCTCAAACTTTGAGATCTCCTCCAATACTTGGATTCAATCTACCAAACTTTGGATATCTCTTAGTCTAGTGACAAGGATTGTTTTTCATTCAACAAACTAAATGAATCGATGGATGGATGAGGGGGTTTGTCAAGGTAGCTTGGAATGGAAACTGGGAAACTTGAATGGAACGAGAGGGAGAGGGCTGGAATTGGGGCTGACGCTGGTGATAGCTGATGGGGATGATGAGTCATGCCATTGCATTAATTGCTTCTTATCCCATCCTCAATCTCAGCCATGCTTTCCCTTGACCCTTTGACTCATTAATTTCCTCTTTTCCTCCTTCTCATCACAGCCAGTTATCCATTTAATTACCAAGTAAAAATCTGATTTTATTTTCCTTCATACTTCAATTATTTTCCTGATATCAACATAATTTATTTGACTTATTGACATTCAACTTTATTATTTCTTCTATATTCCATACATCAATCATACATTATTCATACATCAATTTCACATCAACTTCATATTCATTTAATCATATTAGATTGAAATACTTTACAAGCATGGAGGAATACATGGAAATTGGGGATTTCACATAAAATGAAAGAAGATCAAGTGTTGATGATTTCTATGATTAGTGCAGCTCTGAAGAATCGAAAGGAAAAGTGTCGAATTGCAACCAAGAGATTCTTGTTCAGAGTAAATTGAGGTAAGGAATGTATGTAACGGACGTAGGGTGGCTAACGTCCGCATGTTTTAAAGGTTTTGGTATGAAACAAGAGTTGTTTGAAGTGTAGGAAGTCTAAATTTCGAACTTTACTCCTAGTTACCAAAATGCTAGGAGCAGCCGACTGCCTTAAGACAACCAAAGTGTAGATTTCCAAAAATCGAGACAAACCAGTCGACTGCTATTTTTCATAAAGCATTCTGTTTGAGAAACCAGCCAACTGCTATATGACCAATCGACTGTCCTGTTTTCATAAGCATTCTGTTTGCGAAACCAGTCAACTGTTATATGATCAGTCGACTGCCTTTTCTCGAAAAGTATTCTGTTTCAAAACCAGTCAACTGTTATATGGGACCAGTCGACTGCCCCATGTGTTTTCAGAATTTCAAAATATCGAAATTTTTAAAAGCAAATAATTTCGATAAATCAAGATATGTGATAGCAGCCGACTGCTCAATGAGACCAGTCAACTGCCCCATTTGAAAAAGAGGTTTTCAAGCCTATTTCAGAAAAGTATAATAGTCATTTCCAAAAGCTATATGACAAATGTTTTGAGACTATGAACTACTTTATGGTCATGCACTATCTGTATCTGATTGAGGGGCTCTGATATCAATCTGTGACATCCTCGTCATTACCAATTAACATATAACTTTTTTCTTCACATACAACTTGATTAGGCTCGTTCGTCAATGTCATTCCTTTTTTCTTCTGATAATTGGTATTACTTAGCTCATCATAAAGGTTATTAAATTCAATTAAAGCATAATTTTTATATTTATATACATATCTGTCAAGTACATAGGATCTTACATAACTTACATAACCTAAATCCCCCAAAATCTTATAGACATCACTGTACTTAGCACTGTCTGATTTACATAATTACATGAGTATACCTTCAAGAAGTCTAGGAAGCGTGCTTCGAAGGAATACAGATCCAATTAGCTCTTCTATCAAGAGCGAGGGACCACTTCAAATAGTCTGAAAAATAGTTGTAAAAGGGTGAGTTTACGCTCAGTAAGAAACATATGTAAAAGAGCATACTATGCCTCTATATGCAGTTTTCCTGCTTAGCTCTATAATGTCATGTAAAACCAGTATAAAGCATATATCATATGCTTCCTTCAAATATCATATACAAGTAAAATCAAGTACTTCAAATACTTTCGATTTCTTTATTCATTTGAAATCACGTATGCACATATTCCATTTTCTTCAAATACTTTCACGGATCTCAAATCACGTGAAATCACATGTATAAATATCTTTCAAATAACATGGAGACTATTAGCATTTCAACAGAATCATGCACTAGATAAATCTCATCAGGAATACAACACATATATCCCGTAAGGGATAATCCCGAGAGACATCAAATAAATGGCGTACCCACGTATGGGCCAGGAATCCTCTCCTAGCCAAACATATAACGAGACAATTGGCCAAATGTCGATTGGCCACAGTGAACACTAGTTAGGTGACATCTGTGGCAACTGAGGACCGAACTAGGGTGCCTCAATTGGTCACTATGAATTCCTAGTGATGCCGTTTGGTCTAACAAATGCACCCGCAGCTTTTATGAACTTGATGAACGATGTGTTTAAGCTATACTTGGACAAGTTTGTCATCGTTTTTATCGATGACATATTGGTATATTCGAGATCTCGGGAAAAGGATGAGCAGCACCTGAAGGTAGTTTTGTAGACCCTCAGAGATCGAGGATTGTATGCCAAGCTAAGTAAGTGTGATTTTTGGCTGGATCAAATCTCCTTTTTGGGTCATATAATCAGTAAAGATGGAGTTTCAGTCGATCCATCGAAGATTGAAGCCATGGTTCAATAGGAGAGACCGAAAACAGTTACGGAGATTAGGAGTTTATTGGGTCTAGCTGGCTATTATCAAAGATTTGTGGAGGGTTTCTCAAGGTTAGCTGCTCCCTTGACGCGCTTAACGCGCAAAGAGGTGAAATTTGAATGGAATGATGCCTGCGAGCGTAGCTTTCAAGAGTTGAAGCGTAGGCTAACGACTGCACCTGTTCTCACCATTCCTAGTAGTTCTGGTAAACTTTCGATGTATAGTGATACCTCGGGACAAGGTCTGGGTTGTGTACTAATGCAGCTTGGTAAGGTAGTTGCATATGGTTCTCGACAATTAAAGGACCATGAGAAGAACTACCCAACTCATGATTTGGAGTTAGCTGCAGTGATATTTGCTTTAAAGATATGGAGGCATTACTTGTATGGTGAGAAATTTCAGATTTTTACGGATCATAAAAGCTTGAAGTACTTATTCTCTTAAAGAGAATTGAATATGAGACAGAGGAGATGGCTCGAGCTTCTAAAGGATTATGATTGTGAAATCCTATACCACTCGGGAAAGACCAATGTGGTGGTGGATGCTCTGAGCCGAAAGCATGTAGGGACAGTATCTTACATGATGGTAAGAGAATATGAGCTGCTAGAGCAGTTTGCAAGCCTCAACCTGAATGTTACACCTCATGAGCATTTTGGGATGATAGCGAGTTTGATATTGAGTCAGAATTGATGAATAGAATTCGGATTGCTCAAACGAAGGATGCCCAGTGTATTGAGGCTATGGATCGAATTCAATTGGGTATGCCCTCAGAATTCGATATTGGTAGTGATGGAATTTTGAGGTTTAATAATCGTATATGCGTTCCTAATGATAAAGAGTTGAAGAAATTAATTTTGACTGAAGCACATTCCACGAAGTATACTTTGCATTCGAGAAACACTAAGATGTATCATAATCTACGCAAAGTATATTGGTGGTCTGGCATGAAAAGAGACATAGCAGAGTTTGTAGCAAAGTGTCTCACGTGCCAGCAGGTTAAAGTAAAGCACCAAAGACCGGCTGGGTTGTTATAGCCTCTACCTATACCTATGTGGAAGTGGGAGCACATTACGATGGATTTTGTGATGGGCTTGCCCTGGACTAGAAGAAGTCATGATAGCATTTGGGTAATTGTGGATCGACTAACTAAGTCTGCACACTTCCTACCTATGAAGTCTACGGATACACTTAGTGCTTTGGCAGATTTGTATGTGAAAGAAATCGTTCGACTACATGGAGTTCCAGTGAGCATTACCTCTGACAGAGATTCCAGGTTTACTTCTCATTTTTTGGGAACATTTCCAAGAGGCCATGGGATCTCAGTTGAACTTTAGCATAGCTTTCCATCCACAAACTGATGGTCAGTCCGAGCATACCATTCAGACGCTCAAGGATATGTTAAGAGCATGTACTTTGGATTTTAAGGGCTCCCGGGACGATCATCTGCCATTGGCTGAGTTTGCTTACAACAATAGCTATCACTCAAGTATCGGGATGGCACCATGTGAAGCTTTATATGGTAGAAGGTGTTGATCTCCGATTGGGTGGGAAGAAGTGGGTGAAAGTAAGATGTTAGCTCCAAACTTAGTCGAGCAAGCCTCTGAGTATGTTAAGCTGATTTGTCAAAGACTTAAGACAGCTCAAAGTCGACAAAACAATTATGTGGACACTCGACGAAGACCACTTGAGTTTTTGGTTGGAGACTCGGTGTTTTTGAAAGTCTCTCCATCCAAAGGAATCATGAGATTTGGTTGAAAAGGTAAGCTTAGTCTTCGCTACATCGGTCCATTTGAAATCTTATATCGTGTGGGAGATGTTGCATACCGATTAGCGCTACCTCTGGAACTATCGGGAGTGCATAATGTATTTCATGTGTCCATACTTTGGAAGTATAATCCGAATCCATCTCATGTTATAAAATATGAACCCTTAGAGATTCGGGAAGACATGAGTTATGTGGAGAAGCCGATTCGGATTTTGGACAAGAAAGAGAAAGTGTTGAGGTCTAAGACGATCCCATTAGTTAAAGTTCTCTGGCAATACCATACTATGGAAGAAGCTACATGGGAGCTAGAGAGCTTAATGAAGAAAAGTATCCAGAACTATCTGAGGGATAGCCTAATTCAAATTTGGAGGACCAAATTTCTAAAGGTGGGGAGAATGTGAAATCCCCAATTTTCAGTAATTTCCATATTTGTAAAGTATTTCCAGTTAGAATGATTAAATAAATATGAGATTTGGATACATAAATGACATAGGAGACATGTGGAATAAATGGAATTGATAGTCAAATAGTCAAGGGATTAATTTTGATATTGTAAGAATAATTGAAGTATGCAAAAAGAATTAATATCAGATTTTTGTAATTAAAGACATATGGCATATGAATGGAAGAAGAGGAATTTAATTGGTCAAAAGGGGGTCAATGGCTGAGATGATTAGGAGATAAATATGCATTAAATGAAATTGCATAGTCATCATCTTCTCCCTCTTCAAGCCGGCAGCCATCTCATTCTTCCTCTCCATTTTTCCTAAGTTTCCATCTTAGCTACCTAGGTAAACAACCCTATTTTGTTATCGAATCGTTAAGCTTACTTAACAAAAAACGATCCTTGTCACTAGCTCAAGCCATGCCTGTAATATGAAAGGCTGAATCAAAGGAGTTAAGGAGATCTAAATTTCTGTCAAATTTGGTCACTAACAAAGGTAAGGATAGAAGTTGATTATTTGAATTCTATTTATGATTTGGAGTTTATTATGTTGGTATAACATGATTGTGGTGTTAAAGTGAAAGAAGATCAAGTGTTGATGATTTCTATGATTAATGCAGCTTTGAAGAATCGAAAGGAAAAGTGTCGAATTGCAACCAAGAGATTCGTGTTCAGAGTAAATTGAGGTAAGGAATGTATGTAACGAACGTATGGTGGCTATGTCCGCATGTTTTAAAGGTTTTGGCAAGTCTAAATTTCGAGCTTTACTCCTAGTTACCAAAATGCTAGGAGCAGCTGATTGTCTTCAGACAACTAAAGCGTAGATTTTCGAAAATCGACACAAATCAGTCGACTGCTATATAAGCCAGTCGACTGCTATTTTCCATAAAGCATTCTGTTTGAGAAACCAGCCAACTGCTATATGACCAGTCAACTGCCCTATTTTCAGAAGCATTCTATTTGCGAAACCAGTCGACTGCCTTTTCTCAGAAAGTATTCTGTTTCAAAACCAGTTGACTGTTATATGGTACCAGTTGACTGCCCCATGTGTTTTCAGAATTTCGAAATATCGAAATTTTTAAAAGAAAATGTATAATTGTCATTGCAAAAAGCTATATGACAAATATTTTGAGACTATGAACTACTTGATGATCATGCACTATTTGTATCTGATTGAGGGGCTCTTATCAAGTCCCCGGTATTAATTGTACTTGGCTTAGGCACCCTAGTTCGGTCCTCAGTTGCCACAAATGTCACCTAACTAGTGTTCATTGTGGCCAATCTACATTTGGCCAATTGTCTCTGTTATATGTTTGGCTAGGGGAGGATTCCTGGACCATACGTGGGTACGCCATTTATTTGATGTCTCTCTGGATTATCCCTTACGGGATATATGTGTTGTATCCCTGATAAGATTTATCTAGTGCATGATTCCGTTGAAATGCTAATAGTCTCAATGTTATTTGAAAGATATCTATACATGTGATTTCACATGTTTGAGATCCGTGAAAGTATTTGAAGAAAATGGAATATGTGCATATGTGATTTCAAATGAATAAAAAAATCGAAAGTATTTGAAGTACTTGATTTTACTTGTATATGATATTTGAAGGAAGTATATGATATATGCTTTATAATGGTTTTACATGACATTATAGAGCCAAGCAGGAAAACTGTATATAGAGGCATAGTATACTCTTTTACATATGTTTCTTACTGAGCGTAAACTCACCCCTTTACAACTATTTTTTAGACTATTTGAAGTGATCTCTCGCTCTCGATAGAAGAGCTTATTGGATCTATATTCCTTCGAAGCACGCTTCCTAGACTTCTTGAAGGTATACTCATGTAATTATGTAAATCAGACAGTGCTACAGTACAGTGATGTCTATAAGATTTTGGGGGATTTAGGTTATGTAAGTTGTATAAGATCCTGTATACTTGACAGATATGTATATAAATATAACAATTATGCTTTAATTGAATTTAGGAACCTTTATGATGAGCTAAGTAATACCAATCATCAGAAGAAAGAAGAAATGACATTTACGAACGAGCCTAATCAAGTTGTATGTGAAGGAAAAAGTTATATGTTAATTGGTAGTAACGAGGATGTCACACCCTTTCCCCTTGAATTCAATCTCTGCGTGGAGCACCTAGATTAACTGAAAAAGGACCAATATTAAGTAAATTGAAGCCGAATGAAAACTCAAGCTTATTGAGGCATCGCAGCAAAGTCATCACCATGCCTGAGCTTCCCTCAGAGCTTTCACTCCTTCGGAAAGCTGCCGCTGTTTGATTCATAGCCAGCTGCTGCAACAAAAAGTCTCTAGTAGTCCTATGAGCATCGGGTTGAAGACTACATTTCCAAATCTCATACATCCAATCCGTCATAAGTGCCATATGATAACAGTGCGTGTACGTCGGCATATGAAACATTCAATTGGAGCCTCTGCACAAAGCTTTAATTGCACCCCATTATTCGTAAAAGCAATAAATGGTAGTTTTGCACAAGCTGGGTGTAAAAAATGTCCACGTAAATGGCAGTAGTAGGAATAACCATGAACATTTTTTCCGCATGCTTGGCAATATCTTCCATAATAAGATGAAGGAGGTGACCAGCAAAATTGGTAGTAGCAGCCTGGAAGATATGGATGGAAGAAAGGGTCAAAAGGCGAGGCCGGCTACATTCTTCATGAAGGTGGAAACTGCAACCACTGTGACACTGGTAACGCCATCCGAATCCTTTCTGAAGGCATCCGTTACATTCGCAAGGGAATTCAGAGTGACGCCAGTCAAGCAAATGCCATGGGGGTCTAAAATACTTTATAGGTGTTACCGACGTTTCTCTCAAACGATGTAAAGTTCTGCAGGCAACACGACGACATGATCATACATACATACATACATACATCACTCTTGGTTGGCAAAAGCTATAATTGAGCGTTAGAAAGTTATGATTAACGAACTAAATATGCTGATAAGTAAAAGGAAATTAAGAATAATGAGAATAAATTCCATACCAAAGAATAATGAGAATAAATTATAGTAGGGTGATCTTAAAAATGATTTTATAGGATTTCATTTAAATTATGCCACCTCATAAAGTCTTAAAGGCTTATAATTAGTACTACACACTCACCTATACCATATTCACTCTCATTAATTAATCATTTTAATCCTAGTTATTTTATCTAAAAACATAATTCATGTTTAAAAATATGGTGAAAAAAAAATAAAATAATCTTAAAAAAAAGTTTTATAAAAAATCCTAGACACATAAAATTAATAGGGAGTATAATGGAAAAGATTTAAAAATGGAAAACTTTGCTAAAAAAACTTAAAAATTGCATAACCATTGTCCAACAAATATTCAAAAACATAAATCCTGGACGTTTTCATTCTCCCCAATTTATAAACTTCTCCAAATTTTCCTTTTTTTTTATTCTCTTTCGCTTATACTGGATTTCAATTAAGCATCTTTTCAAATATTTGATAGGCAAAATATTACTAAACAATAATGGATACAAGATTTTTTACAAGGGCCAATACCCAGAATGAATTTTAAGGCAAAAAAAAATCAATAAAAAGTAAAATTTTGAGAAGCTTATAAATTTGGGATAACAAAAAATTGCAGAAATTATATTTTTGAAGATTTGTTAGACAATGTTTATGCAATTTTTAAGTTTTTTCTTTAGTTAAGTTTTTTTTTATATATTTTCTGTTATGCTCTCTATTAATTTTAAGTGTTAAGGGTTTTTTTTATAGATCTTTTTTGTAAGATTACTTTATATTTTTCACCATATTTTAAAACAGTAGTTATGTTTTTAAATAAATTAACTAGGGTTAAAGTGATTAATTAAGGAGAGTAAATGTGGTATAAGTGAGTTTATGGTACTAATTATATGCCTTTTAAGATTTTATGAGGTGGCATAATTTTTGTGGAATCCTAAAAAATCATTTTTTAGGATCATCCTAATATAATCTAATATATATATATATATATATATATATATATATATATATATATATATATATATATATATATAAGCCAAAGCAGTTTATTCAAAGTAAAACACGTATGTGTGGATATTCTAAAAATTTGACGCATGTATTATCTAAAATAAAATAATAATTTTATTCAATTTTCAAAAAGATAGGAATTTATAAATATTAAAATTGCAAAATAAATTAATTATATTTTTAAATCAATTATCTATTTCAATGTCTAAAAGATAAATATCTATATTGGGAAATTTATTAAAATTAAAAAAAATTCCATATCATTAATCAAGTTCTTTACTCATCTTTTATCAATATATATGCACTGTTATTATATGAATTAAAAACATATTTATAAAAAAAATTAATTTTGGTATAACTTTTTTACTTGAATGAACTTTTTTAAAGAAATATATATGTATTTTATATGAACACGTGACATGTGTGGTGAGATGAATTCTTTTTCATTGTTAAAGTATAAAATGTTCATAAAGAATCACCTAATCGTTGATCCAAAATTACACTTCTAATTTCAATAAGATTTAGTTTTTGATAATAATCTTATATCTTATACAAATATATAAAAGCCAATGTCCTTGGAATAATAAATTAATTTTAATTTTTTATAAATAATCTTATTTCATTAATTATTTAATTTTAAAATATCTGAAATTTAAAAATATATATTAATCATGTTATCTTCATTTAAATCAAATAAAATTTATATCAGAATTTGAATATTATGTTACCACTTATTATGTTATTTTTAAATTGAAAAAATTTAGATATATTTTATCAAAAAATTAAAATGGGGTATTTTTTTGGTACATATTAAAATGAGGTATTTAAGCTATATATTTTAGTATTGAATTAAGCTTTCATCTCTTTTTTCAATTTTCATTTCTTTTCTTTTTCAGATTTATTTATTCAATCATTTATTTACTTATTTGTTCAATAATGTTTTTGGTAAAAAAAATGCATATGGATTATCTATTAATTTGAAATGTGTATTATCTTAAATATTGTATTTAATTATTTTAAATTAATTTAAATTTTAAAAATTTAAATAATAATTTATCTTTATTTTTATTTACATTTTTACTTACTTTTAATTTGTGAGACTATTATAAATAATTTTTTTAAAAACCCTAAAAGATTAATTTTTCAACACTAACTAATTTTATAATATTAATTTAGAATAAGTTAAATTCAAATTTTAAGGGCTAAAATATTAAAAAAGCCTTTGAACTTTGTTATTTTATTTAAATAAGCTTTCATACTATTATTGCATTCAAATAAGTCCTTATACTTTGATTTATACTCAAATAAGCCCTTACTTCAAATAAAAGATTACATATGTATGAAAATTGTTTCAAACTAATTTAACCAATCAAAATTCAATTAATTTGATTCGGCTAAGTCACTTTCGGGTTTAAGTTAATTTTTATAGGTCGATTTATTCAATTAAGTCGATCTCTAAAATCACGAATTAAATTGACTGAATTATTTTGACCTTTTTTTAAAATATACAATATATAATATATAGTATATAATATACATAATTAAATATTATATAATAATCCACTAGCCCTTTTTATGTAGAAAGTTAGATTTTAAACTCAATCGAAAAAACTGATTACTCACTCTTATAAAAGATTGATTTATGTTGATGGCTCATTTAGATATAAATTAAAGGTTAAAGGCTTATCTAGGTACAAATTAAAGTTTAAGGGCATATCTAGGTACAAATTAAAGTTTAAGAGCTTATTTGAATTCAAATAAAAGGTTAAGGGTTTATCTAGATACAATAAAAATACAAGGACTTCTTTAATAAAGTAACAAAGTTTAAGGGCTTTTTTAATATTTTAGCCAATTTTAAAAATAAATCAATTTAAAATATGCAACATTAACCAATAATTTATTAATGATTAATGAAGTAAAAATTATTTTCATTAAAATTGTAACTATTTAAATATATTAAGATTTGTGATATTTAATTTTTCTATAATTTTTTAATTAGTATTTAATTTTGAATTATTTTTTTAATTTTTTTATTTTGTATATGCATCAAGTTTTTTAATATATTATTCAACAAGTATTTCAAAATAATTTTTTTTAAATTCTACTTTTTTTAAAGTTATTGAAAATTGAAATCGTCACCGTTCATTGCACAGGTTCAAATCTAGTATATATAATATTACAAACTACATAGCAAATTTAGTAAGATGCTTACATAGTTGTTTACATGGACAATCTCTTTAAATGACACGTAAGCATCATTAATTTTATGTCCACCTAAGTCAAAATGAATAATAAGTATTAACTTCTTTATTTTTTCATTTCCCTAAAATTTTCTCTAATCCCTAGAATTTCTCAATCATTTAAAAAAATATCTTAAATTAATTTAAATACTATCTAATCCAAAAATATTTAAAAACATATAATTTTAATAATATATAATTGGAAATTTAAATAAAATATTAATTGATATCTATTTATATTATAAAATAAATAATTTTAATTTATTTAAAAAAAATATTTTATTGTCTAAACTTAAAAGTATAAAAATATGCCATCAACATCATGTATAATATTTAAATATTTAAAATTATTATTTTTCTAAAAAAAATCTTGTCTAATATACATATTAAATTACAAGGTACATAATAAATTTGGTAAGATGCCTACACATATGCTTACATGGATAGTCTATTTGAATGATATGTAAGTATCATTAATTTCATATCCACCTAAGTCAAAAAGAATAATAAGTATTTTTTTATGAAAGACTAATAAATATTAACTTCTCTACTTTTTCACTTTCTTAAAATTTATTTAATTCCTAAAATTTTTTAATATTAAAAAAAAGAATATATTAAATTAATTCTAAATACTATCTAATTCAAAAATATTTTAAAACAAACATAATTTTAATATTATCTATTTGAAAATTTATATAAAATATTAATTGATATCTATTTATATTATAAAATAAATAATTTTAATTTTAATTTATTTAAAAAATATTTTATTATCTAAATTGAAAAGTATAAAACTAAGCCATCAATATCATATATATTATTTAAATATTTAAAATTGTTATTTTTCTAAATAAATAAAATTTATGCGTAAAACTTATAAATTTATAAATATATATGTTACACACATATTTAAATAAATAAAATTAATTCATGCTTCACGAATAAAAACTAGTTTATTCTAATTTATTCTCTAAGATAATATACCTAATATCTCCAGATTAGCCGATGAAGAAGATTGACCCTAACAGATGTACTTTCCTGCCATGTGGCAGGAGAGAAGATTTATTTATAGAGTGCAAATAATTAGATTTATAAGTTTATATTTAAGCCAACTTGGAAAATAAAATAAGAAAATATTCATCTTTGTTTCTTATTTTGTAGTTTATTGCCCCACCAACGTGCTTTGAATCGGTTTTGCAATAAGAAATTAATGGTCTCTTTTCATGTCCGATTTCATAGCAAGTTCATTATAGCTCTTAATTGGCCACTTGGTCTATTTTTTCCCTCTTATTTATTAACGTTTTAGATACGAAATTAACTTGAAATTTCTCTTCCTGTTCTTATCCATTGTCATAATCTAGACATGATACAATGTTTTACTGACTACCATTAATTTATAAAAAAAAAAATGTAGTAAGCCTTTGAAAGTTTTTTCTTTTTTATTGGATATACTATATGTATATGTGTGTAGAGGTGGCAAAAGCTGGCCTAAGCTTAAATTCAGCCCAAGACCAAACACTGACCAACCCAAATTGATCAAAAAAATCAAATGCCTGAAATCGAAAAAGCTTAAATCCGAAAAGCCCGATACTAAAAAAAAACCCGAACCCGAAAAAGCTAGAACTCGAAAAACTCCGAACCTAACATAACCCAAACCCGATACGATAAAAAACCGAGACCGATCCGATCCGAAACTGGTAAAAAACCTAATTTATAACCCAAAAAAACTCAAATTATAATTATATAATTATTATTTAAAAATAAATAAATAATTGATACACTTTTTTAACTATAAAATTAAAGTATGAATAAAAATAATTATTTCTAATAGTAAAGTTTAATTTAAAAAATATTATAGTAGTATTATTGTGTAAGTGGTAATTTTAATAAAATACATAAATAAATTAAGCTATTGGTAATTAATTATTTGTTATATTAATAAGATTCCAATTTGGTATCTTATAACAATTATTTATATATTATATTATAATAATCTTTTAAGAATAAATTATGTAATCTTTTAATGCATAAGTATTATTCTGATAAAATTATTTATTTATTAAAAAATTTATTTATTATCTATTTAATATAAAATTAAAGTGTAGATAAAAATAATATTTCTAATAATAAATTAAAGTGTAATTTAATAATATACTATAGTAGTATTATTGTATAAGCACTAATTTTAATAAAATTTGTTTTTACACTTTATTAATATTATGATTAATTATGTCTAAATAACTAGCATTATCTTAATTAATTTAGTAATACCCACCATTTAACATTTTAATTAGACATTTAATCAATTAATGTATATCTAATTTTATGTTATTATGTTTATGTGAACATAAAAAAATTAGTACTCAATTGGTGTATAACTGTATATGATATGATTATATCAAATATTATTTACTATTAACATAATATCAATCGATGTATATAACTTTTTGAATTCAATGCTCTAAATTTTCAATAATATATTTGATTAATTAGTATGTACAAGTATGATTATTTTAATATAATAATGTTAATATTATGATTTATGTACAAACCAAAAACAAAATAAATATAAAATTAAGGTAATTAGTTAACCAATTATGTGAAGACCGAGAATTTTCTAAATAAATATAAGGTATCCGGAAAATTTAATTTGGACAAATTGAAATCCAAATTAAATAAGAAATAAAAAGGAAAAAAATTAAATTGGAAATAAGAAATGAAGGAGAAAATTTAATTTGGATAAATGGAAATCCAAATTAAATAAGAAAATGGAGAAATTTAATTGAATACCAAGAAATCCAAAAATTTGAGAAAATTAGAAATGTGTATATATGTTATTATTAATTAATAATTATATTTATAAGTATATAAATATAATTATTAAAAAAAAAATAGAAAACGGGCGGGAATCGGGATACCCGATTCCCACCCATTTCCCCCTCTGTTTACAACAGAGGAGGGATTTCCAAGAGGAGCCGGCCAATGCCCGCCGGCCAAAGGAGAAAGGGGAAGGGAGGAGCGACGTCACCGGCGGAGAAGAAGCAAGCGGTGACGGCGCGAGGCGAAAAGGAAAGAAAAATTGGGCGGAGACCGAAGCAGGAGGAAGGAAAACCGAAAGAAGAAGGAAAAAGGAAAGGAGGCAACGCCGGCCGATCCACCTGTCGCCGCCGCCTTGCGAAGCCTCGGTGAAGCCAGATCTGTAGGGAGGAACGCCCGACGGTGAAGAAAACGGCGAGAAAAGAGAGGAAGAAAAGAGAGAAGGAGCCGCCGCCGCCCGTCCCAGATCTGCTACCGTCGGCGCCGTCGATCGAGAAACCGAGACCAGATCCGGCTTCGTGGCAACCTCGGCAAGCTGCTGGGTGGCCGAACCGCCGGAATGGGTGGCCGCCGGTGACCGAACCGGCCAGCAGAAGATTGAACCGGTCTGACCCGGTCCGACCCGATCCGACCCGCCTGACTCGGTCCGACCCGCCTGACCCGGTCCGACCCGATCCGACCCGGTCAACCCGACCCGACCCGGTTCAGAAAAAAAAAAGAAAAGAAAAGAAAAGAAAAAGAAGAAAAGAAAAAAAAAAGGAGAAAAGAAAAAGAAAAAGGAAAAAAAAAGGAAGAAGAAGAAGAGGAAGAGATGGGTAAGGAAAATTAAAAGCCTTTTTCGCTCTATGTCTGGAATTTAGTAGAAATTCTTGGATTATTTTCTAAATGAAAATATACGTCATTTTTGAAATTGTAGCAAACGAAAATGAGACGAATGGTGGAGTTCGGCAAGGCTCGGAAATCGAAAAGTACACTAAGCTTGGCGAATAGGTAAGATACTTTTATAAAGCATTAGTAGCATCATATTGTATGTGGGATTTTATGATTTTTATATGATGCATAGATGGAATGAATTTAAATGGAATTGTGAAAATTTTTATATGATTTATAGATTGAATTGATGTTAAAAATGCTAAGAGGACCCACAACTGATGGTGGGGGTCTTAGTAAGAGATAAAGAAAATGTGAGAATCAACGGCTGCAATTATAAATTGTTTTCCGTGCAAGAGGCTTAGTGAAAATTAAGCCGTTATGCTGCCAAAATTTTTAGGAAAATATATGAGGAAAAAGATTAAGTTTCTCACATAAATGGAATCTTGGAGATAATTATTGGAAATAAATATTAAAAGGATTTTATGGTATTTCTGAAAGAGTTTGATATTGAAATCGATGGGAAGACAGATCATTGAAAACGATAATGTGATGAATTATATGGTCTAAACCTTATAGAATTGATAAATCAAGTGATTTTAATATCACAAATGGTACCAAGTTGAGATTGAGGTGAAATTAATTATTAGACGGATCACAGATAAAAGTGATGATAATTATATGATACAACTTAAAAGAGAAAAAAAAATCGAAGTTGTGATTTAGATGGTCAAATGATAGAATGGCGGAATTATCAATCGAGTGACGATTATAGAATTGATAGATTCAAATAAATGGACCGTCTTAGTGGTATAATTGTGATATCGATGTTAAATAGATGTGAACTGATATTTTTGCAATAATATGGATAGTCGCAAGGCGACTCAAATGATTGAAACACTGTTGATAGTGGAAATTGGCAAATTCTTTTAAATGGTAAATTGCCAATCAAAAATCGAATTAAGAACGTTTTATAGATAATTTTAGCATGATATTACATTCTACAGGCCATATGAAAAGTGAATTGAGGTTGTGATATGATTTTATGATAGTGAATGAAATTGAACCGCAAGTCGAAAATTCTAAATATGTACCAATAGGTCAAACCATAAATGGAATTGATAAGCGATTATTGATCTTGTGGTTTTACGATCCTCGATGTCGACTCTAGAATAGATATCGAATGAGAATATTAGTATTTCATAATTTCAGTATCCTGATGGCTATATGGAAACATGATATTTAGATGCTCATAGATACTAAGAGGATTCACACTGATGATGTGGTTCTAGTATCGGTAATAAAAGTACAATTGATTGTTATAGTCGATAATTATCGAAAAAGGATATTGAATACCGAATGGTTTGAATACCAAGTGATCTGGTTATTAAATGATTAGAGTATTGAGCAATCTGAATACTGAATGAAATGAATCTTGAATGATTTGAATAGTGATTTACTGGTTTGATAGAAAGAAAGTCATGAAATCGAATAACCGATGGTGATAAAGTTAAATGAATCGCTTCAGCGTATTTGATGGAAATAATACTAAAGTTGCATACTGAAATGTTTATAGCATCGCATTTAAGCATGCTTTTCTTGCAACTTGAAACATTTTAATAATGTTTATATGAATACTGAAAAGTATTGATTTGTTTTGAAATGAAAGTATATGGTAGATATATATATATATATATATATATCTTGACATATGAAATATCCTACAGAATTTTACCATATGTTTTACATGATATTGAAAATAAAACTATAGATTTAAATGTTTTATGAGACTGTAGGCACCCTAAAAGAATTAAATTCAATAAAGCATAGTGGAAACCGCCTAATTGGAGCTTTGCTCATTAGGCAGATATGCTTGTCCGACAATAGTCGTGGACAGGTCTCAGTCACGCCTGATCAGTGGGGCTGAGAGAGATGAGGTCTATGGCCATAGATAGCGCCCTAGTTGGTTTCCAGGGGACGATGACATGATTTTCACTGCTAGCTACAGTGATTTAAGTCTTTATTGATAGAGAGATGATAGTGATCTAGCCTAGTCTCTAACCGATATGATATGAAGTCTAGAGTATGATTTTATTGATATGAACTCTAGACTTGACATGATTTATACCGTACATGAAACAGATTTGAAATGAAATATGAATATAGCGATATTTCATCGATATGATGTCATGATATGATATGAAACATGAATATAGAAATACACGAAGAGAATTCTGACTTCGTACCATCGTGATCATGATCCACAATATGAGAATTGATAAGAGATGATATGAGAATTGATAAGAGATGATAGAATACAGAAATATGATTATGAAATGAAAGGTAAATATGAGAACTGATATGAGATGATGGCATACTAGAGTATGATTATGAAATGAAAAGTGAAAATGAGAAGTAATAATGAGATGTATCGATGAGAAAGGATTAACTGTAATTGCATCATTGCAAGTTTAAGCATTGCAGTTTAAGACAGTGTAATCCTACTTCTGTATTTATATTAGTATCTTACTGAGCCGTGGTTTTGCTCACCCCACTAAATTTCATCTCTTTCAGATTATTGAAGTTAACATCTGCCGTGTGAGCTGCTAGGTGGGCATCGGAGACGGTGTATGGACTTGGTACTAGTTTTCGGAGGTATATGGAACTTATAAAATACTTGTTTACATGTATGACTTTAATTAATGCACAGTACATATTTTGTTTAACAAGTCAGGATGTAACTAAGAACCGTTTCCGTGTTTGTTTAATATTTAAATGGAATGACTATAAGCCACCTAGATAGTATAGTAACTACACTGACACCGAATACAAACCTTAAAATGAAAAAGAAAAATTTAGTCCATAAAATTGTAGACTAAGAAAAGTATAAGAATCGAGTGAAAGTCGCGGTCTTCGGGTCGTGACAAATTATTAGTAATATTAAGTATTTTTTTAATGTATACTATAGTTTTATTCAACATTATAATTGAACAATTAATTAACTAGTTATTCTGTTAGGTTTAATTTAATCACTAATTATGTTGGTATTTAAAAAACAAAACAAATGTAAGAAAAATTCTTAAAAATTTAAAATTTTATTAAAACTATAATATAATTATTAAAAAAGCTAATAAAACAAAGTAAAAAAAATTTTTATTGAACTAAGACTGTCCAAGTTTCAATGGCTCAACTTTGACTCAAAAAAATGCAATGATCTAATAAGTTATTGTTAAGAGTATAAAGCCATTTATATAAATATTTAATTGTTTAGTATGATTTATTTATAATTTGTTAGTTATTTATTTGTATAGCTAATGCTTTCGGATTTTCACTTTCCTTTAGTTTTACTATATATATTTTTGGCTCACTTAAAAAATAAATTTTATATAATTATTACTATATAATTATATTTTATAAGAAATGTGAATATCGCAAGAAATTAAAAAAAATAAATAATCATTGTCAAGTAATAAAAACACTAAAATGTAAAAATTTATATTTATATGAATATTTATTAAATTTTAACTTTACTTTAGCAATTCTATTTTATTTTTAATTAACTGTATAAAAAATTATCCTTGCGATTATTGAAGCACTTTCCATTATTATCAAAGCTAATTTCCGCCCAATCCCGAAACTCATCATCGAAAGTGACTCAAAGGTGATTATCTCTTGGCTCAACAAACTTAGTGATAGACCTTGGAAATATAACAGCTTACTCAACAAGCTGTATAATCTTATTGCTATGATTGAAGATGTTTTTGTTCATGTTTTTAGGGAGGTAAATTATTTTGCAGACTTTCTGGCCAAATCAGGTGTTTCTCGTAATCCTGATTTGTTAGCTTGGTTGTAATTTGCTTATCCAATCCTAATAAAATTTTTTACATTAAAAAAAAACTATATAAAAAATTAAATTAATTATTACATTCAAAAGTATAAAAAAATTTATAACTTATAAAATTTCAAAATAATTTGACTAAGCCACTGTCACGACTCGAAGGTCGTAACAGTACCCCTTACTTGTATGGATGCGTAGAATTTAGGGCTAATTTTTCACTTTTCTATACTTTTTTTGTTTAAGTGCAGTACAGTGAATTTTATTCTGAGACGTTAACTCCCTCGCCTATTTTTATCACTTTACCCAGGTTAAATACCTGTACAAAATTCATAATTGATATGCAGCTCATAATTCCCACAATGGCAGTTGATTTATATTCTGGCATTACTATCTCTAAATTCACCATAATTCTTTCTATTAATGAGTCTAGATTTTCTTCATAACTTCCGTCTATTTCTAATTTATAACATTTCATCCATATGGTTCATATCTTCTTACTTGGTCACTTGTTCATGCCATTCAATCATATATCCATATTAATGCAAGGATTAGCAGTTCTATAATTTATCATTAACATAGTCTAGATGCTATTCCCTACCTTAGGTTACATCCCATCTATAGCACTGAATCAAAAACAACATGAAATTGATATTAAATACAAAAGAAGAGTATATATACCCAAAGTGCTCAAAATAATCTCCTTGGAGAGTTGGGAGTATATTTCAGGCTTGGAACTATTCAGATAGCTCCGAAATACTCTCCCAACTCCGTGCTCAATCTGAAAAAATTAAATAGCATTTAATGAGCGAGGCTCAGTAAGTCATTTATATAAGTGCAGAGTTAGAATTATACCGTTCTAATGCAATTACATGATGTCATGTGAAGAGAATTCACTATTAAATCACTCTCTTATTCATCATGTAGTATTTACTTGTTGTATTCTCAAGCTCAATGCAACAATACTATAACTTATCATGTGATGCATAAGCATGAGATCATATTATAACTTTTAGCATGTAATTGTATATGAGGTAATTGCGGTCTTAAAACATATGATACATATTCTTTTAAACATGTTCAAAACATGCGAAATATCAATACATCTTGGTTTTTCTTTTAAGACATGCTTGAGAATATGCATAATTTTCATTTCATGTCACATGTAACTTTTGAAGCATATTTTAAGCCATGTACAATAATCAAAATACATTTCATATACCATAAAGTCATATCGAGTTTAAAGTTCATTTCCGTTTAAAAACCATACTCTAAACTGCATTTCATATCAGTTGAGACTAGGCTAGATCCCTAACGCACTATCAATAAAGACTTAGATCACTGTAGCTAGCAGTGAAAATCATATCATCGTCCCCTGGAAACCAACTAGGGCGCTATTTATGGCCATAGACCCCATGTCTCTCAGCCCCACTGATTAGGCGTGGTTGAGCCCTGTCCATGACTATTGTCGGACAAACATCTATACCTAATGAGTAATCTCCAATTAAGCGGCTTCCACTATGCTTAATATATTTAACTTCCTTATGGTGCCTATAGTCTCATAAAACATTTAACTTTTCTTATGAAAATAGTGCAAAGTACGTAATACATTTCTTTAAGATCATTTACATATATACGTACATATGCATACACTATAAATTCATTCTTTTCAAAACCATTCAAGGATTTAAAGTATTTTTGTAAGTACGATAAGAATAAATTCTTTCAAGTTTCATGTATGGAAATAAGGCATGCTTAAGAGCGATAAATTCAAGCAGATGAAATGAAAACAGTATAATGGAATGTTCACAAAATGCATGAATGCTTATCATTCCATCTAGTGATGCCTATGAGTCAATACCATATCGATTCATTTCCTGTTAATACCGCATCACTATGATACCTTATCGAGCTTAACATTGTACCTGCATTTCATTTAGTTAAATCGAGTCCCTAGATACTCAAATCATTTCATCATTAAGTTTCAACCTATACAGGATAATCTTACTTCTACGTTATATAAACGTCTTACCGACTCCTTTGCTCGAGGCTCGTGTGTCGAGCCTAGTCCGGCTCGGTTGTCACCTTAGCGCCATGCTACACCTTTAAACATGATTGTATCAGATTAGTGCCAATTTATAAGAATCATTTTCTAATTAAATTTTATAATCTATGGCACTCCGAAGTTTTCTTACCAAGTTGCAGCTTAACGTACGTAAAAGCCTAACGTCGCATGCATGTTTCAAATTTCGCGTGTACACCTTTAAACATTAGTAATTTACTTAGTATAAGTTTAATAAAATTCAAAATATATACATATTTAAATTTGAACGATGTTGGCTTACCTATAAACCCGAGCCAATGCATAATAATTCCTTTTCCTTAAATATATATATTCATTTCCTCAAATATAAATATACATATATTTCATTTTTTTCTTTCAATTTTCTTTCTTTTCTTTCTTCTTTTTTTTCCCCTTGCTTATCGAACAGCACCATAGTTGGCCACCTAAATCGCCTCTATTAGCCTAGCCTTACACTGCCACAAACAGCTCACTGTCGGCACCTAAACCAGCCCTTCAATAATGACCTAAGCAGCCACCAAGAACCTTGTTTTAAAGCTGCGTTTTCAGCCGCTTGTGAAACAGCCTGATTCAACCCTTTATATGCCTGATTAGCTATCTCATAGCAGCCTAAATGCCTCCCCCTTTAGTCATTTCTTTTTTTTTTTTACAGCCAACAATGTAGCCAAGCACTAGCCCTTGAGCAACCTTAGTCCAACCCAGCTGGGCACCATAAAAACTACCTTGATCCACCCCTGTTCAGGCCACTTGAAACATCCCTGTTACAGCTTTGTCTTCGCACCATTTTCAGCCTTTAAAGTCAGCTTATTGCCCTTGTTTTTAGCTGTAAACCAACCACAAAAAAATACTCTCTATGTAATCTCCGTTCTAGCCGTTCTGTCCAGTACCTAAAAGCCTAGCTACAACCCTGTTTCAGTCACATTAAGCAGCACAAATTCCACTCAATGTCAGCCCCAAATCAGTCTTCAAGTGCCACTTCAAGCTGCTTCAATTCCTCACGCCTCAACTTGCTTTCTTTCCAACCCAAGGCCACACTTTCCTTCCCCCTTTTCAGCGCTGTAAACTCCACTGTTACTCAGCTTATCGAGGCCGCAAACTCATCTCTCTCTCTCGGCACCAAAGTAGCTCCATTCAACAGCCTAAAATCCCTCACTGATTTGTCTGATTCTTGAGCCCCTTTCCAGCCCCGAATGTTCCCTTGTGCATCACCTAAACTCCCCTGGTTCAGATCTCTGCTTCAGACATTCTTTGTCTGCTGTCCACTTGCGGAGCACTTCCATTTCCTCCTCTAATTCATGCTGAACTAATCGCACACAGCAAGGCAGTAAGGACAGAAGCGAGAAGAAGATAAGATGGAATGTTGCAAGCAAGAAAGTGTGCCAAGCAAGGAACGGAAATGAGAGACAAGAGAGATACTTAAAGAGGGAGTACAGTAGAGAGTGATGAGTTAAAAAAGAGTTCAACTAAACACACCCTAATTTTTTCTTCACACACCCTATTTTACATTACATGTTACTGTTCATTTTAAGGGAAAAATGGGTGTGTGAAGAAAAATATAGGGTGTGTTTAGTTTCTTCCATTAAAAAATTGAATTAGAAAGGGAAGATGTGATGGGGAGACAGTACTCTGCCTCTCTGTTTGATTTGTGACGGGTTGGTGGGAATTTTCCCACCAACTCGTGAATATATTAAGGATTTATATACACTGTAAATGAATCAAAAGTTGACACCTCATCAATAGGTCCTTATATGCAAATATAAATAAATTTTTTTAATTTGCCCATAAGGGCCTATTGATGCGGTGTCAACCTCTGATGCATTGACAATGTATAGAAACTATACACTGTCAGTGCATCATTTACAAACACATATATTAAAATATTTATATTTTATACATTTTTTTTTCATTTCATTTTCTTTTTTTTTTCAGTTATATATATATATTTATATATAATCTTTTGTTCTAAAGATATTACACACACACACACATATATATATATATATATATATATATATATATCCTCTTTTAAGATATGTACAAGATATTTACACATTCATTTCAAAATATAATATATATCTATTTTATATATTTATTTTAAATTCCTAAGATATATATATATATATATATTATATATATATCTCTTATTTTAATTTATAAGCATATACCTACACATATCTACACACCATATACTTGTGTGTATTTTTGTTTATCTATTGTCTACACATTTAAATTTCTTGTTCTTTCAAATAAATTTATATTTGTATATATCTCTATTTCCAATTATATACATACATATGCTTTCGCATGTAATTTATATAACTATACATATATATCGTATATTATATATGTTTTCTTCGTTTGATCATATCTATATATTTTATTGTGACGTCCCCGTCACTACATCTTCTAACTTACTTTTTCTTATTATCTTATCCGACATTATTTGATTTAGTTCATCAGTGCCATCCATTCCTTACCCTTAAGCTAAATACCTAATAGCTCATAAAATTTCATTCAATTTCCATAAGCATAAAAATGATATATATATATATATATATAAATATCATTCCATTTCCACAGGATCTTATACATCGTCTTAACTTACATCCTCGACATTTATCATACATAAATGCTACTTGTACTGTACCGTAGCTGAATTACAATTTACTATACATAAGCATATGAGTATACCTTCTATGCTAACTGGGAAGCGTATCGAGAAGGTACGCTTCGATTCTTCAGAACAAGCTCCTCTAGTCGGAGCGGGGTTCACTTCAGGTAATCTATAGGAAAAATGGTCGTAAAAGGGTGAGTTTACGCTCAGTAAGAAAATTATGTAAAAGAGCGTGCTATGCCTCTATATGCATTTTTCCTACTTGGCTCTATAATGTCATGTAAAACATTATAAGGCATGCATCATAAACATCTTTCATGCATTGTTTGCAATCATGCATATTTATTTTCAAATGACCTGGCAAACATACTTTGTATGCTTCTTTAAAACATAGCATACGTCATATATTTCTTCAAAACATAACTTACAGGCATACTTTGTAAAATTGCTTTGAAACATCATACTTCATGCGTACTTTAAAACATACATCGTATACTTCTTCTTTACATACATCTTATACTTTAAATCAGATGGAGACTAGGTACATTTATTCAAGCAGTTGCATCATCATATAAATCATTTATACCCATTTATATGATTGAGTCACACAAATCATTTATACCCATTTATGTGACTTTCATCCTGTATTAGTACAGTGCTGCACCATGTAGAGGTCAGGGATTCTCTCCTACCCTTAGTCATTCACAGTGAACACTAGTCAGGTGTCACTTGTGGTATTGAGGACCGGACTAGGGTTCCTCGCTTAACATAATAATACTGAGGACTTGATCAGAGTCTCTCAGCTAAATACAAGGATGCATGATTTTGATGTAACTCATAGTCTCAAAACATGTATTATATCTTTATTCGGAAAACACTTTTGTGTTTAAGCCAAATAGGCATTAAAACCTCTTTTCATACAGGGCAGTTGACTGGCCTCATAGGGCAGTCGGCTGCTGCTTCGTAACTTCATTTATCGAAATTCTTTTTATTTAAAATTCAGATATTTTTCATTTTGAAAACACATGAGGGCAGTCGACTGGTCCATATAGCAGTCGACTGGTTTTCAAACAGAATGCTTCTTCAAAAATAGCAGTCGACTAGTAATATAGCAGGCGATTGTTTTTCAAACAGAATGCACCTTAGCAAATAGCAGTCGACTGTCCCATATAGTAGTCGACTGGTTTGAAACAGAATGCTTCTGGGTAAATAACAGTCGACTGGTTTGAATCAGTTTTTGAAAAACGATGTTTTGGTTGTCTCTAGGCAGTCGGTTACTACTTAAGGCAGTCGGCTGCTCCTAACCTAATTGGTATTAGGAGACAAGTCCGAAAATGTCATTTTTCCTGCAGAAGACAACTTATGCTTCTTTCCAAAACCATCAAAATCACATTAAAACATGCGGACATAGCCGCCTTACGTCCATTACATAAATTCCTTACCTCGATTCCTTCGAGAACGCAAGATCACTTGGTGCGTCAACCTTAGCTTTTCACTTCTTCAAAGCTGTAACATCATCACAAATACAACCTTTAAATAATCATCATACATACATCATATCAACTTAGTACAACTCTAAACCATGAACCAAATTGACTAAATCATCTTCTTCTCTTACCTTCACTAGAGACCAAAATCTCAAACTTTGAGATCTCCTCCAATACTTGGATTCAATCTACTAAACCTTGGATATCTCTTAGTCTAGTGACAAAGATTATTTTTCATTTAATAAACTAAATGAATCGATGGATGGATGAAGGGGTTTGTCAAGGTAGCTTGGAATGGAAACTTGGAAGCTTGAAGATGGAACGAGAGGGGCTGGAAGAGAAGCTGGCGTAGGGTGATGACTGGTAAGGGTGATGACTAAGCTAGTTGCATTAAATGCTTCCCTATCTCTTTAATCATCTCAGCCATACTTTGACCATTTACTTAGTTCTCTTCTTCCCTTTCTTCCTATTACTCATCCATTTAATTACCAATCAAAATTCTGATTTAATTTCTTTTCTCATGTTCCATTTATTTTCCTGACATCACATAATTTCTTTGATAATTTTATTTTCAATTCTCTTCATTCCTTACATGTTCCATACATCATTCATACATCATTTATACCTAAATTACACATCAACTTCATATTTATTTAATCATATGGAATTGAAATACTTTACAAACATGGAGGAATACATGGAAATTGGGGATTTCACATCCTCCCCACCTTAGAAAATTTGGTCCTCCAAATTTGCATTAGCTTATCATGTAAACAACTCTGGATACCTTTCCTTCATTAAGTTCTCTAGCTCCCATGTAGCCTCTTCCATCGTATGGTATTGTCAGAGAACTTTCACTAATGGGATCGTCTTAGACCTCAATACTTTCTTTTTTCTGTCCAAAATCTGAATCGGCTTCTCTACATAGCTCATATCCTCCCTTATCTCCAAGGGTTCATACTCAATGACATGCGACGGATCCGGATTATACTTACGAAGCATCGATACATGAAACACATTATGCGCTCCCGATAGCTCCGGAGGTAATGCCAATCTATAGGCAACATCACCTACTCGATTTAAGACCTCAAATGGACCGATGTAGCGAGGACTTAACTTACCTCGTCGGCCAAATCTCATGATCCCTTTGGATGGAGAAACTTTCAGGAACACAAAATCTCCAACCATAAACTCAGTGGCCTCCGTCGAGCATCTGCGTAGCTCTTTTGTCTACTCTGAGCTGTCTTAAGCCTCTGACAAATCAACTTAACATCTTCTGAGGCTTGCTCGACTAGATCTGGAGCCAACAACTTGCGCTCGCCCACTTCTTCCCATCCAATCGGTGATCGACACCTTCTACCATACAGAGCTTCATATGGTGCCATCCCGTTACTTGCATGATAGCTATTATTGTATGCAAACTCAGCCAATGGCAGATGGTCATCCCAGGAGCCTTTAAAATCCATAGCACAAGCCCTCAACATATCCTCGAGCGTCTGAATCGTGCGCTCGGACTGTCCATCAGTCTGCGGATGAAAAGCTGTGCTGAAATTCAACTTAGATCCCATGGCTTCTTGAAAATGCTCCCAAAAATGGGAAGTAAACCTGGAATCTCTATCAGAAGTGATGCTCACTGGAACACCGTGTAGTCTTACGACATCTCTTACATACAAGTCTGCCAAAGTGTTAAGCGTGTCTGTTGACTTCATAGGCAGGAAGTGAGCTGACTTTGTCAATCTATCGATGATCACCCAAACACCGTCATGATTCCTCTTGGTTTTGGGCAACCCCATAATAAAGTTCATCGTAATGTGTTCCCACTTCCACATAGGTATAGGCAGAGGATGTAGTAATTCTGTTGGCTTTTGATGCTCTAGCTTAACCTGTTGACATGTGAGACACTTTGCCACAAAATCAGCTATGTCTCTCTTCATGCCATTCCACCAATACACCTTGCGAAGATTATGATACATCTTCGTGTTTCCTGGATGCAACGTGTACTTAGTGGCATGTGCTTCAGTCAAAATCAACTTCTTCAATTCATCATCATTAGGAACACATATACGACTCCTAAACCTCAAAATTCCATCACTACTAACATCAAATTCTGAGGTCATATCTGACTGTATCTGATTCATAGCCTCAATGCATCTATCATCTTCCTTTTGAGCACTTCGGATTCTGTCCATCAAATCTGGCTCAATCTTCAAACTAGCCATCATTCCAAATTGCCCATAAGTCATAACATTAAGGTTGAGGCTTGTAAATTGCTCGATTAGCTCATACTCTTTTATCATCATATAAGACACCATACTTACCTGCTTCCGGCTCAGAGCATCTGCCACCACATTAGCTTTCCCCGGGTGGTACAAGATCTCACAATCATAATCCTTTAGAAGCTCGAGCCATCTTCTTTGCCTCATGTTCAATTCTCTTTGAGAGAACAAATATTTCAGACTTTTGTGATCCGTAAAAATCTGAAATCTCTCACCATATAAGTAATGCCTCCATATCTTCAGAGCAAATATTACTGCAGCTAACTCCAAATCATGAGTTGGGTAGTTCTTCTCATGGTCCTTTAGCTGTCGAGAACCATATGCTACTACCTTACCGTGCTGCATTAACACACATCCCAAACCTTGCCCTGAGGCATCACTATACACCGCAAATCCACCCGAACCACTAGGGATGGTGAGGATCGATGCAGTCGTCAGTCTGTGCTTCAACTCTTGGAAGCTACTCTCACAGGCTTCATTCCACTCATACTTCACTTCCTTGCGCGTCAAGCGCGTCAATGGAGCAGCTAGCTTCGAGAAACCCTCTACAAACCTTCTATAGTAGCCAGCTAAACCCAAGAAACTCCTAATCTCTGTCACTATCTTCGGTCTTTCCCATTGAACCACCGCTTCAATCTTCGATGGATCAACCGAGACTCCATCTTTACTAATAATGTGACCTAAGAAGGAGATTTGATTCAACCAGAAATCACACTTACTTAGCTTGGCATACAATCCTCTATCCTTGAGGGTCTCTAAAACAATCCTCAAATGCTGCTCATGCTTTTCCCGAGACCTCGAATACACCAAGATGTCATCGATGAAAATAATGAAAAACTGGTTTAGGTATGCCTTGAACACATCGTTCATCAAGTTCATGAAGGCTGCAGGTGCATTGGTCAGACCAAACGGCATCACTAGGAACTCGTAGTGACCATACCGTGTCCTGAATGCAGTCTTAGGGATATCTTCGTTCCGAATCTTCAACTGATGATATCCCGACCTCAAGTCTATCTTAGAAAAGACTTGTGCACCCTTAAGCTGATCAAAGAGGTCGTCTATCCTAGGAAGAGGATACTTATTCTTGATAGTCACTTTGTTCAACCACCGGTAGTCGATGCACAACCTCATACTGCTGTCCTTCTTCCTGACAAAAAGCACAGGAGCACCCCAAGGGGATACGTTGGGTCGTATGAATCCCTTGTCTAGCAACTCCTGAAGCTGCTTCTTCAGTTCTTCCAATTCTACCAAAGCCATCCGATAGGGAGATCTCGAAATGGGCTCAGTCCCTGGCACCAAATCAATCGTAAACTCCACTTCCCTATCTGGAGGAAGTCCTGGAAGATCGTCCGGAAATACCTCGGGAAAATCTTGGACCACAGGAATATCATTGAGTCCGGGACGTTTCTGATCTACGTCCTCCACATAAGCAATAAATCCTTCACATCATTATACATATTATCCATTACTTTCATTTGCAAACAAATAAAGTAATAAACATGCTTTAACATTAATCCCTTTCAAAATTTACAACATAGTTAACGGTTGAAGAGAATGTTACACTCTTGGCATAACAGTCTAATATAACATGATTCTTAGCTAACCAATCCATACCCAAAATAACATCAAATCCATACATATTTAGTAGGATTAGGTCAGCTACTGATTCTCTTTCTCCTACCCGTAGTTTGTAATTTCTATACACTAACTCTGTCATTTGAGATTCCTTAAAAGGTGTACTTATTTGTAATAAGTGTCCTAAAGGCTCAGGCTCAACAGGCACTTTCATAGCAATCTTAGGTGACATAAATGAATGCGTGGAGTCTGGATCAAGTAATACTATGACACTTACATCAAAAAGGTAAATCTTACCTTTAATCACTTTGGACGAGGCATCGGCAGATTCTTCATCGATGGCAAACACTCATCCTTGGGTCATAGCTTTCTTTCCCTTCTCTGCAGCAGTGGCCTTAGGTTGCGGCTTAGGGGTCTTATCAGATTCCTTGGGTATTCTTTGGTCTCTCTGAGGGCAGTCTCTAATCATGTGCCCTTTCTCCCCACATCTAAAGCACGCACCACTCGCCAAGCGACATGGCTGTGATCCGTGAAACTTTTCGCATTGCTCACATCTTTGCATCGTACTCTTCAGTGAGCTAGCGGTACTTCCCGCTGGGTATCGGGATCTCTCCTCACTTATCTTGATCCCGATAGCTCTAGGAGTACCTATATCATCATCATCATAACTCCAATGTTAATATGATTCCATATAACCATTAGACTAATTTAAAGATCATCTTTTTATACTTTACTTACCTATCGAAACACCTTCAGATTGTCTACTTCTCCGATAGGGATACCTATCACTCGGAGTTTTCTCGTCCGACTTCCGCTTCATCGATTCTTTGTCTTTACCCTTGGCTCGGAAGTCAGCATGATGAAGATCATAGTCCTGCTCACATAATTGAGCCTTACGGACTGCTTCTCCATAAGTAGTAATATCCATCGGATACAGCTTCGATCTAATATGGGACTTCAATCCCTCTATGAACCTATATATATTGTGTCCTTCATCTCTAAGGACCTCTGGATCAAATCTACTCAAAGTAGTAAACTTTGATTCATACTGATTCACCGTCATTGTACCTTGAGTCAAACTCAAAAACTCAATCTTCAGTCTATTCCGATCAGTGCGTGGGATGTACTGCTCATTGAAAGCCTCCACAAATCGATCCCACGTAACCTCATCATATCGGGCCTCTAACACAGTCCGAGTGGCTTGCCACCAATATTCAGCATCGTCAATCAACAGATAGGCAGCCAAGCCTACTTTCTCCCTTTCGGAGCAGGGCATGTATTCAAAAGATTTCAAGACCGCTTTCATCCAGTTCTCGACGGTCAACTGATCTCTTTCCCCCTTAAACTTGGGCGGATCCAACTTCTTGAATTCTTTTATCAATGACACACTACAATATGCCCTAGGATCTCGCCTTTCTGTAGCTGAGACTGGTGGGGGTACTTCTGTAGGAGGGATAGCAGGTGCAGTTGCTTGGGTACTTGTGGCCACATTTGGAAAGTTTGACATAAACTGGGTGAACATCGTGGCCATGTTTTCCATATGCTTTTCCATTTTCGCCAGCCTAGTATTCGAGCTATGTGGTGGAGATGGATGAGGAGACAGAACTGGGGGCTGTTCTTCACGACCCCGTCCTCTTCCTCTACTAATACCTCTTCTTCGTGAGCTCATGCTATAAATATAGTCATTATCGAGCTCTTTAGTATAACCATAAACAGTCATACTATGCATATGTATTCAGACAAGTACAGTACAATTGGGGATATATTCTATTTCTAGCTTCTTGACAATGTCAAACTACCAATCAATTTGCTCTGATACCAATCTGTGACGTCCTCGTCACTACATCTTCTAACTTACTTTTTCTTATTATCTTATCCAACATTATTTGATTTAGTTCATTAGTGTCATCCATTCCTTACCCTTAAGCTAAATACCTAATAGCTCATAAAATTTCATTCAATTTCCATCAGCATAAAAATGATATATATAAATATCATTCCATTTTCACAAGATCTTATACATCGTCTTAACTTACATCCTCGACATTTATCATACATAAATGCTACTTGTACTGTACCGTAGCTGAATTACAATTTACTATACATAAGCATATGAGTATACCTTCTATGCTAACTAGGAAGCGTATCGAGAAGGTACGCTTCGATTCTTCAGAACAAGCTCCTCTAGTCGGAGCGGGGTTCACTTCAGGTAATCTATAGGAAAAATGGTCGTAAAAGGGTGAGTTTACGCTCAGTAAGAAAATTATGTAAAAGAGCGTGCTATGCCTCTATATGCATTTTTCCTACTTGGCTCTATAATGTCATGTAAAGCATTATAAGGCATGCATCATAAACATCTTTCATGCATTGTTTGCAATCATGCATATTTATTTTCAAATGACCTGGCAAACATACTTTGTATGCTTCTTTAAAACATAGCATACGTCATATATTTCTTCAAAACATAACTTACAGGCATACTTTGTAAACTTGCTTTGAAACATCATACTTCATACGTACTTTAAAACATACATCGTATACTTCTTCTTTACATACATCTTATACTTTAAATCAGATGGAGACTAGGTACATTTATTCAAGCAGTTGCATCATCATATAAATCATTTATACCCATTTATATGATTTAGTCACACAAATCATTTATACCCATTTATGTGACTTTCATCCTGTATTAGTACAGTGCTACACCATGTAGAGGTCAGGGATTCTCTCCTACCTTTAGTCATTCACAGTGAACACTAGTCAGGTGTCACTTGTGGTATTGAGGACCGGACTAGGGTTCCTCGCTTAACATAATAATACTGAGGACTTGATCAGAGTCTCTCAGCTAAATACAGGGATGCATGATTTTGATGTAACTCATAGTCTCAAAACATGTATTATATCTTTATTCGGAAAACACTTTTGTGTTTAAGCCAAATAGGCATTAAAACCTCTTTTCATACAGGGCAGTCGACTGGCCTCATAGGGCAGTCGGCTGCTGCTTCGTAACTTCATTTATCGAAATTCTTTTTATTTAAAATTTCGATATTTTTCATTTTGAAAACACATGAGGGCAGTCGACTGGTCCATATAGCAGTCGACTGGTTTTCAAACAGAATGCTTCTTCAAAAATAGCAGTCGACTAGTAATATAGCAGTCGACTATTTTTCAAACAGAATGCACCTTAGCAAACAGCAGTCGACTGTCCCATATAGCAGTCGACTGGTTTGAAACAGAATGTTTCTGGGTAAATAGCAGTCGACTGGCTTACATAGCAGTCGACTGGTTTGAATCAGTTTTCGAAAAACGGCGTTTTGGTTGTCTCTAGGCAGTCGGCTGCTACTTAAGGCAGTCGGCTGCTCCTAACCTAATTGGTACTAGGAGACAAGTCCGAAAATGTCATTTTTCCTGCAGAAGACAACTGATGCTTCTTTCCAAAACCATCAAAATCACATTAAAACATGCGGACATAGCCGCCTTACGTCCGTTACATAAATTCCTTACCTCGATTCCTTCGAGAACACAAGATCACTTGGTGCGTCAACCTTAGCTTTTCACTTCTTCAAAGCTGTAACATCATCACAAATACAACCTTTAAATAATCATCATACATACATCATATCAACTTAGTACAACTCTAAACCATGAACCAAATTGACTAAATCATCTTCTTCTCTTACCTTCACTAGAGACCAAAATCTCAAACTTTGAGATCTCCTCCAATACTTGGATTCAATCTACCAAACCTTGGATATCTCTTAGTCTAGTCACAAAGATTATTTTTCATTTAATAAACTAAATGAATCGATGGATGGATGAGGGGGTTGTCAAGGTAGCTTGGAATGGAAACTTGGAAGCTTGAACATGGAACGAGAGGGGCTGGAAGAGAAGCTGGCGTAGGGTGATGACTGGTGAGGGTGATGACTAAGCTAGTTGCATTAAATGCTTCCCTATCTCTTTAATCATCTCAGCCATACTTTGACCATTTACTTAATTCTCTTCTTCCCTTTCTTCCTATTACTCATCCATTTAATTACCAATCAAAATTCTAATTTAATTTCTTTTCTCATGTTCCATTTATTTTCCTGACATCACATAATTTCTTTGATAATTTTATTTTCAATTCTCTTCACTCCTTACATGTTCCATACATCATTCATACATCATTTATACCTAAATTACACATCAACTTCATATTTATTTAATCATATGGAATTGAAATACTTTACAAACATGGAGGAATATATGGAAATTGGGGATTTCACATTTATATTTAATTACATGTATGTATTGGTATGCGTACATATGTATGCATGCATGCATGTTGCATCCATTTAGTTTATATACGCATGCACTCACTTTACCCACTGTGTATGTACATACATATGTATTTATATATAATTGTACTCTTCCTCAATTTAAGCAAGTACACCCTTGTATGTCTATATCTTGTGCGTATTTTAAATTCATTCCTAATTTCTATTATCAAATAGGGTAATATTAATTTGTTAAGATTTGAAAGCCACATCTCCATCGTTAATACATTTACAATCATACGTCTCTTTACAAATCCAGGACTAAGAATTGGTGGTCTTCACAACCACTAAATCCACCCGATTAGAATCGAACCAAACCCGAAACCGGACCCAACTCAAAAATGCCCAAAACCGAAAGTACCCAAACCCAAAAAAACCCGAGCTCGAGATAACCCGAATCCGAAAATAACCCGAACCCAAAAATAACCCTGACCATATCCGTTTGAACTAACCTATTTGCCACCACTATGTGTGTGACGGTTATTGTTTTTAATTAATGTTAGGACTTAGGGACAGAAATCTAGGGGAAGGGAGAGTTGATTTTCCAGGAAGCTGGTTTAGGCTTAGTTTGGCACACCGATTGGCTCCGGTGCGGTGCGGTGCGATGGAATCTTTCACATAAAACAAAACAAAAAATCACAAAAAGACAAAAGAAAAACTTGTAAAATTATTTTTTTATCCCTTCTTTTAAATATTTTATTAATAAAACTTATACCTACGGTAGTCATTTCTCTCATTTTAATCTCACCGGAGGCAATCGCACCGCCCATCCAAACTAGCCCTTAGTTTGAGATGAATTACCGTGCTGTGAGTGATTAATTTGTAACGTCGAGAAATTTAAAACCAAGTAATTAGAAGACTTTCTTTTTTATGTATCAGAGGTGAGAAATTATAAATTAATATTGTAAACAAGACTAATAAATTACAAATATATTTTTATTATATTATTTTTTAATATAATCTAAAGAAGTATGTGCTACCTTTCTAACTAATTTCATTAGTGAAGTTTTAAAATCTTCGGAGACAATGGATGAAATAATCTTGAATAGTTTATTATATAAATGATCAACAATACTTTTTATTTTGTTCAAAATCAACAATATTTTTTTTTTTGCTCTGGATATGTAATCTTCATTGATGAGTAACAAAGGTTACAAAAGCTTTACCAAAAAAAAAAAACAAAGGTTACAAAATATTCAACAGATCATTATATTTAGTCTTTGTCTATTCGTGCTTTATATGATGGAGATAACGTTAAGACTAAAAGTACTGAGTAAAAGCTCACTAAATCATTAATGTCTAATTGAAATGCAGTAAAAAATGGGGTGTATTTTGAGTACATACAATTTACTCCCTTTTCATTATTCTTTGGTTTAAATCTTTCTGATTTGAATTCCAACTTAACATCATGATATATTGCTATACACCTAAAGCTGAAAGCAAATAGGTGCCAGATTTTTACACAGGTCTTTTTTGAAAGAAGAGAAAGAAATCTGGTCAACCAAACAAGTCCCTTTCTTCTTGAATATTTTCTTTCTTCTTTCAATCTCTGCGGGGAGCACTTACAAATATTTGGATAGATATTAATAAAGGAAATGAACGGAGAGGAAAAGAATATAAGCTAAAAAAATGAGAGAAAAGGGAAGGGTATATGTACTTTTATTTAGATAGTTAAAATTAATAAAAAAATGAAAGTAATCTTAATAATTTTTGTTTGGTTAAGCAAGAAAAAAAAATGATTCGTTATAATGTTTTTATTCAATTATAACATGCTTTGTTTTTTAATTTTATAATATAATAAAATTAAATTTAATGTATTACATATTAAAATTTTTTTCAAATTTCTTCTCTTCGTTTTTTTCAATTTGGGGTTTTAAAAAAATTAAGTCAATAAAAAGTAATGGGTGCTCACTTTCTCTTTTTTTTTTTTTAACTAAAAAAATTTTTCAAACAAAAGAAAAATTAACATTTTCTTGTTTACTTTTTTTTTTTGTTCGAAACACATTTTCTTGTTTACTTATATTTCCTTTCTATTCCTTTTTCATTTTCAATCCAAACATAAAGTTAGAAAAATTGAAAAAGTACCGAACTTAATTACATCGAAGCAGAAAGTAATATCAAGAATGTCGAGACATTTCAACAGTCATCATGAAGCCACAGCGTCCCCTAGAGCTTTCCGTATATTGGAAAGCTGTCGCGGTTTGATTCATAGGCGGCGGCTGCAGCACAAGGTCTCTAGTAGTCCTGTTAGCATCATGGCAGCTCCATGATTTGACTGTACATCCAAATCCAAAGTAAGCTTATTTGCAATTGAAAAAGAAAAACAAAGAAAGCCAAATTAAAATCATGTGAACCAAATTCTAAAAAAAAACCCAAGGCAAGTAGGATTTGAAGATGGATATATCCAAACTAAGCCAAGTAATCCGCTAATCGGTGAAGCTTACCCCAATTCCAGCTAGGACTAAAATGGGCTTCCCGAAGAAAGTCGGATAAATCCACCAGACGAATTTTCTTGCTTAAACCAAGGTGTGCCATGAGAAGGGCGACATGAGTAAGCAATTCCTCTCCATGCTGAAGTTGTCTTGCATGATCTTTCCACGAAAATTGACTCGCAGCATAAGTCAGCATTTCTAGCCACACTTCAGCAATAAGTTCCCATTTTTCCTCTTGATCCCAACGGAAATCTGATACCAAATCTCCCAATTGGTAGGCAAAATAACAACCTTCGAAGAAAACCGACTTCCTCTGACCCCCCATCTCGATTAAGAACGATCGATAGAACATGTCCAGTCCACTCAAACCACGTAAAGCTTCCCTGAATTTTATATTTTTAGGGAAAAATTTCTTTGCTTCAATGCAGGTTTCGTGGTGCCTTTTGTTACCAATACCTTCAGGAAGCATTGCTGGACAAAGAAAGAGGATATACATCATGTAATCAGATAAGAGCTTACTGATTTGGTGATATGGACCGAGGTTACAGCCTTGAAATCTTTCATCATCATCATAGAAAGCGACATCTGTAGCAATATGCCATAAAAGGATACCGTGTGTAAATTCTGCATCTGATAGAGTCCAGGCTATGTCTTCCAGAACCTCTACTACTTTAAGCACTTTGTAATCTCTTGCATCCAATATAAAGCCTGAGTCTTTATATTCCTTTCGTTTTTTCAGGAGATGAGAGTAGATGAATTGTTTCAATTCAAGATTCACATCCTTCCAATTGGTATGGAAGTACTTTTCCAAATTGTCCTCCTGGTCAAACATGGTAAAAACTGAGGCAAGCTTGATTTTCCTAGGCTGGAGGCAATATTCTAGCAGGCTGTATTGAGCCATGGATCGAATTCCCTTTTTGGGTTTAGTCAAAAGAACTAACTTAGAAGCAATAGCATCGAGAAACTTGTTCTTTTGACCAATCAGCCAGAGAATTCCTCGATCAGAGCTAAGATGTAGAATGGCTGAATAAATTTCAAGAAAGATAGCTCCAACCATTAACAGGTAGGATATGCCAATGTCAACTTTGGAGTAGCCATGCTTACCAACGATGATCAAGAAGGCAATCAGTGTGGAAACGATGAATGACAAGCAAATGCAGCGGAGATATACACCAGTTCGAGATAAAACTATAGGAATCTTCGTATATAGCAGATCATACAAGAATCCAAGTTCAATCTCTACCATTTTGAAAGCCTCTTCTGCTGTTACGTTTGGCCCCAGTTTAAATAATTTACTGAAGTCTTTGTAAATTCTGAGCTTAAGGTCTGAAAATAGGGGCCTGAACAACTGAAATAAATGAAAAGCTCGATGGAGATATTTGCATTTTTCCTGAATTTGTTGTTGATCTAAATATGCCTCCAACTTCATCTCCCCCTTTGAAAGCCCCTGGAGAAACTCAAGATCAGGTTGGGAACCTTGGGCATCCTGGAACACAGACTTCCTAAACCGCATGCTGCTCGCTTTGAAGAGAGCCCAAACCCTCTCCGCATACTTGATAATTCCAACAATAAATATCGGAATGGCCAAAAATGTAAGCGTAGTTACGGTTAGGGTCCAAAACTTGACATAGACATAGACAGCTACTCCAATCTGGAAACATAGCCCGAAGAAATGTCTGGGCCAGAGCTCATTGTCTGACAAAGAGTAGGCAGTGATGGTATCAGGGCCACCGATATGCAAGAGTAGGAATGGCGTCCAAAAGATAACCAGAGGACTGGTTATTTGCTCCTTTTTGCTCCTAAGGAGGGTACTCAGTGCAACTGTTGCCAACCAATCTGCAAACAGGTACATCATCCAAACCAGAAATGAAATCAATTTTGCATATCTCCCGCTGAATTGCCGTCGATTCCCATATCTTATCAGTATAAGCTGAACGGTTAGACTGAGTACGACCATTGCCCGGAGTTCCCATCTGAGCCAAAGCGATAGCATTACCTCTGACAACGTTTTCAGAAATGCTGCATCCTTGAGCTCTACGAAGAGCAGAGCACTTGCAACTGGAAATCGAAACATGTTAAAATTAAAAGATTTTACAAATAACAGCAGAAGTTAAACAATTGTTAAGAGTTCAATGATTTCTTAAATAAGAACTGAAATGAAACGTCAAATTGTCTAAAATGCTAGAGAAGCATTTGATTTGTAACTTTAATTTTTTTTCTGATATATGCAATTGCAATTGTGCTTACTTGTAACTATCATTGCCGCAGTGCTTATGCAACCAAAATACACCAGAGATGTGCAAGGTGTCTGATGCTCGACTCAAAAACAGTTTAAGCCCTTTGACAACCTGCTTGAAAGTGCATGCAATGTGATCAAGTACTAATTCTGCATGAATGCAACTATATAACTAATTAACCGAAGGGAAAGAGAAAGCCACTTGATCTTAGTCTAGGTGATTGCTGCTGAAGATTTGGGTGGATATATATGCAATGCTGGAGCTGTTATCGATCTCTATTATTTTCTACCTTTAGAAAAAAAAAAAGAGGGCAATAAAAGGTTAGCAACTGCCAAAGATAAATGAAAATGCTATAAAAAATTATGTTCTTGAGAGAAAGGGATAGTTTTATGAGAGAGAATGCAGAGCTTACTTAATTGGGTACCAACATTTGTCGCAAGCTATGCATGCAATGTGAAACTTTAATATGACTGGAATTTTGACACAAAATTATGACAGTTACGTTCTGATAGAAATGCGGTTGAGGTCTCTTAAGTGATATATAGCAGAGAAGAGAGGTGATGATCATATTCATGGCACATGTGTTTCAAGTTTCTACATGTGATCAAGTAAAGAATCTTCCAAGTTCTACAAAATCTGTAGACTTTCCAGCCAAATTGTAAGAGCAATGTTCTGCATTTTTTGTAAGGAATTTTACTTACATGTACAATAAACAGTTTAGTACTACTAGTATGTTTTTTTATAAATGTTTATCAGGAGGAAAAAGTTACTAATGGCCTAATCGAGCAATTTCACTCGGTAAAAGAAGATAAAAGTGATGGATTGGCTAGGCAACGCCAGAGAATTGGGATAATAAAAAAAATAAAGAAGATGATTCTTCTGCTTTAGTGTACATTACACAAGAATGTTATATAACTTGGAGTTTCAATTTGGCATTAAAGTGCTAGGATAACTTACAAATTGTAAAAGCTAATATTCTCAGGACGGAAGAGAATAATAATGATAACAACATTGATTAGCCTATAAGTAATGAATATGTGCAAATATGCAAAACTTAAAATCAAACCCCTAAAATTTCCTTTTTTTTTCTCTTTTCAAATTATTAGTAGAGTTTCAAACTTCCAAAGTTTCGCCCTCCTTTTTTCCCACTTAAGCAAGTAGTACAGAAATTTGATTCCTATGTTTGGTGCAACGAAGGAAATGTTATAGACATATTTGTTCAAGACAAATCCAACATTTAAGGAGTTAAATATCAAAATTAATTTGTTGATTAAAAAATTGCTTTAATTAGGAACCTGAAATTCAACCTAATATTATATATTGCTTTAATATATGGGTTTCGGGTACCGAGTTTGGGTATCGGATTTGGGTACCCTTAATCTTATTAAAGCTAATCGGGATCGAGTTTAAAGTACCCTAAGAACACTACTCTAATCCGACAAGAGTAGTTAAATCACTAGCTAACCTGATTAAATCCTAATTATACATACATAAATCCAACTTAATCAAGGCAGGTAGTTTCAGGTACCCATTTAAGTGGTACCCATTTACGTCTCTAATTATCGCAGAAACAATGTTCTCGTAGAAGCAATTTGTATAGGGAATAATGTTCAGATTAATCTAGTTTTCACTTAAATTTTACTTGTTTTCATGTCATTGAATTTGTTTTGTAGTATCATAATAGTTATTATCACTCAAAATATTAATGATTTTTTTATTTGTAGATTTTGTTTTAGAGTTTGTGAACTATAAGAATGAAAAAAATTAGGGTTTAGGAAAGGGGGAAAAAGGTAGAAAGAGAAGAGATAATTTTATTGATGTTAAAATTGTCTTTTGTTTGAGGATATTTTTATTCTCAAATTATGTTTTTTTTTTGTGCATTTATCAGTTCCATGAATATTTGAACCTTGGTCAATAAGATTTGTAACTAAGACTTTTACCAATTGAGCCAATCTTAAAATTTGAGATAAATTGTTATGTTAAAAATTAATTTATATCTTAAGACAAGTTGTACTATAAATTTTCCTCATCAAGATAAAACATCATTGGCAAAAAAAAAAGTTTAATGAAATATAATAATAAAATTAATTAATTATATTTAAGATAACAAAATTTTTAAATTCTAAACATATGGTAATGAATTTAAATCAGTAAACATTTCATAGTATTAGTAAGTTAAGATACAATTTTTATCATATATGATATTTTAGTATAATGTAAATATATATATATGATACTTTTTATATATAATGCATAAATTAAGTTTAATACAATACACACGTATGTATATTGATCATTTCTTATATTTGTAGTTCTTTAACAAATTTTTTTGTGTGTAAATCACATGTATTATCATTTGTTTTAACAATCTGATATTAATCCTGCTCGAGGCTTTGTCACAATTAATGTTCCTCACTCCTCCCCAAAGGTATGTTTAGTGAGGATCAAACCCGAAAACTCTTCTCACAAACTCAATCTGCATTGTCAACTGATTCACAACCTATAGGTATAGTTCTTTAATAAATTAAAAAAGTGTTTTTTAACCTAGAAGAAAAAGATAATTGAATGTGAGAAGGTAAATAGTAATTTCATCATCCAACATTATGGCAATTAATCAAGCTCATCTAAATTATATGAATATATTATAGAGATTAAACATTTGAAATTAGAAATAATAGAATATTCTAAGCATGAAAATAAATTAAAATAGAAAACACTTGAAATTAAAAACATTAGTATTCTATAAGAGATTGTATAATTTATCCTATTTCAAAAGACAATAGATTATTATAATTTAACGCACAAATCCTAATGATAAGGTACATGTATAAATGATTTATTTTAAGTAATTTATTTTAAATCACATGATAGGAGGTTATTTTAAGGTAATAATAACTTGCAAATATTAATGATAAAATACTATTTATTTACTATTTTACACACTTTAATCTAAATTATATTATGAGAGTTTACATTAAGATATTATTATAACGAAACATTATTTCATGTTAAGGTATACATATTAACTAGTTATTTTATGTCCTTGATTCTAAATCATATGATAATAAACTATACTTTTGAAGCTGAAAACAACACATCATTCTAAAAGACATGCATAACAATAAGAAATTATAAAAGTTATTTAAATCACATGTATACCTATGATAAATAAAAAATATTTGACTTATTTTAAAGCATATATATAATAAATTATAAAAAATTATTTTAATTACACATACATTAAATTTTTAGAATATTAATAAATTTAAAAGACTAATTTCACCTTTTAATTATTTTTTAAACAATTCATTTAGAAAGTTAATAAAATAATAATTTAATAGTTTATTATCCGAGCCCAGAGCGTAAGCCCAATACTCTACTAAGCTATTACTCAAGCCCAAACTGAATAACATTATATCCTAAATCCATCCAATATCCCAAACATCCTTACCGGCGCGGCGGCAGCCTCCCTGTTCCGCAGCAACTTCCAGCGTCTCCTGCACCACCACCAAGCTACTATTCCAAGTGATTGAGCCGCACCCAGCTTCCACTTCCGGCACCTGTGTAGCACCCAAGATTATAAAGGTTACAAAGATTGGTGGTTGAGATCTTTCTTTTTTTCTTTTTTGCTCAAATTTTCATTCTCGGCATTCATTGGTGGTTTTGATATGTATTTCGTCCATTTATTTATGTGAAGTTGCGATTGGATTTTGATTTGTAGGATTTAAATTTCCGCTTAATTTCTTTTTTTTTTTTTCAATTATAGGGTTTCCGATTTGCCTCCAAATGGGGAAAAACGATTTCCTAACTCCCAAAGCAATCGCGAACCGAATCAAAGCCAAAGGTCTCCAGAAGCTTCGCTGGTACTGTCAGATGTGCCAAAAGCAATGCCGAGACGAAAACGGATTCAAATGCCATTGCATGAGCGAATCTCACCAACGGCAAATGCAAATCTTCGGGCAAAACCCGGACCGGGTCGTATCTGGATACTCTGAAGAGTTCGAACGAAACTTCCTCGACCTCATGAAACGCAGCCATCGGTTCAGTCGTGTCGCCGCCACTGTCGTTTACAATGAGTTTATTCATGATCGACATCACGTTCACATGAATTCGACCCAATGGGCTACGCTAACGGAGTTCGTTAAGTATTTGGGACGGACTGGAAAGTGTAAGGTTGATGAGACCCCCAAAGGTTGGTTTATTACTTATATTGATAGAGATTCTGAGACAATATTTAAGGAAAAAATGAAGAATAAAAGGATTAAATTGGACATGGTAGAGGAAGAAAAACAAGAGAAGGAAATTCAAAAGCAAATTGAGAAAGCTGAGCAGATGAAAATGCCTTTGGAATCTGAAAATGAAAAAAAGCCTGTAAAAAAAGAGTTGAATTTAGAGAGTGGAGTGAAAATAGGGTTTTCATTAGGAGGGGGAAATGTCACGAAAGGGGAGAAAGGAGAAAGTTCTGATACGGCAAGGTTGGTTTTCGAAGAGGAAGAGAATGAGAAGAAGAAGAAGAATGACACGAAAGACAACAGTGGGAAAAAAAGTGCGTTGGAAGAGTTGATGAGGGAAGAGGAGAAGGCAAAGGAGAGAAGTAATAGGAAAGATTACTGGCTTTGTGAGGGGATCATTGTGAAGGTAATGAGTAAAGCATTGGCACAAAAAGGGTACTATAAGCAGAAAGGAGTTGTAAGGAAAGTGATTGATAGGTATGTAGGGGAGATTGAGATGCTAGAGAGTAAGCATGTGTTGAGAGTTGACCAGGAAGAGCTCGAGACTGTGATTCCGCAAATCGGGGGAGTGGTAAGGATAGTAAATGGGGCTTATCGTGGTTCAAATGCGAGGTTGCTGGGTGTGGATACAGAGAAGTTCTGTGCAAAGGTGCAGATAGAGAAGGGGATATATGATGGGAGAGTGCTTCAGGCTATTGAGTATGAGGATGTATGCAAAGTTGCTCAGTGAGTTCTGCCTAGAATTTTGGCTTATAGTGATGGAATTTTATATTTTTGCTTTGGATCAGTTGTTCCTCGAAAACAATCTATAGCTTTGCAATGCAAGGGATCTTGTTTGCTAATGTATCATTTGCTTTATAAATGTTAACAAACTGTGTTTAAACTTTCACTGGCCTTGGTCTTCTGGAACATTTCAGCATTCTGAATTGGTAACTTTTTCAGAGATCAGGACCCGCAACAGTGAGTAAATTAGTTTATTTATCAATTTTTACGCTAGTATAGTAGTATGCAAATTTTATTGCTTGTTTTTGTTTTGTTTTCTGGTTAGCTGAATTGAGTGGAGCTCATGTACCTAGACATTCAAATGCAAATATATTGCCTTAAACTTGATCAGATAAGAAACTAATTACTTCTCTGATTTGAATCTTTCATGGAATGCCTTAATGTGCTGACAAGTATTCTTTTTTGAAGTGGGTTCTTGTGGCCATAACTTACATAGGTGGGATATCTGATACCATAAAATTAAGATTCTTTATTTTCTATTTATACATTTGGTTACTTGTGATGGTGGCTCATGGAATGGCTTTGTAGCTTGAGAATTATTAGATTTCTGGAATACTGGAAATTTAACTTTTTATTTTAGTTAGAGATTGAATCTTAATCCATTGATTCACCACAAGGTTGATATTAGTTAGGTTACAAGGCTACCTAATGGGTTAGGTTTTAAATATACGGATGACGAGGAGTGCTGAAGGCTATTGAGTATGAGGCTATATGCTTAGTTTCCCAGTGAGTTATATGTAGAATTTCAGTTTATATTGATGGAATTTTGATCCTATTTTTGTATCAGTTGTTCCTCATAGAAATCAGTGGCTTGTCCAATGCATGGTTCTTCTGGTTTATTCACTGAAGGCCTCTTTCCAATATGATGTGGGATATCCTAGATAATGAGATGTGAGAAGAACAAGACTGATTATTTACTGCTAAAATTGAATTAAGGTACTGAGCTTTGCTTCCAAAGTGTTAATATCTTCAAGGTGCCGATTTGATGCACAATGTAGTTCCAGCGTTGTGTTGTTTGTACCAAACTTTGAATGGATTGCAAAATGAATTTTTGAGTTTTTCAGGAAAGATTGTAAGATATGCTTCTGTCAATAAATAGTATAATCTATCTGTGTAAGTTTTTAACTCATGCAGTTGCATCTATTTCTTTTTCCTTATAAGGCCATGCTTTCTGGAGAGCGAAGTATTGTAGAGGCTGCTGATGCATTTTCTGGAGGCTGTCTTAGTTATATAACAGATCTTTACTTCGACAAAGACAAATGCTAAAATAAATTTTTTTCATGAATTGATGGATGCATGAATTCTTAGTTCGGGAAGAGGTCAGCTTTTGGCACTTCAATTAGTTATGGGCCAACGATCAACTGCTCACATGAATATATGTTAAAGGTGCGTCTGGGTACCAACTGCCAACCACTTGGTTTTAATATAAATATAAAATGAGGATAATTTGCTAAATTAGAATTTAGTCAAATAAATATAAAATGAGGATGGGATATTGGATAATGCATATTAGTGGATTAATATAGGAAAATCAACGTAAATATGATAAAAAAATGTTATAGGTCTCAAAGTTAAATTTTGATCAATCAAATCTTAATTTAGTGGTAAGAAAAAACAAATTCGGTTTTGATATGAGTTCATTTCAGCACACAAGAATTTATATATTTAGCTTCGATAATTTAAGTAATTGATTGACTTAAATAATTTTTATAAATGTAATATTTGATTTCTGTTATAATGACTCATATGATATAATTTTTACTAAAAAATAAATTGTAAGATGAGGCAAAATAAATGATATATTAAGTAAATTTGACAATTCATACTCGTATTTTGTATATTTGTGTGTTGTGTTATGTAAAATATGAAAATTTTGTACTAAAATTTATGTTAATACGTTAAATAAAAATATTTTAATTTTTATTTTATTCATATATAATTTTTATTAAATTTTGATAGGTTTCGCTTATATTTTCTACTTGGATGGAATATATAGCCGCAGAAATAATTCTTGCGTTGTTATCGCAATTGAAGTGGTGTAGTTCATCGGCCTAGATAGTTAGCTCTCCTACTCTCCTACCCCCAACCAAACGCCTTTAATATATACAAAAATCTCATCCTGGGCCCTAGCATAGCGCTTCCCATTTCCTAAACTAAAAACCCAACAGCTTCTCAGTTTCTTTTCCAAGTTATAAGCTTTGAGAATTCCGAACGCAAAAGATCCAACTCTCCAAGCTTAAAGCTTCCTTTTGCATTAGCCATAACCAAAATCGGGTCTCTTTTGTTTTGTTTTCATAAAGGATGAAGGTCACTCTTGTTTCACGCAGTGGAAGAGAGTTTGTCAAAGGAGGCCTTGAGCTTCATGACTCGGTACGCCTTTTTTTTTTTTATTCTTTCTTGGGTTTTACTTCCATTTGTGTTTTGTAGTGTTAGGCTGATTGTTTGCTTGGAAAAATGAAGGGAAAGAAAGGAAATTTATTGTGTTTTCCTTTTTTCTTTTGCAGGCTACTGTGGGTGATCTGCAGGAGGCAATTCACCAGAGAAGTAAGTGATCTGCTTTCTTAGTTATTAAAAATTAGATTAATTGCTTACTCTGTTAGTCAATCAAGTGGTACTTAACAAAACAAGGAGGAAATAATAGTCTTACAACTTTAGGTTGGGTAAAATTATTACGTGTTTGTGGGAATTTCTTGTAGTTCTGTTTGTGTTTTTGTTTAGGATTTTCTCTTGCTTGAAATCTTTTCAAATAAGAGTCAATTAGACGTTTTCTTTACCGTTTCTCGTTTCATGTTGGGGCTAGAGTTTCAATTCCCGCTATCTTTTAATTTGCATATTGTAGCATCATGCATGTTCTAATGTAGTTGACTCTTGAGTGATGAAGCAACTGGAAACATTGGATAAAGTGATGTTTCCTTAAGGACACTTAACAGATATGTGTTCTTCCAGATGTCATATACGAACCCTAAAATGCCTCATGCAAAATATGGTTTTCTGCTGCGTAGGACATTTTTAATGCTATTTGTATTATCTTATAGGGTTACTACATTTCCAGTTATTGAAACTTTTGTACTTTCGTTCAAATCTTTGATAGATTTTATGTTTCATTTATTCTTCCTATTTAAGTTTCAGATGCATTGGTAGAATAGATATGCTTTGAATTCCATAATGATGGGAAAGAAGATCTTGCCAAATGCAATGTACCTTACTGTGCTGCCTGCTTTCTCGTGACAGAGGAGGTTTTCTTGTTTTAAATTTGGCATTGGTAGCACTTATGAACACCAATGTTTTGATCGATGTTTATGCCTTTTTTATTGTCATCTTAAGCTTTCCCACCCAGTTCCTGAAGGGATATGATTTATTGCATTCATGTAGGCAGCTTTGGTCTTTAAATTCTTATTGACTGAGTTCTCATGTGTTGTACAAGCAGCTAAAAAGTTCTATCCTTCAAGACAAAGACTCACACTTCCTGTGCCTTCGGGATCAAAGGAGAGGCCTGTTGTCCTTAACTACAATAAGAGTCTCAAAGATTACTGTGATGGAAACCAGAACAGCATAACTGTAGTGTTCAAGGACCTGGGTCCACAAGTATCTTATCGTACACTTTTCTTCTTTGAGTACTTGGGTCCTTTGATCCTCTATCCTATCTTCTACTACTTCCCTGTGTACAAGTTCTTTGGTTATGAAGGGGAGCGTGTCATCCACCCTGTTCAAACATATGCTTTATATTACTGGTGTTTCCACTACTTTAAACGAATTATGGAAACATTCTTCATCCACCGCTTCAGCCATGCAACATCTCCACTATCAAATGTCTTCAGAAATTGTGCTTATTACTGGACCTTTGGTTCTTACATTGCTTACTACGTAAACCACCCACTTTACACAACTGTTAGTGACCTTCAGATGAAGATTGGTTTTGGGTTTGGGTTGGTTTGTCAACTCGCAAACTTCTATTGTCATATCATACTGAAGAATCTACGCAGCCCTGATGGTAGTGGAGGCTATCAAATTCCTCGTGGGTTTCTGTTCAACATTGTGACATGTGCAAATTACACAACAGAGATTTACCAGTGGCTGGGTTTCAATATTGCTACACAGACTGTTGCAGGTTATGTATTTCTTGTGGTTGCTACTTCTATTATGACAAATTGGGCCCTTGCAAAGCACCGCCGTTTGAAAAAGGTATTTCCCTTAGCTTTTCTAGCTGAGCTACTAAATCAAATAGCTTTTGTGCATGCCATTAAAGTTGCCTTCTTTTTCAACACCAAGTGAAATCTCTTACTTCCATGTCCTGCCTTTCCTTTCTGCCTAAAGCTGAAAGTAAATTATATTGGTTTTTTTATTTAATTTGCAAAGCTCATACAGGATTAGAATTTCTTTAAGCGACATTGGGATGCTAATCAAATTTACAGCCAAAGCTCATATAAGATTCAAGGAATTCATATCTAAGTATATGAACTGTTTAGCAGTCAGCTTATCGTTTTGGATCAAGTTCTCTAAATACCAAAATTGCCAGCACAATTGCTATAATGACTTCCTGGTTATGGTTGCGTGTTTTGCTTTATATTATTTTGTCTTCGTCTTGTTAATAGAAATGTCTCAACTTACTAAATCTTTAGTTTTTATTGCATTGCATTGTTCCGTCTTTTATTAAACTTTCCCCTTACCTTTGAGTTCTTATCACTTGCAGCTATTCGATGGTAAGGAAGGAAGGCCCAAGTGCCCCCGCAGATGGGTAATTCTCCCTCCATTCCTCTAGAATTGATGGGTGAACCACCTAGTTATTGGTCTTTTTGGTACAAGTTTTTGATCTAAAAGCATGGATCCAAGTCCACTGAAGATCAATTCTTGCCAGATGAACTTAAGATTACTCCCCCCAAACTTGTTTTGATTAATTTTAGGTTTCTATTTAGACAATGTAATGCATTTGAAATGCACTAGGATGGCCTTCTTTTACTTTTATATTTATTCCTCAGTCAACTCAAGCTGTTCTTTGGTGTTTCCTGTTTATATAGAATCTTTAGTGTTGTTATATGGATTGATGATCTGTGTTCTATCAATATTCAATTGCACACGGCAGATGCCATTGTCTGAGCTGATAGTTTTGACAACGACAATTCCTTGGTTGTACATTTTAGGAGCAAAGGTAACATTGTTTATTAAATAAAAAAAACCCACTTAAATCGGATTGGATCAAAAAACCCCTACTCTTTAAGGTTAATTATATTACTATTCATAGTAATGTTTCTTCACAAATGCATGAAAGTTGATAGTTAATATTAAGAATTCCAGGACCTGACAGTGACACTGTAAATATTTTAAGTTTGGAAGGCAAAACCATTACTTAAATGCCTACACTTCCCTAGTTTTAAAATGACAAAAGTGGCAATGCAACAGGAGGTTGGTTTGTAGCTAAAGCAATAATAGCAGACATGTTCCAGTTTGAGTTCTTTAAATATAATTTCAAAATTTAATGAGGAAGTTATGATTATGAAACTTGTCCAACCATCACATTACATCAGTATACCCAACTTTCCAAGTACTCCCTTTATATTTTTCTATGGTTTCAAATGTAACAAACTTTTCTAAGTAATTTCAGTTCTTTTTTTCATACTCCTAAGAATCTATGATGACTGATTCATTTCTAGAACTAATTTAGTTGGTAGCAACTTTTGATAAAAAATATATGATATTTAGGACTGAATTCAACATCATATAATATATATATATATTTATATAAAATGTAAAAATGGTTGGTCCATTTGGGGTTTTGACAACTATTTTGGGTTGGAAGAGTTGCCACCACATAGCTTTGAAGCACGTACATTTTTGCTTGGAAGGAACCTACTAGAACTCCATCATATTCTTTAAGATTGTCTTTTTTTTTTCCTACATAAGGTTGCTAAATATATAAAAAATATATATATATCTTGCCATCTCGGGTCATGGTGGATGTTTTATATATATATATATATATATAATACCTTTTGGTCATGTTTGGTGCATAGGATGATAGATAAGATATAATGATAATTATTTTATCTTATATTTGATGCACACATTAAGGGGAAGATTGAATTGCAAAGAGGATTAGTCATCCTCCTAGTATAGGATAACTCAATCCTCTCCAAAAGATGAAGATTATTCCTAATCCCATAGGATTAGAAATAAATACTCATATTTTATTATTTTATCCTTAACATTTATATTTAAAAATTAACTTAAACATTTAATAAAATAGTAAGGATCTTTAATTAATTAATTAATTAATTAATTAATATGATTTTTACTTCTTTTTCATTTTTCCTTCTTTTTCTTTATTTTTTTTTCTTGTTTTTGATTAAAGAAAAACTATAATTTTGATCAAATAATATTTTCTTGTACACATTTTTTAAATTATTTTTTAGAAAATAAATTTTCAAACATAAAAATTATTATAAAATATATTTTTTAACTAGTTTTTTCTTACATTTAAATTTTTATTTTTTCTTTCTTAATTTTTTTTCTTTTTGCCTGAAAAAAAATGAAAGAAAAGTGACTATTAACCATAAATTATTAGAAATTATATATTTTTTAATTCATCAAAATTGAATTATTAAATTTAACTTGTATTTTCTTTTTTTTTTGTTTTCTATATTTCCTTATAATTGAGGAAAAAAAAAGAAAAAAGATAAAGAAACCATAAAAATAAAGAAAAATATTTAAGAATAGTCTTTTGGAAAATTTTATGTAATTAAAAAATAAACTTATTTCCAAGAAAAACTCAATTTTCTAAAAATAAATATATTTAATTTACAATAAAAAATTATTTTAAATTTAAATCATATAAAAGAAATAAAAAGAAAAAGGAAAAAAATGAAAAAAATACAGAAAATGCTTTTTATAAAAATTCATTTCTTGACAAAATAATTTTTTTGAAAAAGTAATATAAATTTTTTAGAAGTAATTTTTTATTAAAAAATCAGCTAATAAATTGGACTATTAATTATAGTATTATAAATAATATTTAAATTTTTAATTTTTCATTTATATTTATAACAAAAAAATTATAAATTTAAATTATGTTAATTTAAAAAAGAGTATTTAAAAAAATCATTTTATACTATTTTTAATTTTACACATAACAAATATTGTAAAAGACATAAAAAATCATCATATCCTATTCTTAATCCTTATACACACCAAACAGAAGATAGGATGATATAATCTAATCTTATCATATCCATAATCTTATATTATCTTGTCTTATCTTCATCTTATGCACCAAATATGACCTTTGATCATGTTTGATGCATAGGATAATAGATAGGATAGGATAGAATGATAATTATCTTATCTTATGTTTGGTGCATACATTATTGCAAAGAGGATTAGTCATCCTCCTAGTATAAAATAACTCAATCCTCTCCAAAAGATGAGAATTATTCCTAATACCATCGGATTAAAAATAAATACTCATATTTTATTATTTTATCTTTAACATATATATTTAAAAATTAACTTAAACATTTAATAAAATAGTAAAGATCTTTAATTAGTTAATATAATTTTTTCCTTCTTTTTCTTTCCTCTTTTTCTTCTTGTTTTTGATTAAAGAAAAACTATAATTTTGATAAAATAATATTTTCTTGTACACATTTTTTAAAAATATTTTTTAGAAAATAAATTTTCAAACATAAAAATTATTATAAAATATATTTTTAACTAGTTTTTTTCTTACATTTAAATTTTTATTTTTTAATTTTTTTCTTTTTGCCTAAAAAAATGACTATTAACCATAAATTATTAGAAATTATATATTTTTTAATTCATCAAAATTGAATTATTAAATTTAACTTGTATTTTTCTTTTTTTTTGTTTTCTATATTTCCCTATATTGACAAAAAAAAAAAAGAAAGAAGATAAAGAAACCATAAAAATAAAGAAAAATATTTAAGAACAATCTTTCCAAAAATTTAATGTAATTAAAAAATAAACTTATTTCCAAGAAAAACTCAATTTTCTAAAAAAATATATATATTTAATTTACAATAAAAAATTATTTTAAATTTAAATCATATAAAAGAAATAAAAAAAGGAAAAAATGAAAAAAATAAAGAAAATGCTTTTTATAAAAATTCATTTCTTAACAAAATAATTTTTTTGAAAAAGTAATATAAATTTTTTAGAAGTAATTTTTTTATTAAAAAATTAGCTAATAAATTAGACTATTAATTATAGTATTATAAATCATATTTAAATTTTTAATTTTTCATTTATATTTATAAAAAAATTTATAAATTAAAATTATGTTACTTTAAAAAAGAGTACTTAAGAAAATCATTTTATACTATTTTTAATTTTACACATAACAAATATTGCGAAAGACATAAAAAATCATCATATGATATTCTTAATCTTTATAAACACCAAACATAAGATAGGATGATATAATCTAATCTTATCCTATCCATAATCTTATATTATTTTATCCTATCCTCATCATATATACCAAACATGACCTTTATGTGTAGTCCACAAAAGTTTTTACATACCTGTTCAAATTTATTAATCTATTCATATTAAGAGTTACTCTTGATAAGACCAGCAACTTCAGTATTCAATTGGGGTTGAAAATATAAGAATATAGCCTTCCTGAAGAAAATATGAAAATCTCATCAAAAAATTTTATTCAGAAAATTATTAGAAAAATTAGTGGATATGACCTAATTTTTTTTAAAGTTTGTTAAATTTTGAATCAAATATTGTTCTAATTTGTGATTGGAGGAAGAAGAAAAAAAATAGTTTTCATGTTGTGGTGGACATGAACCCTGTTTTAGAGAAGGAATGAAGCAAATTCATCCCAAAAGAATTAATAGTATAATGAAGAATTTTACCTGGTATATTTCTTATTAAAAATTATATGCATAATAATTTTTTTCTTATAAATTCTAAAATTTTTCGAAAGATATTCAACTTCAAGTTAGTTCAATAGTAAAAAAATACCATAAATTACGTTATTTGATAGATTTCATAATTTTTATGTTTTGTACAACGTAATATATTAAATTTTAAAATTAAAATAAAATTGTTAGAAATTATAAACATTTGATTTTTTTAACGGTAAAGAATCTTAAGCTTTGTGTAATAAATTTTTTTTAATCGATTCAAACAGACTTATCCTGGTTGAATTTAGTAAATTCATAAAAAGAATTCTTTTGCATAATCTCAATAAATTCGAACTGACGGTAAAAAAGAAAAAAGTCCCTTATCATTCGAAACAACATCTATTAATTATAAATTCTTAAATTTGATATATCAATTGTATAATCCAAATAATTTTTCATTAGTATAAAAAAAAAAAAGCAAAATCAAACATTAGGAAATTAGTGGCAAGTAGCCCAAACCAAACAGCAAAAGACAGTGAAAATACTGACCGGAAAAGCCGGAGAATGTTACACAAAAAAAAAAAACCCAAGAGTTAGTTTAGTTGGCAATGCAGATTGAATTTGTGGAAAAAATTCTCAGATTTGATTCTCATTAAGCACATTTTTGAAAAAAGATGAAAATTTTAACTATGATTAAACTCTGAACATAATTAATCTCATATCAGTTAAAACAGACGAAGATACATGTGATTTAAAAAAAAAAAAGTGAGATTGAAAGCTCAATGACGTGTTCTCTTCTGGTAAACAAATGAAAACAATCTAACGGCCCATATTCATTCTCCGCCCTTTTTTATACTCCACTCCTTCCCTGTCACTTTGTTTTCCAGAACATTTCCTCACTGTCATTTCTGTCTCCAACCCTCGCATTCTCCCCCATCAAGCACACCCTCATTTTCTCAAGGTCTTTTCTTCGCTTCATTTCCCTTATATTGGATCTGCTGATCTTTGGTCGCTTTTCTTTTAACTGTTTTTGCTGTTTTTTTCTTTACTGGGTTGTTATATTTTTTCTTTGGGTTTGTTTTTCTGTGGTTTTGATTTGTTTCATGAATTGGGAAAAGAAAATCCCATTTTTGGCAATGGGTTCATTTTGTTTTCGCTTATGCTTAGATCTGTTTTCTTCTTTGCTGTTTCTTATTTGATTTATTTGTTCCATTGGATGATTTGTTTTGATGGTGTATTAGATTTTAGATTCTTAATGGGATCTGAGGATGCTTGAAATTTGATTTTATAAAGGAAGCTTGGATATTTAGAATTCATGGGAAATTAAATTAGAGAAAGATTTACTTTCATTCATTATGATTTTACTCAATATAAATCTGCTGGTTTCTTTAAGAGGCATTTGGGTTGATAGAAAGGATTGGTGGTAATCAAGGAAAAATTTATGTTTTCTGTCAGTTATGTTTTTAAGTGGTACATTTGTTCCAAAAGATAACATTTTGTTTTTGTTGTATATAGCAGGTTGTAGAAGATGGCAGATGCTGAGGATATTCAGCCTCTTGTTTGTGACAATGGAACAGGAATGGTTAAGGTAAATCGTGAAAGTTTTTATCTTTTGAGTGAAACTTTGTGTTTTAATGTTTCTTCCTTTTTATCTGATATAAGTTGAATGTAAAATGTTGTGTTTTAGGCTGGATTTGCTGGGGATGATGCTCCCCGAGCTGTCTTCCCTAGCATTGTGGGCAGGCCACGTCACACTGGTGTGATGGTTGGCATGGGCCAGAAAGATGCATATGTTGGTGACGAAGCTCAATCAAAGAGAGGTATTTTGACCTTGAAATACCCTATTGAGCATGGTATTGTGAGCAACTGGGATGATATGGAAAAGATCTGGCATCATACCTTTTACAATGAGCTTCGAGTTGCCCCAGAAGAGCACCCAGTTCTCCTTACTGAGGCTCCTCTCAATCCTAAAGCTAATCGTGAGAAGATGACCCAAATTATGTTTGAGACCTTCAATACTCCTGCTATGTATGTTGCCATTCAGGCTGTGCTCTCTCTCTATGCCAGTGGTCGTACAACCGGTAAGCATAATCATTTAATAAATAATTGATTGACCTGTCGAGGTTCAGCTTTGTTAGAGTTGTGCTTAACTGAAACTTTGATATGTAAAGTTCCCAAATATCCTAAGATGTGTATGATGAATGTTTTGATATAGTCTGACTTGTAGAAACTGCACTGTTGGCTGGGTACTATTGGTATAAGTGGCATGAGTTTGGTTCTCATAATAACGTGCTGTGAGCACTTATTAAAATTTTTCTTATTTGATTCTGCTTGGATAGCTGCTGAAATGTTTGAATTGTTACAGTTGGATAAGTGATGTAACAATGTTGTGCCTTTTTTGTGCAGGTATTGTGTTGGACTCTGGAGATGGTGTAAGCCACACTGTCCCCATTTATGAGGGTTATGCCCTCCCACATGCCATTCTTCGTCTTGACTTGGCTGGCCGTGACCTCACTGATCACTTGATGAAAATTCTGACCGAGCGTGGATATTCCTTCACTACCACAGCTGAGCGGGAAATTGTGAGGGACATGAAGGAAAAGCTGGCATACATTGCTCTTGACTATGAACAGGAGCTAGAGACCTCCAAAACAAGCTCGGCAGTAGAGAAGAGCTACGAGCTACCTGATGGTCAGGTTATTACCATTGGTGCTGAGCGTTTCAGATGCCCTGAAGTGCTTTTCCAACCATCCATGATTGGTATGGAAGCTGCAGGAATCCACGAGACCACATACAACTCCATAATGAAGTGCGATGTGGATATCAGGAAAGACTTGTATGGCAACATTGTCCTCAGTGGTGGTACAACCATGTTCCCTGGTATTGCTGACAGAATGAGCAAAGAGATCACTGCACTAGCTCCCAGCAGCATGAAGATCAAGGTTGTTGCTCCACCTGAGAGGAAGTACAGCGTCTGGATTGGAGGCTCAATCTTGGCTTCCCTCAGCACCTTCCAACAAGTAAGTTAATTTACTTTTGGTCTAGTTGCTTGCTCAATGTCTTGCATTAGCTGATTTGGTTGCTATTGCCTATTTGGTTGCAGATGTGGATTGCCAAGGCAGAGTACGACGAGTCAGGTCCATCAATCGTCCACAGGAAATGCTTCTAAATGTTTTGATAAGAGAATAGTGTCAAAAGAGAAACTACTGTTTCACCACTTCTTGGCGCAACTTGCAACTTTGCTTTGTTCTAGCCTGTTATTCATCTATGTTTATTCTCTTGTTGGAGTGAACGATGAACTTTGAGAAAGTGAGGGGTTTGATTGTGATCCAATTCTTTCAATTGCCATTTAATGTCGAGAAGTTTTTGACTATTTATATCTGATTTCTGTTGCACTCTTATCTGTTAGCCATTACCATTATTTATCTTAGGTTTATAACTTTTGAAGATTGCATGGAATATTCAATCCTCCCCATGACCTTAGATTGACAAGTGTAGCTAGATTGAGCCTATGAACAATGATATTAGATACCCCTATTTCCATACATTTTATAGCTTCGGTTGGTGGCTTTGGTTGAATCCTTGCATGTTTCAGATTGTATGGTTTTCAAGAACTCGACTGTCTTTTCCCTTTATCCCAAGCTTCATTTTTCATTTGTCATCTGTTGAAATATGATCCATCCACTTAGCTGACACATTGAATTTCCCATTGGGACCTTGCAAAGTACAATTGACAAGACTTCAGGCTATTCTAATAGAAAGAAAGAAAAAGGACGGTAAATTTTGATAATGGAAAGCTCCTTTTTTTAATTTGCATGCAAATTGGAGAGACTTTACTTTGAATTAAAATCTCTAGGAATTCACAATTGTAGAAGGAAAATTATAGCTGACCTCGCTAATCCTCTCACCCAATTGTTACAAAAACTTATCTGGATCTTAGTGGTCACTGAAAGGTGAAAAAGAGATTGGCAAAGACTCTTCAGATCCTGTTTTCACATAATTGCAGAAAGCAATGATTCTGCAGCCTCTTGCTGCTCATCCTCACAAAAAAAAAAAAAGGTTCCTTCTGAATGTTATGTTGTTATCTCCATTTCCACTTCTTTCTAAAGACTGGTCGCCATTGTTTTGATTGTAATTATCTTCTGTTTTTCTGATCTCTTCCTTTGATGAGAAATTCTCTTTAAATTCCAAGAAATAGTCTTCCTCATGGTTTTGATGATCATTATTGAGAATTACATCCTCTATAGCTGCTAAAAAAGTTCGAGCTTTCATCCCTTGGAGCGGAAAGCTGGCTGATTCCCCAAAACCTTTGATCCCCCTTGTTGGTTTTCGAGCTCTGGCTCTCTTCTTCGAGAAATGATCATTTTCAAGTAAATTCAAGATTCGTTAAGGTTAAGCTTATCCTATTTCTTGACCAAGAAATTGGAGCTACTGCTATTTAAAAATCAGTGAATTCTACAATTTCTTTCATGATGTAACTGGTGCGCTCTGATTGGACAAAAGTGCTACTTACCTAGGAATAATGGAAAAAGATCGTCCTTAATTGAACAGAAAAGAACACATACCAGTTTAATCAAATCTTGGTTTCACTTCTCTTTTTTTCTTTTTTTTTTAATACTTGATTTTACTTCTAAATTGGAAGGCAATGAATTGCTTTCTATAGACCCAGATTATCATTTTATAGCTAATTCTTTGTTGCTGAGTTACTTAATAGCTTTGAATATAGTTGTATTCATACGTTTACAAGGAGAATTTGAATAATTTTAAAATTTTAATTATTCTTAGGTTACTCGAGAATTTCTATAATACGATCATAAATTTTGATCTTATTATAAGACTAACGTAAAAAATATATGATTAAAGTTAAAAATTATGATCTTATTATAGAATTTCTCTAGGTTACTCGATTTCTTGGTAAATTAAGAAAACTAGAATATTTTTACGATAGAGAAAAATACATATTACTTATCTCCATTGTAAACTCAATTCGAATAAACCGATCAGATTCAATATTAAATATTCTATTTTTTTAAAAATTAAATACTAAATTTATGATATAAAAATTATTCGATAAAAATGAATTACCAAACGCATTGAAGAAAATAAATTCGAAATTTAATTATCAGAATGTTAAAGAGTAAAAAAGTAAAGACAAAAAGTATTGCCTCAGTTAAAATTACAACTGGGAAAAACTGCATGTCCTGGCCGTGGCTTTAAATAAACGAAAAGCTCGGATAAACTGATTCCAGCTAAGAAAGTTTTCCTGAAGAATGCATTATACCTAAGGCTATTATATCAGCTGCATGCTTCTCTTTGTTTTTCATTGCTCACAGCTCGGGAGAATCAAACATCAGGAGTTAATTTTCCACATTCGAGTTCTGTAGCCAACGGACATGAGGGCAAGCTCCCACAGCATGTTCGGTATGCTCAAAGGATTTACCTTGGATCCGGGAATTTCAGACCAGGTTACAGATATCTCGACAATTGGAATACTGAACCATTTGCAGAGGAAAACTAGTTCAACATCGAAACACCACCTGCAAAATGTGGTCCATGGTAAGTCAATCACAGAAAATTACCAGAGCAGTGAACAATAGAGTAGGAAATCTTCTCTTACTATATCCTACATGCCATGCCAGACCTTGGATTTCATTTAAAACAATGTCAGAAGTGTGTTTATACCAAGCGAAATTAAATAGATGAGATGCAAAATGGAGAGATATTGTTAAATTCTTCTAGTTTAGATAGAAAGAGAAGGCCAAAAGAAACGTAAATAGTTATTAGTTACAAATTGACAATTTCTATCCTTAACTACTTGGCAAATCTTATAGAAACAGGGGATGTATGGAATGATGAAAATAACACGAATAGGGATATCTATTGCAAAAAAATTACTATTTCTTTCCATTCTCAACAACTAAAAGAAACTGAATTTCACAAATAACTACACCTCCATCAACTTCTTTATATCATTTCTCCTTTTCAGACACTTATATCCGTAATGGGAAGCAGCAGAAAAAACCCATTAGAGTATTCAATAAGCAAATGAGCATGTGTCTTCTGAAATTACGTTAATCTAGACATATAATGTAGATTTGTATTGATTTTCGATGACAGGATATGCAAGTATGGGGTGATCAATAGCGTCATTAAGGTCAGAATCACCTTTTCAAACGAATGTTCGTGAAAAGCTTCCTTGCTGCAGACCTAGTAAACATCTTAAAACCACACTGCATTGCAGGAAGTACAAATCAGGAAACTGCTCATAGAACAAATGCACTGGTTCGTAGACATTAGGCCAAAAAAATAGAAATCTCCATAATGAACACACCTGTGTATCACGAATTCCAGGACCAGCAGTCAAGAGAACCACAAGATGAAAACCCTTCATCAAAAAATTGCGATACCACTTCCTCTGAAACAAAGATTGAACAAATTCAACTAGAAGAAATATGCAACTTAGACAAGAAAATCAAAATATAGATAACACAGCAAGCATCATTAGTAAACTTAACTGTAGCAAGGGCTTTCTCCTCAAGATGAGCACGAGAACCAAATGCAACTATTGGGATATCAGATATTCTAAAAGTTGTATCACTAGTTGCTGAATCCCCATGATGATTATCTTTTCTGGCAACTTTATGGATCTGAAGTACAAAAAATTAGACAACTTTTTTTCTCACAGAATATCCCCAACATGAGCAGTCAATCTTCTACAAACCTGATTTTCAAGTTTTTCTAGGTCAGTAACCTTGGTAGCCCCATCAGCATCTAACATTAGAAGTAATTCACCACGTGAATGTAGCATTCCCTGTTTTACAATGCTTTCACAGAGGTAAACAGCTTCAATCAATTATTGTCATGCAGGAGCAGGGAAAGCATAAAACTTTCAGTAGCATTAGAATATGTTTGCGAATATCCAAATGAATGGTTTAGGTTAGACTCACTTTTCTTATAGCTTCTCCTTTTCCATGGTTTCTACCAAGAAGGATAACCCTGACATTGTCTACACCATACTTCTTTACATAGTCAAAAGCTACTCTCTTTGTTCCATCCTTACTTCCATCATCAACGATTAACACCTGCTCATAACTCATTCATGTAAGAGAGATGCAGACATGCAAAACACTTAAATGGTACATTTTATTAAAAAAATGGCTATTTTACCCTAAGGCAGTGAGTCAGAAACACACTTGACCCTATCTAAGTCTAAATTTCATGAGAGACTGCTGAATAAAATAGACATTAAAAAAAACAGTTTAGATGATTCAATTAATAGAAGAAACAAAATGGCACCTCATAAGAAAATAACTTATCCTTTGCTGCCCGTTGTTGAAGATAACTGCAAAATAACAATATCACATCACTACTATTAATTATCATAGTCTTTTAAGTAAAAACCATGGTTATAGTTTTAAATTAGGGTAAATTACAAAATTCGTCACCCAACTTTGAGATACTTTTTATATTGATCATCTAAGTATGAAATCTAACAATATAGTCACCAATGTGTGGATAAGTTTTATTTTGGTCACACTGTAGTTACTCTCTAACAGAATGTTGACGGAGCTTGCCAAGTATGATGTCAAAGGCAAAATGACGTGACCACATCATCTAAAAAGCCACATGGCAAGGCCGCATCATCTAACAAGCCTACACAAATAATCAATTTATAGCCTCTTCTGGAAATTGGGTCCGGGGAAGGCTTTTTTGGAAAGTCTAATCCTACGGAAAGAAAGAAAAATAAAATGGGTAAATTTAGGAAGAGATTCAACACCAACGAGTGATGCCTTTCAACAACAGGTGATAGCGGCGGTGGCAACCCATCGGAATTTGGGCTATGGGATGATTGGTTTCTTTGAAGAAAGGGGTAGAGAGAGGGAGATGAGCTAGTGAGAGAAAGAAATAAAGAAAATGAAGAAAAATCAATTTATAGCTAGGTTTGTAGATTAGGCATATATGCCAAGTCAACATTGTCACATGAGTTTGTTTGCTGACAAGGACATTCTATGCGGCGATATCAGCTGATTTCTGCAGCCACATCATTGTTCAGTTTGCTTTAAATGACTGAGTGACCAAAAAGTACAGCGTACTAACACTGGTGACTAAACCATTAGATTTCATAGTTGAGACCAAATAAAGTCCCCTAAAGTTAGATGACCAATCTTGTCATTTACCCTTTAAATTACTTCAACGAAACATGTCTAGGAAACCATATTTTCCATCCTCAAAATAACAAGACAAGGATTAATCAAGCTACAAATAGTGTATGAAAAGTTAAGTGAACCACAACTGCATCATACAGTAAAAGTGCCATTTATAACTTAAGAAACCATGTTCTGATGTTCTAACCAATATGAGAACAGATATTAACAACATAGCAGAAACTATTAGTGGGCAATGACATAATATACAGTAATGAGGATGGCCCACCATACAACAGCATTTTCGAAAACGAATTTCATGAACTTTATTGTTATCATGTGAGAAATTAAAATCACTCAATGGAATAACATTGCTTCTTAGTGTCCACTTTTCTTGTCCTTTTTTTTTTTGTGAGGAACTCAGACTGACATGTTAGCATTTCAAGATATTATCAACTACTGAGAACATACATCCTGCATTATGACGAATCATTAACTTACTTCATGGTTTCATCAAGTGCACCAGGAAGCCTATGCTCTTCATTGAAAGCAGGAATAATCAACGACAAGTATTTCTCTGCTGGATCCAAAATATAAGGACAAGGAACCTGTAAAAAAATGAATCCAGCAAATTAATATCATCCATATGCGCTTCATATTTCGTCATCCCATAAATAATAAATCAAAATAGAAAGCTCATTTTAAACAAAAGAATAAGAAAATGGTGTTAAAAAAAAATTCTAATTCTTATCATTATTAGTTCTCGCATATATTTATAACAAAGCAGACTTCTTCACTTAAAAAGAAACTATCAAAATCCCAAGCCCTTTTAGTTTTCATTCATTTATTTGTTTCAAATAAAAGGATTTATAAAACAAGTTGCATTTTAATGAACTTAATTACGTCTAACAACTATTTAGTTATATTTAGCTTCTCAAAGTTGATTTTTCTATTAATTTCCTAACCAAAATTAAAGAAAAACAAAAAAAAAACGAAATTTGAGTAATTTTCTCTGCAACCAAACAAGCGATAACAAAGAGTTATTCAAAAAAAAATGTGATTACCTGTTTCAATGATTTGGGATCTTCAAAGATCGCCGGCGCTTCAACATGACTAAATTAAAAAAATACATAAAATTAACAAAAATCAAATAGTTATACAAAATAAAAAGGGGGAAAAAGAGAGGAAACTAGGGTTAGAGAAATCTACGCGTTATTGTGACGTCTTCTGTAAGCTTCAAAAACGATTACAGAAACTAAACCAAAAAGAACGATCACAACCAAAGCAGCCAAGAACTCAATCATCGTCAACAAAAACCCCATTTTCCCCTTCTTTTTTTTTTTTGTACGATCTTTCTTGCTGTTGTAGGCAGAAGCTAAGGCTTAATAGTGTTTTTAACGATTTTCAATTTCAGTTTTCAGTCTTTAAAATTCTTTAATTTTCAAAATAGTTTTAGTCGTCAACTACAACCAAGCCCGTCTAGGTAAGGCTCTTGACGTGGTAGTGGGTTCGAGCCCAACCTAGAGCTCTTCTGGGCCCACTTTTATAGGCCATTTTAGAAATAAAGCCCAATAAATGAGGATCATATTCACCCATTTTTTCAATGACCAGAGATTGTTCGCTGACTCAGTGGAGCCCATAAAATGGCCCAATGTTGAGTTATTTTTTGTTTATAAAGTCATTGCCATTTCTTAATCATTTTAAAGTAATCATTTTATAAAGTTGAATTGTAAAATTATCACGAAATTTTGACGTGATTAAAAGAACTAAAGTGATATGACTATAACATTTCAAAAAAAAAAAGTGATATGAATATATTTTTACACATTGTAGCTAATAATTTGAGTGTTAAGTGATACTAAGTTAAGATTTTATGATTTTCGTGTAATTTTTACGGGCTCGAATTTACGAAATTTTAAACTTTATTTTCCCTTTTCGTTGATTCAGATTAGAAGGCTTTGATTTTAATGCTCCCATGTTGCATTTGATTGACGAAGTTGTGCACATAAATTAAAGTCTGTCCTTTAATTGAATTAAGTGCCATGCTTTCTAGTGATTAATTTTCCATATGCTGGTAATGCGGCCAACTCATTACACCAAGGATCGTAAATCTGCTAGAGATGCCATGGGAAAAATAAAGCAACTATATCTCTACTGCCAAACACATTGCCAATAAGCAAACTCTCTCTTATGGAAACTTGGCCTTGAGGACCCGGCAAACAATACTACCTTTCCCCCTGTCAAATTTAGCATTGAAATATAGTCTCCAATTGATTCGAACCGCTTTTTTAAGAAACGATTTTTATTAAATTTGAAGTTCAAATCCAATTCTTAAAACCCCTTCTTTCTATTTTCTAAGAAAAGAATACCAAAATCTTCTAGTTACTTTAAACCTCAAATTTCTCTAATTCTTATGAGATGGAAGAATTTGATTAGACTTTTTGAAAAAAAATATGTATCAATCATTGAATCAAATGTTTAATGTTTTCTTTCCAAGTTTGACACTTTTATGTCAATAATCTTAGTGCAAACAGTAATTTCAACTACAATTTGCTATTTAGATCGGAAAAAGAAGAAAAAATGCCATTGATATAAGTTTTTTTTTTTTAACATGTTTGAAGTTGATAAGTTCTAAATGGCTTTTTTTTTTTTAATGAAAAGGCGGGATTTATATTATTTATTTAAGAGTTAAAGTATAGGATACAGCAAATTTAACAGGCTGAGATGTAAAACTATTACAAGCATCAAAATATAAGAGCGACAGTAAAAAGTCTAGAGTTCCCATATATTCGACGATGTCGCTTGAATTACCAGACAATCTGTTGTCTGATTTGACTCATGATACACAAAAGTAACGTATAACTTGCCAAATCCTGCCGCTAGTGCCATAATATCAATAATGATAATCTCTTGACATGAATGGATATCCAATTTCCCATTTAGCAAATGTAAAGAAACAAGACAGTCAGTTTTCACGTATAAAAATCTTATTCCTATCATCCTTGCTATATGCAAACCAATGCGAATGCCTTGAAGTTCAGCAATGACATTTGTAGTGATTCTCAGATGTTGAAAGTAGGCTAAGATAAAGTTACCCGATTCATTCCTTAGGATTCTTCCACAGCCTGCTTGTCTAGGATTACCAAAACTAGATCCATCCGTGTTTAGTTTAACATAAGAACATGTGGGTGTGATCCAGGAGACTAATCTAATTTGCGAGGTGGGACTAGGATTAATAGATGGTTCTTTTGGTGGAAGCAATCGTCCATAGAAATGGAAGAAACTTTGGAGTATTGATTGTATTGTTATAGAAATATTATTGAAAACCACCTCATATAACTTCTAAATACTAAAGCTACCAGATTGTCGGCAATGCAGCATGTTTTTCCTGAGTAGCAATTTCATTAAATAGCCATTAGAAAAAAGAGAGCGGTGGGCACTACTTTTTACAGATAGCATGTTACATCCCCCATGGATCTTGTGATGAATCACTCAATACTAGTAATTCTGAGTCCATCAAGACTGCAGCAACGCACATTTCCACCTCCCATTGTCCCCACAAAAAGCTTCATTCATTCTTTTAAAAGAATTTTTGCAGATTTCAGTTGCAGAAAGGAGGAGAGATTTGGACATTATTCATGTGAAGAAAGGAAGGGGCAGTTGTGATATGGCAATTTGGCCAAATGGGTCCTCAAGGCATGATTAAACCCACAAAAGCAAATTATGTGAAGAAAAAGAAAAGAAAGGCTTTTTCTTTTTTCACTTTTATACATAATAAAGCCAAGTAATATCACTATATCTTTTGTCTGCCGCAAAATTAATCGGCCAGTAAACTGTCTAGCAGTGAGAGCACTTACTAGTGACATCTACTATCAGGCTTTTGCTTTTCTCTCACTTATGTTAACTTTGATCAATTTAATAGTAAAACTTCTAGACTTATAAATAATATTGTATTCTATAATTACATTTTTCATCAATAATGAATATCCTGTTATTTTGTGAAAAAGAAAAACCTTGGCTTGGGTGGAAAGGTGGTCCTTCACCGTAACCCATTTTTACTTTCATCATTTCATTCCAAAATAGCTCTAGATTTTTCTCTAAAAAAAATAGCTTTAGATTTCCTTCGTCATCAAACTTATATACATGCATTATCAGATCAGTTTTTCTACTATGAAGATATTTGATTTAAAAGAAAAAAAAATATAAATACTAAAACTTAATTTTCAAATTTGTAAAATTCTCATGTCAATAAAATAAGTGTAAACATTTAACCTAATACTCAAGATCTCTCATATCATTCTTTCATTCATGTTTTTGACTAAATTTATATAATAAGTATTTTTCCTTTAAGATTTCTATAAAGAACCTTTTAAGTTTCAACTTTTAACCTATCAATCAAGAAGATTTAATTTAATATATATTAATATTAATATTAATATTAATATACTTGTTTGCCCTAAACTTATATATATATATATATATATATATATATATATATATAGTACATCAGGAACTGAATTCTGCAAACCGATTTGCAGGCTGAAGGGCAGAGTGCAGGAGGCCAGCAGCTTGGTTCACGGGTTAGATAGCACAATTTACAAGAAAACACTATCCTAAATGAGAAATTTTGGACGTATTGAGTTATGAAATTGATGGATAGGCTTTTACAAACCAATTTTTGAAACTTGTAAATGCATTGAGAAATCAAAACTACACACACATATATATATATAAAAAATAAAAAGTAAATTAAATTTCCTTTTTGTTTTATTTATTTTACTCGCTAACAACATTGATTTATTTATCTAATTTATTACACTATTCAAAGAATCGAGTACAAATTTTCTCGATTTTTCTCTATGTGCATCTTACTATTCAAAGAATCAAATTGAAATTTTCCATACCTAGATAAAAAAATTTGGTCTAGCCATAAACAGAAATTAATTATAATTAATGTTCAACAACAATAGACTGTTCATTATCACATATAGTCCACTATTTATGGTTGCTTAAATCATGGTTTAAGTGCTAGAGTAATATAAAAGAAACAAGAAATAAATTGCATTGCTATATTATTATTATTATTATTATTATTATTATTATTATTATCGAAAATGATTATTCTTGATGACAAGAAAAGAATTTGACAGACTATTAAAAACCAGTCAGAAATGAATGCCCAGAAAATATGCTACTGCAAGTCAAAGGCATCAACATTCACAGAGAAAAAAAATCCAAACTTATTCGTAGTAAAAGTTTGTTCAAGGAAAAAAAAAGAAAAAATTAAGGAAATTAATAAGACGAACAAGATCTTCCAACAAATAAACCAATCCCCCCATCATAAAGAAAAGTATTTCAAAACTGAACTTGAGAAAAGTGAAGAAGAGTATGGAATTAGTGAGCCATGGCAACTGGAGGGCAGTAGCTAAGGCTTCTCTGGTTTGGCATGGCAAGCATAGCAGTGTGGTCCAAGAAATCCTTGAGTGCCACAACCGATTGTAAGATTGTTCTGAGATCATCAGCACAAGAAAATCCCATGTTTCCAATACCCCTCACTGCATAAACATAGAAAGTGATGCACCCTTTTCTAAACTTGAACCTAGCCATTTCACACCTGGTTAGCCCCCTGATGAGCTTCTTGTTCACTTCTCCAAGAGGAATCTCTGGTGGCCAAATCCTATCCACCGCCAGCTTCATGGCTTCTGACTCAAAAACAAACAAAAGAACTTTGGATTTCTTTGTTCCCAGCCCCAGAGTCAGCGTATGCCAAGCATGGTGAGCTAAGATGGTGAAGTTTGTTGGCAAGAAAGCAGTGGTTGAAGGGAAAGGGAGCTTGCTGTTGTTGGGCTTGTTTGACATTGGGGGGTAATCAAGCAGTTTCAGCAGCTCAAGAGGCCTTGCTTTCCTGATTGTGAATGATTTTACAATGAACTGTCCACCAAACCTTAGACCCTTCACTTCAGAGCTTGGCTTGAAAGAAAAATCTGATGCAGCAGCTGGCTTGCTGGTCTGATCATTGGGGTGTTTATGTTTCTGCTTCTTGGTCTTCTTCTTCTTCTCCTTCTCTTCCATTTGTATTCTAAGCTTTTTCTTTTTCTTTGAGTATAGGTTTTGTTTTGACTGTGATAACAAAACCAATCTAAAGCTTTTGGTGGTGTGAAGTTGTTTGTTGGCTTCCTTCTCACTAGCCCTTTTCTTTTTTTGTTTAAGAGATTTGGAGTAAGAAAGGGGGCTAATATTCCTATACCACTTTGCATAAATTTGATCATCTTTGTTTTATATGTTATCATTTTCAATGTTTGTTATGTATGGAATAAATTTAAATATTATTTTAATTTGGTTTTGTCAATTCTATAATCTGTTAATTCATGCCAATCTATTATTTAAAGTGGGTTTTTGAGATGTAGGTTGGAGTTATTGAGTACCCCATATTTTTTATGTACTCACGATGCTGCCACTTGTTTTTCTTTGGGGAAGCTGGAAGCACCCTTAGAAATGATGCCTTTGTGTCAATTCACATGATATTGCATAGTTATAATATATAATCAATTCATTACTAGTATTTCCATGATTATTTATTAATGGGATAAATCTAAATTTACCACTATATTATGGGATGTCAATTTTAAATTTTGTCATTGTACATTTTAATTTTATTGATTTGTGAACAAAATGTAGTAAAATTGATGCATTAACAAAATATTTAAAAAATATTTATTTTAATATTATTGTCTAAAAATCAACAAAATTAAAAGTATAGCAATAAAATTTAATAAAATTGAAATACATTGAAGATATAATGAAAAATAATTGGGACTAAATCTCTTTATTAATATATCACTTGACTAAAGTTTAAATAATTAATTAAGAGATGTTTTAAGTCATGGAGAACATTTCTTTCGATTTGGAACAAAATATTTGCATATTATGAACTTTTAATTCCTGATAACATGAAGGTATATAAGAAGGAATTGAGCCAAATCTTTAAAATTTCCAATAACTTAATCATAAAAATTTGATTTAGATTTAAGTACATATAGAGAGAGAGAGTTTATATTTAATGCATTATTAGTATATAAATCTTATACATTATTATTGAATCATATTATAATACCTCATTAATTAGTGAATTTAATAATATTTATTTTTAATTAAAAATTTTCATTTTAAAGTTTATGAATTAATGAAATGCAATGTTATCATTCATTGATAATATATAAAAATTATACACCGATCATGCATCAAATATATATATATATATATATATATATATATATATCAAAAAAAGAGAAAAACAAATCAACGTTATTGGTTTTGCTAGTTCTAAACCAAAGAGAAATGCTATTAATTACCAATTAAGATCAATTTAATTCTACATAAGCTTGAGAAACAAAATATTTTTCTTCTTGGGAATAGGCATATCAATGAAATAATTATTCTTTACAAGCTCACATATTGAGAACTGGGACCACATTAAATAATCATAATCGCTAATTAAACTTTATTTCATGTGAGAATGCAATGCTTCAACCAAGCAAGTTCATATATTATTATTATTATTATTATTATTATTATTATTATTATTATTATTATTATTATTATTATTATTATTAGGTTTGAGATGGAAAATTGTTCAAAGATAATTAAAAGAAAAATAGTTTTCCTTTTCTTTTCTTTTTTGTGAAACAAAATAAAAAGAAGTGGTTACATTTGATTCTCTCTGTTCATTGGAGAGATAAGGTTGGCTAACCTCATTTGACAACCAATAGGTCATATAACCCATTAAAGTTGTTTCCTTCCAAAGGCAACATTGCCTTTAATCATTCATAGCAAAGAAATTTGAGAGGTCTTGAGAAGACCAACTAAAACCAAGACTCTTGTAAGAGGGGCCACCAAGGGAGCCTTAATAGAAATGTCCTGCCAGCTTTCAACTTTCTTGTCTCCTCCAATTTGTTACTTATTCCTATAAATTAAATATTTATGATCAAATTAAAATCTAATTTAATTTTTGGTTTTTTTTTAAAAATAATTACGGTAATTTAAAATTTTATCTAAACTTAGTTAGTTAGGTTCGAGCTAACTTCAATTCGAGATTTGAAATTCAGTTTTTTACATGTATTCTTTAATGTGGACGAGATTCTTAAGACCAAAGAATTTCCTTTCATTGTAATTTCAAGCACTAGAAATTAATAAGCAAGTAGGTAGCAAAGTGCCATAAGAGGTTCCTAATAAAGTTAGGTGACCAGAACACTGATTTGTAATATGCTAATTTTATAAAGAAAAGAAATTACTTTTAATTATGTCTGCATTTGGTTGATAGACAAGGAGTCTACAAATAATCATCAGTGATTAATCATGTCTTTAGACTAAGCATTGACAGACAGGGACACAGCAGATTTTCTCCCTTTCTAGTTTCTTAATTTCTACATAATTAATATGAGATGAAGAAATGTAAATCCCTTTTGCATTAAAACCACCGACAATACTCCGTAGGGAAGCATTAATCTTTTTCTTTGAGAATGGAAATTAAAAATTTGGACTTATTTTTTCCTTTAATTTTAAATTTTTAGTTACATTTACCAAAGCATTTCCTAATTTCACCGTATGAATATAAAGATTCAAACTCACGACTTTCGAGATGAAATTTTAAGTTTTAACTGTTGGATATTATTATAATTATTTGATGATATATGAGCTAATATCATATTAAAATTTTGAGTGAAAATGTTCTTGGCATTGGCCAATAATGTTTGACCTAAAACCCAGATAAGAAAAGATTTATCTGAAAAAGAAGATAATCCTTATAATCTCCCCTCTCATTAATTTTATTCCGTCTATTTCAAGATTTAAACTCATAGTTTTCAAAGTGAAATCTTAAATTTTAATCACTGAAATATTCATTTTGAAACAACACTTATAACTATTTTTTTATGGATAAATTAAATATCATATTAAAATTGTTAGTAAAATATTTTTCAAATTAACTAATTATGTCGACCGAAAAAACTATATATAAATATATATATTTAAGACATGATAAAATGAAAGGAATTAATGATAAAGACATGAAGGACTAACGTAGGAAAGAGTAATGTCGTTATACACTAAAGTTAATAGGAAAAGAAATATTGACCACCAAATTAAAGGGAATTTGAAGAAGCAAGAAACAGGTTGGCTGTAGTTCTCCAAACAGGATATATGTTAGGTTTTGCATGATTATCAATGCCCCGTCCATCTTTTCTTCCATTTCAATTCTTTTCATTTCCCTTTCACAACCCCATTTGTTTTGGCAAAACTAAACTTTACAACGGTTTTGAGCCATCGATGCAGCGGCTTTGAGGTACACTTCTCCAACCAACGGTGGGCCAATTCCACATTATAAATGCAATCAGTTTTCTGGTGTATGCTTGAAAAGATCTTCCATGATTTAGTCCCTAATAGCTTGAGTTCAAAACACTCTGTTTGATTCGAGGGAAAGAGATGAGAAGGGAGGAAAGAAAATATTAATTTATAAAAAAAATAAAAGAAAAAGAATGAAAATAAATAGATTTTAGTTTTGCATGATCTTTATAAATGGTGGGAAAACATTTGTTTGCTTAAATATTTTATTTTAATTTCACCTTTAATTAGACCTGATAAATCTAGATACGACACGTGTAACACGACATAAACACGATACGAAAAAACCGTGTCCATGTTTGAAAAATTCGTGTTTCGTGTTTCTCCGTGTCAATAAGAATTTAGACACGACAATTTTCGTATTTAACCGCGTCAGACAAGGCTAAACACATGTAAGACACGAAAATACGTTTAAGAAAATCATGTCACACGAATACACGTACACGATACGAAAACAAACTTAAAGAAAACCGTGTTACACTGATACACAAATACACATGTAAGACACGGTAATCATATATGTTTTTAGTGGGAATTGAACCTTGACCAAATGCAAAAATATTTAAGTGCCTTGCCAAACGAACAAATATATTATATTGATATAATTTATTATGAAAATTTATATCTTAAAACAAACTAACGCTTTAATAAATATTGCAAAAAAAATAAATTATAAAATTAAATTATAAAATTAAATTAGTTAATTATGGTTAAGATAATAAAATTTTAAAATCTGAAAAATAAAGTACTGAATTTAAGAAAAATTTATTGTAAGTTAAGAACTTAAGATACAATTATCAATTTTTTACATTACATATATGATACTATAATGTATAAACATATATGATATTTTTTATTATAATGTATAAAATATAAGTCATGCATTATACTAATAAGAGATTGTATAAAATATCATTGACATTATATTACATAATATTGATAAGAAATTAAGAGTTTACATTTTATAGAATTACATTATTCAGTATACTAACATACAAATACTGTGAAGACCGAGAATTTCTAAATAAATATAAGGTATCCGAAAAATTTAATTTGGACAAGTTGAAATCCAAATTTAAATAAGAAACTAAAAGGGAAATTAAATTGGAAATAAGAAATGAAGGAGGAAATTTAATTTGGATAAATGGAAATCCAAATTAAATAAGAAAATGGAGAAAATAATTTTTGGATATTTAGAAATCCAAAACTTAATAAGAAATAAAAATATTTTGATATATTTATATAATGATATTATATAAATATACCTTGGATAAATATAAATATTATTTTGTGTTAAAAGTGTAAAAAGTATATATATAAATATATATTTTGATACAAAATATGTATTTAAATACATATTATGAATAGTATATATATATTGTTAAAATAAAATATATATTACCAATAATATAATTATAGATATAATTATATAAAAAAAAGACAAGAAAAGAAAAAAAAATGGGAATCGGGATAACCCGATTCCCAGTTTTCCTTTCTCCTCTGTTACCATAACAGAGGAGAAATGGAAAGGGAGCCGACCCCTGTTGGCTTACCGGAGAAGGAGCGACGCCGCCGGCGAGCCGTGATGGAGGAAGAGACGCTGACGCCGACGGCGGGGAAAGGAAAAAGGAAACAGAAAACGAAGCGAAATGGGAGAATGCGGGGGCGAAACCGAAGAGGGAAAAGAAAAGAGGGAAGTGGCGGTGCCGGCCGGTCTAGGCACCGCCACCCCAACCCCGAGCTCGGTGGAGCTGAGGGGAAGCAAAAGAAGACCACTGGCGAGGCTACGAACGGCGGAAGGAGGAAGAAAAACGGAGGAGAAAGGAGCCGAAACCCATGCCACCAGATCCGGTGCCGTCGCCGGTGATGGGGCCAAACGGAGACCAGATCCGGCATCCTCGCAACTTCGGCAAGCTGTGGAGTGGCTGAACCGCCGGAATGGGTGGCCGCCGGTGACTGAACAGGCCAGCAGAAGATTGAACCGGCGGAACCGGTCTGACCCGATCCGACCCGATCCGACCCGATCCGACCCGCCTGACCCGGTCAACCCGAACCCGACCCGACCCGGTTCAGAAAAAGAAAAGAAAAAAAAAGAAAAAAAGAGAAAGGAAAAAAAGAAGAAAAGAAAAGAAAAAGAAAAAAAAAAAGAAAAAGGAAGAAGAAGAAGAGGAAGAAATAGGTAAGGAAAATTAAAAGCCTTTTTCGCTATATGTCTGGAATTTAGTAGAAATTCTTGGATTATTTTCTAAATGAAAATATACGTCAATTTGTGAAATTGTAGCAAAAACGAAAATGAGAACGAATGGTGGAGTTCGGCAAGGCTCGGAAATCAGAAAGTGCGCTAAGCTTGGCGAATAGGTAAGATACTTTTATAAAGCATTAGTAGCTTTATATTGTATGTGGGAATTATGATTTTACATATGATGCATTTATTCAATTGATTTTAAATGGAATTGTGATTTTTATATGATGCATCGATTTAAATTGATTTGCTAAAAATGCTAAGAGGACCCACAACTGATGGTGGGGGTCTTAGTAAGAGGTAAAATTGGTGAGAATCAACGGCTGCAAGTATAAATTGTGTTTCCCTTGCAGGAGGTTAGGGAAAATTAAGCCGTTATGCTGCCGAAATTTTTAGGAAAATAATTGAGGAAAAAGATTAAGTTTCTCACATAAATGGAATCTTGGAGATAATTATTGAAAATAAATATTGAAAGGATTTTATAGTATTACCGAAAGAGTTTGATATTGAAATCGATGAGAAGACAGATCGTTGAAAACGATAATGTGACGAATTATATGGTTTAAACCTTATAGAACCGATAAATCAATTAATTTTAATATCACAATTGGTATCAAATTGAGATTGAGGTAGAAGTATTTATTAGACGGATCACAGATAAAAGTGATGATAATTATATGATACAACTCAAAAGAGAAAAATCGAAGTTGTGATTTAGATGATCGAATGATAGAATTGCGGAATTATCAATCGAGTGACGATTATAGAATTGATAGATTCAAATAAATGGACCGTCTTAGTGGTAAGATTGTGATATCAAAGTTAAATAGATGTGAACTGAGATTTTTACAATAATATGGATAGTCGCAAGGCGACTTAAATGATTGAAACACTGTTGATAGTAGAAATTGGCAAATTCTTTTAAGTGGTAAATTGCCAATCAAAAAGTTAATTGAGGATTGTGATTTGATTTTACGATAGTAAATGAAATTGAACCGCAAGTTGAGGATTCTAAATATGTACCTATAGGTCAAACCATAAATGGATTTGATAAGCGATTATTGATCTTGTGGTTCTATAATCCTCGATGTCGACTCTGGAATAGATAACGAATGAGGATATTAATATTGCATAATTTCAGTATTTTGATGGCTATATAGTGACATGATATTTAAATATTTATGAATACTAAGAGGATTCATGCAAGTGATGTGGTCTTAGTATTAATAGTGAAAGGTAGAAATGATTGGTATAGTTTATAGCTATCGAAAAAGGATATCGAATACTGAATGACTTGAATACCAAATGATCTGATTATTGAATAATCGGAGTACTGAATAAGTTGAAAACTGAATGAAATGAATATTGAATTGATTTGAACACTGATTTACTGATGTGTCAGAAGGATAGTTTGAAATCGAACGATTGATAGTGATAAAGTTAAATGAATTGTTTCACCGTATTAGAGGAAGGTATTACTTATATTGACATTTGAAACTATTACTAAAATTACATACGGAGATGATTTCATAGCATCGCTTTTAAGCATAATTTGCTATAGTTTCAGATGTCATAATAGCATTTATATAAATGCTATAAAGTATAGATTAGCTTTAAAAATAAAGTATATGGTATATATACGTATTTTTATATACGAAACCTCTTAAAGAATTTCACCATATGCTTTACATGATTTTAAAACGAAAAGCTAAAGATTTAAATGTTTTATGAGACTGTAGGCACCCTAAAAGAATTAAATTCAATAAAGCATAGTGGAAACGGCCTAATTGGAGCTTTGCTCATTAGGCAGATATGCTTGTCCGACAATAGTCGTGGACAGGTCTCAGTCACGCCTGATCAGTGGGGCTGAGAGAGATGAGGTCTATGGCCATAGATAGCGCCCTAGTTGGTTTCCAGGGGACGATGACATGATTTTCACTGCTAGCTACAGTGAGTTAAGTCTTTATTGATAGAGATGATAGGGATCTAGCCTAGTCTCTAACCGATATGATATGAAGTCTAGAGTATGATTTTATTGATATGAACTCTAGACTTGACATGATTTATACTGTACATGAAACAGATTTGAAATGAAATATGTTTTGAAACAGTACATGTTTTAAACATGTTTTAAAAGTCCATGAGATATGATTTCGACACTTATATGATTTATATGTGATTTTGTGTCGAACATGGCATGATATGTGGTCTAGAGTATAGTTTGATTTGATATGAACTCTAGACCTGATATGATTTACAGAATATGTTTTAAAAGTATATGATAAATGATTTCGACACTTACATGATTTAGATAAGATTTTGTGTCGAATTTGAAATGACATGCGGTTTAGAGTATAGACTGATTTAATATGAACTCTAAACCTGATATGATTTATAATATATGAAAAATGTTTTAAAACCGCACATGTTTTAGACATGCTCCGAAAACGAATACATGAACTGAAATTGAACATGTTTCTATCATGCCTTAAAGGCAAATTTGAAATGAATTGAAAATTCATATGTCGAGCATGTCCTAAAGTATATATGATATGATTTGAAATGATAGCGGTTTAGACAGAAAAATTACATGAATTTGCATATTAAACCCTGATATGATAATATGCTTAGTATATGAGAATTCCATGAGGAATGTCGTGACTCGACGTAAATGATGTTTCACCTATACGATGACATGACATGATATGATATATGAACATGAGATTGATATGAAGAGGATTCTGATCTCACTCTATCGTGATCATAAATTCCCAGACGATAAGTGATATGAATTGATGTAATACGGGAATATGATTATTAAATGTAAAGTGAATTCGATAGGATATCTGCATTAAACATGGAGAATATATGAGGAGTGTTATGACTTAGTGGTAGCGATATTTCATCGATATGATGTCGTGATATGATATGATATGAAACATGAATATAGAAACACACGAAGAGAATTATGACTTCGTACCACCGTGATCATGACCCATAATATGAGACTTGATAAGAGATGATAGTATACAGAAGTATGATTATGAACTGAAAAGTGAATATGAGAAGTGATAATGAGATGTTATCGATGAGAAAGGATTAACTGTAATTGCATCCTTGCCAGTTTTAAGCAATTGCGGTTAAGACAGTATAATCCTACTCTTGCATTTATATTAGTATCTTACTGAGCCGTGGTTTTGCTCACCCCACTAAATTTCATCTCTTTCAGATTATTGAAGTTAACATCTGCCATGTGAGCTGCTCAGTGGGCATCGGAGACGGTATATGGACTTGGTACTAGTCTTCTAAGGTATATGTTTCTTATAAAATACTTGTTTACATGTAAGACTTAAATTGATGCACAGTACATATTCTGTTTAGCAAGTCGGGATGTAACTAAGAACCGTTTCCATGTTTGTTTAATATTTAAATGGAATGACTATAGGTCACCTAGATAGTATAGTAACTACACTGACATCGAATACAAACCTTAAAATGAAAAAGAAAAATTTAGTCCATAAATTTGTAGACTAAGAAAAGTATAAGAATCAAGTGAAAGTCGCGGTCTTCGGGTCGTGACAAATACTAACATAATTGATAATACTACATACGAATTCTAACATAATTGATAATACTAACATACAAATTATTATAATACAAATAAGATATTAATATACTAACATAATATACTTTTTAATGATTTATCAATTATCATAGTTAGTTTATTAATAACATAATTATCATAAGATATTAGTACATTAACATAATATACTTATTACTAGCATAATTAATTTATTGATTTATCAATTATTACATATCAATTATTACATTATAGGCAATTGTTAGTGTACTAATATCTTATGATAATTGTTTGTTGCAAAGATTGGTTATGTGATGATGTTGATGGGAACTTTGATGAGATGATAGATTGTGTCATTAACTTGGATATTAGTAGAAAAGATTCAGCATCATTGAAGTGCTCTAGTTCTTTTCAAGCTACTGAATCATATTGAGTTGTGTTAATTCCTTGAATTGTTGTTTCTTGCATTGTTAATGACTTAACGTTTGAATGTTTTGTTGAATTATTTATGTTTGTTGAATTGATGTTAACTAGTTATGTTTTGTTTATATGTTTTTGCAATTTTCAATATATATTATAGATTGAAGATATTATTATTTTGTTATATTTATTACTAATATATGAATTTTAATTAATATAGATGTGAATAAATATAAATATGATGTTTTTTTTATCATTTTTTTTATGTTTTGATTTTTAATCGTGTCATTCATGTCGTGTCAGTTTCGTGTTAACCTTGTTGTGTCGTGTCGTGTGACACGGATAATTATCACGTGTCAATCATGTAGTGTCACGTGTTACACGTAAAAAATACATGACATGTTCATGTTTGCCATTCAGACACGTTTTATAATTCGTGTCGTGTCTTGACTTGGGTTGTGTCATGTCATGACACGAAAACACGGATTGCCAGGTCTACTCTTAATTTATTTCTTAATTTCTTTTCTCTCATTCATTTTTTTTTCTTTCCTTTTATTTTTGCTCCTTCCTACTAAACATAGTGTTAGTTTCCATTTTTCAATTTCCAAGTCAAACCTAAATTAGAATGGCTAAACTACAAGTAATTTACATTTAGCAGATCTCAAAATTAGAATAAGAAAATCAAAATGGGAAGTTTTTAATTTATAATAAAAGGATTAAATTGGATATGTATCCATTTAATTGAATGATTGAACTTTAACGCTACAATTCTGTATCAAGAAGTAATGAGAGTTTGTAATACTATATATGTAAAAATTTAAACTCATATTTGTGAGGTGTCTTTTATGAGAGAAAATCATAAAATTTTTGGATTAAAACAGACAACACCTCGCAGATTGAGTTGAGTGTCTCTGCAAATAGTATCAGAGTCATCCATCAATCAGAACATGGGAGCAATCCCAACACTTGTTATAATTTTGATTTTGTTCTATATTAGGCTTGACGTCAATTAGGGAGTTTGTAATGTTCCAATTCCACATCGAAAAATTATGAGAGCTTGTAGTACTATATATGTGAAAACTTGAATCTATAATTATGAAATGTCTTTTGTGAGATAAAACCGTAATATTTTTAGACCAAAACGAAAAATATCTCATAGGTTAGGTTGGGTCTCCACATGAGCTATATATCCTAAATGTTTTGGGTTGGATTAAAAAATGATGCAATTATTATATTTAAATTTAGCAAAAAATAAGAATATGATTTAAAAATTTAGAATTTGAATATATATATATATATATATATATATATATATATATATTTTGAAGAGCAAAGTTGCAAGATTCTTGCTCCCAGAAACAAGCTGCAGCTGCAGGCCCCTTCGAATTTGATTTTCCAAAAGGTTTGATGTGGATATGATTTGGTCCTCCAAGGAATATTGTAGTTTGGCGTAAAAGGTTAGAAATTTGGACATTGTTGTCTGCTAATAATATAGTCAAAAAAAGACTATGATCTTTTTTTTTTTTACGAAAAAGAAGATTAAAAAAATTATAGGTATTAGAATTTAAACTGCAAACGTATTAAATGTCATATATTAAGAGTAGTTCAATAAATAAGTTAAAACAACTTTTCAAAAAAAAAAAGGTTAAAACAAGAGAATGATTTATTAGTTGGTTTTATATTCGTGACATTCAAATCGGAAGAAAAGCAGAAAACGCCAAATAAATTGGTAAATTCCATGAAAGTACATAAGAAAAAAAGGCTGTCGTCTTGGCGTGATTGGCTAACTTGGCCTCCTCCTGCTTATAAGATTATTTATTTTCATTTCTGATTAATCTTTCTTACTTGCGCACCCTTTGTGTATTTTGTTTTGCATAAAATGATAATTTTTTTTTTGTGTAAACCATCCGGTTTCGTCACACCATTCTGGTATAGGACTAATCCGGATTCGAGCCGGGTAAGACCCAAAGGGTGGCAAAGCTCTCCCTCAAGAGTTTTAACACAGTTGCAATTGACAACATATATTAGATGTTATCCAAAAAAAAATTCATTTCGACTCGATGATAAGTGTATTTTTTTAATCAAATTCAAGTGATTGAATTTCAATCTTTTCGCCAAAATTCGAACATTGATAATTTGCTCATAGTTAAATAATAGTAGAGGTTCTCCTCAAGGGACAAGAATCTAATAAAACTGTATCGTTCTTGTATCGAATTTATCTAGTTTTCAATATCAATTATAATTTTGTCGCATACAAATAGTCGATTCAATTATTGATACATGATTTTCGAATTCTATTCAAGTCATGATTCAAAATCCTCATTCGAATCAAAACTATAGTGCTCTTGTCAATGTTCAAAATGAAGTAATTGGGTCCTTTAGGGTTCCATTGAGCCAAAGGTCTGCATCCAGAATATTGCTGAAAAGTGATTAAGAACAGGCTTTCTAGACAGAATAATTTCTCTCTGCAATGGTTTTTCATTGAAAGTACATTTTATTTTTTTAATTCATGAGTATATTTCATATTTGTGATACATTAAATCGTATTTGTATCATGTAAACTATATAAACTGCAGTGTAAAAAAAAATTTAGTGTGCGTTTGGTTTATGAAAACAGAGCTGTTTTCCATTTTTATTTTCGTGGAAAACAGAAAATATGAAGTAAAATATGTTTGGTTGAAGAAACAGAAAACATGTTTTTGGAAAATGAAAATGAAAATGGGCCAAGTTTTGAAAACAAAAAAAACATGTTTTTATTGTTTTCCAAGGAAACAGTTTAGAAAACTGGAGAATTGGAAAATACGAGATTTATGAAATTTTTTTTAATGTACATTAAAGATACAGGGTTCGAATTATTACACAAGCAAAAAGTCTCATGTTTATTTCATTTACAATTTATTTTTATTATTTAGTTAAATTTTACTTTTTTTCAAAAATTGTGATTTAATTTAATTTTATGTTTATTGTTTTTCATATTTTCTGAAAACTATGCTACAAACGAACGCAGCTGCTGAGTGCTGACCTCAAATGGGTCTCCAATGTTTTACCCCTGCCTCAAGTTACCGACAATTGTCAACTCTTGTTGATTTTGTTTGTTTTCATTTTGGTAACAAACCAAATCCTTTTCAGCATCCAAGAAATTGACATGTCCCCTTCTGTTTTACAACCCAGAAATTTACATCATTTGGATATATAGTCTGGAATTTGATTGTTTCCTGAGAAATTTTTTTGGAGATCTTCAAGCTCTGGGTCTTTGCTGGTTTTAGCAGAGTGAGGGAGAGAAAAAGAGAGAGAGAAATCCCAGATTTTTTAGTTATTGTTTTTTATATTTATTGGTTTGAAAATGTAAATAGCAAACGCATTTTCATAATTTTCATTTTTAAAAATAAGTTTTCATTTTCGTGTATCAAACAAGTTTTCCAAAATTTAAAAAATAGAAAATGAAAACTTGTTTTCAGAAAATGAAAATAAAAAATGAAAATAGAAAATATTTTCATAAATCAAACGGGCCCTTAGTTTTTTTAATTCATATGCAATTTTATTAAATTTTAAGCTGTGTTTTATCCTTTTCGTATCATATTATTGTGTTTCCACTTTAATAGACTGTTTTTAAGCTGTTTTTAAGATTTTTGCTTCTTCCTACAATCCAAGCATGCAAAAATAAAACACAATTACTGGAATTTATGATAATTTATATTGCATAAAATAATGTAAAGAATTACACTACACATGAACTGTATGGGAGAATTTCTCAAGCTTTTCCACCAAAGCAATTTTTTTTTTTGGTTACAAAAGCAAAACTTTTCTATTCGAAGGGAAACTGATCCCCTTTAAGCAAACCTTCACTCAATTACTAATCTTTCTTCTTCAATTCTTCAAATTAGTAGTGACAGTTGCCATAACCTGCACCAAAGATAAACATCCAAACAAAGAAAATTAAACAATAAGCACTTGATTTTCATTTTATTTTGAGTCCTCACACTATATTATTAACACCCTATGGTAACATTTTTGTTTTGCTTACTTGGATCGAGAGTGGTGATTTGAGCAGTGCCAGAAAAATCACAGGCACTATCAACTTGACCTTTGCTTTGATAGTAAGAATTCATGGCAAATGTTGCACGAGACCTCGCTGAGGCAGGTTCAGCACAAGGTCCACCAGGTTGAATTGGACTGCAATTGGAGCCATTGCTACATGCATAATCCAGGTTTGATTGCAATTGAGCATCGGCAACTCCAGCTTTCGGAACACAAAACTTCTTGCCTGATGCTGCGCCTCTTGCCGGAGACGGAGTTGGTTGTGGCCGCGAAGGTCTTGGCACCAGCTATTTAAATCATTTGATATAATAAAGTAATTTTCCTAATCGTCAGTTCAAAAAATATAATATACCGAGTACAATTATAACTTTAAATGAAAATGTAATTATACCTGGCCATTGCGCAAAACTCCAGCATTGTAAACAGGGGTGAAATCTGGTCTAAACAATCCCCAATTCTTCTCAGCAAGAGGGCCTGGTTTCTGATTCTCATTAAACAAGCCAAAAATGTAAGCTTCAAACCTCCTATTTGGCATCAAAGGTGTGCCATTGCCTGAAAGGAGTTTCTTAACCAGATTTCCATTGTAAGAAAGTGCATTATCAAGAGTAGCAATCAGGTTTCCTCCATCACCCTGAGAAGGCCAACCGGTTTCGCCAATGACAATCTCAACATCTCCGCACCCAATGGCACTCATGGCCGAAAACGTCTTGTCCAAAAGAGCATCGAAGGCGTTGGTGTATCTTTTGCCACTGTGCTCATCGAACAAGCCAGGATTTGGTTTGAAGAGTGCATAGTCCAAGTTGTTTCCCAATGCATTCAATTCGAAGTAAGGGTAAGGGTTGATCATGAATGGTGATTTGGTTTTGCGATGGAATAGTAGCAAAGGTGCAAAGAAGCTCTTGGCATAATCGTTCCTGAACCGAGCCAAACTTGGTACTGTAACACCATTGAATATATTAAGGGCATGAGCTGTTGTAACCTGATAAAATTTGACAAATTGCAAACCTTAATTTGAAGAAGAAGAAGAAATCATGCATTAATTAAAAGTAAAAAATACATTTAAATACGAAAACAACTATACATTATAAAAAATTGTTTTTTTTTTGTGATTTAAAGATCACAAGTTCAAAATTAAAGAAAATGCATACATATAATTATTTTTAAACTCCACAATATGAAACCTTCTACATTGGATTTGCCTTTCTATGTGTGTGTATATATGTTATAATCAAAGTATAATTGATGATATAACTTTAAAATTAATTACATAACACAAAAGAAATTATCTATAGTATTTGTGAACATAAATTGTCAAACCTTAATATCTTGAATTCCAGCCAACTGCAAAGCACCGTGAAGGCTTCTCATTGCAGGCAAAAGATTGTTAATTTCATCCTGATTGTTAAAAAGCAAGACTTCATTGCCGACAGAAACATACTTGATCTTTGTCTGTGGATGAAAAGGGCGAATATGACTATTCACCCATCTCCTTGCAGCTTGAACATTTGTCAACGAAGGAATTTCTCCATTGGCGACCGTGATGGTTACCGAAATATTAGTGTTAGCAAAGGCTCTAAGGACATCAGGGTTGGAATCGAAGATTTTGACACTGTCAAAAATAGTTTTGGTTTTGATGAAATTGGCAACTGCAGTGGGCGAAGGGAGGTTGTCTGCAATCATGCCATAGTTTACGCCGAGGGAGGCGGCGGAGGAGAAGAGGTGGAGGACGGTGGTGAGGAGAAGGGAGATGTGTAGGAATAGTGTCATGGCTGCAGATGTTCAATCTCTTAGACTCTTACCTTTTTCTTTTCTGGTTCAGAATATGTGTATGTATATATATATATATATATATTATATATATATAATATATATATATATAATATATATATGTATCAGAGAGAAGGGAAAGTAGCTTATGTTCAACATTCTGACAGATGGAAAACATGTTAATGGTGCCAAGTAACAGCTAGATCCACGAATGGAACATTTCTTTTGAAAGGTCAAAAGACATAGGGCAGCTAGTCTTTAATCAAAGTTGCCTGATTCTGGAATTGTTTATTGGTATTCAAATTTAGCTTTTCTTTCTGTTTTTTTTAACCTAGTATTATTCGGCTATGGAGATTTTTGTGATTTTGTTAAAGAGAAATTAAGATTATATGCACCTAAAAACATATATATTAACCAAAAAAAAAACATATATAGCATGTGTACACATATATAACTAACTTTTCAAAAATACCATATGTCCTTTTAGACATGTGGAATAATTATTTAATACATTATCAATGAAATTTTTGAACTTTACTAGTGAAGTTAAGATAGTGACACATAGTTTTTAGAAATATTAAAAAAATAACTAAAAACAAAGTAAGATATATGTCATCCGTTTTAACAATCTGAGATTACTCTTGCTCAGAGTTTTGTCACAATTAAAGTTTTTCATTCATCTCCAAAGGTATGTTTAGTAAAAGTCGAAATCAAATGCTCTTTCTACAAATTTAGTCTACATTACCAACTAAGCCACAACCAATGGATATATAGCATTGTTCTTTTGTTAAAACAACAATCAAATTTTTGTTTACTAACGATTTATTTAGTTACTTTATGAAAATTAGAAATATATATAGTTGTTACTTCTGTCCATAATAATTTGAGTTATACTCATTTAAATTATAATTGAAGGTAAAAATTGCTTTTGTTTGGGTTTAAATCAAATATTTCAGTATGTCACCGCTTGATGATAAAATTGTCGGTAGTTTCACCAAAAAGAAAAAGATGTCGGTGGTTACACCCACACACTATTTTCGGCTAACCTTTGGTATTGGAGTCGCGAGGAATATTAAATAATTGAAAGGTTGTAAAGTGAAAAAGAAAAAAAAGAAAAAGTAAAAAAGATGTGTACGGGGGAATATTTAAAGCAACTAAAAAATTACATTCAAACTCTAATTGTTTTGAGAGGTATGTTTTCTGAATTTTTCTTATGCCAATTTATTATTTATAATCAATGTGTTAAAAATTAATATTTGTTAAAATTAAATGCACAGGTTAAGATATCATTATGAAAAGATCCTTATTATTTCTTATTCAATTGCAATCCCTAATTAATATCTCTTAATGTTTCCTTCACTTGAAATTAATAAGCCAATCTCTGAGTTTTTTTTTGTTACAAATCTATGTGTTTATTGACTAATGTGTGTATATTTTTTGTGTAAACCACAAATATCCTCATCCGTTTTAACGGTCTGAGATTAATCCTGTTCGGGGTTTGTCACAGTTAAGGCTCTTCACCCCTCCCCAAAGATATGTTTAGTGGGAGTCGAACCTGAAAGCTCATCCTACAAACTCAGCCTACGTTGTGTATATATATATGAGTTTGTATATGATGCACTGACAATGTATAGTTTCTATACACTGTCAATGCATCAAAGGTTGACACCTCATCAATAGGTTTTTATTAGCAAATTAAAAAAATTTATTTATATTTGCATATAAGAGCCTATTAATGAAGTATCAATTTCTGGTGCATTGACAGTATATAGAAACTATACATTATCAGTGCATCAAATATAAATCATATATATATATATATGGTATCCTTGTGTTCTAATTTAAAACTTAATATGATATTTATTAAAGCAAGTTAAATTCTTTTTTATTAAGAATATATATATATATATATATATATATATATATATATTTATACACACACTTATATACATATATATGGTATCCTTGTCTTCTAATTTAAAACTTAATATGATATTCATTAAAGCAAGTTAAATTCTTTTTTATTAAGAAAAAATTCAAATTATTCTTTAAATTCAAAAATAATTATATTTATCATTGAATTAAATACTAAATAAAATCTTATGTAAAAATATATTTTCTTTATTTTATCGTCAACACTCTTTTATAATTGTACATAACAGTAAGAATTTTTAATAGAAATAGTGAGTTTTCGAGTTCTTCATTTTAGCACACTAATCCTATGTTTTGATTGGGGGTGTGGAAGGGAAAAAAAGGAAAGTTAAATAAAATAAAGGAAAGTTGTAAACATTTCCCTTGTTTGAAAAATTTTTTTATCTAGGGAATGGAAAGAGAGGAGGAGTGAGTATCACTTCCTTTCCCTTGACTTACTCATATTTTTTAAAATCCAAATTTGAGGTAAATGAAAAGGAAAAGAAACTTAAAAAATATTTTAACATGTAGAATGTCAAATTTAACCTTATTATATTATAAAATTTAAAACAACAGAGGTTATAATTGGAAAAAAACATTATACTATATCATTTCTTTTCCTTTCCATTGTTTAATTTAACAAGAATTGTTAGAATTACTTTCCTCTACCAACAACTGGTTGGCGTGAGTGGCTAGCGACTCTCGTCCCTTAAGCAAGGCCAGGGTTTGAATCCTGACTTGTGTATGGAGTGCCAGTGTTGGGAGGGGGACTGCCTAACCACGCTCTGCTTCTCCCGACTCCGGATTAGTCACCGAAGGTGGATACCGGAGGGTTTTTCGACAAAAAAAAAAAGAATTACTTTCCTCTAGTTTACATTTCTTTCCTTTTCTTTTACTAATGTTTATCCAAACATAGTGTAAGAGATTTTATAGAGATGGAATCTTGTTAATTAAAATTAAAAATCAAATATTTTATCAACAAATCATGTAACTATTAGAATGATATTTTTTTAAACAAAAAACATATGCTATTTATTAAGCTAGTTTCGAAAATCAGTGTGCATTTGGTTTATGAAAATAAAATTGTTTTTCATTTTCATTTTTATGAAAAATAAAAAATGTGAAAGAAAACATATTTGGTTGAAGAAATAGAAAACAAGTTTTTGGAAAACAAAAATAAAATTGGGCGAAAACTAGAGAAAAAAAAAGTTGTTTTCAGTGTTTTCTAAAAAAACATAAAGAAGAATTAGAAAATGTGAAAAAATGGATTCTTTAAAATTATTTTTAATATGGTTGTTAAATGCTTAATAACTCGAGTTTGATTCACAATAGACAAAAAATTTCTTTTTTTTTTTTGGGTAAAACTTGAAATAACCCTATAAACCAATTCTTTTTTTTTCTTGTTACACTATAAATATTTCTTTAAAATCTTATATAAATATATAAAAACCAATACTTTTGATTAAAAGTAAAATATCCTACGTAGATAATCCAAATATTTAACAAGTGTATTATGTTAAAATAAAAAATAATTATCATTTTTTTAATTTTATAAAATTAATATAGACATCTATATATGTTACAATTATAAAATAAATAAATTATCTTTTTAAATCAATTATTTATATCACTTTTTTAATTCTTTTTTTCAAATTTAACATTAGTAAGGATTAACAAATTAAATTACCAATATCAAGATAAAACTACCATCAAATAAAATACCAATATATATTAAAATTAAAAAAATTCAATTATTTTTTTGAATTTATTTGGATATGATTAAAATTAAAAAAAATAATATATCTTTTTTCAATATCTTATCTTAAATTAATGTACTTCCAATAAAATATCCTAAAATGATATACACTTTATTTTATATAGATTAAAATTTAAAAATCAATTATCTTTTTCAATTTCTTTACTCGTGTGAGTTAAAATATATAAAAAAAAAAATCAACTATCCAAACTATAATACAATGTACTGTTTTCATTATTTTACTTTTCTCTCAGTATTTTTATTTATTAATTAAATTAAATTTGAAGAATATAATATAAATGGTGATAAGGACTCATAGATTGGCAATGACTTGAAAAATAGTAATAAGCAATCTAAGAATAACCTTCTAAGTAAAAATATTTTTTCAATTTATTTATTCAATATATTATCTTAAATCATTTACAGTTTATTTTATTATTGTTACATTTTACTCTTGTTTTGGTCAAAAATTGTATTTTAATTTAATTTTTTTCGTTATTGTTTTTCATTTTTTGTTTTGAAAATATAGATATATATTTTCATTTTCATATACCATACATGTTTTCATAATTCAAAAAACAAAAAATAAAAATTATTTTCAAAAAATGAAAATAAAAACAAAAACTATTTTCATAAATTAAATGGAGCCTTAATTTCTCCACTATGCTATTACTTGAGAATTAAAGCCTAAAAGATTAGGGTTTTTTTTTTTTGGGTAATGGTAAATAATGGATGATTTGACTTGAGCATGCAGAAGAGAAGAGCCGTGAGTATTTTTAAATTGTATACATATTTCATGGCGTTCTCAGTCAAACAAAGCAAAAGCTGAAACTGCAGAACTATTGTATGCATGCTCGGTTGTTCTTTCCTTGCCGCATGTGCAAACTTTTGAAGTTTGAATACGCGTTTGGGACGGCGGGTTTGGGTTATCTTCTGGGTGAAAATTTTGCACTCACATTCAAATATGGGCAGTCAATTGTTCACATCCATGTACATATATAGGTATTTAATTTAGGATAATTATCCAATACATTATGAGTGAAGTTAATTTAAGTATTTATTTATACATATCTCATTTTATTTGTTTTTTATTTTTTTAATATTTTAAAAAATATGTGTCATCGTCTTAATATCGTTTGTGAAGTCAAAATTTTTTTTCTGTATCAAATATTAATCATTTAATTTATCCAAATACAATAAATCATTAACTTCATATCTAATATATTATTAGTGAAATTTTTAAATTTCACAAATAGAACTAACAATCAGGGTACCAAAATTTTTTTAAGTAATATTAAAAAATAATTGTTGTTGCACAAAACAACAATAAAGGTATGCTGACGTGTTGTTCGTACTCTGTCTCCACGTATCTCCAATAAGCTTATGTAAAACAAGAAAAGTCAGAGGGACGCAGGGGTGGTTCCCTGCGTAGGCACTCTGATGCTTAAGTCAGCCACAAGTTCTTCAGTATTGGGAAGTGTAAAAGCCAGTAGTCAAAAATTAGAGAATAGAATTATACCTGGGACCTATTTATAGACGAATATTCTAGTTTAATTACCAGAGGGTGATCATGTCCTTTTACTAGGAGTTTGTTTCCAAGTAGAACACAGATTTCGTAAATCCCGGAAGTAGCAACAACCTATCGTCGGCAAGAGACTCAGAAGTGTGGCATGTGTTGGCAGTAGGAGTCTGTCACTCGAGGAAGCCGAGAGAAGCGCCACGTGTCAATCGATGAGCGACAGGCGATTGGCGCGGGAGTCTATCGCCTGTGACAGATGTCCTGTCGCAGGTTGTGCCCTCTGTCGCTAAAGGCCACGAGGCCCAATGGTTACTTGTCACGTGGTGAATCCTGACAATTTTGGGCCTAGCCCAATGTAGATGGACTTTGTCATATCAATTGCTCCCCACTCTCTTATTGGATTTCTCCAACCAAGAGAGTATAAATATGTGTTTTTTTGGCCCTAGCCCAATGTGAATAGTTTTCTGATTTTTGTGATTTTCTCTGATATTTTTTGTAGGTGAAAGAGCTCTACTCTGTGGGAGACGTGATCAGGCGCGACGTTTAGCATTCCTTATCGCGGCTATATAAGCAGCTGGGGTTCGACGAGAGATCACACGAAAACCTCTGAGCAGCAGTCTGTTGCTCGTATTTTCAGCTCTTTCGCCAAAAGAGTCTTTCGTTTTCTCACTAGGAGTCTCTCGCTTACCGCAGTGACAGTAAGTATACACCTGTCGCCTTACTTATTACCTCTCGCAACTAGTTTTAGGTCTCTCGCAGATGTCTTAGTCTTCCGCGTAGAGTTTAGGTCTCCCGCAAACTTGAGTCTCTTGCCTCACGCTTGTAGGTTCCTCGCCAAATAGGTCTGTCGCCCAACAGGTCTGTCGCCCCAACAGGTCTGTCGCATTTTTGGTTTTTCATTGCTTCTTTTACCATGTTTTCGCAACATCCGGGTAAATCACTTACAAAGGGGCGGTGTTGAATGCGCATTGACGAATGCAAACTTAGAGGATTTCAACACTCGTTTTCCCCTTCCTTCCGGTTAAAGTTATAGATTTCCAGTCAGTGGGGAAGTTACGCCTGACCTAGTTAAAAGTGGCGTAGCAGTGCATAAAGCGTCCTTACTCTTCGGTTTTCATTTTTCGCTGCCAGAGTTTGGTCTAGAGTTTCTTAGGTACAAAGATATAGTTCCTTGTCAACTTCATCCGCATGCTTGGGCTCAAATAGTAGAATTTTCGGTGGTGTGTCATAGTTTAGGTATCGTTCCTACTGTCCCCATTTTGAGTGCCTTTTTTAGGGTCCGTGGTCTGAAAGGACTAATAACGTTTTCTCTCTGGAGGTCAAAGGTTGACGAGTTTCCCAATAACAAAATTTTTTCGAACCTTCCTAATAAACTGCGCAGTTTTGAGAGCAAATGGGTCGTTGTTGAGATTCCAAGTGATTTGCAAATTCGCACTACGTGGAATCGTGATACCAGCGATCACTCGAAGCGCTCTGAAAGATTTAGGGTAGAATCCTTAAGGGACCATTTTAGTGAGCCTATACGGCAAATTTGTTCTACTGGGGAACATAATTTATTTTCCCTTTTAACCCCAGAGAATATTACAGCAGCCGGTTGGGGAGTAAGCTGACTTGTTTTTGGGACTTCTGATACCCCATCTAACCTCCCTACTAGCTTGTGTGTGTCTGATGCTGGCCCTAGCCAACCGCTCAGGGTTCCTATAGCCGAGACCTCTAACCCTCTAAGTTACCTTGTAGACGAATCTTCTCCAGATTCGAGAGACGAGACACTTGAGTTTGCGGGTGCCAGTGGTCCATTCAAGGGGGATCTTGAATGGACTCAGGGCAATGCCTTTGGGAGCCCTTTCGTTGACTTCCCAGCAGATCCGAATTTGGATAACTTAGAGGATCTTGGTGATATTATATGTTCTATTTTTCTTTACTTTATATATCGATGTGCATGGCATTTTGGATTTAGATTTGCTGATTACTTCTCCTTGTATTATGCAGATATGAACTTTCATAATGCTATACGCAGAAGGCAAGCCAATGCTTCTGCCAGAGAGGCTCCTTCTTCTCAACACAGCCGATTGGAGCCTCCGCTTCTGGACATCCTCATGCTTCTACTCCTCCTCCTTCGGCTACCGGCGGGCCTAGTCGTCCTGCGCAAGAGGTTGGGAGAAACAAGCGGAAGAGGCCCCTTATCCGTGATCGTGGCTCAAACGATCAAGAGAGCTCTGGGTCGCAGAGAAGTGTGTCAGCCCACCGAGAAGGTGATTCCCGTGCTGCCGAGGATAGGTCAGCTCCTCGTCAGCCTAGGCGTAAATATAGGAAGAAGCTGATCATTGAAGCCTCGATGCCTACGAGACCGATATTGCCTAAGGTAGCCAATCCTACCTTGAAGCGCTATTTAGTTGATAGTGGGATTGTCGTAGATGGAGAGGACTTCCAGACCTATCTCGGAGTGAACGACAATGACAACATTGAGGAGACCGGGATAGCGTCTCGTCTGGCCTGGAGCACCATTCTTCCCCGTGATGAGGCGGGGCTTTTCACAAACTTAGCAGAGGCTAAGAATAATTCTGACTATCTTGCGATGAAGGTAGGAGCGTCACATTTATTTGATAATTATATTCCCCTTTTTTAACCTCTTTCATCGGGTTTTTGAGTTATTTTTGTTCTTTGTTTTGTCAGTCGGCTCAACAAACGGCGGCTGTCAATGAACGGCGTAGGGCTCTTAGAGAGCAAGCTGATAAAGAAATTTGTGAGCTCCAAGAGGCAAAAATAGCACTTCAGAATGAGGTTGTTCAGCTTCGTCCATATGCTGACAGGGTCGAGGAATTGACCAAGAGGAACGCGGATCTTGAGCAGAGGTTGATAGAAGAACAAACAAAAGCAGCCTCCCTTCAGGGATATGAAGAGGCATATAATAAGGAAGTCAATGATCGGGAGGCCATGAGGAGGTAGCGGGATGAGGCCATCGACGAGCTGCAGAGTGTGTTGGATCAGCAAAAGGAGGTCCGAGTTGAGGCCGTCCGTGAATACCACCTATCTCAACACTGCTATGAGAAGAAAGAAGAGCTTGCGGCGGGATTCATCAAGTATGGCTTCTACTTAGTCCGTTCTTGGTTGGAGAAGTATCGACCTGATGAGTCTTTCCCTGAGTTACTTTTCACCGAGGAGGCCTAGTTCTATGAAGCTCCCTCATGGGCCAAATATGAACCTGACTCGCTAACTCCGGAAGACTATATAGAGGTAACAGCCATAGATAACTTGGACAACCTTGAAGGTCCGTGGCCTTCTCGGCAGCCATGCAGTCAGCCTAAGCCTACTAGGGCACGTGACCCATCCGGGCCTGCAGCGACGCGTGATGAGCCTGATCCTATCGAGGCAGGCAATCAACCTGAGTCTATCTAGGCATTGCTAGGGTTAGACGGCGATGAGTTCCAAATTTCTGATTCTGCAGCCGTTGATCCCGTGCTAGACTATGCGGCTGTGGTTGGGCCTTCAGGTGATGCTCCCTCTTCTGGGATGGCTTCTTCGGCTCCCCAGGACCCTGATTCTTCGACTCCTCAAGTTCTTGATCCTCAGGCTCCTCAAATTCCTGATCCTCCGGTTATTAAAGGCTTTGGTGCTGATGCAGCATCTTCTCAGCCAGCTAACTTGGTCCTCACCATAGATTAGGGTATTTTGTATTTCATTTTGTTTGTTAACTCAATGTAAAGATTCATTCTTAATGAAATGTACAATTGCTTTTTGTAGCTTTTTCTTCTTTTCTTTGAATGAATATTTCATATTCATAACTGTTACATCACAAAACTCTAAAGAACAACATTAAAGCGTTAGAAATATCGAATAATTCTATTTTTGCGGCATAAAGCGTACCTTTACACCATATTGCTCCCCAAGTTCTGCTTTGAGACAGTGTTATTGTTTCTGTTCAAAGATGAGCTTTTTCTCGAGCATTTGTGTCTATCTCACACTTTTTTCACTTAAGGACTTGTTAGATTTGATAAGCCAATCACAAAATATATATATACATATATATTTTGAATCAATTGCAGCACATATATATTGTAACGTACCTCGTAACATGCTTTACATTCTGCATCTCTAAGGACTTTATACTTGCCCGTCTCGCACATTTTTCGCTTAGGGACTTTTGATTTGCCCGTCTCGATCATTTTTCGCTTAGGGACTTTTGATTTGCCCGTCTTGTATCTTCTTGCTTAAGGTTTTATTTTTGTCCGTCTCGCGCATTTTTCGCTTAGGGACTTATTTTTACCCGTCTTGTATCTTCTTGCTTAGGGTCTTATTTTTTCCCATCTCGCGCATTTTTCGCTTAGGGACTTATTTGTGCCCGTCTTGTATCTTCTTGCTTAGGGTCTTATTTTTGCCCGTCTCACGCATTTTTCGCTCAGGGACTTATTTGTGCCCGTCTTGTATCTTCTTACTTAGGGTCTTATTTTTGCCCATCTCGCGCATTTTTCGCTTATGGACTTATTTTTGCCCGTCTTGTATCTTCTTGCTTAGGGTCTTATTTTTGCCCGTCTCGCGCATTTTTCATTTCAATTCCTGTTAACACATAATCTGTCTAACAAATTGCATTAGAGAATATAGAAAGCGAATAGCTGATCTTTATTTAGGAATCAGATAATCACAAAACAATAATATCTGTAAAGTAACAGAATAATAGATGGAAAAAGAATCATAAAAGTGTACAATATTTTACTGCTAGTACAGCTTGAGATGGTTGGAATTCCAAGTCTTCGAGATCTTCTTTCCTTGCAAAGTTTCTAAGGTGCATGTACTATGTCCGATCATCTTCCTGATTCTGTAAGGTCCTTCCCAATTAGCCCGGAGTTTTCCATCCTCCCTATGGGTGTTTGTAATTGCCGACTTCTCAGTACCAGGTCTCCTTCTTGCAATTCTCTGCTCTTAACTCGTGCATTGTAATTAGTGGCTATCCTCTGCTGGTAGGCAGCCAATCTCATCTTTGCCATGTCTCTCAGCTTATCAATCAGGTCTAGATTCTCCATTAGTCTATGAAAGTTAAGTTCTTCGATGTAAGAGACCAACCTAGGTGACTCAGCTCCAATTTCAACCGGGATGAGGGCTTCAGTCCCATACACCAAATTGAACAGTGTTTCCCTTATCAACACCTTACTTGTCATTCTGTAGGCCCAAAGGACACTTGGGAGCTCATCTACCCATGCTTCCTTTGCCTTGTCCAGTCTGATCTTCAAACCATGTAGTATACTTCAGTTGCTCACCTCGACTTGCCCATTAGCTTGAGGGTAAGATACAGAGGAGATTCTTAACTGAATGCTTAGGCCTTTACAGAATGTTTGGAATGCGTCATAATCGAACTGTTTCCCATGATTGGCATTAGGCATACGAGGGATCCCAAAACGGCAAATGACATCCCTTCAAACCATTGCTTCCACCTTTCTTTCAAAAATTGTAGCCAAAGGCTCTGCCTCTATCCACTTTGTGAAGTAGTCTGTGGCTACGAGAAAATATTTCCTCTGTCCTGTGCCCAAGGGAAAGGGTCCCAAGATGTCTAGCCCCCACTGTGCGAATGGTGTTGGTTGAAGAGTGCTCTGGAGGGTCGAGACTGGCGCAGTGACTATAGGGGTGAACTTTTGGCATTTTTCGTAGTTTCGCACCTTTTCAGTGGCATCCTTTTTTAGTGTAGGCCAATAAAATCCCGCACGTAATATTTTCGTGGCCAAGGCTCGAGCCCCTAAGTGTTCACCGCATATCCCCTCATGGACTTCAGCTAGGGTGTACTCAGCCTGTTGAGGCCCTAGACACTTTAGCAAGGGCATAGTGAATCCATGTTTGTAGAGTTCTCCATTCACCACAGTAAATCTAGCACTTTGCAACTTTAGCCTTCGGGTCTCATCTTTGTCAGTTGGGAGTGTGCCCCCCAATATGTAGTCTTTGATCGGGCTTCTCCAATCACCTCCGATCTCGACATCGTAGACATCTTCTTCTTCGATACTTGGCTTAGTGAGGGATTCCACTTTGACCATACCGCCTTTGATTACTCTCGAAGAAGCCAACTTTGAGAGGGCATTCGCATGACTGTTCTCAAACCGGTTTATCTGGGTCAATTGAAAGTTCTTAAATGATTGTGCCAATAATTGCACTTTCTACAGATAGGGGACTAAAGCTAGTTCTTGTGCTTCATATTCTCCCGAGAACTGATTGACCAGCAATTGTGAATCGATATGTGCCATTAAGTTGCTAACTTCTAGTTTCTCCGCAAGTTTCATCCCGGCTATTAAGGCCTCGTACTCAGCTATATTGTTCGAGCTTGGGAAATCGAAACGCAGGGAATACTCATAGGTTTCCCCTTCAGGTGAAGTTAGCACAATTCCAGCTCCACTACCATCTATGTTACGAGCCCCATCCACAAATAATTTCCACCAGACTAACTCTGTTTCTTCTAGAACCTCCCGGCCTGTACATTCGACAATGAAATCTACCAGCGTCTGCCCTTTTATTGCTTTGCGAGGCTGGAAGTGGACATCATATTCACTTAACTCGATAGCCCATTTGGTTAGACGTCCGGAGTGCTCTGGTTTCTGCAGTATTTGCCTTAAAGGCTAGTCTGTTAAGACAGTCACTGAGTGAGCCTGGAGGTAAGGTCGTAACTTCCGAGTTGCTATCACTAAGGATAGAACTATTCTTTTAACTAGGGGGTACCTCGTTTCGGCATCTAGCAGGACCTTGCTTAGATAATAGATCGGACAATCCCTGTCTCCCTCTTTCCTTAGTAGGACTGCACTTACAGCTTTCTCTCCTACACCGAGATACATGAGGAGGTGGTCTCCGGGCTGTGGTCGAGATAATAGAGGCAACTCTTTCAGGTAGCCCTTTAACTTCTCAAAAGCGTCATTGCACTCTTCTGTCCATTTGAAGTTTTTTCCCGCCTTTATCGCCTTAAAGAATGGTAGACTCCTCTCAGCTGATTTGGACAGGAAGCGATTCAAAGCTGCTATTCTTCCTGTTAGCCTTTGAATCTCTCTAACAGTATTGGGTGGCCTCATGTCTAGAATAGCTTGAACTTTTTCGGGATTAGCTTCTATGCCCCGATTGGTGATCATGAATCCCAAAATCTTTCCAGACCTCACCCCGAATGAGCATTTATTATGGTTTAACTTCATCTCATACTACCGCAACACATTAAATACCTTCGTCATCTTCTCAGCATGCGACTCTTCCCTTCGACTCTTTATGATCATGTCATCGACATAAGCTTCCATGGTGTTGCCCAACAAGTCTTTGAACACCTTATTCATCATACGCTGGTATGTTGCCCCTGCATTTTTCAAACCAAATGGCATTACTCGATAGCAATATGTTCCACTATCGGTAATGAACGAGGTCTTCTCCTCGTCCTCTGGGTGCATCATGATCTGGTGGTATCCTGAAAAGGCATCTAAAAAATTAAGCAATTCGTACCCACACGTTTCATCTACTAACTTGTCAATTAGAGGTAGTGGATATGAATCCTTAGGGCAAGCTTTGTTCAAATCCGTGAAGTCCACACACATTCTCCATTTTCCGTTGGCTTTCTTTACCATTACAATGTTAGCCAACCATTCTGGATAGTTAACTTCTCTAATAAACCCTGCCTACAACAACTTCGAGATTTCTTCGTCTATGGCTTGTTACCTCTCCGGAGCAAAATTTCTCTTCTTCTGCTTTATCAATCTTGCCCCCGGGACTATGTTCAACCGATGACAAGCGACTTCAGGGTCAATCCCAGGCATATCGGCTGGGGTCCATGCAAACACAACAGTGTTTTCCTTCAAACATCAGATTATTTCTTCTTTTGCTCCTTCAGGCAACTGGCTTCCCACATATACCACCTTCTTTTCATCTTCTCCATCTAATTGAATTGCCTCCATCTCCTCATCAGGTTTTGGCTTAGGCGGTTCTTCGATCGTAAGGGTTTCCTTCCTTTGAATCCCCTTACACGTGGTGGACGCGATATTACATGTCCTAGCCTTCCTTTGGTCTCCTCTCACTTGTCTGACACCATGGCGAGTTTGGAATTTCATTAACAGATAACAGGGATGTACCACCGCTCTCATATCATTCAACAATGGCCGCCTGAAGATCATGTTATATGCCCCTGACATTGACTTCACCACCATAAATAACACTTGATGAATGACACACTTCGGGCTTTCCCCCAATGTCACAGGTAGCTGAACTGCACCCTTCACCTTTACCTTTTCTCCTGAGAAGCCATACAGTGGTGTGGGTACTAGCTTCAGCCTATCATTCGAGATGTTCATCTTATCAAAGCAACTCCAGTATATCAAATTCACCGAACCCCCATTATCGACCAGGATACTACTCACTGGATGCTTTGCTATCACTGCTGAAATCACCATTGGGTCATCATAAGGGATCATTACATCTCCTCTGTCAGCTGGCGTAAAAGTAATGGGCTCTTCATCTTGCTTTTCCTCCATTACTGAGTTAATTTGGTGAGCTTGCCGGGCGTAAGACTTCCGAGACGAAGAAGATGTATCAGCTAACGATTCACCTCTGGATATCATGGTTGGATGGTCTAGCGACAGGGATTCCTGCACTTTTCAGACCTCGTTCTTTGTAACATGGCTGCCACGGCTATACTAACTTGTAGGTCCTGCACTTCTAGAGTAGCGTCTCCGAAACAATCGACATAACTCTTCAATGACTCCTTAACTCCTTGTTTAAGAGTGAGTAAATAAGTCAGCTCTTTCCTTCTTTGACTATTCACCACAAACGCCTTAAGAAACTCGCTTCGCAGTTGGTTAAAAGAAGACAATAGACCCCTCAGTCAGGTTATTAAACCACTTCATTGCATGCCCGGTCAGAGTTAGAGAAAAGGCCCTGCACATTATCTCATCTTCCCATCCATGTAATAACATTAGTGCTTCATAATTCTGCATATAATCATAGGGGTCTGTCTTTCCTGTGTATGTGGTCATCTGTGCATTTTGAATTTTGGAGGCAGGGGTTTCTGCAATATGGCTGTGCAAAATGGTACCCTTCTCCTCTGGCTCTCCTCTACGGACACTAATTTCTTCTCTTCAAGTACCTGTTCTATCATCTTCTTCATGTCCACTGATGGAGTAAGTTGATTCCTGGCATGAGACGAATCAGGCAGGTCCTCAGCCACTATTTCCTTACCCCTTCCTTGAGGTGCACTTGTTCGTGCCATTTGTGTACACCAAGTGGGGTCAAACTCCGACTCGGCTCCCCAAGTGCTTTGGTCATCGCCACCATTCTGTCCAGCACCTCCGATACCTTGTTCTAAGTTGGTACCAGCAAAATTTGACAAATCACGATGGTGGGCGGAAGAACCTACCGCTCAGTCAACACCCTGTCTCCCAAACACCTGCCGCCCGACACCAAGTACCTATCGCCTAACATCAGACATCTATCGTACGACCCCTGCCGTAGGTTCCAGATTTATCGCCTCATCGGTCTCCCGCTGGGTACTTGCAGTAGGCCTCTAGCTCCCCTATCCTGTCGCCTCCTGTTGAATATTATCCTCCTCTACAAGGGGATCCTCCTGTCGCTGAGAGGGATCTACCGTTGTCGCATTCTCCTATCACCTAAACGCATGCGACGGGACCCCTTGACTTGTTTCTCCCACCAAATTCTGCACGGCAGGCGGCAAACTCAATGTCGGGAGGACTCCCTTGAACAGGTCTACAATGGCTCTCAGCGCCTGAGTAGTTTCTTCACTCTACCGCCTCAGAGCGTCGAGTTCTGCAACAAACACAGTTACTCTCTCATCTTCTCTGTTCACCTGATTCCTATGGCGATTTAGTTGTTCGGGGGAACTCACGGAGTTCTCATCACTTCCAGTTCTAACGTTTGTCAATCTCGTTCTCACCATCTTAAAAGTTTTGATTGGCTTTTTATACATTTCCCACAGACGGCGCCAATTGTTGTTGCACAAAACAACAATAAAGGTATGCTGACGTGCTGTTCGTACTCTGTCTCCACGTATCTCCAATAAGCTTCTGTAAAATAAGAAAAGTCAAAAGGGACGCAGGGGTGGTTCCTTGCGTAGGCACTCCGATGCTTAAGTCAGCCACAAGTTTTTCAGTATTGGGAAGCGTAAAAGCCAATAGTCAAAAATTAGAGAATAGAATTATACCTGGGGCCTATTTATAAGTGAATATTCTAGGTTAATTACCTGAATGTGATCATGTCCTTTTACTAGGAGTTTGTTTCCAAGTAGAACATAGATTTCGTAAATCCCGAAAGTAGCAACAGCTTGTCGCCGGTGAGAGACTCAGAAGTGTGGCATGTGTTGGCGGTAGGAGTCTGTCACTCGAGGAAGCTGAGAGAAGCGCCACGTGTCAATCAATGGGCGACAGGCGATTGGCGCTGGGGTTTATCGCCTGTGACAGATGTCCTGTCACAGGCTGTGCCCTCTATCGCTGAAGGCCACGTGGTCCCATGGTTACTTGCCACGTGGTGATTCCTGACAATTTTGGGCCTAGCCCAATGTAGATGGACTTTGTCATATCAATAAATAATTAACTAAAAAGAATAAAAATATAACAATCGCTTAATTTTACTTGTAAAGCTAAAGCTTTTTATTGTCAATGCATAGATTACAAGCTTTTTATTTTATTTTTACTTCTTTCAGTTATAAATACAACGGGGAGAAAATTTTCATCATCATCTGAAAGTTTATCTTCTAGATTTCTCTGTACCATCAAAATTCAAAAGGAGAAATTTCTTTACCTTTTTAGCATAAATAAATCATTGAATAAGGCAATTGGGCTTGACTAGGCTTAGTAAGATAATAAAAATTTGGCTTAATAGTCAAAAAAGCTCTCAACTTTTAAGGTAAAATAAAATTAAGCCCCTAACGTTTTATTGCATTGAATTCAGTCCAAATTGTTCTATTTTTATGTAAATTAAACTAAAACATTTCAAATTCATTGAATTCAGTATAATTCCGTTAACTCAAGATAACATATGTTATTTTTGTACAGCTGGACGCTGATGTGGCGCTTATGTGTATTAATATGATGAATGCCACATCAGCAACTTTAAGTGCCACATCAGCGTCCAGCTATACAAAAATAACAGATCTTATCTTGAGTTAACGGAATTATACTGAATTTAATGAATTTGAAATGTTTTCATTTAATTTACATGAAAATAAAACAACTTGGACTGAATTCATGCAATAAAATGTTAGGGGCTTAATTCCATTTTACCCTAAAAGTTTAGGGCTTTTTTGGCTATTAAGCCTAAAAATTTTATAGTAGGCCTTAGCTTAATTCGATCTGATTTTTCGGGTTTAAGTTTTTATGCAAATTTGTTTTTACATATAAATATACAATGAACAAGTCCTAATTCATCCAATCCAGCTCAAATATTATTATTATTATTATTATTTGTTTATTTTTATTTTTTATTATTATTTGTGTTTTTACTATCATTATTATTATTATTATTATTATTATTATTATTATTATTATTATTATTATTATTATTATCATTATTATTATTATTATTATTATTATTATTATTTGCTTTATTTTATCTTTTATCATTTTTTTCTTTTAATAAAAATTAAAAAAAAAGAATAAAGAATAAAAAATTAAAAAAATGAATGAATGAAAATGCAATGCTTTAATGTTGTGCACGGCACCATTTGCAGGAGTGGCTGACAACCAAAATCACGCTGCCAACCCATGTTTGTTGACTCAAGCTCTTCCATGGCAGCTGAAAATTAGCTGCCAGACGATTGTTTCAACTGGATATCCGGGATCTGCTCAGTGTTAATATAAACTAGAATTAATTTTTTCTTCTAAAAAGGGCAGAGATCAGACTATGCAAAGGGGGGAGTGAGCCTTTTTCATTTTGTTCCAGACTCCCCTCAATGTCGAGCAACACCCGAAACAACCCAACAACATTACCAAACAGCAACCAGAAACCACCAACATCATCCTCACCACCCGAAACCATCCCCATTCAACCATAGCAACCACCGAGCTCCTTTGCTACCCCCTGCCATCGCCCACATTTCAAACCCTCACCCTTCGGCTCACACAGCCCATAACCCTCGCCAGTCGAACCTCAACTTCGAACCCCTACCACAACCCCGTTCGACCATCACCATCCCTCCCGTTCGACCCCCAACACCACAACCGACACACAACCCTCGGCTTCACCGAAACCCTAAGCCACTACCGTCCCAAAACTGAAGCCCCAAACCTGCAAAACAAACACAAAACACAAACCCAGAACATCCAAACATCATCAACCATCGAACAACAAAAAAAAAACAAAAACAAAAAAAAAATAAAAAGGGAGGAAATCTTTTCGGTGAAGCTCAGATCTGGGGGCTAGGGTGATTTTTTTGGTGAATCGGAGGCCGGAAACGAAAACAAGAGGTGGAAAGAAATCGAAAAAGGGCAATCTTTTCGGAGTTTGGCCACCGGCGACGGTGGCCAGCGGCGGCCGGAAGCGACCCCAGCGGCGACCGGGAATCGCCCCGGTAGAGAGCCTCAAAGGCTCTGGAATTTTTTTTGGGGAAAGAAGGAAAAAGTGAAAAAAAAAGGAGGCTTTTTATAGAAGGGGGCTGACCCGCGCGTGGACCCGAGATCCGACCCGGGACCCGCGCGCCCGCCCGGCCAGTGAAGGAGAAAGACCCGCGTGCACGCCCGACCCGACTCCAGATCCAACTCCGCAACCCGCTCCGTTGACAGATTGGGCCCTGTCGTTTGGGCTGGATTTTGGCCTTTTTTGGACCCAAGCCCAAGTCTATTTGGTATCTTTTTCTTCCTCCTTTACTTATTTAGTATTTACTTATTTATTTTGTTAGATAAGTTATTTTGGGTGTTTTAATATACTCTCATAATATAAATAAATATTTATATATAAATAAAATAAATAAAACTCATAAATCAATATAGGAAATATATATAGTTTTAAGATGTATATAAATATATAAAATATATAAATAACTATATAAGATACATATATAACCATATAATTTTTGAAATAAAAAATTCTTATTGTACAATTGAGAAATGTATTTTAGGAGGCTAGAAAAAAAAACAAGAAAATAGAAAAAGAAAATTAATAATAAAATTTAAATTTGAATAAACATATTCCGATGATGGGATGCTACGGAAGTCACAAGTAGTGATTCCTAGCTGATCCCTAGGTGAGAGGAGTCGTACTAAATGTTGCCAAAAGTATTGAAATATTTAGTATGATTTTTTAATAATTTAATTCTTTTGTTAAAAAATAAAAATAAGTTTTTAAAAGAAAATTAAATAAATAAATAATAAAATTTAAATTCAATTAAATGAATGTCCGATGATGGGATGCTACGGAAGTCACAAGTAGTGATTCCTAGCTGATCCCTAGGTGAGAGGAGTCGTACTAAATGTTGCCAAAAGTATTGGAATATTTAGTATGATTTTTCAATAATTTAATTCTTTTGTTAAAAAATAAAAATAAGTTTTTAAAAGAAAATTAAATAAATAAATAATAAAATTTAAATTCAATTAAATGAATGTCCGATGCTGGGATGTCATGAAACTCACAAGGAGTGATTTCTTGACTGATCCCTAGGTGAGAAGAGTTGTACTAAATGTTACCAGAGTATTGGGATATTTAGTATGATTTTTCAATAATTTAAATTTTCTTTAAAAATAAAAATAAATAAGTTTTTAAAAGAAAATAGAAAAAAGGAAATTAATAATAAAGCCCGATGATGGGATGCTACGGAAGTCACAGGTAGTGATTCCTAGCTGATCCCTAGGTGAGAAGAGTCATACTAATTGTTGCCAAAAGTATTGGAATATTTAGTATGATTTTTCAATAATTTAATTTTTTTGTTAAAAATAAAAACAAGTTTTTAAATGGAAAATTAATAATAAATTTTAAGTTTAATGAAATTCTTCCGAGGATGAGATGTCATGAGACTCACAAGTAGTGATTTCTTGACTGATCCCTAGGTGAGAGGAATTAGCTAAATGTTACCAGAGTATTGGGATATTTAGCCAAATTTCTCAATATCAAGAGTTTCATTAATAAAATAAATTTCTTTTAAGTTCCACGTGCATCATGTACTACCTGTTTGCATCATATGCATTCATAATAATTTTTGAAACGAGTGTGAATCTTCTGATGATGAGATTCTATAGAACTCAAAAGTAGTGATTCTTAAGAAATCTCTAGGTGAGGAAATTATCCGAAATGCTACTAGAGTATTGGGGTACTTCGAAATAATTTTCAATATAAAAGATTTTCACTTATTTCAAATAAAAAATAATATTTAAATGTTTCAAAATTAAAAGAATAAAATTGATTGCAATAAAATAGGAATTATTTTTAAATATTAATTCAAGACCATTTTATTAAAACTAAAAGATAACACATGATTATTATGGTACCGTTTTTTAACGGGCGTCGTGGGGGTGCTAATCCTTCCCCACGCGTAACCGTACCCCCGAACCCAACTTTGTTTTCGCAGACCAAAAATTATCTTTTTAATAAAACTTAATTAATTTTGAGATTTTATTAATAAGATAAATATTTTAGGTGGCCAATCACACCTAGTCAAAAAAGATTGGTGGCGACTCCCTTTGTTTTTTTTAATGTTTTCAAAATCGTCGAGCGCGAAGCCGTTACGACAATAGTTAATAAGTATAATACAATATGTTAAAATAAAAGATACCCTAAAATAAATTCTTACAAAAAGATTACAAGAATGGTTGTGATGACAGAATGGTTGGGTTAATGGTTTTAGAATCTGTAGGAATGTTGGCTGAGGTGTGTGTAGGGGTGAAGGGTAGTTTACGGGAGACTGAACTATGCATTAGTGTTGAGTTGACAGCTTGGTGAATAGGGTATGATAATTTGGGCTGAGATTTTGGAGCATGCAGGGAAAGTTTAGTATGGGATCTCTTTGATAATGGTGATGCACATAACCAACTTCCATAAGGGGCTTGTGTGGTACTACTACTGTCTGTCTGAAGGGAACAATCTTTATCAACATGTCCCATGATACCACAAGCAAAACAGAATTTGGGCAATCTTTCATACTTAAACTTGGCAAAATGTTTTTCTTTTGTTAAGCTGTCAGTAACAAAGAGTCCCCTTAACAATGGCTTTTTAATGTCCAGTTCAACTCTCATACGCATAAAGCGTCCCCAACTACCAAAATCATCCCCTAAATCCAGATCAAGTAACAACCCCAGGCGAGCAGCAATAATTTCCCCTACTTCTTTGCACATCATGGAAAGAGGAATGTCATAAACACGCACCTACATAGCTAAATGCTAGAATATATAGTCTTTAGGCATTTTTGAACCATCATACTTCTGCAATAGTAAAGGACAACGTTCAAAAGTCCAGGGGCTACCCTCCAAAACCCTGATTGGTCCCCTCTGGCAAAGAATTGGAAAAGGAAGACATTCTCATCAAGAACCCTGCCAATGACCCCCTTGGATGGTCTCCAAATCTTTTCAAAAATAGCAAACACAGCCTCATAATTAAAAGGACGCTGAGTAAGAAGAGATCCAACCAAACAAAGTTCTCCCTGCATATTAGAATCAGTGAGAATGGCATTGGGTATAGCAAGCGTAATACCCTCTTCCTCCGTAAGGTTCATGTTGTTCAATTCTTCAAACATAATGGATTCCATGTGATCAGTTGTTAAATTAACAAAAAGAATTAGCAAGGACAAAGAATGATAGATGAAGCAATGAGGGGAAGAAAATGGATAGGAAAGATGAGATTGTGAGAGTAGAAAATAGGTAGGACACGAGAAAGAACAGACAGATTACAGGCTAAAACAATCGCACAAGTCGAAAGTTACTAGAGGAGCACGGTGGTAACTGAATTTTCAAACCATGTTAAACTGATAGAAACTGAAAAAATACTTTTCAAACCTAGTAACTGACTCAAAGCATTTTTCTCTATTTAGTGACCAATTGGTTAAACAAATTTAAAAATCAATTATCTTTCTTCAATTTCTTTACTCGTGTTGGTTAAAATATAAAAAAAAATTATCCAAACTATAATACAATGTACTGTTTTCATTATTTTATATCACATCCCAGTCACTACACATTCACCTATAACTTTTTTCTTTTTCATATAACTTGATTAGACTCGTTCGTCAATGTCATTCCTTCTTCTTCTTCCTAAACTTGATATTTAATAGTTCATCATTAAGATTTTAACTTCTATTAAAGTATAATAATGATATATATACATATCATTCCAAAGCACAGGATCTTACACATCTTACAAAACCTAAATCCCCAAAATCTTATAGACATTAATGTACTGTAGTACTGTCTGATTTACATGATTACATAAGTATACCTTTAACTATTATAGGGACGCGTATCTCGAAGGTACACTTTGATATCTCAAAAGCAAGCTCCTCTATTTGGAGCGGAATTCACTTCAGATAATCTATATGAAAAATAGTTGTAAAGGGATGAGTTTACGCTCAGTAAGAAATATATGTAAAAGAGCGTACTATGCCTCTATATGCAGTTTTCCTGCTTGGCTCTATAATGTCATGTAAAATCATTATAAAGCATATAGCTTATACTTCTTTCAAAACATCATATGCAAGCATACATCTTATACTTTCTTCAAACATTTCAAGTATCATATATTTAAATACTTTCAAGTACAGAGAGACTATTTGCATTCAAAGGAATTATGCAGTGAATAACAGGTGGCGTACCCCAGTAGGGGCCAGGAATCCTCCCCTAGCCAATTATATATAACAGAGACAAATGGCCAAGTGTCGGTGGGCCACGATGAACACTAGTCAGGTGACATCTGTGGCACTGAGGGCTGGACTAGAGCTCCTCAGCCATGTACATATACTAAAGTGCATAATCATTAAGTACTTCATAGTCTCAAAACATTTATCATATAGCTTTTTGCAATGAAAATCATCCTTTTCTTGAAATAGACTTTAAAACCTCTTATTCAAAAGGGGCAGTCGGCTGCTATTACATATTTTCATTTATCGAAATTATTTTCTTTTATAAATTTTGATATTTTGAAATTCTGAAAACACATGGGGCAGTCGACTGGTCTCATATAGCAGTCGACTGGTTTTGAAACAAAATGCTTCTGAAAACAGGGCAGTCGCCTGGCTCCATAGGCAGTCGCCTGGTTTTGAAATAGAATGCTTTTCAGTAAATAGCAGTCGACTGGTTTGAAACAGAATACTTTCTGAAAAATAGCAGTAGATTGGCTTGTATAGCAGTCGACTGGTTTGCCTCGGTTTTAAAAAATCTACACTTTGGTTGTCTCTAGGCAGTCGGCTGCTACTTAAGGCAGTCGGCTGCTACTGGCATTTTGGTAACTAGGAGTAAAACCCGAAATTTACTTTTCCTATACTTAAAACAGTTGGTACTTCATCTTAAAGCACTTAAAAACATGCGGACATAGCCACCCTACGTCCGTTCCATAGATTCCTTACCTCGATTACACCAAAACACGTAATCGCCTAGTTGCACCAACGATTTCCTTCACTTCTTCAAAGCTGTACAAAAGTCATAACAATTCCAACCTTTAAGAAATCTTTACAAATATTCTATTCCAACTTTACACAACTCCAAACTATGGATAAAATAAGCTAAAACCATTTCAATCTCTTACCTTTGCTAGTCACCAAAATAACAGCAAATTAGATCTCCTCAATCTCTTGTATTCAGCTCTTCATATTACAGGTATAAGTAGAGCTAGTGATGAGGATCGTTTTTCATTAAGTGAGCTTAACGAATCGATAACAAGAAGTGGTGGTTTGTCAAGGTAGCTAAAATGAAAACTTAGGAAAATTGGAAGGGAACGAGAGGGATGGTTGAAAGTGGCTGCCGACTTTGGTGATGAAGGTGATGACTCATGGCTTCATTAATTGCATGTTAATCCCTTTCCCTTATCAGCCATAATTCCCTTGACTCTTTGACTAATTTACTTCCTATTTTTCATATGACACATGTCTATTAATTGCACAAAATCTGATATTAATTCTTTTCATACTCCAATTATTCTCATAACATCAAATTTACTTCTTTGACTATTTGACTATCAATCTCATTATTCCTTCCATGTCCCATATATCATTCATACTTCATAATTTCATATTTACTTAATCATTTCAGTTTGAAATACTTCACAAACATGAGGGAATTTACATGAGATTGGCGGATTTCACATTTTACTTTTCTCTCAGTATTTTTATTTATTAAGTAAATTAAATTTGAAGAATATAATATAAATGGTGATAAGGACTCATAGATTGGCGACGACTTGCAGAATAGTAATAAGCAATCTAAGAATAACCTTTTAAGTAAAAATATTTTTTCAATTTATTTATTCAATATATTATCTTAAATCATTTACAATTTATTTTATTATTGTTACATTTTACTCTTTTTTTGGTCAAAATTGTAATTTAATTTAATTTTTTTAGTTATTGTTTTTCATTTTTTGTTTTGAAAATATAGATATATAATTTTCATTTTTATGTACCATACATGTTTTCATAATTCAAAAAACAAAAAATAAAAACTATTTTCAAAAAATGAAAATAAAAACAAAAAAATATTTTGATAAATCAAATGGAGCTTAATTTCTCCACTATGCTATTACTTGAGAATTAAAGCCTAAAAGATTCGGTTTTCTTTTTTTTTTTTGGGTAATGGTAAATAATGGATGATTTGACTAAAGCATGCAGAAGAGAAGAGCCGTGAGTATTTTTAAATTGTATACATATTTCATGGCGTTCTCCGTCAAACAAAGCAAAAGCTGAAACTGCAGAACTATTGCATGTATGCTCGGTTGTTCTTTCCTCACCGCATGTGCAAGCTTTTGGAGTTTGAATACGCGTTTGGGGCGGCGGGTCTGGGTTATCGCCTGGGTGAAAAGTTTGCACTCACATTCAAATATGGTCAGTCAATTGTTCACATTCATGTACATTTTAGGTATTTAATTTAGGATAATTACCCAATACATTATGAGTGAAGTTAAATTTAGGTATTTATTTACACATGTATTATTTTATGGATAATTATTACATACACTGACAGTGGAGTTTTTTTACTCCACAAGCAACGTTAAGATCGTGACACATGTCCTATTTTATTTATTTTAATATTTTTATAGGACACATGTCATGATCCTAACGTTGCTTGTGGAATAAAAAAACTCCACTGTCAGTGTATGTAATAATTATCCTTATTTTATTTGTTTTTTCTTTTTTTTAATATTTCAAAAAATATGTGTTATCATCTTAATACAGTTTGTGAAATCAAAAAAATTTTACTGAATTAAATATTAATCATTTAATTTATCCAAATATAATAAATCATTGACTTCATATCTAAAATATTATTAGTGAAATTTTTAAATTTCACAAATAGAAGTAACAATCAGGGTACCAAAATTTTTGAAGTCATCATCATCATTAGAGCTTTTATCTCATAAGATTGGAATAGGCTAAAATTTTTTGAAGTAATATTAAAAAATAAATAAATAACTAAAAAAATAAAAATATAACAATCGCTTAATTTTAATTGTAAAGCTAAAGCTTTTTATTGTCAATGCATCGATTACAAGCTTTTTATTTTTTTTTTTACTTCTTTCAGTTATGATTACAATGGGGAAAAAATTTTCATCATCATCCGAAAGTTTATCTTCTAAATTTCTCTGTGCCATCAAAATTCAAACGGAGAAATTTCTTTACCTTTTTAGCATAAATAAATCATCGAATAAGGCAATTGAACTCGACTGGGCCAAGCTTAGTAAGATAACAAAAAATTTATAGTAGACCTAAGCTTAATTCGATCTAATTTTCCGGGCTTAAGTTTTTATGTAAATTTGTTTTTGCATATAAATATACAATGAACAAGTCTTAATTCATCCAATCCAGCTCAAATATTATTTTTTTAACCTATAATAAAATATTAAAATAAATAATAGTTAATAAGTATAATACAATATGTTAAAATAAAAGATAATTACCCTAAAATAAATTCTTACAAAAAGATTGCAAGAAACATGAAAATTTAAAATTAAGGTATAAAAAATAATAAAAATTTAAATTAAATTGCAAAAAAAAATTAAAAGTAATTTAAAAATGAACTGTATAAAAATATAAAAAAAATTATAATTATTAAGTCGAGCAAAGGTTGATCTTGAATAGTGAATTCAAATTCGACTTGATTTTTCGTTTGGTCTTTATTTTCAAGCCTAACTCGTTTAACAGACTTAATATTTTTATCCAAACTTGTCAAAAATTTATATTGACTTCCAAGCTTGGACTGATAACCCGAATCTTAAACAAAGTTTATTGAATTCATTCTTAAAAATTTAACAATTTTATTCATGTTTTAATAAATATATTTTAGTATAATAGTAAAAAATAATAATTATACATGAATTTTTCTATTTTATAATTTGTTCTTATTTTTATGAAATATGACCTTATCCACACCTTTTTAGAAGATTCGGAATTTTCATGAAATAATTTAAAGATTATAAAACTCAAATAAAAAATTTGAACTACAAATACACTTTACCGGCGAATTCGCGTTTGGCATTGAAGGAGCCGAAAGCAACGCACAATGTGTGCGACTGCAGAAGAGAAATCTCCATGTGTGGATACCAAACTCACAGATTTGAAGTTGGGTTCAAGGAAATGTTCAGGTCTGTTGTCTATATGATTTGATTTTAGGCCCATAGTGCGGGCCGTTTATAGTTTAGTTGATGTCTTTCAGTTTTGTACAGGCCCATATTTGTTGGCCACTTGGCCTGTTCATTCCTTCAGGCAAAGTCTGGCTTGCCTTCTCAGCTTTTTAAGATTTTAGAAGCTTAATACTTTCATAAATTTCTTTTCAAAAAAAAAAAATAGCAACATAACTTACTTGACATTATAAAACAAGGTTCTAATACCTTTATTTAGGATATTAATTATGTCTATAATAGTATGTAAAATTGTATAAATATAACACTGAAACTGGACAATCACTTAGTTGAGTGAAATTAGCCCAAACTCTAGTTTCAAAACTCTAGTGAAATTTTAATGTTACGCTATTCAACAATATTGATGGATATAATATAATTAGTAGTTATGCATTTATTCAACTACAAATAAATTTACGTTACTAACAAAGTTCAACTCTCATAGGTTGACGTTAAGTAAAGGTCTCCTCAATACGAAAGTATGTGATCATAGGAAGCTGTGAGTACTAGGGCAATATCATCTAGTTGTGGAATATGACAATTACCCAGTTAGGTAAAAAAACAATAATATTAATAGAAATGCTGTTGACACCTAATTTTGTCTCATTTTTGTTATTATTATTATTATTATATTTGTGTTTATTTTTATTTCTATTATTTGTTTTTTTTTTATTATTTATATTATTATTATTATTATTTTGTTATTATTATTACCTATTATTATTACTATTATTATTATTATTATTACTTTTATATTTTTTTTTATTTTTTTCTCTGTCTAATCTGTCCATCAGAACTGCCGGCCACCACCCTGCTAGCCCCTCTCCCCGAGGCTGTCCATCAGCCACCACCAGTCTCTGTCACCCATCCATCAGCCAGCTACCCTACCTCCTATCCCATCTACACCAAGCCCAGACTCCTCTAAAGGACCTCAACCATTCGACCCCCAAAACCCACTAAAAAAATCACGAGGACACCAAGACCCCAAAACTCCACTCACCACCATCATCACAGTCACCATTCACCACCATCATCATCATCATCACCACCGTGAACCCAACCGACACCTCCTCTGCCTCTGTCAAGGCCACCATCACCGAACCGACAACCCCACAAACCACAACCACCCGAAAAACCCCAGATCTGAGAACCCCAAATCTCAGATCTGAAACATAAACCCCAATCCGAACCTGCAAAAAAAAAAAGAGAGAAAACAAAAACAAAAAAAAACCACAAGCAAACCACAGCCACAACCAGATCTAAAACAAAAAAACCAAAAAAAAGGGAAAAAGCTTTCGAGGAGTTCAGATCTAGAGGCTAGGGTGATTTTTAGGAGAAACGGGGTTCGGAATCGGGTTCAGGAGGCAGTGAGGAGTCGGAAAAGAGGAAGCTTTTTTCATTTTGGCCACCGGCGACGGCGGCCAGCGGCGGTGGACGGCGGCCGGAAATCGCCCGGCCGGAATCGGGGGAAGGCAGAGAGGGGAGAGATTTTTTTTTTAGAAATCTGTAAAAGTGAAACAAAAAAATAATAAAGGGGGTATTTATAGAAGAACAGAACGGCGTCGTTTTGGCCCTGGGAGAAGATCCGCGCGCCGACCCGACCCGGAACCCGTGACCCGCGCACCCGACCGGCCAGCGACGCAGGATCCGCGCGTCGCCTGTGGATCCGACCCGACTCACCCGCGTCCGACCCGTGCCGCTTCAGAGGAAAAGCCCGGGCGACCCCCGACCCGCTCACCCGCTCCGACCCGCTCAGCTTCAGCCCAGCAGCAACTGGCCCATCCGTGGCCTGTTTGGGCCTTCAAATTTGGGCCCACTCCAAGTGCTTTTGGGCTCAATTTTCTTGGGCTGTTTTGAAAGGGTTTCCTTTGGGTCCAAGTCCAAAAATCATTTAGGTAATTTAGTAATTTTGATTTCTTTTAATTTAGTAATTTTTGATTTGGATTATTATTATTATTATTATTATTATTATTATTATACATGTTGTAAAATAAAAGTCTTTTTGAAAAAAAAATTTTATTTGTATTTTCCTTAATTATCATTATTGATTAGAAAATGTTTTTAAAAATAATGAAATTTAAATTTGAGTAAATGATAATTTGAGTGAATGATAAAATTTTAAATTTAATTAAATGAATTCCCGATGATGGGATGTCATGAAACTCACAAGTAGTGATTTCTTGACTGATCCCTAGGTGAGAAGAGTCGTACTAAATGTTACCAGAGTATTGGGATATTTAGTATGATTTTTCAATAATTTAAATTTTTATTAAAAATAATTTATTTTTTTATATAAAAAAAGAAAAATAAATAATAAAATTTAAATTTAATTAAATAAATGTCCGATGATGGGATGTCATGAAACTCACAAGTAGTGATTTCTTGACTGATCCCTAGGTGAGAAGAGTCGTACTAAATGTTACCAGAGTATTGGGATATTTAGTATGATTTTTCAATAATTTATTTTTTATTAAAAATAAAAATAAATAAGTTTTTTAAAAAAGGAAATTAATAAGGAAATTTAAATTTAATCAAACAAATGTCCGATGATGGGATGTCATGAAACTCACAAGTAGTGATTTCTTGACTGATCCCTAGGTGAGAGAAGTTCACTAAGTGTTACCAGAGTATTGGGATACTTAGTGTAATTTTTCAATAACAAGAATTTTTATTTAAAATAAATAAAGAAATATTTATATAAAAAATCAAAAAAATTCATTTGCATCATTTGCATTCATAATAATTTTTGAAGCGAGTGTGAATCTTCCGATGATGAGATTCTATAGAACTCACAAGTAGTGATTCTTAAGAAATCTCTAGGTGAGGAAAATTATTTCAAATGTTACCAGAGTATTGGGATATTTGATTTAATATTTTCAATACAAATAGGTTCACATTTACTTTTGAAAAATAAAATTTAACCTTTTTTTTAAAAAATAAAACAAAATGATTTTTACAAATAAAAAAAAATAACTTTGAATAAAAAGAATAAAACTGATTGCAATGAAATAAGAATTATTTTTAAATATTAACTCAAGACCATTTTATTAAAATTAAAGGATAACACATGATTATTATGGTACCGTTTTTTAACGGGCGTCGTGGGGGTGCTAATCCTTCCCCACGCGTAACCGTACCCCCGAACCCAATTTTTGTTTCGCAGACCAAAAGATTATCTTTTTAATGAAACTTAATTAATTTTGAGATTTTGTTGAAAAGATAAACATTTTCAGGTGACCAATCACACCTAATAAAAAAAGATTGGTGGCGACTCCATTTTTGTTTTTAAACGCCTTTTCCGAAAATCGTCGAGCGCGAAGCCGTTACTACAAATGCTATTGCTGTTTTTTTTAATATATATGAAATTGTTGGTCCTAATGGCCAACGGCAGTGGCATAGCTACGTATAATTGAGTGGGGGTCAATTCAAATTTTGAAACTATAAAATATATGTATGAAATTATATAAATAGTCAAAAAAATTAATAATTTTTTTTATATTGGCACCACTAAAATTTATTAAAATTTGTTAAGAGAGGGGTCAAAAATAAATTTCATCTCTACTTATGCATTCATTTTAGTTTAATAATTTTTCTCATTATGAGTATAAGTTTAACTCATGAGTTTGAAAAAAATAACATGTATTTCTGTTGATTTTCTTTTAATTATATTCTTAACTTTATTTTAATTTTTTAATTTTTATTTGTTTCTTAATTAAATTATTTTTCACTTTAATATCTAATAGGAAAGACATGCAAAGAATAAGTTCGCTGAATTAAGCGATTTGCTGTATATATTATATTCAAATCAAATCTTTGATTATATGAGTTTATTTAATTGTAATATTTAATTCTAGGAATTTACATTTAATTATTTATATATATATATATATATATTTAGTTACTATATTTAGTATAACTTTTACATGTATAAATAATGTAATATTCTTATCAATAAAATTAGTCTAGCTATTCAGAAAACTTTCTTCTTTCTAAATTCTTTCAATATCATCACAATTTTTGTCTATAGTTTTCTTCTTAATTACCTCTATAGTGCATATTATATATGAGTTTGATCTAATTTATAAATGCTTGCTTCTATTCAAAAAAAAATTGATTGGTTTGTTGTACTTTATGCAATAATTATTTTATACCTAATTAGTTATTTGATATAAATCTAAAATTCATATTCATGTCATGTAAAATATAAAAATTAATGTGTCAAAATTTGTGTCTACACGTCAAACAAAATAAAAAGATTTTTTTTCTTTTCCTAAATTCATGTATAATTTTTGTCAAATTTTAACCCACATTACATTCGTACATTTTTGTATCATTTTCATATTGTGTAATCATATCTTATCTAAGATTGAGATGTTTAATTTGATAGTGCAAATGTAATGTTATTATAAAAGAAGAAAAAGATTATTTATATAATCGATCTACTAGCATTATTTTTTAACATTTTAATTAGCAGTAGAAAAAAAAATTATGTAACATTGTTAAGTTAATCCTTAAGATAAATTTTAATTATGAATAAATTGTGAAAAATATTTATTTAAAAAATTACATTATACTATGAAATATTTTCTTTTATATTTAATTTTGTTTATACTATTTTAAATAACAAAATATTATATGAAAATATAATATGATAATATTGATTCCACTTACGTAATTTTCTGACTACATCATTGACCAACTGATTGAATAAATTTTCGTCAAACAAAATAAAAAGATTTTTTCTTTTCCTAAATTCATGTATAATTTTTGTCAAATTTTAACCCACATTACATTCGTACATTTTTGTATCATTTTCATATTGTGTAATCATCTCTTATCTAAGATTGAGATGTTTAATTTGATAGTACAAATGTAATGTTATTATAAAAGAAGAAAAATATTATTTATATAATCGATCTACTAGCATTATTTTTTAACATTTTAATTAGCAGTAGAAAAAAAAATTATGTAACATTGTTAAGTTAATCCTTAAGATAAATTTTAATTATGAATAAATTGTGAAAAATATTTATTTAAAAAATTACATTATACTATGAAATATTTTCTTTTATATTTAATTTTGTTTATATTATTTTAAATAACAAAATATTATATGAAAATATAATATTATAATATTGATTCCACTTACGTAATTTTCTGACTACATCATTGACCAACTGATTGAATAAATTTTCGTGGTTGACGCCTGAGTCGAAGTCTCTTCAATAACGACGTTAGCTGATCATGACAATTGCAATTTCCAGCTTAGAAAATTTATAGTGGGGCAGAATTTTCTGATTGACCTGTAGTTGTGGAATATTGGTATATGGAATTTGACGATAACATAGGTAGTAAAAAAAGAGCAAAAATCAATAATGCTTGTAGAATATATACTTTTCAAATTTTTATGAATATTAATCAAATTATTTATCCACTCAAATTTTATAAAAGCGAGATCTATATATTATTAATTAGTTGGTTTGGTTTTTTTTATTTTCTTATTATATTAAAAGTTATTTTGATTTTTTATATTATTAGAAATTATTTTATCACTATTATAATTTCATAAAAAATAACTGAAAATTAACTTGGTTGAATGGGATTGTAAGACGACATAGGAGTCAATACCAAATTGACAGTCGAAAACACTGTGACAAATCAAAACATTTCATTTTCAATCCCATTTACTTCTATCTAACTTGTGGAAAATAATAATGTTTGGTAGTATGACCATTTCCAAACCGTGTAAAAGAAACACAAATACCAACAAAATAAAGGAGACTGTTGTGTCCGTGTCCGTATACTTTTCCTAAAAGAAAGAAGGTGACTCCTTTGAGAATCTGTCAACGACAAGTTAGACCCAAAATTTATCATTTTTTATTCGAATAAGATTATTTTCAGACCATAAAAATACATGAAGATACTTATAATTACAAAAAAAAAAATTGGACCCTAATTCAAGTTACCTGCTCGAGTATAAAGATCGAGAGTCATTGTTACCAAATACATAATGGTATAGCGAAGTTGAATGATTTGGTCATATCGAGATGATGCAACCTAAATGGTTTTGGATATTAGTGACAGTTTTGTTCATAGAAGGGTGGTGTGAGACTAAGGGGTGCTTGGAGAATGAGAGGATTGCTCTCTTGCAGCTCAAATCTTTCCTCAATCGGCCTTACTCTTTGCACAACTGGGTGTACGCAAAGGGTTCAGATTGTTGTCAATGGGAAAGGGTTGAGTGCAGCATCGGCAGTAGACGAGTGATAGGACTCTTTCTTAATGCCATAAGACATTGGAGTCGGGGAAGTAATTGGTATCTCAATGCCTCTTTATTCCTTCCCTTCGAGGAATTGAAGAGTCTTTATTTGAATGACAATCAAATTGTTGGTTGTGTTGATAAGCAAGGTTAATTTGTTGCCTTTCATCTCTCATTATTGCATGTTCGCCAGAAACCGAAATGATCAATTTCATCTCTCTTTTGCAGGTTTTGCAAAGCTATCATCTGTTTTGAGCAATTTGGAGATCCTTGACTTAAGTCGCAATTACTTCAATGATAGCATTTTATCATCCTTGACTGAGCTTTCCTCTCTCAAATCTTTAAATCTAGCACACAATCAGTTCACTGGAGAATCAAACAACAAGAATGGTAATGGTAAAGTTAATAACTTTGATGTATGTCCATTTTACATGATGTTTTATATGCATATGTGATAGTGATAACATTGAATTGTTTTGACTGTTGGTAGCAGGTTTTAAATGGCTTTCAAGATTCACTAACTTGGAAACTCTTGATTTAACCGAGAACCATGTCAAGAACAATTTCCTGTTACATGTAGGCGGTCTTTCATCTTTAAAAACTTTAAAGTTGGCGTTCAATCAATTAAAAGGATCCATTGGTATTGAAGGTAGTAGGTTTGCTTTAATTCAAATGTTACTTTGAGAAAGATTTTGTTTTGATTTATATATACACACACAATCCGAAAAAAGTAGTGTTTAATCTGTTGGGCTTGAATATATATAGAATTGAATAATTTGACAAACTTGAAGAGCTTGGATTTGAGCGCGAACGAGATTGAAACCTTCCAATCCTTTCAAGGTATAAATTTCTTAAGTTTGTTAATCAAATTATAAAACTTCTACATTAATTGTAAATGCTCTTTATGTACTTATCTAACTCTTGTATAGATCACAAAAGACAACTGACGATCATCAACTTGGAGGAACTTGATTTGAGTGATAATCTTTTGGACAACAGCATTTGGGCATACCTTAGTGGGTTATCAAATCTAAAGTCTTTGAATATCGGGAACAACCAGTTGCAGGGATCTGTAGATTTTAAAGGTAGAAGTACTACATCCTAAAGGTTAATTTTTTTCAGTTCATTTTAATTTTATGTTGAGTAAATTAAACGTAGATTTGCTTCAAATCTTTTATAGCAATTGCCAAATTTTAGAACGGACTGACATAAATAGTATTTGATCAATTTGGATAGAAATGAATAAATGGACAAAGTTGAAGAAGCTGGATATAAGTCTGAATGCAATTAAAATGAGTCTGCGATCTTTTCAAGGTACGAAGTCGATATTTACTCTCTTTCAGTTATTTAATTTTTAAATAAAAATCAAAGTTCTTGGCACTTGATTATGGGTGAGTTCGGATTAGGCCTGCATCATATAATACTAATTTATGTAAAAAGACCAAACTTGGTCAGACCCACAAATTCAGGCATGATTTTTTGTCCAAACCCGTTTTATTTTATAATGCAAAGTCTGGATCCAGCCCAAATATTATTTTATTCATTTTTTATTTTAATTTTTTGTTTATTTATTTTTTATTCTTTTAATTCATTTGAAGTTTAATTTGATTCGTCAAAATTTATATGTCAATTTCTATATTAAACATATATATAATCATGTTTATTAATCAATAAATGTTTTATATACATATAATTATATTATACTTACTAAATAAATTTAAAAAAGTTTTAAAATTTAATTATGTTATGACCGAGTTGGGCTAGGCTCGAGCTTTAAAGGGTCAAGCCCCAAGTTCGGCCCAAGTTTGATATGGATTAAAATTTTCATCTAATATTTTTGTCCAAACTATCTTGCGAACCTTTGAATTTGGGCGGATAGTCTAGTCCTTAAGTAAGTCTATTTTTGAGTGACCAATTTTCCTTTCCAAAAAATATTTAATTAAAATTTGTTTGTAATCTTCCACAAAACTAGGTGCTTTGAACAACTTAGAGGAGCTAGACATCACTGGTATTGAGCTTCACGAATTTGTGACCTCTAAAGGTATGATTGAATAAAATTTTAGCCCTTCTCTTGGCTTGGCTGCTTAACCTTACACTTGGAAATATCACAGAAAATGGAAGTTTAAGAAAGCTGAAAGTTGTTAAAGCCGACGGGCTTATCATCGATGGAAGTGTTTCGTTGGTTCAAGTGGTAGGGGCTTTCCCATCAGCCAAGAACCTCTCTTTACGATTCAATTACTTGAACAAGACTATTTCTACTCAAGGCAAGTGATGGTTTATGAGTTTACATATGATGCATCAAAAATTGACAAATCATTCTTATTTAAAAAATGTTAAGCCCTTAAAAATAAATACAAATAATTTTTTTTAATTTACTTATAAGCGCTTATTAATAATGTGTCAACTTTTACTGTATTGACAGTGTATAGAGGTTATACACTGTTAGTGCATTATATATATAAATCAATGGTCTATTTGATTCTTTGATTTCAACATGCCGTTTACTGATCTTCTGTGTATAGAGGCTTTGCATGTGTCGAGCAATGTGGAGGAATTATACTTGGATTATTCTTCTCTCAGCAACAATTTTCTTCAAAGCATTGGAGCATTAACTTCTCTTAAAACGCTGTTGTTGTCTAACTGTGGGCTGACGAATTCCTTACCTACTAAAGGTAAGTTATTATGATTATGAATTTTGGATCATTTATCAATTGTTCTTCATTAACCCTTAATTCTAACTAATTTTTTACAGGTTGGTGTGATTTAAAGAATCTTAAAGAGTTAGATCTTAATGAAAATGCACTTGAGGGAACATTTCCTCCATGTTTGGACAACTTAACATCTCTTCGTTTTCTGGATATTTCGAACAATCATTTCGAAATTCCAGCTTCTTTCATGTCATTTGCAAACCACTCAAACCTCAAGTTCCTTTTCATTAATCAAAACAATTTAGTGAGACAGCCAACCTTTCAGACTTGGGCGCCAACCCCAAAGTTCCAGCTAAAAGTCTTAGGCATGTCAAATTGTACAACAAAAGAGCTCCCCAAAGAACTTCCCAACTTCCTTTATTATCAACATGACTTGAGATTTCTTGAGCTTTCATTTAATAAATTTGGTGGAGAGATTCCCACTTGGTTGTTGGAGAATAACACGAGATTACAACAGCTACTCATGTCTAGTAATTCCTTTGAGGGTACTCTTCAATTACCAGCTCGTCCTAACCTCAACATGTTCGAAATCGATTTATCTAACAATAAAATCCAAGGCCAAATTCAAACAAGCATTTGTTCAATATTTCCAAATCTAAACAAGTTATCCCTATCTAAGAATGCCTTCGAAGGTAATATTCCTCCCTGTCTAGGTGGTCTGAAGTTTTTATCAACTTTGGACTTATCATATAATAATTTTTCTGGGGGAACACTAGAGGAGTTAGCTAAGAGCAACTCATTGGACACTATTAGACTCTCAAATAACAACTTGACTGGGAAAATAGTTCCTACTCTATTTAGCTCAAACATATTATCAAAGTTATATTTGGATGGCAATAACTTTGATGGAGAGATACCTGGAGTTGAAATCCCAGTCGGAAACTTATCTCTTCTCACTGACATAGATTTAAGTAATAACCATTTGTCTGGTAAGCTCCCAAGATGGTTATGGAACGTGTCAGGCCTGCAGATATTGGCTTTCTCCAACAACCATTTGGATGGCTTCATTCCTTTCGAATTGTGCAATTTGGATTGGCTTGAATTTTTAGACTTTTCTCAAAACAATCTATCTGGCCCTATACCATCTTGCTCCCATCCACTAAGCATAAGGCATGTTCACCTGAATGGGAACTAGGGATGGCAATGGGTACCCTATAAACGGGTACCCGATGCTACCCGACCCGTTAAAGTAGGATTAGGGTAGTGTATAATCGGGTTCGGGTAGGGTTCGGGTAGTGAAATTACTACCTGTCACGGGTTAGGGTAGGGTTCGGGTAGTTACCTTTGGGTACCCGCTATCCGAACCCGATTATAAATAATAATTAATTAATACAATATTTATATTTTTTATATATCAAATATTTATTATTAATGTTTTATTTAATTAAATTAAATCATTATATATTATAATTATGATTTTTAACTTTAATTTATTTTTATGAGTTAAATTAAATTTATTAATATAATGTTTTAATTAAATTATTCTAAAATTAATTTTAATTTTAAATTTAAAAATCAAACTTTGATTTAATAAACGGGTAGTTAAACGGGTTCGGGTAGTTAAACGGGTATTTATATTTTATAGGGTTAGGATTCGGATAGCATAAATAAAAATAATCGGGTAGTTAATCGGGTTAGGGTATTATTAAAGTTAATCGGGTTCGAGTTCGGGTATCCCAAATCTAGCGGGTACCCGACCCGTTTACATCCCTAATGGGAACAAGCTAAGCGGTCCACTACCACGTTCACTTCTCGACAGCTCTTCTCTGGTGGCCTTGGATCTTAGCCAAAATAACTTAAATGGAAAAATCCCACATTGGATTGGCACCTTCACAGCTTTGAGTATCCTCATTCTGAAGGCTAATCAATTTGAGGGTGAAATTCCAAGTCAGTTATGTAAATTGGACTCGTTGAGTATAATAGATCTTTCTCAAAATAAGCTTTTTGGTCATATTCCACCTTGTTTAAGCAATTTAACTCTTGAGCCAAAGACAGAGATGTCTTTCTGGAGAGGGCGCTATTCATTCACTATTGGAGCACTGGAAGACCAAGGGTTTTATAGCAGGGATTCAGGACATTTTTATACCAATAGGTACGTGGATGATCAAGTGGAGTTTGGGACAAAGAAAGGGTTGTATTCGTATGGGGGTAACATTCTTGATTACATGTCTGGAATTGATTTGTCTTGCAACAGACTAACAGGCCAAATCCCAGTTGGGGTGGGAAATTTGAGTGAAATCCGCTGCTTAAACTTGTCGCACAACTTGACTGGACATATACCCTCAGCATTCTCAAAGCTCAAGCAAATTGAGAGTTTGGACCTCTCTTACAACAACTTAAGCGGTATAATCCCCATCCAACTGACTGAGCTAAACGCTCTGGCGGTCTTCAATGTGTCATACAATAATTTGTCAGATAGCATTCCATACCAAAAAGCTCAATTCGGGACCTTCGATGAAAGCAGTTACGTGGGAAATATTTTTCTTTGTGGACCTCCATTGCAGAAAAATTGCACCCAATCTGATTCACCCCACAGAGTACCAGATGCCTCAGACGGTGAAGAAGAAAGCAGTCTGGTAGACAAGTATGTCTTTTATGTGACCTTCTTGGTTTCTTATGCAGTTGTGTTAGCCGGAATTGCTGCCACCCTCTACATAAATCCATATTGGCGACAAGCATGGTTTTATTTCGTTGAGCAATGCATCTCCACTTGCTACATTTTTACCTTGGACAATCTTGTAGATCTGTCCATCTTCAGAAGAAGAACATAGCCTTGTCCCTTCGTGTTTTTTCTTTGGTCGCTCAAAAAGTTTGGTTTAATGATCTTTTGTAAAGTTATGAAAGCTTGACTGGAAATGCGTCTCTGTTTCTTCAATTAAATAATTTCATGCAATTTAGTTTCAAAGATCTAAATAATTAGTGTTCTTGAATTGCCAGTGCCTTTATAAATATATAGGTATTTATAAAAGTTACAATCGGTGAGGGAATTGTGAAAAATATCTCTAAGTAATGCCCAAATTTTGATTTGGGATATGAATTGATTACCAGTTTTAAAAATAAAAAATACATAAATTTATCATTGAATCAAATGTTTGAATGTTTAATGCTCAAATTATACACTTGAAATTTTTTGGACACGTTCGGCTTTAAAGCTTTAACTTATTGATTAACATTTCCGACCATATCTTTTCGTTTCTTTATCATTTTTTTAGTAAAGATTGTTTGATCAGTTTTGATAAATATATATATATATATATATTACAATGTTCATAGTAAATGTGGTAAGAAGTCTACATGAATGCTTATTTGGACATTTTCTTTGAATGACAAGTAAGCATCCCTTAACTTATTTGTATGTCAAACAAACAACAAATGTTAAATTTCCCCATCTTTCAACTTTCTTAAAATTTCTCTAATTCCTATAACTTCTCAATCTTTTTAATAAAATTATCTTAAAGTAATTTTAAATACTATTCAATCCAAAAAATTTAAATATATATAATTTTAATATTTTCTTTTCAAAGAACTAAATAAAATATTAATTTATATTTATTTACATTATAAAATAAATAATTTTTATTTAAAAATATTTTATTAACTAAACTGAAAAGTATAAAAGCAAACTATCAATATCATGTATATTATTTAAATATTTAAAATTATTATTTTTCAAAATAACTAAAATTCATTTATGAAACATATAAATTTACAAATGTATATATATTAACATATATATTTAATAGATAAAATTAATTCGTGCATTGCACGAATTATTATGCTTTCAAATATAATATGTTATAATCATTCTTTCATATAAATATATATAAAAGAATGTATATGCATATTATATGTATAGAAAATGCATATTTATAATTATAATTATTTAGATCAAAAATAAAAATCTACCTTAAAATGTTGCTCTAACATTTGAAAATTTTTAAAGTATACTTTTAATTTTTATTTTAACATTTTTTGTGCTTAATAATATTATTTATAATGTTTTCATTTTTTATTTTTCCCAATATTTGTTTATCTTATGTTTTAAATTTTATAATTTTTTAATTAAATATTTAATTCTTTTATGATTGGATATATTATATGTATTTTATATAAGATTATTATCTACTACACCATCAATCAAGTTTTTAGACTCTACAAGCGGTGCTAAGATGACGATATATACTTTTTATGAATTTTTAAAAAATAAATAATAAATAAAGTGAAGGTATGTGTCATCATTTTAACATCGTTTGTGAAATTTAAAAATTTTACTAACAAAATATTGAATAATATTCATTTTATATATACTTCAAACATATAAATTAAACAATATTATTTTATATATTTACAAATTTAAATAATTAAAATTAATTCATGCAACGGACGAGTAAAGGCTAGTTGATACATATAATTAGTTATATATTCTAGTAAAAATAAATTTTAAAATATATGGTAAGCAAATACTAAAAATATATTAGTGAATCATATATAATCAAGGAATTAGACTAAAAGAAATATTCAAAACTAAAAAGAATCCTAAAGTGATGATAGGATAAAATAGCCGAACTTTTTTAAGCAAAAAGACCCAAATGCTAAATTTGGGAGAATACTGCCACTTTCATTTTTGAAAAACACAAATTTCCAATTTCATCATTAATTAGTGTTACACTACGATTCCAATTTTGATTATCCACCTTAAAAACTAACAGACTAATAATAATAATTAAATGCTACATGGTTAAACTTGTTGCTAAAGGAATAAATCTTGTTAGTTTAGAATAATATAAAGATTTAAGCAAAAATATATGCTCTCAAAATAACTAAAATTCGAAATGATTGGTGTTGAGGCAAAGCATGGACCTAAAGATAGAGCAAAGGGAGGAAGAAAAATTAGGGGTCCCTCTGCTTGTAGGAATGAAGGGTATTTATAGGCCAAGACCGTTTGTTTGGTTAGCTGGCACAAGGATTACGTGGCCAAATAGTAGGTTAAGGAAGAGCTGACATATATCACAGGTGTCGTAACGGCTTCGCGCTCGACGATTCTCGAAAAAGGCGTTTAAAAACAAAACATGGGAGTCGCCACCAATCTTTTTTATTAGGTGTGATTGGCCACCTGAAATACTTATCTTTTTAACAAAATCTCAAAATTAATTAAGTTTCATTAAAAAGACAATTTTGGTCTGCGAAAACGAAGTTTGGGTTTGGGGGTACGGTTACGCGTGGGGAAGGATTAGCACCCCCACGACGCCCGTTAAAAAACGGTACCATCCAACTACACGGTATCTTTTGATTTTAATAAAATAGTCTTGATTTAAGTTTAATTCGTTTATTATAAAAAAATCGTGTATTTACTTAAATATCACTATTATATGTGTTAAAAAAATCATTATGAAAATCAACATGAACACCATTTATTGAAAAATTAGATCAAATATCCCAATACTCTGGTAACATTTGAAATAATTCCCCTCACCTAGAGATTTCTTAAGAATCACTACTTGTGAGTTCTATAGAATCTCATCCTTGGTGGTGCTCATGTTATTTTATAATTAATCTTGTACGCATGTAGCATTGATAAAATGTATGATGCATACGGAATTATGAAAAAAACTTTATACTTTAATTTTTACTAATGAAACTCTTAATATTGAAAATTTTAACTAAATATCCCAATACTCTGGTAACATTTAGTTAATTCCTCTCACCTAGGGATCAGTCAAGAAATCACTACTTGTGAGTTTCATGACATCCCATCATCGGAAGAATTTCATTTATTTTGAAATTAATATTTTTTATGCACATGATGCAAGCATATAATACATGATGCGTATGGAATTATAAAAAGAAATTTACACTTCGATTTTTATTAATGAAGCTCTTAATATTGAAAAATCATACTAAATATCCCAATACTCTGGTAACATTTAGTAGACTCTTCTCACCTAGGGATCAGTCAAGAAATCACTACTTGTGAGTTTCATGACATCCCATCATCGGAAGAATTTCATTTAATTAAATTAAATTTTTATTATTAATTTCCTTTTTGAATTTTCTTTTAAAAACTTATTTATTTTTACTTTTTAATAAAAATTTAAATTATTGAAAAATCATACTAAATATCCCAATACTCTGGTAACATTTAGTACGACTCTTCTCACCTAGGGATCAGTCAAGAAATCACTACTTGTGAGTTTCATGACATCCCATCATCGGAAGAATTTCATTTAATTAAATTAAATTTTTTTATCTTGATTCTTTCGATTATTCCTTTTTATTTAAAATTCTATTATTACTTATTTAATTAATTTAATTACCACTCTTTACCTTTAGAAACTTTATTATTATTAATTTTGTTAATTTAATTATGTTGCATTCATGTATTCCTAAAATCCCTTTTTGTTTATTTCTCTCAATTATTTTTTATTACCTCTTTTATTTTTATTAGTTTTCATTTAATTAATATTCCTCTAAAAACTCATTATCATACATTTATTTATTTATTCATTTTATTATCATTATTAATTTTTAATTTTTTTAATTTAATTTAATTAATTAATTAAAAAAATAAAAATAAATAAATAAATAAATAGGCATGGAATTGGATATTGAGGAATAACACCGAATATCCCAATACTCTGGTAACATTCGATATAATTCCTCTCATCTAAAGTTTTTCGAAGAATCGCTACTTGCGAGTTCTACGAAGACTTATCATCGAGATTTCATACTTATTTTATTTTATTTATTTATTTATTTATTTTACTATTATTCTTCATTTATTATCATTATTTTTCCCTTAACCCACATTTCATTTATCATAATAAAAATTTATTATTTTTATTTTAAAAATATGTTTTTATGTAAAACTTGTATATATATATATTTTTATATATTTGTTTATATATTCTATGTGCAATATATATACATTTATATGTTTTAAAGTTATATATTTTATATATTTACATATATGCCTTTTACATATTTTTATATATACATTTTAAAATTATATGTTTATACATTTTCCTTTTCCCTTTTTTTTATTATTTTTATTAATATATGTCTTTTATGTACATAAAATTTTAAAACTATGCATTTTATATTTATTTACATATCCCTTTTTATTTTATTTTTATTCTACTTTTATATGTATTGTATTATACTATTTATTTATTTACATTTTAGTTTATTATATTTTCTACTTTATTTTATATATATATATATATATATATATATATATTTTGCCACAATTAATAAATAAATGAATAAATAAAATAAAGAAATGAAATATACCCAAAATAGCCCAAAAGAGGGCACAAAAGTCAGGCCCAAACGGCAGAGGAGTGGGCTAGCGTTGCTGGGCCGGGGCTGGAACGGACGGGTCGGATCGCGAAGCAGATCGGGTCAGCGCGCGGATGGTGAAGCCGGGTCGACGAAGCGGGTGCCGGAGCCGGGTGCGCGGATTGCGGGTCGGGTCGGGTAGACGCGCGGATCTCCAGTCCTCAAAACGCCGCGTTTTGCTGCCTTTAAAAGCCCCAATTTTTTTTTCTACCTCATTTTCACCGGCCTTCCACAAAAAAAAACTCCCCAAAACCCAAAAAAACTCTCTGACCCCCTCCCTCGCCGAGCGATTTCCGGCAATAGTCGGACCGCCGTGCACCGCCGTCGGTCGCCGTCGGCGGTGGCCAAAAATAAAAAAAAGGAGACACTTTCCGGAGGCTCTCAACCTCCCAAGCCCGAATCCGGCTCCCTTTTCTCCTAAAAAGCCTCCTAACCACCCAGATCTGGCTTTGACCGAAACCCTTCCTCCCCTTTTTTCGATTTTTTTTTTTTTTTGGTTCTGGTTGATGATGATGGTTGCGGATCTGTTGCGTTTTGTTGGTGTGTTTTCCTTTTTTGCAGGTTTTCAGATCTAGTTCAGGTTTCAGATCTGAGATTTTGGATTCTCAGATCTAAGGTTTTTCGGGTGGTTGTGGTTTGTGGTGTTGTTGGTTCGGTGATGGTGAGTGGGGATCGGATCTGGGGTCTCGGTTGTGATGGGTAGTGGTTATGGCAATGAGTGCTTAGGATTTTCGTTCTCCTTCCTTCTGTCCGAAGAAGAAGAAAAACCTCTGCTTTGGGTCCTCTTAAACGGCATTGAAGCCTTTCCCTAGCCTTTCAAAATCACAAAATCAATAGGCTTCTGTTGAAGCGGGATTCGCGGGATGGGGACGACGACCTTGCCGAGGGTTGCGGCGCCGGCGGCTGGGGCAGGAACCGACAGATCTTGGGTAGATATCCAGCATTTAATGCAATGGAAAATGGGCTGGAAAGGGACTGGAAAACTGGAAAAGTGACTAATAATAATAATAATAATAATAATAATAATAATAATAATAATAATAATAATAGAAATAAAAAAATAAAAATAAAAAATAATAATAATAATAAAAGAAAAAAGATAATAATAATAATAATAATAATAATAATAACAAAAGGTAAAGATAGAGAAAATAAATAGTATACAAGTAGATTAATAATAATAATCATAATAATAATAATAACAATAACAATAGAAATAACAATAAAAACAAAACAAATAATAACAATAATAATAATAAAAATAATATTAATATTAGAAAAGATAAAAATAATAAAACTAATAATAATAGTAATATGAATAATAACAAAATAACGAAATAATTTGTAAAATCCGGACAAAATTAGGTGTCTACAGTTGCCCCTCTTGCTTATTGCTGAGAATCAGGAATAAAGCAAAGACAATAGACAATAATTTTGTCCAACTCAAGACCTAATCCCCCTTCTTTCTTTCTTCTTCTTTTTTTTTTTTTTTACTTTAAATTCCTTTTCTGAAAATGTGCTCCTCTTGCAGCAGAGGCGATGAAACTTTAAAAAATTTTTTCTGAAAATGTGCTCCTCTTGCAGCAGAGGCGATGAAACTTTAAATTCCCTTTTGGAAAATGTGCTCCTCTTGCAGCAGAGGCGATGAAACTTTAAATTCTTTTTCTGGAAAATGTGCTCCTCTTGCAGCAGGGGCGATGAAACTTTAAATTCTTTTTCTGGAAAATGTGCTCCTCTTGCAGCAGAGGCGATGAAACTTTAAATTTCTTTTTTTCTGAAAATGTGCTCCTCTTGCAGCAGAGGCGATGAAACTTTAAATTCTTTTTCTGGAAAATGTGCTCCTCTTGCAGCAGAGGCGATGAAACTTTAAATTTCTTTTTTTCTGAAAATGTGCTCCTCTTGCAGCAGAGGCGATGAAACTTTAAATTCCCTTTTCTGAAATGTGCTCCTCTTGCAGCAGAGGCGATGAAACTTTAAATTCTTTTTCTGGAAAATGTGCTCCTCTTGCAGCAGAGGCGATGAAACTTTAAATTCTTTTTCTGGAAAATGTGCTCCTCTTGCAGCAGAGGCGATGAAACTTTAAATTTCTTTTTTTTGTTGGTTCTTCTTTCTTTTCCTTCTTTTTTTCTTCTTTGTCTTTTCTTCCTCTCTTTTCATTCTTTTTCTTCTTTTCCTTCTTTCCTTTCCTTCTCTTTCTTCTTTTCTTCCTTCCTTTTCATTTTTTCATCATCATCATTTTTTTTTTTAAAATCCAAAATCTCCTATATTCACATTTTTCAATGTTTGGCTGATGCCATGATCACTGATGCGAATGTAATATCAACAATGCCAACGCACATTTCTTTATCAATGATGATGATTTTTTTTTTTTGAACCCTTTTTTTTTTCTTTGATTTTTTGTTTTGTTTTGTTTTGGTGCTTGAATTCTTATAATGTGGATGAAATGCAAATGTATGTATTGACAAAGTCATGCAATTCCTATTGTGGTAATCAAATTCTCAGAACTGTCCCTTTTGTCCTTTGATTTTTCCACCCGTGTTTCAAAATAATTGTTGCTAATTTCGAGCCGGAGTTGGTTCCCAACGTGTATTTGTCACAAATTTTCAGTTTCTTTTGTTTCATTCCTTTATTTCTTTCTTTTCTTCCTTTCTCCCTTCTTCTTCTTTTCTTCACTTTTTGCTTTTCTTTAGTAATGTTAGCAGATAGATTATCACTTTAATCATCATCTTCCTTTCAATTAGGTTAACAAACGTCATGCATTCTTGCACTTTGTCGGTTAGTAGAATGACTAAAAGAACAATCAATTTTTAGAAGAAAAGCATTTGTTATCGGGCTTGACAAGAAATAATGACAACAAAAGTACAGTGGGGTAGCAAATGCCACAAGGATCAAGTGGTGAATTTCAAGGAATGGTGACCAAAGCAAATAATGAATGTCTAGATAACCCTTCACGAAACAAACCGGTGCTTTCTTCGGAAAAAACTAATCCGTCGATGCCCCCTGTCACACTGAGTTCACCCGACTGATGCCATGCTCCGCATGATTTCGATCTCCAGCCGCCGATCTTTTCCGCATCCAAGCCGCCTTTTCAGGTTTTCAACTTGAATATCCCCCTTTAATCCAACTGCCCTTTTCGGGTTTTCAGTTTGAATTCTCCTTTCATTTTCCTTCTCTTTTTTGTTTTGTTTCTGTTTTGTTGTTGTTGTTTGTTTTTTTTTTTCTTTCTTCTTTTTTTCTTATCTCTTTTTTTCTTTTTTTTTTTTCAAGCATAGTATTTCTTCACAGCATCGGAATTTATCGGATTAGGCAGATCATTCCCATCCATCTCTGTCAAGATCAACGCCCCACCTGAGAACGCTCTTTTCACCACATATGGTCCTTCCCAATTTGGTGTCCATTTGCCCCGATTATCGTGGTGATTTGGGAGTATCTTTTTCAACACCAATTCTCCTTCTCGGAAATGCCTAGGTCGAACCTTTTTATCGTGGGCTCGCATCATTCTCTTCTGGTACATCTGACCATGACATAGTGCTGTAAGCCTTTTTTCTTCTATAAGATTCAGTTGCTCAAAGCGACTTCGAACCCATTCAGCCTCGTCCAAGTTTAGTTCCATTAAGACTCTTAGGGAGGGGATCTCTACCTCAACAGGCAGCACCGCTTCCATACCGTAAACCAAAGAAAAGGGAGTTGCCCCAGTAGAAGTGCGCACTGAAGTTCTATAAGCATGCAAAGCGAATGGTAGCTTCTCGTGCCAGTCTTTGTATGTGCTGGTCATTTTCCCCACAATCCTCTTAATATTCTTGTTGGCAGCCTCAACGGCTCCATTCATCTTCGGACGATACGGGGCTGAGTTGTGGTGCTTGATCTTGAACTGTGCACATACTTCCTTCATCATGTCATTGTTCAAGTTGAGGGCATTGTCTAATATGATCCTTTCTGGGAGCCCGTACCGACATATTATCTCCTTCTTCAGAAACTTACAAACAGTAGACTTGGTCACATTCGCATAAGAGGCAGCCTCAACCCATTTTGTAAAGTAGTCTATCATCACGAAAATGAATCTGTGCCCATTTGACGCCTTGGGAGAGATGGGTCCGATCACATCCATTCCCCACATAGAAAAAGGCCACGGTGGTGCCATGACGTTGAGTGAAGTCGGGGGGGCTTGGATCTTGTCTGCATAGATTTGACACTTGTGGCATTTTCTAGCATAATCTATGCAATCTCTTTCTAGTGTAGTCCAATAATAGCCTGCCCTCATAATCTGTCTAGCCATGAAATGACCATTTGCATGTGCCCCACAAGTTCCATCGTGTACCTCTTCCAGAATCCTTTTGGCTTCAGACGCTTTTACACATCTCAACAACATCTGATCTCTACCTCTTTTATACAAAACGTCTCCATCAACGAGGAATCCCATTGCCAATCTTCTAAGGATCTTTTTATCATTCTCCGATGCACGCTCTGGGTATTGTTGACTCTTAAGGTATTGCATGATGTCATAATACCAAGGTTGTCCATCCGCTTCCTCTTCAATACTAGAACAGTGGACTGGAGAATCTCTCGTGCGCAGTTTGATTGGTGAAACATTTGCTTCTGTCTCCATTTTAAACATTGCGGCTAGTGTTGCCAAGGCATCGGCAAGCTGGTTTTCTTCTCGAGATAAATGCTGGAAGATGATATCGTCAAATTGTTGTACAAGGCCAGCTATGTACTTCTGGTACTGAACTAGCTTCTGATCCCTTGTTTCCCATTCACCTCGTAACTGATAAATAACCAGTGCTGAATCTCCGTAAACTTCCAAATCCTTGATTCCCCTCTCGATTGCAGCTTCTAAGCCCATTGCACAAGCTTCATATTCAGCCATGTTGTTGGTGCAGTTGAAATTTAATCTGGCTGTGGACGGGTAATACTTTCCATTTGGAGATATTAAAACTGCTCCTACCCCATGCCCTAAGGCATTGGACGCGCCGTCAAAGAACATTCTCCACTGTCTGCTATCGGGCTCTTCTTTCTCCACTTGAAAGACAGACATTATATCTTCATCTGGAAAATCTAGCTTGATAGGCTCATACTCGTCAGTAGCACGATCCGCCAGGAAATCGGCTATTGCCCCACCTTTGATTGCCTTTTGGGACACATACACAATGTCATATTCGGATAGCATAACTTGCCATCTAGCTAGTCTGCCTGATAATGATGGTTTCTCAAAGATGTACTTGAGGGGATCCAATCTGGCTATCAACCAAGTCGAATGATACAACATATACTGCCTTAATCTACGAGCGACCCAGGCCAACGCGCAACACATTTTTTCTATTGTGGTGTACTTGGCCTCGTAATCAGTGAACTTCTTGCTCAAGTAGTAGATAACCCGTTCTTTCTTGCCTGTATCATCATGTTGGCCCAGTACGCATCCCATAGAGTGTTCATTAACAGTCATGTATAGCAACAAGGGTCTTCCAGCCGTCGGCGGTACTAGAACAGGTGGATTTGACAAGTACCTTTTCACCTTTTCAAAAGCCTCTTGGCATGCCTCATTCCATTCTCCCGGATTTTGTTTCCGAAGCAACTTAAAAATAGGATCGCATTTAAGCGTAAGTTGCGAGATGAAGCGGGAAATATAGTTCAATCTTCCCAAAAAGCCTCTTACCTCCCTCTGTGTGCGTGGAGGCGACAGATTTTGTATCGCACTGATTTTGTCCGGGTCCACTTCAATTCCCTTTTCGCTGACTACAAACCCCAATAACTTTCCCGATTTAATGCCAAAAGTACATTTGGCAGGGTTCAACTTGAGCTGAAACTTCCGTAGCCTTTCGAACAGCTTTCGAAGGTTGGCTACATGATCCTCCTCTCCTCGGGACTTGGCAATCATATCATCTACATACACCTCTATCTCTTTATGCATCATGTCATGAAAGAGAGTTACCATTGCCCTTTGGTAGGTGGCCCCGGCATTCTTTAGACCAAAAGGCATAACTTTGTAGCAAAATGTGCCCCAGATTGTCACAAAAGTGGTTTTCTCCATGTCATCCTCAGCCATTTTAATCTGATTGTAGCCCGAAAAACCATCCATGAATGAAAACATGTAGTGTTGGGCCGTATTATCCACCAGGGTATCAATATGCGGCAATGGAAAATTATCCTTGGGACTAGCTCTGTTTAAGTCCCGATAATCTACACACATCCTTACTTTCCCATCCTTTTTTGGTACCGGGACTATATTAGCCACCCATTCCGGATACTTGGCTACTTTTAAGAACCCTGCATCGAACTGCTTTTTTACTTCTTCCTTCACCTTCAACAACATCTCCGGCTTCATGCGCCTAAGCTTCTGTTGTACTGGCTTACATTCCATTTTCAAGGGCAGACGGTGCTCCACAACATCAGTGTTTAACCCAGGCATGTCTTGATAAGACCAAGCAAACACATCAACGTATTCACGAAGTAATTCCTCTAGTCTTTGCCTCTCAACCAATGGAAGTGCTGTGCCCACTTTGATTTCTTTGACGTTCTCATCATCCCCTAGGTTGACTATATCGATTACCTCTTTGTGGGGTTCAATTGGCTTTTTCTCTTGCTCGATCATTTTCAACAGATCTGGTGACGAAGCATCATCGTCTAAATCTTCATTGTTATTGAGTTCACCAACGTGCATAGGATTTTCAAAATCAAACCCCGGACAGTCGCTAAGATTATCTTCACATTCATTATTCATTTTCCTGAAAAAGTAAAGATTTGGTAGATATGGTGGGTTGTTCTTTACCAATTGTAGTGAAGGAAAAAGAAAAAAAAAAGAAAAAGACAGTTATAGATATGATGAGGGATGAGAAGAAAGTGCTCAAAATGCATTGAAATTGTTAATTTATTGAAATGATGATGAAGATCAAGTTTACAAAAAATCTTCTAGAGCTCTCTAGACCGAGATGTTGATAATCTACCTCACTACATTACAAAAGAAAAACAAAAGATAGAAGGTATCCTTTCAACAATTCAGTCTTTCAGCTCTGTGCCCCATCAACACAATCATTTCTATAACAAAAGTTGTCATTTTCCCATGCACCATTTAGACTATGAACCCATGCGAGGATCATTTCATGGGTCTCGCTTCCACCGTCTCTAACGAATCGGGGTGGTAACATCCGCCAAAGCGGAAAGTGTTATAGAGGTACGGGATCACCATCTTCTCTGATCCTTCTTTGTAGCATTGGAGGCGGGCTATTCTTTTCTTCCTTCTCTCTTCTAGAATCCTCTTTCTTTCTGAACTAGTGGCCTTGTATCCGAGGCCGAACCTATCCTTGTTCTCCTCAATCTTCACAGGCTTCTTTTGTCCTTGGAGATTTTTCCCTAAGCCTCTTCCGACACGCCAGCCCTTTTGCAGTGTCTGTTTAACGATCATCTTAGCAGTGGTTGACAACCGAGGGGTGGGTATTCTTGATCCTTCTCCCACATATGTTGCATTCACTATCTCAAAAGCCCTGAAAGAACACTCTAACGCTTCCTCGGCTGCCTCAATGTAGGGCACAGATAAGGGCTTGGTGATCAAAAGATCTTCTTCTCCAGAGACAGAAATTTGCTTATCACCGACGACAAACTTCACTTTTTGATGCAATGATGAAGGAACAGCACCCGCCGTGTGGATCCACGGTCTCCCTAGTAGGAAGCTGTATGATGGGGAAATATCCATAACTTGGAATTGGACATTGAAAGTGACCGGTCCTATTTCAATTGGAATTTCAATATCACCTACAACATCCCTTCTAGAACCATCAAAGGCCCTCACAACCATGTTACTCGGTTGTATGTAAGACAGGTCAACCGGCATCTTTTTTAGTGTGGCCATAGGCATGACGTTTATCGATGAGCCATTATCAATCAACACCTTGGCGATCGTGTGGCCCTTGCAGCTGGTAGTGATATTCAAGGCCTTAATACTCCCTCGCCCTTCCGGCGGAATTTCGTCATCGGTGAAAGATATAAAGTTTGCCGCCGTGATATTTCCCGCCAACTGGTCCATACTGTCAACCGGTATGTCATGAGGCACATAAGCTTGATTCAATACCTTCATTAAGGCATTCCGGTGTGATTCTGAATTTAATAGCAAAGATAACAGCGAAATCCGAGCAGGCATCTTATTCAATTGCTCAATTACACTGTATTCGCTGTGCTTAATCAACTTTAAAAATTCCCTTGCATCCTCATCCGACACCGGCTTTTGCATGTTTCCTCCTTGGTCTTTGGAAAACGAGGCCTGTTCCTCTTTTTTCTCCGTCTGGTTGTCTTCCTCTTTCTCCTTTCCTTTCCCTTTTCGGGCCCTATCTAACATCTCCGGTGTGTAGCATCTTCCGCTTCGTGTGATTCCTCCTACCCCACTTATGTTTGCATTATCGGGCATATCCGACTTGTCTGAGCTCATGTCGCTAGACCCTTCAATCACTGCTTTGAACTCATATTTCCAAGGGACAGCATTATTGCTCTTGTAAGGGAAAGAGCTCGGAACTTTGATTGTCATGGTCGGAGGAGTGACAAGGCTAGATTCCTCCTTCTTGGGACTCGACTTTTCTTTGTAAAAAATCGTCAGCGGTTTCCCCCAAGGGTAATCATATCCCGAAGATTCATTCGAGGCAGTGCTCACTACATCTCCCTCTTCCTTCGTATAAAACTCTATTAAGAATGAATCCATCACCGATTGGACTACTTGTCGAAAATGAAGGCAGTTTTGGATAGAGTGGCCCCCAGATCCCATATGATATTCACACGCTTGATCCGGGTCGGATTCATCTTGATGGACCTTCGATTCCAACAGTGCAGGTGCAGGCTGAATCATCTTGGCCTTGGTTAGAACATCGAATACTAGACTCATTGGAGTCTTAACCTCTTCTACGTGTCTTTTTATGGAACATTTCCCCTGAACTTCAGTTGCACTAACTGATCCTCCACTGTGGCTGGGCAGTGGGTTAGCATTGATACTGGGTTCCACTTCCTTGGAAAAAGTTAACCTTCCTGACTTGACCAAGTCTTGCACCTTATATTTCAAAGCCGTGCAATTCTCCGTAGAATGTCCCGGGTTTCCACCGTGATAGTCACATCGAGCGCTGGGGTCATACCATCTTGGAAAAGGTGGTTTCATTGGCTCCATGTAAAGAGGTGCGATCATGTGACCTCTCACCAATTGTGGGAATAGGTCTGTGTATGACATGGGGATAGGATCAATAGGAGGCTTTTCAATAATTCTTCGAGGAGGTCTTTGGTTAGCAGCTGGGTTACTATTTGGTTGGTAAGGCGGGGCAGTAGGTGTTGGTGTATAGTACGGTGCTGGGGGACGAAAATTTGGCCGAAAAGTTGGTGGTTGTAATGGGCTTTGGTAGGGAGCAGGAGAGACATTGTTTGAGGCCGGGAAATAAGGTTGGTAATATGGGTAAGGCTGAGGCTGTGGTTGAAATCGAGGTGGGTAGGGTGCATATCCCCTATACCGAGGTGTTGTATGGGTGACTGCTTGAGTTTCAACCTCTTTCTTCTTGGATAACCCACTTTTCTTTGAATCACTGCCTTCCAACTTCCCGTTCTTAATTGCGTTCTCGATTATTTCACCAGTGATGACCATGTCAGCGAAATTCTTTGTTGCGTTCCCTATCATACGTTCATAATAGGGGGCCTTCAGAGTATTAACAAATAGCACTGTAATCTCCTTCTCAGTCAGAGGTGGCTGGACTTGTGCTGCCGAGTCTCTCCAACGCTGAGCATACTCCTTGAAGCTTTCATTAGCCTTCTTCTCAATGTTCTGCAAGGACAATCTGTCTGGGGCCATGTCCGTGACATGCTTGTACTGAGCAATAAATGCCCTAGCCAAGTCGCTCCAACTATGAATACGCGTCCCATCTAGCTGCACATACCATCTAGCAGCGGATCCCGTGAGGCTATCCTGAAACACATGTATCAACAGCTTGTCATCATGGTTATAAGCGGCCATCTTGCGACAATACATTGTCACATGAGTGATGGGGCACTTGGTCCCATCGTACTTCTCGAACTCAGGAGTCTTAAACTTAGGAGGGATCACCACATCTGGAACTAAGCACAATCCCATTGCATCCACTGACCCATAGAAATCACTGCCCTCGATGGCCCGCAGCCTTTCCTCTATAATGCTAAATTTTTTAGAGTCGGAATCGCCTTTTACCTCCGACACGCTACCCTTCAATTTCTCTTGCTCTCTTGGATCATCTAAGTCAGGGACTTGAATTGGATCCACAGGTCTTGTCCCTTGAGCGAGAGGTATAGGCACTGTGATATGAGGCTGTGCTGAGGTGCTCGGTGCTCCCGGGTACACATAAGCGTAGCTGCCCATAGGCTGTGGAGCAAGTGGAGGTGGAGTTATGCCTTGTGAGGTTTGGGCATAAGGTGGAGGTGGAGGTATGCCTTGTGAGGATTGGGCATGAAATGGGGTAAACCCTGGAGGGTATTGGGGATCATCATCTTCTCGGGGCTGATCTGTCCCTAGGTTAGGTGTTTCTCTAGCCACTTCCTTCTCTCGGTTCATCCTTGTCATCATTTCCATTAAAGCGGCTAACTGCCCTCGGATATCTTCTTGCGCTTTCTCCATCCTATCCATCCTGTTACCATGTTCTTCCTCCATTGCTCTTGAGCGTGACCGGGTATTGTATGAGTGTTTGGGAATTTGGGCTGGAATCTTGAATGTTGAAGTTACCCTTGAATCTTGATTACCACAATAAGAAACTAATTACTACATGATGCAATATTTAATTTAAACTATATGAAGGAATGAATGAATGTGATGTTAAGTAAATGATACTTTAAGGGATATTTAAGCCATAACAATTTCAACAAAAAGGAACTTTCATTCATTCAAAAAGTCACTTGTTACATTCCGATCATATTCTGATTAAAGCCATAAAAATGACTAACTTGCTGATATTGATCCCTAGCCTCATCTAAGAAGTTCAGCAGCCTTTGCCCGTATTTTTCTGTTGGGAGGACTTCTTGTTTCAATGCTTCAGCCTTGTCGACCATCTCCCTCGCCTTTGTCACAGCCTTGCAAACTTGAGTGGCCATATGCTCTATATATTGTTGTCTCCCCAAACTTCCCACTCTCCATACCATGCTTGCATCCTGGGCCAGGTCATATCCATATCTCCAGTTGTTTTCACTTTGCTCCCAATCTTCTATGATCACTTTAATGTGGTTCTTATGTATTTGTAACTGCTCCTCTAGCATTTGAACCTTTTGTTGCAACGTGGCTTTGTCATCATCTATCTCGACTTGCTTTCCTTTCTTCAACTTCTCTTTTAGTTCCTCGTTCTCTTTCTGACATTGAGCTAGCTTCCTTGCGCTTGCCGAATACATGCCTTCCCAATTTTGTCGTTCTTGGGACAAATGAACGACTTCTTCTTCACTTTTCTTGGCTTTGTGTGCCCAATGTTCTACCCTTCTGTGCAAGTCTTCTAATTCTCTTTTTCTTTCGTTTGAAGTTTGCATGATTCCTCCGACCCTCATTTCAGATCTCAGCTTCTTGTTCTCTAGGTGCAGATTTCTGAGATCCTTATTGGTGACGTGGTGTTCTTGCTGGACCTTCTTAAGCTTGGCTTCACGCATCTCTGCCTCGTACTTTAGCTGTTCCATCTCTCTTCGAAGCCTCAAATTCTCTTGCTTCCACCTTTCTTCATCTATCTTGAACTGCTGCTTAGCGATTTCGGCCTCTGATACTTCTACTTCTGGTTCTAAAGGCATGCTGCATTCTCTAAGGAGAAAAACTACCTCCCTCACTTGCTTTGCCCTCCACACTGAGTATTCTGGGGTAGCTTTATCAGAAAGGGGTCCTAGGTTGATTCTTCGTGCTTGTTTCCATGATCGAACCACTTGCTCTCCCCTTTTCATTGCCTTTGGCTCACCGTAAGAAAACTCCAAATCACTAAGCCCATGTGTTAGTGGAATAAACTGTTTAGCTCCAAACTGTCTTAGCACCATAAGTGGTGCATAGCTTACTACTCCCCATGGTCCTAGAAGTTGCACCCATGATTCTTCTCCGCATCGATATAAGACCGGTACATGAGGCATCCAAGGCGTCATCCATACAGTTTGTTTCTCCCCAAGCCTTTGCAAAAAATCCACCCATTCTTCCTTGCTCTTCAGCTTTGGCCACTTACTGTTGCAGAACTCTTTAACTGGAGCACGATGATGTAGGAAAGTTCTCTTAAAGGCCTTTTCCTCACACTTGAAATGACTTTTAGCCCAAACATGCAATAGCTGTGCACATCCCACAAATCGCCCTTCTCCGTTCCTCCGACAATAATTCAGTGACCTGAAGGTTTCCGCTAGTATGGCAGGTGCTGGATTCCCATTATTCTCGATTTGCTCAAAAAGGTCGATCACTGCTACTTCAATGTGCCCTAGCACCTTAGGGAAGATAATCAAACCATAGATTGCTAAAGCGAAAGCCGCCAATCCTTGCTGGTCATTAAGATGTCCCTTGATAAATGCATGAAGAAAATCCCAGGGCATACAAACATTGGATCCCTTCTCCTTTTTATGAGAGTCTATGTCTTCCGGTCTGACTCCCATAAGTTTGGCTAGCTTTTTGCGGTATCCGGATTTTGGCTTTCGAACATAGATTTTATCCGGACTTTTCAGGTCAATACCTAACAGGACCGAGTACTCCTCTACTGTGGGTGTTAAGTCCATTCCATTGAAAGAGAAGCACCTATGGGAGGGATCCCAAAACTGAATAGCAGCTCTGATCAGTGGTTCTTCAACTCTTACAGCAATCAAAGACTCTATTTGGCCATATTTTTCATGGAAATCCTTCTTCCCTTCTTCACTGATTTGATCCCATAAGTTGGCTAAATCTATTAGATTATTTTGTTGGAGGTTTAGATTCACTTCTTGTGGTAGTGAGGGCATGAAATTCCCAGTCAAGCAGTCTCCTTTCACTTGTTGAACTTTTTCAGACCAAATTCGTACCTCCCGGTAGGAATCACATGGAACATTCACAGACGACGAACAAGCTAGCCTTTCTATGGATTCAGTGAAAAATTCCTCGTTGCCAAGAGCCATGGTTAAAATATCCCCTTATGTGACTATGTGATGCAAGAAGATTCATGCAAGGGACAACAGAAAAACAAATACAAATCAGTATGTGTATAAACAATATAAAAGCAAATAAAGGATGTGATGCTTATTTATGTCCTATCAAAGGTCACTCTCATAACAGGGAAGGAATGGCTCTATCCTAGGTTGGTCTCCTCACAATATACTATATGCTGGTTTAAGGTTTCACATATCTACAAGGTTCCCAAATCATTCCATACTGTCGTCCACACTGGACTAGTAAGGAACAGATCTGAGTGGGAGTATTTCACTTGCCATTGCGGAGGTGATTACCTCACGAGAGCATAGCTACTTTACTCCCTCCTAAAGAGAACAGAACCCGGGTGTAGGGCTCATGTTGTGCCAATGCACTTATGCATGCAATAATAAATGGGTATATGTCCTACTTTATTTATTTAATCAGCAACCTTATAAATAAAGAATGTAATGAATCAAGTTATCAAAATGAATGAAATGAATTTCTTATTTATTTATTTATTTTGAGTTCTTATGTAGAATTTATTTTTTTCATTTTTTTTTTCAAAAAGAAGATTAAATTCAAATACCAACCAAGACTATCGAATTAAAATGTAAGATACCATATGGTTATTTAATGGTTTGACCCTCTTAGCGTCCCCAGTGGAGTCGCCAAGCTGTCGTAACGGCTTCGCGCTCGACGATTCTCGAAAAAGGCGTTTAAAAACAAAACATGGGAGTCGCCACCAATCTTTTTTATTAGGTGTGATTGGCCACCTGAAATACTTATCTTTTTAACAAAATCTCAAAATTAATTAAGTTTCATTAAAAAGACAATTTTGGTCTGCGAAAACGAAGTTTGGGTTTGGGGGTACGGTTACGCGTGGGGAAGGATTAGCACCCCCACGACGCCCGTTAAAAAACGGTACCATCCAACTACACGGTATCTTTTGATTTTAATAAAATAGTCTTGATTTAAGTTTAATTCGTTTATTATAAAAAAATCGTGTATTTACTTAAATATCACTATTATATGTGTTAAAAAAATCATTATGAAAATCAACATGAACACCATTTATTGAAAAATTAGATCAAATATCCCAATACTCTGGTAACATTTGAAATAATTCCCCTCACCTAGAGATTTCTTAAGAATCACTACTTGTGAGTTCTATAGAATCTCATCCTTGGTGGTGCTCATGTTATTTTATAATTAATCTTGTACGCATGTAGCATTGATAAAATGTATGATGCATACGGAATTATGAAAAAAACTTTATACTTTAATTTTTACTAATGAAACTCTTAATATTGAAAATTTTAACTAAATATCCCAATACTCTGGTAACATTTAGTTAATTCCTCTCACCTAGGGATCAGTCAAGAAATCACTACTTGTGAGTTTCATGACATCCCATCATCGGAAGAATTTCATTTATTTTGAAATTAATATTTTTTATGCACATGATGCAAGCATATAATACATGATGCGTATGGAATTATAAAAAGAAATTTACACTTCGATTTTTATTAATGAAGCTCTTAATATTGAAAAATCATACTAAATATCCCAATACTCTGGTAACATTTAGTAGACTCTTCTCACCTAGGGATCAGTCAAGAAATCACTACTTGTGAGTTTCATGACATCCCATCATCGGAAGAATTTCATTTAATTAAATTAAATTTTTATTATTAATTTCCTTTTTGAATTTTCTTTTAAAAACTTATTTATTTTTACTTTTTAATAAAAATTTAAATTATTGAAAAATCATACTAAATATCCCAATACTCTGGTAACATTTAGTACGACTCTTCTCACCTAGGGATCAGTCAAGAAATCACTACTTGTGAGTTTCATGACATCCCATCATCGGAAGAATTTCATTTAATTAAATTAAATTTTTTTATCTTGATTCTTTCGATTATTCCTTTTTATTTAAAATTCTATTTTACTTATTTAATTAATTTAATTACCACTCTTTACCTTTAGAAACTTTATTATTATTAATTTTGTTAATTTAATTATGTTGCATTCATGTATTCCTAAAATCCCTTTTTGTTTATTTCTCTCAATTATTTTTTATTACCTCTTTTATTTTTATTAGTTTTCATTTAATTAATATTCCTCTAAAAACTCATTATCATACATTTATTTATTTATTCATTTTATTATCATTATTAATTTTTAATTTTTTTAATTTAATTTAATTAATTAATTAAAAAAATAAAAATAAATAAATAAATAAATAAATAAATAAATAAATAGGCATGGAATTGGATATTGAGGAATAACACCGAATATCCCAATACTCTGGTAACATTCGATATAATTCCTCTCATCTAAAGTTTTTCGAAGAATCGCTACTTGCGAGTTCTACGAAGACTTATCATCGAGATTTCATACTTATTTTATTTTATTTATTTATTTATTTATTTTACTATTATTCTTCATTTATTATCATTATTTTTCCCTTAACCCACATTTCATTTATCATAATAAAAATTTATTATTTTTATTTTAAAAATATGTTTTTATGTAAAACTTGTATATATATATATTTTTATATATTTGTTTATATATTCTATGTGCAATATATATACATTTATATGTTTTAAAGTTATATATTTTATATATTTACATATATGCCTTTTACATATTTTTATATATACATTTTAAAATTATATGTTTATACATTTTCCTTTTCCCTTTTTTTTATTATTTTTATTAATATATGTCTTTTATGTACATAAAATTTTAAAACTATGCATTTTATATTTATTTACATATCCCTTTTTATTTTATTTTTATTCTACTTTTATATGTATTGTATTATACTATTTATTTATTTACATTTTAGTTTATTATATTTTCTACTTTATTTTATATATATATATATTTTTTGCCACAATTAATAAATAAATGAATAAATAAAATAAAGAAATGAAATATACCCAAAATAGCCCAAAAGAGGGCACAAAAGTCAGGCCCAAACGGCAGAGGAGTGGGCTAGCGTTGCTGGGCCGGGGCTGGAACGGACGGGTCGGATCGCGAAGCGGATCGGGTCAGCGCGCGGATGGTGAAGCCGGGTCGACGAAGCGGGTGCCCGGAGCCGGGTGCGCGGATTGCGGGTCGGGTCGGGTAGACGCGCGGATCTCCAGTCCTCAAAACGCCGCGTTTTGCTGCCTTTAAAAGCCCCAATTTTTTTTTTCTACCTCATTTTCACCGGCCTTCCACAAAAAAAAACTCCCCAAAACCCAAAAAAAACTCTCTGACCCCCTCCCTCGCCGAGCGATTTCCGGCAATAGTCGGACCGCCGTGCACCGCCGTCGGTCGCCGTCGGCGGTGGCCAAAAATAAAAAAAAGGAGACACTTTCCGGAGGCTCTCAACCTCCCAAGCCCGAATCCGGCTCCCTTTTCTCCTAAAAAGCCTCCTAACCACCCAGATCTGGCTTTGACCGAAACCCTTCCTCCCCTTTTTTCGATTTTTTTTTTTTTTTGGTTCTGGTTGATGATGATGGTTGCGGATCTGTTGCGTTTTGTTGGTGTGTTTTCCTTTTTTGCAGGTTTTCAGATCTAGTTCAGGTTTCAGATCTGAGATTTTGGATTCTCAGATCTAAGGTTTTTCGGGTGGTTGTGGTTTGTGGTGTTGTTTGGTTCGGTGATGGTGAGTGGGATGGATCGGATCTGGGGTCTCGGTTGTGATGGTAGTGTTATGGCAATGATGCTTAGGATTTTCGTTCTCCTCCTTCTGTCCGAGAAGAAAAACCTCTGCTTTGGGTCCTCTTAAACGGCATTGAAGCCTTTCCCTAGCCTTTCAAAATCACAAAATCAATAGGCTTCTGTTGAAGCGGGATTCGCGGGATGGGGACGACGACCTTGCCGAGGGTTGCGGCGCCGGCGGCTGGGGCAGGAACCGGCAGATCTTGGGTAGATATCCAGCATTTAATGCAATGGAAAAGGGGCTGGAAAGGGACTGGAAAACTGGAAAAGTGACTAATAATAATAATAATATAATAATATAATAATAATAATAATAATAATAATAATAATAATAATAATAATAATAGAAATAAAAAAATAAAAATAAAAAATAATAATAATAATAAAAGAAAAAAGATAATAATAATAATAATAATAATAATAATAATAATAATAATAATAATAACAACAAAAGGTAAAGATAGAGAAAATAAATAGTATACAAGTAGATTAATAATAATAATCATAATAATAATAATAACAATAATAATAGAAATAACAATAAAAACAAAACAAATAATAACAATAATAATAATAAAAATAATATTAATATTAGAAAAGATAAAAATAATAAAACTAATAATAATAGTAATATGAATAATAACAAAATAACGAAATAATTTGTAAAATCCGGACAAAATTAGGTGTCTACAACAGGTCAGCAAGAAGGTTTCAAGTCATCCTCCCGCCAAAATGCTCCTGTGTGCTTGGTTTCAAGACTAGTCCTTGGTTCCGAGGTAATCAATGACAATAAACAAGGGGCTGACCTGAGTCGATGAACGTATTTGGCAGTGCTGACCCAAATATCACTGTGGTCACGCGTCTTCTGATTTATTGTGTGGGTACTGTTTGACTATGTGGGAATTCCGAGGTGAAAGACTAAAATATCCTTGGGCCAAAATATCCCTTATCATTCTGTCCCCCCTCAAGTTAGTCTTGAAAGCTCGGTCCCAGAGATGAGGTCGGTCTGCGAGATACGATGCTAACCTGTTATCAGGTCGGGCCAATGCTAAGAGGGGGTGTCAAGGTCATGGATGGCACTGCTGTTTGACTTTTATCACTTTCATATTAGTCTCATTTTTTGTATTAGGATCTTCTAACTTAATCAATGAACATGTACTTTCGTTTATTTGGATGGTGCCATGTTTTGGGTCATTTAAGTTTTTTGTATTGTCCGAATTTATATTGGCTGAGTTGAATTTGTATTGGCTGAACTAAATTTATTAGAGCCTGACTTGAGTCTGGCATTCCTCTCGCGTATGCCTAACTTCGGCAGCACACTTTTTGCTCACATGCGTTGACATGAGGTACACAAAAATGAGCTTTACAAGTTAGCTTAGTTGTGCCAACCTAAGGCAAATTGAGATGAGCTGGTGCATGAGCTAAGTTTTGCTGACCTGAGAAATGCCAAGGTGAGCTTAGTCATACGACTTGATGTATACCAAGTGAACTTTATGCATGAGCTTAAGTGTGCCAGCTTAAGGTGCACCGAGGTGGGCTCTACGCGTGAGCTTAGATGGGCCGACCTGAGGTGCAACAAGATGAGCTCTACATGTGAGCTTAGGCTACCGACTTGATGTGTACCGAGATGAGCTCTACGCGTGAGCTTTAGGCTAGCCGACCTGATATGTACCGAGATGATCTCTACGTGTGAGCTTAGGCGGGCTGACCTGAGGTGCAATGAGATGACCTCTACACATGAGCTTTAGGTTGGCCGACTTGACGTGTACCGAGATGAGCTCTACGCATGAGCTTAGGCGGGCTGACCTAAGGTGCAACGAGAAGAGCTCTACGTGTGAACTTAGGCGGGCTGACCTAAGGTGCAACGAGATGAGCTCTACGCGTGAGCTTAGACAGGCCGACCTGATGTAACGACCCTTTATACCAAAATCCAGACTAAATTTTTTCTTTTTTCACCTACTTGGTTGGGCTGTACGTAGTGTCACTAATCAATTTCTAAGCTAATATTATAATAGTTAAGTCAATGTCCTTTAGTTACCTTAGGTCCCAGTCAAATTCTCTCACTAAGCATGCATTTATAATTTCAAATCATTCTTCTTGACTAAATATATCTCTACTCAAGTTGCATGCATTGTTATAAACCATAATTATATCCTATACTTCCTTTAATTTCATTCCCATACTATAAAAGTACTGAATATATAAGTTTGAATATAAAAGAGAATATTGTATATCACATACCTTCAAAGGTGATACAAAAGCCTCGAAGGACTTGTTTAAACCCCACATACAAAGCACCTACTGCAATTAATCTGGAAGGTGGAGAGGGGGGTGAGCTTTTTGGAAAGCCCAATAAGAAATATATATAAGAAACAGATACCAAATTTCTATCTGCAAGTTTCGAAAATATATATTGCTCAAATACCATATTTCATACTATTCAGAAATCAAATCATGCATATGTAATGCATCGGAAAACATTTCATTTAAACGGAAACATAAGTAACCAAATTCTGAACATAATTCGAAATATACGTGCTTATCACATTCATTTTCAATACAGATTGTCAAATCAAATTCATTTCGGTTTCAGAATCCAAATATCATACATTCAAGAATCATATACGAAGATAAGCACGAAAAAGTATATACACACTAAGCTGGAGACATGTTAGCGACTAATAATTAATCATGCAGTTCAAATTGACATATGGCCATAGTCTAGAGGGGGTCCACAGTGAGCACTGATCAGGTGTCAACCGGGCCCGCTGTGGACTGGATCAAGGTTACAGCAATAGAAACTCTACTGTAGACTGGATCAGGATCATACAGTAGCCCAAAACATTACCTACTGTGGATTGGATCAGGGTCACACAATAGTCCAAAACATTACTGCAGTTATTGTTAGTCATGTCTCAAAACATTTCCATATATATAGTTCCTACTGCAGACTAATTCAAGGCCACACACAGTAGTCCGAATACAAATACCTACTGCGGGCAGAATCAAGGTCACGCACAGTAGTTTCAAAATAATACTATATATTTTCGAAATTCAAAACAGTATTTTCGTGCTTTAAGAAAGTTCATAACAAAAGTCATACATTTCTTTCAAAACATATAAACTATACATACTCATAATATCTTCAAAACAATAACATAGGTTGATAATTCCTTGAGATAAATATCTCAGTTGAAAGCTTTATAAACAATTCAAAGTCGTAAGATTTAACCGTTTTCAAAATAAGTTTACCGGATAAATGGTTATTTTCAAATGATTACTTAAGTTAAGCTTAAATCATAAAACCATTATTTTCATAAAAATCTGGCAGCATAATGGCTTATATTTTCTTAAAACCTCCTACAAGAAAACACAGTTTATAAACTCAAGACAGTTGATTTTTAAATTGACTTCAGTATCCCCTACGTTCCTATATGTATCTTTTACCTAAAATGCACCAAACTTGACACTTAGTAAGCACTGCACTTGGCTAATTGTGCTCTTCCACTTCCTTGCAAATTCTCTACAATCAATACACATCAAAATTTATATCAATATATATTTCAACCAAACATTATTAATCTAAATAAATATTATCCGTAGGAATACCACTATATCCATAACAACCACCTTGCGTCATAAATACCATTATCGATTCCTTCCTTAAGCTTCATAAATAATATCAAAATGTAACCGCTAAAGCGGATAAGAAAATTAAGTATTTGTGCCTAATTATTTTCTTAAAAATCCCTTGTTATATCTCGATTATTATATTATCACATACAAACTAATCTCATCCCTATGTCCATAATGTTCCATAATCGTATCATCCTTCTCATAGTATAACGCATACCATATAATGTAACTCTAACATATATATTCGTATACCACTTTGTTACATGAACATGAAATATCCACTTCTTAGTCCTTATACTTAACCTTAAGCAATTGTATAGTAATTTTCTAAAGTTTCTTTCTACACCACAATCACTTGGTAACATCTCACTTAACATGTATTATTATTATGGTAATTAACTCATAATTTTACTAACTAAAAATATAATACTAATCATACTTAGGTAAATCCCTTACCCACTCTCATCCTTGCTATATGAATCACTTATTCCACTAGGTAATACTAACAAAGATTCATGTAAATTACTTACCATAAATGTCTCAAGCCTAGAGACTCAATCTCCCAAAAACTTAATCAGCTTCATCAACTCATCTCTTGGTTGTTCTCTACAAATTAAATTCACATACATATTCACTTAGAAAAATAGTCAAATAAATTCTATAAAACTACATAGAATTATGACCAATTTTATTAATTTCCTCAATCATTCTCACCTTAAAGATTCTAGCAAGACTCCCAAAATCTTCCTCTGTTTCTTTGCTGCCGTACCACCCAAAATAGTACCAATGACAACCTCCAATGCTACCCTCGATCCTCCAGCCTACAACCACCGAATGGCCCTTGTTTTCAAGCTTCTTCTTGACCCCACCTCAGCCTTAAAACTAGACAAGCATCAGCCCACTTCAATGCCCCAAAGCAGCCCTAACAATGGCTGTACCAACAAGGAAATCACCCTGTTTATAGCCTCTTTTTACACAGCCAAACTCAGGCTTTAAAGCACCCTGTATCCAGTACCAAAGTTAAAGTCTTCCCTTGTTTCTCACGTCACTTTTAGCATGAAAATGCCCCCCACAAAGCCTTGCCAAGAGTCCCCTGTTTCAGCTTGCCGAGAGCCCTTGTTCAGGCCATTTTCTTCTTCTGCTTTCAACCCCTCAGCTCAGGCCTCGTTAACACTGCTTTAGGCTCCTTAAATGTCATTGTTCAAGGCTGATTCCAGCCTTGGTTCTACCTTCATTTTCAACCCTTTTGATTACCACAGAAAAGCAGCCCCAAATAATTTCTTCAGTAGCAATTTTTTTTTTCTGCTCTTCACATGAGCTCTTCTTCTCTTTTCCTTCTCTTTTTTTTTTCTCAGCCCTCTACACTCTCTCAATTCACTTTTCTCGCAGCAGCAGTGCTCTTCCTCTTTTAGTTTTCCTCCTCTTCCTCCTCCACTGTAGCTTTCTTCCTCGCACAATGCTACTGCTTCAACCACTGTTCAACGTCCCCAAACCAGCACTTTACCTAAGCCAAGAGCCACTGCCTTCTGTATTCACCACTCGGTTCAACCACACTAGCAGAGCCGGATTCTGCCATCAGCAGTGACGCCCAGCGTCGAATCTCCTTCCACTCTCTACTCTCCGGCTGGTGGTGCCCCTTTCACCTCTTTGTTTTGCTTCTTCAAAGCCTAAAACGAGCTCCTTTCTCCCTTCCTCTCTGTACCCGAGAATGAAGACCCCTTAGTGGGGTTACTTGGAAAGGAAATGGCTTCTTCAAGAAGCGATTTCATTTGTACTTTAATAATATATTAAGTAATTGCAATTTCTTTTATATTTTATATTTATAAATATTTATATTTTCTTTATATATTTTTGTATATATACTATTTCTTTTATTTCTATATAATTTAATCATCTACAAACCAATTTACTAATTTATCTAATAGGTTATCATGGTTAATTGTTTAATGGAATTTTATTTAAGTTGATATTATCATATTATATGGATGATGTCACATTTTATAATCTCATTTAGGTACAGCTCAGTTTCATATTAAATTATAACATACAATAATAATTTATTTATTTATTTTTATCTTTATTGGGCTAAAATAATTTAATTAATTAATGCCAGGGAAAATCTCGGTTGTCACACTTGAGGTGCAACGAGATGAGCTCTACATGTGAGCTTAGGCTGGCCGACATGAGGTGCAACGAGAAGAGCTCTACGCGTGAGCTTAGGCAGGCTGACCTAGGGTGCAACGAGATGAGTTCTACGCGTGAGCTTAAACAGGCCGACCTGAGGTGCAAAGAGATGAACTCTACGTGTGAGCTTAGGCTGGCCGACCTGATGTGTACCGATGTGAGCTCTACACGTGAGCTTATTCGGGCCGACCTGAGGAGAACCGATGTGAGCTCTACGCGTGAGCTTAGGGTGGCCAACCTCAGGTGCACCGAGGTGAGCTCTACGCGTGAGCTTAGGCTGGCCGACCTGAGGCGCAACGAGATGAACTCTACATGTGTGAAATCCCCAATTTCATGCAATTCCTCCATAATTGTAAAGCATTTTGGCTTAAATGAAGTAAGTAAATATGAGAATTATAAAGTATGAAGGATGTATGGAATATGGAAGAAGTAATGAGATGAAAGATTAAATAGTCAAGTAGTCAAATAATATTGATGTCAGGAAAATAAATGGAATAGGAAGAAAGAAGACCAATTAAATGAATATGAAGTCTAATGTATGAATGATGTATGCATGATGTATGGAAGAAATAAGAAAGTTGATAGTCAATAAGACAAATGATTTATTAGGTTGATATCAGAAAAATATTAAGAAGTATGAATGGAATGAAGCCTGTGAGAGTAGCTTCCAAGAGTTGAAGAACAGGCTAACGACTGCACCGATCCTTACCATCCCTAGTGGTTCAGGTGGATTTGCGGTGTATAGTGATGCCTCAGGGCAAGGCTTGGGATGTGTGTTAATGCAGCATGGTACGGTAGTGGCCTATGGGTCTAGACAATTGAAGGACCATGAGAGGAACTACCCGACTCACGATTTGGAGTTAGCTGCAGTAGTGTTTGCCCTGAAGATATGGAGGCATTACTTGTATGGTGAGAAATTTCAGATTTTTACGGATCATAAAAGTCTGAAATACTTGTTCTCCCAAAGAGAACTGAACATGAGGCAAAGAAGATGGCTCGAGCTTCTAAAGGATTACGATTGTGAGATTTTGTACCACCCGGGAAAAGCAAATGTGGTGGCGGATGCTTTGAGCCGGAAGCATGTAAGTATGGTGTCTTATATGATGATAAAAGAATATGAGCTAATTGAGCAATTTGCAAGCCTCACCCTTGATGTTATGACTTATGGGCAATTCGGAATGATGGCTAGTTTGAGGATTGAGCCAGAATTGATGGATAAAATCCGAAGTGCTCAAAAGGAAGATGATAGATGCATTGAGGCTATGAATCAGATGCAGTCAGGTATGATCTCAGAATTCAATCTTGGTAGTGATGGAATTTTGAGATTTAAGAGTCGTATATGTGTTCCTAATGATGATGAATTGAAGAAGCTGATTTTGAATGAAGCACATGCCACTAAATACACATTGCACCCAGGAAATACGAAGATGTATCATAATCTTCGCAAGGTGTATTGGTGGAATGGTATGAAAAGAGATATAGCTGATTTTGTAGCAAAATGTCTTACATGTCAACAGGTCAAGGTAGAGCACCAAAAGCCAGCGGGATTACTGCATCCTCTACCTGTACCTATGTGGAAGTGGGAACACATTACGATGGACTTTATTATGGGATTACCCAGAACCAAGAGGAATCATGATGGTATTTGGGTAGTCGTCGATAGATTGACGAAGTCAGCTCACTTCCTACCTATGAAGTCAACAGATACACTCAATACTTTGGCAGATATGTATGTAAGAGATGTTGTAAGACTACACGGTGTTCCAGTGAGCATCACTTCTGATAGAGATTCCAGGTTTACTTCCCATTTCTGGGAGCATTTTCAAGAAGCCATGGGATCTAAGTTAAGTTTTAGCACAGCTTTTCATCCGCAGACTGATGGACAGTCCGAGCGCACGATTCAGACGCTCGAGGATATGTTGAGAGCTTGTGCTATGGACTTTAAAGGCTCCTGGGATGACCATCTGCCATTGGCGGAGTTTGCATACAATAATAGTTATCATGCAAGCATTGGGATGGCACCATATGAAGCTCTGTATGGAAGAAGGTGTCGATCTCCGATTGGGTGGGAAGAAGTGGGCGAACGTAAGTTATTAGCTCCAGAACTAATTGAGACATAACCTGATTTGAATTTGGAGGACCAAATTCTCTAAGGTGGGGAGAATGTGAAATCCCCAATTTCATGCAATTCCTCCATAATTGTAAAGCATTTTGGCTTAAATGAAGTAAGTAAATATGAGAATTATAAAGTATGAAGGATGTATGGAATATGGAAGAAGTAATGAGATGAAAGATTAAATAGTCAAGTAGTCAAATAATATTGATGTCAGGAAAATAAATGGAATAGGAAGAAAGAAGACCAATTAAATGAATATGAAGTCTAATGTATGAATGATGTATGCATGATGTATGGAAGAAATAAGAAAGTTGATAGTCAATAAGACAAATGATTTATTAGGTTGATATCAGAAAAATATTAAGAAGTATGAATGGAATGAAGCCTGTGAGAGTAGCTTCCAAGAGTTGAAGAACAGGCTAACGACTGCACCGATCCTTACCATCCCTAGTGGTTCAGGTGGATTTGCGGTGTATAGTGATGCCTCAGGGCAAGGCTTGGGATGTGTGTTAATGCAGCATGGTAAGGTAGTGGCCTATGGGTCTAGACAATTGAAGGACCATGAGAGGAACTACCCGACTCACGATTTGGAGTTAGCTGCAGTAGTGTTTGCCCTGAAGATATGGAGGCATTACTTGTATGGTGAGAAATTTCAGATTTTTACGGATCATAAAAGTCTGAAATACTTGTTCTCCCAAAGAGAACTGAACATGAGGCAAAGAAGATGGCTCGAGCTTCTAAAGGATTACGATTGTGAGATTTTGTACCACCCGGGAAAAGCAAATGTGGTGGCGGATGCTTTGAGCCGGAAGCATGTAAGTATGGTGTCTTATATGATGATAAAAGAATATGAGCTAATTGAGCAATTTGCAAGCCTCACCCTTGATGTTATGACTTATGGGCAATTCGGAATGATGGCTAGTTTGAGGATTGAGCCAGAATTGATGGATAAAATCCGAAGTGCTCAAAAGGAAGATGATAGATGCATTGAGGCTATGAATCAGATGCAGTCAGGTATGATCTCAGAATTCAATCTTGGTAGTGATGGAATTTTGAGATTTAAGAGTCGTATATGTGTTCCTAATGATGATGAATTGAAGAAGCTGATTTTGAATGAAGCACATGCCACTAAATACACATTGCACCCAGGAAATACGAAGATGTATCATAATCTTCGCAAGGTGTATTGGTGGAATGGTATGAAAAGAGATATAGCTGATTTTGTAGCAAAATGTCTTACATGTCAACAGGTCAAGGTAGAGCACCAAAAGCCAGCGGGATTACTGCATCCTCTACCTGTACCTATGTGGAAGTGGGAACACATTACGATGGACTTTATTATGGGATTACCCAGAACCAAGAGGAATCATGATGGTATTTGGGTAGTCGTCGATAGATTGACGAAGTCAGCTCACTTCCTACCTATGAAGTCAACAGATACACTCAATACTTTGGCAGATATGTATGTAAGAGATGTTGTAAGACTACACGGTGTTCCAGTGAGCATCACTTCTGATAGAGATTCCAGGTTTACTTCCCATTTCTGGGAGCATTTTCAAGAAGCCATGGGATCTAAGTTAAGTTTTAGCACAGCTTTTCATCCGCAGACTGATGGACAGTCCGAGCGCACGATTCAGACGCTCGAGGATATGTTGAGAGCTTGTGCTATGGACTTTAAAGGCTCCTGGGATGACCATCTGCCATTGGCGGAGTTTGCATACAATAATAGTTATCATGCAAGCATTGGGATGGCACCATATGAAGCTCTGTATGGAAGAAGGTGTCGATCTCCGATTGGGTGGGAAGAAGTGGGCGAACGTAAGTTATTAGCTCCAGATCTAGTCGAGCAAGCATCAGAAGATGTTAAGTTGATTTGTCAGAGGCTTAAGACAGCTCAAAGTAGACAAAAGAGCTATGCAGATGCTCGACGGAGGCCACTTGAGTTCATGGTTGGAGATTATGTATTTCTGAAAGTTTCTCCATCCAAAGGGATCATGAGGTTTGGCCGACGAGGTAAGTTAAGTCCTCGCTATATCGGTCCGTTTGAGGTCTTAGATCGGATAGGTGATATTGCCTATAGATTGGCATTACCTCCGGAGTTATCGGGAGTACACAATGTGTTTCATGTATCGATGCTTCGGAAGTATAATCCGGATCCGACGCATGTTATTGAATATGAACCCTTGGAGATAAGGGAAGATATGAGTTATGTAGAGAAGCCGATTCGGATTTTGGACAGAAAAGAGAAAGTTTTGAGGTCTAAGACGATCCCCTTAGTGAAAGTTCTCTGGCAATACCATACGATGGAAGAAGCTACATGGGAGCTAGAGAGCTTAATGAAGGAAAAGTATCCCGAGTTGTTTACATGACAAGCTAAGGCAAATTTGGAGGACCAAATTTTCTAAGGTGGGGAGAATGTGAGATCCCTGAATTTCATGTAGTTCCTCCATGTATGTAAAGTATTCTAAGTTAATATGATTAAATGAGTATAAAGATTTATGTGTAATTGAGGTATGAATAATGTATGGTTGATGTATGGAACATGGAAGAAATAATAAAGTTGAATGACAATAAGTCAAATGAAGCATGTTGATATCAGAAAATGAATAAGCATGAGAAAAGAAATTAAATCAGAATTTTGATTGGAAATTAAATGAATGAATCATGAGGAAGAGGAATTAATTGATGGTCAATAGTCTTGAATCAAAAGAATACAAGTGGCTGAGATAAAGGATGAGATGAGCATGCATTTAATGCCTTGCATGACTCATCACCCCCATCAGCTCATCACCAACGTCAGCCTCTTCCCAGCTCTCCCTCTCGTTCCATCCAAACTTCCATAGTTTCCATTCCAAGCTTCTTGCTAAACTACCTTACTGCCTCACCAATTCACGAAGTTCAGTTAACGAAAATCGATCCTTGTCGTTAGACTAGGTGATATCTAAAATTTGGTGAATTGATCTCAAGTATTGAAAGAGATCTCAAAGGTTGAGATCTTGATCTCTAGTGAAGGTAAGAGAAGAAGATGATTCTTACAATTTCGTTCATGATGTGAAGTTGTTTTGAGTTGGTATAACATGTGTATGTGATTTAATTTAAGGTTTGATATGGTATGATGATTTTAGGTTAAAAAGGTGAAAAGCTAAGGTGACGCATCAAGTGATCTTGCGTTCTCGAGAAAATCGAGGTAAGGAATTTATGTAACGGACGTAAGGCGGCTATGTCCGCATGTTTTTATGATGTTTTACATGTTTTGGAAAGATGTACAAGTTGTTTTATGTAGGAAAAGATACATTTTCGGACTTGTCTCCTAGTACCAATTAGGCTAGGAGCAGCCGACTGCCTTAAATGGGAAGTCGACTGCCTAGAGACAACCAAAACGTCGTTTTCCGAAACCCGATGCAAACCAGTCGACTGCTATGTAAGCCAGTCGACTGCTATTTACCCAGAAGCATTCTGTTTCAAACCAGTCGACTGCTATATGAGACAGTCGACTGCTAATTTTCAAGATGCATTCTGTTTCAAAACCAGCCGACTGCCTATAGAACCAGTCGACTGCTATTTTCCGAGATGTATTCTGTTTCAAAAACAGTCGACTGCTATATGGGCCAGTCGACTGCTATTTCTGAAGAAGCATTCTGTCTGAAAACCAGTCGACTGCTATAATGACCAGTCGACTGCCCTCTCGTATTTTCAAATATGAAAATATAGAAATTTAAATGAAAATAATTTCGAAAAAGGAAGTTATGAAGTAGCAGCCGACTGCCCTATGAGACCAGTCGACTGCCATGCATGAAAAGAGCTTTCAAGCTTAATTGATTTAAACACAAAAAGTGTTTTCTGAAAAAGGATATTATAATGTTTTGAGACTATGGACTGCGTAATGATTATGCATTTCTGATGGCTGAGAGACTCTGATCAAGTCCTCAGTAATATGGATGTTGAGCGAGGAACCTTAGTCCGGTCCTCAATCCCACATGTGACACCTGACTAGTGTTCACTGTGGAAATTATAAAGGCAGGAGAGAATCCCTGACCTATACGGAGTGCACTACTGTACCAATGCATGATTAGAGTCATATAAAGTCATATAAATGGGAATGAACGGTTTATATGACGACTCAATCGCTTAAACATTGTACATGGTCTCCATCTATTTCAAGTATAAAAATGTATGTATGAAGAACAGTATACGATGTATGTTTTCAAGTATGAAGTATGCTATGAAGTATGAAGTTTTAAAGAAGAAGTATGATACATGTTTTATATGTATGCTATGTTTTAAAGAAAGCATACAAAGTATGTTTGCCATGGCATTTGAAATAATTATGCATGATGGCAATTAATGCATGAAAGATGTTTATGATGCATGCTTTATAATGCTTTACATGACATTATAGAGCCAAGTAGGAAAAGTTCATATAGAGGCATAGTACGCTCTTTTACATACTTTTCTTACTGAGCGTAAACTCACCCTTTTACGACCATTTCTCCTACAGATTTACTGAAGTGAAATCCGCTCCGACTAGAGGAGCTTGTTTTTGAAGAATCGAAGTGTACCTTCTCAATACGCTTCCCAGTTAGTATAGAAGGTATACTCCTATGTTTATGTATAATAAAGTTAATATTCAGTTACGGTACAGTACAAGTAGATATTGTGTATATTGGATATCGGGGATGTAAGATAAGATGATGTATGAGATCCTGTGGAAATGAAATGATATGTATATATATCATATATTTTTAAGTCTATGGAGATTGCAAAATAATTCATAAGCTATTAAATAATTAGCTTAAAGGTAAGAAAAGAATGACACTGTATAAACTAAATCTAACTAAAGAAGGACAAGATAAGTGATAAGATGGAGTGACGGGGACGTCACAACATGTGAGCTTAGGCTGGCCGATCTGATGTGTACCGATGTGAGCTCTACACGTGAGCTTATGCTGGCCGACCTAAGGAGCACCGATGTGAGCTCTACGCGTGAGCTTAGGGTGGCCGACCTCAAGTGCACCGAGGTGAGCTCTACGCGTGTGCTTAGGCTGGCCGACCTGAGGTGCACCGAGGTGAGCTCTTTCCATAGGCCTTTACTTTGTGAGCTCTTCCCTGAGCTATTTCATAGGCCTTTTAGCTTGGCGAGCTCTTCCTTGAGCTATTTCATAGGCCTTTTAGCTTGGTGAGCTTTTCCTTGAGCTTTTTAGCTCAGTGAGCTATTCCTTGATACTTCAGTTAGGCAAGCTCTTCTCTAAGTCTCAACTTGGCGAGCTCTTTCTCAATCTTTTAGCTGGACGAGCTCTTCCTTTACCCTTATTTTGGCGAGCTGGTTTCTAGGGCTCAACTTGGCAAGCTCTTCCTTGAGCTTTAGCTACTGGAGCTCTTCCTTGAGCTTTAGCTAGGGGGAACTCTTGGAGCTTTTGGTTTGGTGAGCTCTTCCTCTCAAGGGACTCAGCTTGGCGAGCTCAACCTCAAGCTTTAGCTAGGTGAGCTCTTCCGTTGGCCTTTTAGCTTGGCAAGCTCTTCTTGGAGCTCTTAGTTTGGTAAGTTCTTCCTTATTTTTTAGTTTGACGAGCATCTCAGGCACTCAACTTGGCGAGTTCTTTCTCAAGCTTTTAGTTTGGCGTGCTTTTTCCTCAGCTTTGGTTAGCTGTTTTCTTCAGCATAACTTAGCGATCTCTTTCTAGAGATTGGCAAGCTCTCCCTTGAGCTTTTTTATCTTGACGAGCTTTTTTTCTCGAACTCTAACTTGGTGAGCTCTTTTTTCAAGATTTGGCGAACTCTTGTTTAAGCTTCGTGTTTGGCGAGCTTTTTTCTAGAGGTTGGCGAGCTCTTCCTTGTGATTTAACTAGGCGAGCTCTTTTCTAGAGCTTGGCCATCTCTTCCACTTTTTTGTAGCTTCTTTGGTTGTTCTCTTCATTATCCATCTTGATGATCTACTCCTAGTATAAAAATGTTAGCACAAAAAGTTTCAAAAGATGAAAAAGGTTAGAAGTACCATTGTAGGTGTCAATGGTGGGCATCCCCAAGCTGGTTTGAGGTTGAGCTCAGTCGATATCTTCCGTGAACAGTGAGCTTTCCAACAACTTTAGCTCATCCCCGTGCACCAACTCTTTTTTCCTTATCTACCTCACTGTATCATCCATTAGTACCCAAGCTCTTGGTTCTAGCGAGGTAATTTGAGCTTATTGGTGAGGCTGAGGTGCCACAGGTTCTTCCTTCTCTGTCACTCTCCTTCTGGAGGCCATCCTCGACCGCAACTGAGAGAAATGTTGGAGGCCCCCTACCTTGCGCGCCAAAATGTTGAGGCAAAGGATGGGCCTAAAGATAGAGCAAAGGGAGGAAGAAAAATTGGGGGTCCCTCTGCTTGTAGGAATGAAGGGTATTTATAGGCCAAGACCGTCTGTTTGGTTAGCTGGCACAAGGATTACGTGGCCAAATAGTAGGTTACGGAAAAGCTGACATATATCACAGGTCAACAAAAAGGCTTCAGGTCATCCTCCCGCCAAAATGCTCTTGTGTGCTTGGTTTCAAGACTAGTCCTTGGTTTCGAGGTAATCAATGACAATAAACAAGGTTCAGCACGTTAAGCGCTGACCTGAGTCGATGAACGTATCTGGCAATGCTGACCCAAATATCTGCCGTGGTCACGCGTCTTCTGATTTATTGTGTGGGTCCTGTTTGACTATGTGGGAATTTCGAGATAAAAGACTAAAATATCCTTGGACCAAAATATCCCTTATCAATTGGAATTTAAAAATGTTTTGAACTTCTTTCGATCCAAAATAGTTCTATTCCAATTGACTTGACACAATTCCAACTTGATCTATCATTTATTACCTCTAAATACAATTTAATCTTTTTTATAGAAACAAATAAATCAAAATAAATTACATTGATAGACAAATGCATAATAGTGATAATGGAAGTAGAAATTGCATATTTGAAAATGATTTGTCTACTCTTAGATGATGGCAAGTCAAGGATTTCGTGATAGACAATAAACCATTCATCAACTAGAATCAATTAACACGACAAACAATGACAGCCTAATGAGATGACCTAGTATGCACGTTAAATTGGTTTTTTGTTTAGAATAATAAGTATAATCAAATCGAGTTGTGAATAATAGTTCTTAATGCTTGTATGTAGCTGATATACATCCTTAACCAATGAAATTCTAAAAAAAATTGTAATTAAAGTGAATATTTATGGTATTTTTCTTCTGAAAAAGAAAAATGATATAATAAGACGTCCTTTTCCTTTGTCATCAAGCAGGAGAGGCAATGCAAGTATTTTGAAGAAAAAAAATTAGCGAGCAATTGGGATTTGGCCATTTGGCATCAAGGCATCATTCTGCAATTTTCTCTTCTTTTATTAAGCAAAAATTGTGAATTGTCCAAAACCGTTAAGCTTCATACTTAGTCTAATCTCTGTGTTTACGTTGTTCTCTCTTATAAAAATTTTATTTTAAATACAATATGCTTTATATTCTTTATTTATGGTATTAATTTATTATATAATCTTTTATGAAAGATTTTTTATTTTTTTATAAACTCAATATATAATTAGTAATTTTATTCAAACTTTCAAGAATATTTTAGTTCTGAAGGATAAAATAATGGACTTTAAAAAAAAAAAAAGAAAATTAAAGCGCAAGAAACACTATTGCCTAAAATCTACATCAAAAAAGAAATTATTGAAAACTTCAATATTAATGTAAGAATAATGATGATTTCAGCGTGGTATAAGAAAACAGAGTACAATTTAAATAGTGTTTTTTATTTTCTACCAAATTCAGTATGAATATTCCTTAATATTTGAAAAAGTCAAATTATTTGTAGATTTTACTATTTCAGTCGCCATCATGAAAAAATACAGAACCAATAAACACGATAAGAAGTCTAGAGAAATAACTCTGTGTTTTTTCTTGACAACAACGATGCTAATTTTAAAAACAAAAAAATTGAAATGAGAAATCACATAATTGTTTCATGTACAAAAAGATTTTCTACTTAAACTATTATTAAGCCCTAACTCTCATAAAAAAAATTATTTACAGAGAACCACGAGAAGAGAATGAGATTCGAATATTAGATTTAATATTTCCTGAGAAAAAATAACATATTTTAGGTCAAATCTTGGTGGTTAATTCTCATAAAATATTTTAGAAATACTTATCACTCATGTTGTAAATAAAAAAAATTCATAATTATGCTCATATTTATGAAGAATCAATAATAATAATAGACGTCAATGAAAAAGCAAAATCAAAGTCTTCTCTGATAATTTATGCGATGGCAACTGAGAGGGGTGAGTAGAGGGCAACATCTATATTTGTCTTATCTCTTCCTACTGATATTTGTTTAATGAATTCATTTTAAGTGAATTATTAATACAAAAAATTGTTACATAAACTTTCATACCAATAATTACAAATTTTGAAAAAAAAAAATCAATTTACACAATAAATTACTTATAACTACCATAATTTAAATGCAAAAAAAAAAACTTCAAACAATAACTAAAATAAAATTGTAATCCAAAAAAAAAGTTTCAACTTCTCACATTTAATGTAAAAATCTCTAAACATGCACATATAAAAATCTCTAAAATAGTCATACAAGAGGGGCGAGATGGCCATATACCATAAGGCGTCTTGCATTTAAAGTATGTGGTAGTTGTAGTTTGTAATTTGGTGTTTATTTTTATTTCTTTCTCTTGCAGTTTTGTCAATTTAGGTTTGAAATTGTAGAGGAATTTTGTTATTTTTGTGTAAATCAAAAGTATTCTTATCAATTTTAACGGTCTGAAACTAATTATATTCAAGACTTTGTCACAATTAAAACTCTTCACCCCTTTCCAAATATGTGTTTAATACAAATCGAACCCGAAAGCTCTTCCAAAAAGTGTGGTTAGATTTGAAACTATAGGGGAATTTTGTTATTTGTTTTGCTGGATTCTAGCTAATTTTCTAATCTTTTGGTTGCTTAGTAAATAAATCACCGAATAAGGCAGATTAGGTGGGAGTTTAAAGCACCAAGGGCTTAATATTGATGGACCAAACAAATTTTAAGGATTAAGTAATCCATGCCCATGCTGCCGAAATTGAAATAGACTAGAAGCCTAATTCAAGCTACACCAACCCTCCAAGTCTATTATTCATACATGCAAATACTTCATACAACAGTACCTGATAATATCACCAATTTATAAAGATTATAAAAACAAAGCACTGATTAATACTCATTACAAAGTCATCATGATGCTCAGGTCATGCTCAACACAATTCCTTTTCTCTATTGAGGTTGAACATATGAAAAAATCAGGGAAACCAAAAGCAATGGTGTAGAGAGAAACATATAGGGGGCATATTCTGCATGCTTTAAGACTAGAAAAGTTTCTTTGTCTGCACATAAAAGAAACATTGACTAGAACAAAACAGGAACATAAAGTAACAAAAGCAACTAATTAATATTCATTTTGTTGTATATGATGTTCTCGACTGCTGCAAAAGATATGCAGCCACATTTTCCAAAATGAAACAAGAAACCATTAATAAACAATGAAAATTCTAAGAAAAAAATCCCTAAGCTCAAACAAATAAGAATCTATAAGATGATGCACAAAGTGTAGTAGACTTGACCAAACAATTTGCTCAGTTCTCAGAATCTGATACTGTCATTCACTTGTGCATAAGAAATCAAAGAGAAATGTTTGGCTCCCCAACTCAAGATGAGAAATGAAGATGCCTGAATGACAAAATATGGTATGTTATTGTCTTTGCTGTCAGCTATATGAACCTGCCCCTCATTCCCAGGTCCACACTTATTTACCATCAAGAGAAAAAAAATAGCTAAACGAAAAGCCGCAATACAATTCTCTCTCACAAAAAAGAACTTGCATTTTCCAGATCAAAATCTATCCATGTCAAATAACCCTGAATGAAGAGTTCCTGCGCCTGTCAAGCTTCAATCTTCGGTTACTATCAATGTTTATGGGTTTCAACAGTCTCTCTACTTCTAATTCGGGTTGAAGCAAAGACTGCAGCCTCCTTAAATGTCCGTTGCACTGTTTATGGTCAAAAAATGCTTTGTCACTGATATCGTGTTCATCAGGAATAAATTGTCGCTGGTAGGGTGAGTGCCACTTTGCTTGCAAATAAGCAAGCGATCTCCATGGAGGAAAAGGCATTGAGTTTTGCTTGAGAGATGACCTAGCAGCTTCAACCATAAGCTGAAGCAATTGACTCAAACTGGTTAAGGGGCCCACATAAACAACTGGAAGTGAATTCAATATTCTATCATATGAATCAACTGCTCTAGCTATCTCAAAGTGGCTTCGGAAGTCAATATCAATAATCAAACGTTCAGAATTCCCATTGTTGTAATTGACCACATCAATATACTCATGATCACCTGCACATGTCACACACGGTGTTGCCAAAATTACTATAGTTTTTCTGATCTACGGGTAAAATTAAAACAGTTGGGGGAGGGGGAGGAAACCTAGAAAACAAGCAAAATTTTGCCATAGTTTTACTACCCTAATACTTTTAGAGCAACGAAATTATCATGAATACATTTTTGAACAAATTGAACAGCATAATAGAGGGAAGCTCAATTTCATCATGAATGGTAGGAATGAACTCTGTTACATGCAACATAGGTAAAAGATGCAGCAGAACAGAGATTCTCCCCAACTCGCTCAAATACAGAGAAAGAGAGTGAGAGTGAAAGTGAGATATAAAAGGAACATTTAGGGCATTTCAAAACTTCAAATTAAGACCTCAGCACATCTAGGAAGAGTAAGCTAAAAGAAGATGGTTTTTTCTACCCTATACACAACAAGCTCTACTATAAAATGATCCGAGAAAAAAATAAAAATTCATGAACCTAAAGGAGCTTGAAAAAATTAGAATTCAGAGGCTCTGGGCATACCTCCAGGAACTTTGCCACTACCCTGCCACCTGGATGCACAAACAGCAGCATCATAGCCAGAAAGTCTCAACAGCTTTACCATAGAATACCTTATGCAGCTGGCATTACAGGGACCTGACTTCAAAAAGTGTAGGTCTGTCTCACTGATTGATAAAATAAGTGAATGAACCACTGACAACAAGTCAATCTCATACTGACCCACCGAGTGCTTATAGTACTGCAACATGACAGTGCAAGATGGAAGAGATTAAAGTTGATGCATTTGGTAGGAAAACCAGAAGGTAAAAGTTGTCTTCCAAATAGAGTGTAGGTCAGTAACTCTGTATAATATCAACAAATATTATACAGATATTATATATGAAGATATAAGCCCGCATTTCTCTACGATTACTACAAAATTCATTTCTCTCTTTCTCGAATTGCAGCCTAAAACAGACTATACAAAGCAAATTTCCTAAGGATATTCAGCTTCTTAGCTTTAAATTGGAAAAATATAAAATTAAAAAAAAATTAAAGAGTTTCAAACTAAATGAGCAAACTTTAAAGTTCAACCCTTAATTAAATTAGTTGCTTACATATGGCATATAAATTAAGAGTTTATATATGATGTATTGACATCATATAATTTTTATGCATTTTCAGTCCATCATAAAATGACGCCATAATAATGAACAAAATCTAAAAATGCATGGGCTCAGAACCAAACAAAAACAACCCAAAGAGAAAAATAATAACAATAATATATAGAAAACCCCAAAGAGGAAAACATATATAGAATTCAGAAATACCCAATTAAAGAAAACCAAGAAAAACCTTAAAATTCTTCAACCAATCAAAATTAATCAAAAATAAAAAAGATCCAAGTTTTTTAAAGGGAAAGAATTAATACTAACGGAGATTTTATCGGCGAGGTGGATAAGATCGGAGAACCCAGACTCACTATCGCTACTGTACCAAGAATCGCCACCGGCGCTTCCACTGTTATTTTCCAAAAAATCGCTTACCATTAAAGCCAAATCATGTTCGCTTTCATGGCTAAACGCCCACAAATTATTATTGTTATTGCTATTACTACCAGAATTAGTATTATTTTTATGATCCACCGCAGCCACCCATACGCTGCAGTCCATCATCACCACAATACACCGCCGTCCGATCACAAATTCCCACGTCCCTCCTTACAATTCACACCATCCATAACGTTCCCGTGATTTAATTGAAGCTCAGGTTTTCTTTGTGGCGGGCAAGAGAGCTAGAAAGGGAAAGGGAAAGAGCTGGGAAGGAAAAGAAAGGATGAACCAGAGAGAACACAAGGAAGACGAATGCAAAATGAATGGTAAGAAACAGAAGAGAAGAGTTGTTATTGTAAACTGATTTTTGGAAAAAAAATTGCGGGAATTGTAAAATGACGAAAATGGGCTTGAGAATTTCGTTTTGGATAAGGTTAGAAGACTTTTTTTTTTTGTATGTGGACGTAAATTGGGGCAGATTCGCTGAAAATTATATTTTTGGGATAAAGAAAAAGACAAAGAAATAAACTGTTGTAACTAGACGCAATCATAGGGAAAGACTTCATAATTTTTTTTAACAAATAATGTTAGGTAAACAGCTATTAAGATCATTGAAAAGGGGAAAACAAAATAAAATGTGTAAATATAATATGTTTTTATCATTTCGTATTAATATTAGAAACTTGAATGCTAATATAATATAATAATTTTCCTATAAAAAATTCATAATGCTTATAAAATGAGAACTTAAATTCCTATTTTCCAAACTCTCTTCTTCTATTATTGAAATTTTATTCCATATTTTTAATTATGAGCTCACCTAAAATTCATATAATAATAAATTTATATTTTTTCCCTTTGAACCAAAAGAAGTTCAAATTTTCATTATTCCAAAATAAAAGTGTTTTACATCATAAATGTGCAATTAATTGAAACTCTAACCAGATAATACCAGCACTTTTCAAAGAACTAATTTCTTAAATGCACCTATTTTTAACCACCCAAGGTTGTAGACGAGCATGCAATTATGAATAACTTTATCCAATCTTATTTTCCCTTCTCTTTTCTATTTTCAATATGGCCATATAGGTAAATTGAAAGTTGTGACTAAGTCAATGAAAAAATTGCTTGTTAAAGAAAAAAAAAAGAAAATAGATAATTGAATTAGGGGTAAAATGATAATTTTGGATACAAGCAATTGTTAAAATGGAAATTGGCTTGGAGACCAAGTCACCATGCAACTTGAGTGTCGGGCCAAAAAAAAAATATAGCAACTTGAGTGGAATAAAATTTTTTAAAAAAAAGTACAGTCATTGCTTAATTTTTTTTTTTGTTCGAAAGTCATTGCCTAATATTAAAAATACAAAATGGAAGATGACTACAATAATTTTCAATGTTTGAATCTTTATATTATATATATATGTAAAGAAACTTAGTTATCTAACTATATTTAAAATATTAATTTTATCAAAACTTAAAACATTTTTTGTTTGTTAACTTATAAATGTACAATATAAACTTTAACTTATCACTTCAACCTAACGAAATCAAACTTATCTTCTTAATTCAATGTCTGCAAATCAAAATTTTAATTTGCATTCAAACTAATCTAGTTAAAATTTATTAAAAATCACAAAAGTTATCTGTTATTTTATTGAAATCGTGATTATTACTAAAGTGCGGAGGTGATTAACCAATATAAAAAATCAACAATTAAAATTAAATAACGTAAATAATCATTAACAAAGACTTTTATATTAAATTAGCATTTTACACACCTGAAATTTTAATTTTAAATTTTATTTTCGTTCTTGACACATATCTTATAACATATTAAAAACAAAAAAATAATTAAAATTTTTTTTTGAGGAGGTATAAGTGGAAATGGCACCACGCGCTCTACTGGGAGGAAGAAGACAAAACTGCCTAACAGTTAAGAAATCAATCATAGGCCCACTTTGACAAACAGAACTCATGCTTTAGAAGGCAGGGCGGCCGAATTTGAACAGCAAAGAAGTTATTTAGAAAGAAAAGTAAAAATTCTTTTAGCCATACGCCAGGGCCGGGACTGGCCTGTTTCCTTGTGTCAACAATTTCTTCCAAAGTTACAAGTCTTCTTCTGGGTTGGGCCAGAAGGTGAAAATTTTCAATTTTCTTACATTATGTATTTACGTTATAAATAACCAAAATTTTCAATTTTCTTAGATAATGTTTTGCACTTGAGTACTTCTTTTAAATATATATAGAGTTTGTATATGATGCATTGACAGTGTATAGTTTCTATACACTGTCAATGCATCAGAGATTGACACCTCATCAATAGGTCCTTATGGGCAAATTAAAAAAATTTATTTATATTTACATATAAGGGCATATTGATGAGGTGTCAACCTCTTATGCATTGACAATGTATAGAAACTATACACTGTCAGTGCATCATATATAAATCCATATATATATATATATATGTTATATGTATAGTTTTTTAAGCAAAAATGTGTATTTTTTAATTTTTTATATAAAAAAATACCAAAATCCAAAAACAAAAAATTACAAATGCTAAAATCTTTTTAAAAAAATTTTCTGAATCATTTGAATTAAATCTCAAATTCTTTCAAAAAGAATATTAACCATGTATATTTAATTCTTTTAATATATTTGAAAGATTAGACTTTCTTCTGACATTCATTAAATGTGTGTTGAACATGAATATTTCATGAAAAATTGAATTTAGTAGTAAGTCGCTATGCACTTGTTAAAAAAAAAAAATCTCTGTTCTAGCCCATGTTAGACCATAGCTTCAATCCTTCAAGACTGTCCTACCATCATTATCATGATGGGCCAAAAACTAAGCAGCAATCAAGATTAGCCATCGGTAGGTTAAGCTTTAAACATAGAAAGTGTTAAAATTGAAATAAAATGTAATAAAAATAACCCTAAATCAACAAAATTAAAAGTATAGTAATAAAATAACCCTAAATCAAAAAAATTAAAAGTATAGTAATTAAATTTAATAAAATTGAAATACATTGAAGATATAATGAAAAATAATTGGGTCTTAGTCTCTTTAATAATATATCACTTGACTAAAGTTTAAATAATTAATTAAGAGATGTTCAAGTCATAGAGAACACTTCTTTCGCATTGGAACAAAATATTTACATGTTATAAACTTTTAATTCCTGATAACATGAAGGTATATAAGAAGGAATTGAGCCAAATCTTTAAAATTTCCAATAACTTAAACATAAAAATTTGATTTAGATTTAAGTACATATAGAGAGAGACAAAGTTTATATCTAATGCATTATAAATCTTATACATTATTATTGAATCATATTATAATACCTCATTAATTAGTGAATTTAATAATATTTATTTTTAATTAAAATTTTTCATTTTAAAATTTATGAATTAATGAAGTGCAATGTTATCATTCATTGATAGTATATGAAATTTATACATTGATCGTGCATCAAATATAAATATATGATGCACTCACAGTATATAACTTATTTACGTATAGGGAGAGAATGGAAATTAAGAATTTGGACTTATTTTTTTCCTTTAATTTTAAATTTTTAGTTACATTTAAGGAAATAAATAACCCAAATTGTAATTCAGCCACTATCCCCGAGTCTCCTCTACCTTATGGGGCTGTGGGAGTTTCTCTAAGTCTTGTTAGATACAAGTGAGTTTATGTCCTTGAGGTCGTCGGATACGGTGGTCTTTGAGGTTAGTTTAGTTTCTTAGTTTTGATTTGTTTCTCTAGATTGATTTTGAGAGGGAGTTTTGTTAGTTGATAGTTAAAGAGAAGGATGAGTGTAGATACGGTGGTAGAAAACTTGTGGCGAAATTTAAATCAAACGGAGGAGCAATTGGATGGGATTAAATTGGAAGACAGTGGGAACCAATCTGAAATCAACGATGAACAGAAGTGGATGGTGGGGAAAATCCTTACAACTAGATAATTTAACAAGGAAGCAATGATTGGCATGTTCAAAGTGGTATGGAAACTGGCGAGGGAGGTCGAAATAGTGATTTTAGAGGATAACCTTTTCCTTTTCAAGTTTGCAACTGTAGTAGACAAAAACAGGGTTATTGAAGGCTCGCTTTGGTCCTTTGATAAACATCTATTGCTGCTGAAGGAGTATGAGGCTCATCTGAAACCAGAAGATTACACATTCACACATGCTTTATTTTGGGTTCGAATTTACGATCTGCCACTAGGAATGAGGAACCAGGAGATGGCTAGAAAAATCGGGACGAAGGTAGGAAAACTAGTGGCAACGGATGCAAGTTTGGAGAATGGAGGTAGGGCTCGTTTCTTGAGAATAAGGGTCCTCGTAGATATAACAAAACCACTTAGGCGAGCAGTGATGATTCGAAACAGTGTTAGTCATGGTGGAGTAAGGGGTCGACTTGCATATGAAAGATTACCAGTATTCTGCTACTATTGCGGTTTGCTGGGACATGCTGATGTAGATTGTGAGAAAATGTTGAAGGAGCAACCAAATGCCGAAGCAGTAAAACAATATGGAGGTTGGATGAGGGCCTCTCCATTAAAGAGGCAAAGGAATTACTATGGAGGAGCATCAACAGATAAACAAGGGAAGACGCAACAATATAGTGTTCGACAATTGGAAAGAGATCGGAGCATTCCAACGTTGGTGAGGACGATCAATTTAGAAAGAGATGTAGAAAAGGAAAAAGCGGTTGGCAGTCCGTTATCACCGGGGCTAAATCATGGGGACAAGGAAAGTGGCAGAAGTTTTGGGGAAGAAAATTACGGGTATATTGTGGCTGAAAAATCAGGAGAAATCACTGGTAATGGAAAGGGAGGATTTGAAGGGTGTATAGAAGGAATTTTAGATGAGCAAAATAAGGAAAGTTTATTGAGTCACTGTGAAACGGGAACAATATACATGGGAATAGCTGATGAGGAGCGGGAAAACATAAATAAAGGAATCGGGTCCACTAATGCCAACGTGGAAAAAACGAAAGCGAATCTTGTGGTGGAGGTGGACAAAAAAGTCAATGAATGCAGAGAGAAAGTGGGGCCAAAGATTACTTCCAAGAACAAATGGAAAAAGTTGGCTCGACTAACTTGTAACAAAGAGGTCATTGAGTCCAGCAACCTGGGAAAGAGGAAACAGCAGCTCCTGCGGTTGAGGGAGATTATATGGAGGTGGATTCTGAGGTTAAACGCCACAGGATGCTAGATGATTTGGCCTTGAACAGTGTTAAGTTATCGACGGAGACTGATTTTCAGTCTCGTCGGGAACAATGAAGTGCATAGCATGGAACTACCATGGGCTTGGGAACCCACGGACAGTTCGAGCTCTTCAAAAGTTGGTGAAGAGAGAAGATCTCGATGTTGTATTTCTAAGTGAAACAAAAATCCAAGGTGAGGCATTGGATTTAATCAGGAGAAATTACAACATGAGTTTTGTTTTTGGAGTAAGTGCATAATAGAGGAGTGGTGGGTTAGCTATGTTGTGGAAAGAGGAGTTGAGTTTGAAGCTATTAAGTGTCTCAAAGAATCATATCGATATGGAAGTGTTAGATAAACAAAGGAATGAATGGCGCTTAACTGGTTTCTATGGTGAACCAAATGTGAACCTAAGGCATGAAACATGGGATTTGTTGAGAGAGTTGAGTAGAAGATCTCACAAGCCGTGGTTGTGTGTGGGAGATTTTAATGAAATCTTATGGGATCATGAAAAGTGTGGGGGGGACAATTAGATTGAGCAATCAAATGCAAGCTTTCAAAGATGTGTTAGATGATACAAGGCTGGCTGATTTGGGATACAAAGGTGTGTAGCACACGTGGGAAAAAGGAAGGGAGTTGCAAAACTTAATCAGAGAACGACTTGATAGAGCATTGGGGACTAAAGAATGGAGTGAGCTATTACCAACATATACAGTGCAAAATCAAGCTATTTTTGTTTCAGACCATAATCCAATATTAGTGGACACAGAGGGCAGCAACAGAAAGCATAAGCAAAAGGGAAGACGTCGGTTCTATTTTGAAACTACATGGACCGGTGCGGTGAGGAGAATTTTGAAAAATTAATTCAGGAAGTCTGGAGGGAAGGGGGCCAGATTACTTTATAAGAAAAGCTGGTAAATATAACAAAAAAGTTGAGCTCCTGGAACAGTTCCACTTTTCGAGAGCTTCACCACAAGATAAAAAAGTTAAACAAAGAATTGGAGGAAGCAAAGTTGATGAGCCCAAGCCACGATTCTTTATTGCGGGAACATGATATTCGTGATAATCTGAACAAACTGATAGAAAAAAAAGAAGCTTACTGGAAACAGAGAGCACGGGTTATGTGGTTGCATGAGGGTGATAAAAATACTAGCCATTTTCATCATCAAGCCTCTAAACATAGGCATGTGAACCATATACAGGGGTTTGAAGATGACAATGGAAGATGGGTCGATGAGGACGAAGAGATGGAAGGAGCAATATTAAATTACTTTAGAAACTTATTCAAATCTCAAAGACCATTGGATTTTGACGATGTTCTAAGGAATGTAAATAAACGAGTGTCTAACAAGATGAATGAGTTTCTTCTTGCAGATTTCCAGTTAAAGGAGGATAGAGCAGCAATCAATCAAATGCATCCCAACAAAGCACCAGGTCCGAACGGTATGCCCCCTGCATTTTACCAAAAATATTGGCATATAATAGGATCAGATGTCGAGAAGTTTTGTCTTTCATTCTTAAATGGAAGTAGATCTATTCATGACATAAATAATACGCTATTAGTACTTATTCCAAAGATTAAAAACCCGAAGAGCATGACTAACTATAGGCCTATTAGCCTTTATAATGTACTGTATAAAATCATTGCAAAGACCTTAGCTAATAGGCTAAAACATGTACTTTTTGAGTGTATTAGTGAAAATCAAAGTGCCTTCGTACCAGGTAGATTAATCTCAGATAATGTACTAATAGCGTATGAGCTCTTGCATTCTGTTAAGCTGAAAAGAAGGGTTAAGGAGGGGCACATGGCAATAAAATTAGACATGAGCAAAGCTTACGACAGGGTGGAATGGTCTTTTCTTGAAGCCATGATGGAGAAACTGGGTTTTCATAATAGGTGGATCAACCTTGTCATGAAATGTGTCACTACTGTGTCCTATTCTATTTTGGTAAATAGATCGAGCACTGAGATTTTTGTTCCAGAGCGAGGGCTTAGACAAGGGGATCCTCTTTCTCCTTATCTGTTCTTATTATGCACCAAAGCATTTTTAGCTTTACTTACCAAGTCTCGAAGTGATGGCTTAATATAGGATGTTCAAGCAAGCCGTAGTGGTCCAAGAATTACTCACCTATTTTTTGCAGATGACAGCATGCTTTTTATAAAAGCAGACCTCAGTGAATGCGAAAGGGTGAAGCACATGCTAGAGTTGTATGAGAAACGTTCGGGACAACAAGTAAACTTTGAGAAATCATCACTAATGTTCAGCAACAATGTATCAGTGGAAAGGAGGGAAGTGATCAAACAAAGGCTGGGAATCCAAGTTAGTTCTACCCCTGAGAAATATCTTGGCTTACCGACCATGGTAGGTAGGAGCAAAAAGAAATCTTTTCGTGAGATCATCAACAGAATGCAGGGAATGTGCAACCATTGGAGTCAGAGATCTTTGTCACAGGGGGGTAAGGAGATTTTCATAAAGTCAATGCTTCAAGCAATACTTGCATATGCTATGGGAGTTTTCCTTTTCCTTAAGTCTCTATGTGACGAGATGAGCAAAATAATAAAGAGCTATTGGTGGAAATCGAAAAAGGAGGGCAGAGGAATTTACTGGCTTCCTTGGGGAAGGATGTGTTTGAGCAAAGCAGATGGAGGCATGGCTTTTCGCGCTATGGAGTGTTTCAATTTAGCAATGCTGGGAAAACAATGCTGGCGACTGTTGAAAAATTCAGACTCTTTACTGAATCGGGTCCTAAAGACTAGATACTTCCCAAACTCAGACTTTGTGGACTCTAAGGAATGGGTATAATACATCTTACACATGGCAAAGCATATGGAAGGCTAAACAGTTAGTACAATATGGGATCAGATGGCGAGTGGGTTGTGGAGGACAAATCCGAATTTTGAAGGATAGATGGCTGGAATCCAACAAACTAATTAGCCTTCAAAACGTTACTGTGCCATTGGATAAGGATGCTTGTGTGGACCAGTTAATAGATGCTCAAAATAGATGCTGGAAGATGGAGCTTATGGAAACTCTTTTTAGTGAAGAAGAGATTCGGATGATTAAATCTATTCCACTCAGCAAAATCCCAACACCAGATGAATTGGTATGGTCCTATGAAAAGAGTGGGAAGTAATTTGTTAGAAGTGCGTACTTTAGAATTGTTAGCACGAGATTTAATGCTCTGCAACCAAGGGATCAAGAGAATAGAGAGGATACTGGCATAGCAATAAAGATTTGGAAGAAGATCTGGGTAGCTAAGGTCCCGAACAAGATAAAGGTGTTTTGTTGGCGTTTAAACCATGGTATTATCCCTGTCATGAGCAATTTAAATAAGCGTAATATAGGGGTGGAAACAGTCTATCCCAGATGTAAACTGGAGGACGAAACAGTGGCTCATGCAATCAGTAAGTGCACTAGATCCAGAGAGATCTGGAGTAGCCTACAACTGGAGTGTGCTTCACAAGTAGCAGAAACTAAAGGGGAGAAGGAGTGGTTTGCTACTCTAGTAAAAGCAAATAATCAAAAACCGATAAAGGAGATTATGGTGGCAGCTTAGATGATTTGGTATGACAGAAATCATGAGATCAAAGGAAAGGTACTTCCAGATGCTACAATGTCAGCCCAGTTTGCGAGAAATTATTTACAGGAGTTCAACAAAGCACAGGAAAGAATAAATGATGTGCACCGGAAGGTCCCAAGCAAATGGAAGCCCCCTCTTACAGAATGGGTGAAAGTAAATTTTGATGGAGCTTTGAGAGTGGAGGAGGAGCTTGGGGGTATTCGGGTGGTAGTGCGAGACTTAAAAGGCAATTTATTGCAAGCCTCCTCTGTAGTGGAAGGAAACGCAACAGATCCTACTGTGATAGAAATAACGACAACACTTAAGGCGATGGAGCTAGCCAGTGAAATGGGTTTTAACAAGATCATCTTGGAAGGCGACTCAAGGGAGACTATAAAGGCTGTAGCTTCGAAGGAGACCAATCTTTCACCAATTGGAAATCTCGTGAATGAAGCAAGACTATTAAAATCAAATTTTGGGGGTTTTCGAGCACTGCATGTGGGAAGAGAAGGTAACCGGCCAGCCCACTTTCTAGCTAAATATGCTTTTACTTCAAAATCTGAACTTCATTGGATTGAGGAGTGTCCCATTTTAGAAGACCTTTTAATTGTGGATTGTACTCAGAATCTTATTTAATGGAGAACCAGTTTAAGTTTCAAAAAAAAAATAAATAAATAACCCTTATCTCCGGTCCAGCTAATTTCACCGTATGCATTTAAAGATTCAAACTCACGACTTTCGAGATGAAATTTTAAGTTTTAGCTGTTCGATATTATTATAAGTATTTGATTATATATGAACTAATATCATATTAAAATTTTGAGTGAAAATGTTCCTGGCATGAGGCAATAATGTTTGACCTAAAACCTAGATAAGAAAAGATTTATCTAAGAAAGAAGATAATCCTTAAAATCTCTCCTCTCATTAATCTTATTCCGTCTACTTCAAGATTTAAACTCATAATTTTCAAAGTGAAATCTAAATTTTAATCATTGAAATATCATTTCGAAACAATATTTATAACTATTCATTTACAGATAAATTAAATATCATATTAGAATTTGTTAGTAAAAATATTTTTCGAATTAACTAATTATGTCAACCGAAAAAACTATATATATGGATAATTATTTCATACACTATCGGTGGAGATTTTTTGCTTCACAAGCAAGGTTAAGATCATGAGACATTCTATTTTATTAATTTTTTATTTTTTTAATATTTTTATAAGACATATGTCATGATTCTAACATAGCTTGTGAAATTTCCTTTAATTTGGTAGTCAATATATATGTGTGTGTGTCTATATATATATATATATATATATATATATAAAAAAAAGGAATTAATGATAAAGACATGAAGGACTAATGTAGGAAAGAGTCGTGTCATTATACACTAAAGTTAATAGGAAAAGAAATATTGACCAACAAATTAAAGGGAATTTGAAGAAGGAAGAAACAGGTTGGCTGTATTTCTGCAAACACCATATATGTTAGGTTTTGCATGATTTCCAATGCCCCATCCATCTTTTCTTCCATTTCAATTCTTTTTCATCTCCCTTTCACAGCCCCATTTGTTTTGGCAAAACTAAACTTTACAACTATTTTGAGCCATCGATGCAGCGGCTTTGAGGTAGACTTCTCCAACCAACGGTGGGCCAATTCCACATTATAAATACAATCAGTTTTCTGGTGCATGTTTGGAAAGATCTTCCATGATTTAGTCCCTAATAGCTTGAGTTCATAACACTCTGTTTGATTCGAGGGAAAGAGATGAGAAGAGAGGAAAGAAAATATTTTTTTTCTTTAATTTACAAAAAAGTAAAAGAAAAGAATGAAAATAAATAGATTTTAGTTTTGCATGATCTTTATAAATGGAAGGAAAACATTTGTTTACCAAATATTTTATTTTCATTTTACCCTTAATCTGTTTCTTAATTTCTTTTCTCTCATTCATTTTTTTCCTTTCCTTTTATTTTTCCTCCTTCCTACTAAACATAGTGTTAGTTTCCATTTTCAATTTCCGAGTCAAACCTAAATCAGAATGGCTAAACGACAAATAATTTACATTTAGCAAATCTCAAAATTAGAATAAGAAAATCAAAATGGGAATTTTTTAATTTATAATAAGAGGATTAAATTAGATATGTATCCATTTAATTGAATAATTGAACTGTAACGCCCTAGTTCTATATCAATAGATTATAAGAGTTTATAATACTATATATGTAGAAACTTAAACCCATATTTGTGAGGCGTCTTTTGTGAGATAAAATCGTAAAATTTTTTTGTCAAAGCAGACAACACCTCACAAGTTGAGTTGGCTGTCTCTGCCAATAGTATCAAAGCCATCATTAACCAAAACATGGGAGCAATCTCAACGCTTGGTATAATCTTGATTCTGTTCTGTATTGGGCTTGACATCAGTGTGAGAGTTTGTAACACATAGAGAAATTATGAAAGTTTGTAATGCTATATATGTAAAGACTTAAAACTATATTTGTGAGATGTCTTTTGTGGGAAAAAACCATGAGACCTTTAAGTCAAAGCGAAAAATATCTCACAGGTTGGGTTGGGTCTCCACATGAGCTATGTATCCTAAAGGTTTAGATTCGATTAAAAAATGATGCAATTATTATATTTAAATTTAGCTAAAAATAAGAATATGATTTAGAAATTTAGAATTTGGAAAAAATATATATAGATTCTTTGAAGGGCAAAGTTACTAATCCAAGATTCTTGATCCCATAAACAAATTGCAGCTACAGCCCCCTCCGAATTTGATTTTCCAAAAGGTTTGTTGTGGATATGATTTGGTCCTTTCGCGTAAAAGGTTAGAAATTTGGACATTGTTGTCTGCTAATAATATAGTCAAAAAAAGATTATGATCCTTTCTTTACAAAAAAGAAGGTTCAAAAAATTATAGGTATTAGAATCACTACAAGAAATATGGTTTTTAGTGGAGAAAAATTGGTCACTAAAAGCATAAAATTTCGTTCCTAATATTTTTAGTGACAAATTTTCAATTCGTTAGCTGCCGTCACAAAAAACAACGTCACTATTTGTTTAGTGACAATTTTTAGTATTTCGTCACAATAACATATTTTTGTGACAAATTTTTTGTCATTAAAAATATTGGTATTTGTGACAAAATATATCGTTATAATAGCTCAAGTCTATTGTGACAAATGTTTTGACACAAAAAAAAAAGTTAAAATAGTGACAAAGAAAACCATCACTGTCAATTACTTTTCTTGTGCTATTTTTTATAGTTTCGATTATTGTCACTAAAAGTACTTACAATAGTTACAAAAATTATTGTCACTAGTTCTATTTTTTATAGTTTCGATTATTTCGTCACTAGTATTCACCAAAATAGTGACTCATAAATTTTGTCACAAATATTAAAAGAATTTCCTACAATAACTATCATCACTAATAAATTAGTTATTGTCACAATAAAAATTTATCAATTTATACAAAGAAAAATCTTTAGTGACTATATAATGACATTGTCACAATTAGTTGACAGTTTTAGTTACAAAATATAGTCACTAAAAAACTATTTCAAAATTGAATATGATAATAGTGACACCAAAAATGGTCACTTCATTTATTTTTTTGAATAAATAATAATAATAATAATAATAATTTGAAAGTAAATGACAGATGAAAATATATAATATGTTTTTAATTTCTAAAATCTAACAGTTTTCCAAAGTAACATCCAAATACAATTATCAATGTACTAATACATTTCCATCAAAATACAAATAATTACTTCAAAAATAAAAGTTGTCCAAAGTCTAAATATAAAATTATCCAAGTGGAAATTCAAGCTAGCAGTCCATAAATGGTCTTGATAAAAGTTCATCCTTCATTATTTTCCTACAAAACAAACAAAAATATAAAGTCAATAAGTAATATAAACATATTATATCTTGTTATTATAATACTAGAACTGACATTAATTATTTATCTAGGACACTTACATTGTTGCTTGTTAAATTTGATGAAGATCCATTAAACAACAAATTTGAAATTAGCTCTTCACTTGCTAAACGATCAAATATGTCCTTCACTTTTTTCAACTCCAGGTTCTATTTTTCAATAGCTTTCCCTTGAGCCACAAGTTCTTCACGTTGAGCTTCCATATCCTTTTGAAGTTGTGTGTTGGTCTCCTCTTGTTTTTTTGTGATTTCAGTAAGCCTTTCAACATCTCCCTCTGCATGTTTCCTTGTAGCCTCAGCTTATGCAATAATGCGACTTTTTTCTTGAGAGTTAGATGCGATCCCTCCAACACCTATTCCATGTAAGTAATTTGAATTTGTTCCCAAAACAAGAGAAAAATGCTCCACTAGTGGTATAGGTGCAGATGAGATTTTCTCTTGATTTTTCTCACCCTCTTCTTGAAGTTTGTTCTACATAGTTAATATAATAATTAATTTTTTAAAATTAAATGAATATCAAATGAAAAACAAAATTTTAAACAATTTCTATACCATTATTTCTTCTCCATTTGGGACAGACCAAGTTCCATTAGATCTCATTCGTGTTGCCTTCCAAATTTTCACAGCATCTAGCCATTCTTTAGAATCTTTATCTTTCTGAAATAAAAATAAATAACCAAAGGATAAAGCAAATAATTAAAAAGTCATTTTTAAAAAAATAGAATTAACATTTTTAATAATATATTAAAATTGAATTTACCATCTCAAATGCCATTTGAACAATTGACTTTCTGCCAACAATGGATCCTATTTGTTGTTTTCCCCTATTAGTTGTGTTTTGTTCACTTTGAACCTATATTATCGTAAAAAAAGTATATATTTTTTTGTAACATAACTAAAAAAATAATTAAATTTATTGAATAAGCAAATTACCTTAAATTCATTTGTGGACCATTTATTGGCAATTAACCACTGCAAATCATCCGAGTCCACATCATTTGGAGAATTTTTGCTCTTGAGATAGCTCTAGTGCAAATGATATTGGCGATTCTTATTTTGTGCTTGTACTTGTTTCATCACATAAGGATGTACATCGTCTGTAAAATTGAAATTGTCCTAAAAAGAAATAAAAATATTAGAATAATATGATATTGAAAATAAGATGACAAAAACTAACCATTTATTTATCATATTAAATTTTATATTCATGAAAAAACTTAAATATATGTGTAATCATACCTTTAAGAAGATCCACATTATTTTGATATCATTTGGAGGAATTTTTTTCCAGCTAGTGACTCGAAGAGGTGCATATTGCCGAATGCAATTTGTTACTTCTGCCTTGAAAAGACTAGCATGCTTGCCACATACCTTATGGTACGGAGGAGGAAATTAGATATCAAGTGTTTTACCTTTGGCCTACTTTTTGGCGAGCTTTGTATTTTTAGTTGGTCCCTGTCATCTTTTTTTAGAAGTTCCATTCCCTATTAAAAAATATATAATTAAAAATCAAATAATATCATATGCATTCATTTTTCACTCACCTAATTAAAGCACTACTAAATATATTTTTCGAAATGACATCACCTGTAGAAACAATAACTTGTCCACTTGTATTTATCTTCTCATTTGAATTTTCAAGTAAAGCATTCAATTGTTGATTAGGCACATCAACAGATTGAGACTCATCTTGAATATGAGGTGGATTTTGTTGCATATCTCTTGAATTTACTGAAGACTTGCATCGTAAAATATTTACCATTTTATACCTGAAACTATTTAAAATATCAATTAAAATGCAAAATCATATTCAAAATTAAATAATGCTAAATGATATTAAAATATCATTAAAATTGAATTTATTTATTTAAAGCTTAAAAATTAAAAAAACCATAAAAAATAAATATAAAACAATTCAATGCAAATCATATACCATTGACAATACAATATACATCATACATAGGAGTGTAATCGAGCCAAGCCGAGCCGAGCCGAGCCGATACAATGAGGTGCTCGAGCTCAACTTGAGATAAAAAACGAGCTACTCAAGCTCGCTCGATTAGGCTCGATTGTTCCAACTCGATTCTCATGCTCAACTTAAAGCTCGAACTCGAGCTTGAATTTATTTGATATACATAAAAATATTATCAATTAAAAATAATAAAATACAATAATTTTTAATAATAACAACAACACAACATCAACAATAATGAAAACCTTAAATAAAAAAAAAAAGGAACTTAAGACCACACAACTCACACACATCATTAATTGTTTGGAAAATTATGAAGTCTTACATAAATTTGAAATTATGAAATAAACAATAAAAAAAATAGTAACATCACATCCTTTACTAGCTCCAACAGTTGAGCCAATATCAAATCCAACAACTAATTCATTATCAAATCCATTACCAGCTCCAAGCCTCCAACAGCAAACATCTTGCTTTTTTATTACATCTTTTACCTACAAATACAAAAGAAAAAAAAAGGTAATATTCATTCTAACAAAGGATACACTTATTCTACTGTCATATTTGATCATTTAAATAAGCCTGCAAAACAAAACAGAATAAAAAAGATGCCAAACTACAGTAGCACGCAACATATTTTTGTTTAAAAAGGAATTATCATCGACATAAACACAAGCAAGAATCTAAGTAACCATAAGTGTGTCTTTTGTCATACTAAACTATAAGGAACCTTTCATCCATGTAGTTAATAAAATGCAAAGAAGATTTGATATAGAAATTAAATTTGTTTCACTTATGGCTAGACATGTAACATAGTTAGAGTGTTGATGGAGAGTCCTGATACAACTTCCATCAGACAAGCAATTCCATTTCTGGTATATCCCAAAGAAAGAGTATGTCAAAACTTAATGAAATTAGTCAAAAAGAGAACAACCAAAGACAATGTATTAATTAGCAACAAAGCTTCAATGTGGTGTCTGATGAGCAGGAAACAAGTGTATTATAACCAGCACTTACAGTATCATTTACCTACACAACGCTTTATTTCTCAATCAAAACTTACATAGTTACAGAGATATATTGTATCATTATATGTGAGATAATTGGATGGTGAATTCCACAAACTGAAGAAAAAGAAGACAAAAGATCTCTTAACAGTTAAATTGACTATTGATTATTGATGTAATTGAAGTGGAAAGTGAAATACTTTCTCTAAACTTTCCTTTTGGCGTGCTAGTTGGTTATTAAGCAACCATTTATATTTGATCATACAACTAGACACAGCACTGTAATATACCAAAAATAGAAAGTAAACTAATTTTCAAACCCTCCCAACCACAAATTAGTAATAAAAAAAATTCTTGGCTAAAGTATGACAGTCATTCTCACAGCCAAAAGTAAACTGTCATCGATGAAAAAGAAGGTACTCAATCAACATGTGATTCAAATGTAGCAAAGCAACTGCCCACATCTTCACCTAGTGCCCATCTCTTGAGCGTGCCATCACGACTTCCAGTGAAGAGATAGTTACACCCATCAGAGACGAACGACTTTAGGATAGCCAAACAATTTATACCAGCATAATGCTGCAAAACAATTTATGCCAAACAATCAATATTGCCATAACTGACTAAAGGAGAGGCATGCCGCGTGAGTGAGGGTGGAGAGGGCAGCGATTGTGTGAGGCCAACCGAGAAGGTTTGCCAAGGCCGAGGAGAAGTCGAATCTCAAGGTTGTGGGTCTCGTCAGTGCCAGATCTGAGGGCTACGGGTCTCGTTGGCGTCAGATCTATCATCGACGATAGATCTGAGGAAGATGCTCCTTGACATTTGTTCGGGAGCATCGGATTTGGTGTGGATGGAACTTGTCCGTTAAGGGGAGGCCGAATCTGAAGGCAAAAAGGTTGCCGGAGTTGAGGGAAAGGGTGTCACCAGTGACCGGTCTGAAAGGGAGAATAGGTTGAGGAGTGCGGCTGCGCTATGTGTGCTTCAAGAAGTTTAAACTTTAAAGTGAAACTGAAAGCTGAAAGGGAAAAGGAAAGAAAGGGTATTAGGCTAGGGTTTTTTTTAGGTTATATACGTAGTTTTATAATATTATAATAAAATATATATTAAAATATTAAATACTTGATTAGGCTCTAGAGCTACTCGAGCCGAGTATTATATTACTCGTCTCGCTCGATAGCTCGAGCTCGGCTCAACCAGAATCGAGTTGAATTCGAGTTTTTTTCGAGTCGAGCTCGAGTAGCTTGCGAGCACTAGTGTATCGTTTACACCTCTAATCATACATACGACATAATGGGAATTCAATATAAATAATTCCATAATTTAATAATTTAAATTCTTTTCACCTCGGTTGGATCACCAGCCACTAAATTCTTTACTATTTAATTCTTTTACCATTTGTTTCTAACAATTAAGAGGAGAAAGTGCAGAGCATGTGTGTTAATGGGCTTAACGGGAATGCCTAAGAAAAACAAAAATACCTAAATCCTAGAAAGGGTAAAGCCATTCCTTTCAAACAATAAAGCAAGCTAAGCCAACAAGAACCGTCGATCCGGGTAAAAGGAGAAGCTTAGAGATAGGAAGAAATAGGCAAAAGAGAGTGAAGGACGAAAGAGCGGCTGATCCTGTCTCGACTAAAGACCACCTTATTTTCTCCTATTTCATCTAATGGGAAAGGCCATGAACAACCCATTTTACCTGCTCGGTTACCCATCCAATAAACCCAAAATGCCTCTCAAAATTCGAAAAAAAAAAAAACAAGAAACGACTCAATCTAAACCCGGAAGCCAACAATCTATGATGTCCTGTATAGTAAGCTTGAGCATTCTCTCCTTGCAGGTAATTTTTTTAATTAAACTTGAAATAAATATGTAATTGAAAAATATTTTACTTCAATCGTGTGAGGTTTTGCAATGTAAAATGTCAAAATACAAGTAAATCATATATTAGGTTTCATAACAAATTATCTAGTATTCGTACTGAACCAAAAATTTAACAAAAAAAAAAATTACTTCTGTAAAGTTGAAGAGCGGCACTTCTTGATACTTTGAGAACAAAATAGAATATTAGGTTTGGTTGATCTATTTTATTTTGGTTTTTTTTGTTTCCTTTTATTTGTAGAGTCTATCTAAAAATTTGGTTTTCGCCTATTGAATTTTGGATGGTCAATTTGCCGCCTAAAATAATTTTTATTATAGGGATTTTTTTAGTTAGTTTCCCTAGCATAAGCAATTACCTAATGTATAATATGTTTTTTATATAACTAGTTCGTTTATTTCCTCATCTCTAAAGAGAATGTATGATTTACCAACTGCATCCAACCTATTCTGACCCAATTTTTTTAGTATTTTCTTTTACTTGTTACAAATGTTAGTGTCTTTTTCATGAAATAATTTGTTATTTTCATATAAATTCCAATTTACTACTTAAAAAATGCCTTGAATTAGTATTAGAAAACAAAATTGTAATTTAATAAATCTAAATGTAAATTAAAAAAAATTACAATGGGCCTATATTATGGACACAAAATAAAAACAATAATTCAAGCAACCTACACCTTGATTGACCTCTTCCTAACCCATGAGCCCCATACATCTTCTAATTTATTAAAAACCTAAAGTTTTAGTAAGGCAAGTTCACTTGGAGTACACCTATTGCCTGATTGTGGTTAGATCATATTGAGTTAGAGAGATTTTGGATTTGATAAGGTTTTTCATCAAGCAGCTAATCAAGGTTAGTATGAGATTGTACTTGCTTATGGTCAAATTCGTATTGGCAAGACATTTATAATGGTCTGTAATTAAAATTTTTACTTGTGTATTCTTACTTTGTTAGAAATTTCAGAATTTAGGTTTTAATCTTCTTTTAGAAAGTTCAGAATTTAGGGTTTAATCCCTTGTTAGAAATTCCATATTTTAGATTTTAGTCCCCTGAAAGAAATTCTATAAACGCTACCCAAACTAACTACTAATGTGATCCAGAAAAAACCAAAAGCAACAGAGATTAAGTATTAGTACCTTCTGTATTTCATGCTGAGTTGCATTATCTCCATTCAAAGAGTCGTCCAATATGTCACCTACTGTTTGTGAACTCTTGTCATGAACATCCTCATCATCATTTTTCAATTTTTTATTACTTTTGTGATAATGGTGGTGATTTATGAGCTTGTTTCTGAACTGTTTAAATATTGTATAAGGAATTGGTGGGAATTGTTTGGGTGTTGGGTATGTGCGTTTGGAATTGGTTTCGAGTAGTAATAAAATTTTTGGTGGATTTGGGTTATTTTGCAGTTTGAGTTGTTAGACTTTGTTGCCTGTGACGTCCTTGTGAAGATGCCTTAATCTTTTGTGTTACTTGTCGTCTCTGTTTGGGATTTCTAAAGTTGTTCCTATTTTCCATGCATAGGAGGTGCTTTACGTTATGCTTAAATGTCGATGATAGTTATTCGGGGCATATGTTGTCTTTGACAGTAACTTTTGTTATCACGGTGTTATTCCCTAGAGTTGTTTGTTATCCATTCTAGTCTGCGTTACTAGTTATGAATGGGCTGGCTAGTATGTGTACAAGCTTGGATCTTGATTAAAGGCAGTAGCAGGTGTTTTTTAGGGTGAGAAGTATATTGGACACGTGTGCCGCTAATGTGATGTTGTGCCATTGAGACTGAAGGCATGGTTGGTGGCTGTGTGAAACATGTTGCTGATGAGTGTAAGTTGCAACTGTTCTATGGGATGTCTTATGTGTGGTTAAAAGGATGGTGTTTGACGCGTTGAAGTCCGATACTTTTTTGGTTTCTGCAAGGGATTTTGCTGCCTGAGACTGAGTTAGGTGTTGGTCAGCTGCTTGGTGTTTGGTTTTTTAGACGATTTTAAAAATATCATCTTCAATTTGTAGGCTGTTTTGTTGGTTCTTTGTGGAGGGGTTATATTTGTTTAGGGTCAGAGTAGCGAAAGTCTGTTACGTGGGCATTAGATGTGTTTTCTTTCGGGTTTTTTGGGATTAGGAATTGGCTTCCAATTTTAGCTGTATCCAATCTTTTTAATTTATATAAATTATTTGGCTTAGCAAATAAAAAAATGTTATAGCTAGGCTATATATGACAAGAACTAGATCAGCTCACTATGCACATTTTCCTTCGAACTTGCATTAATTCCAGGCTCTAACAGTCAATTAGAATTCAGATTTTCACCATAGTTTGTCAGCCAACAATCCCTTTTCACAATAAAGGTTCATTATTTCATCACACAAAAAAGAAGCCTATACAAGCAAGTAGTCTTTAACGTGCAATAGACAAAACTAGAATATGACTTGATAAATTCATCAATAGCCCATCTCCATAAATGCATATCCTTTGGTTCAATTCTCTCCTTTTGAAGACTCATCAAAGTACCATATCAAATAATACTTGTACATGTGGAAAACTGCTATCAGATTATAAGAATGGTATCTGACCAACTTTAAAAACATTGGCTCAGTAGTTTTTCTTAGATGCTTACTCGTGATCCAAAATTTGTTCAAGCACCCCACTACTTGATGTTTTGCAGATCCTTGGAAATTGTGTGTTTTTAAGTATCTCTACTACATCTAAATTTCTCTTGAGCTTATCACTTTCTTTCTCTCCTGATGCCAAATGACTACATAAGAAACAAAAGCTTGTCTTGCCGAAAATCATGCTCACGGAAATACACCCCTGCACCCACAGAACATATATTGTAAAACATATTTGTACGGAATAAATGTTCATTTAGATACATCCAATGCGAACATATTTAAACATTATTTGCCTTGTTCAATGACTAATTTATTAAGGCAAGCCATTTCATTGCAAGCTTATTGTCTTCTATAACTAGAACATTTTCAACATTCAATGGAACAATTTCCTGAAAATTAATAATTGAAAAGAATAATTTAAATTAAAACAAATTAGAGCAAGACCATCTCATTTTTTGAACATGTGTTGTTAACAATATTTTAGCCAATAATACTCTTTATATGCTTTTGACAAGACATTTGTAGAATTGATGATTACAGTGCACTATATAATTTTTTTTAGCAGTGTTATGAATAAATTTTTTTAGCAAGTTGCATACACCAAGGAAGATACACTTTTGTTATTGTTGTTAATTAAATTTGCAAAATAATGCAACCAAAAATCAAATATGATTATTTTTAAATCTTTTCCTGCATAAATTTAAATTGCTATATATAGGATTTTGTTGCATAAAAAGATTATGTTAGCACGAAAGTAAGCAATTAAAAACCCAAATTTGTTGTAGTTGTTACTAATATTCTTCAAAGAGGTTTACTATTTTTTATTCTACACTTTTAAATTTAGGAGTTTTCATGTATTATCAAATATAAAATGATCCTAACGTAACGAAGGAAGACAAACAATCATAATTACAGATAAAATATGCTGATATACTCACACCGATGAAGTAGAACTTTTTGGAGAAAATTATAGTGTTTCTTTTTTCTTTTATTGAATTCCAAATTTTTTTTGTTATGTTCTATTTGGTTGATGGAAAATATGGATTTGACTTCTTTAATGGTTTTTTTTTTTTACTTTAATGGTTTTCCTTATGAAAAAATTTTTTGGCTTTGCTCTCACATCTTTGGCTTCTTTAATGGTTTAGGTATGGCCGACAAAAGTTGGATGGATATTTTTTATAGACAACTGCCTCAATATCAAAAAGGAGTTAATGAATTTCTTGAATTTGCGTTTGAAAATATTGATGAAGGAAGAGCAATTCGTTGTCCATGTAAAAAGTGCAACAACAACTTATTCAGGACACGAGAATCTATTTATGAACATTTGATCATACATGGGATAAACAAAGATTATAAGCATTGGTTTCATCATGGAGAGCGTTTGTACAATTCTGATGAAGAAAGCAATAATGAGATTGTTGATAAGAGTGAGGAAAATGATGATGATGATGGAATGCATGATATGGTGTATGATTTTAGACGTGCTACTGCAAATTTTGCTCAACAGTTTGATGTTGAAATGGGTAATGGTGAGCCTAGAAGAAATAGTCCTAATGTTTCCGTCGAGGAAGTTAATGAATCTATCAAAGTTAGTTCTACTGCTCCGAACAAAGAAGCTGCTAAGCTCTATAGATTATTACGAGAAGTAGAACAATAATTATATCCTGGTTGTGAGGATTTTTCCAAGCTTTCATTTGTTGTTCAAGTATTGAATTTGAAGTGTCTTTATGGTATTAGTGCAAAAGCCATTGATGCTCTGTTTAAAATCCTGACAAGAGCATTTCCTAAAGGTAATAAAGTTCCTCATTCATTCTCTAAAAGTAAGAAAATTGTTCAAGGCTTGGGGCTTAAATATGTGAAGATAGATGCTTGTGTAAATGATTTCATTCTTTTTAGAAAGAAATACGAGAATGCTCAATCTTGTCCAACTTGTGGTGAATCTAGATGGAAGAAGGATGGAAAAGATGGGAATATGAATAGTGAGAATGGTAGAAGGAAATTGATTGCGCAAAAAATTTTATGATATTTCCCATTAACTCCACGTTTGCAAAGGTTGTACATGTCATCAAAGATTGCTAAAGAAATGAGGTATCATAAGGAAAAACCTTGCAATGATGGATCTATGGGACATCCAGTAGATTCTCCAGCTTGGATAAGCTTTGACTCATTGCATCTTTCTTTTGCAGCAAATCCACGTAATGTTAGACTTGGCCTAGCAAGTGATGGTTTCAACCCATTTGGGAATACGAGCACTTCTTATAGTTTATGGCTAGCTGTATTGATTCCTTATAATTTACCACCATGGATGTGCATGAAGGATCCTTATTTCAAGATGTCACTTCTAATTCCTGGTCCCAAAGCTCTTGGAAATGATACTGATGTGTTTTTAGAACCGTTGGTAGATGAGTTGAAAGAGTTATGGGGAAAGGTGTAAAGAATTATGATGCATTGTCACAGAGTAATTTCAGTTATAAGTAGTTGTTTTATGGACCATAAATGATTTTCCTGCTTATGCTAATTTATCAGGATTGAGCACCAAAGGTAAATTAGCATGTCTTATTTGCAATATGGACACATTATCTCATAGACTTCCAAATGGACGTAAAACATGTTATCTATCTCACCGTCGTTTCCTACTGCTCAATCATCCATGGAGAAACAATGCTAAGTCCTTTAACAGTACAAAAGAAAAAAGATGTGCACCAAAACTATTATTAGGGTATGATGTGGTTGAACAATATAAGCAATTTTCTCAGGTGAATTTCTTTAACTCTTTAATTGTTCGTTTTTGACATATTATTATATTCTTAGCTATTTATTTTTTAACATTTTTGTACGTCTTTTTTTCTAAAACATGTGACATTTGGTAAAACTCCAAGAAAAAGAAGGCGAGGAGAGGTTCTATTGCTTGGTAATTGGAAGAAAAAGAGTATTTTTTTTTGAATTTCCATATTGGAAAACACTCAAATTACGACATAATCTAGATGTCATGCACATTGAGAAAAACGTTTGTGACAACGTGCTTGGGACTTTACTAAACATTGAAGGCAAAACAAAAGATAATATCAATGCTCGTTTTGATTTAGAGTGCATGGGTATACAGCCTGAGCTTCATGCTATCCCCACAAGTGATGGCCGGTATGTGTTTCACCCTGCATGTTATACAATGTCAACAGAAGAAAAACGAGCATTTTTGCAGTTCTTAATTGATCTAAAAGTTTCAGATGGTTATTCTTCCAATATTTCTCGTTATGTGAATTTCAAGGAGCTAAAGGTTTTTGGAATGAAATGCCATGATTGTCATGTATTTTTGCATCGATATCTTCCTTTGGCTTTACATGGCTTGTTATGTAAAGAGGTATCTGAAGCATTAATTGAGTTGAGTGCTTATCTAAGAGAGTTATGTGTTAAAACCATACAGGTTAAGAACTTAGAGAGACTAGAGCAATCAATTCCATTAACTTTGTGTAAGTTAAAGAAGATATTTCTTCCTTCGTTTTTTGACATAATGGTGCATTTAATAATTCATTTAGCAAGTGAGGCAAAAGTTGTTAGGCCAGTACAATTTCGATGGATGTTTCCTATTGAGCGATTTTTACATAAACTGAAATCTTATGTTAGAAATAAGGCACGTCCAAAAGGATCAATTGCTGAAGCTTATATTGTGCAAGAATGCATGCATTTTTGTTCAAGGTATTTATGTCAAACTAAGACTGGATTGAATCGAGTTAAAAGAAATGATGAGGGAAATGATAGTCGTTCTTATACAGGATTATATGTTTTTTCTCAAGTTGGGAGGCCATTGCTTGGAAAAAAATATGACGAGTTGAGTTTGATTGAATGGGCTCAAGCCAGAATGTATGTTCTAGAAAATTGTGAAGAAATAAGAGAATTTGTCAAGTAAGTGATCCAACTTTTATAGTTAAATTTTATGTGATTTGTTTATGATTTATATTTTTGTTCTAAATATTTATTTCTATTTATTTCTTATAAAATGTGAAGGATGCATAAAGAACAACTCAAAAGGGAGAATGCTAGAAATTTGGAGAAAAGACATGCAAAAGAATTTCATGAGTGGTTTGAGAAATATGGAAGTATTAGATATGTTTTGAAATATTATTTTATCTTTAATGTTAAATTTATTGATATTTAATTATTACCGTTTATCACAAGTCACTCAATTGCATGAGGAAGGAAGTGAATTGGTCAATGACCAATTACTAACTCTAGCTCTTGGGCCTGATAAACGAGTTTTACGCTACACTAGCTTTTTTATCAATGGTTGGAGGTTTAATACAAATGAGCGAGACATGCAATTGAAATCACAAAATAGTGGTATTTTAGTGACAGGGGATGAGAATACAGGTAACTTAGATTATTTTGGTGTGTTGACAGATATCATACAATTACACTATCCTAGAGAAAATAGTTTGATTTTGTTTAAGTGTGATTGGTGGGATGTGTATCAGAAAGGAGGGTTTAAAGAAGACAAGTTTAGGTTTTCTATGGTCAATGTGACTCGTAGATTGAAAACTGATGAACCATATGTTTTAGCTTCTCAAGCTAAATAAGTTTATTATGTAAAAGATATTAACGATACCAATTGGAAAGTTGTGGTAAAGACAAAACCTCGTGATTTATACGATTTGCCTATTGAAGAGGTAGGAGAAGAGCCATGCCAAGAAAATGAGGAATTAGGTTTCAAATTCCATGACCCTAACGTGAATGATGAGGATGATGATGATGATGATGTTGTACCTTTAGATAGACCTAATGAATTAGTCAGTACAAATGTTGAAAGAAGTCCATTAAATCTTGATATGTTGGGTGTTGGGGATGATGATGAGTCTGAATATGATGACTTTATTTCTATTGATGATGATGATGTGATAAACTCAATAAATGAAGAGGAGATAGAAGATGATGATGATTGAGAATAGATTATTTAGAATTAGATTTTTGAAGGTTAGTTTGACACTTTTGTTTATTATTATGATACAAGATTTTTGTTTATTATAAATTTTAATTTATTGTATATTTTTTAATATTATGTCAAAGGTACTTATGCTTTGTAAAACTTCAATATCATGTTTTAGCTTTTTGCTTGCTTACTCATCCATGATTAATTTAAAATTCATTTGAATATACATGTGAGATATGAATTTCAACTACTTTTACATAAAGGTTATGAAATCGTCAGTTATAGAGAAACAGCTTGAACTCTTTGTAACAATTAAAATTTTGAAAGCATATAAGGATATTGAACTTTTACATGAGTAGAAAGTATTGTTTAATTAAGAAAAGTATGAATATACTGAATTTTAAGAGTGTTTGAGATGTTTATTTTGTCAATGTGTTTATGTGATGCTATTAGTTTGCAGTTATGGCATCTCATTATCAATCTCATAAGAAATTGTCTCAGAATTTTTCCCTTCAATAGCGGGTTTACGATGTTTCTTAAAAGTGTAAGTGGTTTCAATAAGGAGATATCTACATTTGGGAATTAGATTAATTTGCTTTTTCTTCTTAAGTAATATCCATTAATGGATTTTATTGTTGATGAATTTTCAATATTAGTAGTATGAATTATTTTTGTTAAAAATCATTCACAATTGTTATCCAATAAAAAAAACAAAATTATTGATATACAAATTATTATTGTAATAAAAAATAATTTATTAAATTGGTCAATGTAAATGGTGAATAAGTAGTTGAAGTCATTAATTTTTACAATAGCTACGATTTTGATTTGTCACAATCGTAAATTTATTATTGTGACGATATATAGTCGACATTAATTTGTTATGTTCAATTGTGACCAAATTTTTGCAACAAAAAATAAATTATTTAGTGACTAATAAATTTGTCGTCACAATAAAGATAAGAAATAGTGACCACTTTATATTTCGTCACTAGTATATAAATTTCCGCCAAAAATCAATTGGCGCAAATTTGTGTATTTTATTAGTGACGAGTCTTTAAGGATAAATCTTAAATCGTCACAATTACTATTATAATAGTGACGATTTAATTGTGAAAATATTGAAACCGTCACAATTACTATTGTAATAGTGACAAAAAAACAATACGTCACAATTACTTAAAACAATAGTGTCACACCAAAATTTTGTCACTATAAACCTAATATTTGTGACAAAATTACTCATGGTTACAATAAAATTGTCACTAAAAATATTAATTGTTGTAGTGAATTTAAACTGTAAACGTATTAATGTCATATTTTAAGAGTAGTCAAGTAAATAAGTTAAAACAAGATAATGATTTATTAGTTGGTTTTATATTCGTGGCATTCAAATCGAAAGAAATGGAGAAAATGCCAAATAAATTGGTAAATTCCATGAAAGTACATAAGAAAAAAGGCTTGGCGTGATTGGCTAACTTGGCCTCCTGCTTATAAGATTATTTATATTCTTTTCCGATTAATCTTTCTTACTTGCCCACCTTTCGTGTATTTTGTTTTGCATAAAATGATAATTGACAACATATATTAGATAAATATGTGTTATCAAAAAAAAAATTGATTTCGACTCGATGATAAGTGTATTTTTTCCAAATTCAAATGATTGAATTTCAATCTTTTCCTCAAAATTTGAACATTGATAATTTGCTCATAGTTAAATAATAGTAGAGGTTCTCCTCAAGGGACAAGAATCTAAGAAAACTGTATCATTCTTGTATCGAATCCAGCTAGGCTTCAATATCAAACTATAATTTTGTTGCATACAAATAGTCGATTCAATTATTGATGCACGATTTTCTAATTCTATTCAAGTCATGATTCAAAATCGCCTTCGAATCAAAACTATAGTACCCTTGTCAATGTTCAAAATGAAGTAATTGGGTCCTTTAGGTTTCCATTGAGCCAAAGGTCTGCATCCAGAATATTGCTGAAAAGTGATTAAGAACATTTTTCTCTCTGCAATCGTTTTTCATTGAAAGTACATTTTATTTTTTAATTCATGAGTATATTTCATATTTGTGATATATTAAATTGTGTTTGTATCATATAAAATACATAAATTGCAATGTTAAAAAAAATTTAGTTTTTTTGGATTCATATGCAATTTTATCAAATTTTAATCTGTATTTTATCGTTTTCGAATCATATTGTTGTGTTTCCACTTTAATAGACTGTTTTTAAGCTGTTTTTAAGATTTTTGCTGCTTCCCACAATCCAACCATGCAAAAATAAAACACAATTACAGGAAATTACGATAATTTACATTTCATAAAATAATGTAAAGAATTACCTTACACATGAACTGCATGGGAGAATTTCTCAAGCTTTTCCACCAAAACAAAATTTTTTTTTGGGTAACAAAAGCAAAAATTTTCTATTAGAAGGGAAACTGATCCCCTTTAAGCAAACCTTCACTCAATTACTAATATTTCTCCTTCAATTCTGCAAATTAGTAGTGACAGTTGCCATAACCTGCACCAAAGATAAACACCCAAACAGAGAAAATTAAACAGTAAGTACTTGATTTTCATTTTATTTTGAGTCTTCACACTAAATTATTAACACCCTATTATAAAATTTTTGTTTTGCTTACTTGGATCGAGAGTGGTGATTTGAGCAGTGCCAGAAAAATCACAGGCGCTATCAACTTGACCTTTGCTTTGATAGTAGGAATTCATGGCAAATGTTGCACGAGACCTCGCAGTGGCAGGTTCAGCACAAGGTCCACCAGGTCGAATTGGACTGCAATTGGAGCCACTGCTACATGCATAATCTAGGTTTGACTGCAATTGAGCATCGGTAACTCCAGCTTTCAGAACAATTAAGGCTTGACTTAGTGGTTATTATCCCTCCATAAGAAAGCTAAGGTCCAAAGTTCGATTTCCCACTATTTCTTTATACCTCCTATGAACCAAAAATAATAATAATAATAATAAAAACTCCAGCTTTCAGAACACAAAACTTCTTGCCTGATGCATCGCCTCTTGTTGGAGACGAAGTTGGTTGTGGTTGCGTAGGTATTGGCACCGGCTATTTAAATCATTTGATACAATAAAGTGAATTTTATAATTATCAGTTCAAAAAATATAATATCCCAATTACAATTATAACTTTTAATGAAAATGTAATCATACCTGGCCATTGCGCAAAACTCCAGCATTGTAAACAGGGGTGAAATCTGGTCTAAACAATCCCCAATTCTTCTCAGCAAGAGGGCCTGATTTCTGGTTCTCATTAAACAAGCCAAAAATGTAAGCTTCGAACCTCCTATTTGGCATCAAAGGTGTACCATTGCCTGAAAGGAGTTCCTTAACCAGATTTCCGTTGTAAGAAAGTGCATTATCAAGAGTAGCAAACAGGTCTCCTTTATCACCCTGAGAAGGCCAACCGGTTTCGCCAATGACAATCTCAACATCTCCACACCCAATGGCACTCATGGCCGAAAATGTCTTGTCCAAAAGAGCATCAAAGGCGTTGGTGTAAGTTTTGCCACTGTGCTTATCGCGCAAGCCAGGATTTGGCTTGAAGAGTGCATAGTCCAAGTTGTTTCCCAATGCATTCAATTCGTAGTAAGGGTAAGGGTTGATCATAAATGGTGATTTGGTTTTGCGATGGAATAGTAGCAAAGGTGCAAAGAAGCTCTTGGCATAATCGTTCCTGAACCGAGCCAAACTTGGTACTGTAACACCATTGAATATATTAAGGGCATGAACTGTTGTAACCTGATAAAATTTGACAAATTAAAACCTTAATGAGAAGAAGAAGAAGAAGAAGTCATGCATTAATTAAAAATAAAAAATACATTTAAATACGAAAACAATTTTATTTTATAAAAAATTATTTTTTTGTAACTTAGAAATCACGAGTTCAGAATCAGGAAAAATGAATACATATGATTCTTTTTAAATCCCACAATATATAATCTTCTACACTAGATTTGCCCTTCTATGTATATAATATATATATGTATGATAATCAAAGTATAATTGATGATATAACTTTAAAATTAATTGCATAACACATAAGAAATTATTTATAGTATTTGTGAACATAATTTGTCAAACCTTAATATCTTGAATTCCAGCTAACTGCAAAGCACCGTGAAGGCTTCTCATTGCAGGCAAAAGATTGTTAATTTCATCCTGTTTGTTAACCAGCAAAACTTCATTGCCGACAGAAACATACTTGATCTTTGTCTGTGGATGAAAAGGGCGAATATGACTATTCACCCATCTCCTCGCAGCTCGAACATTTGTCAACGAAGGAATTTCTCCATTGGCGACCGTGATGGTTACCGAAATATTAGTGTTAGCAAAGGCTCTAAGGACATCAGGGTTGGAATCGAAGATTTTGACACTGTCAAAAATAGTTTTGGTTTTGATGAAATTGGCAACTTCAGGGGGCGAAGGGAGGTTGTCTGCAATCATGCCATAGTTTACGCCGAGGGCGGCGGCGGAGGAGAAGAGGTGGAGGACGGTGGTGAGGAGAAGGGAGATGTGGCGGAACAGTGTCATGGCTGCAGATGTTCAATCTCTTACTTTTTTTTTTCTTTTCTGGTTCAGAATGTGTGTGTGTGTATATATATATATATATATAAGAGAGAAGAGAAAGTAGTTTATGTTCAATATTTTAATTAGAGATGTAAACGAGTTGAGTTACTCATGAGCTAATTAAGTTCGATTCGATGATTACTCGAATTCGATTCGTTTTTTTTCGAGTCGAGCACGAGTTATTCAAATATCAAATCAAGTCGAGTTCAAATTTCTTAATACTCAGCTCGAGCTGCTCGCAAGCTTTATTAAATTTTTTTAATTTTATTATATATGACCAAGTACTAAGTGAATGGACAAATCTATTCAAAAAAAAAAGTCAATGAACAAATTGCTTGAAAAAAAAAAAAGAGAAAATAGATAATTGAATTGGGGGCAAATTGATAAATTTGAATAAACTAAACTCAATTGTTAAAAAAGAAATTGGCTTGGTACCAAGTCAACGTCAGCAAATAAAATTTTAAAATATAAACTTTAATTTATCACTTCGACCAAACTTATCTTTTTAATTCAACGTCAGTAAATAAAATTTCAACTTGCATTCGAACCAATCAAGTTAAAATTTATTAAAAATCACACAAGTTATCAATTATTTTATTGAAATTGTGATCATTACTAAAGTGCGGAGATGATTAACCAATATAGAAAATCAACAAGTAAATTAAATAAAGTAAATAATCATAAACAAGGACTTTTTATATTAAATTAGTATTTTACACACCTGAAATTCTAATTTTAAATTTTATTTTCGATCTTGACACATATCTTAAAGAGTTTATATATGATGCACTGACAGTGTATAGTTTCCATACACTGTCAATGCATCAGAGGTTGACACCTCATCAATAGGCCCTTATGGGCAAATAAAAAAAATTTATTTATATTTGCATATAAGAGCCTAATGATGAGGTGTCAACCTCTGATGCAGTAATAGTGTATAGAAACTATAAACTGTCAATGCATCATATATAAATCCTATCTTAAAACATATTAAAAAGAAAAAAATAATTAAAAAACATTATTGAGGAGGTTTAAGTGGAAGTGGGACCACACGCTCGACTGTGGGGAAGAAGACAAAACTGCCTGCCAGTTAAGAAATCAATCATAGGCCCACTTTGACAAAGAAGTTATTTAGAAAAGTAAAAATTCTTTTAGCCACAGGCCATGGCCGGGACTGGCCTGTTTCTTTGTGTCAACAGTTACTTCCAAAGTTACAAGCCTTCTTCTGGGTTGGGCCAGAAGGTGAAAATTTTTAATTTTCTTACATTAAGTATTTACGTTATAAATAACCAAAATTTTCAATTTTCTTAGATAATGTTTTGCACTTGAGTACTTCTTTTAAATTTTTATATATATATATATATATATATATATATGTTATATGAATAGTTTTTTAAGCAAAAATGTGTAATTTTTGTAATTTTTTATATAAAAAATGCTGAAATCCAAAAATAAAAAACTACAAATGCTAATTCAACAAGAAAAAATATTACAATGTTGCGGTTATAGCTTAGAACTAAATCACAAAGGATGAAAAAGAAAATAATTTATCTTAAGTGCGGATAACAATGTTTTCTCCTGAATCCCTATATTACTTCATAGCAAGATTTTGAAACAAACAAGCTTAGTTTCTGACATCCTCAAACTCAGAGCTCAGTCGACAACAAATCATGTTAAGAGTCTTTCTTTAATCTGATATTTTGTTTTCTTAGAAGGTTGTGGATGACAACCACTTTTTTCTTTATCATGATTTACCTATATTTAAAGCTTACAATGAAAACTGAGAGTCTAGATGACCCACAGCAGGTGAGAAACAGGTTGGTTCGGATGAGTTCAGTTCGGATTATATTCGTGTTTGAATTATTTCAGATTCGGGTTATTTTGGTTTTGGGTTTTTTCGATTTCGGGTACTTTCGGTCTCCGGTTTTTTCGGTTTCGGCTATTTTCGAGTTCAATTATTTCCGGCTTCAGGTTCAGTCCACTTTTAACCGGACGAGCTTAGTAGACTTAATCAAATTATTTTTGAAATTTTATAAGTTATAAATATTTTTTATAATTTTGAATATAATAATTAATTTAATTTTATATAGTTAAATAAAAATATAATAGAAATGCTAACTTAAAGTTAAAACTTAATAAATATTAATATACATATAAATTTTTACATTTTAATGTTTTTATTACTTGACAATTTTTTTTATTTTCTGCGATATTGACATTTGTTATAAAATATATATAATTATATATTAATAATTATATAAAAATTCATTTTTTAAGTGAGCCAAATATATATATATATATATATATATATAGAGAGAGAGAGAGAGAGAGAGAGTAAAACTAAAAGAAAGTGAAAATTCAAAAGTATTAACTGTACAAATAAATAACTAACAAATTATAAATAAATCACATTAAATAATTAAACATTTATATAAATGATTTTATACTCTTAATAATAACTTATTGGGTCATTATATTTTTTTGGGTCAATGTTGGGCCATTGGAATTTGGATACTCTGAGTTCAAAAAATTTATTTTTTTTACCTTTGTTTTATTAGCTTTTTTAATAATTATATTTATCTTTGATCAAATTTTAAATTTTTAAGAATTTTTTACATTTATTTTGTTTTTTAAATACCAACATAATTAGTAATTAAATTAAATCTAACTAATATAACTAGTTAACTAATTGTTCAATTATAATGTTGACTAAAATTATTGTATACATTAAAAAAATACTTAATATTATGAATAATTGGTTAACTAATTACCTCAATTTTATATTTATTTTGTTTTTGGTTTATACATAAATTATAATATTAACATTATTACATGAAATATAATCGTACTCGTACACACTAATTAATCAAATATCTCATTAAAAATTTAGAACGTTGAATTAAGCTAGTTATATACATCAATTGACACTATGTTATAAATAATAACATTTGATATAATCATATCATATACAGTTATACACCAATTAAGTACTAATTTTTTCATGTTCACATTAACATAATAATATTAGATATACACCAATTGATCGAATGTCTAATTGAAATGTTAAATAGTAGATATTACTAAATTAATTAATATAATGCTAGTTATTTAAATATAATTAATAATATTAATAAAGTATAAAAAATAAATTTTATTAAAATTACAGCTTACACAATAATACTACTATAGTATATTATTAAATTACACTTTAATTTTATATTTAATAGATAATAAATAAATTATTTTTAATAAATACTTAATTCTATCAAAATAATACTTACATACTGAGAAATTACATAATCTATTCTTAAAGGATTATTATAATATAATACACAAATCATTATTATAAGATACCAAATTAGTTTATTCATGTATAAGATTATTATAATATAATAAATAATTAATTACCACAAGCTTGATTTATTAATGTCTTTTGTTTTAAGGCTAAAAATAAAATTACCACTAGCTTGATTTATATTTTTCCCTTTCACTGATGTCCAAGCTTATCAAAAAAAAATTGTACTTGTATTGTTTAATTTAATTACTTAACTTTTTCTAATCTTAAAAACTTGAATTTTAATTTTAAGATTAGGTTTTCTTTAAATGTAAATTTAATATCTTTATATACTTGAAACTTTAAGAAAATATAATTTAAATTTAATTTTGTTAATAATGTTTTTAATGTGTTGCACAAAATATCAAATTCAAAGTTTCAAACAAATATTGAAATTATATAATTTTTTTATATATTTGGGTTATTATTGTATTAAAATTAAGAATTTATTATAAAATAAAAATAATAAAATGTTAAAATGATTTTTATAATAAAATCAAATGTTAAATTAATAATATATTTATTATTATAAATACAATAAGTATAATATTAAAGATTATTAAATACATATATTATGGTGTTTTAAATAAATTTTATTTAATAATTAAATTAAAATTTTATTTAATAATTAAATTAAAAAGATTCAATATTTATTTTGCTAGTAATATATAATTGATATAATTGTATAATAAATAATAATTGTTTTCAAAATTTTAAACTTTTTAATTAAAAAAGTGTATCAATTATTTATTTATTTTTAAATAATAATCATATAATTATAATTCACTCGGGTTATAAATTCGGTTTTTTACGAGTTTCCGATTGGTTCAATCTCGGTTTCGGATCGTATCGAGTTTGGGTTATGTCAGGCTCGGACTGTGTCAGGTTCGGGTTTTTTTGATTTCGAGCATTTTCGATTTTGGATTTTTTCGATTTCAGGCTTTTGATGTTTTTGATCAATTCGGATTGGTCTGGATTCAATCTTTGACGGATTGTCGAGTTTGGACTAGCTTTTGCCACCTCTATGTGCAATGAACACTACTTTAAAATCCCCCTAATTTAGGGTGGGTCAGATGAGGGAACATGAGATACTTTTCTAAAGTTTTCTATCTAGCTTTTTAGGACTATCCAGACCTCTTTCTTTGGGTCTCCTTTTTTTTAAAAGACAAGATGGATTTTATTTTGTGACTTGTAACACAAAAGGATAGACATTTTGCACAATGGATGTGATGTAGACAAGGAATATGCTTTGGACCACTTCCATGGGGTTTCAAGTTTATTTTATATGACAAACATCCTCACCATGCTAGTTCTAATAAACTCAAAGGTTGTTTGTCATTATCTTTGTAGATACCTAATTTTGTCCGGATTCAATAAATATTATTTTGTATTTGGATTACATAAGTTTTAAAAGGTTTATCATCAAAGCCCAAAGCCAAAAACCCACTTGAGCTTTGGGTTATGATTTTGTTGGTTCATGAATCTAAAACCCAATTCCTTTTTTGGTCCATTTCCTTCTTTATATTTTATTTTCAAATTAATTAAAAAAAACAAAAAAGGGAAAATTTGAAAAATAAAAATAAAAAAATGAAAATAATCGGTGCCTGCTGCCAACCACCCATAGCTCTTATCTTCGGGTTGCTTCATCAGTCACCATCACAAGCTGAGAATTCATCTTCCCCAAGCACTACCATTATTGACCGAAATACAATGCTAAAGACCTAAGGATTAAAGGAAACGGTGGGAAAAAAGAGAGGCTCCTAATCAGCTTAAAATGTGGAAACTCTTCTTACAAAACCCTCTGGAGAGAAGGGGGTCGACCATTCACTCTTTTCTTCATTCTCGTCGACAACAGGGTCTTCTCTCCTCTCGATATACCAGTTCTCGTTCACCTAAAACAGCCCCAACACAGCCACTGCCATTAGTTGCCATCACTATTTTCAACCTCCCTCCACCAGTGAGAGTCAATAAACCGAGGGCCACCATTCTTGCCGCTGCCATTGCCTACTTATCGGCATCACCACTATCCGAAAACTACCAAAACAGCCCCATCACTCAACCTCACTTCCTCACCACTGAGCTACCCTAAAACCATTCTGCCTACCATCCGCACAACCACCTACCTTCAACCCCAACACCGCTCCTTTGAATGACCACCAATGGAGCTATAACCAAAAAATGAATTCCTAAGTTAAAATCCCAACCTCTGTTCGAAACCACTAAGCAAGAAAAAAGAAAAGAAAAAAAACAGTCAACACATCCCCAATCAAGAAAAGCAAACAGAAAAATACCAGTGGTCTTGTCATTTTCGGAGCAAAAGATTTGAAGTTCAGAAGTAGATCTAAGATATCTCATTAAGTTTTAGGGGTTTTTAATTTAATAAACAGAAAAGAAAGGCTAAGGGAACTGTTTTCGGTGTCTTGGACTCATTCATCGGCGGCGGGGATGTTGGAAGCAACGGATAGTAGGAAAGGATGGTCGGCAGTTTGAGCGAGGAGGAATATAGAGGAATTATAGCTGCTTGAGAGAACAACAGTTTTTTGCTTTAAGAGGAAAGCACCCTAAACATTGAATTAAAACCAAGGCGAGGAAGTGCCTTGGCCATAAGATACTCTGGTAATATTTGCATTAATAGGTTCTTTTATTACTTATTTTATATACTTGACTTTTTTGTTTTCTTACTTCTTATTTGTCATTTAATGGTTTTGATTTGATTTGTCTGTTTAATGATGAGCTTGTTTTGTAATCTTTGAATGATGAGCTTGTTTCATACGTGTGTATCTTCACATTTTGAAAATAGAGTCGTTTGATATGTTTGAAATGAAAAATTGATTTGTAATAAATTATAAAACAGATTTACAAAATCAAAAATTATTGAATTGAATTGCATATAGTAAATTATTTGATGAATTAAATAATAATTATAAAGTTTATACTTAATTAAATGGTTCCGATGATGGGATGTTATGAAACTCACAAGTAGTGATTTCTTAACTGATCCCTAGGTGAGAAGAGTCGTATTAAATGTTATCAGAGTATTGGGATATTTATTATGATTTTTCAATAATTTAAATTTTATTAAGAATGAAAATAAATATTTTTTTAAATAAAAAAGAAGAAAAAATAATAATAAAATTTAAATAAATAAATGTCCGATAATGGGATGTCATGGAAGTCGCAAGTAGTGATTCCTTAACTGATCCCTAGGTGAGAAGAGTCTGCTAAATATTGTCAAAAGTATTGAGGTATTTAGTATGATTTTTCAATAATTTAAATTTTCGAAAATAAAATTGAATTTTCAAAATTAATAATAAAATTAAAATTAAGTAAATGGGTCCGATTATGGGATGTTACGGAAATCACAAGTAGTGATTCCTGACTGATCCCTAGGTGAGAAGAGTCTACTAAATGTTACCAGAGTATTGGGATATTTAGTATGATTTTTCAATAATTTTAATTTTTATAAAAATAAAAATAAATGTTTTTTTTAACAAAGAAAATTAATAATAATTTTAAAATAAATGAAATTCGTCCGATGATGGGATGCCATGAAATTCACAAGTAGTGATTTCTTGACTGATCCCTAGGTGAGAAGAGTCGTGCTAAATGTTATCAGAGTATTAGGATGTTTAGTATGATTTTTCAATAATTTAAATTTTTATTAAAAAATAAAAATAAAAAATAAGTTTTTAAAAGAAAATAAAAAGATTAATAGAAAATTTAATTTGTTTTATTAAAAAAAATAGATAAGTTTTTAAAGGAAAATAAAAAAGAAATCAATAATAAAATTTAAATTTAAATGAAATTCTTCCGAGGATAGGATGTCATGAGACTCACAAGTAGTGATTTCTTGACTGATCCCTAAGTGAGAGGAATTAGCTAAATGTTACCAGAGTATTGGGATATTTAGCTAAATTTCTCAATATCAAGAGTTTCATTAATAAAATCAAAATAAATAAATTTCTTTTAAGTTCCATGTGCATCATATATGTTGGCTCTATAGGCTATACCGAGAGGGGGGTGAATCTGTTTTTAACTAACTATAAGCTCGTTTTTCGGTTTCTCTAAATTCTCTAGCCTATATTAATAATTTCTAAGTTCTCTAGGCTAGACAAGCATGCAATCCAAGTTCAATGCAATAAACACAATATAATTGCAAGTAATTAAAGAGAGTAGGGAAAGAGAGATTTACACAATCGATTTATAGAGGTTAGGCAACCTTGCCTACGTCCTCTACCTTGAGATGCTCCCAAGGATTTTCTCCAAATCCACTATCTTGAATTTGTGATTACAATCCCTCTTTTCAAGGCTCAAGAGTAACCTCCCTCTTTTCTAGGCTCAAGAGAAACCTCTCTCTTTTTCTTAGGCTAAAGAGTAACCTCCCTCTTTTTCAAGGCTTAAGAGAAACCTCCCCTTTTACAAGGAATGGTGGGTTACAAATAATGTAATCAAGAGAAGCCTCTAGGTAGGCAAATGATTACAGAAATTAAGCACAATGAAAAGCCTATACAAAGTTTGTGCTAAGCAATACAAGAAATAGATGAGTGATAGAAGATGAAGACTCTTTATCTCTTGAATTGATGTTGAGGCTTGAGGAAGATGAATAAAATGATGAAAGATGTTGCTTGGTTGTTCCTCTTACTTCCTTTAGCTTCTAAGCCTCTATTTATAGTCCCTTGGATGGTTTGTGGACGTTGGTTGGAGCCAAAACAGAAACTAGCCGTTATGTCTCACAGAAACTAGCCGTTGGGGGCTTTCTGGTGCAAAGGGATCGATCCTGCTATAGTGGGAATCGATCCCTTTTGTCCAGAATCTTGATTCTGGGCTTCAGGGACCTTGGGAAGACTTTCTGCCAAAAAGGGATCGATCCTGCTATAGTGGGGATCGATCCTTTTCTTCCAGAGGGCATTTTTCCTACACTTTTGGGTTAGAAATGATATGACCTTTAATTCTAATTCAACCCAAAACATTTATAAGCATTAAGGGAGTTTTTCTTGACTTTCTCAGATAAAAACATGGTCTAAACATTCATCAAGTGTTTTTCTAAAATATTCAAAACATTTATAAAGTATTAAGACCAATAAGAATATGCATCATTAAATCATGGTCTTAATGTTTGACATAAACACTTGAAATGTATTGAGAAAATCATGTGTGATAAGGCAAATTTACAATATGAATTAAAACATTAAAGCTTACTTAAGTTTTTGTCATTTCAAAATATGTATGGCAATTTAAAGCTAACAATCTCCCCCTTTTTGATATGACAAAACTTAATGTAAATTTGCTTTGAAAATTTTTTCATAAAATACTCCCCCTCAAATAAAGTAGGATTTTATAAAGCTCCCCCTTAATATAAGCATGGGTTTTGAAAATGAATTTTCCCTCATTATCTCTCCCCCTTAATATCTTTCCCTTTTAATATCTATCTCTCCCCCTTTTTGTCATAGCAAAAAGAAGGAAAACTAAAAAAAATATGCTCCCCCTAAAATTATGGCTATGTGAGAACAAATAAAAATGCTCCATCCAACAAGAAACATGTTAGTACATGGGACTCATAGCACAAATGAATAAGTCAATATTCACAAAGAGTATGAAATATTCATGCAATGAATATGACTTATGATCCTATACCATTTGTTTATAAATAATTTTGATACCAATTGTTGATAAGTAATTTTGCAAGAAGGTTCCAATTGGTAAGAAATTAAGCAAGCACCTAAGTATATCAATTGTTCTCTAAGGTCCAACTAAGGTGCATGGTAATTCATCATGATTATGAGCTGAATTAGATGACATATCATATGCATGAGCTCATAAATCATGTTCAAGCAAGAGTGTGCATAGAATCAAAACATATAGCAATTAACTTCAAATTCTAGCACACAAGAGTTTCATGCAAAAATATCCTAAGAGAATTTTTCTCTATTTGTCATTTCAAACTAAAGAGCATGAGAAGAATTGTCAATTTAAAGATCATACCAATTGGCAATTTAGATTTGGCTTACCAATTATTGAAAATATGGTTGCCAATGATACTAATTGTTATTTCAATCTAAATACCAATTGTTACTAATGGTTGACTTAGGCATTTTGCATGAATCCAATATCTATGTGTAGTGTGTTCATGTCAAGAAAATAATCATTCCAAATATGCAAGAACACAACACATATCATCAAATATGCATATGGATCAATTAATCATTAGCACACTATCATAAAGTATTAATCCATATTCATATTCACAAATTTATACCATATGGAAGATTCATAAAATCAAGGTATTCAAGCAAACACATTTTCTCCCATGGTTTCAAGCACACAAATCCTATGCTCATTTTCTAATTCAAGTCCTTAACCAATTATGATCAAGGAAAGATTTAAATAATAAATGCATGGATATCAAGTTTGTTCAAGTTTGCATTTATCTTTGAGTGTTGGTGTTGTCATTAAGACCCTAGTTCTTTAAGTACAAGGATGATAAAGTTTTATGCATTTTAACATTTAGGATCCATTTACCATCACAAATTATAGGCCAATGACTATTACCAATTGTTGAATTTACATTTGGAATCAATCCACTAGATGTAAAATTATCATGAAACCTAGTGTGGAATAGATAAGTCAAGCTAAGAGACATAATCCTATAAGCATGCTTGACTAAGATGAACAAAAAGAATGAGAAATATTCATTATGTACAAGTTCATCAAATTCTCAAATATATCCATAAATTCTTGAAATAATTCTCAAAATTATGGTTAAGCATTCATTGAAAGTATATTTCAAGATTATTTCAAGAGTTATGCAAATCATGAATGTTTGCAACAAGAAAAATGATTTTGCACTTGTGAGCTCAAGAAAAATGGTATTGATTGTTGAAAGTGATACCATTTGTTAGAAATGATATTAATTGATGGTGTTGAGGCATGATATCAATGAAAAATGAATTTTCATATATTAAATATCATCAAAAATAAGTTAAAACAATGAATTTTGAGTTGAGAAGAGAGAAAATATCAAAACAATGAAAAGTTCTTCTCAATTTCGGTTGAAAACATGCAGGAGTGCCTTTTCTGGCCTGGGGGGATCGATCCCTCATATGTTTCCTGCAGATTCTGCAGTTGTTTTGACAGAAAATTCAACCTTTGAGGTACCAAAACTTCGTTTTTGAGTGTTTTAAGTCCAAGTAAAGGTTTAAACATTTGTAAAACATGATTTTGGACTTGTATGAATGAAGAACACAATTGAAAAACCATTTTACAAAAGATTTTGCAATTTTGGAAGGATTTTCACTAATAAATGCATTTTTGGCCTCAAATGAGTTCATTTTGAGAGTTATGCATATTTTGTCAAAACTAAAGCATTAGAAACCATAAATATGCCAAAACAAACTTGTTCACATAGATTTTAAGCACATATAACATCAAATCATCATACTTGTGAACATTATGCCATGATTTCCAACATACAAGTTCTACATTGATGCTCATGACATGGCATTTTGCATATATGACATATTTGGCAATTTGAGGCAAGTAAATACATTATCAACACATAGAAAACATGCTCAAATCCCAGAGATCATTTCAAAATAAAAAATCATGCTTTTCATCCAATCATCCAATACCTCAAGAACTATCCATCAACCACTCAACAATCAATTATCATGCTTTTTTGCTCAATCACAATTCATCATGAATCATTAACCAAATTTCTCATCAAAGCACAACTAATCAAATAAAAAGTTTAAGGAGTAAGGAATTAAGCTTACAAAACTCCTTTGCTTGAGTATGCTTTGCCTTGAATAGTTAAGTCCACCTTGTGCCATCCTTTGAAGAATTGTTGTGATGAATCCTCAAGCTTTTTCTTTATCTCATTGGCACAAGCAAACTCGATAGAGGTGTGTAGAGCATTCAAACCCCATTGTTTCTTTGTAACTCCATGCTCTAACACTCCTACAACAAACACATTTTCAAGCAAGCTTTGGTACCCAAATTTTCTTGGGTCCTTGAGAGTTAGTGCTCACAATTTTTGATCCTTTTGGGATCCATTTCAAGCTCAAATCATCATTATTTATTACATGCTTTGGCACCCACATTTTCTTAACTGCTTTTCCTCTAAATGTAGTTTTTCTATAAGTGCATGCTTGTGAAGAGTGTCCTATCCTATTGCATAGTGAGCATGTAAGAGATGTATTATGCATAGAGTTTTTGCTCACTAGGAAATTCCTAAGATGAGTTTCTTTATGTATTTCATTATATCCTAGCCCATCTTTGTCAAAGAAAGCTCTTTGGGTCTCTAACATATGATCTAGCTTTTGTTGACCCATATAAAACCTAGTAAATGAGTTATGCAAATTTGTATTCTTTTCATTCAACTCATTTATTTCTAAGTTAGCCTTTTCTAATTTCTTTTCAAATTCTAGCTTAGTATTAGTCAAGGCTTCATTTTCTATCTTTAATTTAGCAATGATTTTCTTATATTTGGAGTTCATGCATTGAAATTCATTTGCTAAATCATCAAAGGCATTTTGGAGTTCACTAAAGGTATAATCATTATCTTCACTAGAACTACAACTACCTTCATCATCACTAATGGCCATAAAGCATGAGTAGGCTACCTCTTCATCTACATTTTCCTCATCGGAGCTATCACTATCGCTCCATGCAGCCACAAATGCTTTCTTCTTAGGTTTCCTATCCTTTTCTCTCCTACTTGACTCCCCTCTTTGATGTCTCCTATTATTTTCTTTTTCTTTCATTCTCATGAACCTATTAAATCTTTTGGCAAACATTGCCATTTCTTTTTCTTCCTCATTTCCACTCTCATCACTATCATCTTCAATGACCTCATGAGTGGAAGACTTAAGTGCTACCCCTACTTTCTTTGAAGGCACTTCATTTCTTTTCAATTTCATCTCATATGTAAGTAGGGAGCCCATAAGCTCATCTAGAGACAAGGTATTTAGATCCTTAGACTCTTCTATTGCGGTTACCTTTGCCTCCCAAGATTTAGGCAAGCTATTCAAAATTTTTTTTACTATTTCAAAATTGGAATAAGTCTTGCCTAGAGCCTTAAGTCCATTAATTATATTATTAAACCTAGTGAACATTTCGCTAATTGACTCATTTTCTTTCATCCTAAATAGCTCATAATCATGTGTGAGCATTCTTACTTTGGTTTCCCTAACTTGATTGGTCCCTTCATGTGTGATGGCCAATTTGTCCCATATTTGTTTAGCATTCTCACATAGAGAGACTCTATTATACTCATTGGGACCTAATGCACAAAAGAGAGTGTGCATAGCCTTGGCATTCAATTGTGCCAATCTCATATCATTTGTGTCCCACTCATTTCACTTTTAGGGACATCTTTTCCATCAACTTTCTTCATTGGAATTTTGGGACCATTAACAATCACTCTCCACACTTCATAATCATTAGATTGTACAAAGAACATCATCCTAATTTTTCAATATGAATAATTCTCACCATTGAAGAGTGGAGGTCTAACTAATGATTGTCCCTCTTCTCCTAGGGGTGTGCCTACATTCAAGTGAGCCATTTATGATCGTTTTTCTCGATAGAGGTTAGTCTAAATCAATCTTGAGCCCAAGCTCTGATACCAATTGTTGGCTCTATAGGCTATACCGAGAGGGGGGGTGAATCGGTTTTTAACTAACTATAAGCTCGTTTTTCGGTTTCTCTAAATTCTCTAGCCTATATTAATAATTTCTAAGTTCTCTAGGCTAAACAAGCATGCAATCCAAGTTCAATGCAATAAACACAATATAATTGCAAGTAATTAAAGAGAGTAGGGAAAGAGAGATTTACACAATCGATTTATAGAGGTTCGGCAACCTTGCCTACGTCCTCTACCTTGAGACGCTCCCAAGGATTTTCTCCAAATCCACTATCTTGAATTTGTGATTACAATCCCTCTTTTCAAGGCTCAAGAGTAACCTCCCTCTTTTCTAGGCTCAAGAGAAACCTCTCTCTTTTTCTTAGGCTAAAGAGTAACCTCCCTCTTTTTCAAGGCTTAAGAGAAACCTCCCCTTTTACAAGGAATGGTGGGTTACAAATAATGTAATCAAGAGAAGCCTCTAGGTAGGCAAATGATTACAGAAATTAAGCACAATGAAAAGCCTATACAAAGTTTGTGCTAAGCAATACAAGAAATAGATGAGTGATAGAAGATGAAGACTCTTTATCTCTTGAATTGATGTTGAGGCTTGAGGAAGATGAATAAAATGATGAAAGATGTTGCTTGGTTGTTCCTCTTACTTCCTTTAGCTTCTAAGCCTCTATTTATAGTCCCTTGGATGGTTTGTGGACGTTGGTTGGAGCCAAAACAGAAACTAGTCGTTATGTCTCACAGAAACTAGCCGTTGGGGGCTTTCTGGTGCAAAGGGATCGATCCTGCTATAGTGGGAATCGATCCCTTTTGTCCAGAATCTTGATTCTGGGCTTCAGGGACCTTGGGAAGACTTTCTGCCAAAAAGGGATCGATCCTGCTACAGTGGGGATCGATCCTTTTCTTCCAGAGGGCATTTTTCCTGCACTTTTGGGTTAGAAATGATATGACCTTTGATTCTAATTCAACCCAAAACATTTATAAGCTTTAAGGGAGTTTTTCTTGACTTTCTCAGATAAAAACATGGTCTAAACATTCATCAAGTGTTTTTCTAAAATATTCAAAACATTTATAAAGTATTAAGACCAATAAGAATATGCATCATTAAATCATGGTCTTAATGTTTGACATAAACACTTGAAATGTATTGAGAAAATCATGTGTGATAAGGCAAATTTACAATATGAATTAAAACATTAAAGCTTACTTAAGTTTTTGTCATTTCAAAATATGTATGGCAATTTAAAGCTAACAATATACTATCTGTTTGCATCATATGCACTCATAATAATTTTTGAAGCGAGTGTGAATCTTTTAATAACAAGATTCTATAGAACTCACAAGTAGTGATTCTTAAGAAATCTTTAGGTGAGGAAAATTATTTCAAATGTTACCAGAGTATTGGGATATTTGATTTAATTTTTCAATACAAAAAGGTTCACATTCACTTTTGAAAAATAAATTTAACTTTGTAAAATAAAACAAAATGATTTTTACAAATAAAAAATAACTTTGAATAAAAAGAATAAAATTGATTGCAACGAAATAAGAACTATTTTTAAATATTAATTCAAGATCATTTTATTAAAACTAAAGGATAACACATGACTATTATGGTACCGTTTTTTAACAGGCGTCGTGGGGGTGCTAATCCTTCCTCACGCGTAACCGTACTCCCGAACCCGACTTTTGTTTTCGCAGACCAAAATTGTCTTTTTAATAAAACTTAATTAGTTTTGAGATTTTGTTAAAAAGATAAATATTTTAGGTGGCCAATCACACCTAGTCAAAAAAGATTGGTGGCGACTCCATTTGTTTTTAAAATGTTTTTCTAATTCGTCGAGCGCGAAGCCGTTACGACAGCTTGGCGACTCCACGGGGGACTTTTTGAGGGTCAAGCCATTTACTAATCATGTGTTATCCTATGTTTTAATTTAAAGGTCTTAACTAATATTTAAATTTAATTTCTTTAATTTTAAAATAATTAATTGCATTTATGTTTTAATTATGTTGATTATTTTATAGCATTCTTTATTTGTATATATTATTCTTAATAAATTATTGGGATAGAATAAGGGTTATGGTTTGATAAATGTTCTCTCATACACACACTTGCATTTGCATAACATGAGCTCTATACCCGAGTTCTGTCCTTCTTAGGAGGGAGTAGAGTACCTTTGCTCTCGTGAGGTAATCACCTCCGCAATGGCAAGTGAAATACTCCCACTCAAATTGAATCTTACTAGTCCAGTATGGACGACAGTGAGGTATAATTTGGGAACCTTTAGATTTTAATAAATCCCAACCCAGCATGTAAAGGAACCTAAGAGGCCAGCCTTAGATAGAGTCATGCCCAATTTTAGAAGAAATTATCCAAAATTAGAACACGAGGGAGGATATTCGACCCTTTTCTCATATCTATAATAAAGGTACTATTGATTTTGGGTTAAATTTTATATAATTTAAGTCTTTCATTTTTCTTAAAAAAAAAAGAAAAAAAGAATTTTTGAAAAATAAAAAATGAAAAAATATATTTTCTTTGGAAAAGATTGTCTGAAAAAGAAATCCATTTATTTTTGGAAAAATAAAGATGTGTGATAAAAATAATAGAACAAATATATAACCTTTTTTTAAAAGATGCAAATAATTCTTTATTCCTTTTTTAAAGGGGAATTTTGTTTTGTAAATAAGTTCATAAAAATAGAAACTAATAAAAATATGTTCTTCGATGCAAGAGGAAGGAAAAGAAGTTATGTGTATATTTGGTCACAAGATGTTTTTATATATGAAAATAAAAAAGGTTTTAATTTCTTTCACTTTTCTTTCTTTAAAAGAAAAATATGAAATGATAAAATGTAGATAAACTTTTTTTACAAAAAAAAATGAATGAAAAATTTGTAAAAAAAAAATATCTCTTTCACTAAAAAATAATAAGAAGAAATTCAATTAAGTTTTTTTATTTAAAAAAAAACAAATTTGTTATTCTTTATTATTCTTGGAAAATTTTCCTAAGATAAAAGCATAAAAGAGAAAAGTAAAAGGGATTGAGTAGAAAATTAATTAATCTCTCTTGGAGAAAGGGTTAGAATAAAATGAGAGAATGAATAAAAACTTTTTTCTTTCTTTTTGAAATCTAAATAAATATAAAAAAATGAATAATTGATTTTTCTGTATAGAATTTTCAAAGAATAAGTTGACATGCAAAAAATATTAAGCAAAAAAAAATCTTTTTGAGGTTGTATAGGAACTTTGAATGAGAGATTGAAAAGAAAAAAAAGGTTTCTTGAACAAAAAGTTGTTAATCAAAAATTGTCCTTGAATTTGTTTGGAAAAGAATTCAAAAAAATAGTTTGATTTGGAATAAAAATGAAATAAAATTAATTTTTGAAAAAAAAAAAGAATCTAATAGGGAATGTGAATTTTTTAGGAAAAAATACAAAATAAAAAATTTTTTTGTGATCAAAGAAAAATGATTTCTAGAAAAATGAAGAAGAATGTTTGTAGTTTAGTTAGGCGTTTTCCTCGCATGTTAGATTAAGCAATAATAGGATTTTTGTCTAAGCAGTGTGAATACAAATATTCATCTTTCTCAAGCATATTAACATCATATATCATTTGAATTTCGTATCATTGTATCTACATATACTGATAATAATGTCACGTGCATTTTAGAATTATATAAGTTAGGTGAAATAAAATAGAATCTAATCTTCATTATAATTGCTTTTTGCACAAATTGCATTTTGTACGAACATCTCATTCATCAATGCCTTGTTATTGTTTCATGTCTTAAATATTTTACATAGCATTTCATAAAAAAAAATATGTTCTTTCTCATAGAAAATTAAAAACAAAGAAAAGAGAGAGAGAGAGAGAGAGAGAGAGAGAGAGAGAGAGAGAGAGAGAGAGAGAGAGTTTTGAAACAAGTTTGGTATGGTTAAGGTTATTCTTCAATTTCTCTTACTTGTTTCAGATTTGACCTCTTAAGTTAATAAGTGAATGATTTAAGTAAGGGGCAAATTTTAGTTTGAACTTTGGTATGCATTTTACATTGTTGCATCATATTTTGTAGATAAGTCTTTGAGAAACTAGACTAAGTCTTTTACAATTTTAAATTTGTTTATTCTTTCAATTTTCTTTTTATCAAATTTGTGTACATGTGCTATTGATTGATTATTTTCATTGAAATTATTCCTCCCTAAGATTTGGTTAAAGTGAAGACCTAAACACCTAACATGTAAAATCAAGAAACTTAGAGAAAAGTAAAAAAAAAAAGAGAGAAAAAGAAGAAAAAATTGTTCCATTTCATAGATTTCTATCATACATGTCATTTGCATACATATATAAATAACATGATTTTCATAAAATTCACATCATACACTTGTTATACTTCAATAAATATGTCAATACTTTTCATTTTTCGAGAAAAAAAGAAGAAAAAATTTGTTTGTTCCAAAAATTTTTTTGAAAGAAATAAGATAAGGTTTTTCTAATTAGAAAATTGTAGTAATAAGGTTCAAGGCCTCTCGACCATCAAAGATTACAAAGCAATTCAGGACTCTCACAAGCTTAGACCATGGAAGAATGACAGGCTAGCCGAATGGAGAAAATAGAAAAGGCGCAAGAAGAAATGAAGGGGCAATTGGCTGCAATGCTGGAGATGATGACTAAAATGAATAGAGGAAAAGAACCAGTAAGGGAAGCAACTACTCAAGAAAGGTGGGCACAAGACGGTGAACGTTCATATCCACAAAGTCCCATTCCACCCCAAGTCCGTACTTCAAAGCATATGCTATTTGCGGGGCACGACTTTTCAAACCCCATGAGGAAGCCATCAGACCCAATCCATGTCCATGATTCAGATGATCCTAAAGAACAAGAGAAACTGAAGATGAGTGCATTAACCATGAAAGAGAATTTAGAGCCTCAAACAAAGTTAGATCTCCTTGAAGAAAGGCTACGAGCTATCGAAGGGATGAATTTATATGGCTCTTTGGATGCACGTGAGCTCTGTTTGGTATCGGGTGTAGTTATCCCACCAAAGTTCAAGGTTCCAGAATTTGAAAAGTATGATAGGACCAAATGCTCGATAACTCATATCAAGATGTACTGTCAGAAAATGGTTGCCTATGCTCAAAATAATGAATTATTGGTGCATATTTTTCAAGATAGTCTTACCGGATCAGCTGCCAGGTGGTACACCCAACTAGATCGAGCCCATATCCGCTCATGGAAAGAATTGGCTCGGGCATTCATTACTCAATACAAGCACATTGAAGATTTGGCACCAGACCGCCTGTCCTTACAAGGCATGAGGAAGAAACATGAGGAGAGCTTTAAAGAATATGCTCGAAGATGGAGGGATGTAGCTGCCCAGGTCCAACCGACTCTCACAGAGAAAGAAACCACCATCTTGTTTGTCACCACACTCCCGGCCCCGTTTTATGAAATGATGGTCGGTAATGCCACCAAGAATTTTGCAGATATGGTAATTTCTGGCGACATAATAGAGAATGCAATCAATAGTGGCAAGCTTGTAGGAGATGATGCCATGAATACAAGAAGAGGCGATACATCGGGGAATGAAGAAGATGTTTATGCTATGAATTATGAGGGGCAACAGGTGGGAGACTTTGCTCCATACCATTCTTATCCAATGTACCACACCCATTACCCCACCATAAATAATATCTCTCCAAGCCTGAATACCCGTCAGCCAATCCCCCAATCTAGTTGGCAAATGGGTTTCCAAACACCCATGCCTACCCAAAATAACCAAAGAGGATCTCGAAACAAACGAAGAAGGACTGATATTGATCCAATTCCTTTGTCTTACACTGAAGTATTTCAGTACCTTGTTGAGAATCAGCTTATTACCCCGATCCCACCAAAGCCTTTAGAGCCTCCATATCCAGAATGGTACGACCCTAATGCTCGATGTGACTATCATAATGGGAACTTGGGTCACTCAATAGAAAATTGCCCTGCTTTTAAGGGTAAGGTGCAACGTTTGATCAGAAAGGGCTTATTGAATCTCGAGATAAAGGCATGAGTGTCAACCTATCATCCAACCATGCCAGGGGATAACTACAAAAAGGATCTTTTTTGTGGGTCATTTATGATGATGTGAAATTGTTTTTTGGTTGAAGTTGGGGCCCAACCTTAATGGCTTTTCATGTATAGATTTTCATTTATCTTTTATCATCTTAATGAAGTAGCATATGCATGTTCATCACATTTTTCTCTCTATCGATTCAAATTTGGCTTTGCCTTCTTTATATACTTCACTATAGTCCTTCCATTTTTAAGCGATAAATATGATATCAATGTTAATGATAGTTTGGGATTAAAACTCTACCAAAGCTCTATTTGTGCAAGCAATCTTGTCCAAAATCTTGGCATGAATATTGTGATGAGAATAGGATTTATACACAAAAGAGGAGGGTGTTGACATGCAATTTTGTAGCGGACGGTTCCACAAGTTAGTGTTTGCTCAGTAAATGATTCTTTGATAAGAGTTTTCACATTTTGGAAGGAAGAATGGTCGTCTTTCAGCTACATTTCACTATAAGAAAATTGTCCATTGCTAACCCCTTTGAGCCTAGTACGTTTGTTTTGTTTTTTTAAGAAACCCGCCAAGGATCACCCTCCGCATTGGGGGGCAAAGTAAGAAAAAGGGACAAAAAAAGAAGAAAAAAAGAAAGAAGTTTGTTCACTTGAAATCTATGAAAGAATTTAAGGGGCAAATAAAAAAGAAAACCCCTTTACATTTTAAAGTTATTTATGAAAAAGGGAGAAAAATAAGAAATGGAATTAGAATGAAAAAGGAATTGATGAAGAATGGGGCAAAATGCCTAAATGAGTCATGCATTAAAAAAATGATCCTCTGGTTTATAACCTTTTCAAACACAAAGTTTGGGCCTACTATATCCTTTCTTTCATAACCCCTCACCTTAGCCTACATTACGTACCTTAAAAGTCCATTTTGATCAGGTGTGAAAATTTGAGTCAAAGAACCATACATTGGGCTAAGAAATTGCGTGAAGATTGTGATTCTTTGATAGTGGACCATATTGAGGATGTTGAGAATGAATAAAAAATAAAAAAAAAAGTGAAAAATAAAAAAAAAAAAGAGAAAAGAAATGAAAGGTGATAAAAAAAAGAGAGAAAAAGAAAAATAATGACTCAAATTGAAAACCCGAAAAGGGCGGTTCGAGTCAAATAAAGATGAATGATCAAGTTGGCAAGTAGAGAAGAGATCTTTGCCTTAGATTGTCACGAATGAAGCGTTTTGTCAAGTAAGGGCTAATCTCCATATAATTAACTCAAAAAGATTAAAGACATCAAGGAAATAGATTTGTTAGAGAAAGAATCCCAAATTTTCTATTAAGATTGATTGAATATTTGTTGTTTGAAAAATTGTCGCCTTTTCTTTCCTTCAAGTTGCCTTTCTCTTTTGCAAAACTATTTTCCCCTTCATCATAAGTACCTCTCCTTTAATTTTTATTTTACTACATCCAAATAACAAGTCTGGAAAGTGTGATGACATCGCATTTGTTATGAAACTGAGATGATGAAAAATAAATGAATAGTACTATTCATGAAAATTCATGCATTACCAAAATTTTGGGAGGATATGGGGCAAATGAGAATTGAGACGATAACGAAGTATATTAATGCTTGAAGTCTCCAATTGGAATATACCAGAGTTGATTAGGTAGTGAAGAATGAAGGAAAACCAGTTGAGATTGTGGAATCAGTTTTAAGAAGGAAAGGTAAGATGATGGAAGGGATGGTCTTGTGAACCTTGTTACCATCGTTTTTGCATGATTTGTTTTTAACAACCTTTGCATTGCATTCATCACATACACTTAAGAAAGAAATAAAAAATTTTTAACCTTGAGTAGGAGAATTTTCAATTTTAAGTTGAGTAAAATTTTGGAAAACATGATTTTCAAGAATTTTAAAGCAAGAATTAAGATTTTAAGATGATGAACTTTGAATTCTATAAGAAATTAAGATAAAATAAAATTTTTAGAAAAAAATGTTGAGATGTAAGAAATTTTAGATTTTCGGATGTGAATTCCCGAGATAAATTTTCGGATGTGAATTCCCGAAACCAACAATCGGACGAGAAATTCTCGATATAAATTCTCCAGATGAGAATTCCTGGACGTTTAGGTGTGAATCCCTAAGTCAAATTTTTCGGATGTGAATTCCCGAAACCAACAATCGGACGAGAAATTCCCGATATAATTTCTCCAGATGAGAATTCCTAGACGTTTGGGTGTGAATCCTTAAATCAAAGTTTTCAGATGTGAATACCTGAAATTTTCGGATGTGAATTCCCGAAACCAACAATCGGACGAGAAATTCCCGACATAAATTTTCCAGATGAGAATTCCTGGATGTTTGGGGGTGAATCCCTAAGTTAAATTTTTGGGTGTGAATCCCCGAGTTAAATTTTTTAATGTAAATCTCCATGTTAAAATTTCGGATGTGAATCTCCGAATCAAATCTTTGGATGTGAATCTCCAAATCAAAATTTCAAAAGTTCGGATGTGAAGTCCCGAACAAATTTCTAGAAGTGAATTCCTAGACCTTTCGGATGTGAATTCCCGAAACAAAATTTCTAGAAGTGATTACCTAGACTTTCGGATGCGAATTCCCGAAATGAAATTTTAGATCTTCGGATGTGAATCCCCGAAACAGAACTTTTAGACGTGAATTCCCGAACAAATTTTTCAGATGTGAATACCTGAAATTTTCGGATGTGAATTCCCGAAACAAACACTTAGATGTGAATTCCTGAGACAAAATTTTCTAAATGTGAATTCCTAGATCTTCAAATGTGAAATCTTTCAAGAAGGAGTACTTTCTAAGAAAAGAATTTAAAGTTTCATGCCTTTGTTGTAAGAGGAGCACTTTTCCAGAAAGATTTTAAAGTCTCAATGCTTCTACTGTAAGAGGAGCACATTTCAGGAAGGAATTTAAAGTTTCAATGCCTCTATTATAAGAGGAGCACTTTTACAAGAAGAAGTAAAAAAAAAAAACAACAAACAAACAAAAACAAAAAAGAAGAAAAATGAGAGAAGTGGGTCGTAAGCTGGACAAAATTGTTGTCTATTGTCTTTGCCCTTTTTCTGATTCTCAGCAATGTGCAAAGAGGGGCAGTTGTAGACACCTAATTTTGTCCGGATTCAATAAATATTATTTTGTATTTGGATTACATAAGTTTTAAAAGGTTTATCATCAAGGCCCAAAGCCAAAAACCCACTTGAGCTTTGGGTTATGATTTTGTTGGTTCATGAATCTAAAACCCAATTCCTTTTTTAGTCCATTTCCTTATTTATATTTTATTTTCAAATTAATTAAAAAAAAACAAAAAAGGGAAAATTTGAAAAAAAAAATGAAAATAGTCGGTGCCTGCAGCCACCCATAGCTCTTATCTCCAGGTTGTTTCATCAGTCACCATCACAAGCTGAGAATTCATCTTCCCCAAGCACTACCATTATTGACCAAAATACAATGCTAAAGACCTAAGGATTAAAGGAAACGGTGGGAAAAAAGAGAGGCTCCTAATCAGCTTAAAATGTGGAAACTCTTCTGACAAAACCCTCTGGAGAGAAGGGGGTCGACCATTCACTCTTTTCTTCATTCTCGTCGACAACAGGGTCTTCTCTCCTCTCGATATACCAGTTCTCGTTCACCTAAAACAGCCCCAACACAGCCACTGCCATTAGTTGCCATCATTATTTTCAACCCCCACCAGTGAGAGTCAATAAACCGAGGGCCACCATTCTTGCCGCTGCCATTGCCTACTTATCGCCATCACCACTATCCGAAAACTACCAAAACAACCCCATCACTCAACCTCACTTCCTCACCACTGAGCTACCCTAAAACCATTCTGCCTACCATCCGCACGACCACCTACCTTCAACCCCAACACCGCTCCTTTGAATGACCACCAATGGAGCTATAACCAAAAAATGAATTCCTAAGTTAAAATCCCAACCTCTGTTCGAAACCACTAAGCAAGAAAAAAGAAAAGAAAAAAAACAGTCAACACATCCCCAATCAAGAAAAGCAAACAGAAAAATACCAGTGGTCTTGTCATTTTCGGAGCAAAAGATTTGAAGTTCAGAAGTAGATCTAAGATATCTCATTAAGTTTTAGGGGTTTTTAATTTAATAAACAGAAAAGAAGGGCTAAGGGAACTGTTTTCGGTGTCTTGGACTCATTCATCAGCGGCGGGGATGTTGGAAGCAACGGATAGCAGGAAAGGATGGTCGGCAGTTTGAGCGAGGAGGAATATAGAGGAATTATAGCTGCTTGAGAGAACAACAGTTTTTTTCTTTAAGAGGAAAGCACCCTAAACATTGACCAGAGGCTAAAGGCGGTTTGAGAAATTAAAACCAAGGCGAGGAAGTGCCTTGGCCATAAGATACTCTGGTAATATTTGCATTAATAGGTTCTTTTATTACTTATTTTATATACTTGACTTTTTCGTTTTCTTACTTCTTATTTGTCATTTAATGGTTTTGATTTGATTTGTCTGTTTAATGATGAGCTTGTTTCATACGTGTGTATCTTCACATTTTGAAAATAGAGTCGTTTGATATGTTTGAAATGAAAAATTGATTTGTAATAAATTATAAAACAGATTTACAAAATCGAAAATTATTGAATTAAATTGCATATAGTAAATTATTTGATGAATTAAATAATAATTATAAAGTTTATACTTAATTAAATGGTTCCGATGATGGGATGTTATGAAACTCACAAGTAGTGATTTCTTAACTGATCCCTAGGTGAGAAGAGTCGTATTAAATGTTATCAGAGTATTGGGATATTTATTATGATTTTTCAATAATTTAAATTTTATTAAGAATGAAAATAAATATTTTTTTAAATAAAAAAGAAGAAAAAATAATAATAAAATTTAAATAAATAAATGTCCGATGATGGGATGTCATGGAAGTCGCAAGTAGTGATTCCTTAACTGATCCCTAGGTGAGAAGAGTCTGCTAAAAATTGTCAAAAGTATTGAGGTATTTAGTATGATTTTTCAATAATTTAAATTTTCGAAAATAAAATTAAATTTTCAAAATTAATAATAAAATTAAAATTAAGTAAATGGGTCCGATTATGGGATGTTACGGAAGTCACAAGTAGTGATTCCTGACTGATCCCTAGGTGAGAAGAGTCTACTAAATGTTACCAGAGTATTGAGATATTTAGTATGATTTTTCAATAATTTTAATTTTTATAAAAATAAAAATAAATGTTTTTTTAACAAAGAAAATTAATAATAATTTTAAAATAAATGAAATTCGTCCGATGATGGGATGCCATGAAATTCACAAGGAGTGATTTCTTTACTGATTCCTAGGTGAGAAGAGTCGTTCTAAATGTTATCAGAGTATTGGGATGTTTAGTATGATTTTTCAATAATTTAAATTTTTATTAAAAAATAAAAATAAAAAAATAAGTTTTTAAAAAAAATAAAAAGATTAATAGAAAATTTAATTTGTTTTATTAAAAATAAAAATAGATAAGTTTTTAAAGGAAAATAAAAAAGAATATATAATAAAATTTAAATTTAAATGAAATTTTTCGGAGGATAGGATGTCATGAGACTCACAAGTAGTGATTTCTTGACTGATCCTTAGGTGAGAGGAATTAGCTAAATGTTACCAGAGTATTGGGATATTTAGCTAAATTTCTCAATATCAAGAGTTTCATTAATAAAATCAAAATAAATAAATTTCTTTTAAGTTCCATATGCATCATGTACTATCTGTTTGCATCATATGCACTCATAATAATTTTTCAAGCGAGTGTGAATCTTCTAATGATAAGATTCTATAGAACTCATAAGTAGTGATTCTTAAGAAATCTTTAGATGAGGAAAATTATTTCAAATGTTACCAGAGTATTGGGATATTTGATTTAATTTTTCAATACAAAAAGGTTCACATTCACTTTTGAAAAATAAATTTAACTTTGTAAAATAAAACAAAATGATTTTTACAAATAAAAAAATAACTTTGAATAAAAAGAATAAAATTGATTGCAACGAAATAAGAACTATTTTTAAATATTAATTCAAGACCATTTTATTAAAACTAAAGGATAACACATGACTATTATGGTAACGTTTTTTAACAGGCGTCGTGGGGGTGCTAATCCTTCCTCACGCGTAACCGTACTCCCGAACCCGACTTTTGTTTTCGCATACCAAAATTATCTTTTTAATAAAACTTAATTAGTTTTGAGATTTTGTTAAAAAGATAAATATTTTAGGTGGCCAATCACACCTAGTCAAAAAAAATTGGTGGCGACTCCATTTGTTTTTCAAATTCGTCGAGCGCGAAGCCGTTACGACAGTCTTTATTTTTTGTTTTCTGTTTTTCTAGAAACAGTAACAGAAAACATTTTTTGTAACAAGTTTTTGTTTTCAAAAAACGAAAATAATAATTTTCAAAATTGTTAGAAACAAGATTTTTTTGTTTTCATTATTTTCGAAAATATGTTTTCATTTCTAGTACTATTCATAAATAACTAAACATAGTTTATAAATTAATTTAATATTAAAATTTTCATAATAAAACATAAAATAAATTAAATTAATTTTTTAAAATAAATTAATATTTAATTTAACATAAAATATTATTTAATTCAAAAATAAAATATTTTAAAATTAATATAGTTATTTTAATATAGAAAAGTTGAAAACATAAAAAGCAATTATATATAAATTATATTGAACTATAAAATTATAATATTATTTAATTTAAATTTATATAATAATTTATTTAATATATTATATATTTTGAATAATATCATTTATTATAATATTGATATGTTAATAATTAGTATTATTGCTAAGTACTATTATCTAATATAATTAATTATTAATTTATTAAACAATATTATTATTTAATATTATATTCTTTCAATTAAATTTAAAATACATCAATACTACTATTAAATAAGTGAATACTTAACACTAAATAATATTATTTATATTAAATATAATATATTTTAATAACTATATAATTTATTATAAATTAATTAGTTATTTTATCAAATAATTTAATATTATTATAATTAAATTAAATAATATTATTAATATAATTTATAATTATTAATTCATATTATTATTAAATTTATAAATTTAGAATTTTACTAATCTCACTTATTATCTAATAAAAAGTAATATCAAAAAATTATTTAATATTTTTTAATTGAATTATTTTATTTAATATTATATTTAATTATAATATCATTTTAATTATATCAAATTCTTATATGATTAATTGAAAATATTTAATATTAGTATTAAATAGTATAAAATAATATTATTTAATATTATGTACATATTATTATTTAATAAATATATTATTTTTTAATTTAATTTTTAAAATTTTATTTGGTGAATTAAATTATTATATCTAAATTAAATTATTATTTTCAAAACGTAACAATATTAATCAAACATGTTTTCTGTTTTCAGAATTTAAAAACAAAACAAAATAAAACAAAAAATAAATAAATGTTAATATTCAAGAATGCCTACTCTAAAGCTCAAGATGGAAAGATCTCTCTCCAAAGAGGTACAAGATAAGTTGTATTTGAGAAAAACATACGGCCCTAGACAACAATAACATAATCGTTTACACATCCAAATTGCAATTTATAGAGAATTAACACTGACCAAAAGTTTTTCACTACAGATGAATAATAATCAATCAGGAACTGTCTACCGACAATGAAGTGTATAAAATGAATAATGATAAATGGGGAGCACCGTCTAAGATACGCACATGAATCACTTTCCTCCATTCAGCTCTAGAAAGCCAAATTTTCTTTCAAATTGTTAGGAATCGTGTATTTCGATTATCTCAACATTACTCTTTGCATTGGTTAGCATGAGTGACTCCCCTATATTGATGCATTACTCTTTCTTGCTCATGATCAGAACATCTTAGGCAACTTCTATGTTGCTGCCTCCTCCGTCAAATGCATTTGTCCCTATGCTGTATCCACACACACAAACCCCACCCCCCAACCCCCACCCCAACAAAAAATAAATAAATAAATAATACATGAACTTCCTTTTCTTGAGTCTTGAATTAAATCTTTATTTCTCATAAATTGTTTTCCATGACAAACAACATGGGATGTTCCTAGTTTAGCGCTACATTCTCATCTCACGCAACAGCCCACTAAGATAAAACCCAGGCCCAAAGACCATGCAGAAGAGATGACAAGGGCTTTAGAAAAATGATGTTGCAGTTGACAAGAATTAAATCTCCCCATGGTACAATGTATTGAGGTCTTCGCAGCTTAGTGGAAAATAATAAGTTAACGACTTTACTTGACAAGGATTCAAATCAAATGCCACAATGATTTCACAACTACAAAGAAAAAGGCACCAAGTCTGATTCTCCAAAAAGTGCTTTCAAAAAGAGCAGAAGTACCTATACTGCTGGCTGGCTGAAGTTTCCACCTTTAAACAGGAAAGGAATGAAAACTGAAAATGACTTGTTATCTCCTCAGTTGCCGCTGTGAAGCAAAAAATATTAGTTTAGAAACCCTGATCTGGTAACAATATTCTTACAATCATGATCATCCAGGTCCACCACCTTTAGACGTGTCCTCCAAACACACCAGAAATCAGTAGGCAAAGAATGAAAAATCATTGCATAAAGCACATGCAAACCACTGGTCAAGCCATTATGCATTTAGTGTTATAACCTTTAGATAAGACAAACAAATATAAAAAAAGAACATACTCTTGGCTCATTATTAGTTACTCGGGTCTGTCCACTTGGTGCTCTATCTACATCTGGGATTTTCTCTGGATTGTCATGCTTATAAAATGCCTGTAGCGCTCTCCCAACAAATGGACGAATTATATTCACTTCCATAGCTGATAAGTTTGGAATCTGACCAATTTCAAGAAATTAAAGGCATGGAAATCAAGAGGAAGACAAAAAATGTGTGATGGATGATTCATAATCAACACAAAGATCATTGAGGAGATCCAGTTCATCAGAAGCATATTAGGAGAAACATAATGTAGCAATTCAGTGTGCTTCAATTTTATTCATTCCCCAAACTACCCTCTCCCAAACCCCTTTTTACATGCCCTGAACTTATCTCTCTCGCACCAGAAAGCAAGATCCATTAGAAATCAGAAAATGAAACTAACTCATAAACACAATGCAGTAAAACTGTATCTAAACCCCAAAAGAAAACAATAATTATACAGTGGAGAAAAGCTTGCATAAGGATGAAAAATTAAATTTACTGAAACACACTTTTACTGAGCTAAGCATTCAAAGTAAATATAAAATTAACCCTAATAAACAATATGATCCCAAAATGGCTCCAAATGACATACATAGCAAACATTCCATGCATGTTAGCTCCCAGTTACAGGATCACATCACCCCTTTCTTAAGCAACTGTGAAAAGGGAAGTTCAACACGTGTGCATAAACATATATTTCAGTGACTTCTGTTTTCACTCAAATGAAAAGGAGCAAAAGAATTATCTAAACACTTATTTCAAACCGGTGAATTTCTTCTTTTCACTCAATTCACGCATAATCACAATTCCAGACCGTACATGCCTAGCCATATATTATATTGCTTACATGCCATGAACCATATACACTATAAATAAGAATCATAAGACAACAATGAATATTACCCTCTCTAATATAGATCGTATATGACAAAAAGAACTTAAAATTGTTTCTTGTTGTTTTCATAACAATCATTCCATTTTTTTAAATGATGATAAAGAGAATTCTCCAAGGCCATAAATATTACTTCATGATAATAAGGATGAAAAATTGCAGAAGGGTGGGAAAAAAGGCATACTTTCACTGCAGATGTCCCACTAAACTTTTCCAAGCTAGTCTCCACTTTATGAATCCGCACATCCCTTATGTCTTCAATAAGAGATCTCACCTGTAAATAAATTTGTAACTAACTACTTGCAGAAATCAAATGAACAATAAAAAACAAGGCTAAAAGAATCTTCACCAACTCACCATATACATGTCAGGAATGTCATCACGCGCACTTGCATCCACAAAATAGCAATGCACATTAAGTTTTTCTCATGTTAAACTGTATAATAGCAAGAAAAAAAAAATCTAGCAAGGCTTACTGGTCAAAAAGAAGTCTAGATATCTCCACATAATGAAATGGCAATGCCTGAAATGCCCCTTGGGAGTCTCGTTCTCCTTCTAAAACTCGTGTCAAATTTTCTAGTCCACAACAAAAAATCAGAAGAAACATTATAATGCATTCATACGACAGAACCATAACTCAAAAACCCTCCTATCAAATACCTAGTATATTCTCAATGCCATGTTCCCAAAAGAATAAGTTTAAGAACAAAGATTATGATGAATGGAACTTTACGAAAACTTGGGTCTTTTTCCTTGGAAACCTTGGCTCATTGGTAACAGTACACAGAAGACTAACCAATTTAGGAGGTTGAGCTAGGGGAACATTTGCCTTAGATAAGAATAAGTGAAAGAGGAGAATTGATGTTAACGACAATGTGAATTCATGTATCGATTCATGTAATCTATCTCAGTATTGAGATAAAGACATGATGCCCAACAACCTCTTGGCTAAGTGGTTAAGAAAAAGTTATGACATATTGTAAGGCTTAGGTTCGAATACAAGCAACTCCATCCCTATTTCCAGTTATTAAAGATTTCCCTTGTAAAAAAAAAAGAGAGGATAAAGACATGATAATGATGATGAAGCCAGAGAAACATTTCAAGATAAATGCCAGTACTGAAGTACTCAAGTATTTGCATGCATGCTGTAAATGAGTTCTTTAAAGTGGAGAGGAAATGCTGCAAACCAGTAAAACGAGATGTGCCGAAAGGCGGCTAAGTAGAAGACTGGAGCAAACCCTAAACAACAAGTGTGGTGGCAGGCGATGGCAAAAGACTGAGCAAGCAAGGCTAAATAAAACTAAAAATAAGCGAATACAGTAGAGAGGGTTTAAGAGAGTTTCTTAGTTAGCTAGATTTGCCAAGAGTCCCTTTAAGGATAACAAGAACTCCTATATATAAGTGCGGAGAATGGGAGTTACATATATTTGGTATTAATAACATAATAATGAGAATTGCCAGTTACAAAACATTAATGCTTTGTCTAATGAGAGTTATGCTTTGGAAGAAGGTGTACTGAAAGAAATAGGGAAGAGTACTCATATTTCAAAAAAAGGTTAAAAGAAAAATTCTTAACTATCTCCATATCCTGTCTACCAAGCCAAACTCTCCAGGACATCCTAATAGTAAGATTAACTCAAAAACCCTCCCATATTCTGGAGTTACCTTCACTTCTTCTTGAAAGTGCTATTCTATAAATGAGTTATTCTAAGAACAGGTTATTCTGTGAAAAGTTGTTCCGTGAAGAGCTATTCTGGAAAGAGCTATTATGTGAATGAACTCTTCTAATAAGACGTGATAAGCACTTCTGATAAGATGTTGTTCTTATGAAAGAGTTCTTCTAAAAAAAATTGTTCTTGGGAAGTAGTCATTCTAAGAAGAAGTTGTCTTTTACTATATAGTATGAAACAAATATTAATTTCCAAAATCAAATATTTACACACACATTCCATCATTTTACTTAGTTGGTTAAATCATGGCACTAGAAAAACAAGAAGCAAACCTCAAGTACAAACGAAAACTCTTTCCCATTTGAATATACAATTGAAATATTCCAAAAGACTCAAAAAAATAGCACAAAATCAACTGTCACAAACTAACAATTCCAATTCAATTTCAACAGCAAAACTAAGTATATCAAAACATGGAGAGAAAGGAATTAACTAACCCACTGAAAACCACTGAGGAGGCCGAATCGTGCATTTCCCTCTCTTCTTTAAAGCCACGGCAAGCCACAGCGGCACCTGAGTTGCTATTTGAGGTAAAAATGGGCCAAAATCACCCTGTTAATCAAAAACAAAGAGAAATTAACGAAATTCTCTTCTTAAAAAAAAAAAAAACTGACAGGAACAAAATTTGAAAATTACACAGATGAAATGGAGAGAATCCATTCGCAGATTTGGCACAATCTCTATCAGTTCATCTTCAGCCATAAATTCCACCTGATTAACCAAACAAACAAAAACAAAATAAGCCAAATCACCGGTAAATTTCCTAAACGAAGACATATAAGGGGTAACGAGAGGCAAGGGAACCTCTTCGGCAGAGAAGAGAGAAATGTGTGGATCGGATTGGCCAGCCATGTCTGCGAACCGATCTAGGGTTTTTTCTAGTTTGGGAAATTGAATTAATTGGGAAAGCTAGAGATTAATCAATTGGGAATTATACTGATTAGAGAAACGAAAAGTAGCTAGAGAACTGAGCCAATACTTGGGCCGAGTGGAGATGATGTTGGGGCAGTGAATCGGTGTGAATATCCTTTCTGGCTTTTTCCCCCTTTTTCTTTTATTGGCGGGAAATCATAGAAGAATGAGAACGCGGCAAAAACCAGATAATTTTAAAGTTTTCAAAATTATAAAAACAAAAAGGTTTTAAAATATTTCTTTAATGAAAACGATTTAAGCCAGATTACTACGATGATTTTTAATTTTGATCATGTTAAATATGTAAAAAAAAAAATTATGATATTATAATTCGTGTTAACATGGTTAAATAATATTTTTAATTATTTACAAATTTGTATGCAAATTTTATGAAAACTCTAATTATTTTTATTTTTTATTGAATAATTCTTAGAATAATAAGATTATAAGTGCTGAGATTTTTTTTAACTAATACATTAAGATTTAATATTTTAGATATACAATAGGATAATTATTCCATAAATCATTAGTGAAATTTTTTTTACTCCACAAATAATGTTAGAATCATGATATATATCTCATAAAAATATTTAAAAAATAAATAAAATAAAAACATATCATTATTTTAACTTCGCTTGTAAAATGAAAAAACTTTATCAATAATATATAGAATAATTATCTTATACGAAAACTAAACCTAATAATTTATATTTATTATTTGTTTCTACTATATAAAATCTTTTTTTATAAGCACTCTTAAAAAAAAATCTTTTTTTATAAGGAAGTTCATAAAAAAAATGAGATTCTCGCATTAAAATTTAATAGAATGAGAGAAAAATTAGATTTAAAATTCATAATCCCTAAACCTTTATAATTGCATAAGTCATAAAATTAAGTTTTTGAATTCAATATAGCTGAAAAAAAAAGTCAAAAAAATCAAAAAATTGTTTCAAATCAAAAATTTTGAATCGATTTAAATTTGAATAGTAATATTATTAAACTAAATTAATTTAATTCAAATACAAATTATGTTAGAATATTTTATAATTTTTACTATTTAAATCAAAAACTTAAAATTTATATTTAATTAAAAAATCTAAAAAAAAAATGAAATAAAACTGAAAATTACTTAAACTAAAAACTCAAATGACCAATCACATAAATTCAAATCAGATATTTTTTTCAACTCAAATCTAAAAATCTCAGACAGATTACAATATAAAACATCCGTTTAGTTCGTATCGAAGAAGTTTCGACAATAACTTCAGTTCACGTAAACACCAAGTCACACGTTCATTAAAATTCAACAGCTGGTATTTTCATCTACTCGCTTAAATCGTTAAAGAGTTGAAAGGGAAACAAATTAACAGTCAGTGTTCGTCAACAGAAGAAAAACATTCTGTTTTTCAATCTTCATCTTCCTCAAAGTCCGAATCATCGTCGGTGGCGGTGACATTGTCAGTCTCCGAATCACTGTCCACATAAATTGTCTGCTTGCGGTTGACCCTTTGAGGCCTGTCTCTTGGCTGGATAACCTCAGTCACTTCTTCGCTGTTGTTTCCAGACATAGCAGAGGAGCCAATGGTTTCGTCACTGTCAGTTGCTGTCTCTGGCTCTTTCCCAACCCTGCCTAAAACTGAACCACTCTTCTTGTTAAATGGGGAAGCCCTCATCTTCCTCACTTTCTTCTCCGGTGATATCCCGGAATTTTCTGCGGGCTTCAGCATTTCGGTTAAGAGCTTCTGCTGCGCCTGAGACTGCTTGCCTGCTGCTGGCCCTCTTTTCTTGGCCGCCGCAGGGGGCTTAGCTGCTTTTGAATTCGCGGCAGGTTTTCTTCCCCCCTTCTTTCCGGCTGCTTCTGGAGCTGCTACTACCTGCAAGTCTTCTTTATCGTTGATGTCGATTTCACCGATACTTTCGGAAATCTCTGAAAGAGATATGGCTGACTTCTTAGCGGCAGCAGCTGCAGCCCTTTTGCTAGGCTCTTTCTTCCCAGCTGGTTCTTGGGGCACTTCGGTTTCCATAGCTGTGAGAGTCAAATAACATAAGTGAAAATTCCATCATTGACAAAACTTATGATACATCTTTACATCTTGAATTTGATATTGACGCATCAAATAAAATGTTGTTAGAAAATAGAAAGACTTTTGTTTCTCAAATCCTTGCGACTTTGTTTCGATGCCTGTTCATTCTCCATATTTCACTATCATGGTAAGCTGGTAACATTGTATTTGCATTTGTTCTTAAGACCCTTCATAGTGTATCCAACAATCTCTAGCCAAATGGTTAAGACTTGCATTCCAAACAATATCATCCTACCATCAACTATTAAAAAAAAGACCCTTAATAGTGTGTAGTGTGCTTCTGTGATTAAACATACCAGCTGAATGATCGGGAGAGGAATCGATGTTATGCTTGGCAAGTCGCTCCCTTAGATCAGGAATATCGAAGTCCTCATCATTGTCACTGTCATCCTGCCAATAACGTGGAAGTAACACTCATGAGTTCAAAGAGAATATAACAAGACATTGATCATTCTCACTATCAACCAGACATGAAACAGAACAAGACCTTTTTGGCCTTCTTTGAACCACCCCGTCCTTTGGGCTTCACCACAGCAGGAACAGTCTCTGGTGAACCAGGTAGAAATAATAATCAATTTTCAGGAAAACAAGAAACCAAACAATTACGAGACAGTGAAAGATAGAATCACAAGCTGACCTGTTTCCATGGCTGAACTGGATGAAATTTCTGAAGTTTCCCTCACAGCTTCTATATTGTTGTCTCTCTTATTTATCTTCCGTGGATTTTTAGGTGCTTGTCTCTGAGCCCTCTTGCCTGCTTCACCCTTTGCTTTGCCTTTAAATACTTTTCCTGCTTCCTCTGCCTGAGCAGCTTTATCTTGCTCCTAATTATACAACAAAATACATAGCAATGAAAACAGTGACAGAACAAGTACTCAAATTTTAACACAAAACTAGCTTCTAGTTCATACATCAAGCTGCATCTCAAGATCATCGAGATCTTTCAGCCATAAAGACTTTGGAGTGGCTTTCCTCAAATCTTCAACCTCCTGCTGAATTTTATCCCTATCAGAACAAAGCTCTTGGACCTTCTCGAGGGTCAGACTTCCAATTGCCATGGACAGTAGATAATCATAATCACTACTCGTTACTCCTTTGGCTTTAACCTCAGAGTTTTCCTCAGTTTCCTCTGTATCATCAGTAGCCCCAGCCACGGCTACTTCAGCAGTTTTAGACTTTGGAAAAGGAGTAAAACCTTTCTCTTGCAGCTCAAGGAATAGGTCAGCCCTCTTTCTGTTGTTCACAATGATTTCCCCCTTTACAACACCAAGGATAAACCTCACTTTGTTTTCCATTTTCAACAACTCTATTTCAAGATTGTGCAACAGAAGTTTCTGCAGCATATGATAGGTTATAATCAATATCTCTGTCCAAAGAAGATATATGGGTCCTTGCATGATGATGACCTCAAAATGACCTTACCTTTCTTTCATCATAAAATTCAAACCTCAAGTGAAAAAATTCCTCAAGGACTGCATTTAACATGTTAAGAAGTCAGTATTGCAACAGTATACATGTTATGCAACAGAAAACAAAAATGTCAACTCAACCAAAATTGTAATAGCTTAGCACTTAGCACTTACTTTCCTCTGGGGTGTCATATTTCTTAATCATCCCTCTCGAATCAAACAGGTGCATGTTACTTGTGCTAATTGTTGTTGTTAGCTTAAACTTCTTCAGCAATCCCTCTTGCTTAGCCATCATCATGTTCTCCTCGGTCAAGGTAACCTCAAACTCTACAGTTGTATCATCACCATATTGTCTAAATTCCTGCAACAAGTACACTAATTTTTGAGACGAAAGCTATAAACAGTATAAAGAGCCATTTGAAAGTGGCAGAATTTACCTTGATGAAAGGATCATTTCCTGTTATGATAGAATCCAAGAAGTCCTTGTAATCTTGAGTCCATCTACGTATTGGTAGTTCTGTTATTCTAAGTGTGGTCTCATCAACCTCCTCTATAATTCCAGAAACAGTGTAGGTAACACCAGCTTCCTTTGATGCAGTTTTCTCAATGGTCCCTTTGAATCCTCTGTACCATGGATGCATGGGCCCCATTTGCTCACCATTCAATAAGCGCCTTACATTTGCAACTATATCTCTTGGGTTGTAGTTTGGAATGTAAGAGCTCCAACCTGTCCCAATTCCTTCACTTCCATTGACAAGAACCATTGGTATAATAGGCACATACCTAAATACCAGAACAAAGGCTTTACCTTTTTGTTTACATAGTTACAAGTATTTAGTACTGCAAATTTAAACTTACCAAGTTGGCTCAATGGATTGACCATCTTCATTTAAGTAGTTGAGCAGGCCATCATCATCCTTGGGGAAAAGATACCGAGTAATGGGAGAAAGATTGGTAAATATGTACCTAGGACTTGCAGCATCTTTGCCACCCTGTGACGCACGAAAGCAACAGATTATGCATGAGTGGAGAAAAGAGTAATAAACATTCTGAAGCGATGGTCTGAACTTGGTTCATTTTATTAACCAGGAGGACCGTCTACAAACCTGGTTACGAGTACCAAATTGACCACCTGGATGGAGAAGGTTTATGTTGTTGCTCCCCACAAAATCTTGTGCCATTCCAACAATGGTACTGGAAAGACTCTGCTCACCATGGTGGTAAGCAGAATGCTCTGAAACATAACCTGAAAATTGAGAAACCTTTGCTTCTTTTACAAAATTCCTCTTGAAAGAACAGAAAAGGATCTTCCTTTGACCAGGCTTCAGGCCATCAACCATTGAAGGAATTGACCTTTGAAGATCAGCCATGGAAAACAGAATAAGTTCCTTGTTAATGAAGTCACTATAATTGATAAGCTTCTGATTGTGGTCAAGGTGCGTGCCAGGCTGCAATCCATAAAGGTAAAATAATTTCATCAAGAGGCTATTTTCAGAATTAAGGTTATCTAGAATAAATGCATTTTAAGTTAACATATTCTGTAATGATTGCAAACCTCAAATTGTCGCAGCCAATTCTTCCTTGCTTCTATCTTCTTCTTACTAAATGCAAGCTCTATTGCATCCCCATCCTGGTCACCTACCCATACAAATTCTTTCCTGTGCTTGTCAAGATCTTTAAAGTAATCCTTCCCTTCCCTTGATGTGCTTGTTCCCAACCCCTATATTGACATGATAAAATTATGGAAGAAAAGCTACAGAACAGCAGACAGAAGTCTATACTGCGATTGATTCCTTAGTTATAGATGAATGAAAACACAAACCTTATAGTACTTTATTGACCATCCCTTTGCATTACTCCCCAAACTTTCCTTCCAAGACTCGTACTCAGGCATGGAATAAAAGGATAACTCAGTTTTGTTTTTGTGAGTAGCCTGTGCAGAGAGTAAGCATGAATATAAAAAGCTCACTTCATGATGTTTAACCAGTAAAATCTAGCTAGATAAATTTACATACTAACCTTCACAATAGGAGTTACGAACTCAACCATGAAAGATGAAACTTTTAGCAGTGACGGCCAAAAGGAATGAATAAAATTGATCAGCAGCCCTTTAATATGGGAACCATCATGATCCTGAAGAGAGTGCAGAAAGCGAGATTCTTTACTGCAAGCTAATAGTGAGCTTATAGCATGAAGACAACAAAGAAAAGATTCAAAAAATTAATAAAACTGCTTGAGCTGCATTAAACCTGATCAGTCATTATCATCAAATGCCCATATCGCAAAGACTTGACATTAGAATACTCCTTGCCCTGCTGCAGTCCAAGAATCCGCTTGAGATTTTGTATTTCTGCATTATCCATCAATTGCTTATGGCTGGCTTCCCTCACATTGAGAAGTTTACCTCTCAACGGGTAGACACCATAGTGGTTTCGGCCTACAACAGAAAGCCCAGCCACCTGCAAAAAGTTTAACACCATTAGGAACTCAAAATAACACTACATAATTACGTTGTATGAAGACATTCACATCATACTGAAAAGTGATAAATGAAACTTGAACTGTTAAAACATGACAACTTACTGCAAGAGATTTTGCTGAATCTCCTTCAGTCAATATCAAAGTGCATTTCTCAGAATTCCTCCCTCCAGCTTCATTAGCATCATCTAGCTTGGGGATCCCACGAATACTTCCTGATTTTGTTCCATCAGTCTTCTTAAGATCTTTGCTATGCTTGAATTCTGCCCATGAGAGCAAACTATCCACAACTCCAGACTTTGCCACTGCAATGTAATTCACCATCCAAGGGCCATATCAGTTTTCAATTTACTGCTTAGCATAAAAATAAAACACACACAAATAAGCTATACTAACAAACCTTTCTTCAAAAATTCTTCTGGAAGTTCACATTTAGAGCCAAAACTGCTCTGACGAAGTGTCAAAGTTTCCTTGGTTTGAGAATCAAAAGCAGGGTTGTCAATAAGAGCATTGACAAAGACCCACAGATGGTTCTTCACATTATGTGCTTTAACATTAGCATTCTTGTTCTTCTTATTTACAACATTCATCACATAATTAGATATCTGATTGGTAACATAGTCAACATGGGTTCCACCCTTGATTGTAGCAATCCCATTCACAAAGCTGACCTGGTAATTCGAGAAAAAACAAACATTAACATAACAACTCTAAAATCTAATCACAACAACTTTAAAGAGATAAGAGGAATACCTGTTGAAACTGCCCTTCGCTGAGACTCACACAAATTTCCCATCTCGCGTTAACTTTCTCCATAATCCTGGTAAAACAAACAAGCGCAAATAAGTAAAATCCCTTCAACATTAACATAAGCAAAAATCCAGAAAAAGTTCATAATAAAGACCTTGGGAGAGGTTCTGGCTTATTTTTAGAGGCAGCACTTAGGTAAAGGTTGACATAATCAAGAAATGACTTCACAGGAATGCGTTTCCCGTTCAGCTCAACCTTGACAGTCTTGCCAAGACAACCAGCTAAGTCAAACACCCTCTTCCTCATCAATGCAACCACATCGTCCTCCAAGTGAGTCATGTTAAATTTGGCCAAGTCTGGCTTAAATGTAACCTTCGTCCAGTTCTCACCCTCCCTACACTTGGTTATAACAGGCTCAGATTTCTTTCCCATGTTGTTTGAAAACACCTTCAAGAAAAAAAAACAACAGTTAACTTGCGATTAGTTAATACAGAAAGGAAAAAAAAATGGCATTCAAATTTGGCGTGTCCAATATCTAGCTATAAGTTTCTTGACCTTTCATAAGCTAAGCCTATTTAAAACCATATCCTTAGTAAGTCAAAACTACTACTAACTTCAATCTTCAACTATAGCAAAAATTGTGAAATTTCAATCTGTAATCAAGTACTGAGAAAAACCCACAGCCAAACACACTTTTGTTCAAATACCTGCTTATACTTCTTCTGCCGTTTCCCATCAGCAGTTTCGATAACAAACTCAGTGGAAAAGATATTCGTAAGCTTAGCACCGTACCCATTTCTTCCTCCGGTTGTCTTCTTAACGGTATCATCATAATTACTACTAGTCAACAGATGCCCAAAAATCAACTCCGGAACATAGACCCCTTCTTCCTGATGAATCTCCACGGGAACTCCATCCCCGTTATTATAAACAGAAATGAAATTCTGTTCCGCGTCGATCACTACCTTAAAGGAATCCATAGACGGATCCCGTTGCTTGTTATCGGCGGCGTTGACTAAGATCTCGTCGAAGATTTTGTAAAGTCCGGGAACGTATTTAATGTCACGGTGAACCATCTCGTCGTTTTCGTAAACCCATAGACGTTGAGTGTGTTGTTCGATTGAGCCGATGTAGGTGTCAGGCCGGAGGAGGATGTGCTCTAATTGGGTTTTCTTTTGGTAGGTTTCTTCGATTGTTTTCGAGGCTTTCATGTTGGCGTTGCTGCTGCTTTGCAGCGGGAGCTTCGAATCTGCAACCATGGCTGATTTGGGGGGAGAAGGGTTTTTTTTTTTTTGAGAAGGATTTTTTTGTTGTTGGATTTGAGACGTTGGAGGAAGAGATCTAATTAGGGAAAGGGGCTGAGTATTTTTGAATTCAAATTTTGAAATTTTGGGCGGGATTTTGAGAAATTTGAAACCTGGCTTTTTAACGTCACGATTTACGAGAATTGGAGGATCGAACGGCTGTGGTTTGTGCTGTGTTTATTCGGAGTCCAAAATACAAGAAAACCCTTATAAATTACATTTTTTAAAATTAATAATTTTTTCTAAATTATGATTACAACTCGGACCAATGTCTAACGATAGAAATTCGGGTTTGAGCCTCATTGAATGTAAGTTCGAGTAAATTTATTTGTTATTTGTTTAGTTGGTTTAGTTGGTTATTATCATTTATATTTATCAATTTATCAAATTATCAATTCATGAAATGTAATATGCTGATTGTGATTGTAATTTTAAATGAGAATGTATTACTCAAAAAAAAACAATAGAAACTCAGATCAATAAAAAAATTTATTAAACCCATTCACCTTAATAATTAATAATTTATATTAGAACCTAAGGTAAAATTTTAGTTTCAATTATCGCATATATTAATAATTTGATAAAAAAATGTAAAATTTATTACATAATATTCGATAACTAAGCACTTTAATATGTTAATTTGTAAAAAGATTACTTTATTTAAAATTTTTATTTTAAAAATTAAAAAAATATAAAATATATTAAAGATATACATTTGCAATGAGATTTTTATGAAATTAATAACTATAGAGTTATTAGAAGAATTCAAATAATGTGAAAATTAAACAAATAAGTTTTTTAAGACTATAATAATTTACAATGCAAATCTCTTTAAATTAATAATCTCTATAAATTAGTACTCAATAATGAATCCCAAAAATATTAATTTAGAGGAGTTTAACTGTAATATAGTAGAAACTTTTTTACTTTATAAAGACAATACTTAAATATGTGGTCCACCTTTAAGGGCTGTTTGGTTATTTGCCTACAGAATGAGCAAAATAATTGATAAGAAAATAAGTATTAAAATTAAATTGCCAAAAAAAAAAATATTATTGTGTTCGGCATGCATTATAAAATATTGTACTTTAAATTACATGAAAAATAACATTGCAGACTTCAATGTTTGGTAAATTAACATTTTATTGGTAATGTATTAGCAAATTATAAAAATAGTATTAATTATAAAAAATAAATTTGACACATTGTTATTAATTTAAAATTTAATTATTATATTAAAATATAAATAATATAAAGTTATAATTATTAACATGTTAATCAATCGTAATATAAAAGTTGATAGATTAGTTTCTATCAAAAAAAAAAGTTGAGACATTAGTATTAATTTAAAATATAATTATTATATTAAAATGTAAAATAATATCAAGTTTTAATTGTTAATATGTTAATCAATTACAATATAAAATTCGATACATTGTTATTAATTTAAAATATAATTATTATATTAAAATGTAAATAATATAAAGTTATATTTATTAATATGAATCAATTGTAACATAAATTTGCCAATGAGACATTGGCTTAGTGGTAATAAAGAGATCTTGAGACTTTTAATTATTAAAAAAGTCTTAGATTCAAGTCTTACCAAATTTGTAAGTAAATGTTAAAACATCGTTTCTGATAAAAAAAATTATAATATAAAAGTTTATACATTATTATTAATTTAAAATGTATTTATATTAACAAGTACATAATATGAGGTTGATTTTTTGCGAGAATAAAGTCCGATTGAGGAGGGTATTGAGGTGAATTTTTTCACTTTGCAACTAAAAGGTAACTTTGCTTACAGGTGGGGGCTGCAAAGTTAGATGTAAATTGTCTTTAAAAAAAAAGAATATTTGTGTCCCAATCTAATTTTTCTTACCATCGATAACATAATTTTAATTTTTCAATTTGTTTATTATTTTTATACTAATATTCTCTACTATTGTAGTTTTGAGTTCCAACAATTTTAAGACAATTCAATAATTTTAAAAATGCTTTTAACTCAATAAAATAAGATTAGCGTTATTTTGAGATCTTTAAATTGATATCAGGGTATGACATTATGTTATGATTGAGCATGAAGATGTTATAAACACTATTATAAAAATATTAATGCGACTAGGAGAATTGGGTACATTTTTTGTGTGTTTGCTTGACAATCTTTAAATCTAGATCGTGTGATGAAATATTTGTAATAGCACTGTTGAAATTTTGTAGTGTGCATAACTGTTATTACAACGATAAATACAAATCTATTAGAATGAAATACATTAGAGTAAGATTCAATTTGAGCAACAATACTATACATGTGAATTATAAATCAAATGATATGCTGACTAGACCTGCTCAAGGGCCGGGCTACTCGCCCAAGCCCGAAAGCCGGTTCTAAATTTGGTCGGGCTTGGACAAAAATATTTGATAAAAAAACGGGCTTGGGCAAAATTTTTAGGCCCGTTTAAAAATCGGGCCGGGCCCCTGGATTGCCTTTCAAAGCCCGGCCCGAATTATTATTATTTTTTATTTTATATATATCTTTTTTAATATTAATTAAATTTTTATATATATTTACCAAATATAATATAATTATATGTATATAAAATATTATTGAATAATAAATATGATTATAAATATTTAATATGAAAATTGATATATAAATTTTGACAAATTAAATTAAATTTTAAAGGGTATAACTAATAAAAAACAAATAAAATTAAAATTAAAATATAAAAAAATTATTTTCTGGTCGGGCTCGGGCTTGTAGTATAAAAATGAAAAACGGGCTTGGACAAAAAAATCAGGCCCGAATGTCGGGACGGGCCGGGCTTGGGCGTGTAAAAACCTTATTATTACCTGTCATGGGCCCGGCCCAGCCCATGAGCAGGTATAATCTGACCCTTTAATAAAGGCTCTTGCAAGAGAAATTATTTGGATTATATCGAGAGGAAAAGTCTAGAGTCTCTTATGAAAAAGCCTAACCTAATGATTAAAGTTTTTTTTTTGTTCCGTGAAGGGATACAACACTTAACAAAACTATGATGATTTTGTTAAGCTTAGAATCCCTTATAAACTCACACTCCACACACAATGCAAGCGATGTGGGACGTGGAAAACCAACACACATATGCAAACACACACGCACGCAAGTAAGCAAATGTTTAACTCCACACACAACACATATCACACACAAATGCATGCAATGAATGCTTTTTTTATTAGTGAAAGGACACAACACTTAACAAAGTCATAGTGATTTTGTTAAGCTTAAAATCCCTTATAAACGCACACTCCACACACAATGCAAGCTTGTTTAGTAAATGATGCACATTAATAAGTTTCAAGCTTATATATCAGTCTTTATGGTACAATTTATTTTTTCCTGTAACGTTCATTGAGTTGGTTTTTTAAAATTTTAATGAAATCTTAACCCATTTATAAGTGGGATGTATTAGTTATAAGAGCACTATTGATAGATTTTACTTTCGTGAGCATTGAAATAAGGTTGCTCTTTTGAAACTTAGTTGGGCAAATTTATAGATTACTTACTAAAATAGGTATTAAGTACAAAGCTGTAATGTGCTGGCTTAATAAAAGCTTGTAAATACTTAAATTATTATATGTCTAATGCAATTTATTGTGTCACTTATATAAGACTAGTTTGAATAGTCACTGAAATTAGTTTCAGTAAGATTGAAACAAATAAAATGATTATTTAATATATATGTTTTTTAATAAAATAATAAAAATTTTAAAATGAGGATAAAAAAGTAATTCAACATAAAAAATTTGTCTTTTAGCACAAAAGTTAATCACACTAGCGCTATTTCCTATCGCACCATGCTCCCAAACGGAGCTATAGACAGAGTTTAATGAGCAAGGCACGCTATTGGCTTATGAACAATATTTAATACTACATTAATTATATGTTCAATGCATAATAATTCATATTTGTTTAACTTAAATAATAATAGTAATATACTTAAAACTTTTTATTATATTATTTTATTACTAAAATAAATGAGAAATTGCCATAATAATTTTAATAATAAAACAAATAAAATGTTACTGTACATTAAATTGTTAATAATTCCTAACATTTAACCTTGAATATTATAAACTTCTAATATAATGTTGAATGTTAGTAACTCATAACTTTAAATATTATTAGCTCCCAATGTTTAATGTTATTATTTAATGGATATTATTATTGTTGTTGTTGTTATAATTATAGAATAACTTACAAAGTTTAGGTCTATAAATGAGAGAACTAATCCTCAAAAAATAAATCTATTATTTGCTTCGGTATTTAACACATATTATTAGGTAGAGAAAAGTGTTTTCAGTTGTAAGATTTGTTAATGTGCCATTAGTTCAGAATTATAGAGTGTACAACAAAAAATTAGTTAGAATATATATTGGAGGCGAAATAATTTGATTTCTTGCAACATTAGTTAGTACTTAATACCATATTGTAGACATATAAATTATCTTAAAGAAAATGAGAATATGTGTCTCAATCGAACTTTTATTAGCATAAGTAATATCTGTTGGAATTTATTATAATCTCACCAAGTCACTAACACGAAATTGAATCGCAGTAAAACTAACCTGGATGCGGGCGAGAGCTCAATCCCGCTATCTCATATTACCGTGTTGTCGAAGCCCTTTCCGATAGCGTTCCATTGACTTTCTTCAGACCTGAAACGGAGATAAAATGAGAGAGTGAGAGAGAGGTAGAGAGAGAGGGAGAAACTACTCTCATCCCTCTTCAACGAAAGTTATGAAACTTAATGGGCCAGCCTCATATATATAGAGGTTGAGAGTAGGGACCTCCCTCCATGGGATACATGTACAAACCCATCCCATTATAGGTTTATACACATATATTATATATTTAATATAATTAATTATGAGTCACACTTTATACAAAATTATACTACTAACAAAATATTATATGAAACTAATTACACTTAATTAGTCCACACAAATGGGGATATTACAACATTCTCCCACTTGGACAATTAAGTTAATTAATGAAATCATCATATAATATCATCATGTATTCATAAGCCCTCTAAATACATTGTACCGAAAGGGTACAAATGTGTAGACTCATACATACTTTAACAACAACAAGCCTTTTATAAGCCTCAAAATGCATCATACCGACAGGGTACAAATGCGTAAACTTATAAAGACTACAACAAAAAATAGTAGTATTAGTGTGAAATGGAAATGATATGAAAACAGAATCAATATCCATCTCCATTAGGTCCATGCATCCAAACTGAATGATGCCTTGCTTCAACAGAAGCATATGAGACCAATATCGAATGTCTCATCCAACAAAATGCCATATTCATCAAAATGCGCGCAAACAAAATATGCATATATGGCAAGTGGGGAATCCATTAATACAGTTATAACTGATTTCATTATACAGAGCTCCCACTCACTTAATACAGCAATGGCTCAATATGCCTCATGTAAGTGCTATGTCGTCAAAGCACTTTAGCAGCCAAACTTTCAGTTAGACAGAATGAGCTCTTTAAAACATGTGCTCTATAATCCAATTAAGTAATGGATTCCATTATTTTCTCTCTAACAAAATCGAATGATGATATCTAAATATTTAGAGTGTGAGGAACTCCTAGTATTTTGAGAGAGAAAAATACTTGCTGCAACATTACCACAGTACATCTCCAGGACTTCGAAATGGCAATCACAGAAAACCAACCCTGAGATGAAATTCTGCAGCCTAAATGGCCCATCATGTAGCTTTACAACATGCTACATATTTAGCCTCCACAATCAAGGATGTTGTAAGTGTTTACCTTATACTTTCCAAAACACAGCTCCTTTATGTCACAAATATATAACTAAAATAATTTTCAATATCTGGATCGCTTGCAAAATTATCATCAGAATATCTGACCAAACTCAAAATGTCAGATTTATCAATATCCAAATACTCTCTTTATAGCTTCCAGTTCTCTATTACAGGATCGCTCAAGTATCTTTGAAATACACCTATAACATACACAATATCCAAATGTGTATAAACTTGAGCATACACAGATTACCCACAATAAGGCATACATCACACTCGATATGAGCTCTTTCATTATCATCTTGAGGACTTTGAGATTTTCTCAATATGTCACTTTTCACTAAATGACGTCTTATTAGGAGAACAATATACAGTAAACCTACTCAACACTCAATATAGGTTCCATGAGACCAATAATGTATGCCTATTGATATGTCACGAAGAATCTCAATCCTTAAAACGAAATGGAGCCTCACTTAGATTCTTCATCCTGAAGTGACATGACGACATGAAGTGTCTCATACAATAGGTCAGTGCTATAGGCTGCTATTTGACATCATCACTTAGAGCACAATAAGTACATAACTCCCACTGACCTCGCAATGGATCCAATTATCAAACGATAATGTTCTCCTCAAAGTAACAATCTCATTCTTTATATATATATTACAATCTGGATGCCTTCTAATGTTCATAAATGAACTCCTTGAGTTCACATACTGCATGTTCCATCTTAGGAATCACAAACTTTTAGGTTGCTTTATTTAAAGCCTTGGCAAAATTTAGCTTTAAATCATCTACCTAATATTTAGAGTCTCCCTTTTGTCTATAATGATGTGACAACTAAAATAGATCCCATGCATCCTTATGCAACATAGATACTCACTTATCCTACGTGACTAATATCCAACTCTTAGAGTTCGGATCAGGATAGTCTCCTGACAAACATAAAAAAAAAACAGAAGACATTTCATATTCATATTCTTCTGTAAGGTCAGGTGCAGGTTCAAAATATGGTATTAGGATCAACTGTTGATTCCTTTGGTTTGTGGCTTTTCATAATCAAAATATAACGCATATATGGGAATGACACAACAAAATGTATCTTAATAATGACTTTGTGGAGTTCACAACTCCCACTCTTTAAGTCATCCACTAAATAGATTGCATTGTCAGACTTAATGATTCTACTATCACATAACGATAAATGAAATCTAGAATCTTTCTAGTCGATATAATAGCCAACAAAATTGCCGCTGATAGGTTTCTTATCAAGTTTTATTGACTATGGGTTATAGCTCTTTTGCCTTACCTTATAACCCTAAACACAGAAAGCGGCATAAAATCGGCTTAATGTCTGACTGTAACTTGGGATGCATTTAGGAACTGATCTTGCTTGGAGATCAACTTTGAATGTGAATTGCAGTTTTAATTTCACTCCACTCGAATTTTAAAGGTTTGGAGTGATTAACATAAATCGTACTAGATCCGAATGTACGATTGACTGCAACTATAATCTCATTCTGTTTCAATATTCCAAGCACCATACACTAGGCGTCAATATATATATAATCCTAGAGTGCACTTAACCGAAAACCGGTATATGATTTCGCCTAGCTTCATTATACCGAACATAATATTCATCACTACTGTCTGATCATTGCCTTAAGCAGCGCAGCGGAATTAATCAGAATGCCTAAGGCCTCTATAAGATCAGATCTATTACTCCATATGACCTACATCTAAATGGTCGTTAGTAAAATGATGAAACACTTATATCCACTAAATACAATATGTGAAAATGATCTACAAATGTCGGTATACATAAGTTCCTAATTATTTCAATATCCACTAATCATGTCCTTAATATTAGTAGCAAAATCTCCCTTAATGCAATCTCTTCATGTGCCTCGAAATGTCCCTAACCCATGCCACAACTTAATAGATTTCTTATCTATCATATCATAATCCAAATCTACAGTCACATCATTCATTATTGAAGAAAATTTGCCCAAATATTGGGGTACAAATTTACTGTGTACAATCCATCACACAGAATGCTAGAATCAATGCATATGTTATTACTAAGCAAAATACTTTTCTGTTATCAAAATGAAAAGTATAAACTGACATTAGTTCCAAAATTGTCTTCAAAATGTAACAACAATCTGGCTATATTTTCAATATGGATTCTAACTCTATAACCCCAATTCACAACAATTTTCCCTTATTCTATCTCTGGTTGCTTATGGCTTTATCAATAAAAGCACCGGTATCCAAACACCAAATATCTTCTAGATTGGATTCAAAATGAAAAGGCTAACAGAATGCCTTTTACACAAATCCCAATTTAAAGGACTCTTGCAATTTACCCTCTTGTGCCCAGGATTATTACAGAAGTGGCACACATTGATATTTAGAGGTGTTGGTGAAACTAGAATGGGAAATAGACTTGGCAAATTTCTTCTTCTAAAATGACCTTCTATTAAGACCTTTTAATAATATTCCTTTTGGCAATAATATTGGCATATGTCATCATTATGGCTAAATGAGATCTGTTAACCCGAAAGATCTCCCATTCTTGAATGACAATATCAATTTTGATATTAAAATGCCATACTTCCTTCTGCATTAAATGAGATCTGTAAAACTGGAAGATCTCCAATTCTCCATCCCAGAAGGAAGTAGTACTGAATCTGCCATATTTGTAATCAAAATCCTATAGCAACCTTTATCCATCTTATGCGAACTATTTTCTAATGGCATCCATAAATGCTTCTTGGTTATTCCTAATCGGAACACTTCCTCTGATGTACTCTTTCATGGTATACCCTATATAGTCAGAGAATTCTCACTTGAGTGTTCCTGAAATTTCAAAAATTTTGTCCTCAAAGAGCTCACATTTTTGGGTATAGAAGATAGATTGACTCTCAAGACTATTTCCTAGTTTAATGTGTCCCTAACTGTAGAGAATAATTCATATTATCTATCTAATTTGATCCTGCTAGAAATTCGATATGTGATAGTTGCACAATATGGAGGCTAGTGGAATAACTCAATAAATTCCACAATACACTATCAAGGATAAAACAAAACTAGTTGAATACAACCTGAATGATCGCCCACCGACAGGGTAGGAAGACCGTGTCATATCCCAACCAGAATCCTCTCAATCCCAAGCATCTCTAAAAGCAACTAACAATCCGACAGGGAGAGACTAGCCACTTCTAGAGATCTTAGTAAATTATGCAACTGCAACTATCACTATACATTGCCTTATTATTGTATCTTTAAAATTATCAGAATAAATTATCAAGAAAATCTTCATGACTATTCCTGCGACAGGCAAGTACTAGTCACTCCAATTAATGATTTATAATTTTAAGAATTTTCATATAATTAATTGACTAAAATTGACCACATCTAAAATATGCAATTCCTGAAGCATATGTAGTAATTTCAAATCAAATATCAATTAATTAAATTAATTTCACATAAATGTGAAATATTCAAATAATAAGGCAATATCAATTTTAGAGAGTTTATTTGTTTAAATAAATTATTAACGAAATGGGTAAGCCATAATCCAAAATGGCTCAACAAAATACCCAAATAATTTATTTAAACTTATTTAATTAGGCCAAATATTAGTAATTTATGGGCATGAATATGTATTTCAAAATTTAAGTGAATTATGAATTAAATGAGTAATTAAATTTTAAAAAAAATCACTCCAAAATTAATTCCTCCAAAAAAAAAATTCACTTATATCACATTAATTTTGGGCTTAATAACTAATTATGACTATCAAATAAAATTTGGCTTATGGCCAAAATTGTCTAAAATTAATTATCCAAATGGCTCATAATTAATTAATCAAAATAGCCAATTAAACCATAATCCAAAATGACCAATTAATTAATTATGCAAAATAACCAATAAATTAATCTAAATTTAATAGCCAAATAAAATTAATTAAACAAAATGGCCACTAAATTAATTAGGCAAAATGGCCCTAAAATTAACTAATTTAATTACCCAAAATTAAATTAATACTAAATGACCAACTAATAAAAATAAATAAATAAATGCCCACAATACAACAAAATTAACTTGGCCTAAATAAATTAAATGTTAAGGTTTAATTAACATAAAACAAATAGCCTTTTATTTCATTTTATTTTAATAATGGTTGGCCCATTAAAATATAAAACCAAAAATTGGCCCAAGAACAAAACAAAAAAACAACCCAATATAAACAAAATTTCGGCCCAGAAAACTACCAAAAGAAGAGCCCAAACGGGCGGCCCAACGTCCAAAAATAAGGGCCCAGTAATAACGGCCCAAGAAAAAACGGGCCAAAAAAAAATTTTTATAATTAAAATTTTATAATTAATTTTTTTTTATTTGCATATGCGGGCGCGTGTAACACACGCGCCCGCCTCATTAGCCTTGGCGCCCGCGGGCGCCTCTCGTTGGGCTATCGGGCGCGTGCAAGACACGCGCCCGTCGTCTTCCTCGCCCAGAACGGGCGAGTTGCAGAAAAATGGGTCATTTGACCCGACCCGGCGTTTTCTCTCCCCATTTCAACCATTTTCGGTCCGGAAAAAAAGGGGTTTTCATCCTAAAACCCTCTACAACAATAAATCTATAATTTTTAAGCCAAAAACACATGAAAATCGGATGGGTTTCCATAAAATCCAAAAATACAAAAGCTTAAATGGAAGCTTTTATGGCTTCTCAGCTTCAAACAAAAATGGTTAGTGACCTTAGGGTGAGTTTGGCTCTGATGCCAATTGTTGGAATTTATTATAATCTCACCAAGTCACTAACACGAAATTGAATCGCAGTAAAACTAACCTGGATGCGGGCGAGAGCTCAATCCCGCTATCTCATATTACCGCGTTGTCGAAGCCCTTTCCGATAGCGTTCCATTGACTTTCTTCAGACCTGAAACGGAGATAAAATGAGAGAGTGAGAGAGAGGTAGAGAGAGAGGGAGAAACTACTCTCATCCCTCTTCAACGAAAGTTATGAAACTTAATGGGCCAGCCTCATATATATAGAGGTTGAGAGTAGGGACCTCCCTCCATGGGATACATGTACAAACCCATCCCATTATAGGTTTATACACATATATTATATATTTAATATAATTAATTATGAGTCACACTTTATACAAAATTATACTACTAACAAAATATTATATGAAACTAATTACACTTAATTAGTCCACACAAATGGGGATATTACAACAATATCAATTTAAACTATCATTTCGTTTATTATTTTCTATATTAATATTCTCTACTATTTTAGAAAGGGATGTTCCTCAAAATGCCTATGTAAAGTTGATCTTATTAGTGAAGTGCATGCGAGATTCATGTTTGTATCCCTTAAAGATATTGGGTTGTTTGACTCATGGTGTGCTTAGATTCCACTGCATTGAAGTCATGGTGGAATGTCACATAAAAAAAAAAAATAAATGAGGTAAATTTACATTCTCACAATTGATTTCATTTTTTTATTAATTTTATTAAATAGATATATTCTTAATGATCATTTTTTTTGTTTTAATTCTAATTAAAACCAATCTTATTATCCACATCAAAGCATTTTTTTTATTCGATAATTTGTGTATAGTATCGTGTTTGTGTAATGTAAACATTAAAAAATATGATGTTATAAATTGTGTTGAAACAACATATACTAAAATAATTATTTCGATTTTCCCTTTACATACAATTTTTTTTTTATCTAAACTCTAACACATGTCACTTTTGTTTTTATCCTTTTTTTCCCGTATTATTGTATAAAAACAACTTACATTTAATAATAGTAAATTTTTCAACTGCAAAATGCAAATTTTTAATATATATTATTATAAATTGAAATTTAAAAAATATAATTTTAATGAAATCACATTGGCTTTTTAAAAAAATCAATGATTATGTGGTTAAACAGACGTGCCTAAAAAAAGTTAAGAAAATATCCTTGAAAATTGGATTTATTTTCTCAACTAAATGTATATATATATATATATATCTGTGGCATAATAAAAAAATAGTTAAAAGTATTTAAAAAGAAAATATAAAAAGAAAAAGAAAGTCTTCACCATATTCGCGCATGAAGCATGACTCTATCTGAGACTGAGTGGTGGGCGTGAAGCTAAGCCCGTGAGTTGATGACGTGGCCTTTACACTTCCCTGACCTGAACAACGGACCTAATCCTGTAACCATCACACCGGCCTCCAATCCGAAAGTCCAATTCATTATTTGCGTTTTACTTAATTGCCCCTAACTTGTACGAGGAATATTCGAATCTATTGCCTAAAATAGTAATTTCATTCATAGTCAGGCTTTTCAGATATATCATCACTCACTGACCAAAGCCGAAGCCAAATTCAGTTAGGTTTTTAGCTTTGGTGATTGTCGTGATCGTCGAGAAAAAAAACATGGGAAGGAAGTTCTTCGTCGGAGGAAACTGGAAATGCGTGAGTTTCTGCTTCGAATTTTCTTTTTCTTTTTTTAAATTTTTTTGAAAAGTATTTCAATAACTTTACAGAATCGTATGATATATTTTCTGTTTGGTTCCTCAGAAAATGAATGTTAGATTTATCCAACCGTTTTCACAAATTTTTTGTCTAATATTGTCAATCTCTTATATTAGGGATAAGTATAATTAGCTATTGATTTCATGATAGATCTTGAACAATGTATTATTAATGTGTGATTTTTATTTTATTATTTTTAATTTCTAATTTAAGGCAAAAAAAATGTTTGTAGAATGGAACCACTGAAGAAGTGAAGAAGATAGTAAGCACTTTGAACGGAGGAGAGGTGCCTTCTCAGGATGTTGTTGGTAAGTAAATGGATTATCATTTTTTAAATCTTCTTCTTTGAACTTGATTAGGTAGGCTTATTTATACCGCGGTTTCAAAGCCTGCATTAGTGAAAAATTGATAGAAACTACTAAATTCATGATAAAGTAAATCTGCTTTTAATTTTTTCAAAAGAAAAAAGTAATTTCACCTTTTAGTTTTCCTTTTTGTAGAAATTTAGTTATTTTATATTTACCTGGTAATTTAACATAATTATCATAATATATCTTTAGATTTTTGGTCTTTAGCAGCTTTTTGATTGATATCTTATCTGCTTATTAAGCACTGGATTTTGTTATTTCATAAATAATCTCTTGCTCACTGTGTTTTTGTACTTGTTATTTTCTTTGCTACAACTACTTTCACTCTTATTGGTATCGAAAGTGATGATAGAGGAGATGGCTGATTCTGGTTAATGCGTGATCCTTCTGCAGAGGTTGTGGTTAGCCCTCCGTTTGTGTTCCTTCCTTTGGTAAAAGTTTCATTAAGGCCTGATTTTCATGTTGCCGCACAAAATTGTTGGGTCAAGAAAGGAGGTGCTTTCACTGGTGAGGTTAGGTATGTCCGGATTTGCTATCTACTATGACTTGTTTAATCTTTCCATCCATTTTAGTCTGTTTTTTAATGTACTTGCCTTTGATTCTTTAAATTAAGATGTTACTTTGTGTTTTCTCAAGTAAACATATTCATATGATTTTTCCGTTTTCTAAGAACAAATATAATCTTGATAATTAAAGAAATGGTGATTTTTTTTTGGGGGGGGGGGGGGGGGGTTGGTGGAGAGGGTGCAAAATCTTCATTCAATGCCATTTGATCCAGCCATTATTGATTTGATTTAGCTAACAACTCATGTACTTTTTTTCAGTGCAGAGATGCTTGTCAATTTGAGCATTCCTTGGGTCATTATTGGTCACTCTGAGAGGAGACTTATTTTGAAGGAGTCAAATGAGGTAAGCTGTGATTGAACAGACTATAACTACTAACATCTGGTTATACTTCCTGATGGATTGGTAACTATAGTTTGACTTTTGCTCATTTTTTCTTTTTAGTTAAGCTTTCAACCTTTTGCTAACAATTTTGGTTCTTTTGTCTTAGTTTGTTGGGGATAAGGTTGCCTATGCACTTTCTCAAGGTTTGAAGGTGGTAGCTTGTATCGGAGAGACACTTGAGCAACGTGAAGCAGGATCTACTATGGAGGTTGTTGCTGCACAAACTAAAGCAATTGCAGGTACATAGTTAATGCTTTCTTTCCATTTGTAAATTCCATGATGCATTTCTTTTGGTGATTCTCTTAAAATTTTTATATGTCAAGGTAGCAGACCAAACCTTGTGTTAGTATGGTCAGCATTTGATAATTGTTTAGATGCTGTATTTGCTGGATATTTTGTCTAAGTACAACAATTTTTTTTTTAAATTATACATTTGCATTCATTGTTGCAATATTTCTTTGCATGTTCTCACTTCTCTTGGGCTTAGACTATTTTGGACGTATAAATAACATTATGAATTGTTTCTTTGTCTTTCTGCATTGTATTGTACTCATTATCATGTAAAGCTTGGTTTTTTTATTCTATTTTCAAAATAATGTTTGTGTATTCCATAGATCTTCATGTCAAAATAGTTATTCACCTTGGTATCAGTTCTCACCTTGATCCTTTAAAAAATGTTGTTTTTGCATCACTAATTTGAGTGTTAACTGCTATAAAATCTAAGCATCTGGCTGGTTTCCTGTGTAATTTCCAATGGCAGAAAAAGTATCAAACTGGGCAGATGTTGTTTTGGCCTATGAGCCTGTGTGGGCTATTGGAACTGGGAAAGTTGCTACTCCAGCTCAAGCTCAGGAAGTAAGTTATCCTGTTTTTATTTTAAAACTTCATAATGGTGTTTGATTTACTTTTATGCTGTCCACTAGTAGATGAGAAATTTATGTTAATTTTGCATTTAACTTCTAGGGATAATATGGATTTTCTTGCACTTGATTTTCTTTAGTGAAGGTTTACTTACAAATTTGTTAATGCAATAGGTACATTCTGAGTTGAGGAAATGGCTTCAAGCAAATGTCAGTGCTGAAGTTGCTGCATCAACCCGGATTATTTATGGAGGTATTCCACATCGTCCGTCTATTCTTGCCTCTTGATCCTATCCTTGCTAAGTTGTTCTTACAATCCTGAATGAAAGTTCAGTAGGTAGTCTCTTTTTTACAGTGTTCATATCCTAAAGATAATGAACTTCATAGTTCATAACTGAAAAAGTTTATCAAAATACTGAATGATGCTTCCCCACTCTTAAGAGTATGTAAAAATCCTCAAATAATTTTCTTTACGGGTTAACCAATACCTTCAGTTTATAAGAAGCTAAATCTAAATATCTTCAGTTGAATCTCAGTTCTCAAGGAACCATACATTACTCCATATTGCCTTTGGAGGATGATTTGTGGTATATAACATACCTTAAGTAATCTTTTATGTACTTCAACTTGGCTGGAATAGACTGGGCTTATCTGCCAACATATTTTAACTTGGTCAATGAGCTCATTCTCGGCAAGTTTGGCCAAGATGCAGTATTTAAATAATATCGAGAAAATTTCATCCTTGGTTTTATTCTAGTAGACCGAAGGGAGCAAAGCTTTTTAAGTTTTAGATGATAAAGCATGGAGAAGAAATCATTGAGGTACCACTTTTAGCTCCAACAGCACCATGATTCCCCATTTTTTCTTCTATTGGGCTTGGATAATAGGGAAATAATGAATAGATCAATAATTGGCATCATTATCTCTCATTATAGAAAGATTAAAAAGAATATCAAATACCTCGCACAGGCAAGGTAGCTTATATTTGGTGAATTTGTCTTTGCACGTACATGTCAAATCTCTTTGCAGCAGCAAAGTAAAATAGTTGTATTTTCTTCCCTGTTTCTTGCCTTGGTTCTTAATCAGATCTCTGTTTCAGGGTCTGTCACGGCTGCAAACTGCAAGGAACTTGCTGCTCAGCCAGATGTTGATGGTTTCTTGGTTGGTGGAGCTTCACTGAAGGTAACGATGCTTGCTTCTACCCTCCTCCTCTGCTTCTCTGCTCCATTTTCACTTTCAACTTATGGCAGATTCTGTTTCTTTTATTTTGGACTTATGTTTATGGGTCTTCTCTCCAGCCGGAGTTCATCGACATAATCAAGTCTGCCGAGGTGAAGAAGAATGCATAAGTTCTATTTGAAGTTTAAGTTATGGTAGTTCTTTGGGGAGGTATAGTCTGTTCCGTAAGAGTTTATAAAGTGAACTACTTTTTTCCCGAAATAATTCATGTTTTTATTCCTACCAGCACTTTGAACTGGATTTATGTATTAATAAATCATACTATTTCCTTGATACCATGATTTTTTCCTATACATACATATATATATATATATATATATATATATATATGCGCGCGCGCATTTGTGTAAGTTAAAAATGAACTTTAAAATAAAATTAAGTGTAAATATATATATATATATATATATATATGCATGTGGAAGTTATTAGGAAAATTCAATGTGAATTTAATCTCATAAAATGAAGATTTCGTAATAACTTTCATCAAAATCAAGTTCGTGATGTCGAAACAAAAAAAATTCCTTTGGGCAATGGTTCGACAAGCTAGGTTGTTTTGGTTAATTTTTCTTTATAAACATTGTAAATTTTGAGTTTAACAAGTATTACTTTAAATTTTGTTTATGCGAAATTCGAAGGAAGGAACTATAATGAAAAAAAATCAAACAAATAATTGACAATGAAACGAAAAAAATCCTTCTAAAATAAGAAAAGTTGTTTACTTATGTTATTTATGGAGTAATGCCCAGATACAATAAATAAAGCAAAAGAAAAGTAGAAAAATGAATTTTTAATGAAATTTTATTTTCTTCAAAAAAAAATATTGAGCATCCTTTGTAAATAGGGTAAATTATATAAACTACTCTAGTTTGAATGACCCGTAATGTTTAAAAATTGATACTTAATTACCTATAATTTATTTTATTGTTAATTTGTCCAAAATTATAATCTTTTTTTAAAAATTTTTTTCTGCTTCAACAATTTATTTTTCTCAAAAAGAGGAAAATTACTTTTAACTTTAAAGTTGAAGTAATTGTTCTTCAATAATTTGCTCCTTTTCTCTCTCTAAGAACTCATTTAGTAATTATCGATTTACAAAAATAAAAGTAAACACAAAAAAAAAATACTAAACATCCAAATCAAATTTGAGTTCAAAAAATCAAATCGTATAGAACAAAAATACCAAAAAAAAAACTGACATTGAAAGCGGATATACCTTGCTACTACGGTACTACCAATTTCTATTAGCATTTTTATAGTTTTAGAGAGAGAAAAACAATCAATGTTGAAGAAAGAAAAATAAAAAAATAAAAATTGAAAGGAAATGAAAAAAACATTTATTATTCGGGGCAAAGTGATAACAAAACAAATTAAAATGATTAAGTGTTAAATTTTAAATCTCATGCAACATTTTAAATGTATCTTAAATTATAAAGTGGTTTTATGTAATTTAGTCTATGAATATTAGTAATAATTCATATATATATTGATAAAGTTTGGAATTAAAACTTCAGAGAAAAATTTAAACCAAAGGGATTTTGAATTTTCAAGCGAAAGAGCTAAAGTTGTCAGAGAATGTTTAAATTTTTATTTCTTTCTAAACCTACAATGCAAAACTCTGCTTTGCAATTGAAATAAGGATCATTGATATAGAGGATCCTGCACGTAATACTGTTGAGACAAGAGCCCTATCTATCATCTATCTATCTATCTATCTATCTATCTAATTAAAGTTGTAGATGTACGTGACTGCACCTTCAGCCACGTTTTTCTCCACCGGTTAGACACTGTTCATCCTACATTTTGATACATGTTCTTCATCTGTTTTTGGGCATAATCGTAATTTACTTGGTTTTTTACTCTGACTTGAACTTTGGCGCGTGGGGTTGCACCTTTTTTCTTCTCTCACCCAATTCAGCTCCTTCCACTCTCACTCACCGAGTCTCTTTCTTCTTTTTCTTCTCCATTTTCTTCATTTATTTTGGAGAGAAACTAGAGAATCAGCTCAAAACCCATGGCGAATTGCAATCTTCTTCTACCTCTCTCTCATACCCATTTTCGCCAATAACTTTTTATTTTTTCCTACATCTTCTCCCAACCCTCTCGCATACCCATCCACTATCGATTGGGGTGGCAAATCTGAAGTAGGATCAGGATTTGAGTCAAGATTGTTTTGGGTTTTCAAATCTGGGGTGGGATGTTGGACTGAGTTAAAGTAGGCGATTGGATTGAGTTGTGGTCTAAAGGTTCTTCTTCAACAATATTATGTATTCAGCTTCTTCGGTGTCTTTGCCCTTTTTGACCTTGAAGAAACTTGCAAGCACAGGATGCACTCTATTTTCATTATTTACCAAAGCAGTACAGAAGTGTTTGGTCTATTTGATTGTATCTATCTGCTTTCAAATGAAAAAACCCTGTTTTTTTGGGGAAACGTTATCTCACTTGCAGGTAAGTGATAGTAGAACTATAATTATTTTTGCTACAAGTCTTTGTTTTGATTTTTTTTGTTAGGAGTGACTTCATAATGTGAGCATCTTTTGATATGGAAGAAAAAAAAGGTTCATTTAAAGATTTTGTTACAGGAAATGGAACTGATTTGTGAATTAAGAGGGCCTATCGAGCAACTTCTCCATGAGATGGATGAGCTAAGAAAATCAATTCCTTATTCTTTTCTTTGAGATGATAAATTCAAGAAAAGTAGATATTGTTTAAACTCTTGTTTTAAGATCTCTTTGCATTCTCTTTTATCTAATGGTATTCTTTTAATTAATTACATTTAATTTAAATATATATTAAAGTTGATGTCTAGATTCATTTTGTACATTGTTATTTATTACTTTATTTATTACTAAGAATTTTAGGAAAATCAATTTATAAATTATTTTTAGAAATAATGGTAAATTTGTTTTAAGACTGAGATTTCCCAACTTCTTTGGGTTCTACTAGATACACTTTTAATTTATACATTTTATTTTAATATATATATATATATATATATATGTTGTGTGTGTGTGTGTGTATGCTTATGAAAAAAATTTGTTCTTGGAAAGCAATTTTTTGCTTATATTAACATATGTTTTCTATGACTAGGATTTACGATTAATTTCTATTTAAGTATGTTTTTCTCTAAACTATGTTCTTTAAAAAAAATTCTTGATTTTAGAAATTTTTTTTGGTTAGTTAATTTTGTTCGATTAGTTTGGAGATTAAAAAGCTAACATCTTTTTAATGTGAAAATTTTGAGGTTTTCCTTTTCTGATGTATATATGTTTTTGGCAAGATATTTAAGAAGGTATAGGAAATCAAGTGAAATTGAAGGTGGAGTGCTAATGGCAAAGCTAAAATTAAAAAAAAAAATGGTATACTTTTTTTTATTGACCTTGATTACAAAATTTGGGATATTTTTTCCATTGTATTTTTATTCTTCTAAGCATTTGAAGTTGTTTAATCTTTAGTTAAAAAGGATATCTGTAGTTAAGATTCTGCAATCTTAGGCTTTCTTTAACAAAATTTTCTTCCAAATTTTCTTTAGCAAAACTATTTTGTGATTATTTTACTTATTCACATGTTATTGGTACTTTACAATTTAGATTTGGTTTTGAAAAGTAAGAACCCAACAGTCTACGCTGATATTGGACTGTTAAAATGTAATGTCAATTATACAACTTTTGCCATCGCAGTTCGAAAAGAAGAACTATGAGAGATGATAAAAAGTGTGACGTTTTTTTGGGATGCCACTAGATTACTTTGCATAACTTAGTTATTTAATGTACATTTGGGATGCATACCTGTTTACTTGAATTTTAGTTGGGGTTTTAACTATATGCATTTTAATTGCAAATGAAATATAATTTTTGATTTACACATATCATATTTATGGACATGCCTCACTACTTTCATTGTTTGATTAATAAATTGACCTCGGACCATTGCATGTTTTTTTTCTTTTTTAAGATTAAATATTCTAATTTAGAAGAAGACGATAGAGTTGGCTTAAATAGGGTTTTAAGCATGAAAGTGAACATGTGATATCTAATGTACTAAAATTGAATGACATTTCATTGGTATGACTTCTTCTAGGTTTAAAGTAGCTGAGAATTAATGGAATTTATATTTCTGTTTGCAAACTGTTGAGCCATGAGGCATCGAATATCTTATAGTCTTCTCGTAATCATTTTTGACTTGAACTCTAATGAAGCTTTTGGAAGAACATGTACAAATGGAAACTTTTGATGCTTTATTTTGCAAACATGCATTCAAAGTAAAAGAATTGAGGTCTACATTGGTAATTGGTCTCTTCAAATGCCAATGACCAGAACTTACTCTACATGTGAAGAGACTTGGGATACATTTCCAACTTTTTCTATATCATATACAAAAAGTGCATGTAGAGTAGAAGAATGTATTCCAAGTCTCTTCACATATAGAGTAAGTTCAGGTCATTCCTAATCAATTATATAAAAGTTGTAGATCTACACAACTGCACCTTTAGCCACGTATTTTTGCATCATTTTGACACTGTTCATCATACGTTGGATACCTGTTCTTTGTTGGTTTTTGGATATAACTGTAATTTTCACATAATATTTTGCTCTCACCTAAAATTGGACGCTTGTGGCTGCAGCTTTCTTCCCGAATCTTCCACTTTCAGATTCACTTTCCCTTTCACTCTTCTTGGTATCGTTACTTTGCTTTTCAAAACCTTTTGTTTATTCCACCAGATTTCATGTCTGTCTCTTATGAGTTATGACTCTGTCAAATATATTACGCCCTTTGTACATTCTTTCTTGCCAACAATGCTTGCTTTTTTGATCCGTTTTGTTTCTTTATTTGAGATTTTGGTTTGGGTTTTACTTTGGTCTTTGCTGTGGCTTCCAAAGATGGAAAAAATTGGTGTTTCAGGTTTCGAAAATCCAAACTTAAGAGACCAAAAGAGGAGATAGGAAAAGAGAAACATTTCTTTTCTGTGTCCATTTTTTCGGTAAAGTATTTTATGAAGGAGGTAGCATGGTGTCGAACCAATAAATAGTAAGAGGAACAGAGACTCTTTTCCGATGGTCCGACCCCTACTTCATCACTAGCTTAAATAGTGTCATTCAGTAGCTGGAAGCCAATCTAGAACTCAACCCCTCCCATAAAGTTGGCTTCATTAGAAACTAGATCAAACTCCTCTTCTCTCCCTAATCCCAGATGTCACGAAAGCTAAAGTCTTTTCCCAAAATGTCTCCATCTTTGCCACCTCAAAAGTACCTAGAGAAAGGTTTGCCCTTTTTTTCTACTATTTTTTTTGCAGGAATTTATTGGTTTATCCTTTTTCTCTTTTTGGCTTTTGGGGAGGGTTGTGTAAGTTATAAGGCTGAATTTTGGATTCGAAAATTGTTTTGATTTAAATTGTTTATTTATGCATTTAAAAAAAATATTTGATTGTGGTTTGTTAAAGAAGTTACTCACATAAGTTTTGTTGTTTTGTCTTTTTTTTATCTTTCTAATTTCTTGATTTAAAATTCTTTTGTTTATTTTTAAGAAATTAGTTTATACATTTTGGAGAAGTATTTTTTTAATTTGTTTATTTTTTTCGTTCTTGAATTGAAACATGAAAAAAAGATGAAATTCAAATATTGGGGTTTCTATTCTATTACGCTAAGTTTTTCGATGAATATTTGAGGCATAGAGCAAAGTCCATTTTAGTATTGGTTTTGAAGTTTGAGTTGGCTGCATCTTAAAAGCATCATAGATTAAATTTAATTGATTAAGGTTGTCACTGGAAGAAAGATCATAAAACCCATTTAAAATCGTATATCTGCAAAGTTTGTGAACATAAACTAATACTTTCTATAAACACATGAAGAAGATCAATTGATATGATTATCTGAGTGAACTGAAACCTTACGCAGGTATGAAGATGCTACTACATCTGCTATTTTTTTTTCTCTTGAAGTGTATATTTTATTTATTCATTTATTTTTGCATAGAGAAAAAAGAAATGGAGAGAATAGGAAATGTTCAAACCTGTCTCAAACTATATTTTTCTTATTTTAGGTTTTTAGTGCTGGTCTTGCATACCTATGCTATATAATGGGTAAGATTCAAAGTCTCAAATTTATAATTTTTCTATGTATAGTTAATTATTTTTTTTTATCTTTGAAAATTTATTTATCTAACTCTTATTTGATATAAAATTGATTTAAAAATATATTTGTTTGTATGGAGAAGGCAAAGTACCGATTGTTAAATTTTATCAAGTTGGGGTGATACTTTTTTAAATAATTATTATACTTGCTATTTCTTATCCCAACTATGCATAATACTCTCTGGAGAAGTTTAGATTCAATTTTTGAGGATTTTATGGTTGAAGTAATTCAAACAAAGAGCCTACTACCTATTTGTTTAGATTTCTATGGATGTTTTTGTCATTCGTATTAAATTATTCTTCTTAATGCAAATGTGTTTTACATGCCTCCATTTTTGAGTTTATGTCTTTTTTTCCTGCTCTTTCTCTTACCCACTGTCTTTCTCTTATTGTTGATGATATCAATGAAGTATTTTTGGTTGTTACTATGATTATCATATTTGTATGTCATTATAATGTTGAAAAGTGTAACATTTCTTTTCCCTAAATATTCTCTTTTGTTGTTCATAATTTGCTAAAGCAAAGAATAAACAAAGAGGTGAGAAAGAAAGTACAATTAATTGTGCTTCAAATTAATTACGTACTATTAGGTTATTTTTAATTACCAAGTGAATTTTTTAGATTATAGAACTATTGTGCCATTTTTTATATACATTTTTTTACATGCATTTTAGATTATAGAACTATTGTGCCATTTTTTTATGATCATTTTTTAGTTTATAGAACTATTGAACCATTTTTTTATGTGCATTTTTTTTTTATGAAATGGTTTTGGTAATGTTGCAAATTATCTTATGAATATGGCTGTTGCAGGAGGTTTAAGGAGAAGAATGAAGTAATGGAACCTGAAATTGATCTGGACAGAGACCAAAGAATTGATTTTGCTTACCAGGTAGATGCAATGCACTTTTTGACATAAATGATATACTTATGTGTGTTCAAATGCATTTTTTCATTTGCACTAAAGTGTACAACTCACCTTGAATTTGTGATGATTGAATTGGATGTTATCTTTGAATTATTTTAGATTATCATAAAAATATTTGAATCATTTAAAATTACAATTATAATTGTAATTAGATATTGTTTCAAGGCTTTTGGTTGTGGTTAGCATTCATGTATGTTGAAAGTAATGTTTTATATATATATATATATATATATATATATATATATAGTGTTGTTTACTCAAGGGAATGATTACCAGAATTTGGGTTTAAGCAATTCTTTATTTAATTGGGGTCACCGTCTTTTAATGCAAGTAAATTTTAATTTGATTTTTGGTTTGGATCAAGTTGTGTGGCTATAATGGTTGAGGGTTGTAGCAAAGTGTTGTGAACATAAAGAAAGTGTTCTATACTGTTTATTGTGTACTTTACTCTTTTGTTGAGGTTGATTTTGTTGACTTGATGTTTTTTTTGCATTCAAAATCATTGTTTGTGGTGAAGGTGAGTTCAAACTTTAAGAGATTACAATGGGATTTACCGTTGCATTTAAGATGTTTGGGGTAATGTCTCATTCGAAATTCTTTTTGTGTTTTCTTGGGTAGATGTTGGAGTCAGATGTATGTTTGTACTTATGAAAAAGATGATTTCTGTCTTTTTGCACACATGTGCACATGGAATTTGAGCAACAATGATAACTAATGATTTTTTACTTTTGAAATTAAACCAAATATTTAGATTAGGTTCTTTGCAAGTGTTAATTATTAAACCATTCCAAGAGTCAAACATGGAGATGACTGGATTACTTTGTTATTTGTTAAGACATGGGTTTTATGAACTTCACACTGCATCCAGACAACTCTGAAAAATTTTATTCTTTTCTCTTTTGAATATTTTAATTTCATATATTTGACATTTTTTTAATTGGTGCACTGCAATAGCCTGTGGATTTTGAACTTCTTTGGGTCCGTTTTTGGTGATCTTACTAAATCAATAAATAAGCACGATGCCAATGTTAAGGACTCTGGCTTCCTAATAGCAGAGCGTGGTAATTATGGTTGCTAATGTTTAAGAATTCAAACACACTATTGGATTTGGAATATGGTTAACTAATTCTTGCTTATTACATACTAGACAAGTTTATGATGCTCTTAATTTTGACCATATTATGGAAATCTTTTTGTTCCATTAGACTAATGGGATTAATTTTGTGAAAATTGTGATTGAAGCAACAAGAATTAGTTTTATGAACATGTTATGCTTCTTGAATATGATGGATTATTAACATTATAATGGATTATCAGTAGCAAAATAACAAAATCTATCTGAGATGCCGTAATTCTTTTTCACAAATTGGTTTTTTGGCATTGAATTAATTGTAATTTTATCTATCTACCATAAGAATTGAAGTGTTTAAATTCTTTGAGTAACCTGGTAACAGCTTTGATTTTCATTGGGAATTGGGCTATGGTTTCCTATCTTCTTTGTTCTTTAAATTTGACTTATGATTTTATTGTAAACTTCATCTTTGACAAGCAGGTTTAGTTTAAGAGAATTTATGTGAAAGACATCCAAGTTACATTCTACATTTTTCATTTCATATTATCTCACAAAAGGTAGTTAACCTCTATGTTGATGGACAGTTATGCTAGATGATGATTTTGATGGATGGATGTAATTTTGGCAAATTATCAATTTGCTTGAGCTCTGCTTTGGCCATACACTTCTAAGGAAAAGATGTTTATGATTTGGCTAAAGTAGTTTGGTGCTTATATGGGATTCATGTATTGTTTCCTGTCAGTTTTTATGTTAAAAATTCAACAAACTATTTGTGATCTTTATATTAATATTTTATGTGCACTGTCATGCGGGTGGAATACTTGACAGATTGGATAGTTGCATTTTCTCAGGGGCACTTACATACCCTATCATCAAAATCTTATTGTCACTCTGTAGAGCTTGATATATAAACAATTGCAAGAAATCATACCTGATAGAAATTCTTCTTAGTTTTTCAATATTGAAAAGAGTTAAGAAGTACATTTGATGGATATATGCATGGGAAATAGTTCCTGCTTGCTCTTAAGAATTCAACAGAAGAAAGCAACAGTAGAATTTGCAACTCTTCTATTGTCAACTTAAGGAGTAAATTTCTTATACACCTTTCTTCATTTTTTTCCTATATAAATTTACTGCGCAGAAAAAGTGTTACGTGCAAGAAAGTTTGTCAATTAAGGATAATTAAATGTGATTTGTACTTCACACTTGCTCTTGCCCTGAACCAAGTGAAGAATTGTTTATTGTTAAAAGAAGTAGGTACTAAATTTTGAATGGTTGTAATCTCATAGAAACCTAATTTCAATTTTGCAAACTAATTAGATATGCTAAGTCCTCTAAGACTTACCACAAAACATATATTTTTTGCATAAATTTTAGGCTTGATCTTAAAATGCCCTATGATGAAATATTTTACGTTATATATCAACAACTTACATTGATTATACTAAGAACTCTTTGAACAAGGAATATTTTGTTCTGCTTGCATCTTCTACTAGATTTTTATTTAATTCTTCAATGATTTAATGACTGTTTCGATGAACTACTTCCTTCTTTATCCTCATTGCAGAAGGGCTGGGAAAGTGCAACACCTCATGACACTGTATTTTGCAGATGGAGCTTCTGTTCAGGACAAGTATGACTTACTTTTTATTTGTTAAGGGCTGAAATCACCAATAGATATCTTTTCATAGTATAATGAGAAGTTTTAGCTATTTTCTAGAAGAATGATGTTCTGGGATTTTCTTGGAACAAGGTAATTTGTACCTCATAGTTAATAGAATTATACAAGGTCGCCACCCGATTTGAGCTTCTTGAGCTTTTAATCCATGGAGTGGTGCTTTCATTCTCTTGAGAAAATGTTCATTAAAATCTCAAACTATTCTAGCATGCATGTACATGTTAACTTCATTAAAGATTTCTATCATATCAAATAACTAAAGATTAAATGATTTTACAAATTAAGAACAAGTTGATCCTGCAGTATTAGGAGTTAGAGAAAGAAAAGGTGAAAGATAGTATCGTCATGTTTATGAATGCTCGAAACCAACTGCATAATTCTTATTCTTTGTTAAAATGATATGGAGGGGCACAAAAAAAATGTGTCGCTCTATTATTCTACGATGTTAACTCCTGATCTCTTTGCTTTTGATTTTGCACAATTACAATCAATGGAGATGGTGAACAAAAAGTTATATTCTCGCAAGTGCACGAATCAAGGTAAAATAGCGTGCAAATACAAGAGTCGATCCCACAGAGATTTGCTAAATTTATTCAATTAAAATCTAACTACTTATACCCAAAAAAAATTATGAAAGCCAATAAAAATAATTATCTAAGTATCTAATTAACTAATGAAATTAGTTAACCTAAAATAATCAAGAAATTAACCAATAGAGAAAAGCCTAGGAATTTGATTTCACCAATACATTGCAATTTCATGTCTTCAATCCTAAAAATCTCAATTCAATTCTAAGGTTCATTCTTCCTAATATATGATTACTCTGTTTGATGGCAACTGTAATCAAGTATTTTTAATCATTAATTACCTATGATGTGTAGCATAATCAATGACTAAAAACCCATTAAGAATAGAAGAACATATAACAAGAACCAAATAAATATTCTAGCTTGATGTATGCATCAAATATTTATTCAATCATTCAAGAGAGCTCTACATGGGTTAGCATATGATGTGTACCCTTACCATGTCTCAAACAATCAATTAATTTATATTAAAGGTGGCCAATCAATAACACAAATTAAAAGATTAAATTAATCACAATGAATGATACTAGAATTTTAGAATTGATCAATTAATTAAAGAGACATAAAATATACAAGTAGGCTCAATCAAATTCCTAGCAAGAAAATTAGTTCATGTTTAATTTAACAAAACACATTATCAAATAAAATTGAAACATGCTTTAATTTAAACAATAACCAATTCAAAAATAACTAAAATAAATAAGTAAATAAATAAATAATATAATATAAAGTATTTAATAAAGAGATGAGATTGTAGCCATTGAAACCATAAATGCTTGTACAATTTTTTGCAGCAAAGAAACACAATTGGCGTGACTTGGAAGCCCACAATTAGCTCTCACGCCCCACCAGTTCACGGTTTCCTTAGCAAGCCACACTTCAAGCTACGTGTTCTGCACTTATTTCAAGACCAAATTCTGTTGCAATTTCAACAGCAGCTCACACACCATGCGTCCCCTGCTAAGCACCGCAACCTGTCCTACTTCAAGTCACGATCGGTCCTGCATTAAAAAGCCAGCGATTTGCCACGGTTCCAAACCAACTTAGCTTCCGCTCAAGCAAACAGCTGCTTCAGGACTCAGTTCAACTACTGCCTTCAAATCTCCTTTATTCTGCAAAATACAGAGAAGCACACAACAAAAAGAATAGCCCAAAACTGATCCTCTCTTCCTGTTTTACTGTTTCTTCTCTGCACAATTGCTCTCTATGTCCCCTTTACTGCCGCCCCTCTCCTCCCTTTATAATTTGTTTTCTTTCCTTAAAAATTTCTAGGGTTTCTTTTTACTCAAGCAATAAATCTCAACCCTTTATTTTATTTTAATCCTGTGATCCAAAAGTTTTTTAAAACAATTCAGAATTTAATTACACTTTAGAAAATCAAACAATGTATATTTCAAAAATTTATTCCAATCACAAAATTTATTGTTTGATTTTAGGCCATAATTTCCAAAAGTTAATTTCAAATCACTTTCTCTAAATTAATTCAAAAGATGCATTAAACAATTAATTTTACACAAGAATATAGCAATGAATGTGGTAATAAATAAGAAAATAATATAACAAATATATTATTATCAGGAGACAACATTTTTTTTTAAATTCTCCTTTTTTTTACAAGTTTTTTCCCCTTAAAGAGATGACACAACTAAAATGAGGGTATTAATGCAGAAAAAAATGGAAGACTTTAAGATGAAAAGTTCATTGAAATTTGAGCTTCATGGTCTTTTGATCCTTGCTACATTCTTTCATCTCCAAGTGGCTGTGTTTATGTTGTATTCTTGAACCAATTTCTGTTGCAATGAATCTATTTGTTTGGCAAAAATCACTTTTCTTTTTCCCTTGGTCATTCCTTTTGTTGCCATCATTGTTTCTATTTATTTAGTTTTGTTGACTTCCTTCAATGATTCGTTTTTCATTATATTACTAAGTTTGTAGATAACGTATTACCTTGATTCCATTTTTGGGGGTTGCTTTGTTTGAAAACGAGTTATCCATTCACTTTTTAATTAAATGTTTTTTTATTCATTTATGAGTTTCTTCATTCTCTGCATTAAATGTGTTGTTGTCTAAGTAGTCACTATTGTTCTTCATTTTGTTTCCTTAACAATAGTGGATGATCTGTTTTCAATGTTGAATTGTTGTGTTTCTATGTAAATTTTTACTTTTGTGTTATCTTTGTGATCAAGGAAGTTTGATCCTTTCTCATTTGATATATTTTTCTTTGATTTTTATTTATGGGTCACTTTCTTATTTCAATTTTTCTCTCTTAATCTTTGCTTGCAGCTCAACTTCATCTGATTTAATTTCATGATTATTGACATCTAGGTTTGTTACTTTGTTTTTTCCATGGTCATTCTTTATCTTTTTGTTCATGGTGTTTAATTTTGAATATAACTTTTTTAAATCCTATTTGATCCTTATCATTTGATGCTATGTTGCTTTGATCTTTTTCTTTATTTTGCTAGACATTGCTGATGTTAATTAGATTGCCTAGCATGCTTCCATTCTTGGTTGCATGACCATTCCTATGAATCTTCAACCATTTCTTCCAAATTCACTTTCACGATTCCATTGTAAGTAGGTTGTTATGGATGATCATGAATTAAGTACTCTAAATAATATTTTAGAATATTTACCGCACATTGATCATTATTAGGAATATTAGAATGCTCTGATATATTGATTTTAAATTAATCAAACTAATTGAGCTTTTACCCTAAAGTTTATTTTCTATCAAGCATCTTTGAACTCTGTTTTTTTTTCCTTTGCTTCCTCTATATTTAGCCCCTGCTGGCTACATGTTTGCTGTTATTTTTTTTTCTTTGAATGTCATGAACTACAGAGTAAAGAAAAAACTATTGTTGTAGTTAATATGAAAGAAAAATATACCGATAGAATGATGCTTATAAAAATGAAAAATAACATTTAGCCATTATATGTATACATATGTAACTGAATTCCATCACATATAACACATTTTAGCTTAAGAATAAGTATTTTGAGATCTCAATCACCATTATCTCTGTCCAAATTTGTTTGCGTTGATAAAAAACTACTTGAACTCAAATAGATAATCTTGATGTGTTTATCGTAATTTTACTTTGAAAAATAAATGCCTATTTGTTAAAATTATATTTTTTCTACAGAATTAATCTCAGCAAAGTTGAATTACATGTTTCATTCTTTGCAGTTATCTATTTCAAATTAATTTGTAAATACTTTTAATGATCTTATAAAAACGGAGAATTACATTTAGCCATTATATGTATACATATATATCAGTAGTTTGAAATCTCAATCACCATTATCTCTGTCCAAATTTGTTTGCATTGATAAAAAGCTACTTGAACTCAAATAGATAATCTTGATGTGTTTATCGTAATTTTACTTTGAAAAATAAATGCCTATTTGTTAAAATTATATTTTTCCTACAGAATTAATCTCAGCAAAGTTGATTTGCATGTTTCATTCTTTGCAGTTATCTATTACAAATTAATTTGTAAACTTTTTTAATGATGCTTATAAAGACGAGAATAACATTTAGCCATTATATGTATACATATATAAATGAATTCCATCACATAGAACACATTTTAGCTTAAGAATCAGATTTTCAAGATCTCAATCACCATTCTCTTTGTCCAAATTTGTTTGCATCAATAAAACGCTACTTGAACTCAAATAGATAATCTTGATGTGTTTATCATAATTTTACTTTGAAAAATAAATTCCTATCTGTTCAAATTATATTTTTCCTACATAATTAATCTCAGCAAAGTTGATTTGCATGTTTCATTCCTTGCAGTTATCTATTTCAAATTATTTTGTAAATTCTTTTAATTCTTTAAAAATTCCCATGCAATTCTTCCTTTTATTGACAAAATAAAAATCTAAGTTCTATACATATTTTCATGTTTTAAACATTAGAAAACCCTATTATCAAGTTTAAGGAGTCAAGAAATTTACCCAATGAGGCTTTCAAACTAATCAAGCGCTCCTAAATCCTAAACTATAATCTTCAAATAATGACATCAAATTACTTGCATCATAGGTTTTCAATTTTGCATGTTGTTGCAAGATTGCTTTATGATCATTTCTTTCCCTTTGCTTGATTCAACTGTTTCTAAAAATTCCCACTGACATCAAGCATTGAATTACTAAATGCCTCTCAGATTCTTTGTTTTTTGAATATGATGGAAACCTCATAGTCCATGTTTCTATAACTAACAAAAGAACTGCTCCTCTCACTTTAGGAGAAATTGTAAATAGAAAAGGTATTACCATTCCCTCTTTTATGATAAACATTCATAATTTATGCTTTTAGCTTACCTTGTTGTTTACTTATGCTCTCTTTGAGCAATTTCCTATTATCTAAATATGTTTTTATTTCAATATCTCAAGTATATTCTTTTTTAATTAAACAATAACACCAAATAACTCTCTCTTATTCTAGTACTTCATTTTCATTGTAGTTGAATTCAAAGATGATGATCAAGAAGACAGTGATTGTCATTGATGGCAGTAGCTCTATTGATATTGATTCATCTGATGATATTGATTCTGAATCAGTTTCTTTTATTAGATTTCCCAAGAAACCCACCTGTTCTGTTGAATCAAATCCTCCTTATTTCGAATGCACCATGAGCAGGACAAACGTCAACACATCTTAAATTCTGGTGACGATGAATATCATTCTTTTTTCTTTAATTAGTTACTTATCTTTTTTTTTTCTTTATGCGATGATGAAATCTTTCTTTTTTCTTTAATTAGTTACTTATTTTTTCTTTGTTCTTTATGTTTCAACATATACCGAATGAATCCACAAGAAATGTATGCCAAAACACCTTACAAGCCTCAATCTTTCTCTGCCAAACAACCTTTTTTTTTGTGGACGGTTTTACATATATAGCGATCACAAGAATATACTATCAGGGTGCTATCAAGTGGATGGAAATAATTTGTGATTGATGATCATATTCAAATTGGAGATCTGTATTTATTCCTCATGCTTAAACCATTGGTATTTGAAGTCATGATTTACTGACCGTTGCAAGCTTCAAATCTAAATCAATTGTTCTATTTAAATGAATACAAATTTTTGCCATTTTATCTTTTACATGTACGTCTTATGTATTTTCCTATTTTTTTAGATCCTTTCAAACAATTTTAGTATTTATAATTTTGCATCTTCCTCTTCTTTTTGCATTGTGATTCATCTTATCTCATCCTTTTCGTCCCTACCTCGCGGCAGCGCGTGGGTCTCATGTTAGTTACTATTATAACTATATTGTTGAGACACGTCTTATTACCTTAACGTTTTTGTTTTGTTTCTAATATTATTGGGATTGGAGACTTTTTAGATTTGACAATTCGTATTTATAATACGCGTTGATATAATATAAAATCGTATTTATATGCTATAAAACACGATAATTTTGTATCAATACAAGAAACACAAAATTTTATTTTATTTTTTATCATATTTATATGTAATTTTTATCTAATTTTAATTCATGTCATATTCATATATTTTATTTATTTTATTTTTATATCGTATTATTATATTATATTTAAAATTATCAAGTTGCTGAGTCATAAACCTTCTGATTTGACATTATTGAGGTCTAGGGCCTTTTTTCTAGATTTTTGAAGCATGAGCTTTTCAAACTTACTTTTTTCTTGTGAGTTTATGGGCGGTAAAATGTTGAAATAGTCATCTTCATTGTCTTGTCTTAGAAATGATTGAAAGAGAATCTATGCTTTGCTAATTATTTTCCTTGTTTTTTTCATTATTATAGTATGAGTTCACAGTTTGTAGGAGTTGTTGCATAATATGTTTGTATTTTTTATTCGTTTTGGCTTGTATTAATAGGGCAATAACATGTGACTTGGCTTGCAAAAACAGGCAGAGTTTTTATGTTTCAAAAAAAAAACCGGACAATTTCTCAGAACTTCAACTCATTTTTCTTGAAAATTCAAAGCTTTGTGGTTCAAAGTTTTACATGAAGTTTTATTTTCAGATTTTATCAAATTTTATTTCATATTTCATTCTCCTCTTACAATCCCACAGGTCACATTGATATCAGAGCCAAACGAGTGAGCATTTGAGATGAACACAAATTTATTTATCAAGAATTTAGATGAGAATATATATTATATTTTTTTTGAAAAATATTAAATAACTGGAGATAAAGATTTAGTTGCTTGGATTCAAAGTCAAACCTTTAATATGTCACAACTCATTTTTAACCATTCAATTAATAGATTGTTGGCATATAACTTAAATGTTTATATTAAAATTATTATTTTTGGTACATGTATATTAAAAATTATTTACGTTCGAGTTATATAACATATATTTTTATGTAGTACATTAGAATTGAGACAAGAATAACACTCCTGAATAGGGGTGATAATGGATTGGATCGGATTTTTTTATCCAATCCGAACTTATTCGGATACGAAAAATCTGATTCATATTTGATCCGACTATTCTTAAAAATATCTGGATCAGATCGATTCTTGGGTTTTTTTATCTTTTATTTTTTAAAGAATATTCATCTTTTAGATCACCCCATGGTTCTTAATCTTCGGAATATCAGAAATGCTCAACGCATTTGGCTTCTTTGAGTTCTTCTACGAGCAGTCCTTGAAAGGGATGCAATCATTTTTGACAGCCATAATCTGTTACTCTTACTCATTTGGCTTCCACTTAAGCCCGCTACTTGTTTCCATTGCAAATAAGATCACATCAGGTCCTCCAAAAGGCGGTTGGCTGAGTGAAAACGATCTCAACAAAGACAGGCTAGATCATTTGTACCGGTTGCTAGCAGTCCGCAGCTTTCTAGACTTCCTAAACTATCTCTTGTGGGCTAGATGGCATTCTCGCAATTCTTGTCCACCAAGCACAGCACAGAATGAGGCAGTTGTTGGGGGTTGAGTGATTATAGCATGATTAAACTTTCAAAAGATGTTGGAGATGAGAATATAGCGCGAAATGGAACATTTGTTATAAATCTACTACTATCGTATCTTGTATTGTAGATAAAGAATTATAAATCATAGCATGTAAAATTTTCTTTAAGACGTATAAAGGCTGTGTAAAGGTAGGAGATATACACATTCAGGGCCACCATAATTTTCTAGCCGAGTGATGAGAGCCCAGCAACAGCAAGGCAGCAAAATCTTTGGATTTGGGCGTTAACCTTTGCTTCAATTGGATGTCTTGAAATGTTACTTTGGGCTATTTTTTTAATTCCAGTTGATTCAAATTTTCAAAGTCAATCCGATTTGATTCAGGATACGATAATATTATTTAAAATCCATTTGGTTCGCGTATTTCATTGTTTCGAAAATATTTTTCACATTTTTCAATATTTGATACGTGTAAAATATTTTCGATCAATAAAAAATAAAATTTGACCAATGAAAAATCTTTAAGAATTTTAAGAAATTATCTTCCTATTTTCAAAAGAAGAAAACAATTTTCAAACTTATGCTATTCGTAAAAAAAAGCTTATACTAAAACTCAACCTAACTTATATTGGATTAAAACAACAAACAACAGAAAATATTTTTCAGCATATCAACCAAACAACAGAAAAATATTAGTTTTTTCAAAAAAATCAAATTTTTAAAAATCATTTTCTGAAAGTCATTTTACGCAAACCAAATGAAACTTTATCTGAATTTGATTTGATCCGAACTTTTCAATTAGTGTTTTTTTTTTAATTTTTGTCAGCCCTACTCCTGAGTCCGAATTGACCTTTAACTGGGTAAGAGCTTCCTAAATTGCGTAGAAAAACCTAGGGAGGGCAATGGGTACCCTATAAACGGGTACCCGGTGCTACCTGACCCATTTAAGTAGAGTTAGGGTAGTGTATAATCGGATTCGGGTAGGGTTCGGGTAGTGAAATTACTACCCGTCACGGGTTCGGGTAGGGTTCAGGTAGTTACCTTAGGGTACCTGCTACCCGAACCCGATTATAAATAATAATTAATTAATACAATATTTATATTTTTTATATATAAATTATTTATTATTAATATTTTATTTAATTAAATTAAATCATTATATATTATAATTATGATTTTTAACTTTAATTTATTTTTATGAGTTAAATTAAATTTATTAATATAATGTTTTAATTAAGTTATTCTAAAATTAAAATTAAATTTAAATTTAGTAGTTAAACTTTGACTTAATAAACGGGTAGTTAAACGGATTCGAGTAGTTAAACGGGTATTTTATATTTTATAGGGTTAGGATTCGGCTAGCATAAATAAAAATAATCGAGTAATTAATCGAGTTAGGGTATTATTAAAGTTAATCAAGTTTGAGTTCGAGTTCAGATATCTCAAATTTAGCAGATATCCGACCAGTTTACATCCTAGAAAAGCCGAGCCCAGTTCAGCCCAGAAAGCAGCCCGGTATAAAACGTATAGGAAAAAGGAAAAATTCCTTACGCAGGGCAGAACAACTGAGAAGCGCGAAGAGAATCGTGCCGAAGTTGAAGAAAAGTAGCAGTGAGTCCACTCCATGATTTTTGTCCAATTCCTTCTTCTTTTCTTTTGAGCTTTCATTTTTGGATTCATTTCTATTCGTTTTACATAAAATATTCCCCTTTTTCTCCATTTCCAATCTTCGATTATTATTTAGGTATTTAGAACCTAAATTGATTTTCATCTTAGGGTTTCTGAGAAATGGAAGATTCAGAAAAGAGAAGGCATCGTGAGAGAAGGGCTAGGGATAGGGATCGCGAACGAGAACGACGGCGTTCCGATAGGGAGAAGAGCAGTGATTCCGATAGGGAAAAGGAAAGGGAAAAAGAAAAGCATCGAGAAAGAGCGAGGGAGAGGAAAGATAGGGAACGGGAGAAAGAGAAAGAGAAAGAGAAAGAGAAAGAGAGGGAAAGAGCGAGGGAGAAGGAAAGAGAACGTGAAAGAGAGAAGCGGGAACGTGAAAGAGACAGGGAAAGGGAACGTGAAAAGAGGGAAAGAGAAAGAGAAAGAGAAAGAGAAAGGGAGAGGAAGTCGAGGGAAAGGGAAAGGGAAAGGGAGAAGCGTAGGGAATATAATAGTGATGATAGTAAGGAGGAGAAGGAACGACATAGGAAGCGTCGAAGGAGGGAGCGAGATGATGATGATGGCGATTATAAGGAAAGAGAGAGCAAATTGAACAGAGAAGAGAGTCCTGCTAGGAAAAAGAGTGGTGAGGATGAGTATGAGAAGGAAGAGAAGAAAAGTAGAGAAGAGGAGATGGAAGATGAGCAGCGTAAATTGGATGAGGAGATGGAGAAACGGAGGAGGAGGGTTCAGGAATGGCAGGAGTTGAGGAGGAAGAAGGAAGAGTCCGAGAGGGAAAAACGCGGGGAAAAGAATGCGGAGGAGGCGGCGGCGGCGGCGGCTAAGGTTGGTAAAGCTTGGACTCTTGAAGGGGAATCAGATGATGATGAAGTAGCTTCTCCAACGAAATTGGAGACAAATATGGATGTTGATGATAACGAGAATTTTAAGCCTGATGGTAAGGAAATTGGAGATGCAATGATGGCAGGAGATTCTGATAATGTAGAACATAAAATTTCCCAAAATGGGGGTAATGAGATTGCTGAGGATGATGATGAAATTGATCCATTAGATGCTTTTATGAATTCAATGGTGTTACCTGAAGTTGAGAAGCTAAATAATGCAGATGTTGTTCCTGCTACTACTGTTGATGATGATAAAAATGGAAGCTTGAAGAAGGATAAAAAAGATGGCTTAAGTAACGGCGAACAGCAACCAAAGAAAGGTTCAATTAAGGCACTTGGGAGAATCATTCCTGGAGAAGATTCGGGTTCAGATTATGGGGACTTTGAGAATGATGAAGAGAATTTAGAAGATGAAGATGATGATGAGTTCATGAAAAGGGTAAAGAAGACAAAAGCTGAAAAACTATCGATTGTTGACCACTCAAAGATTGATTATAAACCGTTCAGGAAAAATTTCTATATTGAAGTGAAGGAGATCTCTAGAATGACACCTGAAGAAGTTGCTGCTTACAGGAAGGAATTGGAATTGAAGTTACATGGAAAGGATGTGCCGAAACCAATCAAAACTTGGCATCAAACTGGACTCACGAGTAAAATATTGGAGACGATAAGGAAGCTTAATTATGAGAAGCCAATGCCAATTCAAGCTCAAGCACTGCCTATAATTATGAGTGGTCGAGACTGCATTGGTATAGCAAAAACCGGCTCTGGCAAAACCCTTGCTTTTGTGCTACCAATGTTAAGGCATATCAAAGATCAGCCACCTGTAGTAGCCGGAGATGGGCCAATCGGGCTCATTATGGCACCTACAAGGGAGCTTGTCCAGCAGATTCATAGCGACATAAAGAAGTTCACCAAGGCGTTGGGAATTAGATGTGTCCCCGTCTATGGAGGTTCCGGTGTTGCCCAGCAGATTAGTGAATTAAAGAGGGGAACAGAGATTGTTGTCTGTACTCCAGGTAGGATGATTGATATACTTTGTACTAGTGGGGGAAAGATTAGTAATCTGCGTAGGGCTACATACTTGGTTTTGGATGAAGCTGACAGAATGTTTGATATGGGTTTTGAACCTCAAATCACTCGAATTGTACAAAATATTCGACCTGATCGTCAAACTGTACTATTTTCCGCCACTTTCCCTCGCCAGGTTGAGATATTGGCACGTAAAGTGTTGAATAAACCTGTTGAAATACAGGTTGGTGGGAGAAGTGTTGTTAACAAGGACATAACTCAGTTGGTCGAGATGAGGCCAGAAAGTGAAAGGTTCCTGAGATTGTTAGAACTTCTAGGTGAATGGTATGAGAAGGGTAAAATTTTGATTTTTGTCCACACTCAAGAGAAGTGTGATGCTTTGTTTAGGGATTTGCTCAAACATGGTTACCCTTGCTTGTCACTTCATGGGGCCAAGGATCAGACAGATCGTGAATCCACTATTTCTGATTTTAAGAGCAATGTGTGCAATTTGTTGATTGCAACTAGTGTTGCAGCCAGGGGTTTAGATGTGAAGGAGCTTGAATTAGTGATTAATTTTGATGTTCCAAATCATTATGAAGATTATGTTCACCGTGTTGGTAGGACTGGTAGAGCTGGGCGGAAGGGCTGTGCTATCACATTTATCTCTGAGGATGATGCAAGATATGCACCAGATCTCGTAAAAGCTTTGGAACTCTCTGAGCAAGTGGTTCCTGATGACTTGAAAGCTCTTGCTGATGGCTTTATGGCAAAAGTCAATCAGGGCCTTGAGCAGGCCCATGGAACGGGTTATGGTGGAAGTGGTTTTAAATTCAATGAAGAGGAGGATGAAAAGAGAAAGGCAGCAAAGAAAGCACAAGCAAAGGAATACGGGTTTGAGGAAGACAAGTCAGATTCAGAAGATGAAGATGAAGGGGTGCGGAAGGCAGGTGGTGACATTTCACAGCAGACGGCACTTGCTCAGATAGCTGCCATGGCTGCTGCCACCAAAGCTAGTACTGCTTTGATGCAGAATCCTCTCTCATCTGCCCAACTGCTTCCCAATGCTGTATTGCCTGTTTCTCTTCCCGGTGTACTTGGTGTGTCAGTGCCCAGTACTGCAGCAGTTGTGCCTGGGACTGGGCTGCCTGTTCTTCCAAATGAAGAGGTTGCCCGAAAAGCTGCATTGCAAGCTGCCCTCAATTTGCAGCATAACCTAGCAAAGATTCAAGCTGATGCTCTGCCTGAACATTATGAAGCCGAGTTGGAGATAAATGAATTTCCCCAAAATGCTCGATGGAAGGTTACCCACAAGGAAACTTTGGGCCCAATATCAGAGTGGACTGGAGCTGCGATTACTACCAGGGGCCAGTTTTTCCCACCTGGTCGGACCCCAGGACCAGGAGAACGCAAGCTTTATTTGTTCATTGAGGGACCTACTGAGGTATCTGTTAAGAGAGCTAAAGCAGAACTAAAACGTGTCTTGGAAGACATCTCACACCAATCGTTACAACTTCCTGGTGGGACTCAACCTGGCAGATACCAAGTTTTGTAGATGTAAGAACTCATATCCAACTAATTATAGGTGTAAACATTTTTTCATATTAGTTTCTCTGTGGTTCTGCGTTGTTGTTCATGTTTATTTATATTGTTCAATTTTTTTCCTCGACCATGTGCTTTTACCAGCTACTTTAAACTTGTTGCAAAGGTGTTGATGTTTTTATGTTCTAACAAAAAGAGAAATGTCATTGTTCTGATTATAAAAGTCAAATAGGAGTACAGCTTAAAGTATGGAACCTAACATATTTATTAAAGGCAAGCTGAATTAGTCCTGACTTTAACTTTGGCACAACCAATGGACGAGTAAACTACACGCTCTTCTCTTGTATAGATGTTGGATTTGTATGCGGATTTGTCTCTCAGACCTGAAAGTCAATCCTTGTGACAGCATTACTCTTCGTGTGATTCAAGACTCTGCATCCTTCTTGGGGTATGAAATCAACCAATAGTTGTTAACTACAAATGGCCATAATTTTAGTAGTATTGTGTTTTGAAGAAATAAAACATATGATGCTTTTGAGATGATGTGGTTAATTAATTAAGGATATATATTTGACTGAGGCAAAGTAATTTGGTAGATACTTGATTAATGAGATGGAAGACCCTGGTGAAGTAATTTGGTACTAAATCAATTATTTGGACTAAATAAATGCATCAGGATGTAACATACTAACATAAGAACATTTTGATGTGCATTGGATAAGTTTTATTATTTTATACGTCAAAGGGTAAGTTTTATTATCTTATATGTCAAAGACTGATTCTCTTGTTTTATTTCCAAATCATGATGTTATAGGGTAATGAGCTCTTCTTGTGTTGATAGTTTTTTTTTTTTGTATTTTCAGTGTTCTTGCTTTTGACTTCCATATATATATATGTGGTTAACTTCATAAATCTCCGGAACCATAAATAGATATGCTGTATCATATTGTTGCCATTTGCTTATTTTAGTTAGTCATCTGATGTTTCAGAAGTTTTCTTATTCTCTCTGCTGAGAGTCTTATGGTATTTTATTTTTCAATTCTGATCGCAGAGATAGAGCCATTACTAGCTCTCACCTTCATTGTGGGAGGAACTTTCTCAAAAGTACTAGCTGATAAAGGCTGATTTTCTTATGTGCATACATTGGTTAACCTCTGTTGAAATTCATTTAATGTTGGTGATTAACAAGGGTTTTCTTTTTTAATTTTTTTTTTTATTTTCTCCTTTTTTCAGGTCTGAGAAGGGCAGGATTCGTAAGTCCATTCTTTTCAGATTTTTGTGATTGTAGTGTTTCTCATCGAGTTGTTATTGTTAAAAGGAGCACATTGTTTTCAGTTTGGTGCATTCTGATGCATTGGCTCTTTTTGCTTGGCCTCAGATTCACTAATTCTTTAGTCAATTTGATATGGATGGTGGCTTGAATCCTGCTATGGTGCTTGATCGAGAAATTGATTTAGCTAAATGACAAATAGAGGAATCAGATGCTGTAGTTCCGGAACCTTATGATGAAGTTTCTTTATTTTAAAGGCAACGTGTTTGATGATGTTTTTGTGTTGCTAATTATTTTCTGATGAGGAAGATAATGTATTTTTTTTCATGTCTTAGGTGTTACTGGTAACATATTTCTTCCTAATGGGAACTTCCATGCTATCTCAAGCATCAGTGCGAGATTGCATTTTGGTTTAGAATGATGTGGATGTCCTGGATCCTTGCAAAGTTAATACTTTAGCCATATTTTGTTCTGAACTTGAGTTTTTTCTTTTCTTAAAGGTGATATATGTTTCTTGAAAATAGATCTGATCTAAATCTGAAGTTGTGAACAGCATATAGCAAAAGCAAGCAGGGTTGCTGGGTTGGGATATGATTTATGTGTTTCCATTTTTTGTTTATAAAATTAGAAAATGGAAGAGTATTTGAGAAAGATAACGAAGAAGAGCCTCAGTTTGGCAAATGGGACAGAGTATGCGTGTTTTTGTTTGATTGGATTTCATATATATAAAGGCAGCATAGATGACTGACTTATGAATGAAATTGAAATGACAGGATTGAAGAAATGCTGAAGAAGAGTGTCATCACGATAGATGATTTCACATGGAGACACCCTCTTAATCTAGTCGAAATAGAAGTAAAAAAGTTGGTCAAGTGTGTGGATGAGTGGAAGCGAGTTCTCCAAGGAAAAGCAAGACATGGTGTGTGGTAGGCTGATGTTTCTGGACCTCCTTTCTACCATGGGCATATAAACATGATTGAATGTTCTTCTCACTCAGCATTGGATTTTATTGCCAGTTATTATATCGGGAGGGTTGCTAATTTATATTGCGGAGTGCGTTTTTATTGTATTTATCTCTGTTTACAAAAAAATCCGTGTTAAAACATGGTGCTTTCCATCTTGGTACATTCTTCTGTGAATTCTGTTAAATGTTCTGTGTATTATGCACGTACTGTTACATTGACAAGTTTTAAGGACTGGACTTGTTCTTATTTGAATGCATGGTGTCGGAATTTATGTGCTGTGCTGACTATAAGAGTAACCTTGAGATTCGAAAGAATGGTACTAACAAGTTTCAAGGACTGCACTTGTTTCCACTTTGGATTTTGTCTGCCAACAGCAACAAGCGCCTCGGTGATTTTCTTGTTGCATTTGCAATGGCAGCAAATGTACAAAACTGAGCAGATGGTGTTTTGGTTTAACGGCCTGTGTTTGGTGATTGATGCTTGGAAGGTTGTTACTCTCTCTCGAACTTGATAGAAGTTAGGTGAGTTGGAAGAGCTTTTTTATCTTTCGTTTTAGCAGTGTGCCCAGAGATTATACGTCCAAATTCTTTGCTTGAGAATTTTGTACCTCACATTGGTTAGTTAGGATTTGAGTCTGAAAGAGATCTGTGTTTCCTGTCATTTTGATGGTTTGTTGGTCCTTTCTAATTATCACCTTTTTTATGCTCCTTCACAGACTGAATACCGACTCTGTCAGGTAGACCTGACAATCTTAGACACGACACGAATAAACGAACACGACACGAATAAACGATACGAGGTGACACGAGATGACACGGGATTAAAATTAAGTAAAATTAATATATGAATGTGGTAAAAGTTAAAAATAACATTTTGAGTTTTCCGTGTTGACACGAATTTTTGACACGAATACACGATACGAACACGGTTTTACATGACACGAAAACTAATTTTTGACACGAATTGTCAGGTCTACTGCCAGGTGAGTCCTGTGACGAAAAGGTTGTATATGTAACTGATTATGGGGAGAAATAGAGTTCTAACGTAATCTGAATGCACAACTTGGGTCTGGATAAAAATACATTTTATGTTTAACATGTGACATGAAATTTGTGTCTTACGCTATATGAGCACGATTTTTCATAACACGAATATGAATTTTACACATGAATAGGAATGATTGAATGATATCTTTTAGTTTTAGCCTGGGAAACCCATTTCTCCGGGCTGATAGAAGCTGAAATTGGTCAATCTGAAATTCCAGTTGTCAAGGTTTAGTGATTGCTCAATTGTGTCGTTTTGGCTATATCTATCTAGACTTAAATTTAATACCAACCGAAACTACTTATTCGAAATGTTTAGGATTATTGTAACAAAGAAAAGAATAAAAAGGTTTGGTGAGTACTGAGGCTAAGAATTATTAGCAATCTGATGGGTACTTGCCCATTGTTTGTGCATGGTTGAAAAACAATCGAGAAATAGTTGTTATACGGCTAGACCTGCTCATTGGCTAGGCCGGGTCAGGCTTGGGTCGAGTCTATGACAGGTAATAATAAACTTTTTACACGCTCAAGTCCGGCTCGACCCGACATTTGGATCTGATTTTTCTGTTCAAGTTCGTTTTTATTTTTATACTACAAGCCCGAGCCCGATCAGAAAATAATTTTTTTATATTTTGATTTTAATTTTATTTGTTTTTTATTATTTTATACCCTTTAAAATTTAATTTAATTTATCAAAATTTATATATCAACTTCCATATTAAATATTTATAATCATATTTATTATTCAATAATATTTTATATACATATAATTATATTATATTTAGTAAATATATATAAAAATTTAATTAATATTAAAAAGATATATATAAATAAAAAATAATAATTCAGGTCGGGCCGGGCCCGAGCTTTGAAAGGCAAGCCCGAGGCTCAGCCCGATTTTTAAATGGGCCTAAAAATTTTGTCCAGGCCCATTTTTTTATCAAATATTTTTGTCCAAATTTGACCAAATTTAAAACGGATTTTCAGGCTTGAGCGGATAGCCCGGCCTTTGAACAGGTCTAAACAGAATCAAAAGAGATGGGAAAAAGACGAGCCGTACGGTAATCTTCCCCGTCACCATCACGTTCTTCTTGGGCGCTTATTGTCACCCAAAATTTAGAAAAAAAAAAAAGAAAAAAAGAAAAAGTCAAAGCTATAGTAGAATGGGCCGTGGCTTGAAAAGTCAAGAAGGATGCAGGCTCACGGGGATTTTGATTTTTCTCTCTTTTTTATTTTTTCTATAATTTAATGCGTTCATTCCCCCTTAACTCTAATCCCCAAATTTTCAATTCCCACCTGTATTGCCAATTCTATATTAACGAAATCAATTTGTTTTCTTTTTTTACTGTTTAAAAAAGAAGAAACATTAATTATTTTTCATTGACTTTTACCGTTAAGGTCTTTATAAGAAAAATGTTAACGAGGGTTTACATGTGAAAATTTATAATTTATTTAATATGTGGTTGATCGAAGATTATTTAATGAAAATAATCTTGATTGTTTTTATGATTATCATTTTAATAGTGTTTAAGAATATTCATTCTTAAAATTTTGAACTTATATAATTTCATATTTTAGCTACGTTAGTTCAAGAGATTCAAGTAATTTAACAAGAATTGTGTTTAGTAATACCCAAATTCCTAGAATGTAATGTTTTACAAGCTTTGTTTTCACTATTTGAAAAGTTGAATAATACGGTACTAATTTGCAAATAGTTTGTATTAGAGTTATTACATTCAAAGTAATAAAATAATTTAAAGTTCAGCTCAATTAAAATTCGAAACTCAATATTTATATATATATATATATATAAATATATATATACATTCAAATTGCAATTTCTTTAAAAATATATATAAATTTATAGCATTTTTTATTAAAGATTCAACCACTTTGAAGTAATTTATAAATATTTTAGGGAATTTTATTAATTAATTTGCTCCATCTGTTGACTAAGACAAGAAGACTTTATCTCAAATTATAATTAATTAATTAATTAAACTTTTTGTTATAAATGGAATCTTTTGACAGTCGTTTTTTTTTATATTTATATTTTTTTGGCAAAGGAAAATGAAGAAAAATGTCAATACGTAACATTTTAATCATTTTAATGTTCCATTCGGATAAGCATGTCCAAGAATTCATTTAAATTTTGATATTTCCCAGTCAAACTAAGCACATGGAAATTCATTACAGCAAAAAAACATTGTCATATGATGATTTTTTAGACAAAAAAATTACCAAATTTAGCTGAATCCTTAAAAATATACTATTTTTTAAACTCAAGTCGTAATATTACCATAAGAATCTTTTAACTTTTCCTACGCCCTTTATCTAATTATTAAGCTTCTTGCTTTCCCAACAAACTTGTTTGACCTTTAAAAAAATAATTAGTTTTCCCGCAACAAAATAAACAGATATTGTCCTGACAATTATTTTCAATTATATAAAGAAAATACAATATAGTCAATGAAAATTTAGATTTTTACCGGTGAAGTTAACATGATGACATATGCCTTTAAAATATATTAAAAATAATTAAAAAATAAAACATATAATTGTCTCTTAATTTTATTTGTGAAATTAAAAAAAAATTTACTATAATTTTTCTTAATATCAATGTGAAATTAATTAAATTTTATTTATTTTTCATAATTTTTTATATCATTTTATTTTGTTAATTTAATCTTTTAATTTTATGTTTTATTCGTTTACATCATAAATATCAAATTTTAAATTAAAGATTTTTTCAGATACGAAAACTTTGATATTTCAAACATTTGTTACAAAAGGTTATTGAATCTCGATCTATATAGAATATTCACTTTATCTTCATATGCTCAACTTTTTTGGTAGATACTTTGAATTTTTTTTTGGATACATACTTTGAACTTAAATAATAGTAAATTTTCATTTTTTGAAACTATTGAAAAACATTTATGAAAAGAACATGATAAATTATGCCAATCACAATCGTATATGATAACACAAAATAAAATATCATTTTATTGAAAATATCTAAACTAGTTCTAAAAAAAATTGTAATTTTTTTATACAAAAAGTATGGTAACTCGAAGATAAAGATAGCAGATATAGACATCGAAATTCAAAAGATGAAAACCATCTCTTAATTAAAAATTATGTTTGATGTATTATCCGTATATAAATTATATGCATCATTAGTCTATAAATTTTATACACTATCAATGAATCATAACATGTCACTTTATTAATTTATAAATTTTAAAATAAAACATTTTAAAAATAAACATTATTAAATTCATTAATTAATAAGATGTCACAATATGATTTAATAGCCGTATATAAGATTTATACTTTGTCCATGCATGAAATATAAATTTTAAGATATTTTTGTAAAGTAATTCAATTAAACACTAAATTCATTCAAACCTTCGGAGAGTGTAGGACCTTTTTTCCTCCCCCACCAAGCTGTGGCTGAGAATGGCCAGTTGACTAGTCCCCAAAGAACCACTTTACCGGCACAAATGAACAAAATAACATATTCCTTTTTAAGAAGCAATAATCTTTTGACAAAGCATTGATGCTTAATCCAATGGCTTTTTCTTTCTTTTTGCTAATTATCCAATGCCATCTCCATTAGCAAACCTTGCATGGCTGTCCTACCATGTGCATGAAAGCCAGAAAAAAAAAGGCCAACTAGTCATGGAATCAAAGGAATAAAAGCCTCAAAGCCATGAAAATTTTAATCAATACAACAACTTTCCAGTTGCAGATTAATGGAAGCGTGAAACATTAGCTTAAAGCCAAGTCAACCCTTTCAATTTTGTCTTTCCAAAAGCTTTTCTTTACGTTGGAACTTTCTTTCAAGCATACTAACAAACCATATACAGCCAAAACCTTACCCCATTTCTTCCTGCTGCTTTGGCTTTGCTTTTACTATCTTTGTTTTCTTATTCATTAATGATTTTATTACGAAGGGTTTTTCTTTTCCTTTTTTAATCAGTTAAGGCTTCCAACAGGATAGTTATTCTCGTGGGTGACAGCTGAGCCTGAGAAAGACAGAGCCTTGGTCTACGTATAAAAAGATCTGCTTTCACACTTGAATGCTTTCTTCTGTGTGTCACGGGCCTTTTGACTGCTTCCATCAATTGTTCTCTCTATTTTGTTCTCTTCTTGAGGTGGAGGAGTGAAAGGAAGGAGACCCTCAGCTTTGCTTCCATGGGGTCTTGCTTTAGTGCTAGAATTAAAGCTGAGAGTTCTCTTCACAACGGTATGCTTTCTTTTTCCATCTTCGATCACTTGCCTGGAAACCATTTTTGAACATGTTATCACTTTTAACATCAGCTTCTAACTTTCCCTTTTGAGATCTTTTCATTTATGTTGGTTTCTCTAGAATAAAGTTTCAGGAGACTGAATTAACTAGGAAACTGTCCATTTTCTGATATCTGTTTTGAATACAATTAGATTTGGAAGTGTTTGATATTGTGGCAGGGGCTAATTCAAGGTGTGGTGGCAAATATGGGAATGTAGTGAGTGGTTCAAGCAGCAGAATATCATCTGTTTCAGTGCCTAGAACTGAGGGAGATATTCTGAAGTCTTCCAATCTGAAGAGCTTCAGCTTCAGTGAGCTAAGAACAGCCACCAGGAACTTCCGTCCGGATAGTGTGTTGGGTGAAGGTGGGTTTGGTTGTGTCTTCAAGGGTTGGATCGATGAGAACTCCCTTACAGCTGCCAAGCCTGGCACTGGCATGGTTATTGCTGTCAAGAGGCTTAACCAGGAGGGTTTGCAGGGCCACCAGGAATGGTTGGTGAGTTCAAATCTTCCCCAGTTCCACCCTTGAGCTAAACAGTATTGTCAAAATCCTTGCGTAACCCTTAGAATTAGATTAAACTTTTACAATATAATAATGGTTGAGTAAGGTACAATTAGGCTTGCTATAGCTTAATTTCATGAGCATTATTAGCGTTTAAAACTTCAAAAAAAAACATGCTTTTCAAAGGGTTGGTTGAACTTGAAACTACATGATGTTGATTGGAATAAAGTTTTTGAAACATCCTTAGAAGTTAGAGGCACTTATTGTTGGATGACATAGTTTATTAATTTAATGAAGCATGTTGGCTGTAGGCAGAAATCAACTACCTTGGGCAGCTGTATCATCCTAATCTTGTGAAACTGGTGGGCTACTGCTTAGAGGATGACCATCGGCTTCTGGTTTATGAATTCATGCCCAAAGGCAACTTGGAGAATCATCTTTTTAGAAGTGAGTTACCTATTTAGTCAGTTCAATTGTTTCCATTTCTGGAAATACTAATATTCCATTGTAATGAACAGGAAATTCCTGTTTTCAACCACTTTCCTGGAACCTCAGGATGAAGGTTGCTCTTGGTGCTGCCAAGGGCCTAGCATTTCTGCATTCTAATGAGGTCAAAGTGATATATCGAGACTTCAAACCCTCAAATATCCTGCTTGATTCGGTATGCAAACATGCTTGATTACTGAAATTCATGGCTCCAACTTAAAATTATGCAACTCTAACACTTTGATTTCCAATGTAAAATGACAGAACTATAATGCAAAACTTTCTGACTTCGGGCTGGCCAAGGATGGACCAACCGGTGATAAAAGCCATATCTCCACAAGGGTCATGGGCACCTATGGCTATGCAGCTCCCGAGTACATGGCAACTGGTATGTTTTAAATTGCCACCTTCATTTTCACAATTCAATTCCAATGTGCTCCAAACAAAGTGTTTGTCTGACACAACTACAAATGCAACTTCCCTAATCATATCTTAACTTCGGCTGCGTTTCGATGCAAACGGGTCACGGTGCGGCACGATGAAATTTCTCACAATGCTATTGTTTCATAGTTGCCTCTCTCGCTCTGGACTTTTTTTTTTTTCTAATTTCATTTTAATATAATATCATTTTCTCTTTTCATTACATTCATCTCACTGTCCGTCTAAACTATCCTTTAATTCTTTCTCATGAAGGTCATCTGACAGCCAGAAGTGACGTTTACGGCTTCGGGGTTGTTCTTCTTGAAATGCTAACTGGCAAGCGAGCATTGGACAAGAACAGACCATCTAGAGAACAGAACTTAGTTGATTGGGCCAAGCCTTTCCTTACAAGCAAACGCAAGATTTTCCGAGTCATGGATGCTCGTATTGAAGGCCAATACACGCTGGATGCAGCATTAAAAGCTGCATATCTTACATTGAAATGCCTGTCTATAGAACCCAAGCTTAGGCCTGATATGAATGCTGTAGTGAAAGTTCTAGAGCAACTTCAGGACTCCGGCGACAAAGGGAGCCATCGAAATGCAGCTGTGAATAATTCTCGTCAGAATTCAAGGAATGTTTCCAAATATCAAAGGAGAAATAGCAATGACATCTGCAATGGAAACGCCGTCTCGAGTCCCCGGCCATCTGCTTCTTCACTGAGTACATAAAGAGAAAAATACCTGATGCTTGCATATATTACAGATGTTGTTTTGATGAACATCGTATCTGGAACTCTTGCATATATTTCCGGTGATTGATCTCTGTACAGTTCTTGAATTCAATAATATGAGTTTTGACTCATTTCGCGTTGTTAGACTAAGCGGCTGGGTGCTTGCACAATTTCATAATTTTAATTGAGCCGAAACTGTAAGCCATTAAAGGCCCATATGGAATTCTCAAGCCTATGAGACCGAATGGGGGAATCGTTGGGAAAAAGAGTGGACTCCCTTCTTTCTTTTTTTTTTTTTTAAATAGCAGATATTTTCATTCGTTTTAATGATTTAAGATTAATTCTGTTCAGAATTTCGTCACAATTAAAGTTTTTCGCCTCTTTTCAAAAATATATTTAGTAAGATTCGAATCCGAAATCTCTTTCTACAAACCTTGCGTTAAATGAGCGGAACTCTACGAATTCGAGAATGAGACTCTAGAATCGGGTCGAAGGAGGCGGAGCAAAGCTTGTTTGCATGTGTGTAGCTCCCAAAGATAGCCAGAGATGCCGACGAGTGACGGTTGGAACAGTCGTTGTTCCGCCTTTCGCCTTCCCTCCTCCAATTCTCTCGTTGGTTCCTTTGAAATTGAATTGCTTTCTGCGCGCATGCAATCTTATTAATGAAGTATAGAAATTTCAATCACAATGATATAATTTCTTTTATAATAATAATGCGCCAAAGTCTAAAAACGATGATTAGAATGCATGATATAATTTCGTCCTCCTCGTCGTTGTAATAATAATAATAATAATAATAATAATAATAATAATAATAATAATAATAATAATAATAATTGTGGAGATTAAAAATTCTATTAACACTGATATAATATTGGATAATAATCCTACTATTAATAAACATTAAAAATCAGACATTCACAATCCTATAATGCTAGGATGACCACCAAAAGCACTACTATTATGCAATATAAGTGATTTTTTTTTCATCTATTTGAGAAGAGATTGTAAGTATTAGTATTTAAAATTTACCTTTTAAAAGTGGTGATTATCTGAACCTTTTAAACTAAAATTAAATTCAAATGCAAGTTATTTTTATTTCAATTATTACAATGGTATTCAATGAATCAACTGTTCATTTATAAATGTTCAAACTACTATGAGTAGATAACGTTGACTATTGGATGTCAGAAGCTTAGTGTTTTTTTTTATTCGGTAGTAGCACATTTTAATAACATAAAATTTCAGTATAATTTGTTAGGTATATTTTTTTCCTGTACAAAAATAATTATACCTAGTCTTGTACCAAAAGTTTAGTTTATGGTAAATATCCCCTTCAAAGTTCTTTTTATTATTATTTTTCTTTCATTTACTTAGATTCTTTAAAAAAAAAAAAGGGCTGACACTAGTAATAATATATAATGTTTGATAAAAATTAACAATTGCCGTCTTAGCTCAGCCGGTAGAGCGCGTGGCTTTTAACCACGTGGTCGTGGGTTCGATTCCCACAGACGGCGAAGTTTCCACAGAGTAGTGTTTCATTTTCAGTCTCACCTTTTTATTTTTTCGTTTTCACTTTAATAAGAGGAACCTCAGGTCAGGAGCTAACTTTTCGGTTTGGGAAATGCTCACCACCAACCATCGCCTTTAAAACACTCGAAACTACAGTAAGCCACGTTGCCTTAAATTTTAAGTTAAAAACCGGCAACTTGTTATCACAAGTTACCTGATTTTCTTTGCGTGCCTATGATAGCTTAACGAGAAAAAGAGCCAAAAATTGTTTTACAACTTTTATAACCAAACGAAAAAGAAAAAAATAAATCCAGTATGGACAGAAAACAATCAATATATATTTTTTAAAGATTTGTAAATAAAATATGTAATTTATTTAGCTAAAAAATGATGATTCTACATTTACTAATTTCTTACATTGTAATCCTATACTATAATAAGTTAAAACTTTGCATTTTTTTCTTTATTTCAAAGTAATTTTTGAAAAATTCAAAATAAATAAAAAATTAAAATAACAATTAATCAAAACTTTAAAATTTTACTTTATTTATTTATTTTCATATATATATATATATTATTTAAACATAATTTTTTTATCTGTCTGTTTATTTCTATTTATATTGTCATTAAAGCATTTGTTCATGACACCAACTCTCTTGAAAAAATTACTAAAAATGATTTAAAATATTATGATAAATATGAAACAAAAAATATTTATGTCCTAAATTTTTTGAACAAATTTATTATTTGAAAAAAAAACACAAAATCTACCCAGTTTTACACTAAAAAAAATTATATAATTAACTCCTATTTTCTTGACTTCTTTTTTTCCTAACAAAAAACCACCTATGTTATGACTTGTTTTTTGGTCCCAATATTATGACGTTTTGAGGGTACTAAATTCTAGTATATGCCTATTTGTCTTTACCTACAAAATAACACTTTAAAATTTATACATACTCAAAATTCTGGTACATTTGATGATATAAAATCATTTCATAATTTTAAATATAGCTATGGAATGTTTAATGATGATCTGTCTAAAAATTAATAAAATGTAAATAACCAAAGTTTAGCTAGTAGTTGATATCCATCTTTAAAAAATATTAGATCCAGGATTCGAATCCCCTTCCCCTTTGTACTTCATATGAACAAAAAATAAAATGTAATTATGATTTTAAGATGAAAAATACTAGTGCAAGATTTTGGTTGGTATTAAAATATCATAGATTCCTACCTTTTTCTTTAATTCACTGTCACAAAATTTATCAACAAGATTTAATTGTAAGAAATGATATTTAAAATTAATTATCTAAAATTAAATATTTTAAGCAAATGAAAAAAAAAGTAAAATAAAAAGTGAAAAAATATAAATATTTATTAAAATTTAAATATATTTTAAATATTTATATTAAAATAAAAATATTATATTCAAAATTCTATTCTATGTAAGAAAAGAATTTAAAAAAAGAATTGAGATAAAATTAGTCAAGAGTATATATATTTAGATCTATTATATATTTTTAAGGCAAAAGAAAAGTTATTTTGATAAAAAGATGAAAATAACTTTGTTCTTTTGAACTATTAAAGCATTTCCCAAAACACTACATTGTTTTGGTCTTTTTATCAAAGGATAATTATTCCATACTGTAGACACCCAATTTTGTCCCAAATCAATTGCTAAAATTTTTAGAGCAAATACTGTTATTCCGAGGACTTTCGAAGTCCAAATTAGAAATACATAGGGCTTCAAGGCCCAAGGAAATTTGGGCTGGAGTTTTTATTATTATTATTATTATTATTGTTATTATTATTTTTATTTTTCTTTTCTTTTTATTATTATTATTATTATTATTATTATTATTATTATTATTATTACTATTTTTGTTTTTATTTTTTATTTTTTATTTTGTATCTCCTATCAGCATTTAATGGGGTTTTCTTCTCCATAACCGTCGATGCCTCCTGCCCACTGTCTTGGCCATTTGCTCTGCCACTCTCACCCATTCCAATGAGCAAACACCTTAATTACTGAGCTTGAATGCTAAAATCCGGAGGATAACAGCCAAGAATTGGACCAAGAGATGGTTTCCCAATTCAATCAAAATGCACACTGCCTCGTAGACAAAGGGGGGGTCAGCCATTTTTGCTCTCAACAGAGACCATCCACCAGGAGGGGGGAGCCAGCCATTCAGTCTCTCCTTCCTTCTCGACAACAGAGGGATTGGGGCCTCTTCCCTCTCGGTTTGCCAGCCCCCGTATCCATCCACAAACCATTGTACTCCCCGCCATTCAAGAACCATCACCAAACCACCACCACAGCATCGTCCTCACCGCCACCTCTGCCAACCTTTCAAACAGCCTATTTGGCCACCAACCCCAAATTAGCACCCATTCAAAGCACCAATCAATAGCCACCTCACCAGCAACCACCGTGCACCATCCTAAACACCACTACCCCTAAACCGATCCCAAACTAAGCTCATCACTCACCATACCTACAAAAAAAAAACAACAAAACCACAACAAAACTCAGCAACTCCAAGTCCATTCAGAATCATCAAACACAAAAAAAATCAGATGCCTTCCTCACCGTGAGAAAGCCAAATAAACAAAAATCCAAAACAAAAAAAAACCCAAAGAAAGGCTTCGGTCCAAAGTTTTTTTAGCTATTTTTGGTGTTGAAATTAGGGAGAGCGTAGTTTAGGAAAAGGGCTTCAATGTATTGAAAAGAGGAAGTGTGAGGACGGCGGCGATAGATTTTGGAAGTTGGGGAACCGCGGCTTTAGGTTTAGATTTAGGCGTTTTGGGGCATTTGTAGGGAAATCTAAGCCTGAAAAGGGAGAGACGAGATAGAGAGCTATCGGAAAGTGGTGAGCTTTTTTATTTTGGCCAACCGGCGACAGCGTCCGACGGTGGCCAGAAACCACCCAGGGAGAGTCTGAGAAGACTCTGAAATTTTTTTTTAGAAACTTAAGAAAATGAGTTAAAAAAAAAGAGTTAGTTTTTATAGCAAAAAAAAAGCCTAGGATCCCCGACCCGACCCGTGAGTAGGGGTGTAATCGAGCCGAGTCGAGACGATCCAGTACCAAGCTCGAGCTCGGCTCGGTTCGAAGATTCGAAGCTCGGCTTGAGCTCGATCAAGCTTGGCTCGCTAAATACTTGATCCGCTCGAAGCTCGGCTCGTAGGCTCGAATTTGATTCTATAAATTCATCTTGACTCATTATTTTTGAAGCAAAATTCAATCAAAAGTACTTCCTTAGTGCCTCCCAACCACAACATAAAATTCAGAACTTAAAACACATAAAAATAACCTTCTCACAGGATATTTATGATGAGTATAAACTTATATTCATATATAAATAGCAAGTATAACTACTAAAAAAAAGTAATACTACTTAGATGCTGAATGAAGATTATACCAACATGAATGCCATTAATACCAGAAAGAACTGCATTTACGACCTAGGTGTAATCAAGCATTGTCTTAACCCTTTCCCAAATATGTAATTGAAAATATAAATAAAAAGAAAAATGTAAAGCTTGTAAACTGACAGAGAAAAACTCCATGAATGTGACATATGCGCCAATTGAAGAGAGACCTCGGAAAGGGCTGGTACTTCGAAAACCAAACTGCGAAGCGATGAAGCAATCAGCACAGAAACAGAGCAGGTTCGTTGAGTCAATAAAACAAGCACCTGATACGCGAGTGATGGCAAGGTCGAAGAGGAGCCTAGCGAAGTCTTAAGGTGCTAGATGACAAGCAAGTCTGAACTTTTCAGAAAGTTACCAGGAAACGGGAAGAGTATTTTTCCAAAATCATGATAAAAGATGTAAATTGGAAATTGAATGTAAATTAATAATATTAATATAAATTAATATAACTGAATGTGAATTGCTGATATCATGTCGAGTTGAATGATACATTTCCTTTCTGCACAAGTTTCTAAGGAAAGAGAACATATTGCAATAGCTGGTTTTCTTCTTCAAAAATTTTCCCAGCTAAAAGGCAGAAAATGAAAATAAAAAAAATGCAAAGCCTCAAGCATGAAGAATCAAGAAAAGGAAGAGAGTTTAGAACATACAGAGAAAACCCAGAACTCCAATGGCTTTTGTTCACGGGAAAGACAGCGACGTCGCTAAGGTAGGATTGGGTTTGGGTTCGTGGGTGGGATTGGGAATTGAAACAGAAACAAAGCCAAGCCAGAGCAAGAAAGAGATAGGATACTGTTCTATACCCTAGATTTCGCCGACTTCAACTCTGATGGAAGTTGAAGAACACGGGGAAATAATGGACAATAAATTTCGTGATTGATGGGTTAAAGAAAGGCCAGCCAATGGTGGTGAGGATCAAAAGAGCTCATGGGTTTTTAGTTGAAGGGATCAGGAATTTTTGAGGTAGTGCTGTCGATCGGGAAAGCTTGAAAGTTGAAGGGATCGAGCGATCAGCGCTGTTGCCGCTGGGTTCACTTCACGTCACGAGGGATTTGGGGATTTGTTTAGGAATTGGGGATTTAGGGCGGTGGGTTACTTTAGTTAGTAGGATGTAGGTTATAGTTATTTTTGTTATATTGCATATATATTATGGTTAAAAAAGTAATATAATAAATAAATGATAAAATATATAATAAAATTAAAACAGCTAGATAAGGCTCGCGAGCCACTCGAGCCGGGTATTACAAAGCTCGAACTCGGCTCGATTCGCTACTCGAGTAGCTCAAGCTCGAGCTCGGCTCGAAAATGAACGAATCGAACTCGAATAATCATCGAGCCGAACTCGAGTAGCTCACGAGTAGCTCAACTCGTTTACACCCCTACCCGTGAGCACTCACAGCCGCCTGACCAGCATCGCCAACCCGACTCCTGCGCGACCCGACCCGTGGATGACTGGGTTGCTAAACCAAGGAGGCTTTTGGCTTTTGGGCCCTCATTTGGCAGCCCAACACTAATCCATTGTTTGGGACTTCTATTTGGGTATATTTCTTTTAATTTTAACTATTTTATCTTTATGTTGGGTTTTGATGTTATTGTCATTATTATTATTATTATTATTATTGTTGTTGTTGTTGTTGTTGTTGTTGTTGTTGTTGTTATTATTATTATTATTATTATTATTGTGTTTTTATCGTTATTATTATTACTTTTATTTTAGGAAATCATGTGGGTTATAATATATGTTGAATAATAAATTTAGAAAGACATGGTTAGTAGATAGGTTACATAAATGTTTTCAAATAAATATAAATAAATGAAATATGAAAAATACATAATTTCTATTTGTTATATTATTAAACAATGTTAATCAAAACATACATGAAATTCGTCTGATGATGGGATGTTATGAAACTCACAAGTAGTGATTTCTTAACTGATCCCTAGGTGAGAAAAATTAACTAAATGTTACCAGAGTATTGGATATTTAACAAAATTTTTCAATATTGAGAGTTTCATTAATAAAAATCAAAATATAAAGTTTTTTTATAATTCCATGTGCATCACGTACTATATGCCTGCATCAGGTGCATAAATTTAAATTTAATTAAATAAACTTTCGATGATGGGATGTCATGAAACACAAAAGTAGTGATTTCTTGACTGATCCCTAGGTGAGAGAAGTTCACTAAGTGTTACCAGAGTATTGGGATACTTAGTGCAATTTTTCAACAATAAAAACTTTTATTTAAAATAAATAAAGAAATATTTATATAAAAAATTAAAAAATTCATTTGCATCATTCATTATCTGTTTGCATCATATGCATTCATAATAATTTTTGAAGCGAGTGTGAATCTTCCAATGATGAGATTCCATAGAACTCACAAGTAGTGATTCTTAAGAAATCTCTAGGTGAGAAAATTATCGAAATGCTACCAGAGTGTTGGGGTACTTCGGAATAATTTTCAATACAAAAGATTTTCACTTATTTCAAATAAAAAAAAATTTAAATGTTTCAAAATTAATACAAATAAAAAATGACTTCAAAATAAATGGAGTTCTTTTAAATGTTAAATTAAGACCATTTTATTAAAACCAAAGGATAACATATGATTACAATGGTACCGTTTTTTAAACGGGCGTCGTGGGGGTGCTAATCCTTCCTCACGCGTAACCGTACTCCCGGACCCGATTTTGTTTTCGCAGACCAAAAATTATCTTTTTAATAAAACTTAATTAATTTTGAGATTTTGTTAAAAAGATAAGTATTTTTAGGTGACCAATCACACCTAGTCAAAAAAGATTGGTGGCGACTCCCTTTTGTTTTAAAATATTTTCAAAATCGTTGAGCGTGAAACCGTTACATCACATACATCATTGGTAGAGTTTTTTTTTACTCCACAAGCGGAGTTAGAATCATGACATATGTTTTATTTTATTTATTATATATTTTTGTAATATTTTATAGGACATGTGTCAAGATTCTAACATCGCTTGTAAAGTAAAAAAAATTTCACTGGTGGTATATGTAATAATTATCCTTTATCAAAATAACTCTTCTTTTGCCTTAATGATGATTTTAAAAAAAGTAAAAGAAAAAGTGACAAAAATATAAATATTTATTAAAGTTTAAATATTTTTTAAATATTTATATTAAAAGAAATTAGTAAAAATAGAATCATCATTTTTTAGCTAAATAAATTACATATTTCATATACAAATCTTTAAAAATATATATATTGATTGTTTTCTATCCATATAATGGTTTTATTATTTTCTTTTTCGTTTGGTCACAAAAGCTGTAAAATGATTTTTGTCTCTTTTTCACATTAAGTTATCATAGCAGGTAACTTATTATGATTACAAGTTACCGGTTTTCAACTTAAACTTTAAAACGACGTGGCTTGTCTCGAGTGTTGAAAGGCGATGGTTGGTGCAGCTGCCCCTAGCATTTCCCGGTCGGTTTATCAACTGCCAACGCACCGTCTATGGAACACAGAGTGTGGGAGAAGAGAGATCAACAAAACTTCCGAGTTTCTACTGTCAACTTGATCGTTTTTTCCTTCTTTCTTTTTCAAAAAAATTACTCTTTTTCACTTTTCATGTTCGTCTCTATTGTTGGAAAAGAAAATGAAAAAGGATGTTTTCGGCTATCTTCTTGAAAAGTAGACAAAAGAACGAAAAACTTCATTTTCACTTTCCACTCAAGTGGACTCATAATCTAATTTAAATTAGATTTATAGCTTTCTTTTTCTTTTTCAATTAATCTTTTATATTTTTAATTAATTATTTTATTTATAATATTATCATTAATTAGATTTTATTTTTCATTATTCATACTCAGAAAATTACTTTCCTCTCTCGGTCTTTTTATTAAACCGTAACTTGAAAACAAGAGAAAAAACTACAAAGTTAGAATTTGAATTTTACACTTGTTGAATGCTAGTTATTAAAAATGATTGAACAAATCATTCGAGCTAAACAAGAAATTTTTTTCTTTCGTTTTTTCTTCATTCCTTCTGATTTCTTCTTTCCAACCAAACATAATGCAATTTAAAATAACGTGGATTAGAATTATTGTAACACCAAAACTTTCCCTTATTTCAAAAAGCTTGAAGCCTTGAATGTCTTTACTGTTCATGGACTTCACGTCTCTCCAGTTTATCCACCTTCCCTTTCTATCATTAATAAATAAATATTACTTCTCCCTCCATATAACTAAAGAAGTTCATGTGATGACCATGCACTCAACACCGATTCACAACTCACCGCCAAATCACACCCAACGATTCTTCCACTGCGGCATCGCCCATATTTTCCCTCCTATTCCTACGACTGTCTTTCTTCCCTCTTCCACCTACCATTAATGGCATCCACGACCTCCAAATTCAACCCCTCTTTCTCTCCCTTTCTATATTTTAACAGGGCAAAGGGACCTCTGGCTCTGTAACTTAGATTAAATACAGCTTTGCTACCATCTTTTACTGAATTTAAGACTCGAAAGCAGTTCAGAAAAAGATGAAATTTGAAGAATTCCTGATGGAACGAAGCGAGGAGAAGAAAAAGCTTGAGCTCCAAGAAGAGGTGAGAATTGTATCATAAACTTGACTTGAATGTTTGCAGAAGTTAATGGTTTGACTACATGCTGACAGGTTGAGAACTTGCAAGCAGAATTGGATGGGGAGAATGAAGTTAACAGTGTTTTGCGGAGCGCGCTCGAGGGGCCAGTGTTATCACAACCACTGCTTTCCCTGTTGCTTCCACCTCAAGTAAGAGCAAATATGAAAGATGCTAAAGAATCAGTAGAATTTACCTGATAAGGAGGGTTGTTTTGTGCAGGTTCAGGCACTTCTTGCTGAACTAGCAATGGTTGAGGAAGAGATACTTTGGCTAGAGAGAAAGATCGATAAGCTGAAAATGAAATTGTATCAGGAGAAAAAACAGAACAAGGAATGGAAAATGCAGCAATTACAGCAGAAGAATCAACTAATATGTTGCAATGATGATGATCTTAAACGCGAACAAGGTCACAGAATTATGAAGTATTCAGAAAAGAGAAACTTAAAAGTCATAGCAGAGCCTCAATGGGTTTGGCATTAGATATCCTAAGCCTACCTTCCTCAGAATGCACTGGTATGCTAATGCTCCTTGTATTCACTGTCAAAAACAGAAAATTTTACGAACTCTAAACTGACAAGCTCTCTCTTTATGGTTTTGGATGTGCCAAGCAGGTGAATTTCATGAAGGATCGAAGAAACATACCTGGACAATCCAAAATCAATGCCCTTTCAACAAAGAGATTATTTATGAGAAACCAAATGCACTCTCAGAAGATCTGGTCAAATGCCTGATAGGCATATTTCTTGAATTAAACCAATCATCACAAGATAGAGAAGAATCATCGGCCATTGTTCCAAAGCTTAGTTTCTCCTGCAAGACTTCGAAAGGCTACATGCCAAAAACCTCACTCAACTTCAAATCACCCTTGTTTCCTTTCAATCAAAATACATCAAATATTGATCCTTATGGCATAATACCAGCATTAGATGGTGTTGTAAGAGACATCGGACCTTACAAGAACTTCATCCAAATCACTAGACACTCATTGGATGTCAGTCGATTCTCAGAGTGCTTAGAATCAATCAGAAAGTTGAGGTAGGTCTGGTTAATCAAGTTAAACCCTGCAATTATCCACTAAAAAACAAGAAACAGTATCTAACTTAACTGTCCTCTTTATTTCCTTTTCAGGGTTTTGATACATAAATTATCTAACGTTGACTTGACTTTCTTAACCTATAAGCAGAAGCTAGCATTTTGGATCAATATCTACAATGCCTGTATTATGCATGTACTGTAAGACACCTTAAACTACAATATGCAACCTATAAGCATCGAAGCAGCAATCTAAAGCAGCTCTATTTTAATTGATCTCAGGCATTTCTTGAACATGGTCTACCTTCCACACAAGATAAGTTACTAGCACTTATGAACAAGGTAAGTTGTTCTATGGCACACTATTATCATGAACTTTGGGAAGCTCTAAAATGTAAAATCAAAATGTTATAGAAACCAGCCAATAGCAAACCTTAATCTTTGCCTGTTAATAACTCACGAATTTAATGTTTGCTGCTGTTGCATAACTTTTTTGACCCAGGCTGCACTGAATGTGGGTGGTATAGTGCTGAATGCTTTAGCCATTGAGCATTTTATTCTTCGCCATCCTTGTGAATCAAAATACGTGAGTAAAATACATATTAACTACAATTTACTTCTTGCATGGTTTCCACCTGGATTTGAGATTATCAAAGATATATAAATGCAAATCTTCAATGAAATTCAACTTTGTATTTTAAGGTTTTACTAGAAAGTCTCACTACAAAGTTAAAAAAAAAAAATGTTATAAGATCTTGAGATTCTATCTCAACCTCAATCTCAATCAAGTGATTTTCAAAAAAAAAAAAAAACTCATAAAAAAGTCCTACTTAGGTGCCTGTTGTAACTTCTACAAATTTCCCTTCTAGTTGCTGACTCATGTCTCACTTACAAGGGTCCCATGGATGAGAAGGAAATGCTACTAAGGAATGCCTATGGTTTGGGGTATCCAGAACCCAATGTAACATTTGCTCTTTGCCGAGGCAGCTGGTCCTCGCCAGCAGTAAGTGTGTTGATAGTTCCCTATTAGCATTCAAAGTATCATCTATCTATCCTGAATTATGAGTGAATTCAACTCATTTATGAAATAAAGATGTGATATGCAGTTAAGGATCTACACAGCAGATGAAGTCGCGAATGAACTGGGGAGGGCAAGGGCGGAGTATTTGGAAGCTTCAGTGGGGGTTACAAACAAGAGGAAGATTTTGGTGCCTAAGCTTCTGCAATGGCATATACGAGATTTTGCGGATGACATGGAATCGCTACTAGAATGGATCTATAGCCAGTTGCCACGTTCTGCATCTCTGAAAAGACTAATAATGGAATGCCTAAACAAAGAAACAAAATCTCCGATGACAAAAATGGTTGAAGTTCAGCATTATGAATCTGAGTTCCGATATCTGCTGCCCTTATAACTGAAATGAACAGTAAACTAGTGTGGAAAAGAATGAATGTAGTAGCAAACATATTTGTAACAGCGGTTGTTCACTTTTATGAGACATAGGCTAAGATTCTGCAAAACATCTTGAATGAATTAAAGGAGAACTCAACATGTATTGCAACAGTTTGCAGTGGTGACATTATCGCTGCCAGTTGTCATTTTCATTCAGCATATTCTAAGTTCTACAAACTTGCACATGTTCCATTTGGAAGAAAGCAGTAGGGTCCTCAGCAGACAGAAGAAATGGTGCATTAACTAAGGAACAATAATCATTCCCACAAACTCTGCTTAAAGAAGCTCAACAAAAGCAGAAAAGACAACATTCGAAAACAGAAATTACACTATCTCAAGGATTTAAGAGAAAAAACCTTGCACCAAGAAATACACGCTCAGACATCTCCAAGAAACAGGGCAATACAGAGTTGTACAACTTCACATATTCAGAATAAATGTAATAAATTAAAAATGCAATCCACTCATACAGTACAATCGTATCAATTACTCTCCAAGCTTTCACCTGTTTTCTTCCTTTACTAAATGGTTGACAGGGCCCACAGATTTCACCTCAACCGCCAAAAATGATTAAAAAAGGGCAGGGTCAACTAAGAAAATTTACAATTCTGTTTAACAGATTTAGGCCAAATACAGTTTCTTCACAGTTTACTTTAATGGATAAGTTTAATGGATCAAAGCATTTACCTTCAACGGTGATGGTAATTAAACAAGGAATCAAGCTACTCAAAATTTCACAGCTGAACCGTAAACGCAAACCTGATGCATCATCTAGGTTAGCAGCAACGGGCATATCAACAGATACGAGACAAAGATTTGCATTGATAAGCATTTTTAGTGCTAAGCTCTCACAGATTGCAAGAAATTTGTCTTTGATTAACAAGCTACCCACAGTCTCCTTGTTTAGCTCCTCAATGTGGTCGGTGAAAGTGCAACTGTTACACATGGGAAAACAAAATCCAGTTAAGAACAACGAGGAATAAGATAATTGAAAAAGGAAAGAGCCAAGACAAGTATTAATTTTAAAAAATAATCTGAAGAGGAGAAATCAAATTGCCAAGATAATTTTAGAAAGAAGATTGTTAAGAATCTCAATTAAAATAAAAAGGTTGTAAATACAAAGAAATTTCCACTCAAAGAATCCATCAAAAGAACAAACTAAAAGGTGACTTACCTTCTTGTATATTCAAACATCCCTGGGAGATGAGATTCTTTATCCATGAAGACTTCAGCATCCATTGGTAGTGGTTTTACAAAATATCCAATATCAGGCCACAACTTAACAGGGAGCTTGTTCCCTTCACAAAATAAAGCTAGCTTCAAAGGCAATAGATGGTGATGAAAGCGAACTTGAAGAATCCTTTTTGTTGTCTGACCAGGTTCTAGAGAAGTAATCTCTTCCATTGGAACTAGTGTTGGCACATTATCATAAGTTGTCAATGAGCTGCAGTATCCAGAATTTAGGGACACTGTTAGACAGTGCTTAAGGCATGAAAAGACTACATCTTGAACAACTGAAAGGTCATACAAACCCCACAAAGGCATACACCACCTACAATCATTCGGAAGTGACTATATATACATGGAAATAGAACAACATTAATAACCCTGACCTCTAACTTCTAAGTATGGACTATAGTTTATAAACTGCAGAAATCCACATGTTCCCACTATACATGTCAATTAAATATGTTATTTATTTGAAAATAATAAATTACTATAAATCACATATCATGGGTAAAGATAAACAAAATATAACACTACAAGAACATTAATTAAGAACATACAACAAGGATGAGGGGTCAAACTCAGACATTGAAACTAAGAAAGTAGAACCTCCAACTGCAGAATATAAGCTAGAACTTGAAACAAGAAATTTTAACTCGACTCCCATAAAAAGAATTTAGATGACCAAATTGAATCAGGGTGAATTTAGCTGAGCTTGTAATTTACTTTCCACTCTTTAATTACCAACATATTTCACAATAACTAAATCACGGTATGACCTGCAATATATTCAGTTAGTATATTTGGATAATGCTGTGATGGGAATATATAAACATCTCTAGGAACAATAATATAGAGCTTTTCCACAATTAAGCAATCAAATCATTACCGAAATGTGGGAAACCGTATTATTTTAGGAAAATAAATATTTCCTAGAATCAAGTCCATATATTTAGTTGTAATTATGTATTTATTGAGATCCCGTAAGTTTAGGGATTTCAATTAGTATTAGGAGTAGTTTCCTAATTTAGTGCTAGAGCCCTTGTGTATATAAACAAACGTATTATTCAATAAACAATTCAATTCAAACCCTAAACATTGACATGGCATCAGAGCAGTAAGATTTTTCTGGGAAATTTTTTTTTTTTGGCCTGTCATAGTTTTTCTTTTCTGTTTTGCTCTGTTTTTCTACTGCCAAAACAGAGCATTTACAGTGCTTACCAGCCTTCATTGCTGGAAATTTTTTATCAGCCTTTATTGCTGTTTTTTTCTTTCTTCTTCAAGTAATCTGTTAATTTCTGCCCATTGGAGACCAAGGACGATGTCAGAGACCAAGGAGATTGGCACGACTGCTGTAGTTCCATTGGATGAAGGAGGCAAAACTCAATCGCAGGGAGAATTGCAAGCCATTCAGGCTGCCTACAGATTGGATGGAAAGAATTACCTCAAGTGGTCCCAACTTGTTCGTACAATCTTGAAAGGCAAAGGGAAGATCGGCCATCTGTTAGGTACGGGACCGAAGCCAGAGATTCAGGTTTTGGAGTATGGGATGAAGAGGATTCCATGATTATGGCGTGGTTATGGAATTCTATGGTGCCCGAGATAAGTGATACGGTTATGTTCATGGCTACGGCCAAGGACATTTGGGATGCAATCCAACAGACCTACTCAAAGGCCAGAGATGCAGCTCAAGTGTACGAGGTGAAGGTCAAGACTATGGCTGCGAAGCAAGGAAGCAAGACTGTGACCGAATATGCCAACCAATTGAAATCTCTATGGCAAGAACTTGACCACTATAGGGTGATTCAGACTAAATGCCCGGATGATGCAGCCATACTAAAGGATTTTATTGAACGAGATAGAGTTTATGACTTTCTTGTTGGTTTAAACTCTGAGTTTGATCAAGTCAGGATCCAAATTCTCGGAAAGCAGGAAATTCCATGCTTCAATGAAGTGGTGGCTATTATTCGGAGTGAAGAAAGTAGAAGGAGCTTGATGCTTGATCCTCAAACTGTAGATAGTTCAGCCATGGTAGCTGAAAGTGTAAAAAATGGTTCGACAAGATGGAAAGGAAGGCTGCCATTGAAGTAGGCAAGAGTGGTCAGCCCAAGGCTCAAGGCCGTGATGGATTATGGTGCACCTACTGCAAAAAGGGGCGCCACACTCGTGAGAAATGCTGGAAACTGCATGGGAAACCTCCCAGCCGTGAGTGGGGTCAAAGAGATAATCCGTCGAGGGGTAATGGGCAAGCCCATGTTGCTACCAACGCACCACATGGAGAAGCCAAGCAGGAACCAGCAAGTCTTAACCAAGAGGAGGTGGAAAGAGTGAGATCATTCTTAAGTAACCTCGAGAAACCTACAGGTACTTGTACTTTGGCGTATTCAGGTAAGCTTCTATTTTCATTTGGATTAAATGCCTCAGAAACATCCTTTACTCAATCTTGGATCATGGATTCAGGAGCCACCGATCACATGACCCACTCATCCAAACATTTTTCCACATACTCACCATGTTCAAGCAATAAGAAAATAGCCACAGCTGATGGATCCTTAGCAACCGTAGCTGGTATAGGAGATGTTCAAATAAACCCATCCATAACCTTGAAAAATGTCCTTCATGTTCCTAAGCTATCCACCAATCTTGTCTCTGTACAGAAACTCACACAAGACTTGCTTTGTAATGTGACTTTTCACAGTAGTTATTGTTTATTTCAGGACAAGGATTCGGGGAGGACGATTGGACGTGCTAGAGAACGGGATGGTCTTTACTACCTTGCGGAATTAAACAAGTCAAACATATTCGAGAGCAGATCACCCCACTCATTCATGTCCGAGTCTATGTTATCTAGTAAGGAGAAAGTTTTTCTTTACCATTGTCAGTTAGGACATCCATCATTTAGGGTTATTAAAATTCTGTTTCCTTCATTGTTTACAAAGTTGGATATTGAGAGTCTTCATTGTGAGGTGTGTGAACTTGCCAAACACAAGCGTATACCTTTTCCAATAAGCAATAAAAGAAGCATTTTTCCTTTTTATCTTGTTCACACTGATATTTGGGGTCCCTCTACTGTTGCTAATGTGTCAGGGGCACGATGGTTTGTGACTTTTATTGATGATTGTACCCGAGTTACCTGGGTTTTCTTGCTTAAACATAAGTCAGATGTTAGCACTGTGTTCCCTAATTTCTACTCCATGGTAAAAAACCAATTTGGTGTGAGTATTAAAAAACTTAGGTCAGACAATGCCAAGGATTATTTCAATCAAATTCTTACCCCTTTTTGTCAAAGAGAGGGAATAATTCACGAGTCTTCCTGTGTGAGAACACCACAACAAAATGGAGTCGCCGAAAGAAAAAATGGGCACCTTTTAGACCAAACCCGAGCACTGTTGTATCAAAAAAATGTGCCAAAAAGTTTCTGGGGGGAAGCAGTTCTCACAGCCACTCATCTCATCAATAGATTACCCTCTAGAGTTCTAGGATTCAAAAGTCCAATGGATGTGCTTTCTTCATTCTATCCGAACCTCTCTACCACAAACAATCTTACACCTCGCATTTTTGGGTGTGTGTCCTTTGTTCATATCCACAGTCAAGACAGGGGGAAGCTAGACCCTAGAGCTCTAAAGTGTGTTTTTATTGGGTATTCCTCAACTCAGAAAGGATATAAGTGTTACCATCCTCCGTCTAAGAAATTTTATGTGTCACGAGATGTAACATTCAATGAACAAGAGGCTTATTTCACTCAACCTTATCTTCAGGGGGAGAGTCTTAGGGAAGATAAGGAAGGTTTTCTTGGGTTGCCTGATCTTTCACTTTTGTCTCAACCCAATCATATGCCCCAACTGTCTGTTGAGCCATCTGTTGAGTCTGAACCTGAGTCAAATGCCCCAGTTGTTGGTGAACTTGAACCTGAGTCAAATAAGACCACTCCTACTGCACCAAATGTGTCTGAACCCAAACTAGTACCTAACCACGAATCTGCTCTTGGAGATGTGAGATTTGGTAAAAACTTGGTGTACTCAAGGCAGAAAAAGGCCAATCCAGGATCTATGCAAGTTCAAGAGTCCAACTCAAGTCCTTCAAATGAGGTAACAATTACTAACTTTCCAGCATTACAGAGTGAAACCAAAGCCCAAATTACTGATACTGAAGATGACCAGGACCTTCCAATTGCTATTAGAAAAGGGACCAGAAAGTGTACAAAACAGCCATTATATCCTCTTTCACACTACCTATCATTTAAAAATTTCTCACCAACCTACAAAGCCTTCCTTGTAAGCCTAAAGAACACCACCATTCCTACTACCTTATCTGAGGCATTGTCTAATGAAAAATGGAAACAAGCCATGGATGTGGAGATGGAGGCTCTAGAGAAGAATAAAACTTGGGAGTTGGTGAAGTTACCAGCAGGAAAAAGGTCGGTGGGGTGCAAGTGGGTTTATACTGTGAAATACAGGGCAGATGGGTCAATTGAGAGATACAAGGCGAGGTTGGTAGCTAAAGGGTATACACAGACTTATGGGATTGACTACCTAGAGACGTTTGCCCCAGTTGCTAAGATGAATACAGTCAGAGTAATCTTATCTCTAGCTGCCAATTTTGGTTGGGAACTACAGCAATTTGATGTGAAAAATGCCTTCTTACACGGGGAGCTTAAGGAGGAGATTTATATGGAGATTCCACCAGGTTATGGAAGGAATGTGATTGCCAATACTGTATGTAAGTTGAACAAAGCTTTGTATGGCCTGAAGCAATCTCCTCGAGCTTGGTTTGGAAGATTTGCTAGAGTCATGTTGGCCATGGGATACAAACAAAGTCAGGGGGATCACACATTGTTTATCAAACATTCTGCTTCAGGGGGAGTAACAGCACTGTTAGTATATGTGGATGACATTATATTAACTGGAGATGACAAAAGGGAGCAGCAAATATTGAGTCAATGCTTGGCTAAGGAGTTTGAAATTAAGACTTTGGGAAGATTGAAATATTTTCTGGGAATTGAAGTTGCGCACTCTAGAAAAGGGATTTTTATATCCCAACAGAAGTATGTTACGGATTTGCTCAAGGAAACGGGCAAAACTGCATGCAAACCCGCAAGTACTCCTATGGACCCAAACCTCAAGCTAGGAAAAGCAGAGGAAGATGCCACAGTGGACAAGGAAATGTATCAACGTCTCGTGGGAAGACTGATTTACTTATCACATACCAGACCTGATATAGCTTATGCGGTGAGCTTAATCAGTCAGTTTATGCATAGTCCAAGAGAGGTTCATTTGCAGGCTGCCCACCGAATTTTGCAGTATCTTAAAGGAACACCAGGAAGAGGAATTCTGTTCAAGAGGAATAGGAGTACGACACTTGAAGCCTATACTGATGCTGACTATGCAGGATCGATCATCGATAGGAGATCAACCTCCGGGTATTGTACCTTTCTTGGAGGGAATCTTGTGACATGGAGAAGCAAGAAACAGAGTGTAGTAGCACGTTCTAGTGCTGAGGCAGAATTTCGTGCAATGGCACAAGGCGTGTGTGAGCTACTTTGGCTGAAAATTATCCTAGAAGACTTAAAGATTAAATGGGAAGGGCCTATGAGGCTCTATTGTGACAATAAATCAGCAATCAACATAGCTCATAATCCAGTACAACATGATCGAACGAAGCATATCGAGGTGGATAGACATTTCATCAAGGAGAAGTTAGACAGTGGCTTGATATGTACTCCATATGTGTCAACACATGGGCAACTTGCTGATATCCTCACCAAAGGGTTGAGTAGCACGGCATTTGAGAGAATTGTATCCAAGCTGGGAATGGAAAATTCCTATTCACCAGCTTGAGGGGGAGTGTGGGAAACCGTATTATTTTAGGAAAATAAATATTTCCTAGAATCAAGTCCATATATTTAGTTGTAATTATGTATTTATTGAGATCCCGTAAGTTTAGGGATTTCAATTAGTATTAGGAGTAGTTTCCTAATTTAGTGCTAGAGCCCTTGTGTATATAAACAAACGTATTATTCAATAAACAATTCAATTCAAACCCTAAACATTGACACGAAAGATACATAAACATGAAATCTGGGAAACTTCACAGACAAGCATAGATGTAACAGCAAAATCACCTCTCATTTGCAAGTGCTGCTTGGCCTGCAGAATCTGAGGCTATGTTAGACTGCTCATCAACCAAGGTTATATCCGATATGATCTCTGATGAACAGTTCTTAAAGAAAACTTCTATGCATACAAGCAAAGGGGATATGCTTGATATTTCTGATGAAAAAGAATAATCCACCTTCAAACCATTTCCATTTGCAGGGTCTAAGAGTGAATAGCTTTTTGGTTTAACCTGCCTTCCAACATCCGCAATAGATATTCTTGCTGATGATTGACGGACTTGACTTTTTTCTGATATGCCTGGGTTTGATGAACTAGGCTGTTCCTCCAACCATGACTCTAGAGCTCTATTTGACATTAGTTCCCCCAGATTAGCAGGATAAGACTGAGAAACTCCATTCTGATTTTCAGAGGCATTGCCAGTGTCTGAAATCTGAATCAATGGATCTGCATTATCATCGCCTTCACTTGTAAATTCACTGTCATCACCGCGATCACTGCCACTGGAGCCAGTGATAGAGTGCTGAGAACCATAGTCAGAAGCACTTTCCTCATCTGAAGGATTAGATGATGTGCCATGATCATCTGTCCCACTATAATCAGCCAACCCCTCAATTGCACGTGTTCCTTCAGGCACATTCAAGTCATCAAGGAGCAAACTGCATGGCTTTGGGAGAGGTTCATACCCTGGCGCTGCATGAAGAACTATCTGTGAGAGAGACCCAGGTAGATAAAACCGGTAATTAATTGATTCAGCTTTCACTTCTCTTGTTTGTCTCCCGAATATGAATTCTGCAACTACATGCAGGTCTTTTTCAGGAAGACCATTTGTTCCTTCCTCCAGTCCTTGAGAGACTAAAGTGCATGACAGAAGTTTCTTTAGGAAACGAACTCGGTCACGGACATCATAGTTCAAATCACATTCAGCCAATTCAACCAAATAGCTGAAAACTTTCTTGAATGTCCACAGATCTTCTCCTGTTGCACCTAATAGAACCTGCAAGTGCAGACAACTGAGAAGTAAAGGTTTTTTTCTCTGAACATTGACATCGAGCAAGCAGAACAACTGAAAAACTACAAAGTATTCAATGAATTAAAGATAACATGCAACAGCAACAATTTTGATGCCTGATTTCTTAATAAGATATGCTATTTGCTGTAACTTGTCTGGTCTGACAACCTCCATCCCACAACATAAGTAAAGCATAAACCGATTAATCTGAGCGGCAATATCTTTTTCCAGAGATATTTGAACAGGCTACTCTAGAATTGAATGACAATATCTTGATCTGACAGCAGAAACTGCCCACCTTAACTTAGAGGGAAAGGAAAGAACTGGAAGGGCTTAGTGACAAGCACCAGAATCATCAGGCATCAAAAGAAACCAGAATAAATATCATGACTCTTTATGCCAAACGAAAACTAATTTTGGTAGAACTCCTTGGTCAATTACCAATAGAAACGATATTAATTACCGCCAGGGAACTCAAAAGGCATAGACACTAATGTATATAACAAGCTAGGCCACATTTTGCCCATCACTCTAATGTTTCCATCTCACATGGGCCATGAAATCATGACTTCATTTTCTTCAGAAGAAAGAGCCTGGTGACAAGAAAAAATCTGTCGCATATCTACATCAACTGACATTAAAAATCCTCTCACTGTATTGAACAATCCAATAAATGAATGGTCCTTGAAAACATGCATTTGAAGTGTTAATTTAAAACACCTTCTCATGTATTGGAGTAGCACAGGATTCCAAGTGTTAATTTAAAACTATTCCTAACTATATGAATGGTAAATGGAACATATTACAGAGGAAGCAACTATAGCACATCACAGAGGAGAATATTATAGCTCTTGGAAATACCTTACACACTGTGTTAAGGATTTGAAGTTTTGTTTCCAACGCTTCTGCAGTAAAGCACCATGCAAGATACTTCAGCACCGTCGTTAACATCCTTGGAATTATCTCACCCAAAGAGCAGTATTCTCCCACCATCCAAATAATCATTGCACGAGCTGCAGGCACCTTGATGGAATCCAAACTACGGACTAACTGAATTATAACCTTTAATCCAAAAAACTAAGGGGTCAATTATCAACCAACTAATATGAACCTGTGAAAAAACTGCAAGGCTTAGTAAAGAAGCTAGAAAGTTGGCTAGAGTAATGGAGATGTATGATATAGAGCACCACTGCAGCAGCCAATCTCATTAAATCCACCTTACCAAAAAAATAACAGATGCATAAAGCTGTAATAATCACAAGCAGAAATAAACTTCATGAACAGCTGACAAGAAGAATATCATCCACAAAGCAAACAAAGTATGTGTTATATATAGTCATTATCCTTAACAATTCTGTGCTTGACTCTACTTGCTTCTAAATAACTTAAAGATTCAGCTAAAAGAAACAGAAAAGGAAGCAGAACACACAGCCATAGCTTAAAATGAAACAAGCAATAGAAGGATACCTTCTCATGACCTAGTGGGTCTTGCTTTATGATTGATTTTATAGACATAATTGCCTGAATCAAAACACCCGCTTGTTGATCTCCAGACCCAAAATCTTTTGTCAAGAACTCTGCAACATTCAGCATCACTTCAGAAAAACAACCAATTCTCCAGTAACATTACTAGACAACAAGTAGGAAAGAGGAACAAACCCTGTCTAGTCAGAGCCAAAAGCCCATCTACACATATATGTGCCATTTTTGGAAGTCGTTGTGCGCATAGTCCAATTGCAGCAACAGTATCAGCAGCAAATCGCCTATCTGGATCTCTAATATAATCCTAACAACAAACTAAAATATAAGCATCAATTCATGCATTCAGGGATCAGCATACTAGTATAGCAAATGCAATTTCAACTGGTCAGCACGCCTCAAAATTATTTCTTTTGTGACAGTGACTAGGAAATGGCTTAGTGACAGATGCTCCAAAGTGGAAACCAAGCATTATTAAATTTTTTTTTAAAGTCCATTCCAACAATATCACTTTTTTCTTCCTAACATAGCACATGAGTTTTTTGTTTTTTTTTTTTTTTGTGGGGGGGGGGGGGGGGGGTGTGGCAAAAACATAGCACAGGAGTTACAATTACTCTTTTTTTTTTTTTCAATTTTCTAAGTTTGACAGTGTAAGGATAGAGGCCTTGGACGGTCAAGCACCAAAAGTATAATAGATACAGCCGAATTAAGCACCTTTGGTGACTCACATGAGCTCAAATAAAAGACAACCTCCTTTTCAAAGAATCTGAATTTTTCATTGAAACACACCCCCTCCACACCCCCCCCCCCCAAAAAAAAAAAAAAATCAGTATATTCCAAACCCAATCTGTTTAAAATTATGGTAACCCAGAAATAGTCATATAACACATTTAGTTTCAGTCATTTTGGCCAGGCTTTTGCCAGTGCAAACATAATCTTAAAGATATAGTATCACATCAAATCCAGTAATCAGAAGAAAATTCCTAAAACAAATTATTTGCATAGAATGAAAAACAGCCCAAAATAACAACCTCTCCAATACTGAGGAATGTAATTGACGTAAATTGAGAAACAAAAGAATTTTCTGCTGTATATCTCATTAAGAAAATATGTACAAAGTGGCTATGTATATATATAATAACCCTAGCAATAGAAAAGGAAACTAACTAGGCTATCAAATCCCATGATTTATGGAATATTCTTAACCAAATCAGCCAAATTCTAGGGATAAAAACTGTTGCAAAATCTCCTAAAAATCTGGCTGTACATTAATCATGTTTTCCCACACTCCCCCTTAAGCTGGTGAATAGATGTTTTCCATTCCCAGCTTGGATACAATACTCTGAAACATTGAGCTACTTAACCCTTTAGTAAGCACATCTGCAAGTTGGCCATGTGTAGACACGTAAGGAGTACAAATCAACCCGCTCTCTAGTTTCTCCTTGATGAAGTGTCTGTCAATTTCGATGTGCTTCGTTCGATCATGTTGTACCGGGTTGTGAGCTATGCTAATCGCAAACTTATTATCACAATAAAGTCTCATTGGGCCGTCCCACTTGATCTTCAAGTCTTCCAAGATGATCTTCAACCAAAGTAGTTCACACACACCTTGAGCCATTGCTCGGAATTCTGCCTCTGCACTAGACCGTGCCACCACATGATGTTTCTTGCTCCTCCACGTCACGAGATTACCACCAAGAAAGGTGCAATATCCTGTGGTTGACCTCCTATCGACTATTGACCCAGCATAATCAGCATCTGTGTAAGCCTCAAGCACCAAACCTCTGTTTCTTCTAAACATAATACCCTTTCCTGGCGTCCCTTTGAGATACTGCAACACTCGATGAGCTGCTTGCAAATGAACTTCCTTTGGGCTATGCATGAATTGACTAATCACACTTACTGCATATGCTATGTCCGGTCGTGTGTGAGATAGATAAATGAGTTTTCCTACCAAGCGCTGATACATTTCCTTATCTATTGCAGCATCTTCCTCTGCCATTCCAAGTCTAAGATTTGGGTCTATTGGAGTACTTGCTGGTTTGCACGCTGTCTTGCCCGTTTCTTTAAGGAGATCTGTAACACACTTTTGTTGGGAGATAAAAATGCCCTGCTTAGAGTGAGCCACCTCAATTCCAAGAAAATATTTCAGCCTTCCTAATGCTTTGATCTCAAACTCCTTAGCCAAACACTGACTTAGAAGCTGGCTCTCCTTATCATCATTCCCTGTCACTATTATGTCATCAACATACACTAAGAGTGCTGTGACTCCCCCTGAAGATGAGTGTTTAATGAACAATGTATGATCCCCTTGGCTTTGACTATACCCCATGGCAATCATAACTCTCGCAAACCTGCCAGACCATGCCCGTGGTGATTGCTTAAGTCCATATAAAGCTTTCTTCAACTTACACACAGTATGAGCATCCAAATTATTCCTATAACCTGGTGGGACCTCCATATAAATTTCTTCTTCTAGTTCTCCATGCAAAAATGCATTCTTGACATCAAACTGCTGTAACTCCCAACCATAATTAGTTGCTAATGACAGCAAGATTCTAACAGTATTCATTTTCGCAACTGGAGCAAAAGTCTCTAGGTAGTCAATCCCATAGGTTTGAGTATAGCCCTTGGCCACCAACCTTGCCTTATACCTCTCTATTGACCCATCTGCTCTATATTTCACTGTATAGACCCATTTACACCCCACGGGTTTCTTTCCTGCTGGTAACTTCACTAACTCCCACGTTTTGTTCTTCTCCAATGCCTCCATTTCTACATTCATGGCTTGTTTCCATTTCTCATTGGACGACGCCTCAGATAAGGTGGTAGGGATGGCAATGGTGTTTAGTCTAACCAGGAAGGCTCTATGTGATGGTGAAAAATGTTTGAAGGACAGGGAGTGTGCAAGAGGATATAAAGGTCGTTTTGTGCACTCTCTAGTTCCTTTTCTAACAGCAATGGGAAGGTCTAGGTCATCATCGCCTACATGTGATTCAGTATTAACTTGTAATGAAGAATTAGAAATTGTTACCTCATTCTCAGGATTTGGGTTGGATTCTTGGACTTGCATTGATTCAGGGACAGCCGTCTTCTTCCTTGAGTACACCTTGCCAAATCTCACATTTTTAATGGCAGAGTTGGGATTTTCTGAAATTTCGGGCAAATGTTTAGACACAGATTCAAACACAGGTTCTGAAATTTCAGATGCAGATTCAAACACAGGTTCTGAAATTTCGGACGCAGGTTCAGACACAGGATTTGACATGGACTTAGATACTGGCACAGACATTGGAAGTGACGACAGATCAAGCAAGAAATCCCTATCCTTATCTTCAAGTATGGAATTCTCCCCCTGAAGATAAGGTATGGTGAAGTAAGGCACTTGTTCATTGAAAGAAACGTCCACTAAGACATAGAACTTCTTTGATGGAGGGTGATAACACGTGTACCCTTTTTGAGTTGAGGAATAACCCACAAATACGCATTTTAATGCCCTTGGATCTAGCTTCCCTCTATTTTGACTATGAACATGGACAAATGACACGCACCCAAATATCCTAGGGACAAGATTATTTGTAGTCTGTATGTTTGGATAGAATGTTGAGAGTGTTTCCATTGGACTCTTGAATCCCAAGACTCTAGATGGCAAACGATTTATAAGATGAGTGGCTGTAAGAACTGCTTCCCCCCAAAAGGATTTAGGCATGTTTTTTTGGAATAAGAGTGCTCGGGTTGACTGAAGGAGATGAGCATTTTTTCTTTCTGCAACTCCGTTTTGTTGTGGTGTATTGACACAGGAAGACTCATGTACTATCCCTTCCTTTTGAAAATAAGGAGTTAGGACTTGATTGAAATAGTCCCTAGCATTATCTGACCTAAACCTTTTGATATTGACTCCAAATTGGTTCCTGATCATGGAACAGAAATTTGGCAGGACAGTACTAACATCTGATTTATGTTTAAGCAAGAAAATCCAAGTAACACGAGTACAATCGTCAATGAATGACACAAACCATTTTGCCCCAGAAACATTAAGAATAGTAGAAGGACCCCAAATATCACTGTGAATGAGATAAAAAGGAAGAGAGCTTCTGTTATTACTTACTGGAAAAGGTACACGTTTATGTTTAGCAAGTTCACACACTTCACAATGAAAGCTCTCAACATCTAGACCTTGAAATAAAGATGGAAACAGAATTTTAATGACTCTAAATGATGGATGTCCAAGTCGACAATGGTGAAGCCAAACTTTGTCTTTATTGGACGAATAAAGTTCTGAAACGAAAGAAGAAGGTAATTTGCCCTTGGTAATATTTGATTGGCTAAGTGGTTCAAGGTAGTAGAGCCCATCCCATTCTCTAGCATGTCCAATCGTCTTCCCCGAATCCTTGTCCTGAAATACACAATGACTATGATGAAAAATCACATTACAACATAAATCTTGAGTAAGCTTTTGGATAGAGACAAGGTTTGTGGATAATCTAGGGACATGAAGAACATTTTTTAAGGTCAATGATGGGCTTATTTTAACATCTCCTACACCTGCTACAGTAGTCAAAGAACCATCAGCTGTGGCTATTTTCCTATTGCTTGGACATGGGGAGTATGTGTAAAAGACATTTGGTGAGTGGGTCATATGGTCGGTAGCTCCTGAATCCATGATCCAGGAGTTAGCAAAGGTTGTATCCGAGACATTTAATCCAATAGAGGATGGAAACTTACCTGAATACACCAATGAACAAGTACCTGAAGGTTTGTCAAGGTTACTAATTAGAGATCTCAGCCTCTTGACCTCTTCTTGGTTGAGATTGCCGGACTCCTTTGGTGCTGCAGTGGTTGTTTCTACAACTACTGACATTTTTTACAAATCAATACTTGCTGAAAGACTGGTGAGAATCAGGGATAAATCGGCAACAAAGGCCAAGCAACAAAGAGAAACCGTCAATGATGAAGAAGAGAGGAAAAATCCAGCTATGAAGGCTGGAAAAAGAACACTTGAAATACTCTGTTTTTTCTTTAGAAAACAGAGCAGAACAGAGCAAAAAAAACAGCGATGAAGGCTGGAACAAGAGAATCAGAATCGAGCCAAAAGAGATGAACAGAAACAAATTTTGATGATAAAGGCTGGATGAGAAAATGGCGATGAAGGCCTAAGGTAAAAAAATTAGCAATGAAGGCTGAAGAAGAAACTGCAGAAAATATCAACAATGAAGGTTGAAAAAGAAACTGCAGAAAAATCAGCAATGAAGGCTGAAAAGCTGACTGATTTCCAAGAAAAAACCTAAAGCTCTTGATACCATGACGTAAATTGAGAAACAAAAGAATTTTCTGCTGTATATCTCATTAAGAAAATATGTACAAAGTGGCTATGTATATATATAATAACCCTAGCAATAGAAAAGGAAACTAACTAGGCTATCAAATCCCATGATTTATGGAATATTCTTAACCAAATCAGCCAAATTCTAGGGATACAAACTGTTGCAAAATCTCCTAAAAATCTGGCTGTACATTAATCATGTTTTCCCACAGTAATAATATCTTTTTCTAGCATCTGAATGCGAAGGAAATTCATTACAATAAACCAGACAGATGTTTCAATGTGATTTTTATTTCTTCCATCTTGTATATCTACATATTGCAAATCTCAACAATGATAAGAAATTCCTTAGGAAGGCAGCTAGTACCTGAAACTCTTTGAAAATAGAAGAAATGGACGAATCTGTAGCAATGGAAGCAAGTATCTCTAGCTTCAAGGCTTTAATTTGATATGATTCAGAAGAATAAATGAAGAAGTCCTCATAGTATGGAGCAAAGAGAGAAGGCATTGCTTTAGCAAACACTTGAATGTTGCATAGGACCTGCTCATTCAAATAAACATAATCATTCTTACCATCTCCCAGCAATAAACTTGAAACATAAACTAGTTAGATATTAACCAAAATCCAAAACTGGATTTGCCAAATAAATTGTCACAACTGCTGGAATCCCAGAACGATAAAACTATGGAATTCCAATGACAAGAGAACCTTGTGACATGGAGCATTATCCACTTCAAATATATGCTATAGTTGGCAGCCACTGTCAGCATGGATAGAGCAAGACTAAAACATAGTGTTTTGTATGCTTATAATATGTGTGCTATAATATTACAAGTCTAACCATATTAGCTAATCTACATTTAAAACATAATTTTCCCAACGCTGTTGGTGAGAAAATCTCATATACTTAACACGATTTCACTTCTGTATTTAAAATGGAAAAAGGTTTAGTTATTTCAAGGTACTTTCCCCTTAGGAACTCAAAAACTTGATATTTCAATTGATATCACATTTTGCTTCTGATTGTAGATAAGACGAATTTTATTATTTTAATGTCTCCTCACCTTGGCAACCAAAAATCCACTTACCAACTCAAAACACAATTTTTCTAGTCAAATTTCTTGTGTAATTCATAAACTATAAAGACAACTACTAAAATTAATAGGTCCTTGAAATGATGATAAGTAAGCACAAAACAAGGCAAAATTCATTAAAATAGAAAAACTACACAATGAATTCATGCATTTGCATGAACATTCATAGATACATGCATGTATGCACAAGTACATAACCATGTTTCATATAAACATCAAACATGATATAAAGATGGCATGGTATAAAATGAACAAGACAGAAGAAACAAGCACATGTAATGTACCACATATTTTGAGGCATTAGAGGATCTCAGCATAAACAAGAGTGGTTTAATTATTCTTTTAACATCCTCCTTTGGCGCCATAACCCAGTGTACACCAGCTGCTGCTAGTACCACTGCACTGTTGTTACTCCAAAACAATGGAGATGTACAATGCAGCAGGATCTTCACATCATCATTATTTTTTCCAGATGTAAATTGTGCACCATTTAATTCAAAGGACACCCTGTTGGCGTAAGTTGACCTAGATAAATATTCATCAGGGCCCTCAATATAACACCTGGAAACCTTATTTACGAATTCAGAATCACATGTCCCACTCATGTCACTGGATTCCTTTACTAGTCCAAAGTCAACATCTGAACCATCTTCTTCAGAATGGGAGCTCTCAGTAGATTGCAGAGAAAACATAATGGATTCTTTCACAAGCCCATGCCTTGCAATACAATAGCGTAGAAGGATCCCAATTAAGACTATCTGACCCCACTCTTCCACATCAGGAAGAATCTCACATAACTTTCTATAATTCCTCCCAATCAAAGATAAATTATATGGACAAACAGAAGCAAATGCAGCAGCAGCAGTGCCAACTACCGCAGGAGAGTGGTCATTTAACAATATCCCAACAATCTGCAAAGTATAAATATTAAATAGTACAAATCCAATCATCAAAATGTATTACAACAAGACATAGATGTCAAAGGTGTCATGCTAATAAAGACATCTATAGCGCGTTTGGATGGGGAATTTTGAAATTTTGATCCATTTCAAAATGCATCAATTTAAAACACTAGCATTTATAATTGTCTTGTTTGGATAAATATTTTTTAAATAGAATTTTTGAAGACTAGAATTTGATGAAACAATAAAAAAATTATAAAAGAAAAATAATGATATTATATATAAGGAAAAGAAAAATTAAAAAAAATGCAATATCAATACCATTAGATTTGTAAAAATGTGTAGATCTTAATAATATAAAAAAAGCAAAAATATATATTATATTAAATAAAGTAATATATTTCTTTTTTAGTCATATATTTAATAGTAGGTTATATGTTGAAGGAAGTTTGAAAAACCACCTATTCAGGTGGATATTGAAGAGAGAATTTGATTTCTCAAATTCCCTATTGAAATCCCCCCTAAATTTTGAAATTCTTCAAAATTTTTTGCCAAACAAGGAAATTGGATTTTGGACTTTTAAATATCTTGATTTAAATGAATTTCCTCCTTGAAATCCCTCATCCAAACACACCCCTAAAATTGAATATCCAATTAAAGAAGCATAAATCTCAGAATGTTTATTCATGTATGAAAGTTATATGTAACTTAAATGAATAATTTTTTATATAGATATAATCAAACAGAAGAAACAAATACCCCTCGCAAACTACAGAAATTCCTGAAAATGCATGCACAAATTATATTTTTAGATATGATCTGTGCATATTGCATGTCAAACTAGTCTAAAACCTTACTTTCAAAAAATAATCAAATCTTTTAAGGAAAGCCATCCAACATTCCAAGCAGTCTTATAAGCATTTTTCAGCAAATTTCAACATGGAAAATGAATAGTTGCAAATCATAAGGCCAAAATGAATCATGGAAAACATGAAAGCAAAATTAACTATGAACAAATAAAGTTATCAAACAAACCTCTTCAATTGCCAAGGTATGTTCCTCTTGGCGCAAATCATGCAATTTGGGAAGAGCATTGGCTGCACATTTTCTAACATAGACAGATGGATCTCTAGCACACTTGCCTACTGCCACCAGAACAAGAGGTGCAATAACATGTAGACGAATTCCAGCCATGGTGCGAAGTGCCCATGCTCTCACCAAAGGATTTGGATCCCCCAAATCCTTCTGGAAATAATTAATTGACAGCAACGCTTCATTTGGACGCCTACATAATTAAAAGCAGAAACGACTAGTAATAAGTTCAATGTCCATGCTTAAACACAATATATACAATCCAGCCCCCTCCCTGATTTCAAGCCAATGAGATTCTACCTACTCAGGCACTGCTTTTATATAAGAAATCAAATGATACTTCCAAATGATTCATAATTCTTTAATCTTGAAAGGCCCATAAAAACCATTACCTAATAACTACTCCGGTCTTACCAACTTTTAATAACAATTGATCCATTTGTATTCACTGTAATTAGATAAAGAGAAAATTTTGAAGCAAGTAAGCACATCGGTTGTCTAAATTTCACTAGGTTTATTAGTATTGCTTCTTTAACATATGAAAACAGCTTGGAATTATAAAAGAAAATTCATTCTAAATAATGAAAGTTTGCAAAACATACTTTTCAGCATAATGCAATAGATACAAGTAAACCAGCTTCTTCACTTCCAAAGATTGAGATGCCACACTTTTGACAACCTGTAATTCCAGCAACAAATGAGATGAAAAACATAAACACCTCAATTAACTAAAACAAAATATAAGATTTAAAAATGTCCGCTGATAAACACTGATTTCTATACCTATATTCTTAAATACTATCATGAATGTATAATGAACAACTATCCAAATCCACACTCCAAGACTCAATTCAACCATTTCTCAACTAGTCAAATTATAGCTACCGATACAGATCCAACGAATTGTAACTAGAAATAGTCAAAATTTAGTGTAAACAAAATTCCAAAAGCTTAATTTTCTTTCTCATTTTCCTTTGACTTTCTCAGCAACCAAACAGAAAACTGAAACAACCGATTCATATAATTTCAAGGTTCAGAACACTAGATATTTAAACAATGATATCCAAACTTTTTCACACGCTTAAATTTCTTTTCATTTTCCAGCAACGTTCATAACAGTAGCAGAGCTCCGAAAGAAATTTCAAACTCCGGAACACTTTAATGTTAAATTTTCGTTCATTTTTTCACATTTTCATTGAACAAAATAAGGTTCAAACGAAAATTGAATGACCTGAGGGAAGAAATTGGAGACGTCGAAGCCTTGAGCGATGAGAGCGAGGAGTCGCTTGAGAGCCTCACACTTCTCCGAATCGAATTTGCTGTCCAAAAGCGGCGCTATGTTGACGTCATCTGGATCGTCGTAGAGGTGAGCATCGGTTCCGATACGGAAGACCATCGTCGACGCCTTGCTCAAAGTCTCCGCCGTTGCTCCGAATTGGGGAAACATTTACGAATAATATTCTTTTTCTCTTAAATTATTTTCTTTTTAAAAATTAAGAATTATCAAAATTGCATTTGAAATTTTAATTCGACAGACAAATTGAGAAAACTTTCTGACCTCTAGACGGGAACGGGGAGCTTTGAGGGAGGGGGCAAATGTGGAGCTGGAGACGGAATGTTTGGGTAGCGGGATAAATACGATACAGGTAGATATGATAATTCGTGTCAAAAATTTGTTTTCGTGTCATGTAAAATCGTGTTCGTATCGTGTATTCGTGTCAAAAATTCGTGTCGACACGAAAAACTTAAAATGTTTTTTTCAGCTTTTACCACATTCATAAATTAATTTTACTTAATTTTAACTCCGTGTCATCTCGTGTCATCTTGTGTCATTTATTCGTGTCGTGTATTCGTATCGTGTCTAAAATTGTCAGGTTAAATGCGGGCGAGGATTAGGATAACATTGTGGTTGCGTTTGGCGGAGGTTTCTAAATACACCTTGTAAGAAGACAAAAATGGGTGTAAATAAAATTTTTCATTGTAATGTTTGATATACAGTATGAAATTCTGTTTATTTTGTAAAAAGAGTAACATTGTAAATTTGATAAACACTCTTTTTTTTTGGTCAAAGATAAACATTCATTTTACTGCTAATCTAATGACAAATTTGAAAAATTTTATTAACTATGAAAACAAAATTGATACAATGAAATCAATTAAAAATGTAACTTATCATATGAAAATGTGAATAATATAAAATTATGATTATTGATATTGATCATTATTTGTAATACCAAAGTTACACACATTATTATTAATTTAAAATTTAATTATTATATTAAAATACAAATAATTAAAAAATGCATCAAACCATTTTGACTTAAACAAAATCAAACACCATTTTTACTAATGAAAATGGGACTACGTTGGAATTAAGCACTACATTAGTCCTGCACTTTTATGTTTTATGTTGTTATGGTATACATGTTCCAAGAGTCCAATGACTATTGATTAGACTTACAAAAATACCTCTGATGTGTATGTAGTTCGGTCACAATCTTACAATTATATTGCTATAGCGTATGACCGTGTACAGAACAATGCAAGTAAAAACCGGAGCTTGAAGATCTGAGAAGGTATACCAAACGGCTCCTGTGTGCTGTATAATTAAAGGAGCGAACTGAAAAGGTGAATTACTGTTTGGGTGTAATAAGATTGGACTGACTCACTAACGTATGCTTTTTTGGTGGTTGATGAAATTTGCTATTATATTATGAGTAAATCATGATACTTTAAATATAACATAATAACATGATTAAAAAAAACATGAAAGTGATACAAATTAAAATTTGATAAAATTTAAAAAATTATTATGTTTAAGATGTCCACACGAATTCAATATAACAATTTTCATATTTTATATTATATGAATATGGTTAATATAATATAACAAGAAATATATAATTGTCGGATCTAATTATGAGTTAATTTTGAAATTGTTATTATAATTTAATTATATTGTATTTTTATTATTTATATATTTTTAATTTATTATTTTTATTAAAAAACAGTAAATTTAAGAATAATTGTCTATTGTGCTATTTGATTTTCATAAAAATGAAATATAATTTTGCTTGACTTTTTTTTTCATATTATTAAGTATATAATGAATTTGCACTTATAAGATACAAAAATGAAATTAGATTATATTAAATTACTCAAATTCACTAAGAAATGAAGTGAGGAAGTAAACTTTATTAATTAATGGTTAAGCTACAAAGTAAAAAAGTGATTAAAAAAATTTAATATTGAATTAACAAAATTTTCATTTTTATCTCTTTCATTCTTTTTTACCAAATAAAATCTAAATGATCAATGGTCAAGTAATTAAAAATATTGCATGTTTTTTTAATAGAAAAATATTACATGTTAAACATTGATTGAAGCAAATATAAATATTTAACAAAAAAAAACATGTATTTAAATCATAATTATTAATGAAAATATAAGAGATTAAAAAATTCAAATCTCACAAATTACAAAAAATTATTAAATTATTAAACAATTAAATATTAAAACCTATTTAATAAAGCATAAACTGTCAATTGCTTTGATATTTGTTTGATTTCTATGATTTATCAAATCAAAAATCATTAATTTGCGATTGAATTGGTTCAAACTTTTAATCACATATGAAATTATGAATATTTTTGCAGTACATTATATTAATAATAATATGTTTACACTAAGAATATGTCATTTTATTGATTTCATTTTATTTTGGCGCACTCTATTTTTATAGTTTTTCAATTAAAATGTTTTTATGTTAGACATTTTAACAAATAAAAAGTTTTTAAAGTTTAAATAAAAGGTTTTCGATAAATAAGGTTGTCACTAAACTGTTTTGAAAAAATTATGATCAGTTAAAATAATTCTTACATGTTTTTGAATAGTTTATGAGTATTTTAATATTGAACTATTTTTTATAATTATTTAAAAAGTTTCATATATTTGAGCCGGTACCATGTGTAGTAGCACGAAATTAAAATTAATAAATACTACAAAAAATTCAATAATTATCTAACCCGATTGGGGAAAAAAAAAGAAACTAACACGATTCAATGGAATGTTCGAACGGTTCAATGGTTTCCATATTCATTCTATTCATATGATCTTGTTAGGTGGAACTAAACAGCTCATCTACTCTAAATTGAACCAGTTCGGTTTGAAATATCTTAATCACAAATGAACATTAATTTTTGTGATTAATTAATTTTAGACGATTTAATATCCAATTTGAATTTTAATAGATTTGAAAAATTAAAGTTTAAAATTTGGTTTAAATTCGATCCAACTTAATTGTTGAGACTCGAGTTCAATTTGATATAATACTTTAATCGATTAAGCTTTATTTAATAGATTTGAATTTGATTATATAAATTTGATTTATCATTTTCAATCGTATATTATAAGCGAAAAATCTTAAATTAATAATCAAATATTAAAAAGTTTAATTAGTCATGCAAACTATTTGAGCTGAACATTAAAATATTTAAACTTAATTCAATTTATTATTTAAGTGACTCGAACTCGAATTTGAATCTACTCTAAAAATAAATAAATTAATAATTCATGGATAAGTTGAGTGATTTGTGTAATTACTTCAAAAAAAAAAACTCAAACAAATATAAGAAAGATAATTATCTATTTACTGTTAGTGAAAAACTCAAACAAATATAAGAAAGATAATTATCTATTTACTGTTAGTGAAATTTTTTGACTTAAAAAACGAAGTTAGGATGATTACATGTAAATGTACTGTCAGTGAAATTTTTTGATTCTACAAATGAAATTAGAATAATTACATGTACTCAAAATGTAATTGGATATAAAATATATCTAAATATAATTGCCCATGGGAAATGATGAAATAGGATGAAGTTGTCACATTTCAAAAAGGCCATCCAAATCTCTTAGCACGACACCTGTTCAAAGGTGGGGTTATCCGTCCAAATCCAAAGCCTCACTCATTTTTTTAACGGATTTGAACAAAAATATTAAGCCATTTTAAATGGACTTGAGCTTGAATATATAACTTTGTTAAGAAATAGGTCAAGCTTAGGTTTATTATATTAAGCCCAAACTTGGCCTGTTTTTTATTATTACTATTATTATTGCTTTTGAGTTTGTACTTTTTTTTTGTACTTTAATTTAAATTTTCATATTTTTATAATTTTTTTATAAAAATTTATTCAAATTTATTATGTTATATTTATAAACTATTATATGTTTTAATATTATTATATTTTATTATAATTTTTTAAAAAATTAATAATATTTAGATAAATTTATACTTATACATTATATATAAAAATAATAAAAATGAGTTTAAATAAAAATTTAAACCCAAAATCTAATTGAATTTGAATCCATGTTTATTTTTTAATATTTTATCTAAACTCGATCCGAATCCGATCCGAACCAACTGATGAACAGGTTTACTCGGCACTTAAAAAAATAAAATAGTTGATGGTCTTCTCTTATTTGTTCGTACTAAGAATCTTCGCAAAATCGGAGCTGAAAGCAGTAAAAGCTCAGAAAATCTCAAAATCAGAGCTCCAATTTTGTGAAGGTAACTCTCATTTTCTGCTCATATTTCTTTCCAGTTTTAATTTTCTTCTTCATTTTCTGTTTTTTTTTTCCCTTCAATTTTATCATGAAAGCTATGATTTTCTGTTTCAGTTTAGTGCATTTCAGTGTGAAAACTTTGTGGGCTCTGGTCATCTCCTTTCTATTTTATTTTTCTTTTAGATTTTTATTGACGATCTGTTTATTTTGATCTTTTAATTCTTTTTTTTTACTTTTGTCATGAATATTGAAAAAGTGGAGGCACTGGAAATGATACATTGCATGCATTTGTTTTAGTAAGTTTCTTTCGGGCTTGTTTGGTTCTAGGGAAAAGTAGGTGAAGAAGGGAAAATACTCTGTTTGATTAGATGCTGCAATGCCTTTTTTTTTTTTCTTGTAATTTATTTTCGGCTGTCTAATTTTACAAAATGGAAAAAAATAATTGATTGAAAATTAGCAAATAACTATAATGTAAATCTAATTCTAAGTATATAAAGGTGAAACTAAAATGATAGTTTTTTTATTTGCTTTTGTATGGAAACACACTGTTTTGAGTTTTTTTTTTTTTCGAATCCAAAAGCAAAGCAAGTGGCGAAAGCAATGTCCAAATGCTGCATGGACTGCTTTCTTTATAATAATTTCTGGGTTTCTATAATTTTTTTACCTTCCATTTTCCCTGGTAACCAAACATGGGATTGTAGTTCTCACAAAAGAAACTGCTAACAATTGGTTCATTTTTCCCATACCAAAATGTATTTTAGGTATGATTTCATCTTGCTTTAGTTTGCCATTCTAATACTATTTTGTTAAAAAGGCCATGTAATTAAAGAAATTATGCTCTTTCAAGTTTTATATGCTGTCAAATTCATGAAATGTCCATGGATTTTGGTATTATCTGCTAGGTAAACGGTTTCTGTTTGAAGGAGAAATATCTTTAAAATTTTATAATTTGACTTATTAATTGTTCAAACGGATAAGAAAGTGCATATTTTTCTACTGGGTGTACTTTGTTGTTACCTTTTAGGTTCCCTTGAGAATGGATATCAGCTCGGGCGAGGATACAGATATAAGTGAGTCTGAAATGGAAGAGTATGAGGATAAATCTTATGAAAAACTAAAGAATGGAAATCACACTATCAAAGTGTCAGAGGAAACTTATTCCTGCCCCTATTGTCCCAAGAAGAAAAAGCGAAATTACCAATATAAGGATCTCCTCCAACATGCTTCTGGTGTGGGAAATAGTAATTCTGAAAAAAGAAGCGCAAGAGAGAAAGCCAATCACCTAGCTTTGGTGAAGTATTTGGAAAAAGATCTTGTGGCTGTGGGTAGTTCATCAAAACCTGCGGCTCAGGAGGATCCTCTTAGTGGCTGTGACCATGATGAGAAAATTGTTTGGCCTTGGACAGGAATTGTAGTTAATATCCCTACTCGAAGGTCTGAGGATGGGCGATCTGTAGGAGAAAGTGGATCCAAGTTGAGGGATGAGTTGATCAGGAGAGGGTTCAACCCCACAAGAGTTACCCCACTTTGGAACTACCGTGGTCATTCAGGGACTGCTGTTGTGGAATTCCGTAAAGACTGGCCAGGGCTACATAATGCCTTGTCATTTGAGAAAGCTTATGAGGCAGATCATCATGGGAAGAAGGACTGGGTTGCTAATAATGATATTAAGCATGGTCTTTATGCTTGGGTTGCTCGTGCTGATGACTACAATTCAAGTAGTATTATTGGGGAACATTTACGCAAGACTGGTGACCTTAAGACCATTTCTGGGATAATGGAGGAAGAAGCCAGGAAACAAGATAGACTTGTATCAAATTTGACAAATATCATTGAGACTAAAAACAAACATATAAAAGAGATGGAAGAAAGATGTTCTGAAACTAACAAGTCCCTCGAGGTTTTAATGGAAGAAAAAGATAACCTTCTTCAAGCATATAATGAAGGTGTGTTTCAACTTTTGTCATGTAGTTTAAGTTTTCTTATGAAAACTAGCCGTAATATATGCACTCTAGTCATCTATTGTTTTTTTTGTTTTCGACTGTTCAGTGTGTTTAGCTGATGGTAGCTTAGTTCCCACTGTTGAGTCTGTTACATGTCATTTACAGTTTTTGTACAACACTGTGGGTTTCCATTAAATTTAATATTCTAAAGTGTTTTCTGGTACTACTGTTATCTCGAAGATATCAACTCATGTTGCTTCTGTTCACAGAGATTAAAAAGATTCAACTAAGCGCAAGGGAACACTTCCAAAGGATTTCTAATGACCATGAAAAACTGAAGTTGCAGCTAGAATCTCATAAAAAGGACCTGGAATTGCGCGGAGTGGAACTTGAAAAGCGTGAGGCACTGAATGAAACTGAAAGAAAAAAGTTGGCTGAGGAGCTTGAAGAGGTGCTTTGCTTCATTCTTGATTCTCACTTTTGCTTGCTCACCCCTTAAGTTTTAGATTCAACTGTTTTTTGGTAATACTGTCATCTCTTATTCAGGTCATACTTTGGAATTGATGCCATCCTCATAGTACTGATACAGAGTTTTTGCTTTCACAACAATCTTTGTGCTGAAATCAATTTTGTTGTTCATCATTGGCGGTCTTGATGGAAATTCATCAATCACATATGGTTGATATAGTTGTTGATTTCTAAATTGTTGCCTTATAATTGGGAGTTTCGAACTTCAATTTTCTTTCTCTCGAATATAAATGTAATTCATATATTTCTATTGGTAAACATAGTTGCTTACTTTGCAGGCTACAAATTACAGTTGAAGTTTTCCTACGATGAATTTGTTTTATCATAAATACATAGAAATAAAAGAAAAAACAACAACTTTGCTTCCACTTGCAGCATCAGTTGACATGTTGTTTTAATCATATGCTCGGGAATGTCAAAGAGTTATTGAAAAATCTAAAATAACATATTTCTTCTGCAGAATGCCGTTCAAAATAGTGCAGTACAATTAGCTGCTTTGGAGCAACAAAAAGCTGATGAAAATGTAATGAAATTGGCTGAAGATCAAAAGGTTTGATAGTTATTTGTGCCTTCTTTTAATACCACAATACTTGTCAGTTTTAGAATGTTGGGGATTGATGATATGACTGGACCATCAATTATACAGAGGCAAAAGGAGGAGCTTCACAATAGGATAATTCAACTGGAGAAACAATTAGATCAAAAACAGGCATTAGAACTAGAAATTGAGCAACTGAGAGGGTCATTGAATGTAATTAGGCACATGGGAGACGAAGATGATATGGAAGTTCTGGAAAAGATGGATGCAAGTCTTAAAGAGTTGAGAGAAAAGGAGGGAGAGCTCGAAGACTTGGAAGCATTGAACCAAACTCTTATTGTAAGAGAACGTAAGAGCAATGATGAGCTGCAGGATGCTCGCAAGGAATTGATTAATGTGAGGCTCTTTCTTCTTTTCAACTTTTAAAATGCTTGACCTGTGACACTTGAATTTTACTGCATGACTGCAAAAGGTCTTCAGGACTCCAACCTTAAGAGTTAATGATTTTAGACTTTACTAAGCAGATGTCCTTCATTTGAAAGTCTTCGAAGTTCTTTGAGCATATGTTTTTCAGATAATTGATACTAGATATCAGAATTATGGCTTGTGTTGCACTACAGGATTTGCATGCCTACTCATGAGTTATTTTATGGTATTGTGAATAAAAGAAACAAGCCAAAGAAATGATGCTTAATGTATAGTTACTATTTTCTCTTGGCATTTCGCTAATTGGTTCTATTTCAATGTTTCTCCTTATTAAATACTCAGTTGATACAATCAAAAGATTGGATGAAGCACAGGTTTCGATCACAAGAAAGTTGGTTTAATTATTTAAATGGTTGTTGCCAGGAATACTGTATTTCTATTTCCCTGCCTTTTATGAAATGAAACATGGGTCAGGGCCAATCGGATTATTCCCTGAGTTTGACCCGCAACTTTTTGACCTCATTATAAGTTTCTATTGCTAGTTAAGAAGTGCTGATCTGTTCATTTTCTAAGGCTTGAAAAGAATTTTCATATCCAGTTACTTTACAACTGTTTTTTTACTGAGAATTGTAAGGTTTATAAGTGATGATTGATTTGTGAACTTTTTTCTGGTGCTTATCATATAATTCTTAAAATTTTTGCTTTGTGCTCATCACAAGCTTCTCATGCTAGTCAGGAAGCACTAATTCATTCACATTGTAGGGATTAAAAGAAATATCCAGTCGTTCACAAATTGGTGTCAAGAGAATGGGAGAACTTGACTCTAAACCCTTCCTTGAAGCAATGAAGAGAAAGTATAATGAGGAACTAGCAGAGGAGAGGGCTTCGGAACTGTGCTCGTTGTGGGAGGAATATCTTAAGGATCCAGACTGGCATCCTTTTAAACGCATTAAACTTGAAGGAGAAGAAGAATACCAGGTCTTCATTTCTTCACTCGTTAAATTTGTGCTGCAATCCCTCTTCTTCCCCTTTCTCAAATTTAGAACTGTTGCATGATAAACTATGTCAGTTTACATAGATGTCATGTCTATGTCCTGCTTCTTTGATTCTAGTTATGGATCCTTTTATAGAACATGACTAGGAATACAATTGTGAGAGTCAATATACTTCATGGTATTTCTGAAGTTGCATTTCTTCCTTCCTCCTCCATTATAAAAAATTTGTGAAATTGGATCTCCAAGAAAGCATGCTTCGAGTAAAAAAACTTGGCTTAATTGCCAAATATACCCTCAATCTTTTGTATAAAATGGATATAAGCTTTTAACGTTTTATCGTATGGAAATCAATCTATAAACTTTTATTTTATTGTAAATAAACTTTCAACATTTCAAAATCATGCAATTAAGTCAAGATCTGTTAAATGACATTGATTGCCGTTTCGACATCCTATGTGGGAGCTGACGTAGATAGCTTAGTTGGTTGCAATGTGACATACCACATGTACAATACTAACGGAAGTTAATGTCATTTTACAGATTTAGACTTAATTGCATGGTTTTGAAAGATTGAGTGTTTATTTACAGTAAAATAAAAGTTTATGTACTGATTTTCTTGCAATAAAACATTGATTGCTTATATCATTTTGTGCTAAAGGTTGAGGATATATTTGGCTATTAAGCTTAAAAAACTTTTATAATCACAATTCTTTAAGTTGGACTAGCTTGCATTGTTGTTCCTATGATCCCACTTTCAATTCAGTTTGACGCATTGGTTTTTGTTTGTCCTCAGAAATCTGTAAAACATAGAACTGGATAAATCTTTCACCTCTGGCTGTTCCATTAATCATTGCTTCAGCTAGTGTTACATAAATACAGACATATATATAGCACTTCTCCTAGTGAAGTAACCCTTTCATGTTATCTATTTAAGTGCAAAATTTCCTTGGCATGGTCCAGTGACATTCTTCAAGGATCACCAATTTACCTGCACTCACTTTTAGGTTAGCTGGCGATGAGTGTTATATTTTCTGGTTGTTGGCTTGGTAGAGGGCTGTGTGCCTAAAATGTATGTGTGCTCTAGTTATGTAATTATGCATTCTGTTAGTTGGATATCTGAATGCAGTTGTTGACATAGAATCTGCAAGATATTAAATTTTAAGTCTTCAATTATTCCTGGCTTTTTTGTTTTTAACTTATCCATATGCTTTTCTTGTGAAACACTTCATGCTTGTTCCTTGTTCCGTTACTTTCCTTTTAGTGTGAAATGGTTTGCTCAAAGTTCAATAATGCTGGTTCAGGAAGTGATCAATGATGAAGATGAAAAGTTGAGAGATTTGAAGGATGAACTGGGTAAGGAAGTGTATAAGGTGGTCACTTCAGCTATAAAGGAAATAAATGAATATAATCCAAGTGGAAGGTACATAATTTCAGAGTTGTGGAATTATGGAGAGGGAAGAAAGGCAACCCTGAAAGAGGGTGTCATATATTTACTGAAGCTCTGGAACATGGCTAAACGCAAGCGAGGAATGACCTGAAGGTTGCTAATTTTATTTTTTCAGGTATTTATTGTCAAAAGCAGTGAAATTTTCTTATTAAATTGAGATGTTTTCCAAAGATGAATCACTGATCATTTGTGTTTATCGCAGGAAATCATTTGCTGACTGCCTGTAAGGAGGAGTATCCTTGAAAAAGCAAAGATGCAACTCCTGAGTTTCGGATTAGCTTTGCAGTGTTTTATGCTGTTTGTATTATTGTTTCTTTGTGCATTATTTGAATTCCATGTAAAAAATTTTCAGATCCCAGGGTACGCACCACCTTACTGGGAATAAACTGCATTCATGTTAACATGTAGAATTCAAGCTCACGGACATCGTGTCGGAAATGATGCCGATGTAAGACCTGTTTACTTATCGTAGTCTTCGTGTTAGGCTATGCGGTGTTAATAAAACCTTTGAACCGTTTCAGTAACGTCGATTGAAGACGTGGTTAATGATGTAACCTTTCGGAACAGGAACATTGTTCGAATGTATTGTAATATTGTAAGCTTGAGGATTTTCATGATTCATGCAGTCATAACATACTTGTGATGTAAATTCTGTATTACCTTCAGCCCTTTTCTAATAAATTTATATACCTCAGGTATCTTAATTGTCGCTGCAGCCTGCATAGATATTATGAACTATGCAAACTTGTATGGATTATATGCCACTGCAGATGGTTCTTCCCTAAATCGCACGTATGTGATTGATGCTTCAACGCTGGGAGGAACTAAGAGTGTGATCAAATTGAGTCAAGACAATTTAGTATTAAGTTTGAGTTCAGTTCAATTTGAAAATTAAAAATTTGAAATTTAGCTTGATTATTTGGAAATTTAGTTTGAACTTGATTGAGTTTAGTTTTTGAAGTTCAAGTTTGATTTGATAAAATACTTGAATGAACTGAACTTGACTTAATAAATTCGAATTTTATTCAATAGATTTGATTTGTTATTTTTTAATCATATTATGAAAGTAAAACAATAAATTTATAATAAAATATAAAAACATATATATTAAAAAAGTTAGATTACGTTCGCAAGTTGCTTGAGTTGATGTTAGGATACTCGAACTCAGTTCGTCTTGTTACTTAAGTAATTTGAGCTCAAACTTGATTTGAAAATAAACGAGTTTAACTTTAGTGATCATCGAGTTAAGCTTAAATAATTCATAAATAACTTGACTCGTTTACATATAGAAGGAAATGTATTAGAATGCTACTGAATTCCCATCAATCATCCTCAAGTATTGAAAACAAGTCCTATTATAAATGATGCATTAGCCGTAATATTGTGTCAAGCCATGTATTTCAAAAGAGAGTAGATAGGGCATTTCAATCTCAATATCTCATATTAGATACAGAAAAAAAAAGGTTATTGGATATATAAGAAGCGACATTGTATACCTCAATAAGTCAATTTTGTAGGGAAAATATATTGATTATGTAATAAATGGTATTAGATGTCAAGTCTAAAATCGTAACTCGTTAGTGTTTGACTAAAAATTACAATTCGTGATAGTAGTATTAGAATCAACTCTTATCATCTGACTCCATGCTAAGTGTCCCAACGAGATAGTTTCATGTCGAGCGCCTTAGAATTGATAAAGTAGATCTTCAAAGAGTTAGCCTGACGAAAAAGTCACAAGATTGGGTAAAGGAAAATGTCACGCTACAATTTACAAAAAAGAGTAGGCTTAGTTATTCAATTTCACATAAAATAAAAAAAAAATTATTAGACATTTAAGTAGTAACGTTACACATTTCAATAAATCGATTTTACCAAAAAAAAAAAAAAAAAAAGATTCCGAGACAATTGCTAGGTGCTAGGACTTGGGATCGAATAGATGAACATGATCAACTCCAAGGACATTACGATGAAGCTGATCGTAGGTTAAGGCAAATTCCAATCGTGGAGTAAAGCTATTTTGGTTTGTTTTTACCTTTCAAGTGCTAATGTGACCATGAAAAATTTCCTCCTCCAGGATAAGTGATCAGCTGGTTGTCGGACTGGAACCAACTCGTCGGTTAGAGGGTTGAGACACGTAGACAGATACGTGTGAACTAACAGGGTCCCACTCCACGACCACAAGGCACAGGCCCATGGCTGTCGTGCCACGACGAAAACCGAGCTACCTTAACTGTTGGGCCTTAGGATAAGGTAGAGTGTTAGGGGCTGTAGCAGGAAGCCAAACAAATATCCCACCTCTTTTAGGAAGAGAACAGTGAAAGCCTATATATTTCAGCATGCAGGGGAGCGTGGTTGTCCCTTCGGGGACATCCGATAAAATTGGAACGATACAGAGAAGATTAGCATGGCCCCTGCGCAAGGATGACACGCACAAATCGAGAAATGGTCCAAATTTTTTTGTGTTTTTTCCCCTGAATTTTTGGGCGTCAGTTCCATCCCTTTACCTGTTTCTTTGCAATCTTACGCTTAGTTTGATGTTCATCTTCTTGGTTTTTCTCACTTCAGCTTCTTCTGATTTTTTTTCCTCAAAATTTTCATTTTTCACAGGTTTATTTCCATTTCTTTATTTGTTTTCTTTGCATTTTTATGCTTAGTTTGATGTTATATTCATGGGTTTTGCTCACTCCAGATTGCTATTTAGAGTTGGTCTTTTCTGGGCTTGGTCTGTTTCACTCTTTTTTTTTTTTGCTCATCCTGTTTCACTCTTTTGAACAACGAATACCTCAATACCCATTATTTAGATTTCAGATAGTTTCTGTCAAAGTTTTTTTTTTTTTTTGACTACAAGTTTCTGTCAGAGATTGCTGAACTAGCTTCTGAGTTTTTCTTTGTAAGTTCCATGCTTTGGTAGTTGGCAATAAAAGTACATTTACTACTTGTATTTGTTTATATTTAAACTTGATCTTCAACTTTTAGTGGGGAATCAATCGATCCAATAATTGCCCTTGTTAATCATGCTTAGCCTGCCAATGAGAGATTGGAAAATTTTGGCTTTGACAAAGAAAAGATATTTTATTATGATCAAGTTATAAAGTTCTAGCTCGGTTATGCCTGATGTAATATGTACTTCAGGATGCTGAATATTCCAAAGAAGGAAAATTTTTTATATCAAAACGAACTCAATCAAATGGTGTTTTTCCCCTTCTTTATTATTAATTTATATTATTATTCACATATATTCTTAAATAAAGAAGCAAAGGCAAAGCCCAAAAGATTTAAGAAGGTGAAGTTATTAGTAATGTTTGTTAAGTCAAGTAGAAGGAGTTTGATGTTTTTTAAATAAAGTCTCTAATTGGAATATTGTGGGTGGAGATAACAATATTAAGAGAGTTTTTTCTCGAATGAAATTCAACCCGGCTGAATTCTGATTTAATCGGAATTTAAAGTGACTTCAAATACTAGGGTTCACACCAAAAAGAAGATGAAACTATTATTAATTTATTATTCACATTTATTCTTAAAAAAAAAAAAGCAAAGGCAAAGCCCAAAAGAATATAAGAGAAGTGAAGATGGGCTCCGCTAACTAAAACCCTAACTCTAGCCCAAAAAGCCAAAGCTCATTATAAATATATAATGAGAAAACAATCTTCGATCTCGTCCCTAAACCCTAATCGCCTCCTCAGCCACAGCAAGTGAAGCGATGAGCTCTGCATTTTCAAAATTTTTCTTCTGCTAAAATTTTCCTTTCCAAAGTGATCTTACAATGGACAAGCAAAGGGCTGTGATTAGAAAGAGAGAGGCTTGAGTGGGATTATAGAAAAGATTTATAAAAGAGGAAAAACTTGAAGATGCCGCCTTCTTTCCATGGCTTTGGCGTCTCAGGTTTTCTTTTTTTTCTCTTCTTTTTTCTTCCCATTTTCTACCTGGGTTTCTCCCACAATGACTTAAAATCCAATCTTTACACTTGATATGAGCCCTTATTTTCCTTTCGTGATTTGGGTTTTTGATAACATTTGCACTTGTTGCTTTCTTAGGAACGAAAGCAATATTCTTAATGCTTTGTTCTTTAACAACAGTGCAGAAATGAAAAGCTTGGTTTTGCATCTTTGGAAACAAAGCTGCAGAATCAAGCAGCGGCCAGACAACCGTAGGGATGGTATCCACAGATGAAGGGCAATATTTTATCCCTTTTGGTCTACTGATTCCATCTCACATTTCTTTTTTATTCACTGAATCTTTAGCAATCTTATTGGCATTTTAGGTTAATTTGGCTTTGTATTCGAAGTTTCCAAGAAATTCGGAATGTTTTCTCCAATTTTCACTAGATGTTGAAAGTTTGACACTGGATTTATCTCTAATAGTGGTTCTAGGAATGGAAAATTGATTGAAATGAAATGAGTTTCAGGGCTCTAGGATGTTTTGTTAACCAGAAAAACTGAAGATGAACATGAAAGTGTACTACAATTTATGCTTCAGATCAATATAACTGATATCCATTGTTGATGAATATCAGTTTGAGCCTGAGACTGAGATCCAAATTCTTGAGAAAAGATTCAGAATTGATCTTGAAAATTGACAGCAGTTTTAGTTTACATTCACAACCATGACAGTTACCAAATCTGGATTGAGTTTGAAGGCTAATATCATCTGTCAAGAGATTGGGGAAAGACAGATTTTGAGCCAAATGAATTCTAAACCTTTTGAGTGGACTTCAATTCAAATGTACATGTCAATCAACTAGAAGTAATAAAATGCAGAGGTACATATGATGGCATAAAACGAAAACACAATATTAAAAATCACAAGAAAATAATATAATAATTTTTGTATTTTATATATATTTATACAAAATAGATATCATATAAATATACAAATTATTAAATTTCTTCATCAAATTTTTTATTAAATTTTGGCCTTTACTCAAGTTCATGGTACCATTCTTATATTTCACTTTCCTTTGTACTTCCTTTTTTTTTTTTTAAAAAGAAGTATATTTTTGTAATTCTTCTTCTTTGAAAGTATTTTTTTTTCTTTTTGTACTTCCCCATATTTTTCAAGAGGAAGTAGTATTACAAAGAGAAAATTGACATCAGAAATTTCAAACGATCTAAATATCTGAAAAATACAAGAAAAATAGTAAATTAATACACTTCTTTCATTAAATTAAAAATTTATATAAGAAGAAAAAAAGTATAAAAGCTGCGGGCTACAACTTCTTTCCAAGCCACTGCAGCCCCCATCAAATTTCATATCTTTACCCTTTAACCCCAAAAACCAGTAAAAACTAAAAAGCAATTATCCATCAGCAATAACAGCCCTCATTTCCCCACTAAAATATCAAAACCCAAAACCCCCCATCATTATAAAATTAGATTATATTAGACCCTGAAATTTTTGCCGGTGAAAGTTTGGCCAAACTGCCAATTGGAAGGGACAATGTTCCATGAAGTAGAGGTCCTACGGTCACTGCCGGTGACCCTAAAAGAAAGAGATTGGCCAGCCAAAACGGCATTGGATTGCCAGTTTTGGCCCCAGTTTCGGCTCATGCTCATCCACCCTGTTTTCGAACCCTTCACGCTTGCCTTCACGATGTCACCGGCGGCGGCGACGTTGGTGATTAGAACCAAGTTGAAGTAGCGGAAACCGTTGATTGTGAACCTGATTCCTCCTCTTTTCCGGCATGGCACCCTGGAAATTTCAAAACAAAGGAAACATTTTTCCATCAGCTTCAAGAAAAAAGTGAAGATTGGGTCTTTCGTTCTGTGTTCTGTTTGCCCTGAAATGTTAAATGAGGAGCTCAATCATGGTAAATCTCAGGTGAATCAATGGAAAAGAGAGTCTTCACCTGCGGTACGAGACAGGGACGATTCCAGCACGGTACTCGGCGATTTTAAGGAACATGGGCATGGCAAGATCAAAGTGAGTGCGAGGAGGGTTGCACCAGCCGCCATTGTCGCTAGGAAGAGCATAATTCGGAGGGCAAAAGTTGGTTGCAGTGACAAAAATTGAAGGGCTGCCAGAATGGCACCATTGCGGAGCATTTGCGCATTTGATCTCGAAACAGGCACCGCAGCTGAATCCGTTGTTGAAAAGAGCAGTGCTCAAAGCTGCTGTGTTAACTCCATAGCCTTGACTGTATAGGTTTCCATAACCACAAGCTCCACCTGAAGATTATTAAAACAGGAAAAATGTCAGATAGTTGTTGAAATCATTCTGGTTTTGAAAATCATAACTGGGCCTAAAGCATTTCTTGGTTTAATCTGGAAAAGTTCAAAATATTTTGCTTTGCAATGCCTTTGCTAAGAAAAGAAGCAAAATTTCTTTGTTTTGGAGCACTTGAAGAGAAAATGCAGCAGGAGGCAGAGTTTGAAGTCTAAAAAGAAGGGTTTTCTTGAATCCAAAGATAGGGCAATTCAAGAGGTGAAAGGAAGAGATTTGTTAATGTAGAAGTACCCATTGTCCCAGAAGCATCACTACCGCCATAGAAAGTGGCATGGGCAGTTTGCCATGCGCCACCTGAGAAAACACCAGGAATTCTAGCTTCAACGGCTACCAAAATGAGGAGCAAAGAAACCAAACAAGTAATACCCCCACTTGCCATTTTCTTTTGCCTAAAGAGAGTGAGGAAAAGCTAAAGGAAGGATGCTTGAGCATTCAAGTGTTAGAGGACAGAGGTGGTGAAGAGAAGGTAGAGTGTGGACTGCTATTTATGGTGAGAAAAACAAAGGAAAAAAAGGTTAAGACAGAGAAAAAGGGAGGGAACATTGTCAAAAAAGTGGAAAATTTTGTAATCCAAGATTATAATTATCTCCTTAATCAGTGCAGTTTTGGTCTCTTGTTATATTTTTTTTTAAAAATAAAAATTTAGTAGAAAAGTTTACTAGGTTACTCTCAAATTATTATTAAGATTTATATTTTTATTAAATTTTTACTTGTTAAATTTTTGAAATTTATTGATCATTTATCAACAAAAGAATGTAAAGATTCGAACATGATTACTTTGTATTTAATATTTAAGAGGTCGTTTGGCATCGTTTCTTGTTTTTTGTTTATTTTTTTTATTTTTAAAAATTTTGTTTTTGTTTTGTTTTCAATTTTTAAAAACGAAAATCATGTTTTTTTAATAATATTATGTTTTGAAAATAAATATTTAAATTGATTTAGATATAATAATTCAATTCAAAAATAAAATTTTAAAAATTAAATAAAAAATAATATATTTATTAAATAATAATATGTAGATAATATTAAATAATATTATTTTATATTATTTAATACTAATATTAAATATTTTAATTTAATCATATAAAAAATTAATGTAATTTAAATAATCTTATAATTAATTATAATATTAAATAAAATAATATTATAATTAATTATAATATTAAATAAAATAATATTATTTAATTTAATTGGAATAATTATAAATTATATTTAATAATAGTTTTTTATTTAATTTTAATAATAATTTTACATTATTAATTTAAATATTTAACTAATTAATTTATAATAAATTATATATTTATTAAAATATATTATATTTAATATAAATAGTAATATTTAATGTTAAGTGTTCACTTATTTAATAATATTAAATTTTTTAATAGTTGTAGTGATATATTTTAAATTTAAGATAGAATATAATATTAAATAATAATATTGTTTAGTAAAATAAAAATTAATTATATTAGATAATAATATTAATTATTAACATATCAAAATTATAATAAATGGTATTATTTAAAATATATAATATATTCAATAAATTATTACAAAAAATTGAATTAAATAATATTATAATATTGTTGTTCAATGTAATTTATATTAATTGCTTTTTACATTTACAGCTTTTTATATTAAAATAAATATTAATTAATATTTTATATTAAATATTTAAAAATTAATTAATTTTATTTATATTTTTATTATAAAAATATTAATAGTATATTAATATATTAATTCTATTTACTTACTTATGAACAGTAATAGAAATGAAAGCATATTTCTGAAAACAATGGAAACAATTTCTTATTTCCAATAATTTTGAAAATTCTTATTTTCGTTTTCGTTTTTTGAAACCGGAAATATGTTGCCAAACATGTTTTCTACTTCTGTTTAAAAAAAAATTGAAAATAAAAATAGAAAACAAGAAAAAAAAAACGATACCAAACAACTCCTAAACTTTAACTATTTGTACTAAGTATATAGCAAGAGAACTATTTTTTAGTATTTTATCATGGCGGTAACCCCATTTAAGATGAGATTTATAAAATAAAAAATTTTTATTATGTTATTTCGTGTATAAAAAAATTATTTTTGTGTATATTTCAATTTTTTATGACAAAATTGTCCTTGAAAATTAACCATTTTTATTATTAAAATTGAGTGATTTGTTTAAAAAGTTAGGCAATGGAGTGGATCTATGAAGTAGGACATAGAAGTGGCTTGGTGCCTAACTGCCTCCAAGGTTGATACTTGATATGAAATTGCTTTGCTTTGGTTACAAGTTGTCCTCTTAACGGTTCTTGTCTAGTTGCTCCCAACAGTATCTATTTTTTTCTTCTCTTGAAATCTTGGACTAGGAAAAAAGAGGGGCTTGAAATGGAGGAAAAAGTGTATCATGCTTGATATTTGCCTTTAAGTGGGTTTGATAACTTTAGACATAACATGAATACACAACACAAAAGTAATACGAAAGTGACGCAAGCTAAAATTAAGCCAAAATTGCATATGAATATAGTAAAAGCTAAAAATAAGGTTTTGTATTTTTCATGTCAACACAAATTTTAACATGAAATTTTCGTATTTTACATTACACGAATATGATTTTTCAAAACACGAAAACGAATTAAAAACACAAATTACCAAGTCTACTTTTAAGTAATTAGATTGATGGAGTAATATTAGACATGATACATATAAAAAAATGAAAATAAAACTGTACAATAACATGTGTGTGCATATATATATATGTGTGTGTGTATGTGCGTGTGTAAAAAATTTTATCTAGTAATTTATTTAGTAATATACAAATACAGTGTAATGAAGGTATTATAGTAGTAGAACTTGAGATACACCTTGATTTATAAGTGGTTTTTGATAAATTTGAAAATCAAATTTTAATGATGAATAAAAAAAATCAAATTTTAATATTTATTTTTTTATCTTCAAATACAGTTTTTTGTGAAAAAAAAAAAGTAGTGGTACATAATCTGGCAATCTAATGATGAAGAAATCTTAATTTCTATTTTGTAAATCTTTATTTTATTTTATTATGAATCATGCCAATCTTTATAATTGATAATAAGAGGGTTTTGTTATTTTAGAAATTAGCAGTAAGTTGTATGGGGTTTCTAAAATTATCCATTAAAAAAACAGAATTTAATTATTTTTATTTAAAAAAAAAGAGGTTTTGATTTTATGAATAATGCTCTTAATGACCATAAACAAAAACCCTTTTTTTTCTTCTACTAATTAAACTATAACAAATCCAAAAAGGATTATTATTTAATAAATTGTTTGGAAATTAAATAACACACGCGGAGTTAAGATGATGATATATAATTTTTTAGAAATATTTAAAAAATAAAAAATAAAGATTAATATGTGTCACTATCTTAATCTTATTTATGGAGTTTAAAACTTTTATTGGTTTATATTAAAATAACACTGCATGAAAAAGATAATCTTGAGTAAATAAAAATGAAACAAAAAAGAACATTAGTCAATTGAAAAAAAAAAGAACAGTAGATAATCTTGAGTTAGTCTAGTTATTTATTAGTTTATTATAGTTATTTATTAGTTTACTTAATTTAAATAATGTAATTTTTATATAAAATATAATATGTTAATTGTGATTATAACTTTTAATAAAAATATACTACTAAAAAAATGAAGAAGAAAAGAACATCAGTCAATTGAAAAACAGCTAGCGCATGCGCATGCATGTTGAACATTGAGTATTCTCCATTCGCACGTTAATTGGAACATTATTTCCAAACAAAATAGAGTCATAACTCATAAACACACGCAAAGAGATACCAAGATTTCGGGCCATGGATTCAAATTGACCCGCATTCATCGGGCCACGTATTACGCCGTGCGTTAGCCGTACGATAGTTGACTCCAATCTATATATAACACTAATGACGGTTGAGTCAATCTTTGACAGTTTCCCCTGTTTTTCTATTTTTGTTTTACTTTAGCTTTTACTTAATTTAGTAATTTTAGTTATGATATATGATATATAAAAAATAAAAAATATATAAATTAAAATTTTTAAAAAATTAGTATTAAACGTGTCAATATAGACTATGATACAATAATTTTTATATTACATACGAGTTTAACACGAAATAAAAATAATATATATAAAAGATTACCAAACCTAGTATTTTTTGTTTAAAATTGTAAAAATTTTCAGAGTGAGATTTTTTTTTATTATCTTTTTTGTTCCTCTAAAACCTAATCCACTTCAAAAAAGTCTTCTCAAGTAAGTTTATCAAACCTATATGTGAAACCAACTGGTCTTGTAATAAGAAATAAAATATATATTTATGCCCCATTTTAGTTGGAAGTATAAAATTCTAAAATTCAATGACAACTTTATAAATGCAATTGACTTTCAACTTTTAGGTGAGATAAATGAGTCGGCATCTATTTTACATTTTTTTAAAAAAAGAAAAAACTTATATCATAAACCCTTAATGATAATTCATAATTGTCTAAATTTTTTACCATAACTTCAACTTAAATAATTTTTTAAAGAAATACAATAGCCACTAATGTAAAATTGAGTTATTGATTATATGCATATAAATATCATAGTATTAATAATAAAACTCGAATGTAATTTTTTTCTATCATAATGAGTAATAAGTTGTTACAAATAACTAGCAAATTTTTTTATTATAATTGCAAATGCTAATTGTAATTAGGGTTTTTTTATGAAACTATTAATGCAAAAAGTATAAATATAATAAAATATTAAATCTCATATAAAAAATTAATAAATAAATTAAAGACACAAATTAATGAACTAATCAACATACAAGCTTGGATAAAAAATCTACATATATCTGGTTGAATAAATTTAATATATATAAACTCAAATCAAATCACAAATAACAAAATTTAAATATGATACTTCAAGCATATAAGACTTCATTGACAATAATAATAATAATTATTTTTTTCAAAAACATAACAATGTATGATAAATATAACTCAAACCGTCAATAACAATCGCTTGGTTGGTTTTTTGTTGAATTCGTGAACCCTTTAACAATGTCGACCAAAAAAAGACAAATGTGAGAATTATGTTATGTAATCCAAAATCGATAGCTAATTAGCAGCCAAAGAAATATGGAGCAAAGGTACAAAACAGTTAGGGGAAGGTGCTTTACAGCTCTTAGCATTAAGGGAAAGAAAGGGGCCGGTGACTGTGAGGAGGCAAAAGTGAGCGTCTAATCCAAAGCCATCAACCAAATCTGGTGAAATCGACCACGTCAGTCTGAGAATTCATTACTTGTAGTTCAACAACACCCAAATAAAATCCTTGGAGAGATTTTGAGGTGTGATTAGACCTGGTAATCTTAGACACGATACGAATACACGATACGAATACGACACAAATAAATGACAAGAGGTGACACGAGATGACACAAGATTAAAATTAAGTAAAATTAATATATGAATGTGGTAAAAGCTAAAAATAACATTTTGAGTTTTTCGTGTCGACACGAATTTTTGACACTAATACACGACATGAACACTATACGAACACGATTTTACATGACACGAAAAAAATTTTTTGACACGAATTACCAAGTCTAGGTGTGATAAAAGTCGATGATCTTTCGCATGTGAAGATGCCACCAAATATCCCACCTCACCCTCTAATTAAATCCCAAACCTAGCTAGCAACCTTGGACCAACCAATGCATTTTCATCCCATTTGCTAGCTTAATTGCTTGGCACCAATATGTTGCCTAAAGATATCATGTTAAATAAAAAAACTTAAATATTCCTTACTATATATGCCGGTGAGGTTTTGTTTTCGTAACAGAGGTTTTAGGTTTAAATTTATGTGTTAATTTGATTCAATTTTACGTTAAATTTATTTAGTTATATATAAATTTGTTAATTAATTTGATTTAATTTATTGATTTTTATACAATATGTAATATTTAATTATAATTATAATTTCTTGTTATTTCAATCCTCAGTTTTCTCTAAAACAAAAAAAAATAGTTGCCCCAGTTTTATTTCATAAAAATAAGAAAAATAAGATAAAGAGAATTCGGATGATCATATATGTTAAAATCCTTGATTTCATTTAGTTTTTAATTAATTATATGAGATTATGTAAGGTTAGCGGGAGAATTCTTTGGCAAGGTATATGTGAAAGCTTTTGTGAAGGGATTAAGATTATGATATTTTAATTAAAAAAATTTAGAAAATGTAATTGTAATCTTGTTTTTATTGTTGTCTTTTTTTTTTATGTTGGAATGTCGAGTTCTCTCCACATTAATAACATTTTTTACAATAGAAAAAAATAATTGGTTTTTATTGGACGGTGAGGGGGTCAAATGCCATAAATGCCATCATCAATATTGTTGTTCATCATATTTTTGAGTAGTACATTTTCATTAGAAGTTACAATCACAATCAACATATTACATTTCATGAACAGGTAGCATATTACATTCCATAAACAGGTAACTATGAAAATCACATTACTCAAACTAGGTAAATTTGTAAATAACTATAACAAACTAAACAAACTAATAAATAACTAGACTAACTCAAACTCACACTTGGTGAGATCGAACCTGAGACTTCAAAGTCTCAGGACTTTCTCCTAGCCACTAAGTCAATGCCTCATTGGCGTTGTTCATCATATTTAAATATTCTTTGATGCATAACAATATACAAAATGGTATGAACTTCCATTTTTTGACCATATTTAAGGGTTTAGTAAAAAGTAAAGGAAAATGAAAATTATATATTACTATAAAGAATGTACAAAAACTTGAACAAGAAGAAAAGAATATTATGTTGTGGTTGTGAATGAAGAAATAATTATAATGAATTATTTTAATCGAAAACAATTAAAGAAAATACGATTTATTGATTGTCCTTTGGATGAAAATCATTTCTGTCAATTGAAGTAAATCCATTATAAGATAAGTATAAATCATTAGCTAGATTACAAAGGAAAGTATGATATAATTTGAAGTTAAGAGGAAATTCAGACAAAGATTTGGTATAATTTGAAGTTAAGAAGAAATTCAGACAAAGATTTGGTATAATTATACGGACCTCCAATTTAGACAACTTGATACGTTTCTTATAGCTTAGGCATTTGTATTTGTATTTGTATTTGTATTTGTATTTGTTTTGTTTTGTTTTGTTTTTTGTTTTGTCTTTTTTTTTTTTGTTTTTTGAGGATGAGAATTTGAATAAGCATGGGATTTATAAACTTACTAGTTTTAAGCTCGTGCGATGAGCAGAAATACATTAATTAAATAATAAATTTATTGATATATATTTTTTGAAATTTTATAATGTAAATTATTATGTTTATGAAAAAGATAATATTTGTATATCATATATTTTTATTTGTAATTTTTATGCAACAGTATAGTAATATAAAAAAATTATATATTAGATATAATTATGTAAATTTTGTAAAAATAAAATCAAACTTATATTGTAATTTATTGAATGAAAATAGTAAATAAATAAAACTTAACATGTCTTCAATTTGAAGAAATTGAAAATTTTTTCATCTTAAAATCAATATCGTATTCAATTTTTCTTAAATGGAGATTTTTCAACGAATTCTTGTTGAGTTGAAGAGGTAACAAATGACTCTTGCGTATCTCTTTCTGTCTTTGGATGATGCATCGCTTTACTTGATAACCTAATAGATTATACATACAAAATAGAAGACATTGATAAAATACTAATATGTAATTTAATTAAATTAAATTTCAGCTATAACATATGTAATATGAAAATATAATAAAGATAGTCATATTATATAAATTATACAAACCTGTTCTAGTAATTTTTTATATTTAAGTTAAGGATCAAAATGATACACCTTAAACACGGTAAGCTTTGCACTTTCTGTCTCAAAATTATAATTTGTCTATTAAGATATTTTATTAATATTTAATTTATTTAAGTTAAACGTTAACAAATTAAAAAAATAAATTTAATTAAATAGTTGTTTCTATTCTACAAAAAAATAGAACATATTAACATTATGTCGGTGTGAACAAACTAGTTGTTGTTGCACAAAACAACAATGAATAATTGCTGACATCAATCCTTGTCTCTTCCTCCACGTGTCTCCAAAAAGCTTCTGTAAAACAAGAAAAGTCAGAGGAACACATGGGGTGGTTCCCTGCATAGGCACTCCGACACTTAAGTCAGCCCAATATTCTTGAGTGTTGGAAAATGTAAAAGCTAGAAGTCAAAAATTCGACAATAAAGTAATACATGTGGCCTATTTATAGGGGAATAAATTATCATTACCGCAGAGTAATTACTTGGGAGTAATTTCGTCCTTTTTAAGAAGAGTTTTGTTTCCGATACGAAACTAACACGTCAATTTCGGGCGGCAGATGTCTGTCACCGAGCGTAGACCATAAGCGGATGCCAACACCTTTGGCGGGAGACTCATAAGCGGATATTCATTAGATATCTGTCACCAGCGACAGATACCTATCATATGCGGGTGGGATCTCCCGCTTAAGGCTCTCGCCTAATGTCACGTGGATTGATTTAATTATGGTGACAGGATCCTATGCCGGAGAGCATTTGGCGACCTCCCACTTGCGGGAGAGTGCCTGGCGGCCTCTCGCCTAAATGGGAGTGCATGACTCAATTTTAATAGTAAAATTTATTATTATTTTTCATTTGCCATTTGTGTAACCCATATCACTACTCTTTAAAATTTTACACTTCAGTTTCAATTTTAACATATATTGATTGAAGATAATTAATTTATTCATATTGTAAATAATTTATGTGATGGTAATTTATTATGTATGAAAGTAATTTCACGTATGTTTCGAAAATTTGCCTACCATAGTATGTTGTAGCATGGATAATCAATTTTTTTTAAAAATTTTATTGATATTACATAGATATAAGTTAAAAAAATTTAAAAAATAAATGATATTATTTTATAAAATTAATATACATGAATAAAGTAATTGAAAAAAGATAAATAATTCAATATTAAAAACACAATAAAACTTTTATTTTATAATAACAATATTTTTTCTAAATAATGTGAGATTTTTTTATCTTTTTGAAACTTGAAAAAGAATAATTAAAATTTTTATAATATATATAAATATATATATATATAAATGTTATCATTTAGACAATTAAAAAAATTTAATTGGTAAAAAAGGTAGATATAGATATTATATTTTGTAAAATTAATGTGAAAAAAAGAAATGATTATATATTACGTATGTTGACACCTAATTTTGTCCTATTATTATTATTTTTATTTTTTCTTCTATTATCTATTACTATTTATATTATTAATACTTTTATATTTTTATTTTATTTTTATTTTTATTTTATATTTTATTTTTATTGTCCAATTAGCCACTGCCACCACAGTAACCCTCTCACTGACCCTGTCCATCAGTCCGAAGATTCACTTTCCCCAAAATTCGCCGGCTACCATAGCCTCCAGCCACCCTCAACCCACTGCCACCACCAGCTACTCTACCCTATCCCATCATAGCAAACCCTATACCAGTCCTTCCTACAAGAACCCTCCGCTCACAAACACAAAGGGGAAGCCTGAACCAAAAATCCCAACCCCAGGCAATATCCTCCTCACTACCTCTGCCTCTGGCGAGAGCCCCCGAACTCTCTCCCATTCGACAACTGCCGGTACCACCCGAAGCAACCAAAAACCGAGATCCATTACTGCCAAGCCCCATCATTCGACCTCATCATTCACCACCGTGGCCATCACCATTTTCCCTTCCCCACACGAGCCATCATCCCCGTTCAACCACCAACTACCATCAGTCCCTCACCGCCATCCTATTAAGACACTAATCACCACCGCCTCTACCTATCATTAACCCGAAAACCACAGCCTTAAATCCCAGATCTAAGAACCCCAAATCCCAGATCTGAAACCTCACCGAATCTCAACAAACCTAGATCTAAGCCATCACATGCAAAAAGAAACAAACCACACACACATACCAACAACCATCATCATCACCAAAACATCCGAAACCATCAACCAAAAAGAAAAAAAACAACAAAAAACAAAAGAAAGAGTTTCGGTTTTGGTCAGATTCGTGGGGCTAGGAAGTTCTTTTGGTGAATCGGAGCTCGAAATCGAAGAGAAGAGGCGGAGGAGCTTCAGAAAGTTGAAGGCTTTTGGCCATTAGCCGTCGACGAACGACAACCGGCGACGGCGCACGGCGGTCCGGTGTGGCCGGAAATCGCCTGGCCGGGAGTTTTCAAAGGCTCTGGGATATTTTTTGTAAAGGAAAGAAGAAATAAAGAGATAAAAAAAAGGGAGGGTTTTTATAGTAGAAAAAGAAAAGAAAAGAAGTTGCAGGATCCGCGCGTCGCCCCTGATCCGACCCGGAATCCGCGCGACCCGCACACCCGGCCACCAACTAAGCGAACTCCACCCGCCAGCCAAAAGGAAGAAGCTGCGTGCTCGCCCGCCCGAGGAGAAGCAGGGTCTGTGAGCTCGCTCGCCCGCCCGAGAAGAGAGAAAATCCCATGAGCTAGCCCGCCCGAAGAGAAGCAGGATCTGTGAGCTCGACCGCCCGAGGAGAGGGAAGACTTGTGGGCTTGCCTGCTAGCCAAAAAGAAGAAGATCCCGAGTGATCGCCCGCCAAAAGTTGCGGAGATCTGTGTGCTTGCCCACCCGAAGAAGAGAGAAACACCCGCAAGTTCGCCTGCCTGCTAAAAGTTACGGAGATCTGTGTGCTCGCCCGCTCACCAAAAGGGTTGCTCGCCCACCCGCCAGAAGGAAGGAGACCCGCGCGCCTCAGACGAGCCAGCCTGACCCGCCGCGCCTAACTCGGATCCAATCGGTGCCAGCCAATCAGCAACCTTCAAGCCCACTTCTACTTGGATTTTGGTCCAATTTGTGGTATATTTTGTTATTAAAGTTTTCATTTTTTATTATTATTATTATTATTATTATTATTATTATTATTATTATTATTATTATTATTCATGCATGTTTATAAAAATAAAGGAAAATAAAATGGAATTCTTCCGAGGATGGGATGTCATGAGACTCACAAGTAGTGATTTCTTGACCGATCCTTAGGTGAGGGGAATTAGCTAAATGTTACCAGAGTATTGGGATATTTAGTTAAATTTTTCAATATTAAGAGTTTCAATACAAAGTTCTTTTTATAAATCCCACATGCATAAATATTAATTAAAAAATAAAATGAAATTCTTCCGAGGATGGGATGTCATGAGACTCACAAGTAGTGATTTCTTGAATGATCCCTATGTGAGAGGAATTAGCTAAATGTTACCAGAGTATTGGGACATTTAGCTAAATTTTTCAATATCAAGAGTTTCATTAATAAAACCAAAATAAATAAAAAATGATTTTGAATAAAATTGATTGTAATAAAATAGGAATTGTTTTTAAATATTAATTTAAGACCATTTTATTAAAATTAAAGGATAACACGTGATTACTATGGTACCGCTTTTTAATGAGCGTCGTGGGGGTGCTAATCATTCCCCACGCGTAACCGTACTCCCGGACTCAACTTTGTTTTCGCAGACCAAAAATTATCTTTTTAATAAAACTTAATTAATTTTGAGATTTTGTTAAAAAGATAAATATTTTAGGTGACCAATCACACCTAGACAAAAAAGATTGGTGGCGACTCCTTTTGTTTTTTAAATGTTTTCAAAATCGTCGAGCGCGAAGCTGTTACTACAACGTATTGATTAAAAAATTAAAAAAATGATGTTAGCTTTTAGAATATTAAAAAAATTCAATTGATAATTTAATAATATATAACAAGTTGTTATATTAATATTGCATGTTACAATATTGTTCATATTCATTTTAATATATACAAATATATAGATATAGATGTTTTCTTTTAAAAAATAAAAAATAGTTGATAAAAGGATAGATATAAATTTTAAATTTTGTAATATTAATATAGGTAGAGATAAATGATATGTCATTTTTATTAATTTTAATATATATACGTATAAATATTTATCTTTTAGAAATTGAAATGAATAATAAATTTAAAAAAATAATTTTATCTTTTTAAAACTTTAAAAATGATAACTATTATTTTAATATATTAAATTATATAAGTCAATCATATAACCTATCCATTGATAATCTAATAATACATAACATGTTATTATATTAATATTGGATGTTATTATATTGTTCATATTGATTTTAATATATATAGATATAGATGTTTTCTTTTAAAACAGAAAAATAATTGATAAAAGGTATAGATATAGATTTTATATTTTGAAATATTAATATAGGTAGAGATAAATGATATGTCATTTTTATTAATTTTAATATATATATATATATACATATAAATGTTTATCTTTTTGAAATTGAAATGAATAATAAATTTAAAAAGATAATTTTATCTTTTTGAAACTTTAAAAATGATAATTATTATTTTAATATATTAAATTACACGTGTCAATCATATAACTTATCCACATAAGATGTTTTACTTTGAGCCAACTGCTTTGGCTTTTATATATATATATATATATATATATATATATATATATTAGATTTTATGTGGAGTAAAAGGACCGAGTGCGGATATTATTAATTAATTAATATCAAATAATTGAAAAAAAATAATTAAACAAAGAATAAATCAAAAAAGAAAAGAAAATAAACGATTCCAACTGATTATTTTAGCTAAAGGCAATTCAGTTGGAGCAGAAGTAGTTGACAGTTAAAGGACTTGTCTCTTCAGCCAAAATTTTTCATGAAATTATAATAGCCCATCAAATTTCAATCTGATTTTACTCATGGGTTTGAGGAAAACTTTACTAGGCATGTCGTTTTGACTCTTTTTTTCATGGGACAAAAAATAGAATCAACAAATTATTTCGAATCATTTCAAATCATATATAAAAGGAATGGACTATTTCTTTCAAAGGTCAATGACCCCAAATTAATTGTTACTTTTTTTTTGTTACACCAAATTAATTGTTATTGATCCCTTATGAATGAAGAAAATTGCTATTATAAATGAGTACTAGGACAAAAAAAAGTACTAAGGAAAAAAAAAAGAGACAGTTGAATCAAAGAATTGTTGTTCAGATTGGTTCTGCTTCTGTGTTGAACCTCCTTGATGGATATGAAGATGACCTTGAGTGTTCTTGAGTGCCTTGAATCACCTTGAACTTTGATCTCCTTGGTAATCACGAACAAATGCAAAAATGGCTTCTAGGCGTGCTGCTATAATGCCACTTTCCTTAGGATTATTTCGCCCCCACCAATTACGGCATGCAACAGGGGTTTATCGAATATCCCTAGGATACAAAGAAGCCCTTGTTTAAAATCACTTTGCACTAGTGAAATTAAACCACTATATACCCTTGACAAGTACAAAAGTATCTTGTCTTAGTCACTATCTTCTGCAGCAAATAATGCCTAAGAAACTTATCTTTAGTTTGAGAGTGAGAGGGAAGAAAGAATATCAGAATTATTCTGGTATATTTTGATCATATCTCAAGTATGAACTTGACATCTCTATTTATAGAGATTAATTCCAAGTGATGCAACCTTTAATCAAGTGATATGATTTTTCAATTGTATTGTTTGATTCATCAAACACAATTGTTCAACAAGGTCCCAACCTTTGGAGACAAATGGTAATGTTGCTTAACCATTCAAAAGTTGAATAACATCTTTTGGATGAGCTTGTAACTCTTTAAGCAAGAAACTAGCCGTCGTATACACTTTTTATACTGGGCAGTCGGATGCCCGAAAATAGCAGTCGAATGCCCTAGTGTATTTTTAAAACAGTAAGTAAGTCCAGGTATGGCAGTCGACTGCTCTAACATAAATCTTATACAGAAACTTGATCGTATTATGGGTAGTTGACTGCCATATATGGGCAGTTGACTGCCCTATAAAGGCAGTTGACTGCTCCCCAAGGCAGTCGACTCCCTTCCCAAGGCATCCAACTGCCTTAGTGTAAATTTTATACATAATGTTTTCTGCACAAGGGCAGTTGACTGCCCTACCAAGCTTCAATTAATCGAGTTTACTTCGATTTTCTTAACCCGAAACCTTACCAAGGCATTAGTTTCTTAATTCCATTGATTAAACTTTATATTTAATCAATAATTCATCCACTTTTTGAAAATATTCTAACAAGAATTAAGTATTATATTTTTAGGATTATTATATAATATATTATAAATGAAGTTTTTAGACTCTACAAAGGATATTAAAATGATACTTACCTTTAATAGAATATTAAAAATAAAAAATAAATGAAGTGGAGTATATTTCATTATTTTAACTTATTTGTTAAGTTTAAAAACTTCATTGACAGTATATTAAATAATAATCCATATTTTTATTTTTCACTTCTAACAAAAGATAAGAAATGAGCATATCATGTTCGACCTTTAACAATAACACTTTTAAAATAAAATTTTAAATGTATCCCATCAATATGAAAGAGTGTGCCTTTAAGATTATTTAAACAAATTAAGTTCAAAAAATATCATTGATAATGAGATGATCGAATTACCAAAAAAAATAAAAGAATAAATATTTTATTCCTTAAATTTGTGTTGTCACTACAACTTTCTTTAGTTTTTTCGTACAATTTAAATTTCTTTGAACTTTAGAAAAAAAATTGAACTGGAACTCTGAGATGGTAGGAATACAGGATATAAAATGAAAGAAGAAAATCTTTTATTATGTAATCGATTGAATATAAAGAAATTAAATAATAAAGACATTGATTCGAGACTAATAAGTGTTTGTTTGCCACTAAATTAACATGCCATAAAAGACAATGATTATTATAAGAGAATTTTAATACGAGAAATCTTTATTCCAAACGCTGATGCTTGCCTGATCTTTACCAGACCAGTTTCTTGGTGAAAGGGACCATTGCCCAAACTCTGCCTCTTCTTTACAACAAAAAGCATGTTCCAAATAATCTTAAACATATTTACTTCTATTGAGCTTTACGCAAACCCTAAAAAAGGCTAGGGGTTCCAAGTTTCTTGAGCAAGCAAATTTGGAATCATATCTTCCAACTTTCTTCTTTGCTCTTTTCACTGCAGCATCTTTCAGAAAATTAGCTACCATTCTTTTTCTATAGCTTTGCTTTGATTTTATTTTTTGCTTTTTTTTTTTTAATTTTTCAAAGGCTTATATAAAACCCCAGGCAGCTTCCTGGAGGTGAAGGGCCTCAACTTTGATCTTTGACTGTCTCACTGCTATTGTGTTGAATCTACTTTAGGCTTTTTGAAGAGTAACTAACTCATCAACTAACCTAACCACCATCATAAACATAAATGGACAAAAGGGTCACATGTCATCATTTTTCTGAAGCAAATTAACAAGGGTGATTCCTTTTGGGGCCATGTTAGCTTCTTTATATATATTAGCCCACTTTTTTTAAAGAGGTGTTCTTCAGTAAAATTTTCTGGGATTGCTGATTAAACATCTTGAAAATGAGAAATTTATATAAAAATGAAAGTGTGTAAACAACAGTAAAACTTCAAAGATAAAAATTTTTCATGCTTTTTGTTCCTGTTATTCGTAATTTTATAAGTATATTTTTCGTGTTTTACGTATATTTGACATGAAACGCATACCCAAATTGTGAAGTTTATATGTTCGGAGTTTTTTTCATCATTTTTCTCATATGCAATTTTTGTTCAGCATTTTACACCCACATTTATGGGACCAATGATGTGAAAATCAGTTTTTGTAGCTTTCTTTTTCTTTTCTTTTGACTAAAGTAGCTAAGTGAGAGAAGGGCAACTTAATTACTATGAACAACAATCCAAGAGTTCATCATCTAGTAAGAAACAGACTCTTGGGCTAATAGCCTCTCATTTAAGTTATAGCTTGTAGCTTATTAAAAGCTTGACTTAAGCATTGTGGAGGACATCATGGTCTGACAAGTAATAGCCTAATTAACAATAATATTTTAGGTGAATTTATCATATGGACAGGTTATCCCATTCCATGTGGTGAAATAATTTCATTTCCATTCCTAGGGATATTTGTAGCCTTGGTACCCTTGCATAGGATTTTTCCAAAAAATGTGTCCCTTTTTTTCAGGCAAATGATAAAACATTGTTTTCGAATATTTACAGTCATTTTACAGAATTATAGTTAGCTTAAAAAAGTAGAAACTTCAAACGGATTATGATTTAGAGTTGTTTAACTCAAGACATAGTCAATTTGTTGAGTAGTGCACCTATTTATAGTTATCATTAAAAAAACCAACTATAGGTATTCCAATATCTATAATAAGGTATTCGAATACCTATATACAAAGTTATATATAAAGATATGTATATTTAAAAATAACTATATGTATATCATGATATAAATACATGTGTGTTTCTTCTAAAAGAAAAATTAATCTTAAGCATTTGAATGCCTACAATAAAACATTCAAACCAGGGGCATAACCCTATTGGGGCCATTGGGAGCTCAAGCCCCACAAGTCTAAAAATATTTTTAATTTATATCATAAAATAAAATTTTTTTACATCTTGTAAAATTTTTTCCAAAAAAATTAGTTCCATGCAATTTTTGGCATTCAGGTTCAAAACTATATTTTAGCATTGAGTTTTTTAAAGTTAAAAAGAATGGACGATTTTTCTATAAGAATAATTGAAACTAAAAACAACAAAGTGTATGTCAATTAGTTTATTTGTTATTGACGCTAATGTTGATTTTATTGATTGCCATTGTCATAGTAGAGAAAAAATTTTCAATAATAAATATCTTGACAACCTATTTATGTAATAGAATGAGAGATCAATGGTCAAATGATAGGTTAGTTGTGTACATTAAAAAAATTATTTTCAAAAGCATTGATAACAATATTATTATGTAACAATTTCAAAAAAATAAATCGCATCAAGAATAATTGTAAAAATTTTAATAATTATGATTAAATACACAAATTTTAATTTTTTAATTATTTTTTATAATTTAATATATTTAAACTATGCCCCTACTAGATAAAGTTTCTGACTCCGTCACTAAGTCAAATGCCTCTCTTTTGGAAGAAATATACATATGTTTATATAGTTATCATAAAATGTACATATTTTATAGAGAGACTTGTATCGATAGATATTCGAATGCCTTCTGTTTAGTATTTGCATTCCCTATTGTAATTTTCAAAATAAGAAGACATGACTTTTTCTTAATAATTCATTAAAGTTATAATAGTAATTTTTGTTTCCTTCTTATTAATTTCAAAAGTTCTTATTTCATTTTCGGTGATAACAATTTGCATTAAGACCAAATTTCAAAATTTTCCAATTTTTTATGTCGTTCCCGTTATTTTTAATTTTATAAGTACATTTTTTAGTTTTATATGTATTAGACACAAAACAAATACATAAATTATTAAGTCTATATATATTTAGATTTTTTTTATCATTTTTCTCATATGTAAATTTTGTTTAGCATTTCACACCCACATTTATGAGACCAATGATGTAAAAAGCAGTTTTTTGTAGCTTTCTTTTTTTTCTTTTGACTAAAATAATAGTTAAGTAAAAGAAGGGCAACATAATTTCTTCTTTTTTTTAAAAAAAAAAGAGAACAGAAACAATCCAACACTAACATCAAATAAGGAACAGACTCTTGCGTTATTAGCCTGTCATTAATGTTATGGCTTAAAGCTTAGTAAAAGCTTGACTTAAGCTTTGTGAAGTACATCATGGTCTGACAAGTAATAGCCTAACGAACAACATTTTAGATGAATTTATATCATATGGACTGGTTATCCCATCCCATGTGGTGAAATAATTTCATTTCCATTCATGGGATATTGTCGCCTTGGTCCCCTTGGATAGGGTTTTTCCAAAAATAAGTTTTTTTTTAAGGAAAAAAACACATTTGTTTTCGAATTTTTAGTTAATCATTTTACAACTAGCTTCAAAAAGTAGAAAAACAAATAAAACTTAAGCTGATGGTTCTTACTTTTCCTTAAGAAGAATTAAGTTCAAAATTCGATTCCTCTTCCTTTTGTACATTCCTCTTAAAAAGCAAAAAAAATCCGATTTCTGAGTTAGCCAAAAATTGTAATGGTGGCTATCTTAATTAGGTTATTGAAATTGCCATTCTGCTAAGATTCACCATGAATGAGTACTACAAACAAAATGTCATTAGTCGAAGTTAAATTTATATGAATGATATGATCATGCCCTATCTTAATTAATTTTGCTTATCTTCATAGATTATTGATGAAGTTTGTTTGCTCGTTCATAATTGCTGTGCTTGCTAGCTAATTCTATGGACAATCATATTTCGACATGATTTTTCTATCTACAATTTCGGAAGTAGTTTTGACCCAAAGAAAAAAAAGGTCAATTGAACTTAATTACTTTCATAAGATCGTATACCAATCATAGAATCAAATAATCGGGTGCCAATTGATTTTGAAATTTGGATTGAGTAGAATACATACAACTTCTTTGGGAAACACCTGTTGGGGTTTGCCTTGAATCTCACATGAAAATATAGAAAAAGTTATAAGAATTTTTCTCTTATAAATAATGTGTCAGGCTTGGTTTGTAAAGTATCCCAGAGAGTTATAGAGTTTGGACTATTATAAAAGAATGTAGTTAGGCTCTTTTGGTAGTTGGGCTTTGGGCTTTTATAAGGAGTTTGCAAATTTTCTTTTCTAAAAACTATACAGTTGTAATTATTTAATTGGTTGTTAAATTGGTTAGGTGGTTATAGGCCAATTTGGTTGAGCCAAACCACATTAAAAATTATTGTGTTTATTTTTGCTTTCTTCCGTTTTTGTGGGTGTTTGGTTTGAGGGATATTTTTCCCAACAAGTGGTATCAGAGCTGAAAATTCGTGATCTTATGAGAGGAAGAAAACTATAGTTGAAGCTAAGTTTGGAGATATGCCTAAGTTTGATATTCTTTTATTTGATGGTAAAAATAATTTTATGTTATGACAAAGTACGATTTAAGATCTTCTAGTGCAACAAGGTCTAGATTTGGTATTAGAAGAAAATAAGCTAGATGAAATGTCTGATAATGATTGGGTTGGAATTTAAAAGAGGGCTGTGAGCATAATTAGATTGGCACCTGCTCTAAAGATTAAGTATAATGTATTGACTGAGACGACACCAACCGGATTGTGGAAGAAGTTGGGAGACATCTATGAATCAAAATCGCTAACAAATAGATTGTGTTTGAAGATAGATTTATATTCTCTGAAGATGGATGAAGGTTAAATGAATTTAATAGACTAGTTTCACATTTATTAGCAATTGATTTCAAAGAGTTGAAAGAAGAAGAGAGGGCATTGCTGTTGTTGTCATCTTTGCCTAAGTCTTATAGACTTTTAGTTCAGACTTTATTGGTAGGTTAATCTACTTTGACATTGGATGATGTGATTGCTGTGTTGCGTGAAAATGAAAGATTTATGGCAAAGAAAATTCTTCATCTAGGGGAGGTGTACTAGCTGTTGTAGAAAGTTCTACTCAAGGAGGATTAATGAGAGACATGGCGGATCAAGAGGGAGATCAAAATCAAGATTCAGAGATTATAGTGAGGTGGGATGTTATTGTTGTGGAGAGAAGGGTTATATTCAAACACGCTGCAAGACATTAAGGGAGGATATGACTGCATTCAAGAAGGCTCAACAAAAGAGTGATGATGGAAAGAATAATGAGACATGTGTTGCTCTGACTGATTCAGATGATGATGTATTGGTAACTTGTTTAGATGGGTCTCATACTTACGAGAAAAATTAGGTTTTGAATTCAGCTGCATCGATGTATATTTGCAATGATAAAGATCGGTTTGATGAATTGAAAGAGGTTGAAAGTTTAGGCAATATTGTGGTTGGGAATGGTAATAGAGTGAAGATTAAAGGTATTGGGAGTGTTCAACTCAAATTTCATAATGGTGGTGTCAGGACTCTTCGTAATGTGAGGTATGTACCCAGTTTTAGCTACAATTTGATTTCTTTGGGTGAGTTAGCTTCACGTAGGTACACATATATTGGTAATGATGATTGTTGCAAAGTATACAAGAATGGTGATTTAGTTTTGCAAGGAAAGAGGAATAAGAAACAACTATATTTGCTTGATGATGTAAAGGAAAGAGTTGTTTCCAAGAGTAAGAAAACTCAGAGGCATGTTAGTTTTTCATATGTTGTTGAGTAGTTTTGGGAGTTTGGGATTCAAATCAATGGAGGATTTGTTGGGGTTTGCCTTGAATCGTACATTGAAAATATAGGAGAAGTTATAATAAATAATGTGTTAAGCTTTGTTTGTAAGGTATTTTAGAGAGTTATAAAGTTTAGACTATTATAAAAGGGTGTAGTTGGGCTCTTTGGATAGTTGGGGTTTGGGCTTTTGTAAGGAGTTTACAATTTTTTTTCTTCTAAAAATCACAGTTGTAATTGTTTGATTGGTTATTAAATTGGTTGTGTGGTTTTAGGCCAATTTGGTTGGGCTAAACCACATTAAAAATTATTGTGTTTATTTTTATTTTTTCCATTTTTGAAGGTATTTGGTTTGAGAGATATTTTTTTCCAACAACACCATCATTTTCAGAACAATGAAACATGTCTTCTAAGCAAGAAGCTATATTATTAATTTGTACGGAAAATATAATACTACTGTATATAGGTTAGAAAATAAGGTGACAATGACAAAGCATAATGTATACATCAATATCAACCAAATTACATCTTTTGATTATGATGCTTTCAGGAAAGAAATATTACCCTTTTCGAGAGTAATCAGTTGCCATGATAGCGGAGAAACAGAAGTCGAGGTACTATTGTTTCAAAGCAGATAAATGCAGTTCATACTTGAACAAGAAATGAAAATTGTCAAAACAAATCACCTAACTTAAATTACGATAGAAAATCAGCCAGATTTAAATACTTATTTCATACGTGATTTATTATCATTCTTGTCTATTTGACACTTAGAAGTTTAAAATTCACAAAAAAAAAAAATCAAATTTCTATTTTGTCAAACATTTTATTTCAAAAGTTGACTTTATTACAACCGGCTTAGTTGATCAATGATAATATATCTGTTGTTGTTGATCTCGAGTATTGTTTGGATCTAATCTTTTTTTTTAATATAATTTTATTGAGTAGTATATTTTCATTAGAAGTTACAATCACAATCAGCATATTACATTTCATGAACAGATAATTATGAAAATCACATTACTCAAACTAGGTAAACTAATAAATAACTATAACAAACTAAACAAATTAGTAAATAACTAGACTAATTTAAACTCACACTTGATAAGATTCGAACTTGAAATCTCAAAGTCTCAGGACTTTCTCCTTATCACTAAGCCAATGCCTCATTGACATTTGGATCTAATCTTTTATCGATCGATTTTAAGAATATATTTTTCCATACGGAATTGATGTATTTAAAATTTAGATTCTAAAATTGTTTTCACAAAAGCCGAACTCGATCTGACTCTTTTAATAAGCCTTGTGGACTTCTTTAGGTTTGTTGATCAAACTTTCCAGTTATTGGGTTTGGCCTACCAATGAAGAAAACTTCAGGATCAAAAAAAAAGGAGTTTTTTGGACAGTAAAAACCTTCAAGGCCCAAAGCCTATTCTGCTCAAGAAACTAAGGCCAGAGTCCAGACTCATAATCATGTTGCAAAAATATAAATTCCATTGCCGGGAATCGAACCCGGGTCTCCTGGGTGAAAGCCAGACATCCTAACCGCTGGACGACAATGGATTTCTGACGAGTTGTCATCACATTTCTCTATAAAATATTAGCTTTTGACGGCGGATCACAGAATCAAGCCAAAGCAAGTATATGCAAAACATATCGCTCCTCATCATGCATCAAGAATACCTCTTCTTTTATTCACAAATTCTCTGAAAATCAGCTTCATTTTTCTCAAACATTATGTACCCTTCATATATGGACAATTGAGCTAAAATATTAGTAGTAAAAGCATCCATAAATATCAAATAAACTCAGAGCAGACAGATGCATATCAAAATTGGATTTGCAGAAGAACAAATATCACTTGGCCCAGCCTGTGTCAATCAATGAAAAAAGAGAAGAATGAGCAACTTGCCTTGCATATAAGTCATCTGAGACCGAGGCAGATGCTTCTACTTTCTATCAGCTTTATTTATTTCACAAATTTACTCTGAAAATCAGCTTCGCTTTGCTATAAACTTAAGCCTATTCAATTTGATTAGGAAAAAAAAATAATACAAATCCGTTTAATCAGAATCTGAATTAACCCGAAGTCGAAATAACTCGTCGTGCCGTCTAACCACAAGACATCTGAGGCCGATGCCTTCTAACCACAACAAATATCACTCAAGACAAAAGCCTAGCTAGCTAGGGCAATGCCTGTTGCTGGGTCGGGTCCCTTTGCTTATTAATTAAAGTAGTTCCACAAACATTATTGTTGCTTCAAGCCGCAAATTAGTTAACCTGTTGAAGCTTTCAAGACTGCAACTGAATGTGGTGATTCGTGTCTATTTTGCCATATGCAATCGTATTATTATCATGTACAATATAAAAATTTCATATTAATATTTGTGTTGACACATCATGCACAAAATATATATTCTAATTTTTATCAAATTTATATATATTTTATTAGATTTTAGTCAGTATTTTTTTATATATTTTTTATAGCATTTTCGTATCATGTCGTCGGCTAAGAAGTCTAACCAAGCTTTGGTAATTGAGATTCTGATAAGATAACGTGCTAGGGTTGGAGAGGGCTCAGGACTGACCTTGCTATGGTCCAAGCCCACCTTTGCTAAGAAAAATGGCTGAAACATTGAAAGGTCAAAGTTTTTACAAAATGTCAGACATTAAAGAAAATATGGTTCTATAAATTCCAAAGAAAAACCAAAATATTTTCTTTTTGATGGGTTGGAATTGTAAAATGGACATTTCATAGGTTGCTTGTAGTCTTGGTTCTTCTTTCATGTTGAATATTTCATGCTGGATGGTAATGAAATTCTAATTCATAGATATGAAGAAAAATCAAATGATTTCAACAGGAAACAGTGTTCAAAGAGGTTTGTACTTTGTAGCATGTTCTTACGTGACTCAATGTATAATATCATATTATTTCAACAAAATTTTCTGAGAGATTTAGAAGGAAACTTATTAGTTATGAACAATTCAAAAGATCATACTAAATGGTGTTACGTTAAATCATCTGAAAAAAATATAAATTTAAATAAAATTTGAGATAACTCTAACCGTATTGTCCAATGATATTATCAATAAATAAATCTGTGATAAAAACCGAACTAGGTAAAGAGATTGAATCTAATGCTAAAATACCATTAAAAAAGTTAATAAAAGTTGGTATAAGTAGTTAAAGTTTAAATTATGAGTGTAAAGTATATAGATTCGAATTTCATGATCTCTCATTTGTAAACAATTTATAAATTCTGAAAATTCTTAAGTAAAAATTCAATAAATCCATATAAATGGATTGGCGGCATACTTTGATTTTGAAAATGAAATAATCTTTTAATTTTTTATAAAAAAAGCGTTTAAAAACTATTTTCTCAAAAAAAAAAGGGATATATTTTTTAAATGCTAATATTAAGAGTTAATCAGTTTGATTCTTGTGCTCTAATTTTAGTTTCTTAAAAGGAAGAACATGGCTTATAGAATATATATTTTGGGATCTTGAAAAGGTCGCTCAACTGCCAATCCAATATGAAAACAATCATTATAAAAGAATATATTTTTTGTAAGTTTCATCCAATAGTAGTCAATGGGGATTGATGCTTTCACACTTTCTATTAATTAAGATAAGAAAATTTTTATACATTCTACTTACAGAATTTCTCAGAAATATTCCTTGCCCATCATCTTTGAATATGATATTTAGTGAATTAAATAAAACAATAAATGTAAATATAGAAAACTAGAAAAAAAATAACAAGATAAGCTTAGATTTTGGTCATATTTGTCTAACTTATTATAAAATGTTACAGTTGTTTTAATTTGACCACAAATTAGAGTTTTGAACATTGGAATTTGATGAAAAAAGAATACGTGAATTAAATGAGGTTTTCAAATGCTATGTGTTTTAGGTTAAATTATCTTCCTCAACGTGTTATGGTCAAAAATTGCAAACGTGTGCAAATTAAAAAAAAATTATAATTTCTGTATTTAAAATTTATTATAAATTACTATCATTTTCACAGTTGTAATTTGATAACAAGAATACAAGATATGATTCTTGCTTTTATTTTGATGAATTAAATACAGCTTTCTTCTTCAATAATAACTTGTCTTTTAGGACCAAACCCTTCTTAAATTGGTAAATTTTGTTAATTTGAGTGAACCCAAAGTTAAGCACCTAATGATTCCCGACTTCGAAGAATTGGAAACCAAGAATTCAAACCCAGGTTTAATTAGTGAGGTGAGAAGTTAATCCACTTTCTAATTAGGCTAATTAACTTAAATAACCTTGATTAATTTTGGTTTTATTTACCATCTGGCTGGGACCATGGACAAAAGAATTTGCTCTTGATTCTTGAGTAGACCACACTACAAAAGAAGAAGAGCACAAAACACTAACTCCTAAAAGGGGTGCTTTTGCATAAAATAACAGATTTGCAGACTTGGAAAACAAAAAAGAAGATATCAGGTTTCTGGTTCCACTGACAATGCAGGGCTGCTTGAATTTTAAAATGAGCTAGCCATGGCCAATAGGCCTAATTTCCCAGCAAGATTCATCATGTTTACAGCCTTACACAGCTTCAATACCATACCAACCTCATTGGCCATGTGCAAGTTGATACCCTTTATCCAAAATCTTGGTAGCTATTCATTACTTCCTCTTCCTGGCCAGTTTCAATCTTTCAGATCCATATCTCTTAGCTAGTTCATCACTATTTAATGTACAAAGGGAATCAAAAGTATCACCAAATAAAGCTTGAAATTTGTTAATTCAAAATGTGTAAAATCAATGAATATGGTTTTGGATTCATCAGGCTTGATAAATTCGAAGAATCGAAATTTTTTCTTTTCCTAAATTTTTTTCATATGTATAATGATGATTAATTCAGTATTAAATTGTGTTATTTTGAAGTTTAATCAATTAATCTCCATTTAAATTATTTTGATTCAAGTTTATAATTTTTTTTTCTTATCAATTCTAATTTAGATGGGATTGGGACTGATTTATCGAAGGCAAAAGCTAACCAATAGTGACACCGCCACGCTTCTCCTCCAAGCAAGGTCAGAGATCTCTTTTCCCGTAAGGCTAAAAACTATGAATAATTGTAACAAAAAAAAAACTATGAATAAAGAAGGAGTTTATATATGATGCACTAATAGTGTATAATTTTTATATATTGTTAATGCATTAGAGGTTGACACCTCATAAATAGATCTTTATATGTAAATTTAAATAAATTTATATATATATAAATTCATAAAAAAATTCATTAAAAAAAAACAAAACAGAACTCATGATTGTCTCTTTCTTTGGTGAAATTTATTTCTTTTCTTTTCTTTTTCTATCTCTTCGAGACAGCTGGCTTAGCTCACAAATATACGCTGTATGCACACGCTATCACATGTGCTTTTGCCTCTGTTTCATGATATCTCTTCAAATCACAAGGATTCTCTTCTTATTCCTTAAAGATGCCATGTGTGTTTCTAAGGAATAACCCTCCTAGATTAATATTAATTTAATAATTACTTTTCCTCTTGTAATAATAATATTATAATAATTGATATAATTTTTAATCATATAATAATAAAATCTTTTTATATTCTTTAAATTTTAATTTCATATCGTGTAATATCTGAATATTTAATTCAATGATTGATATGTGATTTTTTATTTAAAGAACATGATAGGGGGTTTTTAAAATAAAAAGCTTCATTCTATAGAGGTTTCAAAATAAATATGTCAAAAATAAAAGTTCAAAATCTAATTGTTGGAGTTTTAAGACATAAACTTTTATTTTGTATGATGATTGGAGCATGCCTAAATCCATTCACAATTTTACATTGTAAAGAAATTATCTTATACATTTGGACATGATTTTTTTTTGTGTTAACCATGAGGTATTCTAATATCATATTGGGTACGAGACTAATCCTCATTTACGTTGCGTGGCAGGCACTAACCCTAGAGAATTTGATTTGGTGAAGATTCGAACATAGGACACTCCGCTATGGATCCTCCTCACTATGGATCCTCCTCACTTAGAAATTTAGTGAGACTTTATACCACTGAATCAACCATTTGGATTTTTTTTGGACATGATTTACTCACATTAAATTCCCTTCTTTAGGGTGTGTTTGGATGATGAATTTTAACGAGGAAATTCATTTCAATGAGGATATTTAAAAGTTCAAAATCCAAATTCTTTATTTGGTAAAAAATTTTGAAAAATTTTAAAATTTAGAAGGGATTTCAAAAGGAAATTTGAGCATCTTAAATTCTTTTTTGAAAATCTAACTTATAAAGTTAGTTTTTCAAAATTTTCCTCACTCTTTCCTACTTTATTAGACAAAACCCACTATTAAATATAAAGTTAAAAACAAAAACATATTATTTTATTCAAATATAATATATATTTTTATATTATTAATAATAACTAAATATTTTTATAAATCTAATTATATCTATATTGCATATTTCATTTTATATTTTTCTTTTTCTAATATATAATATTACTATTTTCTTTTATAATTAATTTTTATTTAATCAAATTCTAATATTCAAAAATTCTTTCTAAAAATTATTTATCCAAACAAATTAATTAAAATTACTAGTATTTTAAAATAATAAATTTAAAAATGCTTTCATTTTAAAATATCCCAAAATTTTTAAATTTTTTTATTCAAACGCATTATTAAGAAATAAACTATTTTATTATTGAGCAAAAAAGAACACAGTAACATATTTTATTTTGAAGATTCCCAGCCACCGCCTATGCCTACTTCCTTGCCTCTTATAGCATCACACGCTTCAAGAAAAAAAAAAGAGTTAAAAATTATATGGCCATTATTCATGATTATAACCTCATCAGATTCAATGGTCTATGATTAAAATAATCAAGTCTTTGGAATAATTTATGATTCAATGAGTTCAATTGTCAACTCAAAATTTACCAATTAGTTGGCCAACTTTATTTTAAAAAAATACTTTAAAAATTATAACATGTTTTTTTTTTACATTGAAAAAAATTTGAAGAATTCAATATTTAATCTAATTGATTTAGGATTATTATCCAATAACATGCTAGCGGAGTTTTTAGACTCCACAAACTGAATTAAAATGGTGGTAAAAGCATAGTGGTTGTTAGCCTTCTATAAGAAGGATTAGGTATAAGGTTTGATTTTTCACTCTCTCTTTGTACCTCCTATGAACAAAAAAATTAAAAAAAATTAAAATTAAAATAAATAAATAAAATAATATGTATCACCATCTCAACACTACTTGTAAAGTCTAAAAATTATACCGACAGTGTATTGGATAATAATCAATTGATTTATTATTTTTAAAAAAAAATTGATTTTTTTTATATTTGAAATTCAAATTTTAAATAACTTTAATAAAATTTTAAATTGTGATTTTTCTTATAAAAATATATATTAAAATATTAAGAAAAAAATTTTATTTTAATTATTTTAACAATATTTCTTTTATTTATCATATTAATTCAACATTAATTTAAAAAATTAAAATATTTTTCAAAAGATAAATAAATATCAAACGTGGATATGATTTTTTGAATTTCTTTCAAAATCCATGCACTAAACATTTACAATTAGATAATTTTATTTATATAGTCTATCTTTGATTTTTTGTTTTACTTATAAAAAATAAAATTATAATTCTGATCAAATATCAACCACGAATAAATTTGGAATTATCACCTATAAGATTCAAGAAGTAAAAAAAAAATGATTTGATTTAGAATTTTATCTAGTTAATTCATGAAACTTTTTAAAAATATGACTCAATAAATATAAATTTAAATCGCAGCACTTGTAATATTTTTTTTATTATTCCCAATTGATGATCTTTTCTTATATAAAAAAGATTTAATAAAAACCATAATTTCTTTTTTAATTTTTTTAATTAAAGAGAATTTTTTTGAAAAATAATTTTAAATTTTGAGTAAGAAATATAAACAGTTATTAAATTTCAAAACTAAAGTCACTATTAAAATAAAAAATATTTTAGGTTACATTTTTATAAGGAATCGAATTCATATAAGTTTAAAGTTTTATACTCCTCAATTATAGTAATAACTTTGCGAGACTTATAATTTTTTTGTTAGATAAAATAACATTTTAAAAAAAATAAGTATAACATCTTATTTGTAATTGATATGGCTAAGCTCACATCCATTAGGCTGAGGCCCAAAAGACGACCAAAGCCGCCATGTGGCATAACATCATTAAACCACGTGGCATCAAGCGAGAGACATCATAAGATTCGGGCTCAATAAGCGGGAGACTCCTCCCGTAAGCGAAGGGAACTTGTCGCGTGCGACAGGGCTCGGATGACCACCCTGCATTGTGCCTGCCGCCAACTGAGTCTGGCCTACATTTTGTAGCCTCTTGTCGAGCGACAAACCTCTGTCGCCTCATATTGATGATGTTAGTTCCGTACTAGGAACAAACTCTTCTAAAAGGATGAAATTGCCCTCAACGTAATTACTCTGCAGTAATGGTAATTTATTCGCCTATAAATAGGCCACATCTATTATTTTATTCTCTAATTTTTTACTTCTGGCTTTTACATTTCCCAATACTCAAGAATCTTTGGCTGACTTAAGCATCGGAGTGTCTACGCAGGGAACCACCCCTGCGTTTCTCGACTTTGGTTATCCTTGCAGAAGCTTTTGGAGACACGTGGAGAAAAGGACAAACACTTACGTCAGTAATCACTCATTGTTGTTTTATGCAACAACAATTTGCGCTGTTTGTGGGAAACGAAATAAAAGCCAATCAAAACTTTAAAGATGGTGAGAACAAGATCAACTAATATGAGAGATGGAAGTGATGAGAACTCCGCGAGTTCTCCTGAACAACCGATCCGCCAAAGGACACAGGTGAACATGGAAGAAGAAAGAACGACAGTGTCTATGACGGAGTTCGAAGCTCTGAGGCGGCAGAGCGAGGAAACAACCCAGGTGCTGAGGGCCATGGTGGATCTGTTCAAGGGAGTTCTCAGTAGTTGAGCCTACCTCAGGCTGTTCAAGAACATGGTGGGAGAGATGAGCGAAGGGGTGCCACCTCAGACGACAATGCGACAGACTAATCACGTGGTGACAGACCCCTTGCTGTGACAGGAGGCGCCTCTTACGGAAGAGGCTCACAATCAGCCAGATGCGGCAGGTTTGAGGAGCAAAAGGCCTTTTGCAGGGGTTCAGCGAGAGGCTGAGGATGCGACAGGGTCCTGAAGTTGCGGCAGGGTCTTCTGCCTTACACCGGAGTTCGTCAAATCTTGTCGTGACTGACCTGGAACATGGTGTTGGAGGTGCTGGAAAGATCGGTGTTGAGGACGAAAACACATGGAAGGCCAGGTCAGAGTTTGACCCTTCTTGGAACACACAGATGACACGAGGTGGTGCACTTCGAAATAAAGGAAAGGAAATAGTTGTTGAAGACCAGCCTGATTTGTCAAATGCTGAAAAGAATAGAAACCAACTCGCCCTCACTGTGGACATGAAAAAGATGATAGAACAGGTGCTGGAAGAGAAAAAGCTGGTGTCAACAGAGGAAAACCATAGGAGAAGAGTACAATTCATCGCGGCTATCATGCAAAAACCACTGCCCCCGAAGTTTAAGATGCCACAGATGACCGCGTACATAGGGAAGACAGACCCCTACGATCATATGCAAAACTATGAGGCCTTGATGTTACTACATGGATGTGAGGATAAGACAATGTACAGGGCCTTTTCGGTCACTTTAACTGGGCATGCGATGAAGTGGTTCAACAATTTGCCCGAGGGGTCCATTGTCTCTTTCGACCAGTTGCGAAACGAGTTCCTCAAGGCGTTTGTTGTGAATAGCCAAAGGAATAAGGAGCCAACTTATTTGCTCACCCTTACGCAAGGAGGTAAGGAGTCCTTAAAGAGTTATGTAGATCGGTTTAGAGATGCCACTTTAGAGGTACGTGATTTGCAAGTGGGAGTAACCATGGCAACCATGTTACAGGGGACCAAGTCTGAGAAGTTGCAGGAGTCCCTGTCATTAGACCAACTGACTACAATCTCAGACATATTCTCTTGAGCAAATAAGTACATCACTCGGGAGTAAGTGATGAAAATGGTATCCAATGGGGAGCATAAGGAAGGAAGAAAGTGAGGTAGAGAAACATCCGGAGGGTCTTCTAGCCAATCAAGCAAACCTGAGAAGGCCCCTACGTTGAAATACACCATTTACACCCAGCTCACTGAATCTCAGGCTTCGGTGCTAGCAACTATTAAGGGGTCAGGTCTCATATAGCTTCAAAGAATACCTCCGGGAATCTGGGTCGCAACTTGGATTCATATTGTAATATCATTCGGTGCATGGACATTCTACAGAGAAGTGTAGGGAGTTGATGAATCAGCTTGAGAAGCTGGTGCGGGAAGGAAAGCTAAACCGATTCGTGTGTAGGAGTGAAAGAAACAATTATCCCCCGCGAAATAGGGGAAACTACCCAAGGGATAGAAGAGATAAGAATAAGGGTAATGTGAGTAGATGGCGATGTAGGGAGAAATGAGAATAGAACGGGAGATAGGAGAGATCAAGAAGAAGACAATAAGCTCACGGGTCCAGCGACCAACGTTATATCTGGAGGGGAATCATTGGTTGGCACTTCCTCCTCGTTTAGAAAGTCTTATGCCCGACAAGCCTTTCAAGTCAACTCGGTGATGGAAGAGAGGCAAGATGAGGAGCCCATCACCTTCACACCAGCCGATAGGGGAGATGTTACGATTCCCCATGACGATCCAATGGTGATCTCGATAGTTGTGGCAAAGCATCCAGTCAGTTGATTTTAGTCAATAATGAGAGTTCGGTGAACCTAATCTACTGGAATTGCATTGAAAAGATGAACATCTAGGAGGATAGACTCAAGCTAGTGCCAACACCCTTGTGTGGTTTCTTTGGTGAAAAGGTGAAAGTCGTAGGAGCAATTCAGCTACCCATCACATCATTATGAGAGAACCTAAGAAGTGTCGTCCGGCAGGCGTTGTTTATGGTGGTGAAGTCAACTTCAGTGTCGTATAATATGATATTCGGGCGACCATTATTAAACGACATGAGGCTAGTGGTGCATCCCTATTATTTGCTGATGAAGTTTCCAACTCCTCGTGATGTAGGTCAAGTGAGGGGAGACCAAAGGAGGGCCAGGACGTGTAATATTGCGTCCACCACGTGCAAAGGGATCCAGAGGAAGGAAACCCTCATGATTGAAAAGCCACCTAAGCCAAAGCCGAATGAAGGAATAAAGGCAGTCCAATTAATGGAAGATGATAAAGAAAAGGTAGTATATGTCGAGAGACAATTACAAAGCAAAACAAAGGAAGAGAAAATTTGGTGCCTGAAAGAGAACGCTGATGTTTTTGCTTGGACTCTTGACGATATGCCAGGAATTGACCCAGAGGTTGCTTGTCATCGGTTAAATGTAGTTCTAGGAGCAAAACCAGTCAAGCAAAAGAAGAGAAATTTTGCTCCGGAAAGGCAACAGGTTATAGATGAGGAAACCTCGAATTTGTTGCAAGCAGGGTTTATTAAGGAAGTTAATTACCCAGAGTGGTTGGCTAACATCGTGATGGTGAAGAAAGATAATGGGAAATGGAGAATGTGCGTGGATTTCACCGACCTAAACAAGGCTTGCTCTAAAGATTCCTATCCATTGCTACGTATTGATAAACTAGTGGATGAAACTTTCGGGTACGAACTTTTGAGTTTTTTGGACGCTTTGTCGGGGTACCACCAAATTATGATGCACCCAGACGATGAGGAGAAGACTTATTTAATTACCGATAGCGGAACATATTGCTATCGAGTAATGCCTTTCGATCTGAAGAATGCGGGGCCACATATCAGTTGATGGTAAACAAGGTGTACAAAGACTTGTTGGGTAACACCATGGAAGCGTATGTGGACGATATGATAATAAAAAGCCGTAAGGAGGAATCACATGCTGAGAAAATGTCGGAGGTGTTCAAAGTGTTATGGCAGTATAACAGGAAGTTGGACCCCAACAAATGCTCTTTTGGAGTGAGGTCGGGAAAATTCTTAGGGTTCAGGATCACTAATCGGGGAATTGAAGCTAACCCCGAAAAAGTTCAATCCATCTTGGACATGAAGCCCCCCAACACTGTTAGAGAAGTTCAAAGGCTAACTGGGAGGATAGCAGCCTTGAACCGCTTCTTGTCCAAATCAGTAAAGAGGAGTCTGCCGTTATTTAAGGCGATAAGGGCAGGAAAGAATTTCAAATGGACGGAAGAATGTCACGATACTTTTGAGCGATTAAAAGATTACCTGAAAGAGTTGCCACTGTTGTCTCGACCTTAACCTAGAGATGGGCTCTTTATGTATTTAGGTGTAAGCGAGAAGGTGGTAAGAGTAGTCCTGTTGAGAAAAGATGGAGACAAGGATTGCCCAATCTACTACGTAAGCAAGGTTTTGCTGGACGCGAAGACTAGATATCCCCAAGTTAAGAAAGTGGCCTTGGCATTAGAGATGGTAACCCAAAAATTACAACCATATTTTTAGGCCCACTCCGTAACTATTCTGACAGACCAACCTTTGAGGCAAGTATTGCAAAAGCCAGAGCACTCAAGACGTTTAACCAAGTGGGCAATTGAGCTCAGTGAATAACATATTCACTTCAAGCCTCACCAGGCAATAAAGGAACAGGCATTGGCGAACTTTATAATAGAATGCACTGGTCGGGAGGCCCAAGGAGAATCAGAGATAGTTTGGTGGAAATTGTTTGTAGACGGAGCTCGTAGCATTTATGGTAGTGGAGCTGGGATTATATTGATCTTGCCCGAATGAGAAGTCAATGAGTATTCCCTCTGTTTCAACTTTCCAAGCCCCAATAATGGGCTAAATACGAAGCCTTGATAGTCGAAATGAAAATAGCCGAGAAATTGGGAGTTAGCAATTTGGTGGCTCATAGTGACTCCCAATTCGTGGTAAATCAATTTCTTGATGAGTGTGAAGCATGGGAGCCTACTTTGGTGCCATATTTACAGAAGGTCCAACTGTTAGCACAGACATTTAAGAACTTTCAGTTGACACAGATAAACTAGTTTGAGAACAGTCACGTAGATGCTCTTTCGAAGTTGGCCTCCTCTAAGAGAATAAAAGGTGGCATAATGAAGGTGGAATCTCTAGCTAAGCTGAGTATTGAAGAGGAAGAAGTCAACGATGTTGAAATCGGGAGTGATTAGAGAAACTCGATCAGAAATTACATTTTAAAGGAAAAACTCCCTAATGATAGAGACGAAGCCTGAAGGCTTAAATTGCGAAGTGCTAGATTTACGGTGTTAAATAGTGAACTCTACAAGCATGGATTTACCACGCCCTTTTTAAAATGCTTGGGACCTGAGCAAGCCGAATATGCTTTAGTAGAAGCCCACGAGGGTATATGTGGTGAACATTTGGGAGCTCGAGCACTAGCCTCAAAGATACTTCGAGCGGGGTTTTATTGGCCAACGTTGAAAGAGATGCCATTGAGAAAGTGCAAAAATGTGAAAAGTGTCAGAAATCCTCTCCCATAGCATCACCACCGGTCTCATCTCTCCAAAGTACCTTTCAACCGACACGATTTACACAGCCGGGGCTCGACATTCTGGGACCTTTTCCCTTGGGCACTGGACAAAGAAAATTCCTCATAGTAGCCACTGACTACTTCACTAAATGGATAGAGGCAGAACCTCTAGCAACAATTTCTGAAAAGAAAGTAGAGGCGATGGTATGGAAAAATATTATCTGCCGATTTGGAATACCTCGGGTGTTGAATGCCAATTTGTGCTTGAGTATCCAGTTAAGGATCTCGTCTGTATCCAACCCATAAGCCAATTGGCGGGCCGAGGTGAGCAATTGAACTATATTGCATGAATTGAAGACCATATTGGATAGGGCAAAGCAGGCGTGGGTGGATGAGCTCCCAAGTGTCCTATGGGCTTACAGGACAACGAATCGGGTGTCAACAGGAGAAACACCATTTAATTTGGTGTATGGAACTGAGGCCCTCGTCCCAGTTGAAATTGGAGCAAGATCGCCTAGATTAATCCCTTATGTTTAAGAAATCAACTCTTAGGGGCTTAGACAGAATCTTGATCTGATAGATGAACTAAGGGATACAGTGAAAATGAAGTTGGCCGTCTATCAACAGCGGATAGCCGCTTACTACACTGCTCGAGTTAAAAGCAGAGAATTGCGAGAAGGAGACTTGGTGCTGAGAAAGTCAGCCATTACAAATACCCACAGGGAAGATGGTAAGTTACGAGCTAATTGGGAAAGACCTTACAGAATCAGGAGAATGATTGGACCAAGCACTTGCACCTTGGAGACTTTGCAAGGGAAAAAGATCTCGAAGACTTGGAATGTCAATCACCTTAAATTGTACTGGCAATGAGAACACTGTATTCTTTGTTTATATTGTTCTTATTTTTCTGTCATTATTTTATGCTTTACTACGCAAATATCATGTGATATTATTATTTGATTTATGAATAAAAGCCAGTCATTCATATTCTGTACTTTTTGATGCAACAATTTAGTTGAATACATGTGTTACAGGAATAAAAGTAACAAAGGCAAAAGCTGGCCAAATCCAAAAGTCCCTAAGCGAAAAATGCACGAGATGGGCAAACAAAAAAGTTCCTAAGTGAAAAATACACGAGACGGGCAAATAAAAAGTCCTTAAGCACAAAAAGGTGCGAGACGGGTAAACAAAATCACTAAGCGAAAAATGCATGAGATGGGCAAATAAAAAATTCCTAGGCACAAAAAGGTGCGAGACAGGTAAACACAAAGTCCTAAGCGAAAAATACGTGAGACGGGCAAATAAAACGTCCCTAAGCACAAAAGGGTGCGAGATAGGTAAATACAAAATTTCTAAGCACAAAAGGGTGCGAGAAGGCAAATAAAAAGTTCCTAAGTGATAAATGCACGAGACGGGAAAACAGAATGCATAAGTCCTTAAGCGGAGAATACACTAGACAGGCACAACACTCAAGTAAAAGTTCTTCTTTGAACAGCAAGTAACATTGTTTCAAAGAAAAACTTGGGGAGCAATACAGTATGACATGACAAAAGATATTGTAAGTTATGGTAAGGCATGTCGAAAAGCATGTTACAAGTTTTACCAGTAATATATCTTAACTTTGTAACATTTTAGCATGACATACAGCATTGTGGCTACAAAAATGCTAAAATTACAAAAAAGTATGATTTCATTAATACAATAATGTGTTAATTATAAACCGTATCTTAACGGCACATCGCGCAGGTTAACAATTTGTACTTTGTTATAATATAACAAGCATGTAAAGAGAGGAAAAAAAATGCAAAAATTACGATTTTCATTAGAAGTAAAATCGTACATCGTTTGTATGAATTACAATCAAAATGAAAAGAAAAATGTCCTAATCAATCTATAGTGAGGACCGAGTCGACTAGCAGAGAAGGCGCTGTGTCAACTTTAGGATCCTGGAGAGCTGGACCTGTGTTTGGATCTTTGGGAGCAGTAACCTCGGAAGGAGGAACGTCACTTGAAGGCCCTACAATCTCGACAGCCGTGGTGTCTAATGCAGGTTTGACAATAGTAGAATTAGAAAGCTGAAGTTTTTCGCTGTCTAAACCCTGCAAGGTCTCAATAAGCTCGGGCTGATCACGTGGCTTGATGGGCTCATATTGATCGCGTGGCTTGCGAAGGGGCTAAGGGCCTTCAAGGTTTTCCAAGTGATCCACGGCCCCTGCCTCCAAATAGTCTTCGGGATCCACCGAGTCAAGCTCGTATTCAGTTTAAGTAGGAGCATTATAAAACTCGACCTCTTCAGTAAATAGGAGCTTCGGGTTTGCTTCTCTAACCAAGCAAGGGCAAGATAGAAGCCGTACTATACAAATCCCGTCGAATAAATTTGCTTCTTTTCAAAGCAGTCTTAAGACAGGCGGTATTTACAGATAGCTTCAGCTCAGACCTCCCTCTGTCGTTCCAACATGTTGTGCATTTCGTCCAGGGCCTTATCCCGTTGTAACCTCATGGCCTCAAAATCATTCGTCGCTTTATTGTAAGCCTCTCGGTACCCCTGAAGAGAAGCCACCTTTGATTGTTCTTCCTTTAGCTTCAGTTTGAGGTCCGTATTTTGCCGTCTCAGGGCCTCTTTGTCACTCCTCAACTCGTCCACCTCGTTGGAAAGTGGACAGAGTTGGACGACCTCATTCTGAAACGTCATGTATTTCTCCCGAAGCTCATTCAGCTCCTTCTCAGCTCGTTCCCTGAGGGTTCGGTGCAATGCATTGACGGCCACCACTTGTTGCATAGCCTGGCAAAATAGAAAGAGGATAGTAAAAAACCTTGGACCAAAGAAGATAAAATGTATGCTCGTTATAAAAGAACGCTGAAGCTCTTACCTTCATCATAAGATAATCAGAGGTGTCCTCGCCCGCGGAGAGATTTTTGAAAATCTCTTTCTCGTCGCACGGGAGGATAGTGGTCCAAGCCAAGCGGGAAGCTACCCCGGGTTCCTCAATGTTGTCGTTGTCATTAACGCCGGGGTAGGTTTGAAAGTCGTCCCAATCGACAATCCTCCCTCCATCTACCGGGTAGCGTTAAGCGTTGGAGTAGCCATCTTAGGTAAAATCGACTTCACAGGCATCGCATCTTCGATATACAACCTTTTCCTGTTCTTGCGATGAGGCTTGCAAGGGGCATGCCTATCACTTGTATTCTCGGCGTCACCCTCTTGAGGAGCAGACTCACTTCTTTATAACCCCGAGCTCTCGTGATCCTCAGAACTATGGTCACGGATAAGGTGCCTCTTCCGTTTACCCCGTCTGGCCTCCTGTGTGGGGTGACTAGGCTCCCCGGTGGCTGCAGGGGGAGGAGTAGGAGCATAAGGGTGCTCCGAACCGAAAGCCTCGAGCTGAAGTTGTTTTCAAGGTGAGGGAACTTTTGGAGGAACTACAGAGGAGGATACAACGGTTTTCCTCCAACGCATGACATTTAAGAAGCTCATATCTGTATAGCACAAGAGGAAAAAGTCAGAAAACCAAGTCGAAAGACAATAAACACATGTGCGAGGGTAAAAATAATTATCGTTAAAAACCTAAAATGTCACCAAAATCGTTTAAGTTAGTCAAGTTTTCATCCGACAGAATCTCGTAGAAGGGACTTACAAAGGTATCGCCTTGGTTTTACTCAAGATCTTCCTCGGATGAATCTCCTACACCCGCGGTCCTAGGTGTTTCATCTCCTAAGTCAGAAGAAGACTCATCTACTAAATGACCTACGGGGTTAGTTGGTTCGGCTACAGGAACCACGGTCGGATGACTAGAACTGAGACTAGGTGTGTGCGAAGCTGAGGGAAGGTTTGATGGAATAATGGAAGTTTCGGGGACAACTCTACTTACTCCCCAACAAACCGCTGTAATGTTCTCAAGGGTTAGAAGGGAAAACAAGTTTTGCTCCTCAATAGAACAGATAAGTCGAATAGGCTTGCCAAAATGGTCCTTTAAGGAGTCTAAACTAAATTTTTTCGAGCGCCTTGAGTGGTCGCTGGTATCACGATTCCATCTAGTACGGATTCTCAAATCCCTTGGAATCTCAACAACGACCCACTCACTCTGGAATTTATGCATCTTATTGGGAAGATCTGAAAAAATTTTATTGGGAAACCCATCAACCTTCAATCTTTGGAAGGAAAATGTAACTAACTCAGGTAACCCACGGACTCTAAAAAATGCACTCAAAAGGGGAACGGTAAGAACGATACCTAAATCATGACATACTATAGAGAATCCTACCAGTTGAGTCCATGCATGAGGATAGAGTTGGCAAGGGACTATATCCTTATACCTAAGGAAAGCTAGGCCAAACTCGGGAACCAAAAAATGAAAATCGAAGACTATGGACGCTTTATGTACAGCTATGCCGCTGGTAACTAAGTTAGGAGAATATTCCCTATTGGTTGGAAGTCTATATTAGTAGCTAGGAGGAAGAGGGAAGCGGGTGTTGATTTCTTTTAAGTCTGCGTTTGACAACTTGCACTCAACACTGCCCTTCCTCAATGTTTTAACTGGGCATTAAGAAGACATGACTAAGGACTGATGAAATAAGGCATAGGTGACAGGTGGCATAACTAAAATACTCCGCGGGAGACCTAACAAGTGCGGGAGACCTAAACTCTACGAGAGATCTAAGACCCTGCGGGGAGATGGAAAATGTTGCGACATGTACAATATTAGCTGAAGACTTACTGTGAAAAGCAAGAGACTAAATTTCTCGCGAGAAAATAGGGATTGCGGCATACTGATGTTTGCGGGAGAGTTATATGCGCGTGACAGAGTGCTGATTCAGAGGATTTCTTGCCTGATTCAGCTCACCTCCTGCTGCTTATATAGCTGCGGCAGGGAATACAAAGCGTCGCACGTCTGGGACACCTCCCACAAATTGTGTTTTTTGACCTGCAAAAAATACTAGAAAATAACAAAAATTCATCAAAAGACCAAAATATCTCATATTCAAGTGTGTGTGTGTGTGTGTGTGTGTGTGTACTCTCTTTATTTTATTGGAAAAAATCCAATAAGAGAGTGAGGAGCAATTGATATGGCTAAGCCCACATCCACTGGGCTGAGACCCAAAAGACGACAGAGGCCATCATGTGGCATAACATCATTGGGCCACGTGGCACCAAGCGAGAGACATCATAAGATTTGGGCTCAATATGCAGGAGACTCCTCCCGCCAGCGAAGGGAACCTGTCCCGTGCGACAGGGCTCGGATGACCACCCTGTATCCTGCCTGCCACTGAATGAGTGTGGCCTACGTTTTGTAGCCTCTCGTCTAGCGACAAACCTCTGTCGCCTCAGATTGATGATGTTAGTTCCATACTGGGAACAAACTCTTCTAAAAAGATGAAATTGCCCTCAACGTAATTACTCTGCAGTAATGGTAATTTATTCGCCTATAAATAGGCTACATGTATTATTTTATTTTCTAATTTTTGACTTCTGGCTTTTACGTTTCCCAATACTCAAGAATCTTTGGCTGACTTAAGCATCAGAGTGTCTACGCAGGGAACCACCCCTGCGTTCCTCTGACTTTAGTTATCTTACAGAAGCTTTTGCAGACACGTGGAGAAAAGGACAAACACTTACGTCAGCAATCACTCATTGTTGTTTTGTGCAATAATAGTAATAAATATAATATCTTACCTGGAATATTTAATTTAATAATTAATAAATGATACATTAATTTAAAAAATAGAGTAAATTTAACCTAACATATAAATCAAGCTAATGTAACCAAATATATATATAAATCAAGCTAAAAAAAACTAACTTAATTAAAATAGTTATGGCTTTGAAAGAAACAATAATGAAAAATTTGTTAATCTAATATTTAAGTTTTATAATTTTTTTATTTTATAACTTTAATTATTATATTTATAATTTTTTTTCTTTTAATGCCAATGGTTATTCGGCATTGACAAATTAAGGTAGCCAACCAAAATGCACCAAAAAACACAGCCAGAAGCCCAGAACAAAGACCCAACTTTTTGTTCCCTAGATGCCCCACTTCGTTTATTTGATCCATCGCCGTGTAATTGTTAACACGTGTCGAAACCTAACACCCTCTTTCACTATCTTATTGACACTTGGCAAACTGTAGTAATTTTAAAATCCAAAAAGGACATTCTTTTTTACGGAATAATAGCTTGTTGTTAGGCCACCGCCACTAGTTTTCGGTACCTTCTAGATTTTTTTTGACCACATAATAATAATAATAATAATAATAATAATAATAATAATATTATTATTATTATTATTATTATTATTATTATGAATACTGTTAGTATTACAAAATAGTAAAAGAATAAATTGAAAACACATTAAAAGAATATGCAACTTCACTTATTTTATTGCTGACTGGACATATCTCCAGCATACAATTAATTTTTTTGACATAATTTGTATTTTTTATTTTTATATGAAAAAAATTTCATTTAAACGTTTTAATTAATAATTTAATACTTTTTTTAATTTGAATTTTTTCTCTCGTGATATAAATAAAAATTTTTTGTGTATTTTTTTTCATATATTTAATTAAATAATTGATAATAAAAAGTTTTTTATTTAATAAGAATTTTATGTGTTTTCAATTGAAATAGTTAAATTTAAATTAAAAAAATCAAAATCACTTAAACGGATTGCAATTTTTGTCTTCATTGTTATAGTGCATTATGCTATACTTCTTTGTCTTTGTATAAGTGAATAATTAACTCTTATCTTGACTCTCAAAGTACTTGACAATATAAAATTTAAGAATACATAAAGAGCGAGAATCAATCAAAAAGCTATTGTTTTTCTACACAATATTGGTTTAAGATTAAATAAAAAAAAAGTTATCATATAATTTTTTATTTGAACAAAAGAAATCGAACATGTTTTTTTTTTTTTTAAAATCATATATCAATCATAAAATACAAACTAATTGTAATCGTCATATTTTTCAATTTATCTTTTTTTTGTTCTTAGTATCAGAGTTGTGTTGTTTTTTTAAATCTCACTTATATAATGTGATTGAGAGATTTGATGTGATTAGTGGTATTTTTTTAAGACTGTTATTTGTTTTAATATTAACGCAATTATGAGATGCTAACTAATTGTTTTTTAATTGTCATTATTGTAAATGAAAATGTGACCATGGGATTAGCACATCAATACAAAAAGGTTGGTGAGTGTAAGACCACGTTCACTACCTACCAAGCTATATGCATTAGTTTTTGGTTTTTTTTTAAAGTATTTACAGTTACGTATATTACTCTCTCTTTTAATAGACCATGTTTGAAAGAGAACAAAAAGAAGTTTGATTTTTTTCATCAATATATGCAAATATATGACCAACTTAGTAACACAAAAAATTTGTCAATATAAGTTGATAATGCATCCAAAATGATTAATAAAAACTCCTCTTTCTTTTGTTTTTTCACTCCAACCTAAAAAGATTTTTTTTATTAACAACCTATAAAAATATTTTCACACAAATAGACCTAGTCATGGGCGAGCTCGGGTCGGGCCCATGACAGGTAATAAGAATAGAAAGCCATACCCAAGTCCGACCCGGCCCGTAATTTGGGCAGATTTTTTTGTCCAAGCCCGATCCGGTTTTTGTGCCATAAGCCCGAGCCCGCCCAAATATAATTTTTTATTTTTTAAAATTTTTAATTATTTAATTATTTAATTATTATTATTTATTTCCTTTAAATTTTAATCTAATTTGTCAAAATTTATATGTCAATTTTCATATTAAATATTTATAATCATGTTTTATTAATCAATAATTTTTTATATATATATAAAATTATATTTGCTAAATAAATATATAAAAAATAATATAATATATTTAATTCGGGCCGGGCCGGGCCGGACTCAAGCTTTGAAAGTCAACCCAAGGCCCGGCCCGATTTTTAAACGGGCTTAAAAATTTTGCCTAAGTCCGTTTTTCTATCAAAATTTTTTGTCCAAACCCGATCAAATTTCAAACGGGCTTTCGGGCTTGGGCAGGTAGCTCGGCCCTTGAGCAGGTCTACACACAAAAGACAAAAAAAAATATTTCATGTTTATTTAACTTGTTAAATATTAATTGGTGCTTATTTATATGTTGTATAATAGATAATTGATTTTTTAATAATATGATTATATGACATAATTTGAATGAAAAATACATTTACTTACGTAAAGTAATCATTTGATATTTTCTATTTAAGTTAACAGTTGTTATCATTTATAAAAAAAAAAAAAACAAAGTTTAAAGTCTTGATTCTTTTATTTCCTTAAATAATTTTTTCACATATATATATATATAAAACTCTCTTTTAGATAACTCATATATCAATAAGAATATTTATAACTTCTTTTTTTCTTATAAAATATCTAAACTAATAGTTACTCTAGTAAGTAAGAAACTAAATCAAAGTTTCACTAAGAAAAACTAAAAATATTGTTTTTACTCTAGTAAGTAAGAAACTAAATCAAAGTTTCATCAATGTTTGTTGGGCCAAGTGGAAAGAGCTTGGTGCCTTTTAAGCAAGATCTCGAGTTCGAGTCTTGTGGATAGAAAAAATAACATTGAGAGAGCTCTCCCGAATGGGGTCCGACCCGACTCCACTCCGAATTAGTCGGGGCACAAAGTAACCTTTGTATACCGGAGAGTGTTTACAAAAAAAAAATCAAAGTTTCACTAAGAAAAACTAAAAATTTTGTTTTATAATAGTACATATTTGTATTTTGGGAACATATTTAATATTGTGTGTGTATATGAATAAAAAGTAAAAAAAAAAACATATATATAAATTTTCACAGAACTAAAAATAAATAATATAGTAAATCACACAAAAATATTATAAAAAGTAAATAAAATTGATAATGTTTGGAATATTTTTAATTAATAACCCAACAAAAACAAAGCCAATCAGAAAACGAGTTCACGAAACAAACTAAAAACGCCCACAAGAAATCCATACCATTAATGTATATTTTTTCTTATCCCCATAAATAATAAATAAATAAAATTGACAAAACACTTACGTACAATTATGACGCATTGACGTGGCATTATCTATCCGGTTTTAGAAATAAAGAAAAGGTTAAAAAAACCGGTAACAGCGAGACCGAGAGAGAGGTTTTAATTACTTTCTATTGCCGGTGCATCTCGAATCCACCTGCTCATCCGGTTTTGAGGTGAAGAACAATAAAGATGTATGGGTTTAAGCATTGGTTTTTTATTTAAAGGTTTTTCATTTAAAGCATTGGTTTTTGTCGCAAAATTTGTACTTTATTTGATTTTTTCAAACCACATAAAAACTTTTTTAAAAAATTAATTCAATAAATTTCAGTTGAATTAAATTTGAGATTGTTTGAATTCCTCCATCTTGTTTCTCAGAAATCTTTCAAGTAAATTTCTCAGGGAAATTTTTATTTTTTATTTCTTTTTTTGTATATATATGTATATTGGGATTTTTTTTTTTTTGGTTACAATATTGGGATTTAAGAGACTGAAGATCTATTCATTTTGAAAGGTGAGTTATTTGCTTATTGTATTCTAGTTTCTCGGTTGTTTTTTACTTGAATTTTCTTTTTTTTTTTATGATTTATTTTTTGGATTGAGTTTTTTTTTTTCGGTTGAATTATGCCAAATTACGAAGCAATTTGGGTTTCATGTAAGTGAATTCCGATTCCAATTATGATTTGGATCGAGATCTGATCCCTTTTTTATTTTTTTTTTCGGATTTGTTAATCACGGAAAATTTGAAATTTTTAGTGGATTTTGAGGTTTATGGGATTTTGATTTCAGTTTCTACCCCTTCTTAAAAAAAGAATTTGACTCATTTTTTTTCCTGTTTAATGGTTTACATTATTATTTGACTTTGAGATTTTCAATCAATTTAAAATTTAATTTTACTGTAAAAAGTTATTTTTTACTAGAATTTTGAATTTCATTACGCAACTATATTCTTCTCTTGCTGTACTATTTTGGATTTGGGACCTGTAATTTGATTGGTTTTTTTTTTATTCCGACCATCAATTTCAGTTTTTCTCTTTTTTTTTTTTGAGTTCAACCGTTTTTGGTACTTTTTTCAATTTTTTTGTTGGATCTTATTCCTAGATGAAGCACAATTAATTTGGGTCACTTTCAATTATGAGGTTTGTTGTCTTTGTAATTATACTGATATATATGGGCTATTTCTATTTTTGGATTGGATTATATGCAGAGAATTTGAATCTGGAGATCTTAATATTTGGTTAATGAGTTGGATTGCCATGCATGCCTGAGATATGGTGTTTAAGAAGAGGTTAGATTATGGATTTTATGCCTTCAATGTCCGGAATGTTCCCCGAGCCCCTCGATCAATTCGGGTATTTTTTTTTTTAATTCTTTATCTTTTATGGTTGTCTGTTGATTTTCTGCTAGATTATGTCGTGTTTAATTATGATCTAACTTGATGATAAAATGATGGTTGTTGGCGTTTTCAGAGGAGGGATCGGACTAAGAGGACATTTGAGGACAGTCAAATTTGTGCGATTGAATTGTTAGCTTCTTTAGCTGGGAAGCTTCTGCAGGAGAGTGAAAGTTCTGCTGCTAGCAATGCATCTGAAGGACATGATCATGTTTCTATAGGTAAAGATGTTGTTAAACAGGAAATTCAGTTTGATAATAAGCTGTTGAAAACCGAATGTGTTGAGCAAGGAATCTGTGAAGTGAGTCTTGTTGCCTCTGAGTCGACTGCTGAAAACAGTGACAATTTGAAGCAATTTTCACACGCTGAAAACGATGCCATTCTAGAACGCACTTTGGTAAAGACACAGCCTGCTTGCTCCGAGCAAATCAGTGGTGATTTGAAGCCTGTTATTTGCAAAGGCAATGTAGCATATGGGAATGTTCCCGGTAATGTAAATGGTTGCTCCCCTAATTTTGGTAAACTGTGTGACAGTAATGGGTTTAAACAAGAGGGGTTTAAAAAAGAGCGAGATACTAAGGGTTTGGAGACTGGGGCTTTGAGTATTGCTAATACTTGCCTGACAAAGGATCCGGTTGAATTGTCCATGACATTTCCTGCTCCCATTAATTCTAACAGAGATGTCAAATTGCCATCACGTAGGGACCCTGATTCTAATGCTTCTTTTCCAAGGCATAGGAATGATAAGTTAGGTAGTAGAGATGATGATGAAAACTTTTCTAGGTTTAATAAACTTAGCAACAGGTTTAAGGCTTCTAGGCCTCCATCACGCATTGGAGACCGTAGAATAAGGAAGTTGCTGACATCCAAATATTGGAAAGTAGCTCCAAAGTTGAAGGAGTTTGAGCATTCTAGAGCTGGTGAGTGGTTCCAACAGTTTTAGCATTCATGGCATGCTTCTTTCTATATGTGACCATTTATAACTGAAGTTTATTTGCATCTTATGTTGAATTTCATGAATTATTCTCTTGCTGATTTTGTGTTTCATATATTTCTAGATAGAGGAATAAAGCCTCTATATTGCAAGCGGAAGACCTATTATAACTATGACAGATGTCAATATGACTCACTTTACAAAAGGAGGAAGCTTTTTGACCATAGCTCAATAGTAACTTCTGATGGAGGGATCAGTAGTGAAAGTGTTTCTAATTCACCTGAGAAGGTTATGAATAGAGACAAGTGTAGCTCAGCTGCAACTTCTCATGCAGGTGCTTCCCCACTGCAATTATCTTATAATTCACAGATTTCTGGATTGAGATGTTAATTAGTCTTACTGAACTATTTTATTCTGCTCTGTAGCATGTGGGATATCCTCCTTGCTCACTGGTCATCAAGCATCTCACCAGTCCAAGGATTCTCACGGTATGGATATCTCTTGATAGATTGTTGCATATTACTTGCGGATGATTTGCTCTGGTAATGGGAAATGTCTTACTTGAGGTTTGTTCTTTTGTGCAGTGAAATTCAGCATTAAGTCCTTCAGGATTCCAGAACTTTATATTGAGGTGCCGGAAACTGCAACTGTCGGTTCACTGAAGGTAAAGAAATGCTATGCTGTTTTTTCCATTAATGAATATAGTTATTTAATGAAAGCTTTATTACTAACTTTTTACTGTTGATGTTACTTAAATGTGAGTAGAGGACAGTTATGGAGGCAGTGACTGCCTTGCTTGGAGGTGGACTACGTGTTGGGGTACTCCTTCAAGGGAAGAAGGTGAGAGATGACAGCAAAACTCTATCACAGACCGGTATTTCCCATGAAGATAATCTAGATGCTCTTGGTTTCACCTTGGAGCCTGGTCCTGCAAAAGCTCCTCCACCTGTGTGCTCTGGAGAACAACCTCTTTTGTTATCATGTGATGAAGCCCCTCAAAATTTAACAAGGTGATTTTCAATGTTGCATGATAGGTTGTTATGAATCTTTGTTGGTTTAAATCACTTTATTTCATATGTCTACCTTATGAGTTACCTGTACCTTAGATTAATTAGTTCTTGGTTTCCAGCTTTCCAGAGACTCCAGCTGTAGATATAGGGATTCCTGACGCCACACCTGACCCACCTTCACTAACCAGTTCAGCAAACCATGTGGATAATAATCATGAACCTGTTTCCTCCCAAACTGACATGCTAACTGATCAAAGTCTGCCGGATTCTGGAGCTCTGGTTCCTGTTCCAGCAATGAATGTTGAGGCACTAGCTGTTGTCCCTGTCAACCAGCAAATTCGAAAATCTGAGCTTGCACAGCGTCGAACCAGGAGGCCGTTTTCTGTGTCAGAAGTAGAAGCATTGGTACAGGCAGTTGAGGAGCTTGGTACTGGAAGGTATGATATCTTATGATGCTGTTCCATTGACATTTCTTGTGCTCCCTAACTCCCCTTTTCATGGTTTTGATGTGGAGGGTAAAAGCAATTATTTCAATTGTTTCTATTGGCTCATTGGGCAGGATGCAGCTTATAAAAATGTCGAGAATTTTAAATCATTCTTCTTCTGGCTTCTGCAGGTGGCGTGATGTTAAATTGCGAGCTTTTGAGAATGCTGACCATCGAACTTACGTGGATTTGAAGGTAAAATACTCAGTATTTTTTTTTTCACCATCTGTTTTGTTGTGAAGAAGACATGGGTGATGAACAGCAATTACCATTAAACGGCAGATTCCTGGGGGTACCATTGATAAAGTAATCAGTTATCTGCCAGATAACAAATGGCTTTTATTAATGATTTAAATTCCGTGGTGTTTAGAATTTAAAATGCTTCATATAAAAGCTTATAAATTTTGGGTGTAAACTGGCTGAATCTCCAGTAGCCTCTTTTCATTGCTAGTTCGGTTTTGTCCCTCATCTCTGAGCTTATATTTGCATTTATCAGACAGATATCTCGTTTAGTTGTGTGTTTTGCACGGCCAGGTAGATATGGTTGGTATTAGTTGTGTTGATTTTTACTAATTATGTGTCACTATCATCTGCAGGATAAATGGAAAACATTGGTTCATACGGCAAAAATTTCCCCTCAGCAAAGAAGAGGAGAGCCGGTGCCCCAGGAACTCTTGGACAGAGTCCTGGCTGCTCATGCTTACTGGTATCAGCATCATGCTAAACAACAAGGCAAGCATCATCCTGGAACTTTGACAATTACGGACGCCCAATCCGACGGAAATGAAGTTGCAGCTATTTCAACTGTCACAATGTAAGAAAGAAAGGTAAACATTGACAAGAACAGGGAGAAAGAAACTTGTACAAATGATTCACATTTATGTAATATTCTCACACTCACTTGATTCATTGCCAGCTTCCCACTGCGGAACCATTGGCATTCTGTAAATGGGTCAATGAAATAAGATTGTTCTAACCAGATTTACGTCTTTTTCCGTGTCATTTGAAATTTGTAATTTATAACATTGAACTTAGAAGAAAAGAAGAAGAAACAGAGATTCCTGTAGTTTGTTTTTCTTGTTATTAGAATAATTTCGGTTCTTTGATTTTTGTGAGATTTCTGTGAAGTTTTACCAACCATCTTTGCATTCACATGAAGTAGTTGTTGGGATTGAAGGGTTGGCTGTCATATTATTATCTGAATATTCGATTTAATGATTGATGCATGTACTTAAATCCTTGCTAAATCTTAACGATTTAATCTATTGGTAAGTGTTGTAGTACAGATCAAGTGAAAGGTTCAATTTTTTAGGTCAGCACATGAGGAAATTGATATCCTTGAATGTATCGTGTCAATGTGAAGATGCGTTTTTAAGATCATTCGAAAAGAAATTAATTTCAAGAGGTGTATAAATTAATCTAGAAATATGTATTTTTAAGATTATTCAAAAAAAGAATTAGTTTTGAAATGTGTACAAATTGATCAAAAATACATGTAGAGAAAAAAATATCCTCGTTAACCATGCGAATATTATTTTCCACCTCCAATCCTTTAAACATACCAGTCAAACCAGAATTTTTTTTTTTCGTGAAAAGCAAAGCTTGGGTTAGTTTTTAAGACACGGAAGCAAAGAGACTTGGATCATGTAACAGAGGCAGGTTCTTGTTCCCTGCACGTTACACCATGTGAGTGAGCTGGGCAAACTTATCTGTTAATATCAATAATAAAAAAAGTCCAAATCTCTTTATTTTATTTCACAAAAAAAAAATCTCTTTATTTTCGTAGAAATTCATTCTTTTAAAAACCAACCAGAGATCTTGATCATTTTTACGCAACTCTAAAATTTAAAAATATTTTATAATGATATAATACATTCAAGATTTTATTTTTAAACTATTTTTATAATTATTAAATTTTGAATAGAAAAAAAATCTTCTCTTATGCAAAAGATCAAACACTTATTCATTTGTTTGTTTATATTAATAAATAAATAAATAAGCACATGCTCTTGAGCATGCAGTGAATATGGGGAATTTTCTGCGGCTTCCCAACTAGTCACGGCGGTGATATGGATCTTAATTCTTAAATAAGGTCTTTGTTTTTACTCCAGCTTGCTCGGGGGGGTGAAGGTGGCGCTGGGGGGCTATTTATTGATCTTTAATGGCAAGATTGAGAAAAGAATATTGAAAAGAAAATGATTTTTAATCTAAGAAAATCACCAATTAATCCATCGAAATAATAACACTTTGAAATCTCAATTTAAAGTTTGATCTCAAATTCATCTAGTTTGCGTTTTTTTATATAATTTACTTCGTAATTATTTTTTTATAAGTAAGATTATCATATATCAAATCCTAACTTAACCAATGATATCAAAAATTCGTCATTTTACCCATAAATCACAAGATTATTAACAGCGTGTTAACTACTTCTAACAATAGCAATAACAAGAAACCATTGTCATAATTTCTCTTCGTAGTTCATTATTTGTTAATAACATATTACTTTATGATTTCTTAGTTTTATGCTTATATGGTAAAGGACTTTAACTATTTTCTTTTTTGAAAGTCTTTTCCTTATTGGTAATTTTAATTAAATTCGATCTTTGATTTTAACGATCGATTATTCTCTTTTAATATTTGAAATTTTGGATGAATTTTACTTGACTCTAATAAATTTTTTTTTTGTCTTTGACCTTTCGGTATCCGCTTTATGCAACTACTCGAAAGTCGGAGAACTGTCAGGCCACATGAAAGTGGGGCGCCTCTCTCAGCACAGTTTGCTCCATACGCATGACTCGAACCCGGATCATACTTAAGGAGGAATGAGTCCCTTACCACTCAATCTCAACTAATGTTGGTAATAAATTATTATTATTATTATTATTATTTTGAATTGAATTATGGTTGACCGATAGAGTTCACAAACGGTTTAATGCTAAATTATAAAATCCTTCCAACTTTAGAAATGTCACAAATATAATAATTAACATAGTAAACAATAGAGAGGTCCCCAGTCCCAAGGCCCTCAAATTCATTTATTTACTTGGATGAATGATGATTCAGAGATTCACAAGCTCCTTTGCGTTCCAATATTAAATTTTTTAGCGGGTTTGTTACAATAAGAAGGTAAAAATTAAAGTCATTTGAACTTAAACTCTTTAATACATTATAGATTATTTTAATCATTCCATTAAAAAACATTGATAGTTTTAAGAACATTTTGAAGCCTATAAATCTCACAATCCATCATTTGGTGTCGGACCCCTTTCTTTTGAAAAGATATTAAAGCAATTTGGTGAAGAACCACTTGTCTTTGGAAATTCCTTTCACACACACAAAAAGTATTCGGCCGATTTTGGCATATTCTCTCCGGTAGAATCCTTATCTTGTTCTCGTTATCTTATTATTATTCACCACATTGAAAAGACCCAAATCGCATATTATGGGCCGAAGGTCCTATTTTACATTCCAAGTCACATTCTAGATTAGATTGGCTTGGAAAGCTCCATTTTTTTATGAGATTCTAGCATTTCGGTTATATAAGGAAAGATTTTTTTTTAATTTAAAAAATTGAAGGTTATGAGTGATAAGAAAATTAAAATTAGAAAAAAATTAAAAAATATTTAGAAAATAGTCATCTGTAAAAATATAATAGAATCAAAGCTGAAAGTATAAATTGCTAAAAATAAAAATGAGTAGAAGAGAAGAATTTATACTAACAACTTAGCGTAAGTTCATATAACTTATACAAATATTGAGATAAGAGCTTTGATTATGATGATTATTACTACCCTATGAATAGGTAGACCGATTCAAACACATTTTCACCCATTAATCAAGAAAGCCTTAAGAAGAAGGCCTCGAACCTGATTTAACCAAGGAAGACGAAGTAGAATCATAGCTCCTAAGAAGAAGGAATGTGGGTTGAGTGCATAATAACCACTCCCTCACCCACTATAGAGTAGCTTGACAAAGGGTGGCCTCCTCTCTGCTAATAATTGCTCACTCTTGCATGATTTATGCACAATGGATGTGACATGCTAATAGAAACTCTCCTATAAAAGAAGATATTGTGCAACAACAAATGCATGAACTCTTTGATACTCTTTGATTTTATACCTAAATTCTCTCATATACTTCTATTGACTTGTACATTTGAGCAGTCGACTTTCTGTTTTGCATATTGATTTAAAGAGGAATGAGTTGATCCACTATCAACAAACACGCTATCTTTTTGGCATCAACAATGATGATGATATGATTCAAATTCTAAAATTTTGAAATAAATTTTCAAATTCTAATGTCGAGGGGTCATAGATTAAAAATCTCTTGTTATGGTTGAAACTTTTATAAAAGGTGTTGTTCATATAGAATTGCCTTAAAAATGTTGTTAAAGAAACTTTAACTTAGCATTTTGTAAATTTAATACAAAGTGTTGTAAAAAATTGAAAACTATTTAATAAAATTTTTGTATGTTTTGAATATATGAAACAAATAAAATAATAAACTTTATTAAATTAAATCACAGATTTAATTGAAACAAATAAATAAAATTAAGCAAATACTTTTGTTAATTAAAATAAAAATAAATGACATTAATATAAAAATTAAACAAAAAAATCAAATTAATTTGAAATAATATAATTCCTTTTATAATTTTGTGAATTATTGAAAGAATAAAGTGAAAACCGTAAAAAAAATTATTTAAATACATATTATTAAAATTAACACTTCTTAAAAAAATTTATTTATAATTCAATAAAAAAAATTCAAATTTACTTCTCGCACAAACTAATGATCTAAGAACTTAAGATGATGAAATTTATGAAAAAATTGGTCATATTTGAGTATTAGCGTAATCAAAAGAGAAAATTTGTATGATACAAAAATTAATGTATTACAACATTTATCTCATTCGATCAAATCACGTCATCTAATCAAATTAATAAAAAGAAAAATCATTCATTACAATAAGCACTAACATTTATTGAAATAATATATATTGTTTAATTGTCACATAATATATAATAAATTATTAATTATTTTTAATAATGTAATTACATGTTTCATTGAAAAAATATATACAATAGCAAAGTAACCATATCATATAATATTTTCTTTATTTTCTTTTAACGAACATTAATTAATTCATCTATCTTTCAACAATTAACAAAACTTTCAATTTAGAATAATATAATTTTTAGTAACTGGCCCAAGATTGATGGATTATTAAGTATTGTGGGGCCCATTTTTTGTCTGATTCAGTCACAATCTTTTCTCTTTCTGATTCAGTCACAATCTTGTTTGGACAACTTGGGCAATCTTAATCTGATCCTTTCGACGAAAAACTTTTGCGCCATAATTTTGTTTTTGTCAGTTGTTGGTGCTTTTCTAGGACCAAATTTGACAGATTTATTTTTTCCGTACTAAATTTTGCGAAAAAATTAATCACATGAAATAATAAGAATTGAAATAATTCAAACCTAGGAGTAGGACCAGCTTTTAATCTTGGGATTCGATAGTTTAATTGGGCCTCTCAAATAAATCTGTTTAAAGATCGAACTATTCGTTTAAGTTTAAAGGCCTATTTAATATTTGATTGAGCTTAAAAAAAATATCTAATATAATGATTAGATTTGGATAAAATTTTTAAGTCTGTTTAAAAATTGGGTCAAGTCTCGGGGTTAGCCCAGCTCGAATTTATATATTTTATTTATATATTTCTTTTTTAATATTAATTAAATTTTTATATATTTAATAAGTGTAATATAATTATATGTATATAAAACATAATTAATTAATAAACATGATTATAAATATTTAATATGAAAATTGATATACAAATTTTGACAAATTAAATTAAATTTTAAAAGGTATAAAATAATAAAAAACAAATGAATTAAAAATTAAAATATAAAAACATTTTTTTGGGCTTAGTTGGATCGGGCTTGGGCTTATAGTATAAAAATGAAAACGAGTTTAAACAAAAAATCAAGCTAAAATTTTCAAGCTGGAACGAGCTTGAACATACAGGTTATACATTAATATATGTCATGGACCCGGTTCAAGCCTAGCTCGACCCTACTCAAGACTAGGTCTACTCCCAAAATTACAATGGCTTTTTTTTTATTGTCGGAATAAATAATTTAGTGGGATTGTAGTCAAAATTAGTAGAAAAGTTTTTCCGTTTATGATTTAAATTCATCCTTTTTTTTTAAGGCAAGATTCTTATATTCATTGAGCAGTCGAATATTCACCTAAGTAAGGTCAATATATAAAAATAAATAAATATTAACCTCAAATAATTATTTCATACAATTTATTTTAAGATTTATATATATATGTAAATATAAAACAGGTAATGATAAAATTATCTTATATCAAATCAACTCGGTTCTGTATAAATTTTTATGTCTGAATTTTTTATGGTCTTTTATTTAAGTTGTACTTTTTAATTTATTGTTAATTGATTTTAGGTTGGATATTTAATATGATATCAAAACCTATATTCTGTTTTGTGTTTTTTATTACATATAATCTTAATTATAATTGATTGAAAGGTTTTCAAAAAAGTAATACACTTTCTCTTTTGTTTTTTATTATAAAAGATAAATGAATTTTTTTAAAATAATTATGAAGCAATTCAGGAGCATTTTTTTTTCTTTTTTTTAATTTATTGCGTAACCAGCTCAAGAATTACCAAAAAAAGATTAACATGGACAAGAGGCTCTTCTTTTTTTCTTCTTTTTTAACATTATTTCCAGCACATTTAAAAACCAGTTTATGGTATATTGAAGGACCCAAAATTAACATTCTTGTAGTGATTTAGGGAAAAATATATTGAGCAACGATCCAAAAATAATTAGACAAAACCTAAATAAGGTTTTATGGAACATTTTCTAATTAATATTAGAGAAAGCCAGAAAAATATTCCAAATATGAAAAAAAAAAACTAATTCTTAATTGATAGAATATTAACTTTTTATTCCACCTCCTCTAAGTTTTTCTCGTCTTCTTTCTTTTCATAACACTTTCCTTCTCACTTGTTACATATTGATTTACTTTTCTTTTCATTTCTTGCGTACGTTGACTACGCGTTAAAAGGTTCTATGGAATCCAAATTTCAACTCCAACTTTAAAAAAAAAAAAAATGAATTCCGCTCATCCAAAAGATCTATACGAAAAACTCGTCACCCTGCACAAAAAAACATCAACAAATCCCTTCAAATAATTATTATTTCATAGATATAATTTTTAGAAAAAGATGGAAACTTTTTTTCCTTTAAATCAAAGAAATAAAAGAGGAAAACATGGTAATCACATAAAATAAATTGTTTTTAGTATATATGGATGGACGGCTTAGGTTAACCAATCATCCACCACCTTAAATCCTCGCGGCATGATCATTGTGGTCCTTTCTTTTGTTCCCAACCGAACGGAATGCTTTTCTTTCTTTAATTCCAAAAAGTTAAGCATTGTATGCCCTTCTCTTCCTCTCTCTATCTCTCTCCGAAACTCAGCTCCGGTACTTTTCTTCTCTTTCATCATTTCTCAGCTCTTTTTTGCAGTGATAGTTTAACAGCAGTTTGATGGGTTCTTATGGTTGTCCTTTTAATCCTTAAAGAATATTTTTTGTTCCCAGTTTGATTCTTATTGTTCTACAAGGATCTTTCTGTCTGGCTTTTGTTTATATTAATAGCCAGCTTCATTCCCTGTTTTTAGTACGCGCTTTTATGTACTGTTCAAATATCTTATTTTTATGGTTCGTACTGTCAAAAGATGTTATTTTTATGTTTTATGCTGTTGAAAGATGTTGTCTTTTTGTTATTATAATGTCCAAGATTCAGTTTTATTTTAGACCCAGTTTTTACATGTTTGATGCTGTATTTTTTTGATGTTTTTAGGGAATTCTGAGAATGAAGAACATTAGTTGAAAAGCTGTTGTTTTCTGCAGAATATAACAAGAGAGGAGGAGTTGGATCTGAGGTTGGACTTTCTGGGCTTTTTTGGTTGTTTAGTATTGCATTTGAAAGTGAAGAACTTTGGTTTGGATTTGGGTATTTGGTGCTGGTTGTTACTGTCATAGTCCTTTGTAGAATATATTTTCATGGATCGGTCATTGAATTTGAAGGGGCTTTTTAGTTCTGTTGATAGAGTCAGACTAAATGATAATACTGTGTTGACCTTTTCCGGTCCGACTTTTGGTAACATGTTTAAGAATCAAAGTTATGTTGATATTCCTCCCTCGCAACCTGCTCCAATTCCGAGGGATTTAGCCCCTTCCTCGAGTGTGAACGAGGAAGGAGATTCACATGAGGATTATGACTTCAGTGACGTAGTTCTCAAGTACATAAGTGAGATGCTTATGGAAGAAGATATGGAAGATAAGACCTGCATGTTTAAAGAGTCCTCAGCAGCACTTCAAGCTGCAGAGAAATCTTTTTATGAGGTTCTTGGAGAAAAGTATCCGCCTTCTTCCGATTATGAATTGAAACCTTATTCTGATCAAAACATAGAAAGCTCTGATGAAAGTCATGATCAAAGTTGTTGGAGATGTAGTAGTGCAAGCATTAGTAGTAGTAGTAGCAGTAACTTAGTTGATCCTGGGTGTAACCATCATTTGGGTGAGCAAAGATCTTTACTTCACTTCTCAGGCCAATTCTTCCCAATCCCATAGCCCAGGGAACAGTACTGGTAGTGTGGTAGACGGCTTTGTGGATTCTCCGGACAGTATTCTTAGGCTTCCTGAAATATTTAGTGATACTGAGTCTGTCATGCAATTTAGAAAAGGGTTTGAGGAAGCAAGTAGGTTCCTTCCAAATGGCGGGAGCCTGTTTGTTGATATGGAGAGTGACGGATTGTTTCTCAAAGAGCTAAAGGAAGAGGCTAAAGATCTGGTAGATAAGGTGGAGAAGAATGAGTTCTCACAGGATGGATCAAGGGGAAAGAAGAACCCTCATCCTGAGGATGTGAATTTAGAGAGTGGGAGGAGTAACAAACAGTCATTAGTTTATAATGAATCCACTGTTAGCCCAGAAATGTTTGATACGGTGCTACTAGATTGTCAAAGCATAACTGACCTTCAAAAAGCTTGGCAAAATGAAACAAACAAGAATGTGCAGCAAAATGGGCAATTGACAGGGTCTACAGGTGGAAAGGCACGTGGGAAGAAGCAAGGAGGTAAAAGGAATGTGGTGGATTTAAGAACTCTCCTGACCCTTTGTGCACAAGCTGTTGCAACTGATGATCGGAGGAACGCAAATGAGCTGCTGAAGCAAATTAGGCAGCATTCTTCACCTACGGGCGATGGGATGCAGAGGATGGCCCACTATTTTGTTGATGGCCTAGAGGCACGCTTAGCTGGCTCTGGGACCCAGATTTACAATGCTCTTATCACAAAGCCGACATCAGCTGCTGATGTTTTGAAAGCTTACCATCTGTTTCTTGCTGCATGTCCTTTTAGGAAGCTCTCAAATTTCTTCTCAAATATGACAATTGTGAATCTAGCAGAAAATGCAGCTAGGCTTCATATTATTGATTTTGGTATTATGTATGGCTTCCAGTGGCCTTGCCTTATAAGGCGTCTCTCATCTAGACCTGGGGGACCGCCTAAGGTAAAGATTACAGGGATCGATCTTCCACAACCAGGTTTCCGCCCAGCAGAAAGGGTTGAGGAGACAGGGCACCGTCTTGCAAACTATGCAGAGACGTTCAAAGTTCCATTTGAGTTCCATGCTATTGCACAGAAGTGGGACACCATTAAAATAGAGGACCTCAGGATTGATAGTGATGAGGTGCTTGTTGTAAATTGCATGTACAGGCTTAGAAATCTACTTGATGAGACTGTGGTTGTGGAGAGTCCAAGGAATAAAGTTCTGAACTTGATCAGGAAGATGAATCCTGATGTTTTCATACTGGGGATCGTGAATGGCGCCTATAGTGCTCCATTCTTTATTACGAGATTCAGGGAGGCTCTTTTCCACTATTCCACTTTATTCGATATGCTTGAGACTAATGTTCCTCGCGATGTTCCAGAAAGGATGCTGATTGAGAGAGAGATATTTGGGTGGGAGGCAATGAATGTCATTGCATGTGAGGGCGGTGAAAGAATTGAGAAGCCTGAGACATACAAGCAGTGGCAGGTCCGGAATATGAGGGCTGGGCTCAGGCAGTTGCCACTGAATAAGGAGATCAAGAAGATGGCAAAGAGAGGGTAGATACATGCTACCACAAAGACTTTGTAATTGACAGAATAATCGCTGGTTGCTCCAGGGGTGGAAAGGACGAATTGTTTATGCACTCTCTTCTTGGGTGCCTTCCTCTTAAGTGCATATTTGTTACTACTCGGAGAAGACAAGGTCTTGCAAAATCCTTTGTGGTATAACTGCAGCCTTTGGTGGTTATGATTTAATGATGGATAAGGTGCTGACTTCCTATGGTTATAGACAAATTTCTTCTCTTTCTCAGTCTCTTACGCGCTCATAGACATGCACACATTTAGACAAACACACAAATGCACAGAAACATGCGTTCAGATCCTGCCAATTTTGTTGCATACAATAGAAAGAGGAACCAGATATTAACAATTATTTGCCATATTTTCTGAACAGGTTATTTAAGTAAGATCTTTGCTGGTGCTTATTCTCATGCTGTCGAAGACTGAAATCAGAGGTTGCATTGGCTGTTACCTTATGGCCTGAGGTAATTACATGGATGTTCATGGTACATGAAATGTTCCAGGGAATAACAGCAATGGTAACGGCGTTTACACCTGCACATTCTTGATGAAATCAGCGATGTAATTAGATCAAAAAGCTTGCAGTTTAGGGTAATGTAAATGATTTTGAAAATTTCTTCAGCATAAAGTAGTGCTTGCTGTTTGAAGATGTTAAGGAACTCTTGTTTTACATTGGATCACATTTACTTTAACCAGTCAACATTTTGTCTGGGGATTCAACTTGTATTGTATCTGCTGATATTTATTTCCTAAGTGAGAAGGTTGTTCAGCTGCTTCTTTTGTCTACAGTCAGTAAACCTCTTGTTTACTATTAGACTTTCCTTTCATTTTCTTACTGGAAAAAACAAACCAGTTCAACTCTAAGTACCGAATCCATTAACAATATCTAATGGTATAGTTAGTGAAATGGGCCCCATTGACATGCCAATCCTGAGATATTCTATATGAAGCAAGGATATTTTACTTTGGGCTATCACAATTTCAATTAAAAAATTGTTGCTCATGGTTTTCTCTTTATTTTATAGTTTTTATGCTGTACTTAGTGGCATTAATGCATGCATCTTACTTAACATTATCTCAATCATTGTCACATTGAAATGCAGTTTTTTCACCTTTTTTTATTATATCATCCGTCTTCTAGACTTGATATTTTGGAGTTTTGTTACTTTTGAAGTGGTATTTTGACTTTATTGAGCAGCCTTTATTTAAATCTTTTAGTGTGCGTAGGATAGCATGAACACACTGATGGTTTGAAGTTGAATTTAATAATTACTCAATTCGAGTTGTTGCTTACCAAGAGCAATGATTTAAGTGGGAGGGTTTCAATAATTCTCTTTTTGTCATTATCAATGGACAGCAAGAAAGATTTGCCTACACTTTTCTTGTTTATACGAAAATACAAGGAGAAAGCATAATTAAATCTAATCTAAGAAAGGTAGCAATCGATAAATCAAATTTGATTATTAAAATGATAAATATTATGACGAATGAGAAAACTTACGTTGCTCTGCCTTCATTTTTCTTGAAGGTTCGACCATCAAATTGAACATATGTGTGTTGAGCAGGTAACATAACTAACAAATGAGAGAATCATCCAAAATTTGAAAAATGCGGAATTTGATAATTTGCTACTAAATCAATTTTGTTCATAACGATAAGATTCATACACCAATAGTTAATCCTAGCTCAGATTTTAAGAGAAAACGTTTAGATTTATTAATCTCAAGCAATGACATTACAAATTGTTCTTACATCAAGGTTTGGTAGACCAAGTTATGCAGTAACTTTGATGCGTTCAGAAGTCAAATGCTGTGACTAAGAGCAAATAATTATTATTATTTTGTTAATTATCCTATATTATATTAATCTGCTGTCAGGGAGATAACAATCTGTGCGGTGTAAATGCCATAATTGATCAGTCTTTGTGAAGACATATCTACTGCTACCGTTTACGTTAATCAAGTTATTCATAAATTATTTGAATTGGATTTAATAATTATTAAAATTTTATTTTTTTAATTTTTGAATCGAAATGAAATTCAATCCAAAAGTAATTAATACATCAAATTTAAATATTTTAATATTTGATTAAAATGATTTAATTAAAGTTTATTTTAGTTCATGGTTATTAATTTATCATTTTATTCCGTATATAGTTGAAAAATTAAAAATTAAATTTATCAAGTTGAACCTCAAAATTATTGAGTATGCTATTAAGTCAAATTTAAGTTTCAAAAATTAAACTCAAACCGAACATCAAGTTTTTGAATTAAATAACATTAGTACAAAATTAGATCATCTTGATTCAATCTTACCTCTAATTGTCATCTAGACGTAAACGAAGAGGATACTAATGTTTCTCTGTATATATATATTTCATTTTCTTCATTTAAGACTCTTACTGTAACGTGTGATTTGAGATTTAAAGTTTAGCACAATTATTGAAGGTATTCATCAATCAAATTATATGGACTCAATACTTTTTTAACACTTGCAAATCATGAGGGTAGGTTACCTTTGTTCTTGTTCAAAAATTGTTAACAGAAAAAATTATGATTTGAACATGTACATACCAAAACCTTAATCTTATTTTTTTTAATTATTCAAAAATATTACTTATTTTAGATGTATTTTTTGTTTTAAAGTAAAAATGAAAAGCAACAATTAATTTCACCAAAAAACTTTTTTTATTGAAATAAAATTGCAACTTGAATATAAAAGAAAAGAATGCAAGCATTGATATTTAATTTTTTTTTATTTATTGAAAGTTACTTTTTAAAGAATTCACAAATCAACTGGATTAAATTTCAGATTCAAAGAGTTTTAAATATTATAAATATTCATTACTGGATTTCCTATATATTTGAATTGGTTGGATTTAATGAAGATAATTTTTCTACTTAAAAAAAATTATTTTCATTAATCAATAATAACCCACAACATTATTTTTACAAAAAATTATCTAATTCAACTTATTTCTAAAAAGAAGTCCATAAAGGCCCATAATTGCAGGCTTAAACAGGCCTTAAATGAGCTTCCTGGCCGTTAAAATAAATAGTTTAAAACCTCAACAGGGTTTTAGATATTTGCCTGAGATGAGTGGAGCTGGAGCACCGGATTTTTTCTACAGGGAAGCTCAACGCCTTGGCTATGTTGCCCGTTCTGCTTTCAAGGTTTCTATTTTTATTACTTTTTGTTCTTGTTTTCTCCATTTTTTTTTCTTCTTTTTTTGATTGTTTCTTGCTTGATTTTCAGTTGCTTCAAATACAGAAGCAGTATAAGTTGATAAAGCCAGGTTCTTCTGTTCTTGACCTTGGTTGTGCTCCTGGTGCTTGGCTTCAGGTCTTTTTCTTCAAAAAGTTTTTTCTTTGATTAGTTTTTCTTATTTTCTGAGTTTCTTTTGATTTTATTGCATTTTGTGGCGTTATAGGTTGCTTGTCAGAGCTTGGGTCCATTGAAGAATGGTGGGTCTGTTGTGGGAATTGATGTTAAGGTATATTCATTGCTTGATGGTTTTCTTTTTTCTGTTAAGAAAGTGAAAGTTTTGACTTTTTTGGCAATAGTGCTGGATTTAGTTTGATTGTAATGTGTGATTTGCAGAACAGAAAGTAAAGGTTCCTTCTCTGCACTGTGATTCAAGGGTTCAAACTGTTTCTGCTGATGTCATGAAATTATCCAAGCAACAAGTTAGGGAACTGTCACCTAAGGTAGTGTATCGATTTCTATGTCAATTATTAGACTCTTCAACATCTTAGCATTTTTAATCTTTTAGGATTTTTTGTGGGTTTGCTAGAATTTTAATGTTTATCCAATAGCCTTTTGAAGTAATTAAATGATGTTTGCCAAGTGTTTTCATATGTTAAATCAACTTTACAAATTTCTTAAACATTTTTGAGTCTTAAATTGTCTATGTAACCTGGAAGATATTCAGATTTGATATTATAAGTGAGGATGTTAAACCAAGTTGGCATCATTTGTTGCTTTGATGATTTGCACGAAGCAAAACATAATAAAATTCGATTGCAAAAGATAACCTAGCATTAAGGAGACACTATGAATGCTTTAGGGAATAGGTTTGTAATGAAAAGGATCAGCCCTTTGTTTCTAAAAGGTTACTGTTCAGTATGTCACACAGAGTGAGTCTTAAGAGAGGTCTTCCATTAGAGGAAAAAAAATTGTGTCTTGAACCTCTCACAGAAGCAAATTGATTTTTTATTCCTGCAGAAGAAAGGGTTCTCAGTTATACTTTCAGATATGTGTCCCTTGGTTTCTGGAATTACATCTAGGGATGCAGCCTTATCCTTTGAGTTAGGTATGCAAGCACTTGATTTGGCTGTGGGTAGAGCTGCCAACATTCCGGATGATAATTTTCAAAGGCAGGAAGATTCATGCTCTTTTGGTCTAGATGATAATGGTGTACTACAATCTAGAGGGCATCTTGTTATTAAGCTTCTGGAGAGCGAGGATATAAGAGGTGGGAATTTCTTCCATACAAGTTACAACAATTATTCTCTTTTGCTGCCATTGAAAGATATATGCTTCTCATTTTCTTCTGACTGTTTGCAGAGTTGAACCAGATCTGCAAACCACTCTTCAAAAAAGCATCATGGTTAAGGCCTAAGGCTACGAGATCCTCGTCTAGAGAGATTTATTTAATTTGTCAAGATTTGCAGTCATAGTAAGGCTCAGTTCTTTTTAGATTGGTCCCTTCTTCAGGTTCCAACAAGAAGCAACCATCATGAGGCTATTTCTGCCTATCTGGCTGCTCTTACGATTGGCCATTTGTAATATTGTTGATGGAACTGGGATTCAGAGATCATGCATACCCAATCTAGCTAAGTTTTATTTCAGGTACTCACTCTCACAGGTTTCAACAACCAGCAGCGAACACCGAGCTGTGCTAATTTTATACAAGGTCTTTTAGTTTTTGTTTCATAGGGGAATTACATTTGAAAACTTTAATATTGTGTATGAACTCGCTTCCTTCAGAGAAGATACTTCTGCAATATTCTGTGTGAACTTCACTTTTTTTTTTAACGGTACATGACATCTTTGCTTCTTTAATAGCATTTTCTTACAAAAAAGAAAAAGAAAAAAGAGAAATAAAATATCCATGTTTGGGAGCTTGAGACACTTAAAATTTGCCAACACTTTATTGTAGTTTTATGTAGCTTCTTCTATTTGGAAAATTATCTTGTCCCTCCGTGTCATAAATACCACATATACAAAGAAAATGAAACAACAATATACACAGAAATCCTTCTGTATTCTAATAAAAAAAAAAAAAAAACCCTCTGTAACTTTCCTTTGGTTGCTTCTCCATTTACAAAAATATTCAAGTGTCATCGAATGTAGGTTCGTCCTAATGACCAGAGTCCCGTCTCTTTGACTGGTGTCTGGAAATAGGAAGAAAGGTGAAGTACTGTTAAGACTAGCTGAAAAATCTAATGAAGATTAAAAAAAAAAAATCACAGAATACCACCATACTTACTGGTGTTTTCACAGAAGGGAAGACATTCCAAAACCGCAGTGTCTCATCCCCTGCTCCGGTCACTATGGTCTGCACGAGTGTGCAAAGATGTACACAATCATTTTTCATTAAATGGGTGCTTTTACACTTTGACATATCCTTTTTATCCATGAGAGTAGCGTTAATCATTAGAGAAACGTTTACCTGTCCGTCAGGTGACGTAGCAAGGTAGAGGACTCGAAGACTATGGCCTGTTAGAGTTGCAACCTACAAAAAATCAAAATGGAAGATAGTTTAGTGCTTCTGCAACAAATGTCAGAGGACAGTAGAAATATTTTTGTATTGCTAATACCTTTGTCATTGATGGATACTTCCACACCATAATTTGATTTTGAGAATATCCATGAGTGCTAACTAGCTCATTCACATTCTTACTCCATGATAGATTGCATACCTAGGCACATTAAGTTTAATCAAGCAAGGTGTTCATGAATAAGCATATGCTAACTAATGAAATGCAATGTATTACTAGGAAGTAAAATTGTAAAAACCTGGCTCCCTGTGTCTATGTTGTTCAATTGATGACCATTGGTAGTGTTCCAAAAGCGGATACATCGATCAGCGGTTCCACCGCCTGATGCAAGAAGGTTGCTCTGGTGGGGTGACCAAGCAATGGCTTTGACAGCAGCCGTGTGTTCTGTCAACCTAAGAATTGGTTGCTGAGAATGCTGGTTCCAGACCAACAGCTGATCACCAACAAAACTGTTGAGTTAGCAATTTGCTATGTTTACTGGGATAAAAAGCAAATGGCATGATGTTTACCTGATTGTCATTTCCACCTGAAGCAAGTTCACGGTCATCATGGGACCATTTCAACCCACAAACCTGAAGGATTGAACAGAAGGTTATCTCGTTTGTTAACACAAACGACCAGTTAAAATATTCTACTAAGTTTCTGAGTTCATCAGTGACAGAGACATGATAAAGCTAATATGAACTGAAGGCTTTACCTCAGATTTGTGTCCAACAAGCTTGCTAACATAGTCACTTGAAACTCGAAGATCATGCTGAAGAATGCTGCGATCCCTGCTTCCGGATGATAGTATCCGTGAATTCCAAGCCAAGACACCGGTTCTTGTTTGATGGCCGCCCATGGTTCTGACCCTCTTGCACTGAGTTCCATCCCATACCTATAACAAGGAACAAAATGCTTAAACTATATAAGAACCTATGGATCAAATACGAACAATTATTGTATAATGGATGCAAAGTTTGAGAGGAAATCTACCTGAACTTGACCAAGATTTGTGCCAATGGATATGTAAGAACCTTCCCGGGTCCACTGCACAGCACACACACTGTCATTTGGCCCCAAATCACACAACTTTGTTACCTGAGAGCAATTGAACAGGTTAAACACTTCAAGCATTCTTTTGTTCCCTCATAATTCAAACAAAGACCATTTTCAAAGGCAAGTTTACATATCAAACTCTGGAAAGGATCCAATTTGTAGACTAAAGCATACAAACTTACTTTGCTATTCGATGCAGTCCATAAATAAACACAAGTACCCAACCCAACTGCAAGTACATTCTGTGATGACCAATCAACAAGGTTCAAATAGAAGTCATCTTGAAGTGATGGGGCATCCAGAACCTGCAATCATTTAACAGTTTCATTATATAAAAATTGGAAAGATAAAAAGTTTCCAGTTACGCTAGACTTCCCATCCCAGCTAGGCTAACCAATGCAATGTAACAATGTGCTATTCCTGAGTCAAGTCTTTTATATTTGGAAACAAGCAAAATGTAGGTATGAATCTGATACGGGTATGACAGATTTTGGTAAATTTTAACATTGGTATCGAGGTTCAAAGCATAAAACCTTGTAGTTTTATATGAAGTTTCTATTTTCCAACTACGGAAGTTTATGTAACATAGCTGGCAAAATGGCTCAACTACCTTATGGGGTGTCTTGGGGACTTTCCGTGGAGGCTTGGGAGGTGTAGAGACCTCACTAGAGAACCCACTATCCTGTCCCAAAATGGAAGGAGAATAAGGAGAACTAGGCCCAGAATGCTCAGTCTTGAACCTCAGCATGTTCTTGTTCGGACTCATAGGCGAACCTTGACCTGAAGGAGAAAAGAACCAAAATCAGGACCAAAAAGTTCAGATTTCAAAAGCCTGGAATATGTTTCATTTCCTCCTTCTTTAGCTGGTGACTCCTTCTCTATCAATCCAAAAGTGTGTAACCTTGAAGAAGATCTGCATGGAATAAACCTATCACTACAAATTGATGATCTAGACGACGATGGTGAAGTTAAACTCGATATCATTCGTGGTGAAGATACCGAAATTGAACGAAAAGAAGAAGAGCCCGAGAAAGTTTCTAGCCGAAGTGAAGTTTCATTCATTCCAGCAGGGAGATTTAGGCCACTTTTTCTTCTTTGTGTTGAATCCATTTTCTGGGGTATTTTTGATCAGTATGAAGCTCGAGTGCTTGAGAAAAATGGGTTCTCTTAGTTTTTTGAAAGGAAGATTAGAAATGGAAGATTACAGCAGGAAACGGCTCCTCTTTGGTTGCAAAAGAGGGTTTTTCAAAAGAGGATTTTTGGCAGGAGCTGATTTTCCTGCCTTTTTTGGAGGGCGGCTGAAGCCTGGAGGGGAAGATTTGCAACGGTCAAATTGGTATCTGTTAGAGAAGAGTTGTTCGTTTTTATGTTTGGAAAAGGGGAGAGAGAATGAAACGACATGGTTTGTGCAACCCTAGTAACGGTCATTTTCATGAATAATATTTTCAAGCTCATAGGAGCTGTCAGATTGGTTTAGTTTCCAAGTAAATACCAAATAGCCGTTGCTTCTGAATTTGACCTTCTTCACTTTTTATACCCGCTAGCCAGCAAAAGATAAACCCAAACTTACCCGGATTTGATAGAATTAGAAGCGCAACTATTTCGCAGTAGACAATTAATGAGAAAACTGGAGATTTCATTAAAGTTCAAAGCTTGAGTGAATTGTTACTTCAATACGCCGCTGTTTTAGTTGTTTCAGAATATCTAGTACAATCTCAATCTCAAAGTAACTTTACAATGTGTAACGCACTTGATATCTGCGAAGCCAGTCCTCTCCCTTCTCGTAAAAATCCGCCCTACTAAATGTTTGCTGTGGGAACTGAGGGTTTGCAGCGTAAGCAGAAGCACCACGCCATGCATCAAGAACCGGATCTAATGCTCTTACCACCTTAATTGGAGCCCCGCAAGGTCGAAGCATCCGGATTCCAGCTTCCAAACGTTCATTTATACCGGGAAATAGAGAGCAGCCACTGGTCATAAAGATTGAACTGGTCAATCTATTCTCCAGCCCCTCATCCTTGGATGGCAACCTTCTTATTGAGACCCCAGTCATCTCATCTAAGCCTGCTTGATCTATCCCGACCAAGTTGGGGTGGAATAGTATTTCAGGACATCGAAACCTTTCAACCCCAAGCACAACTTGGAAATCTTCCTTTGTGAGCGGACGAGTACGTGGTACCTCAGCAGTAGCCGGTTGTAAAGGTGTTGATTCCGGTTTAGGAACAAATGTTGGGTCTATCTCCTGCAGAAAAAGAGATCAATGAAGGGATGGATGATTCATCTTAACATGATAATTAGGAGAATCCCTAATAAATCAATACGTGACAAGGCAAATAAACTGACCTGGAGCCTAGAACAAACACGGGCCAGCTCTGCTTCATCTTCATCTGCTGCATCATCGTCATCATCATTATCTTTGCTCATTAGTTTGTAAAGTTGCCAATCTTCATCTTTGGCACCAAAGGTATCCTCACCCTTCCCTCGGTCAAAGGCTGCTGTAGTTAAAAGGCGCATCCTTTCCCTCTGGGCAGCATTCAATCTTTCCCCACGCCCAACACCCCCTGACAAACCATTCCCATTAGTATGGCCTCCATTTGTCTTGAGTCTTTTCCGCTGCTCAATCTTCTCAGTCAGTTCTTTGTATCTTGTACGCGTATCTTCAAGATAAAGTTCGGGGTTCTCCCTATGAAAAGGTAAAAAGCAAAGACAGAAAGGAAGTATCAGCCAGAAAGCAAATTAGAATTCCCAAGATCAATCATTCCCCCGCCATTTCAAATTAAATGAAGTAACCATAACTTGAACCACATGGGGCTGCTTCTTTCTCATCAGCCCCCACTTCTTACTAAGGTCAAATCAAATGAGAAAAAGAAAAAACAAAAATATTTTCATATAATTGAGACTTGAAACATACAAGCGTCTCTCTTCATCTTGTTGATTTTTCTTTTCTCGTTCTATTTCTTCTTCGAAACGTTTCTGTTTAGCTCGCTGCCGACCCTCTGTCATGGTTTTAAGAAAAATTTGCCTCTTCTTTTCCTTGAGCTGTCACAACAATATAGCCACATCAATTTCAGCCAACAAAAATCATAATAACGAGAAATCTACCAAAAACAACAATGTAGTTTATCTTGAGTATGCTGACAATTACAATCCCGAAGGCCTTATTAAATCTTTTGTTTGATTTTTCACATGATGACATAAAAATGCCCATAAATCCTGACTGAACCAAACTGGTTGAACTGATGTTTTATGCATTTGCCTAACAAAGCCAACCTCTCCCCCCTCTCCACCCACCTAAAAAAATTTCAGATTAGCTACTTGGCATTAAAGGATACCTGCTCTGGTGTAAGTGTGTTATCAGGAATGTTGATGAGAGGATACTTCTCGCTTGTAGAAGAATCTACCTTCTCATTTTCAGCTTGTTCAGACTTTGGTTCACCTTTTGCTTTTCTTAATGACTGTGACACTTTCATAAGGGTTGATTCTATTTCCTGTTTAGAAACATAACCAGTATCCGAAAGGAAAGATGGAATATCTTGCTCTTGAACTTGTTCAATTTGATGCAAAAGAAATTCCAATCCATGCAATTGATTTTCTAGTTCATTTATTCTAGAAGACCTCTTTGCTTCAGCCATTTCTCTCAATCTTTGTCCTTGTCTTTCCCTTATAGCAGCCTTTCTTGCTATCTCTTCTTCTGAAGGAGGTTCTTCAGTTGGTGGTGGAACCCATGGGAGCTGCCAACACCTGGTTTTATCTTCAGCTTCCTTGCCCCCTTTCTGCTACAGTAATTGAATTTTCAGCAGTTACAGAGGAGGAGGAGAAGAAAAAAGCTAAGTCATTACCTGAAACAATCGAGCTTCTAAAGCATAATCCGGTGCTATATAGCAGTGTTCCATCTTCAAGTCTTCAACCTTTTCCCATGTGAATCTAGCCCTATTATAAGCAGTTAAAAACAGTATCAGATGCTCTATGAAAGCAGGCCATATTTGATTCTGGAAACCCGGCAGATTTTATACTCACATGTGATGAGGGTACTTAAGCGAAAGAAGTTGCTTCAAATTGTCGGTGACATGGTAGCCACCGATGTTAGTTCGGCAGCATCCTTTATAAACAGGCTCCCCTTCAACAAACTGAAGTAAAATAAAACATATCATAATCAATGAAAGAAAACCAAACCCCGAATCCTTAATGCTTGTGTCTTGTTAGTCAAATCTAAAAATTCATTGCCTTACTCCCATTTCTCAAATTCCTATTCCAAATTCTTACATGACATACCTTCCTTTGCCAACTACATAGCATACCAGTAAACAGGTTTACCGGAGGAGACATAGTATGCTAAAATTCAACAAGACTTTTAAGGAAAATTCCAAGCAGAAATTAACTTATCATGTCATCTTCCATTATGCCAACTTGCTAACATGCTTCAAAACTAAATAATGACCGGCTCAACTTTGGAAATATATGAATCAAGTTAACATATGATGTCTAGGAACCATACTGGAATAACATGAGTTGTGGTAAATCCTGGGCAGATAGCTAAACAATCTTTCTCACAAATCCCATGCTGCTGGTTATACTTGTAGCTGAATGCAGCATCAACACCAAATGCTGCAATCACATACAGAAAAACTCAAACATCAGAATACATATCATCATAATAATAGCCTTTATCCCTATAGATTGGGGTAGGGTCATCAGAATATATATATATATATATATATATATATATATATATAAAATGAGTGCTTTACCTACAGATGGAACTCCATAAGTCTCAAAAAGAAGTTCTGCCATTTTACTGCGAGACTGAACTGGGTTGCACACACATTCTGTGATCAGGATAGGATGATCAATCTGTTCTGCCCTCAAATAAAGAACAAATCAAGAAAGAATAAATTAAAATTGCAATGTAAAATATAGAATGTATTTAAAACAAAAATGGAAGCCGATAAAACAATACAACATGAAGGAAAATGGCAAACCAAGTTCAAATCCTATGAAATTTTCTGGTATGCAGATATTCACAGGCTATTAAGTTAACCTAAAAACTACTACCTGAAGACAATTTACATGCTGCTAAAGTATTCCTAATTACCAACGCAAACAGATGTTCATTAGATCATTAAAGAGATTATTTGCAAAAGCAGTAAACTTATCATTGTACCCGAGATCCATTTGCACCCAACCGGTCAAAGGCAAAGTCAAGAATCTGTAAAGACAAAAAACAAACCTGTAAAGTTAGCATGCTTCCAATACTCTTAGTAACTAAACAGCGCAGCCATATCCAAAGCTCTGAACTTTCATATCTATATTCAACGTACACCAGTTTTATCCAACATTCTCGACCTACCAATAGCATTTCTATTTCACATTCTGAATCAAACTTGATTTCACTACTCATAATTCAATAATAATAATAATAATACAAGTAAAAATTTTACATACATATTCCATGATTTCAAACTGAAAAACAACATTGCCATCGAAAGCGGAACGAGGGCCAGAACGCGTGCAATCAAAGTATTTCAGTAAAGCAGTATCTTGGTCACCAACAACTGTCACAGTTTCCCCTGCAACAATCCAAAATAAAAATTCATTTTAACCTTAATTAATCTATGGTTATACCACAAAACTGATTTGAAGGACGAGAGAAAAGAGTACCGGTGGATTTGTGGCGAGGTCTTTGAACAATGTTACGGAAAATAACCCGCGGCTCACTCTCTCCTGCCCAACTGCAAAATGGATCAAAAGAAATCAGGGGAAAATTGTGTAAATCAAAATTAATAAGAAAAAAAGTTAGGGTTTTTTCTTTTGTTTTGGTTGAATTACCCAATACGAAAATATGAAGCGCCATTGTCGATGACGATGGGTATTGATGGAGGGAAACGATTGTAATCCGATTGCCTTAGAATTTTTGATATGAATGGCATTTTTTAAGGGTTTTTTTTTTCGTTGAATGAGGAAGGATTTTCAGAGCAGAAGGAAAAGGGTTTTCTGGGAACGAACCTTTTTTTTCTTCGTTGAATGAGGAAGGACTTTTCGAGAATGGAGGAAGACGGTTAATACTGGTATAGAATAAAAATAAAGAGACTAAAAGACCAAACATAAGCGGGGATAGCTCAGTTGGGAGAGCGTCAGACTGAAGATCTGAAGGTCGCGTGTTCGATCCACGCTCACCGCAATCTTATATTTAAAATTTTTTAAATTTCTTGATTAGATTGATTAAAAATGTAAAACTTTGGAATGCCTGATTATAAGTAGACCTGACAATCTTAGACACGACACAAATACATGAACACGATAAGAATAAATGACACAAGATGACACGAGGTTAAAATTAAATAAAATGTATATATGAATGTGGCAAAAGCTAAAAATAATATTTTGAGTTTTTCGTGTCGACAGAAATTTTTGACACGAATACACGACACGAACACGGTTTTACATGACACGAAAACGAATTTTCAACACGAATTGCCAGGTCTAATTATAAGTTGATTAGATAGATTAAGAATGTAAATCAATAATTCCATCTAAAACTTGAAAGTAAATAAGAAATGCTGATTATGAATCAAGCAAACCAAAGTAGACTGACTGTTGATATATTATTATCCATTGAATTAACAAATAAAAGAATTACATCCTTCTATAAATCGTGTACACTCTGCTAACACTAATTTCCTAATCATTGCTTCAATTTTTCAGACCAAAATCGAGTAAGATGATGTACCATGATCATATAAAGTAGGAAGGAAGTATTTTGGGGCAAGCCAACTCTGAATTTCAAAAAATAAAGTTCAAGCTCAGCTATATATGTATTAAATTTGATTGTTGGATTTAATATTTTTGGTTAAAAAAACTTTTGGGCTTGATCGGACAGATTGATCTATCTATTAGAATCAACTCAATGTCCATAATCCAATTCTTTTTTTTTTTTTCAATATGTCCATAATCCAATTCTAACCCAACCTAACTTTGTTCAGTAACCTGTCGAACCAGTAACAAGGACCCAGCCCAGGTAAACAATAAACAGGATAAAGGAATATTCCAACGGAACAACAACTTCAGTTCAACTCCCAACGACAAACTTTTTCGGTCACTTCATTTGGGCCCACTTACAACCACAAGATCCAACCTCGACCACTAAAAAAACCTGAAAACAAAAAGAATAGTTTATATTTAATGCAGTGATTTTGTAGCCTCTATAATATGTAAAATATAACGTACCCAATTATAAAATATCATATCATTAGTGGGAAAATTTTAAAAATATATAATGAATAAACAGATTTTAAAAAAAAGTTAAAAAGTTTTATTAATATTTATTTTTAAAAGTTTACACATCTTTTAACTTTATTAATTAACAAGGCATTGACGCTCTATGATTGATTGACCGTATACAGAGAGTATACATTATCAATGCATTATCAAATATAAATTATTTAAATTGTTATTGTTTCATACATTGTTAGTAAATTATGATATTACATCATTAATTCATCAATTTTAAATTAATTTTTAAAATAATTATTATTAAATTTATTAATCAATGAAATATTATGATATGATTGAATGATTATGTATGAGAAATGCATCAAACGTAAACTTTTAAACATGTAATTTAAATCAAAATTCAATAATGTTAGATATGATATAAAAGAGACATAAAAAAATAAAATTATGATAAAGATACTTATTTCATATTTAATGTGTCAATATAAATTATAACATATCAATTTTTATATTTTCCAAGAAAGAGATGCACCAAACAACTATACATATGAATTAACAAAGGATAATTATCCAATACACAGTCAAAATTTTTTTTGACTCTATAATCAAAGTTAGAATGATTACACATGTTTTATTTTATTTTTTTATTTTTTAAATATTTTTAAAAAACATGTATCATGAAATTAAAAATTTCACTGATAACATACGAAGTATTAATCCATTAAGAAATTCTTATTCTACGTAAGCATATGTTTCCGACGAGGCATCCACTTTCAAGTAGAAATTCATAGTTTTTCAATTCCTTCCACCACACGTTTGGATAGCTCAAAAATCACGCCATCTTCCCTAGCAAGCCACAACTCTTATAAAACCCCGAAAATAGTTCTCTAAATCACCATTTCAAAAGGCTTTCTTCATTTTCCTTTACAAATTTATTATTTTTTGTGTTCTGTTTTAATGGAGATTTATGAACAGGAAGAAGGTTACATGACGCCGAGGCGGCGGATTCAGACGGCGACTCGGCCTTGTCCACCGCCGCCGAGGAAGAAGCAACGGGTTTACGTGAAGAGGGAGCCACCAAAGAATGGGTTCTTTCAGCCACCCGATCTTGAGGCTTTGTTTTCAATTATGGTTCCAGCAAAGGAAGCCTGCGTTTGAAGAGAAAAGTGGCTGTACGTAAATTTGGTTGTAAATGTAATCTATTCTGTACGTTAAAAGTCTTCGAAGTTTTCTGGTTTCAAGCTTAGCTGAAACTGAAAACTTGAAGAATTTTGTTTTTATTTAGGAAACCAGCTTTTTAGTAAGCTAATTAATGAAGTGGGTATTTGATGAAATTTTCAATTTTCAACCAGCTTCTAGTAAACTAATTAAAAAGGACAAAAAACAAAGAGCTTACCTTAACTTTATGTAATCATTTTTAGAAGGTAGTATTATATATTGAGGTCAAATTTTAACATGTTAGCATGTGTAATCCTTTTTATTTTTGTATTTCGATTATTTTATTGAAAAACGAAAAGGGATAATTACTCAAAAAATTATGAAGCAAGGTTTTAATTGATATTTTTAAACGGTAAGAGGAGATTAGCACATTAAATTTTTTAATTTTGAATCGAATTTAATAAATTTATGAAAAAGTTATGTTTCCATGACTTCTCAACAAATTCAAATTTCATAGGGAGACTTTATTTTTTTTTTGTGTAATAACATGTATTTTTATCTATTTTACGTACAGAGTAAAGGTTAGTTTGGATCCTGGTGGGAATGGGATCCCAATGATATGAGTGTGGTGAGTTTGAGAGGAAAAAAGAAAAAAAAAGAAAATTTAATCTTTTTTCCCTATTTTATAATTTATTATTATTATTTTATTTAAAAACACGTATCTTTAATAGTTATTTTATCTTTTTCAATCTCACCGAATCCAATCTTACCATTCATCCAAATTAACCCTAATTTTATTTAAATTAAAGTAATAAACAATAAAATCTTTTAACAATGACTTTGAATTTTTTTGCATATAAAAAGAGTGCTTTCTTTTTTGTATATAAAAAGAGTGCTCTCTTTTGTGGGTTAGGGAATCGGCAAAGGGAAGTTGGGCTGGTAAATGGGCTTTGAAGGTTAAAACATTCTCGAATTATTGTTATAGGCTCTTTAAGTTTCCATCTCTACTTTATATTTAAGTTGGGCCGGTCCTTAAGTTCTATTAAACTAATAACTTTGGAATCTGGCCTGCTTTTATCATTGGCATAAGCCCTTTTCTAATTGAATCATAATGTTATTTTCTAGTTTCACCGAGTGTGAAATTAAATTTAGTTTGTTATTTGTATTCTTTATTATTGTTATTTGTATTTACAAGTTTATCAGTTACAGTTCATCAATATATTATGTTAATTGTGATTATAATTTCAATGAAAATATACTATTCAAAAGAGAAGATTTTAAATTGATTCTTTTGATTTAAATGCGGATGCATCTACCATTAGTCAGATTCTCCATAAAAGAGAAAAAAAACCTACTCATCAGTTTAAGTAACCATATTTTATCAATGAATGTATCAATAACGAATACAAATACCATATTACATTATATTTAGCAAACAAATTTAATATTTAAGTAACATTTTGGCTGAGTGATTAAATTGGCGTTGTGACATGTGGATTTGATAACTAGCCGAAATAATCTCAGCCCATCTTCTAATTATCCAAAAAGAAAACCAATTTAATATGATATATATATATATATGTATATAAACTATCAGTTAAACTATTTTCCAATCCACATTAATTATTGAGTTGAAAAACCATGATCATGGTAATGAAAAGAGTTGTTATTATTATTATTTTTTTAATTTTGACTAGGAGGTGTAATTTAAGTGAGATTTGGATTATATTTATTCCTTGCATGAATTTGGCTTGGGGAAGGTGGAAAGTGGATGTTGAAAATCGAATTTAGATTTGCAAATATTTCATACTAGTCATTTAGGCTAATGCAAATCAAGTTATGGGGAATGCTAACACTCACACGTCCATAAATAAAAAGAGATATGCAAGTGGGAATCAAGAGCAATAGGGTTTGTTTTGGCTTGGAGAAAATGAAATGTAGTGTCAAAAATCGAATCTTAGACATGCAGGATTTTCATACCAATCATTTAAGCTAATGCAACGTCCATAAATAAAAAGAGATGCAAGTGGGAATCAACAGCATTAGGGTTTGCTTTGGCTTGGGAAGGTGGATGCAGGTGTCAAAAATCGAATCTTAGATATGAATAATTTTCATACTACTATGCATTTAAGCTAATGCAAATCAAGTCATGGGAAATGCTATCACTCACATGTCCATATATAAAAAAAGATACGTAAGTGGGAATCGAAAGCATTAGGATTTGCTTTGGTCTGGGGAAGTGGAATGCAGGTGTCAAAAATCGAATCTTAAATATGCAAAATGTTCATATAATCATATAAGCTAATGCAAATCAAGTTATGGGGAATGCTAACACTCAGGCATCCATAAATAGAAAGAGAAATGCAAGTAGGAAAAGAATGAATGAATTGGAAAGCTAAGTTGGAACACATATTTGTTCCATAAGTAGGTGACAAAGTTCACTTATTGAAGGGGAAGGGGGTGTACCAACGGTCTGGTGGAGTGGGTGTACTAGGCTTATTAGCTATTTTCTTTTTTCTGGGTTTTGGTACTCTTTGGCAAATCAAGGGGCATTGGATTCTCTCTTCGGATGATTTCATGGGTCCCTTCTGATCAAATATAATATTCCCTTGTTGATATAACACCATGTTTCAAGTACTACCACTGCATGGGCGAGCTTGGAATTTGATTCACCTTCATCCTTGGATCCAGGTGAAAAAAGATTGTACCCTCTTTGCTTTTGCTAATTACTAAGAAGAAATAAAATTACTACTACTTTCTTCTCTATTAATCATAATGGGATTTGATGTCTTTTAATTTTTAACTTTGTCTATGAAAAATAGCAATTTCAAGCCTTTTTCTGTTTATTCTTATATTTGGGTTTACTTTTCCGGTGTTGTTATTTATATATATTTGGTGGAGAAGGTGGGGTTAAGGGGGGTACAAATGGGAAAAGGTACAGGGAGGTAAGCATGAAATATTTCTCCTTCAATAAATATATTATCAATGAAATTTTTAAATTTCATAAATGCATTAACAGATTAACAAATATAATTTTAATTATATATATTATTTTTATATTTTTAAATTATTAAAAAATATATGTCATTTTTCTTCCGTTATAGTTGGTTTTAAAATTTAATGATGATGAATGAGATTTTTTTAAAATAATACTAGACAAAAGAATACGCTATTTTCAATTTCCTTTTGTTGTAAAAGAAGATGATTTTCAAGATTTTGACCTTCAATAGGGTAAAAGGAAATTCCTCTTAATTGAAACTATTAGGTGGAAGGTAAACCCATATATTTTGTAACACAAGCTTAATTTAAAACTTGTTAGGTGTTTTTAGGCCAAAAAAAGGAATTTTTATAGTAATGTCTTAAATTTTGATTTTATTATAATGTCAATGTAAATAACAACGTAAATTGAATATCATTAAACGTAAAATATGTTAAAAGTATAATAAACACATAATAATTAACGTAAATATACCTAATATTCAAAATTGTTATATGTTTAATTCCATTAACACTAATATTTATGTTGATTATTTATGATACTTTTAACATATTTTATGTAATATTTTACGTCTAATGACTCTAATTTTATATTTAATCATATATTATTTATGTGTTGATCTCACAATAAAATAAAAAATTATGATCTTACTATAGAATTTTCAAAACAAAAGCTTAATTAATAAAATGTCATTTATAACGTCTCAAAATGATGACCAATTTCATTTAAATATAACTAGAATGCATTTATAATAATATAAATTCAAGATTAGGGAACATTGCCACAAGAGGATTGATTTTAGAAAAAAAAAAACCAAAATTTGAAAATTAAAAAAATTATAAACGTCGAATTTGAATCTAAGCCAATTGGATGTGACTTGATTGAATGAATTATCAAGATCCCATGTTCACAGAGAGACCATTGGCTTTGACGATATTAATTAGCTATCTGTGTAATCTAGGGTAGGCGGGCAGATGCTCAGTCAACCAAGAGGAGAGGAGGGAGCTGAAACTTTAGTTTTAACCAGTTTCTCTGTGACACGTTCCGAAATCCTTCGTAGAATTTGGAGCGCCGGCTGGATTCTTCCATCTTTCGAAGGGAAAAAGAAAACGAGTGAGGTATCTCACCGTCAGCTAACAAGCTTACAAGACATTTTCTTAGATGAGAATAAATGCATGCATGGCGTCATTTAATCACATCAAGTTGGAGTCGCAAAGAGTTAATTTTGTTAGTTAAGAACAAAATCATTTTAATGAAAATTCAAAGTTTATGTAAAATATTACAAATAATTGTTTAAAAAAAGTGACCCGAATAAAATTTGAAAATATCCTTAATCTTATTATATATTAAAAAATTAATGAAATATTATTTTAAAAACATTAATTTTACCTAATTAAAAAAATATCATTTTAATTAATACTACTAAACAAAAGTTAATATTTCCTAATAAACAAAGTATAGATTTTTCTACTATTTAATTCAAAAAGTTGATTCAGTGATATAAGTTTTCACTAAGTATCTAACTCTTGAGTGAATATAATCTATAACGAGAGACTCCATGTTCTAATCTTCACTATGTCAAATTTTTTTGAGTAGCACTAACCTAGGATCGTGAGTAAAGATTAATCTCATATTCAATATAATATAAAAATATCTCGTAATTAAAAAAAAATATATCTATTATTTTATATAATAATCTTTGCTTTGCATGGGCATCATCATCATAAAAAAAAAAATCACCATCAATATCATATTCATGCATGTGATCCTCACAGTCCTCCATCAGTGCATTGGTTGACAAGAATTATAACAAAATGACTAATATGGGTAAAAAGTTTTGTGTACCTCGATCAACAAGAAGCCCACAGTTCGGTTTTTCAGAAAGATCTCGTCTTCATCACTTAGATTCCCCTAAGGAAAACCTGCTCTCCTTTCTTTCATCTCTCGATGATGGATGTGATCTCTATCGGCATTCGGCACTGTAAACACCACTACCTAAATATTCTTTTCATCGTGGCCATACTTGAGAGAGAGGGTTTTTTTTTTTGCTCGCATGAATTAATTGAATAATTTACAGTGAATAATAGTTACTGGGTCATGCACATTTCTGAATCGAGATTTACTTTTATTTTTTGGTACATGGGAAGATTTATTCAGTTTTGAGCAATTCAAAGGAATATTAATTTTTATTTTATAAATTTGAGTAAAATGCAGATATCATTTATGATTTTATGTAACATTTTATTTTTATTCTTATTATTAAATCAATCAATTTCGTGAATCACTGTTAAAAATTTGTTCAACAAAATATGTTATGTTAATGCTATATGAACATTTACGTTACCCAATTTTCAATCCAAAAATCAAACTAATCGATTTTTTTTTACCACGAAAATTACCATTCATGTCAACGGTCTTTAGTTTTGAGATGGTAAATTTTGTCATATTTTAATGATATTGGATAAAAATACATGAATTTAAAATAACTAAAAAGTGATGGATCTAAAAATTAAAATTGAAAGATTGCAAAGAGAAAAATATTAAATAAAAATCATGAATTTGTATAGTGTAATTTACTCCATGAATCTCTTTTTAATTTATAGGGAGCACTAAAAAAAACAAAGTATTAGACACGGAATTTATGGCAGAATTTCCGTTACGAATTTTCTAATTCCGTTACTGATAACAATTAGCAACGGATTTGAAACGAAATATTCCGTCTCAAATTCCGTCTGCAAAATTAAAGTAGCTAAAAGTCTTTCCGTCATAAAGTCATTTTTTCCGTCGCAAATCCGTTGCAAATTTGAGACGGATATTTGCAACCAAAATCCGTCTCTAAAATCATTTTTTTCAGTCAAAAAAATATAATAAAAACAAAAAACAAATTGATTTTTCTACCAAAATATTTTGACTTTTGCATTGGATTTTGTGACTGATCTTCTGTCTCAAATTTTTGTGACAGAAAATTCCAATACAATTTCAGTCACAAAAAAAATAATTTGTTCAAAAAAATTTTCAAATTTTTAATATTTGTGACGAAATTTCCTATCAAAATTCCGTCTCAAATAAGTTACAATGAAATTTGTGACTAAAAATTTCGTCTGTAAATTCATTTTTTCATCACAACAAATATATTATTGAAACAATATAAGAAATTAAAATTATATTTTGACACGAAAAATCCATTACAAATTACTACTTTCTGTTAAAAATTTTGTCACAATTTGCGACTAAAATTCCGTAACAAACTCCATCATAAAGTTGTGAAAAAAAAATCAACATTTAAATTGTTGAATTTCATTAAAAAACAATTAATTTTGTAAGCTAAAATCTATTTTCCATCTAAGTACACCTAAAATTGAATCCAATTAATTTACAACATCATTTAACAAAAATCTATACATTTAATATATACATAATCAAACAAAAACCTTAAATATACATCTAATATCCACATAATATATACCAACATCCATAAACATTATGTTCAATTTGGAAATTATACTATGTTCAAATTAAATACAAAAGTATGAAGATAAAATCGTATAGCATCGTAATGTTTCATGAAGACGATCTTTGCTTCAAAAAGTGAACACCTAAAACAAAATAAATTTTTTTTGTTAAATACGATTTAACAAAAATTCATACAATTAATATAACACACACACACATACATAATCAAATAAAATCTGCAAAATATTTAGAAAATATTCATTCAACATTCCAAACATCATGTCCAATTGATAAATGCAAATATATATATATATGTGTGTGTGTGTGTGTATATATATATATATATATATATATATATATATATATATATAACATTCAAATAAAATAAAAAAGAAAATGTCTACAAAGCAATGTTTTCTAGAAACTATCCAACTTCAGGAATCGAACATCTAAAACATAATCGAATCTACTTATACTACAATTTAATAAAAATCAATACGTTTAATATACACTAGAATCGAACCCGCGCTTTGCTGCAAGATCCATTGATAATTTCATGTATATAAAGAAACTAAAATAAAATGGATTAATGAATTAAAAGCATTTAAGGCAATTATACCGTTATAATACATGATGTGCTAACACAATCCGACTTTAACAGCATACCCAGATAAACCGAGCTCTCCTAAACATAGAAAAAATAGAATATTTGTGGAATAACACACCAAAATCTGAATTACGTGTAAATAGAAAAGCAATCCAGTTTTCAAATACATTAAACTGAAATTAAAGGAAAGCAGCATGAGATCAAAGACAAATTATAGAATTAGAAGAGATGAAAACAATTATTTTATATATATATATATATATATATATTTGACTACATTTAATTTATAGTCAAATTTTCTTTTCCATTTGCCAAATTTTTTTACTTCACCCTCTTTACGTTGGTCCTGCCTTTAACCCAAACAACAACTTTTATTCTTTTGTTATTCACGCCAACAACACCAAAAAATTTAGTCTTTCTTCCACTTCCCTTTTTACGCAATCAACATTGACTCAAACTCTCATGAATGAATTTTCAATAGCCCAACAATTCCATGTTTTAATTAATCTTATTACATAGGTGCTTTTATTTCCTTGTAAGGTTGTATCTTCTACCTTCCAAGCCATTCAACACCATGATTTCACTATCACCCACAAATAACCGAAACCCTTAAAGTTCACTACACTCAATTCTACTTCAAACCACAATCATAATCCTCATGTACTCCTCTAATACAGCCATGAACAAGAAATTGAAGTGCATAAAACAAGTGCTGGAAATTTACCTGTTCAAGAACAGATTCTGTCAGCACAGAACAGCCCACTTATGGTGGTTTTTGGCTAAGCTTTTTGGATGGTTTAGAAGCTCTTGAGATGGGGATTAAATCCTATGAAGAAACCTAAGTGGATTAATGGAGGAAAACGTAAGTTCTACATGGCCAAACGTGAAAGACACAAGGAGAAAAGAGAAGAAAACGCAGAGTAGAAACGGAAAACAGGGCAGAATGGGTGAGGGCTGTAAGGAACGTGGTAGAAGGCTTGTGTTGTCTTCTTTTTATTGGTTATAATTATATTTTTTTTATTTATAAAATCTGATTTAATTCCAAAAGGTCCAAATTGCTCACTTAAAAATCCTAAAATTATAAACTTTGCCACTACATGGTACAATTTCTGTCAAGTCAGATTTTAAATTTAAATTTTTATTTATTTTATTTATTTCTTAAGTCAAATTAGTCAAAAATTGACCAACTTTGACCAGACCTATTATAAATTAAATACTACAGACTCCTGTGCCTTAACTCTCAACAGATGCTACAAGTTTGTACAATATTAAAGTAGCATTAACTTGTCTTTTATGATTGGAGCTTGGCGAGATGGCTATAGTTGCAGCTAAATCAAAGATTACTAAAAAAAGTCAAAAGAGAAAAAGTAAACCAAGATTCACAAAACTATAGAAGAGAACATTTATCTATTTTCTCATACGCAATTACCCCATATAAAGTACCCTCACGTAATCCATTATTTAAAACATTTATCTGAGTTCTACACAAATTGATGCAGATACATCAAACATAGAATAAAAACCAATAATGTATCAGCATAATCAAGAATCAACAAATTTAAAAGCAAACCCACCAACAGAAATAGCTAAAAGCCTACCATAACCCAGTGCATCTTCTTGAAGTTTGCCATGAAACTGAAATAAAATACTTAAATAACATTACTTACCAAATGACATTACGTCCTAAAAACGAATGACATAAGAAAAGATCAACGTTATAGAATCCAGTGCTAAATGCCTATTCAACGAAGAAAACAGAAAAGAAACGATGGCCTGAAGCAAAAACAATTACAAAAAGGATAATGACAGCGACAACAGGCCAATAATTCACGAAAGATTGTTACCTTGCGAAATTAAAAGGTAAGAGTAGATCTGGATGGCTTATATGCGAGTGGCTGCAATGTATTTCTCAATTCATAGCCAGGTTCATCTTGAGCAATTGATTCAATGGAAAAGTTCTCCCCTGATGCATGAAACGAAGGAAACTGAGAATTGCAAATTCACTTAATTTTGCTTCTAGAATTTAAAGTTATAACTTATGAACCTAAAATATATATTTTACAAAATAAAAATTAACTATACAAAATAAATAAATAAAAACCCATTTATACCAAATGTGTTGGGAAGGGAGCAGGGACTATTGGTGCAGGATTTGGTAAGAAGAGGAGCTAGTGACAGTAGCTTCGGCAATGGAGACGGACGACATCAACTCTGGTCAGGGGAGGATCTTGCGGCAGCTGTTCGACAATGCAGGGGAGAGGAGAGGCGTGTAGGTGAGAGGAGAGGAAAGAAGAAGGTACCAGTGCTAGACGGCTGTCCTCGATGCAGCGCCAGATTGGTAAGCAAGAGGCCGGCGATGAGAATTGGGGGTGAGGCGAGGTGCACCCAAGGGAGAAGAGAGGAGAGGAGTGGCGAGGAGCGCAGGGTGGCTAGGCTAGACATTGGCACCAGATCTAGGTGGGTGAGGCCGACGGGAGGAGTCGGGGTGAGGAGAGGTGGGTGAGGATCGGGTAGTCTTTTTCTTTTAGCTCATTAAGTAAAAATGGGCGAGATGCAAACCTTCAAGACCAAAGAAAAAAAATGTAAAACGGGCGGTAAATAAATCTTATGGGGCGGAAATTGATGAAAAATTTTGAGACGGATTTGTGGTAGCAAAATCCGTCTCAAAGTTTTAGTATATTTTTAAATAAATTTAATAATATTATTTTATTTAAATGTAAAAATTTTACTATAATTTTTTTTATATTTAAATGATATTATTTATAATTTATATATTCTAAAAATTATTATAAAACATTAAACTAAAAAAATATTACGATATTATAGTTTATATTAATATATTATTTATATTTTATCTCAAAACATATAATTTTTTTTAGAGATTTTGAGACAGAATTTGCAACTGAAATTTCGTCTCAAAATCTCCCAATACATAAAAAAATCTATAGGTTTTGAGACGGAAAATTCTGTCTCAAACTCTTTCAAGAAATAACAGAATATAAAAGGTTTTGAGACGGAATTTTCCATCTCAAAATCCGTCTCAAATCCTTTCCAGAAATAACAAAAGTAATATAAACGTTTTGAGATGGAATTTTTCGTCTCCAAATCCGTTTCAAATATTAGAGACAGATTTTGAGATGGAAAATTCCGTCTCAAATCCTTTCCAAAAATAACAAAAATAATATAAACGTTTTGAAACGGAATTTTCTTTCTCAAAATCCGTCTCAAACCCTTTCCAAAAATAACACAAGGAATACAAAGGTTTTGAGACGGAATTTTCCGTCTCAAAATCCGTCTTAAATATTAGAGACTGAATTTGAGACGAAAAATTCCGTCTCAAATCCTTTTCAGAAATAACAAAAGCAAAATAAACGTTTTGAGAAGAAATTTTCCGTCTCAAAATCCGTCTCAAATATTAGAGACGAAATTTGAGACGGAAAATTCCGTCTCAAACCCTTTCTCCCAAAATTCATCTCAAATATTAGAGACGGAAAATTCCGTCTCAAACCCTTTCCAAAAATAACACAAGGAATATAAAGGTTTTGAGACAGAATTTTCCGTCCCAAAATCCGTCTCAAATATTAGAGACGGAATTTAAGACGGAAAATTTCATCTCAAACCCTTTTAAGAAATAACAAAATGAATATAAAGGTTTTGAGACGGAATTTTCCGTCTCAAAATCCGTCTCAAATATTAGAGATGGAAAATTCCGTCTCAAATCCTTTCCAGAAACAACAAAAGCAAAATAAATGTTTTGAGACGGAATTTTCCGTCTCAAAATCCGTCTCAAATATTAGAGACGGAATTTGAGATGGAAAATTCCGTCTCAAAACCTTTCAAGAAATAACAAAAGCAAAATAAATGTTTTAAGACGGAATTTTCCGTCTCAAAATCCGTTTCAAATATTAAAGACGGATTTTGAGACGGAAAATTCCGTCTCAAAATACCTCAACAAAATAGAAAAAACAATATAGGGGTTTTGGGACAGAACTTTCCGTTGCAAAATTCCGTCTTAGACTTTAGAGACGAAATATGCAATGAAAATTCCATCTCAAAATCCGTCCAAAATTTGGCGGGGATAAACATTATTTGCACGCGCCTTTTAAGCTTCGAAATTTGTGACGGAATTTATTCCGTCACAAATTTGCAATGATTTTCCGTGAAAAATCTGTAGCTAAATTTGTCTCTAAAACTTTTCTTTGTTCCATCACTAATCCGTTGCAAATCCGCATGAACTTGTGACGGAAATTTCAGTCTCAAAAATTCCGTCACTGAAAGTATAATTTCTTATAGTGGAGGCACAAGGACAAACGAAAATTGATCAACGTAGAACTTAATCCCTTTTAAAGGAAAGTAATAAGCTTCACCTTTTTGATTTATTCCATGAATCTCATTTTGAAAAACTTAAACAGATAAAACACATAGGATTCATGTTTAATCATCAAGAAAAAATTAATACAAAAACGTATCTAAATTCATTGGAATAAATTGATTGTAGTTATCAACCTTTCTTGTCTAAGCCTTTCGAGAGAATCTCTAGCTCACTTATTAATAAGATATAATAATGAAAATAATGTATGTTTAAACAGAGGATCATAATCTATTTATACTTATAGTATATTTATTTTGTTTTATTTTTGGTTCATCATAAAAATAAAATAAATTATTGAGTCTCTACGCATTGCAAAACTTATAACAAAACAAGAATCTCTGAAGTCTAAAGTCCAATAACTCAAGTCTTATATAATCAAATTTTAAATGAATTAAACATATTAAATATCATATAATTTACAGTAAATTGATATATAGATCACTTAAATAATTTCTCAACATCTCATTTCTCCAATAGACGTGCCATGAAAGGATGTAGTACTTGTACTGGATAAAGAGAGTGCTTACCGAGAAAAATCAATTTTATTATATTATATATATTGTCATAAGTAGCAAAGAGATTCAGAACTAGATTCGGAACCCAAGAAACAGGAGCCAAAAGGAAATCAGTGGGGAAAGTGAGGAGAGATGGCTTGTTAAGTTAGTATAAGAAAAAGAAAATGGGAGCTGAAAGAAGGCTGTACGATGCGAAGGGCTCAGAAACGTTTGGGCTTTTCCATTTTGAGAAAGCTAGCTACTAACTAGATGATTCAATGCAATGCTGCTAGGAATGTGATATATGTCTGTCTGGCTTGGAAGTGGCCGGCGGAATTTCTGGGCTGTTTTTGATAAATCATTTCAAAGCTGGATAGATTAATTAATTTATTTAATGGATTAGAATTTATAACATTAACATTAGAATTTGTAAGATTAATTAAAATGCATTATTAAAAAAATTTTATCGTTTGCTACTTTTAGTCTGAAGAGAGCTAATCTTAAATAATAAAATAGGTAAAGATACGGGTGTTGACACAAAAAAATATATATTTATATAGAAAAAGATTTTCAATTAATCTTAGGGAATATATGCAATTGCTAGTGCTACAATAAACTTAGCAGAATATATACAATGGTTTAATTTCTTTTCATGCTCAAATACTTGCAACCTAACTTCTGATTTTGGGTTCTGCATATGTGTCAGAACTCCATTAATTTCCATGCTAAATACCGTAACTATGGAAAAGTAATTATGAAATGCAAAGAACAAAAACTTCCTGAAAGAGGAAATGTGCTGAAAAGTGTACGCTTGAAACTGCACAATCTGCATATCATAGATAGGAGCCATGGATTTTGCTGATCATACATAGAAAAAATAAATAACAGATGGTTTTGCATAAAATATCAAGCCAGTCGATGATAAATAATGAGCATCTTTTTATTTTGAGTTTGAAAAGAGAACAAGGCTGTTGGCCAATAGAAGTACAAGTAGCCCCCACAATTTTGAAGAAAAGTAGATCTCTAGCAAACCATGTGGAAGCAAACCCACCGATGCTCCCATCTTTTGTCCTTGTATATTCTTTTTCATCAGTTACGCCACTGGTGTGAGAGAGAATTCTTGCAGTACTACTGCTTGTTAGCCAGCTAATGTGTTTGATAATTAAGAGAATTACCGGCCATTTCAAACGTGTTTTTTGTTTGTTTTTGCTGTATCTTCAATGGATCATCGCTGCAAGCAAACATTTGAAACTCTGATTTGACATACCATGATGGAGAAAGATATGGAGAAATTTTTATCTAGAGGCATTTCGCATTAACAGATATTTAGGTTTTAGAGGATAAGAACTTCAGGGTTTTAAACCAAATTAAAAGCTTTTCTAATCAAACAACTAATGACAGTTAATTATAATTTGCTAACAAGAAATCGGTTCAATTTGTTAATTCAGTCGTCTAAACAACAAGTTTTTAGATTCGAATGCCTATAACTCTTTGTTGGTGTTATTTAAAATCTACAAGTTAAAAAAATGTACATATACACCTTAATACGAGCTATTGGAGGATTTATCTATCCCGAATTTAATTCATTGTCAATTATTTTCTTTTTTTTTTTTATACATAACTATATCCAAATTATTAAAGCAAAGTTGAATCCAACTCCACATATTATTATTGAGAGTGATTCAAAAGTGGTGATTTTCTGGTTAATCAAAATTATTGAGGGCTCATGAAAGAATAACAGTATTTTCAACAAATTGCATAATTAGTATTTGAGTTTGGGAACAATTTCTTTTAATTGTGTCTTCAGAGAAGCCAACCATTTTGCTAATTCTCTTACTAAAACAAGAGTCAACAAAACCTCTGATTTAGTGGCTTGGTTGTAATTTTTTTCTCCTGTTATTTCAATAAATTTTGATTTTTCAAATATACATAGACACACACATCCACACACTATATCCAAATTTAATAACTTTACTCTGTCTGTCATGCCTGTTCTTTTAGCAGCTGATATTCTGCTTAGGTATTGATGGAACAAAACAAAATAAATGGCACATTTATTTTGGAAGGTGAACAAATTAAAACACATAAAAGATGACAAAAACCCTATTGAAATTGTTCTCTGATCTGTATCGTCAGCCTTTCCTTAAATAAAATGGACCCTCTTCAATTTTTCCAAGATTAAAAATGTTAATGTTCCTTCTCTTAGAAACAGCCACGTAGCCAGTTGTTTTTAATACCTTAATATTCTTAATTAAGAAAGTAGCTAGACAGCTGTGACTGACATTTGTATCAACTTTGCCAAATTCTAAATTCAGTGAGTTGTTTCAGATTTTTTGGTTTTGCAAAGAATGACACTGCAGAGATCTGCTGTTAGAATGTCAAGATTTCAATTGAATTTTTGTGGGTCTCTTAGGCAATATATGTTAACCAGTTTGGTGCTTGCATCAGTCCTTTCTGGCTTCTCTAATTATTTGCTGATATTAGTTTTGGTAGGCCACAGCAATTTTCTGCTTGGAGTAAGAAGAAAAATAAAACAAAAACAAAATGAATAATTCAACTTAAACTCGAAAATTCAAAAGGAATTTCATAATATAATTTATGCCTTGAATGAAATTAGTAATAGTTTCTCTCTTAGGCAACATTAATTTGTTTTTTGTTTATTTAGAAATTTATTATAGTACATTAGTTTTTTTAGGGCTTCATGATCTTAAGTTTTTGTGTTTTTCCCTTTATAATTGAAGTAATTCTATATATTTTCTATAAAAAATGAAGTAACTTTTTGTGCATTTTTATTAATGAATTTCAACAATTATATTGGTAAAAAACGTAAAGATAAATATTATATAATAGTAATGTATCATCAATAAGAATAATTAGAAACTACTCATTTAATGTAAAATAGGTAAAAAAAGACTATACAACTTCGCAATTGAATCATAAAGATAAAAACAAAAGTTACTACTATGTAATTTGCTTCTTATATGCAGTTATATTTTATCATCAACTATTGCCAAAGAATGAGCTAAATGCAGTTCACTTTCTAGGTATTAACTTTCTAGTACGAGGTATCGATGCAATGCAACTTTGTCTATTGGCCAAGTTTTATTTTTTTTAATAATATTGTTGTTGTCTATTTACAATAATGATTTTTGATGACGTATAAATTTCGATTTTCGCATTAGTCTATTTTCAAGAATTCTGCTAAAAAAAAAACCATCAACATCAAAGAGCGCAGGGATTTTTTCCTATGCACATACTTCAATGCTTAAGTTGAACAAGATTTTTCTAAGGTTTTAATAAACAAATAGAGCTTAGAAGATAAAGACAATATCTGTGACCTATTTATAGGAGTTATTTTGCGCATAATTACTTTTAAGACTTACAGCTTAAATGATCACTTAATGTTCCATAGTCTTCATGAGTTCTTGTGATGCCTTGGGGTGTACTTGTAGGTCCTTGACTCAGGCCACAGCCTCGAGTGCTGTCACTCATCCGTATTATCCGCTTTAGGGTGCACTACTTTGGGCCACCACCCCTCACGGCTTTGTCAAAGTACACCTCGAAACTTGAAAAGGCCACTGTTCCAATTCGCGTCTGGAGCGACTCGAACCATTGACTTCCTCAATTATCAAGTCAGTGACTTGACACTTGAGTAGGTCAAGGGTTTGAGTCGCTTCGGACGCGAATTAGAGCAGTGGTCTTTTGAGGTGCACTTCTACAAAGCCGTGAGAAGCAGTGGCCCAAAATGGTGCACCCCAAAGTGAATAATACGAATGAGTGACCATGCTTGAGGCAGTGGCCTAGGTCAAGGACTTGCAGGTGCACCCCAGGGCGTCACAATAAAATGCCCGTTTTATTGTTAAAGTGTGCAGTACCATCTGACTACAATTAGTTAGGAGTGACTTGACAGTTGAGGAAGTCAAGGGTTCGAGTCATTCTAGACGCGAATTGGAGCGGTGGCCCTTCAAAGTGCACTATGACAAAGCCACGAGGGGCGGTGGCCCAATGGGTGCACCCCAAAGTGGATAATACAGTTGAATGATTAGCTCGGGGATGTGGCCTGGGTCAGTGACCTACAGGTGCACCCCGGGGCGTCACAGTCCTCTTTTCACTTACGTTCAGTCTATCTTTAGGTTTAATGATATTCAGTTTAACTCATAACAAGGTCTAATGATCTTTAGTATGACTCATCAAATACATTATGAAATTTAGATTTTGTTATAGATTAATACTCTTTTCGAATATTTAATTATCTCATCAAACTAAGTAAACCTTCAAAGAGGCTTTAAGAAAAACTCAAAACATTTAATTCCAAATTAATTAATTGATTTTTTTTTTAGTATTACATTTTCATTGGGAGTAATAATCATAATCAATATATTACATTCCTTGAATGTAATTACGAAGAACACTATACTCAAAGTGAGTAAACTAGTAAATAACCAAAAATAACTAAATTAGCAAATAACTAGGCCAATCTTTAGCTCACACTTGGTGTTTTTTCTTGCTACTAAGCCAAAGTCTTATTGGTAATTAATTGTTTTTTCATTTATGCATAAATATATGTATTATGTATAAGTTTGCTGTTTGTTGGCTCAGAGATGTTTCTGTTGAAAAATGATTTTGCCACTGAACAATGTTGGGGTAGCTCTGTGGTGAATCTGCCATTGAATGATGTTGATTCAATCTTCTGTCTTGTGTTGGGGTGATGCGGACAACAAGTAAAGTCCTTTTGATCAATTCTCCCTTTTTGCTTACTAAGTGTTTGTGGAAATGACCCAGTAGCGATGCGCTTTTTGTTCTTAGTTTCTGGGTTGTAAATCAATTGTAGCTTTGTATGGTCTAATGGGACTTAATTATAGTCCATTTAATAAAACTTTTTACTTTTCAAAAAAAAATATGTATTATGTATAAAACTTATCTCAATATACCATAACTATATATTTTAGTCCTTTTATATTATATTTGGGGTGAAAATTAAAATAAAAAAGAAAACTAACAACATTTGGGATGGATGAGTCATTCTTGAGGTATCATGCATTTACTCTTTTACAAGTACTAGCAAAGAAAGATACATTCCAATACATATGGACAGGTCGATTTGTGCAAGGAAGTAATATTTAAGGGCATATAGAAATTGTAAGACCTTTTTAGTGTCAGCACAACTCTACTTTCTTTGATTTTCTTTCCTCTTTTTCTCGAAGCATTAAAGTCACCTGAATTTGGCACTTCATTTGACAGAGTGAAATTATAGGAAAAAAACATTTTCTTTTTATAATTGATTAGTGAGCTTGAAATTAATTGGACTCAAATCTAAATTTTTAAAAAAATTGATAACTTTTAATTTTTTTAGTCACTCGATAAAGACTGAAGAGGTTGTCCGCGAAACAATTTGTTAATTGGAGATGGATTTATATTGGTACATAACCTAGGATTAAAAATATAATCATAGAGAGAATATACTACAAGACAAGTTAGAAAGAAAAGTACAGTACCATATAATAAAAGCAATGCCAGTTGGTGGTCAGTAAAAGCAAGTAAATATGGAGGAAAATAATTTAAATATTAATTAATTAATTAGACAAACATATAATTATATGTTTATTTAGAAAATGACCTCCAATATTTTGCTCATCTTTAAGGATATCTATCAGTAACAAGTTCAAAGCCAGGAAAAAAAAACAGAATTATTTTTTTTCTTCAATTTTTCAACTTCTCAAAGTTATATTGTAAATGAAAAAAAGGAAAAAAAATTAAGACGTCTGGTTAAAGTATAGTCCCACGTGAAAGAAGACATTCTTAAAATCGTTAAAAAAATAAAACTAGGATATGTTTGAACTTATTATAAAATATATAATTTATTTTTTATGCATAAAAAATGGAAATAGAAAACAAATTGAATTATTATCTAATACAATATGGATGGAGTTTTTCAAATTTATAAATAAAATTAAAATGATGATACATGTATTTTATAGATATTATAAAAATAAAAATAAATAAAATGATAAATGTATTACCATTTTAATATCCTTTGTAGAGTTAAAAAATTTCATTGGATAGAAACCGTAAATTAATATAATTAGTGCGGTATAAAACTTGTAAAACTCAGACTGTAAATGAAGAAAACAAAAATGGCAAGTGAGGGATCAAACAAGGAAACTGACTGGCAGAGAAAACCCTAGCTAATAGCTATGGAAAGTAGGAAACGAGGGACCCCGTCGACTCTTAGATGTAATTTTTGGCTGGGTCAAGTCATGGCCCTGTCAATTCCAGTCCAGCCCCAGCTCTCCCCACCCCTCTTGATCAAAATGCTTGTTCAGGACGCAACGTGTATCCATCCGTCCACCATTTCTGGGTAAACTTTCTTTCTTTCTTTTTTCAATTAATTTTCCCAATTCTCGGGTAGGCTAATGATATTTTCTGTCTGATGAAAAAATCAGAGCAAAAACTGAGTTACAGAAAAGACTAAAGAGTAAAGAAGTTTTGGTTAATTTGGTACCTAGGATTACGATGTTTAACTGTTGTGGGTACTCAGTCTCTCTCCCTTTCTCTGACGGATCTCTCAACTCTCACCCATCAGTCACCAACCAATCCAACCTATTCATTACTCTCTCTCTCTCTTCTCTCTCTCATCATCTTCTTCCTCTTACTCTATATAAATATACCCTTTAACCCTCTCTTCAATATCCCTCAAACAACCTTAATTTTCTCCTTACTTTTAGGTTTTTGTTCTTCAAGCTTTCCTTCATTTTCATCGCTTCTTTTTGAAGAGGTTACTTTTTCTCGTATATCTAGAGATGGGGTTTCTTTTTTCTTCTCAACCTTTTTTTTTTGGCTTTATCGTTTTATTTCTTTTGGGATAGTTGAGCTTTAGGTTTAGAGTTAGGGTTTTTCCGTCTCTATTTTGTTTCAGTTGACCTTTTTTTTGCATGGGCTGATATGAAGATGAAGATGTAAGGGTAAAACAGTCATTGTTTGCTGGTGGAGCATCATCAAGATTCACAACTTTTTAGGGTTTGATTGATCGATGGTGGAGATCATTCTTTGCTTCACTATACCAATCAGCCCTTTGGATTTTTATATGGGAATCTTGATGATGCTGCAGCGGCAATAAATGGCTAAATTCTGTTCTAAATTTGAATCCCATTTTTCATCAACAAATTCAGCAGCTTTGTTCATGATGATCATAAACTTTAGCAGCTTCAGACAATGAAGGTGGACTGAACCGATCATTACTTACTTTCTCCAAAAAAAATAAATGCACATCGGTTTCTTTTGATTTTAATAAATAACCTGTTAAAAATGTTTAATATTTGATAACATTATTAGGGTTTTGTGTATGATCCAAGTTGTAATACAATGTAATGATATGATCAGCCTGGGAATTTCTTTATCTTTAGTATTTTCATTGTTGGACTGTGTTCTCTGACTATTTTCAGAAGATATTTCAGCTGCAAAAACATCTGATTTCAGTGGGTATGTCTGTACTTTCCTTGAAATTTATGTACCAAAAAGAGAAAGTAATCATCATATAGTTTGCTTTGTTTCTTGGATATTTGAGAGTTCTTGGCCCTTTTTACTCGCCTCTTCTGGATCTTAATTTGCTTTGATCTTTAAATAGTTTTCGTATTAAGAAAAAAAAAAGACCATGCTTGTTTACAGATCCTCTGTAATTAATAAGCTTTTTTCCTCTTACTGCTGGGAAAATAAATAGAAAGTCTCAGAGACAACTATTTTGTTACTGTTGTAATTGGTTTTTATTTCAATATTAATTCTTTGATTATTGATGTGCATATTTAGTTCTTTAACCAGCTAGCCCTTTTGTATGTTGAAGTTCAGTTTATTTTCCTTTCAAATTGCTTTAAACTACTGTAGCTTCGATTCCCAGTCTTCACAAGATTTTTAAGTTCTACAATAAAATGTAAGGGTTTTTTTTTTCTTTTTTATGTCCAAGAGTCTTGAAAAAGCTGTATATATTGTCCTTAGGATGTTATTACTTGTCATGCATGATGCGTCAACTATTTCCCTATATATATATGTGTGTATATCGCTGACTTCTTGAAGTAAATCTGTTTGCTAAGGACATGATATCATCTATATTCCAAAGTGATAATACTCAAATAAACTTTCGTATTTAACTTAAAAGTAAAAAATAAATTTTTTATTTTTATTGCATGAAATTAGAATTTTGACTGTATAAAACATTTAATTAGTTGTTAAATTTTTTCGTTAAATGATTTAATTTGTAAAAATTAATTATTTAAAAATGCACCTAGATGAGCTGAAACAAATATTTGAGAAAATATTTATTTAAAATTTTGTCACTTGGACTGAGTATTACATTGAAATAATATTTTATAGCCTTAATTTCAGTCAATAAAAGATTAAAAAATTATCATTTATTTGAGTACAAAGCTTATTCCAAAGATTAAAATATTATATGCACTTGGTAAGATAGAAAGTTCATTTCACTTACTAGCAAAATGGTAAACAGTCAGCAGATCATACCATCTTTAGAAACAAAAATATCAGCAAACAGTTAGATATATTTGGTGAAAAATTGTCCTAGAAATAATTTAATGTTATGAATATTTATAAATATGGATGTCCATTTATCTCCCATGACTCTTCATATTGATACATGAATGAAGAACTATTCTCTACCCCTTAATTAAGTTTGTAACTTCCCCATTAAGTTTGTAACTTCCTCTTTATTAAGTTTGTAACTATTCATCTTCCATTCATGTATTTGTGAAGCCTATAAATAGAGGCTCACCATTCATGTATTGAACACACTTGAAGAATAAGAGAAAATCTCTCTTCTTGCTCTCTCTCCTTGTGTTCTTTCTATAATTTTATAACACGTTATCAGCATGAGACTCTAAAAACCCATGAGAGATTTGGAGAATAGGCCTCAACCGAAGATCTTCATCAACCAGACTTGAGATCCTGTCTCCTTTGTGCTAAAGGACACAGAGGTACGAGCCTATAGAACAGATCTTGTTCAAGTAAGGTAGTTAATCAACCACAATTATCTATCTTTTTTTTACGGTAATGAAACTATTTTTATCTAGCTCCTCCGTAATTATCTATGCTTGTGCATGTTTTATTTGCTTACTCAAATATGAGATTACAAGATTTTAAATCTGTAAGTGAATATAACTCAGCTATGTTTAGAATCAGTTCTCAATTAAAGTTATGTGAAGAAAAGATCATTGATGAGGATATTTTAGAAAAAACATTCTCCACCTTTCATGCATCTAATATGCTCCTACAGCAGCAATATCGTGAAAAAGGTTTTAAAAAGTACTCTGAACTGATTTCATGTCTCCTTGTGGCTGAGCAAAATAATGAGCTATTGATGAAAATCATGAGGCTCGTCCAACTGGATCTGCTTCATTCCCTGCAGTGAATGCAGCAACATATAATGGAAAAAACAGAGGTCATGCTAGTAGTCATAGCCGTGGACGTGGACATGAACATAGTAATCATCGAGGTGGTCATTTCAAAAACACATATACCACCAGAAGTGGGAACATAATGATGGAAAAGATGAGACAAATTTTGTTTATTAAAATGATGATTTTGATTATGGTTATGTTGATGCCACTCATCTACATGATATTGGACTTTATTTTACACATGCTTCTTATTAATAGGATTCTAATTATTAAGTATTTGTCATGTTTAGATACTTCATTATGTTTTGGTTATTTATGAGTGTAACTGCTAATAATTACATAATCGTCGTAACTGCTACTTACTTAATTATATATTTAATTATGTAACTGCTCATTTAATGAGCATAACCGCCCACTTAAACACCTATATAAAGGTGTAGAGACACAAGAAACAGGTACGAGCACACTTTCACTCTCTTCCAATTTTGATATTCTTTCTTGAATACTCTATATATTTCTTATTTTCAATAAAGAACATAGATACTCTCCTGGTTCGATTTGCGATGAGTAGTGGAGATATATGTCTTGCAGACAGTGCCACTACGCACACTATATTAAAGAATAAGAAATATTTTTCTTATTTGATAATGCAAGAGGTCAATGTTAGTAATATATCGAGTAGTACAAAATTGATAGAAGGCTCTAGAAGAGCTAACATATTCTTGCCTGGAGGAACAAAATTTGAAATTCATGAAGCATCATACTCTTCCAAGTTTCAAAGAAATTTATTGAGTTTTAAGGATATCTGCCGAAATGGATATCATATTGAGACAACAAGTGAAAGAGACATTGAGTACCTTCACATTACGAGTATAATCTTGGGTAATAAAATTGTATTAGAAAAATTATCAACCTTTTCCTTCGGTTTGTACTACACAAGAATCAAAACAATTGAAACAAATGTGGTCATTAACCAGAAGCTTACAGATCACAATAACTTTGTTGTTTGGCATGACCGATTAGGCCATCCTGGATCGATAATGATGCAAAGAATAGTTAAGAATTTATGTGGACATCCATTTAAGAGCCAGCAGATTCTTCAATCGAAAGATTTCCCATGTGCTGCTTGTTCTCAAGGCAAGTTAATTATTCGACTATCACCAGCTAAGATAGGGACTGAATCCCTTACTTTTCTGGAACGAATACAAGGTGACATATGTGGACCAATACATCCACCATGTGGACCCTTTAGATATTTTATGATTTTAATTGATGCATCAACTAGGTGGTCACATGTATCTCTATTATCAACTCGCAACCTAGCGTTTATAAGGTTACTTGCTCAATTAATCAGATTACGAGCACATTTTCCAGATTATCCCATCAAGACAATTCGTCTTGACAATGCTGGTGAATTTACTTCCCAAACTTTTAATGATTATTGTATGTCTATTGGGATAAGTGTTGAACATCCTGTAGCACATGTTCATACACCAAATGGCCTTGCAGAATCATTTATTAAGCGTCTTCAATTGATTGCAAGACCATTACTAATGAAATCAAAACTCCAAATTTCTGCTTGGGGTCATGTTATTTTACATGCGGCAGCACTAATTCGCATCAGGCCAACAAGTTATCATAAGTCCTCCCCTTTACAATTGGTTTTTGGTCAGGAACCAAATATTTCCCATCTAAGAATTTTCGGATGTGCTGTATATGTTCCAATTCCTCCACCACAACGTACTAAGATGGGTCCTCAAAGGAGGTTGGGAATATATGTTGGATATGAATCCCCATCTATAATTAAATATTTAGAACCATCAACAGGGAATTTATTTACAGCTAGATTTGCTGATTGTCATTTTGATGAATCAGTCTTCCCAACCTTAGGGGGAGAAAATAGGCAGCTGGAAAAAGAGATAAGTTGGAATGAATTATCATTGTCTCATCTTGATCCTTATACAAAACAATGCGAACCAGAAGTTCAAAAGATAATTCATTTACAAAGTTTAGCAAATCAATTGTCAGACGCATTTATTGACCCAAAGAGAGTGACAAAGTCACATATACCAGTTGTTAATGCTCCAATTAAAATTGATGTCCCAGAGGAACAACCTTTTGTTGCCAATGAATCTAAAGCACGCCTGAAGCGTGGTAGACCAGTCAGTTCCAAAGATAAGAATCCTCGAAAAGGAAAAGGAGCAAAGATTCAAGATGACCAGGTCGAGGAAATTGTAACTCCAGAAGAGTCTACAGAAGAGCCCCTAGACATGATTGACATTATAGTTCCAAAAGAAAGTTAGGTACCTGAAATTACTAAAAATAAAGAGATCTCGATAAATTATATCATGTCAAGAAAAATATGGAACCGAAATAAAATCGACGTCGATGATGTTTTTGTATACAATGTAGCGCTAGATGTTATGGATGATGACAAGGATCTTGAACCAAGGTCTATTGAGGAATGTAAGCATAGACATGATTGGCCAAAATGGAAAAACGCAATTGAGGCAGAATTGAAATCTCTTGAAAAGAGAAATGTTTTTGGACCAGTAGTCCATACACCTGATGGTGTAAAACTAGTGGGGTATAAATGGGTCTTTGTGCGAAAACGAAATGAAAAAGGTGAAATTGTGAAGACATAAAGCATGTCTAGTTACACAAGGTTTTTCGCAAAGGCCTGGTATTGATTATGAAGAGACATACTCTCCTGTGGTGGATGTGACTACTTTTCGATTTCTAATTAGTCTGGCAATAAAAGAGGGACTCGACTTGCGTCTAATGGATGTCGTTACAGCCTATTTGTATGGCCCACTTGATAATGACATTTATATGAAAATCCCAGAAGGATTTAAACTGCCAGAAGCATGTTATTCTAGTTCTCAAGAACATTACTCAATCAAATTAAACAGATCTCTATATGGATTAAAATAATCTGGTCGCATGTGATATAACTGCATTAGTGAATATTTGTTAAAAGAGGGATATAAGAATGATCCCGTTTGCCCATGCATTTTATAAAGAGATCTAGATTTGAGTTTATTATTATAGCGGTATATGTTTGGAACTCCTGAAGAGATTTCAAAGGCAATAGAGTACTTGAAAAGAGAATTTGAGATGAAAGATCATGGAAAGGCAAAATTTTGTCTTCGGTTACAGATAGAACATTTAAAGAACGAGATTCTTGTGTATTAAACAACTTATATAGAAAAGGTGCTAAAACGATTTTATATGGACAAAGCACATCCATTGAGCACCCCAATGGTTGTGAGGTCACTTGATGTAAATAAAGACCCGTTTCGACCTCGGGAAAATGATGAGGGAATTCTTGGTCCTGAAGTACCATACTTGAGTGCAATTGGAGCACTAATGTATCTAGTTAGTCATACACAACCTAAGATATCATTCTCTGTTAACTTATTAGCAAGATATAGCTCTTGTCCAACCCGAAGGTATTGGAATGGGATTAAACATGTACTTTGTTACCTACAAGGTATAAAGGATATGAGTTTGTATTTTCCTAACCTACCCAAAACAGATTTGATTGGTTTTGCAGATGCAGGGTACCTATCTGATCCTCATAATGCTCGATCACAAACTGGATATGTATTCACATGTGGTGGCACCGCCATTTCATGGCGTTCCATGAAACAAACTATAGTAGCCACATCTTCTAATTATGCTGAAATTTTGGCAATACATGAGGCTAGTTGTGAATGTGTATGGTTAAGGTTTGTTATTCAGCACATAGGAAGAGCTTGTGGTTTATCTTCAAGAAAAGAGGCACCAACGGTCTTATATGAGGATAATGCAGCATGCATCGCCCAACTGAAGGAAGGATATATCAAAGGTGATAGAACAAAACACATTTCACCGAAGTTCCTTTTCACTCATGACCTTCAGAAGAATGGTGATATAAATGTTCAACAAATCCGTTCAAGTGAAAATTTGGTAGATTTATTAACAAAGGCACTTCCTACCACTATATTTGAGAAGTTAGTCCACAATGTTGGATTGCATCGACTTAGAGATCTCAAGTGATATAATCATGAGGGGGAGTAAATACACGCTGTACTCTTTTTTCCTTAACCATGGTTTTGTCCCACTGAGTTTTCCTGGTAAGGTTTTTAATGAGGCAGCATCTCATGTGTATTTTGAAGAATAATGTACTCTTTTTCCTTCACTAGGTTTTTATCCCACAGGGTTTTTCTTAGTAAGGTTTTAATGATGCATATTCTTCAGTAATAGACATCCAAGGGGGAGTGTTATGAATATTTATAAATATGGATGTCCATTCATCTCCCATGACTCTTCATATTGATACATGAATGAGGAACTATTCTCTACCCCTTAATTAAGTTTGTAACTTCCTCTTTATTAAGTTTGTAACTATTCATCTTCCATTCATGTATTTGTGAAGCCTATAAATAGAGGCTCACCATCCATGTATTGAACACACTTGAAGAATAAGAGAAAATCTCTCTTTTTGCTCTCTCTCCTTGTGTTCTTTCTATAATTTTATAACATTTAAAGCCATTCTCGTGTATTTTTGGTATGTTATAGTGTTTGTTCTTTCATTGTTACCATGTGCACTTCTTGATCTTCCAAAAAAAAAAAGATTGGTTGATTATTTTGTATGTTTTCAATCCTTAATTATTAATTCTTACATTATTTCCTTTTTATGCAAACAATTAATTAAATCATGACCATTAATGGGGTTATAAATGTTTGCTAGCTGCATTGTGAACACTGTGTCAAAATCATTGACTTGAACAATTTTTACGTCTGTAAGCATTTATAATTATAATTAGTTCGTTGAGGGACTTTAATCTATGTATCTAAGCACAAGCTTTTTAAGACTGATCTGTTTGGCTTGATTTCTCATTGATATACCTTGTTTACTTATTCATTTATTTATTTTAGCTGCCATTTATGTACCTTATTAGGTAAAAAATAAAGCTTGTATATATTTTCTTAATTTAAAGAAATGTGGATTCGAATTTGAACATAAGATCATGCATAAAGACGTTCATGAATTAGGCTGGGTCAGCCTTGGTTAGGCTTTTAAAGGTTGTGCTCAGACTTGATTCATTTGGCCCAAAAAACTCAATTTTTTTAAAAAAAATTGATTAAATTTAAAAGATTATTAATAACTTAATATCTCAAGTGAGATTAGATCCTAACCTACCATGCATGTCTAGAAAAAATTATTAATAATTTAACATCACAAGTTGGGCCAGGCCCTATAGATAGGTCTAATGCAAACCAATGATCTCCAATCTTTATTGTTGGTGAGCTCAATGGATGTAATAATATGTACCTGATGTTGGGGATTTTTTTTTTGTGGGAAATAAGAGCTTTCAAGTGATCATTAGAACAAGGATGCATGACTCAATTATGGATTCATATGAAACCGGCCCGATAATCAGTGTTGGTGACTCTTGAAAGGATATCGATGCTGCAGTAATTTTACTGAGACAGAAACTTTACTAAGGAAATTAAAAAATCTGTGTGCAGGTGGTAATTCAGAGTTGGGATGTGCTTGTGGTCCGGTCTTGTTTCTTGGTTGTCTTTGGAGCCTTCAAGCTTTGGTGGGCATTAGTTTTGGGCTTTAGAAAGCAGTCTGTCTATTATTTTTAGGTTGCTTTAAGGTTTTTAATTTTGCACTTGAATTACCTTCTATGTTGTTGACTGCTTGTTCTAACTATAGAATTTGGTTGCTTATAAATAAATTTATTTATTTTTGGTTCATTCGGATGTATAAAAGAAAAAAAAATACGAACCTTGAACCTAGGTCTTTTTAAAAAGAAGTAACACTAGCCATCACTAGATTAAGCCTTAGGGTTGGTTTGGATATCCAAATCTCACAGGTGGGCTTCAACGCAGTGGAAAATCGAGAGAAATGATAAAAAGTAAAACAATTAGAATGATAAAATTACCCTTTTATCATTAGTTTTAATTTTTTATTATTACTTCATTAAAAAACATATATCTTTAATAATTTTTTTTTTCAATCTCACCAAAACCAATATCTTCAATAGTATTTTTTATTCAATCTCGCTTGAGCAAATCGTACAGTTCATCTAAACTAACATTTAATTATTTGTTAAATTTATTTTTTCTTAGCAAGAAAAAAAAAAGCACACCAAACAATTGAGTCAAATGCTCAGATAGTCGGATATATTAAGCTTATATTTCTTATTATACATTTTATGTTGTAATTAGAGTATCAAATCTGGTTTTAACTATGATTTGACTAATGGAAATTGGAAGTGTATATGGACAGGTGAGATCTATGTTAATAGAAAAATAAAAAAATGGGTTAAAAGATCGAAAGTATTATAAAGAATCTGGTACAATAATTTAGGCAACTTTTGCTTCTATCTCACATATTTTAATTCAGATTGCCAATGCTTATTCTAATTTTATATTTCTATCCACGTCACTTCCATGTGCTACTTTAATTAAGAATTTTTAGTAACATTTCTCATTTAAAATGTTGTACTTTCTGTTTAAAAATTGAAAAAAAATTGCAGAAATGTGAATGCAAATGTAATAATTTTCATTTTTTTAATAAACAATATCACAGTGGGGATGATTGCATGAGCTTACAAGTTTTGAAATTTGAAATTTAGACTTAATAAAAATCACTTTTTAAAAGGGTATGTGATATGTATCATTTAGACTAAACCTCGAATTCAATTTTCTTCCAATTTATTTACACTATTTCTAATAATTAGAAATTTAATAATCCATTTGGAATTTTTTTCATTAAAAAACCCTAAATTCAGTTTCTCTTTCTTTTGGCAATTCTGGGGACACAAGCATCATTCCCCGTATCTTTGTTCAAAGAATAATTTTTTCCAGGTGTTTAAATATTCTAAAAAAGATAAGAATTATGATGAATACATAATGTGTAGGAAACAAGAAATCTCCCCAAAATGTTTTAATACAATATATTTTATTTCTGCTATGGGTTTGTTTGAAGGATTTATTTTATCTTATTGTATCGATTTTAATGGAAGAGATTTTATGCTCTGGTATGTCAGACTATCCTTGGCAGAGATTTTAATTTTATTTTATAAGGAATCCTAAAAAATGTTTTGAAGAAACAATTTTTAATTAATTTGGAAGGAATTAAACTAAGCTTTGGACATAACCTACATTCTTAATAATAATCTTTAATTTTATTTATCAAAATTTGTATATTAATTTTTATATTAATTATATTATATAAATCCTGAATATTTAAAAAAATATTTTAAATCTTTTCATTCTGTTAACCTTTATTTTCCGCCTACTTTCTTAATACCACGTAACATTTATGTGTACATGATGAAAAAGGTGGGTCTGAACACTTTTGGTCTGAGATTTATACCACATGATTTTAGTGCGGCATAAATTTCATGAAAATAAATTTAATGTGATTGACGAAATGAAAGATTTTGTAATATTTGTAAAAGATTCTGAATAAAAAAATAACTTTTAAATTTAGCGAGAATAAAATATTGCACAAAAATCATAAAGGCTAAAATATTAAACGTTAGTTTAAATAGATGGTGAAATTAACTCAAATGAGATTAAAAAAGAGAAAATGATTATTAAAATTTAAACATATATGTTTTTTAATAAAATAATTAAAAAATTAAAACAAAGACAAAGTAATTTTATGAGAATTTTCACAGTAAGGTTACAAAATTTAACTTTATTATAAGGTCAAAATTAAAAACATATAATTAAACGTAAATTTAAAGTAATTAGATGTAAAATATGTTAGAAATATAGTAAAAATATAATTATCAACGTAAACATTAGTCTCAATAGCCTTAAACATGTCATAATTTTGCTATAATATATGTTTATGTTAATTACCATATGATTACATACTTGTAACATATTTTACACCTAATAACTTTACATTTATACTTAATCATGTATTGTTTACATTAACCTTAAGCCTATGTTTGGATTGAGGGTGGGGAAGAGAAAGGAAAGGAAAGGAAAGTAAAACAAAGGAAGGTTGTAAACCTTTCCTTTGTTTGGGAAGATTTTTTAGCAAGGGAAAGGAAAGAGAGGGGGAGTGAGCACCCCTTGCTTTCCCTTGAGTTACTCAGTTTTTTTAAAACCCCAATTTGGGGTAAAGGGAAAGGAAAGGAAACTTGAAAAAAATTTTAACATGTAGAATATCAAATTTAACCTTATTATCTTATAAAATTTAAAACAAAAAGGGTTATAATTGGAAAAAAAGCATTACAATAAATCATTTCCTTTCCTTTTCATTGTTTAACCAAACAAAGATTGTTAGGATTACTTTCCTTTCCTTTCCTTTATTAATTTTAGCTATCCAAACAAGGGGTACATGTACCCTTTCCTTTCCTCTCTTTTCCTCTAGTTTACATTCCTTTCCTTTCCATTCCTTTCCTTTACTAATATTTATCCAAACATAGTGTAAGTTAATTATTAAGTGTTTATGATATTTCTGATATATTTTACACCTAATGACTTTAAATTTACGTTTAATCATGTGTTCTTTATGTAGACCTTATTGTAGATTTTCCCGTAATTTTACGCTTCTAAAATTTTGTCTTATATGTTTGGAACTCCTAAAAAAAGTCTTTGAATTTTATCACTTTATTTAAACCTGTTGTTGCTTAAAACAACAATGAATGATTGCTGACGTCGATGTTTGTCATTTTCTCTCCATGTGTCTCCAAAACCTTCTGAAAAATATGAAAAGTCAGAGGAATGTAGGGGTGGTTCCCTGCGTAGGCATGCTTAAGTCAACAGAAGATTCTTGAATATTGGGAAACGTAAAAGCCAGAAGTAAAAAATTAGGTTGTAAAATAATACATGTGGCCTATTTATATGCGAGTAAATTACCTTTATCGCAGAGTAATTACGTAGAGGGTGATTTCGTCATTTCTGAAGAGTTCGTGTTCCAGTACGACTCTAATACGTCAAATTCGGGTAGCAGGGGTCTGTCGCCCTGTGGGAGACGAATGCGACACACATAGGCGGGAGCTATATGCCGCTAAGCGGAAGCCTTGGAGTGTACCACGTGTATAAGGCGAAAGGATGCTATGCTGTGGCTTTAGAGGTCTATCGCACGCAGAAGGGGTCTCTCGCAAGTGATCACGTAAATGATTTCTCTCGCCTGATGCCATGTGACACATTATCATTCTACCACATGGCGGTCTTCTTGAGCTTTGTGCTTCGATCTGACATCACGGTGCTTTGCCATATCAATTGCTCCCCACTCTCTTATTGGGTTTTTCCAATAAAGAGAGTATAAATACTTAGATATATGACATAATGTCTTTTTCTGATTTTTTTGTTGTTTTTTCTAACATTTTTTGCAGGTGAAAAAGGTACAATTCTGCGAGAGGTGTACTGACGCGACGTTTGATGTTCCCTGTCGCAGCTATATAAGAAGCAGAAGTCCGACGAAATCGAGCAAGAGAAACCTCTGTATCAGCACTTTGCCGCACGCTTTTTAAATCTCTTGTCAAACATAGTCTACCGCATCATATAGTTTATCGCCCTCACCCAGAAGTCTCTCGCTCGTCACTGTCATAGTAAGTGTGCCCCTGTCGCTTCATTTTCGTTGTCTCCTGTACTTGCTTAAGTCTTTCGCAGGAGTTTAGTCTCTCGCATAGTGCTTAGGTCTCCCACGCACTTAAGTCTCTCACACCCTAGGTCTCTCGCAAACCCTCAGGATTGTCACCTGTTACTTGTCTCCTCTCACCTTTTAGTCCTAGACCATGTTTTTCAACGCGCAGGTAAAACATTAAGAAGGGGCGGTATTGAGTGTAAGTTATCAAACGCAGATTTGGAAGAGATCAATACTCGTTTTCCCCTTCCTTCTGGTTATCAATATAGACTTCCAACCGATAGGGAACCTTCACTTGATTTAGTTAGAAGTGGTGTAGCTGTACATAAAGCATCCTTAGTCTTCGGTTTTCGCTTTCCTCTTCCCAAATTTGCCCAAGCTTTCCTTAGGTATAAGGACATAGTCCATGTCAACTCCATCCTCATGCATGGGCTCAATTATTAGGATTTTCAATAGTATGCCATAGTTTAGATATTGTTCCCACCATTCCTCTTTTAAGTGCCTTTTTAGAGCTCGTGGGTTGAAAAGGCTGATTACATTTTCTCTCCAAGGTTGAAGGTCGATGGGTTTTCCAATAAAATTTTTTTAGACCTTCCCAATAAATTGCACAATTTTGAGAGCGAGTGGGTCGTTGTTGAGATTCCAAGCGATTTAAGAATTCGCACTAGATGGAATCGTGATACTAGCGATCATTCCAGCCGCTCTGAAAAATTTAATATAAGTGCTTTAAGGATCCACTTTAGTGAGCTTATACAACTCATTTGCTCTACCGGGGAGCGGGACCTTTTTTCTCTTTTAACTCCCGAGAACATTACAGCAGCCGGTTGAGGAGTGATTAGAGCGACCCCTGAAACTCCTACTGTTCCACCAAGCCTTCCCACAGCCTCGCCTAGACCCAGTTCTAGTTCTAGCAATCCGCCCGCGGTTCCCGTAGCCGAACCATCTATCTCCGTAAGTCGTCTTGTAGATGAATCTTCTTCTGATATGGGGGACAAAACACATGAGGCCACGGATGCCGGTGATTCATTCGAGGAAGATCTTGAATGGAACCAAGGTGACGCCTTTGGGAGTCCTTTTTAAACTTCCCTTTAGATGCAAATTTGGCTAAATTAGATGATTTTGGTGATTTTATAGGTTTTCATTGATAATTCTCTTTCTTTTTCATATGTGTTTATAGACTTTTCAACCTGACTAACTTTTTCTTCTCGTGTTATGCAGATATAAGCTTCCAAGCTACTATGCATAAGAGGGAGACCATTGCGTCTTCTAGAGTCCCTCCAGAAGCTCCTCCACCTCGGAAGCAACCTCGTGTTGAGGCATCTATGTCAGAACATCCTCGCGCTCCTACTCCCCCTCCTTTAACCATTGGCGAGCCTAGTCGCCTCACGCAGGAGGCTGCAAGAAGTAAGCGAAAGAGGCATCTCATTCGTGATCGTGGCTCAGATGATCATGAGAACTCGGGCTCTCAACGAAGTGAGTCCGCTCCTCGAGAAGGTGATCCTGATGTTGTTGGGAATAGGCCGGCTCTTTGCAAGCCTCGTCGTAAGTATCGAAAAAGGCTGATCATTGAAGATGAGATGGCTGTAAGGCCAATTTGCCCAAGATGGAGTCACCTATGCTTAGGCGCTATTGCGTGGTTGTCGATGGGGACGATTTTCAGACCTACCCCGATGTCAACGATAATGACAGTATTGAGGAGCCCGAGGTAGCTTCTCGCCTAGCTTGGAGTACTATCCTTCCTTATGATGAGAAGGGAATTTTCAAAAATCTTCCCGAGGCTGAGGACGCTGTTGATTACCTCATAATGAAGGTGAGAGCGCTGACATTTTTTGATAATGATGCACACCTTTTAACCTCTTTTCTCGGGTTTTTACATTATTTTCTTTTTGTTTTGCCAGGATGCTCAGCAAGCGGTGGCTGTTAATGCGCAGCATCGGACTCTTAGGGAACGGGCTGAGAAGGAGTTACATGATCTTCGGGAGAAGTGCATGGCCTTCAGAATGAGGTTAACCAACTCCGTTGCTTCCCGACAAAGTGGACGAGTTGAAGAAGAAAAATACGGACCTTGGGCTAAGCTGAAAGAAGAACAAGCGAAGGTTGTATCTCTTCAAGGGTACCAGGAGGCTTACAATAAAGCAGTAAAAAATTTTGAGGCCATGAGATCACGACATGATGAGGCCATCGACGAGCTACAAAATGTGCTAGATCGGTAAAGGGAGGTCCGAGCTAAAGCCCTCCGTGAATACCGCCTGTCCCAGCACTGTTTTGAGAAAAAACAAGACTATGCGACAGGTTTGTCAAGTACGGCTTCTATCTTGCTCGTGCTTGGCTGGAGAAGTAGAGGCCTCATGAGACCTTCCTTGAGCTGCTCTTTACTAAAGAGGCCGAGTATTATAACACTCCTCCCTGGACTGAGTATGAGCCTAACTTGAAAACCCAAAGATTACTTAGAAGAAGGGGCCGTGGATGACTTAGAGAATCTTGAAGGTCCCTGGCCTCCTCGGCAGCCAAGTAGTTGACCCGAGCTTGCTGAGGCTCATCATTATCCTAAGCACGTTGAGCCTCGTGATCAGCATGGGCTTGCTGAGGTTCGTGATCAGCCTGAATTAATCAAACAGGATGATCAACTCCAGCCTATCGAGGCGTTGCGAGGGTTAGATGGCGACGAGCTCTAACTCTCTGACTCTACTACCATCGATCTTGCATTAGACTCCGTGGCTGTTGATATTGCCTGGCCTTCAAGTGATGCTCCCTCTTTTGAAATTGCTCCTCTGGCTCCCCAAGATCCTTATGCTGACATCACGCCTTCTTTGCCGACCGATTTAATTGTCTCGATAGACTAATTAGGATATTTTTCTCTTCTCACTTTGTTTTTCATTACAATTGTAACTCGCACAAATGATGCATAGTTGTAAACAATTCATTTACTTTTAATGAAAGTTACAATTCCCTTTTGTATTTTGCTTCTTTTCTTTTCTTTACATACTTGTGACAGAATATATGTTATGTTATTACAATGCGGCTTTAATTCATTCAACTTTCAGCGTTTTGTAGTCATAACATTATAGACAATGCTGTAACATAAAAGTATTTTACCGATAAAGCCATTACGCGCTTCCAACATAACATACCTTTTATCTTTCATATGGTATTGCTCCCCAAGTTTTTGTTTGAGACAACGTTACTTTTCTTGTCTAAAGAACTTTTTGATCGAGTGTTGTGCCTATCTCGCGCTTTTTCCACTTAAGGACTTGTACGTTTGAGTTGCTTGCCTCGTACATTTTTTGCTTAGGGGCTTTTTATTTTGCCCATCTTGCGCATTTTTCGCTTATGGACTTTTTATTTTACCCATCTTAAGCATTTTTCGCTTAGGGACTTGTGTTTGCCTATCTCTCACCCTTTTGTTCTTTGGGACTTATGTTTGCCCGTCTCGTACCTTTTTGTGATTAGGGACTTGTGTTTGCCCGTTTCGCACCCTTTTGTGCTTAGGGACTTATGATTTGCCCGTCTCGCACTCTTTTGTGCTTAGGGACTTATGTTTGGCCAGCTTTTTCCTTAATCGTTTTTATTCTTGTAACACATATACCTGCTAATATATTGCATTAGAAAATGAATAACTGGCCTTTATAAATCAAATGATAACAGAACAATGATATCTGCAAAGAATGGAATAATAGATGGAAAAATAAAAACAACAACATTAAGAAAGTACAGTGTTTTCATTACCAGTACAACTTAAGATGATTGGTGTTCCAGGTCTTCGAGATCCTTTTTCCCTGTAAAGTTTCCAAAGCACATGTGCTGGGTCCGATCATCCTTCTAATTCTGTAAGGTCCTTCCCAATTGGCCGAGAGTTTACCGTCCTTCTATGAGCATTTGTGATGGCTGACTTTCTCAGTACCAGGTCTCCTTCTTGCAATTCTCTGCCCTTAACTCGTGCATTGTAATAAGCGGCTATCCGCTATTGGTAAGTGGCCAATTTCATTTTCGCCGTGTCCCTTAGCTCATCTATCAGATCAAGATTCTCTCTAAGTCCATAAGAGTTAAATTCTTCAACGTAAGGGACTAGCCTAGGTGATTAAGATCCAATCTCAATTTAGATGAGGGCCAACCTCATGCCGGCTATTAAAGATTCGTATTCTGCCACATTATTTGAGCTTAGAAAGTCAAAACGCAGGGAATACTCATAAGTTTTTCCTTCGGGAGAAATCAACACAATTCCGGCTCCACTACCATCTACATTACGAGCATCGTCTACAAATAGCATCCACCAAATTAATTCTGATTCTTCTCGGACCTCCTGACCGGTGCATTCTATAATAAAATCCGTCAATGCTTGCGCCTTTATTGCTTGGTGGGGTGAAGTGTCTGTCGTATTCACTTAGCTCAACTGCCCATTTAGTCAGATGTCCCGAGTGCTCTGGTTTCTGCAGTATCTACCTCAAGGGCTGGTCGGTTAGGATGGTTATCGAGTGAGCCTAAAAATATGGCCTTAGCTTCCGTATTGCCACCACTAATGACAAGGCTACGTTTTCCACTTGGGGATATCTTGTCTCCGCATCGAGCAAAACTTTGCTCACATAGTAAATCGGGTAGTCTTTGATTCCATTCTTCCTTAATAGGACTGCACTTACAGCCCTCTCACCTACACCAAGATACATAAAGAGTTGGTATCCAGATTGGGGTTGAGACAATAGCGGCAACTCTTTCAGGTAGTCTTTTAATTTCTCAAAGGCATCATTACACTCTTCTGTCCATTTGAAATTCTTCTCGCCTTTATTGCTTTAAAGAAAGGTAAACTCTTTTCTGCTGATTTAGACAAGAAGCGGTTTAAGGCTGCTATCCTCCTTGTTAACCTTTGAACTTCCTTAACAGTGTTGGGTGGCTTCATATCCAAGATGGCTTGAACTTTTTTGGGGTTCGCTTCAATTCCTCGATTAGTGATCATGAACCCCAAGAACTTTCCCGATCTAACTCCAAATGAGCATTTGTTGGGGTTCAATTTCATCTTATACTGCCGTAACACCTGAAACACTTTCGACATTTTCTCGGCATGTGATTCCCTTCTACGGCTTTTGATAATCATGTCATCCACATATGTCTCCATGTCGCTTCCCAACAAGTCTTTGAACACCTTATTCACCATGCGCTGACATGTTGCCCTTGCATTCTTCAGACCGAAAGGCATTACTTGATAGCAATATATTCCGCTATCGGAAATGGCTGAGGTCTTCTCCTCATCATCTGGGTGCATCATGATTTGGTAGTACCTCGAAAAAGCATCTAAGAAGCTAAGTAATTCGTATCCATAAGTTTTGTCTACCAACTTATCAATCTAAGGTAATGGATACGAATCCTAGGGCAGGCTTTGTTCAAGTCCGTGAAGTCCACACACATTCTCCATTTTCCGTTGGCTTTCTTCACCATCACAATGTTAGCCAACCATTCGGGGTAATTAACTTCTCTAATAAACCCCGCTTGCAACAACTTCGAGATCTCGTCGTTTATGACATGCTGCCTTTCTGGAGCAAAATTTCTCTTCATTTGCTTGATCAGTTTTGCTCCTGAAACTATATTCAACCGATGACAAGAAACTTCGGGGGTTAATTCCAGGCATATCGATCGGGGTCCACACAAATATATCAACATTTTTCTTCAAGCATTGGATTATCTCCTCTTTTATTCTTTCAGGCAACTGGCTTCCTACATATACCACTCTTTCTTCGTCTTCTTCATCTAATCGGATTGCCTCCATCTCCTCATCAGGCTTTGGCTTAGGCGATTCTTAAATCGTAAGGGTCTCCTTCCTCTGAATTCCCTTACACGTGGTAGACGCGATATTACACGTCCTAGCATTCCTTTGGTCTCCCCTCACTTGGCCAACACCATGAGGAGTTGGGAACTTCATTAACAAATAGCAAGGGTGTACTACTGCCTTCATGTCATTCAGCAACGGTCGCTCGGATATCATATTATAAGCCACCGATGTTGACTTTACCACCATGAATAGTACTTGACGGACAACGCTCCTCGGGTTCTCCCCCAATGTGAGAGGTAGTTGAACTGCCCCTACTACTTTTACCTTTTCTCCAGAGAAACCATATAAAGGTGTAGGCATCGGCTTCAGCCTATCCTCTGCGATATTCATTTTCTCAAAGCAATTCCAATAAATCAGGTTCACTGAGCTCCCATTGTCAACTAGGATTCGACTGACTGGATGCTTTGCTACAATCACTGAGATCACCATCGAATCATCATGAGGAACAGTAACATCTCCTCTATCTGTTGGTGTGAAGGTAATGGGCTCCTCTTCCTGCCTATCTTCCATCACCGAGTTGACCTGATAGGCTTGCCGAGCATAGGACTTTCGACACGAGGAGGATGTGTCAACTGACGATTCTCCTCCAGTTATCACATTAATAGCTGGCCTTGTGGGCTTATTATCTTCCTCCCGATTCCTTTTGTCCACCCTTCTGTTATCATTTCTCCTGGCGTTTTCATTTCTTCTCACATTCCCCCTGTTCTCATCTCTTCTATCCTTAGGGTAATTTCCTCTGTTATGCATAGAATAGTAGCTTCTATTACTACTCCACACAAATCTGTTTATCTTTCCTTCTTGCGCCAACTTCTCTAGCTAATTCATTAACTCCCTACACTTCTCTGTTGAATGCCCATGTGACGAGTGGTAATCACAATATGAGTCCAAGTCATTGCCCAGATTCCCTAACTTTTTTTTGGAAGCTGTATGAGACCTGACCCTTCAATAGCTGCCAACACTGAAGTCCGAGATTTAGTAAGCACGGTGTAAGTGGTGTATTTCAGTGTAAGGGCCTTATCAAATTTTCTCGATTGACTAGAAGGCGCCTCAGTGACTTCTCTTCCTCGCTTCCTTCTGCTCCCCAATCGACACCATTTTCATTACTTCTTCCTGAGTGATACTTATTTGCTCGAGAAAATAAGTCTGAGATGGTGGTTGGTTGATCTAATGACAAGGACTCCTGCAACTTCTCAGATCTGGTTCCCTGTAACATGGCTGCCACGGCTACTCCCACTTGCAAATCACGTACCTCCAAAGTGGCATCTCTAAACCGATCCACATAACTTTTTAGCGACTCCTTAACTCCTTGTTTAAGGGTGAGCAAATAAGTTGACTCATTCTTCCTTTGGCTATTCACCACAAACGCCCTAAGGAACTCACCTCGTAACTGGTCAATGGAGACAATAGACCCCTCAGGCAAGTTGTTAAACCATTTCATCGCATGCCAAGTTAGAGTAAGCGAAAAGGCCCTGCACATTATCTCATCCTCCTATCCATGTCGTAACATCAAGGCCTCATAATTGTGCATATGATCATAGGGATCCATATTCCCTGTGTACGCGGTTATCTGCGGCATTTTGAACTTTGGGGGTAGTGGTTTCTGCATGATAGCCGTGCTGAACGGTACTCTTCTCCTCTGGCTCTCTTCCGCGGACACCAACTTCTTCTCTTCCAACACCTGTTCTATCATTTTTTTCATGTCCACAGAGAGAGCGAGTTGATTTCTATTCCTTTCGTCATGGGATGAGTCAGGCAAGTCTTCAACTATTATCTCTTTTCCCTTACTTCGGGAGGGATCACCTTGTGTCATTTGTGTGCACCAGGTGGGGTCAAACTTCGACCCGGCTCTCCAAGTGCTTTCGTTGTCACCACCATTCTTTCCAGCACCTCCAACACCATATTCTGAGTTAGTGCCAGCAAAATTTGACATAATACGGTGATGGGCGAAAAACCCTGCCGCAGCCTCGGCACTCTGTCACCCAACCTCAGGACCCTGTCACGGGTTCAAGCTCTGTCGTTGCCTCATACTCCTGCGGAGATCGTGCGATAGGGTTCCCACACTTAAACCCTACCACATCCTGCTTATTAGGAACATCTCCCGCATGGGGCACCTCTTGTGGCAGAGAGGGGTCTGTCGCCACGTGATTAGTCTGTCGCCTAGCCACCTATTGCAGCACCCCGTCGCTCGTCTCTCCTACGAGGTTCTGTATGGCAGGCGACAAATTCAACTACGGAAGAACTCCCTTAAACAGGTCCACCATGGCTTTCAGCGCCTGAGTCGTCCCCTCGCTCTGTCTCCTCAGAGCCTCAAATTCTGCATAGACACTGACGTTCTCTCTTCTTCCCTGTCCACTAGGGTTCTCTAGCGAATCGGTTGTTCAGGAGAACTCACAGAATTCTTGTCGCTCCCATCTCTGACAGTAGTAGATCTTGTTCTCACCATCTTGAAAGTTTTGAATGGCTTTTAATACGATTCCCATAGACGACGCCAATTGTTGTTGCTCAAAACAATAATGAATCATTGTTGACGTCAATGTTTGTCCTTTTCTCTACACATGTCTCCAAAAGCTTCTGAAAAATATGAAAAGTCAGAGGAATGCAGGGGCGGTTCCCTACGTAGGCACTCAGATGCTTAAGTCAGCAGAAGATTCTTGAATATTGGGAAATGTAAAAGCCAAAAGTCAAAAATTAGGTTGTAAAATAATACTTGTGGCCTATTTACATGCGAGTAAATTACCTTTATTACAGAGTAATTACGTAGAGGGTGATTTCGTCATTTTTGAAGAGTTCTTGTTCTAGTACAACTCTAATACGTCAAATTCGGGTAGCAGGGGTCTGTTGCCCGGCGGGAGACGGATGCGACACACATAGGCGGGAGCTATCTGCCGCTAAGCGGAAGCCTCGGAGTATACCACGTGTATAAGGCGAAGGGATGCTATGCTGTGGCTTTAGAGGTCTGTCGCATGCGGAAGAGGTCTCTCGCAGGTGATCACGTCAATAATGTTTCTCGCCTGATGCCACGTGGCACATTATCATTCTGCCACGTGGTGATCTTCCTGAGCTTTGTGCTTCGATCTGACATCACAGTGCTTTGCCATATCAAAACCTTTTCATTCCGTGAACCTTTATTGAAATCAGACATAGCCTACTTTCTTAGTACCACGTAACATTTATGTGTACGTGATGGAAAAGGTGGGTTTGAACACTTTTGGTCTGAGATTTATACCACATGATTTTAGTGTGTCATAAATTTCATGAAAATAAATTTTAATGTGATTGACGAAATGAAGGATTTTGTAATATTTTTAAAACATTGTGAATAAAAAATAACTTTTAAAATTTGTGAGAATAAGATACTGAACAAAAATCGTAAAGGCTAAAATATTAAATGTTAGTTTAAATAAGCAGTGAAATTGACTCTAATAAAATTAAAAAAGAGAAAATGACTATTAAAATTTAAACATATATGTTTTTTTAATAAAATATTAAAAAAAATTAAAACAAAGACAGGGTAATTTTATGAGAATTTTTACAATAAGGTCACAAAATTTAATTTTATTGTAAGATCAAAATTAAAAACATTTGATTAAACGTAAATTTAGAGTTATTAGGCGTAAAATATGTTAGCAATATCATAAAAATATGATTATCAATGTAAACATTAGTCTCAATAACCTTAAGCATGTCATAATTTTGCTCTAATATATGTTTATGTTAATTATCATATGTTTATATACTTCTACATATTTTACACATAATAATTTTATACATTTATACTTAATCATGTATTATTTACATTAACCTTAAGTTAATTATCAAATGCTTATGATACTTTGAATATATTTTACGCCTAATTACTATAAATTTATGTTTAATTACGTGTTCTTTATGTTAACCTTATTGTAGATTTTCCCGTAATTTTACCCTCCTAAAATTTTGTATTATATGTTTGGAACTCCTAAAAAAGGTCTTTGAATTTTATCACTTTATTTTGATAAGTCTTTATACTTTTATTTCATTCAAATAAGTCCCTAAGTTTTAATTTATATCAAATAAGTCCTTATTTCAAATAAAATGTTACAATTGAGTAAAAATCAATTTAAATCAATTTAACCAATTAAAATTTAGTTAATTCAGTTTGGTTTGGTTAATTTTGAGTTTAATTTAGTTTTTTAGGTTGGTTTATTCAATTAAATCAATGTCTAAAATTACAAATCGAACTAATTGAAATAATCGATTATTTTTTAATTATATTATATATAATATAAATAATGAAATATTATATAATATATAATATATTATACATAATCAATATTTTTATGCAAAAAGTTGCATTTTAAAACTCATTTGAAAAATCAATTGATTGTTTTTTTAATAGTATATTCTTATTCAAATTTACAATCACAATCAACATATTACATTCCATAAACCAGTAACTTGATGAACTGGTAAAAGATTGATTGTTCACCCCTGTAAAAGATTGATTTATATTAAAGGTTCATTTATATACAAAGTAAGTGTTAAAAGTTTATTTGGATACTCAAATTAAAATTTAAGAGTTTTCTTGAATACAAAATAAAACTAAGGGGTTTGTCCAAATACAATCAAAGTATAAGAGTTTATTTATATAAAGTGATAAAATTCAAAGACTTTTTTATTATTTTAACCTAAAATTAGACTAAAGTTTACATATAATGTGAAACTTAAAAGTGTTTGCCACCAAATCAAAATCTCATTTGTAACGATCCGTGCATTAAAAAAAAGATCAATTAAAACTTGGGAAGCTTAGTTTGGATAAAGGAATCAACTATACCCCATGATGCTAGATGCCTCTTTTTTTTTTTTGGTGGACTAGATGCCTCTTCATTTCTTATTATAGTTTCTTGATTCCATTCAAGTGATTTAATATGGAAAAAGATGTAAATTAAAACAGATTTTCACATTTGCATGTTTTGTTTATATTGATTTTGTCGAACTTTGACTGGTCTAGTCAACTAATCACATTCACAATCATAACAAAGATATCCCCAGAAACTCTTACCAAATCATAAAAAGCTGAAAAGAATATTGTTTAAAGAACAGATGAATATTTGAATAGTAAATGTATCCTGTCCACTGAACATAGCCTGGAACTTTAACAGTTTTTCTTCTTTAACCTTCAGCCCCAGGAATAAGGATACAGTTGCTTGATTTTCCAACTTATAATTCATTGCGTGGAACTTTGTCTTAAAACTGTTTATCTGAGTTTGTATCAAGCAAGAAAAATCTTCCTGTGTCTGTTATCTTCTTGAACAAAAAAGCCTCAGAAGCTTCCTTATTTGCGTGAAAATGAAGCAAACCAGAGACATGACTCAATTCATTTTCAGGAAGCAAAGAAAAAATTCATGTTTGTCCCTTGTAAACAATCTCCAATCCCAATAGAAACTGGGAAACATAAGGATTGTGTATGTGTCTAAATGCACACATTCAACCAATCCTGGAAATCTTGGGGGTTACATTTGATTGGGAGAAGCTAAACGAGGTAAAATACAAGATGAAAATAGTCTCTTTGATTTAATTTCCAAAGAACAATCTACAGTCTTAAAGGCATCAAATCTCCTCTAATCATCTAGAAATTAGTAATGGAATCAGTCAATAAAGCAGCCTCAATAGACAAGTTAGTCAAATTCTACCATCTTTCCCACCAGTGTCTTTTTTGCTCCAAATCATGTTCTTTTTCAGAATCATTCAAAAATTTCAGACAGCATTAACAAAAGCATGCCAAAAATATACCTTAAAGCAAAGATAAAGTAAAATGATATCTCATTATCAATCATCATTGATTATCGGTTCCTTAATTTCCATGCTTTCTAGCAGCCAAGGTTTGACTAAGCTTTTGCACTGTTTTTCTATTTAATTTCTTCTCCTTGTCTGTTACTAGAAATTATCTCTTCATGCCACTGGTTTAAACTAAGGCTTTCCTCACATGGAAGCATGTGACAGTCTTCTTTTTCCTTTAAAGATGAAATAAATTTTTAAATCTTTCACTCACAGGTAGATTTTTCCTTCTAAACAATTTGTTTAAGTAACCATTCTGCTTTTGCTAGGCACATCGTCATTATCATCATCATCTCCAAAACCTTTATCCCAATATTGGCGAGGTACATAAACCAATATATAGACTCACGCTAAGTCGTTAGCATGAATTCTCCTCATTCACTAATTCCTCTGCTAGGCACGTCGATAAAGTTAATAATTTCAGTAGTTAAGTGAAAATCTGTAAAGTTGATATAACCCTCACCTCAACTACCCCATGATCTTAGATGCCATCCCTTCAATTCTTAATTTGGTATGTTTTCTTGCTTTCATGTGGTAGATGATGAGGTGTGACATAATAATTTTTCGTGCGGTTGAGGAGAATATATTTGAAGTTGCCAGTTAAGCTTGATTAGCACAAACAAACTAATGATAACCATACATTTAACAATGGAAGGATAGAGAAACATGACATGCAATTTTTTTTTGGTCACTGCACCCTATTCCTTGAACACGGGCATGCTTTAAGGGATCTGTTTCTCCCTTTGAAGCTCAATTATACGAAACATTTTACTAAAATTTGAATTGCTTTAAGGGAGCTTATGATTGAGAATGAACAGGCACTTGATAAAAAGATATAGTATCCTGTTGCTCATAGCTTTTATACTTTCACGATCATAAAGGCAATGTTGAATTTTGTTTTGCAATCATAGTTCTGTCATAATGAGATATCTAAATTGTTTATGGAAAATTCAACAACTATAGTACCATCAACATAATCATTGCTTCAAGGACTTCAATAAGCCAGAATTGTTCGCATTAAAGTGGATACAAAGTAATCAAAAAATCGAAATAAGTTTCCGGTTTTGTTCATGGGAAACTGTTTGATGCTTGCAGTAGGCAGGCATATCTGCAATTTCTCCAAGGAAGATTGACTGAAAATGGTATGAAGGAATAAAAACAGATTGCTTAATCAAGCTACAATTTGTCCAAATGCATTTAACAATATCCATATGAACTGTACAAGAAATCAAATACACCGGATGATATGCTATAAGTGTAGCTGATACGTTGTAACTTTAGGTTCGAGACAGATAATTGAATCACAGTCCTGAAATATGTTTATTTTACCAGCTAATGTGATTACTTTCTTTTATTGGCAGTGGTAAGATTGTTGCAGAATTGGAGGAGATTAAATTGGTTAGCTCAATTAGGATGGACAAAACATTAATGGGGAAGACATGTTTATGAAATCTATTGTCTCTTGGCCGAAAACCAAGTCAAACAAAGCAGAAAATCTTCTGATCCAATCACAATTATAAGTATCAATCATTAGATTGTAACCAAATATGTAGCTGTCAAATTGCATCGGACATTTTTCCGTTGCTCTCTCCAATCAATTTCTAGTCCACACAGATTCAGACAGCAACAAGAAAGAAGAGTCTTTCTTTAAGCAAAAAGTATGAAAAAACAATGTTGCATGTTCCCTTTTAGTGAACCCCAAAGGTTTGACTGAATTTTGCAGAAATTTCTTGTTCTTGTTTAATTGCTTTTGCAAGGAGGTTGGTGTTTGGACAATGAGATTCAAACAGTATTAAAATCCGCCGGGTTGAGGGTTTTTGCCTATCACATGGATGCATGTGGATTAGTTCTCAGCTCTCAGCTGCCGCTTGATAGATAGAACAAAAGAGAACTGCAGAATTGGACAAAACCTTTCTAATTATTGACCACAAAACTTTGTTATTTAGCTTTAATTAGGCAAACTAATTTAAAACTGCTCATTGATCCTAGATGTCACCTCCTAATTCTTTAAATTTTCCTATGCATTTTTTAGTCAGACACTGGTATATGCAATTCTTTTATATATTTGAAGGACCGGATCTCGATATTCATGTTCATCAGATATGTGTCAGACACGAATATTTCAAGAAAAATGAATGGTCAAAACAGCATAAGTTCTTCTCTAGTGTATTTAACTTAATGAACTTATTGAATTTTGTATTAAGAGCAGCATGTCTGCTACCGCTGAGAAGTTTGACTAGTATCCAATGCAAAAACAAAGATACCATAAAATACAATCAAGCAAAGTATTTGGGAATACAATCAAGTAAAGTATTTTGGGAGTAAATGCTACTTCCCCAATGAACATGGCAAACTCTAGGGGAGCTGCTGTTTATCATTTCTTCATATTTGGTATCTTCTTTTATATGAGATATTAAGTTGGGGAAAGTGCAGTGATGAATTCCACATGTAGAGTCGATGATTGAAGGGTGCCTAAATAAACACTGAAAAAGAGAACTGATTTGTTTCCATTTTAATATTTTTCATTCATGGAAGGTAGTCTAGGATTTGTTCAATGTAAGAACAAGACATGTTTAAGTTGAGAAAAATGGGATAGCCGTGTTCTTGTTTTCTCTAGCAAACATAATCTCCTGTCCGGTTTGCTTGAGTGGAAATTAAGTAATCAGAAAATAAAAGAAAAGAAAAAAAAGGAATCATGGGATAGTCAGGTTTGCGTAACTTAACAATTTGTGTAAATAATTCGTATTCGTATTATATGAAATTGTGTTTATATCATGTAAAGCACGAAAATTTTATATTTAAATAAGTATTAACAAGCTAAAGATAAAACTTTTTTCTTATCATTTGTTATATTCATATTCAATTTTAACAAACGTTTAGTTCGTATCACTTTCATATCTTTTATTCATATAAATGATCGTGTAGTGTATGAATTTGTCAAAAGGCTATTTGTTGTGAGTAATAATAGAAAATTTCATTTTTCCTGCCTAAGAACTAAGAAAGAGGTGAGGGAAGAAATTTTGTACAAAATTAATAAGGAGAAACTCTAATCTTTTGGATGCGAGAATTAGCTCAAAAGATTTATACTATTACTTTTAAAAATGATACTCAATATATTTTAATTCAAATCTTAATATTGTAAGGCATTTCCCTTATTTTCAATTTTTTTCTTTTAAAAAAAAAACAATAATCTTTTCAAAGCTTTCATTCAGAAGTTACTTTCCGGTGAAGCAAAGTATATTTTCCAACAGGATTCCATTGACAAAAAAACTTTAATTTTAAGGGTAAAATCATATAAAAACGCTGATCCAAAAGCCTACCAACTTTATTACTATTGCTTGATGAGAAACAAAGAGCAAAACAGAAATAAAAATCTAATTAAAACAAAACCAATATCGCAACATTTTGCTCAGTGATTGGTATATAATTTTTCAGTTGAAAAATAGAGTTCGAATTTCTTTCCTTGAAATAATAAAAAATTAAAAATGATGAAACTTTTGTGAGAACTTAAATATAATAATTAACTTATATTTTACCAAATTAAACTTAAAATAAATAATTAAATACTTAAACTAATACTTTTACGAGAATAAGGTACTGAGTTGGTGAAACATAAAATTAGCAATTTAGTATAATTAAACGATAAAATTACTTTGATTTCTTTTACTTAGAGTTTTTAATGGTATGCATTAGACTTCATGTAATTAAAAATCATGTGCAATGGAGAATAACAAACCATAATTAGATGATGGATTTATATATGATGCACTGACAATATATAATTTTCATACACTATCAATGCACAAAAAGTTGATACCTCATCAATAAGTTCTTGTGAACAGATTAAAACAATTAATTTATATTTGCTTTTAAGGGCTTGGCATAATTTTTATCTTGCAAATTGATGAAGTGTCAATCTCTGATGCATTGACAGTGTATAGAAACTATACGCTGTCATTGCATCATATACAAACCTTTAGATGATTGTTAAAATTTAAATAAAAACAAATGCTACTATTTGTTAACAAAATTGTAAAAAAAAAAAAAGCTTTCGTACTATAAACACATTCAACCTTTCAAACGCTGGCTGCATTATCATATTTAGATGAATAAAAAGAAGGTATTAAAGCAGGAAAAAATATTATTATTTCATATTGGTTCACAGTTTTTTGTATTTAAATTATATCACATAATCAAATTTTTGAAAAACATAATTATTTATTATGCATTGTAGATAATAATTAAATGATAGATATTTATTTTATTTTAATATATTTACTAATAATTTTAAAAATAAACAAATAAATTTTTTAATATTGTAATTACATATAATGATGTAAATTATTTACTCTTTTTTTTTTTTTTGGATAAAAAATTATTTACTCTTTTTTTTACTAAAGTAAATAGAAATATAATATAAAATAATTTAGATTAGAGGTGCACGTGTTGAGTTCTGATTCTTTGTAAGCCATGCTCTATTCTGACGATTGAAACAGAGTAAACTGACTGGTTAGGACTTTGGGTCAGAATGACCAGAGACGCAATTCACAAGGCAGCCTTTGTTCCGACTGACACGTGCGCATAAAGTAACAGTAATACAATACTTTAAATTTTTAACGAAATATTAAAAAATTGTACGAAAATTTATTAAATGTAAATATATGTTTTATTAAATAATAAATTGAATGATTTGCCAATAAAAAAAAATGAATGATTTGAATAAAAAAATATAACTGTTTTTCTATTTGTAAAAAAAGTGACTAAAATAATAAAAAAATATCTAAACTTGAATATTTTATTTAAACAATTTATGTTTCTGTTGCATTCAAATAAATCTTTAGCTTTTAATTTATATACTAATAAGCCATTTACCTTTGATCTATATTAGAATAAGCTCTTTAATTTTTAATTTATACCTAAATAATCTCTTAATACAAAGAAAATTTTTAAATAATTATTAATAATCAATTGGTTGTAATATTAAAAAAATGTAAAAATCATTTTAAATTAAATTCAAATAATAAAAATAAATTGAATTTTAGGTAAAAAATTCAAATTTTGAGACAAAACACAAACAAAAAAGAGGAGGGAAATAAAGAAAAGATAATGGTTGACATAATAATTAAAAAATGTAAAAATCATTTTAAGTTAAATTCAAATAATAAAAATAAATTGAATTTTAGGTAAAAAAATTCAAATTTTGAGACAAAACGCAAACAAAAAAGAGGATGGAAATAAAGAAAAGATAATAGTTGACATAATAAATCCAAGTTCCCGGGATTGAATCTTATCAACTAAGAATATGTCATGCCAACAATTTTTTATGAAGCAATTAGCAAATAAGAGTTTCGAACAAAACAATCTCATTTTCTAACTCAAATTATAATATATAAAAAATATATATGCAAAAGATATATGTATAATATATTAATAATGTATAACTTTTATATACAGTGAATATATTAGAAATTGACACATTTTTATTAAGAGAATTGAAAAAAATCAAACTCTTATGAGTAATTTAAAAAAATATATATTTATATTTGTTTATAAAAATATTAAAATCTTTAATTTATATTAATGAAATATAAACTATTCAATTTGATTTGAATATAGTTTACTCGGTAGCTTGTGAGACAAAAGTTTACCGTACCCTTTTATAGTAGGTGAATGAAAATATTTACTTCTCACCCTTAAAAAACAAAAACAAAAAATTCCACACATTACAGTACTAATACTATTTGAGGATTTGACAGCTGTTAATTTGGAACAATAATGTGAGGGTAAAAATCATGAAGATAAGAAATTCAGAGATTAGCCTCGAATTTCGCTTTGTAACATCCAAATCAACCCGTTTATAATGTTTTCTTCACCTTTTTTTTTTTTAATTTTCAACATTTAAGAGTTGATATAATAATTTAAAACATAATACTACTGTAATATTGGGCGAAAATAATACAAAATTAAAATTTGACAAAAAATTATATAAATATAATAAAATTAAAAAATTGTATTTAATATTTTAATATAATTTTAATATAAAATTTTCGTATTTACATTATACAAATACAAATTATATATTTATATTATCAGCTCATTCTAAAAGTGTACTTGTTTCGAAGATTTTCTAAATTTAGAAACTCCATGCCTTGGATCCTGTATGCAAAGTTACTTGGTTTGAAAATTTAGGATTAGAAAATTTTGATTTACTCACGAAGTGTAACTTTCTTTAAAGATCCTGTTAAATAAGTAGTTTGAAATTTCTGATACACGTTTTCATAGCGAAAACTTAGTAGTCACGTCTTTTTTTTGGTCGAAAACTTTTCGATATTTATCTTTGGTGATTAATCCAGAGTCGAGAGAAGTAGAGCATGATTAGACAATCTTCTTCTCAACACTGATACTTCATACACAAGTCAAAATTAAAACTTTAATTTTACTTAAAGAACGAGAACCGCTAAACATTCATGTCAATTAATTCTTGGTTTAGTAGTCACGTCATCATCAACAATTACACGCGATTTTAAAATCAACATGTCATTTGCGTTGACACTCACGTCACCATTCAGTAATACAACTTACAAGGAATAAAAAGCATTTAAAAAAAAAACCGAGAAAAATACTCTGAATTCATTGCACCTTTCAATTTGTTTTTTTTTCCTTAAGATATTTCACTTATTTAAATACTGGATTTCGTTTAGAAATTCAAATTTTAATACCTTAAAATTTTTTTTAGATAAGTTCTCACTGTTTCAAACGGACAATTCTTCCATATGAATTTTTATCGACCGACTCAATCGTTTTACTTGGCGATCAGAACTTAATATTTAATATAAACAAAAAATGAAAAAACAAAAACATTTTTCACCGTTGTGTTTTAAGCGAAACGTACAACTTACTTCACAGAAGTCATCTATTAAAAATAGATAACTTTAAGATGGAGACAGTTTTAAATTATTTTAATAAGTATATTAAATGTAACCAAAAAATAATAAGTATATTAAAACTTCATTAGTCACTAAACAACTAAAGTTTAAATTGAACACTGATGGGGCGTCCAGAGATAATCCAGGAGTTGCTGGTGCAGGTGATCTCATTCGATCTAGCTCTGGTCGTTGGCTTAGTGGGTTCCAAGCATAGCTGGGTAGTTGTTCTAATATGGTGGCTGAACTGCAAGCTCTTAAGTTGGGACTTCTGTTGGCTTGGGAAGAAGGGCATCGCTCTGTAATTGGGGAATTGGATGCTAAAGCTGTTATTGACTTGATTAAATCCTCTGACGTGGAGATTCATCCATTAGGCTGCTTGGTGACTGATATTCGAGAACTACTAAAGAGGCCTTGGAGAGTGGATCTTAGGCACACATTCAGGGAGGGTAATTTTGTTGCTGATAAGCTTGCTAAAATGGCATGTGAATTAGAAGTTGAGTTTGAAAAATATATCTGTCCTCCCGCAGATTTGTATAGTCCTGCTTGATGCTGATACGAGGGGAATTGGGTTTCCTCGGGGTTTTGTGATGTAATTGTTGTTTTAAAGCATTCCCTGTAAACCAAAAAAAAAAGTTTGATCTGATAGCTGTTTCTCTGCTTAAAAATGATTAATCTAATATTAGATTCCACATTCTTCCCTTGTACATCTATTGATCACAAAACTTTAAATTAAGATATACATACATATATATATATATATATATATATAGATATATGGGTTTAAACATGACTTGTTGTTATGATACAAAAAGATTAAAAAAATAAACTAATAATACAAGTTAAAATTTTTTAAAACTGTATATAAATTCGAGGTTATATTATGCAATTGAGCATTATGTTATTACAAAATTTGAATATTAGTATTTCTAGTATAATTAACAAAAATCAAGTTTTGGTAATATTATGATTTAAAAATTCTAACCCAATTGAAAACACAGGTGACATTTTCTGCTAAAAATGTTGACGGGCATTGACTTTTGTTGACACAATGTTGATTGTGTTGTTTGGCATTTATTATACCGATATAGCGTTGACCGTGTTGACATAATATTAAAAAAGATGATGTGGCATTAGTTGTGCAGACATGACGTACGTTGATTATGCTAGCGTGACATTTTGGTTACCGTCATATTATTAAATTAAAATAGTTAGAAGACTTTATTTCTTTAAATTATATATGGCAGAAACTAAATTTCAAGTTTTAACATAGTATAGGGGCTATCCATATAATTTGACCTAAAAAAATCATTTTTCATCTCTCTTTTCTTTCTTTAACTCCATCTTACCAATAGGTCAAGCCGTTTTCTAGATTTTGACTACCAATTGCCTTGTAGATCATTGACCCTTGTAGTATGTCGGATATTCCTAAATAATACCATCACACTTAAGCGAAAACACTTAGGTGTGTCATAGTAGAACTTCAAGCCAAAATTAACAAATCCTCAATAGTTTTTTACTGCTTAAGATGACTCTAAGCATTTTTTTCTAGAATTTTATCTAGATTTGCAACAAAAATGGCTAATTCAAAGTTCACTTCCTCCTATTCTTTGTCAAATTTAGCTCGAATGGCAGAATCACAACCAACATTTCTTGCATAAAATAAGTTTCTTGTTAGGAATAATAACTACACAACAATAAGAGACATGAAATAAGATAAGAGTATAAAATAAGTTTCTTGTTAGGAATAATCAACACCATGTTTGCATTTTTAACGGAAAATGCTACTAACATTATCGATTGAACTAAAATTTTCAAATCACAATACTATAAGGATTTTATTTTTATGAATTATACTAAAGGAACTAAGTTTTAAATTTAGTGATAGTATAAGAATCAATTGCATAATTTAACCTAAATTTGACAGAAATTAAAAATTTTATTTGATTTACTAACACTAGGAGTGTAAATGAGTCAAACTACCTATGAGCTAACCAAGCTTGATTTGACAATTACTCGAATTTGACTCATTTATTTTTTAGCTGAGTTCGACTTCAAGCTACTTGAGTAACGAGTTGAGCTGAGTTTGAGTATTTTGATACATGGGTTGAGCAACTCACGAGTCTATTCAAATTTTTTTATGTATATTCTTAATATTTATTATAAATTAATTACTTTATCTTTATAATATATGGTTCAAAAAATTGACAAAATCAAGCCTAACGAGTCGAGTCGAGCTCGAGTGGCTCAAGTACTTTATTGAGTTAAGCTTGAGCTTTCAAAACCAAACTCAATTGAGTTCGAACCAAGTTTTAAACCTCGAGTTTTCAAGTTAAGCTAGGCTTGAACTTGATATTAGATTGTCTCAACTTGATTAAATTATACCTGTTATCAACACAAATTATAATATAATAATTTTTTGGTGAATAAAAGTTTTAAGAATAGAAAAAGTTACATCATTTTTAAGACCAAGATAAGCTATCGATTTATTTTGGCGTTTACAAATGGGTTAATGTATCAATTAGCCCCTAAACTATACCACTTTTATCACTTTGGTACTTCAACTTTTTTTCCGTCACACACTTTAGTACCTGAGACTAACGCCGTTTGAAAAAAGCTGATGTGGTATTAACTGTCGAATCATAATTTGACACATGGCAATGCTCGCCACATCAGACTATTTTTCTTTAAAAAATATTAACAAATATATAAAAATATCTGAAAATATTTTTCAAATTTTAAAAATAAGTAAAAAAAATTTTAATTTTTGTTAAAATATTTAAAAATGCTTAATAATATTTAAAACAATATTTAAAAATATCTATAAATATGTAAAAATATTTACAAAATATTTAAAAATATTTATAGGTCCAACCCCATTTTTTCAGCCAAAGAAAAATCATCAGCAACTACCAAAACTCAGAACCAAAACCAACACAGACCCGATCAGAGGCGGCTCGTCATTGCCCCTTGAGGGGGCCATGGCCCCCCCAAAATTTGTATAATCCTTACGTGTAAACATAAGAAGTTTATGCTCTAATAGAGGTTTGGCCCCCTCAAAGTTTGGACAAGCTTAATTTCGCTTATTTATGTTTTGATCCAAAATTAAATTTTATATATTGCAATTTATGAGAGGTTAAAGTCATATTATTATTTGTCTATATATTATGCCTACCAATAACTATTTATAAATTTTTAAAAATTAAAAATGTCACAATATTTAAATTACAGTAATTTTGACAAAAATCGCACTAACTTTTTATCATTCTTATACGATTTTAAATTTCTTATCAAGTTCTAAATGTTTTTTTTTGTTCTTTTCTTTTATTTTTAGTAAAAAGGAGCTCAAACCCCATGAGAAATAGGAGAGACTAATTTTTTTTATTTTCTTTGTAACTTATTATAATTTCTCCTCTCTATATAATTTTTATTTTATTCCATATCTTTATTTCATGTTATTTTGCAATCTTCTTTCAGTAAAAAGTTAGATTGAAAGCACTTTATAAAAAGTTTAAAAAAATCATAAATTTTAATTTCAAAGTTTCAACTTTAGTTTTATAAAAATATATATCTATTTTTCTTGTTCAAATAAAAAATATAATTTAAAAATTGATTTATTTATTAAATTGTTCAAAAAAGTTTTCATAATTCATTGAAAAATTGTATAATTGGTAAATTTACTATTATATTAAAAGTTTTGACATTTTTAAAATTTTAATGTTGTCATTATAATACTTTTATTTTCTAATTTTATGACTTTATTTTTTTTATTATTAGTATATATTTTCATATAAATAAATATGGGGATGTGCGCACTCGAACATCATTGTATTCATCTATGTGATGTGTTGATAGACTATGTCTTATAAAAGAATAAGATAAATATAATATTAATTGACCCCTCTAAAATCAATTCTCAAGATCCGTCACTAGACCCGATACACCATAAATCCACATTCATCCAAAAGCATGAAAAGCAATCCCAAACCCAAAATGAGATGCTCATAATCCAACAAGAATTACGAGACAAAATGATGATAATAATAATAATAATAATAAAAGAAAACTTTGGGGCGTAACATTTTTTTTGTCATTTGGTGCTTAACAATCAAATTTGACTGCAAGGAAATCTGTCAAAAGCACACAACATATAATATAAATTTTGCTAATAAATAAAAAGAGCTATGCATCGATTATCTGAATCGGAGTTTCGTTGCTTGGCTTAAGAAATAAGTGGTCTAAGCGGCGAGTTCTAGTTGGGGTGGTTTTATCAGCAACGGATCGGGAAAGATTTCGATCGGTCACCAGGGAGCAAGGACTATGTAGACTTGGCTGGAAGCCTGGAATGGATAGTGAGTTGAGAATGAAATCGCTTGTTGTTCTATGCCTTTTAACGACGGTTATTAGGTAGTCGAGCTTCACCGTCTTTTTTTCTTCTCAGGGCAGTAATATTTGGGTCAGGGTAGAAACTTTAGGTTGTTCTTTTGTTAAGTTTATGTCGGTTGATTTTGGGGAAGATTAGTATTTAAGCATGGATGTTTGGGGTTTCCTTTGGCAGAGAGGTTCACAAAAATTCCCTCGTAGATCTACAAAATTCGATGCAACTTTGGGAAAATTTTTCTCAGATTCAGGTTTATTGGTTTTAGATTTGGGGTCAGGAGGCAATAGAGGTGGTTTCTAGAAACTCAAGGCATTTTTTAATGAGGATTTCACGGCGGAAGGCAGTGTCTCAGTAATTGTCAATAGAGCACTGGTCGGAATTTGGGTTTATACGAACAGGAGCTTGGTATGGTAGATGCATGAGTTACATTTTTTAAATATTTTAAAAATATGTATATTTACATATTTTTACATATTTAAAAAATAAATATTTGAAATATTTTTAAATATTTTTGACATATTTTTAAATATTGTTTTAAATATTACTAAGCATTTTTAAATATTTTTACAAAATTTTAATTTTTTTTATTTTTTTACATATTTTTAAAATTTTTAAAATATTTTTACATATTTTTAAGTATTTTTAGATATATTTATATATTTGTTAATATTTTAACTTATTTTTAAATATTTTTGAAATATATTTTTTAAAAAATAGTCTTATGTGGCTGCATTGCCACGTGTCAAATTTTGATTCGACAATTAATACCACATCAGTTTTTTTCAAAGACGTTAGTTTCAGGTACTAAAATGTGTGACGTAAAAAAAATTGAAATACCAAAGTGATAAAAAAAATTTATAAAGTATCAAAATGATAAAAATAATATAGTTCAAAAGTTAATTGATACATTAACTCTTTACAAATCTACTAAACTTTCAATCTATTTGAGAGATCCGCTACAAATAAAAAGTTGTAAAAATTCGAACTCTCATACTTTATATTTGTTCCGTTACTCACCGAAAAAAAAAAATTATATTTTAAACGTTTTAAATAGTAGACAAACACGGTACAACTTCACCTGTTACCATATCCAGACAAAGCCGAAGAATTTGTCGATTTTATTACACTATTTCATGCAGAAAACTTAGCTGCTCCTTCAAATTCTGCAGTAAAGTTTATTCCTTTTAGACTTATTACACTTTTTAAGTTATTATTTATTATTTTATCTTTTGCCAGTTGTTAGACATTACTGCAAAAAGCAACATCTTTTACTTCATCCTCTGTAAGGAAACTGCAATCTTTTCTTCTTTTTTTTTTTGATGATAGTAATCTTTTCTTCTTTTGTCTTCACAAAAACTTTCCCAACTTTTTTTCTCAACCCAGAAATTTACAGTTACAGCCCCACAAAAACACAGTGAGATTTTTCTGCATTCAAAATTTACAGTGACAGCCCCGCAAAAATATTTTCTTTAATAAATTATGTTAATATTGAGATTTTACGTTCAAATCTCACCAAATTTAAGATTGAGTTTATTTTATTTTATTTTTTATAGTTACTTGTAGCTTTTTTTTGTATTTATTAATTTATCAAATTGTTGAATCATTGATAGTAATATATTAATTATAATTGTAATTTTGAATAAATATGTACTACTAAAAAAAAATCTAAATATTGTATTTTTAAAAAGAAAACTCATTACTTACAATGACTAAATATTATCTTTTTTTTTTGTTACAAGGGAGTATTAAATAACTGAAAATGGAGGTGTTTGGATTCAAATCCAAGACTTACAGTATGCTACAACTCTTCCTTAACCATTAGGTCAAGAGATTGTTGGCGACTAAATATTATCATACATTGTAAAAAAATTAAAATTTCCAACATTATCTCTACTAAAAAATTATATGAGTTTATATTTGATGTAGATTCAATATATAAATCTTATGTACCATTATTCAAATATATCATGACATTTTATTAATTAATGAATTTAATAATATTTATTTTTAATTTTTTTATTTTAAATGTATACTAATTGTTAGATTTACTAACTGTACATCAAATATAAATCTAAATTATGTTATGACTTAATATTAAAATTTGTCATTATACTTCCATTTCATTAAATTTTTTCATTATACTTTTATTATAAAATAACAAAATTATAAAAATTGAATAAAAAAACAAAATATAAAAGTTTTCTATCTACATTAATTAAAGTATTCTATTAAATATTTTCATTTCATTATTACTCGCTTAAAAATCAATAAAATTAAAAGTATAAAGATAAAATTATCCTTTATATAAAATAAACTGATTTTGCTACTTTTTATCCAATAATTAATGAATAAAAAAATTTAGCGATAAAATTTAATAAAACTACACAATAACAAAGTTTAATGTTAAATTATAATAATATCATATCAAGAATCTTTATCTCAATATTTAGATAAATTACACAAATTAATATATAATCTCATATTAAGTCGTCAGCATAATTTTTTTCCATTCACTCATTTTATTTAAAGTGTGTTCTTTCAAATCTCATGCCATCATATATTTTCAGATAGCTTTTTCAATTTTTTTTGGTGTAGATCACATGTATCTTCATCCGTTTTAACGGTATGAAATTAATCATGTTCGGGATTTAGTCACAGTTAAGGCTCTTCACTCTTCCTCAAAGATGTGTTTAGTGGTAGTCGAACCAGAGAGCTCTTCCACAAACTCAACATGTGTTGCCAACTGAATCATGGGTTTTCAAAATTTTTTCGATCTTCCTTAAATGTTGATATTTTCTTCATAATTTATAACTTTATCCATTGACGAATTTACGTTGTATGTATCTAAACATACGTAAATATATAATATTTTAGACCATTCTTTAAAATTATATTCGTTTGGTGGGCCTCTGGAGGCAAAGAAGCCCAGGTGAAACCCACTGCCACACCCATCTGCTACCATTTTTTTCCCTCTTAACTTATTATAAATACTGACTCTAACCCCTTCTCTTACACTTCCCATAGTCTCAGACGATAAAAAGAGAAAAAAAAATACTCTCTTTAATCTTCACTGTATTCCGAAATTTTACTTCTTCTTCAGCTCTTCTTTTCTCTCTCTCTTAGCTTCCAAAAGGCTACTCAAAGTTCCAATCTAAGCTAAAAAAGATCAACCCTTTCGTTTTTTCCTTCTTTTTTTTGGGTTTTCGGCATGGCTTCAGCTCTTAGTACGAGTTCAAGTGCACCAGCAAGTTTTTATTTTGATGAGAAATGGAAGTTGTCGAAGAAAGAAAGCTCATCAAGAAGCCGATCTTCTTCTTCAACCTCTGCATTCTCGATCAAGAATTCTTCTTCTTCTCCTTCAAGTAAAAGGTGTGCTTTCTCAAGGAAATGTGCGAGATTAGTGAAAGAACAAAGAGCTCGTTTTTACATCATGAGGCGTTGCGTTACCATGCTCATTTGCTGGCGTGATTACACTGATTCTTGAATCAACAAAACCCAAAAGAATGGCCTCTTTTTCCTTTTCTTTCATAGGTTTTTGCCTTTCCTTTGGGTTAATTAGCTAGCAAAGCAAGCAAGGCAGCTTCGTCTTTGGTTTCTCAATGGCATCCAAGCAAGAGGGAGAAGAAGAAGAAGAGATCACTATCAAGCCTATATATACTTGTATATAGAGATTTGTTATGTTCTTTCTTTTTGGGTTAGAAATTAGAATTGTTTTTAGATTTTGAGTCTCCATTAAAAGAGATGGGTTTTTCTTAACATGACTGTTATTTTCATTAATATTAATATAAATAGAGAGAATCAAGTATAATTTTTGTTTTCTTTTCTTCATATTTATGGCTTTTTTCTGGATATTTTTTCTGAGTTTTGAGATCTCAGACTCTCTAAGATTTGTTGCAGAAGAAAAAAGAGAGAGATTCCATTCAACTGTTGGTGTGGATCTGGGTGTGGTTTGCTGACGCAGATTATTATTTAACCATTATTTTTCATTTATTTTAACAGTTTTTAATTTATTTTTTTTAATGATAGTCACGTCTGAACGTGGGAAAGAGAGTTCTGAAGTCTCATTGGATGCCTTAAAGGGCAGTCAAAAACCATTTTTACTTTTTTAGTCTATTTTGCAACATTAATTTGTATCATAAAAGTTAATAAGTAATTTGTATTATAAATTCTTTGTTCCTCATGTTTTATTTTTTTTTAGGTTTGAGAAATGAAAATTTTATATTTTAGGGACATTGCTTGATTTCAAACTAATATATTTATAAAATAATAAGCTTAGTGTGCAAATATTTTTTCTGATTTTAATTAAAAATGTAAATAAATGTTTATTTTTATTTCATTAAATTAAAATTAAAATTTTTATTGTATTCTAATTATATTTATTAAATCTTAAAATTAGTGAATGAAATTAATTGAAAAACTTTTAAACTAGCATCTTTCAAATATGTATCATTTAATTCATCAAAAAAATTTAAATAATTAATTTTTTTAAATTAAGTTATACAACTGAAATAATTTTAACAAAAATTTAAATATTTTATATTACAAATATTTAATTATAATAGATTAAAATTTTTAATTTTAATTTGGTACTATAAAATGATTTTTATTTTTAAATAAAAGTTGAGAATTTTATTTTAATATTATTCCTAAAAATATATTTTTTTGGATTTCTTTTTTGAATAAGTAAAAAATCAGAGGAAAATGGCATTGAGAAATTTTGTTTGCTTCCACGGCTGCAAACAAAGGCTGATGGTCAGTGAAGCAATTGGGCACTATTTTCTATGTTTCTCTGTGAAAAAATCCAAATGACCATATTATCCTGCAACTTCGGTCCTTTGACCAGCATTGGACCACATTGACCCGATATCCTTGTATAGGGGTAAATAGGAAAATTCGTCTTATGTAACATTTTCTGGTTTTCAGTGTTTTCTTCTTTTTTTTTTTATCTGAAAGCGGTAGTGGTTTTCAGTGTTAGTGCTATTTTTAAAAACAATTTTGATGAATATTATTTTACAAAAGATTATAGTAAATACCATGAAGAATAAAGGGTGTTTGTGTCCAAGAAATTGTTGCAGCCGGGTTTCCCTGTAGCTGATGCTGTGGGTGGTGATGGTGTAGTGTGGTGTTCTATCAATGGATCTGACTATTCATTGTTTTAAAGAATGGAAACCTTTTGGAAATCATAACTTTTTTGATGATAGGAAATCATAACTTTGAGTACTAAAATAAGTAATCTACAGTAAAATTATTGAATTCTTTTGCCTGGCATATGAGACCACAGAAATTATTAATATTATTATTTCTTATTTTCAATGAGAAAAAAAATTATGGTAAGAATGGTATATAAAATACCATGGTAAGAATGGTATACCATTGGGAATGAAAAATTGGCTCACATTTGACATTTGTTGCTCAATTTCAAAATCTATTATGTTGAGTGTAATCTAAGTGTCAAAATAATGTGATTTATGAGATTATTTTTACTTATATCAACAAGGTGTTGACTCAGTGAAAGTATGTTGACTCTAAGTAAACTTTATTTGTCAAAGTGTAAAGGTTCGAAATTTGAGAAGGATGCTCCACTCTCTGTAATGATGGCTCCTTCTGCCACCATTTTTTTAGATTATTTTCACTTATCAGTTGGAGTTGGTATTAGACCTAATAACCTTATATTATATATGTTCTATTAATGAAATTTTATTTCAATAATAAATCAAAATTCAAAGATATTTTATTTTTATTTAAATTAATCTTTAAAACTTTTAGTTTTTTTATAAGCAAAAAAAAAAAAAAACATTGCGCAAATTTAAAGCTATTAATGGAGAAATAAAAGTAATGAGAACCAAAGTATAAGTGGAATTGATCGATGGATGATGGGTCTATTTCAATCTTGTTATAAAACCATGACATTTCATCTGTTTTTTTGTGTCCAAAGGAAATGCTGTTAATTATTGTAATAATATGAACTTTTCCAATTATAGTGTAGCTTTGTAAGGGAAAAAATGTTGCTTAATTCATGTTTCATATAAAAAAAAATGTGCTTGATTTGAACTTTACAATGTGAAATAATAAATTTGAACCGAGTCCATTGTGCACCCTTGATCTAAAAAAGAAAAAAAAAGATTTTCTTTTTTTAACGAAAGAGGTTGAAATTTGAGAAATAAAAAAAAATATTACAGTACTAAGACTTGAATCTCATGTCTACTAGACGTCACATCTTAATAGTGATTTGATTACATAAATTATTTGAGTTAAATTTCAAATTAAAAAAAAAACTTAATAGCTAAATATACGCTCAGCTTTTTACATAAAATGGATATAAACATTTTATTTTTTATTTTACTGTAAAATTCATAAAATTTTATTTTATTGTAAATAAATTAGATCTTTCAAGATAGTACAATTAAGTTCAAATATGTTAAATGACATTAACTGTTGTTTGGACATAGCTAATAAGATAGTTTTGTGGATTACCATGTGGCATACTACGTTTACAATATGAATAGAAGTTAGTGTCATTTAATAAATTTAGAGTTAGTTGCGCCATTTCGAATAATTTGAGGTTTGTATAATAAAATAAAAAGCTAAGAGCTTATATCTATTTTGTGCAAAAAAAATTGAAAATATATTTGGCTATTAAGCCAAAAATACTCTTATCATTATCCATCTTTATCATTTGAGTTAACAAAATAGATGAAAATTAATACTAAGAAAAATTAACTTTATGAAGTGGGTAAAAATAATTCACATGTATCACATCTCAAAGAAGTCCAAGTTGGGCCGAATCTGAGGTTATTCATTATTGATAAGAACTTAACATCACTCCTCAATGTACATTTGTGGGCTGAGACAAATTGGCAAGCTAGGTTGTCCTTTTTCTGGCTTTTGTGTTTCACTTTCATGAATGTTTTTCTCTCCTCTCACTTGCTTCTGCGTCCTCCCCATAGATATAGGTCAAGGAAGAAGCTTACTTTTAATCTCTTCCACACTTTCTTCATGGCATGCAGTCTCTAGGCAATCAAAGAAACATCACTCAATAACTAGGTCAAGATTTGAACTTTAGTGCTTGAATTTTAGCTTGGCGTGCTGAAGGGGACCCTATAAATTTAAGAACAAAACGATAAGGAAAGAGAGGAAAGGGGTAAAAATACAGTAGCAATTCCTATACTTTAGTGTAGAGGGTGGCCTAGAGCCCTAATAGGTCAAAGAAAGAAAGTGCAAAAAACATGGGTCACCCACAAATCTTAACTAGGATGATTAAGTATCTTTGATTGATATATGGATATCTATTTTTCTTTTTGGTTTTTTTTTTGAAGTATTTTCTTTTTGGTTTTAAATCATTACACTTTGGATAACAATGATAAATCAATATGCTTTTTGTTGTCAATTGTGGTCTAAGAGAGTTTTTTATTTATAATGATGGGTTTACCAAGTTGCCTATTGACCCAAATTTATATGCAACAATGACTCAAATCTTTCTTTTGTTATGCAAGTAGATTATGGAATCTTAGCTTGTGAGCATAACCTATATAAAATATTAATTATTCATCTCAATAACTCAAACTTTTGTCCTTTTTTGGCTCCAAATTAGAGACTATTTTTTTCCCATGCAAATAGAGAATCTTTTCTAGTTTAATTTTATAAAAAAAATGTTCTTACAAATAGACATGATAAATTTTGTATTTGTGTTGTATATATTCTATCAATGATGTGTGAAATAAAAAAAAATCATTATATAACCATTTCTGTTCAAACATCAAATTTGAAACAAATTTTTTAATTTTTATCGAATTCATATATAATTTGTCAGTATTTCGACTTGTATCATTTTTATATTTTTCAATGTCATTTTCATACCAAATCTTCTTTTTTTTTTGTTCATAAAAGTACAAGAAGAAGAGAGTTTAAACCTTAGACCTCCTCCCTCCTAAAGAATGATAACAACCGCTAAGCTAAGTCTTGATTGTTATTTTCATGCCAAATTATTATATCATACTTAAAATGATCAAATCCATTTAGAAGACATGAAAATAATTTTGAGCCATAAAAGTTTCAGTTCTAATTTTGACTTTTGAGACAAATCTAGAATGTTAAAAATAAATATATAGTCACTTGGGCCCAAATTGCTATTAGAGTAGTCCATAGTTTAAGGAAAGCTGCCACTATATCCTTTAGATTAAGGGTCAGCGGATTTGGGTCCAAACCCTAATCCTAAAGTATTAGATCAAACAAGGCTATTAAAAACTAACCCCCAAAGCCAATATTCATAAACACTTTTGTGGGCGTAGCCCTAAACCCTGAGAATTTCCTCTTCTTATGGGACAAGCACAAGCTCTGGAAATAGGCAAAACCTTCAGGTCCCTGTTTGGTCAACGGTCACATCACTGACACCTAAGCTTGAATAACTTTTTCTTCCCTGAGGAACATTAGCATAATTACAATATGGATTGATCCACTTGGCACCTCCCCATTGGACAGTTACCTCACAAATGGGACGATCAATCACATGGAGGCAAGAATAAGGACACCCAACTCACCGCAAGGCTTTTCAGATTACTTGGAAAAATGATGATATATTATGAATAAAAAACAATAATGATATAAGTTAAAATCTGATAAAATTATATTTAAGTGTGACAAAAATTTTAAAAAATTATGTTTAACTTGCCGAAAAAAAATTTATATTTACTTAATACAAATATGACTTTATATAATACAAACATAAATTATTAAATATAGTCTTTGTTTTTAGGTGGGTTTTTGGCAATCTAGCTTAGGAGCTCTTTGGTGTGGGCGTTTTGTCCATGCGATATTTTAGCTGAAAAGAGGAAAGATTTGGCCTTTTGGGGGGCAAATATTGGAGGGTAGGGTCCCCTTTGCTTCACATCTCCAAGGGACAAGGTGTCTTCATCTTTTAATAGACTGTCACTGACATTGAATCATGGGTGCCTTTGCCTAGATTTGCATGTGGGTATTGGACCACAACTCACAATTTCCGTAGCCTTTTGCTTTCATGCATTGCATTTGGACTTGTCCAAACCTTGTACATGAACAAGGCCTTGTTAACTTGAGTCAGGGTTTTAATATCTCAAGGGCCTCAGTAGTTTTAATTATTTGTATGCTATAACACAAATTTTTTGTCATGTCAATAGTTGTGTTATTTGTTGGTAAAATAGTGAATCTCTAAAAATTTCAAATATTAAATAATCAATCTTTCTAACTTGAGGCAAATCAAATAATAATTTTTGATAATTATGAGATCGTTCAGAATTCTTTTAGTGTAAATTTTTATTTTTTGAAAAAAAAAAGCCATGTTTCATATAAATATATATATATATATATATATTTGCTTTCAAGTAAAAAAAGCATACTTAATTTTATATATGTAAGATCTAATTAATATTTACTATTGTCATGTTCATTTTACGAGAATGGGTATAAAATCATTCATTCATTCTTGACTAGGACTAGATGATTGATTAACGTATAACGACACATTTTCTAATCTCAACTAAAATTCAAAAGACTTTTGATTTCATTAACTCCTTTTGTTTTAAAGCTTCATAGAACCTTGACATGATTTAATTACAATGATAAAATCTTAATGATAAATAAAATTTTTTAATTAAATAGATATAATTTCAATTAAATTATGTCAAAATTTTTATGATAATTCTCGACACATGGAAATCGATGATCAAACGTAAATGAATTCTCATTTTGTGCATTAATTTCTTTGTCTAAATCTCAACGGAAAAAACATGTTTTTGTTTGGTTGTGATTCTGTTTCTGTTATCGTGGAGAACATGTGCTAAATATGCCAAGAAAAAAAACAAAGTGAAAGAAAAAGTTGGAGAAGAAAGTAAAACTATTTTATCTTGTTTGATAGAAAAGAAAAAAAAAGGTGTATTAAACTCATAGAATTATTTCACAAGAAAAAAATAAAAGAAAAACACTCATTTAATTGCATCTAATTATTTTATTTATGAATTCATCTTTCATTATTTTTTTATACATTGATAGTAAAAAGTTCTAATTTCATAAACGAAATTAAAAATCTGTCATTTGCTTAATTTTTTTATTTTTAAATATATCTTAAGAGATTTGTGTTTAATTTTGTCAAAAGAATTTAAAATTTTCTCTAAATTTGCATTAGCTAATTTCTCAAATTTTATTAATTTTCATTCCTCCTCTCTAGTTTTTCTTCTTTATCATCATTTTCCTTCTTAATAACAAATATAATATAACTCTATGATTTTTTTTTCAAAAAAGGTTTCCTTGCACCTGATCATTTGACTCAATGATTAATATATATACACACCCTTGGGCTTGTTCTTGCTTAGTCACATTAAAGATCCCAAGGCTGCAAGAGATATACTCAACACCAAATTAGCGTTTGCTTCCAAGCCTTACAGAATGTAATCCCAAGTGAATTCTAGTCCTCTTGCTCCTACCCAAAGGGGTGCTTGCTTCTTCCATTCTGCGATTTCTTGTTGGTGCTGATTAGTTTGGTCTTTGATTTGGGAGGGGCGGTTGGGTGCAATTTTCGTGATGGTGTTAACTAATTTTGGCTTCTTGTTTTTCCTTGTCTTTTGTGTAAGAATAAATATGTTGATCTTGAACATATTTCTAACAATAAAAATCAAGTAATGCGGAAAACAAATAATCATACCTCCAGCCATTGTCAAGTGGGATATATGTATTCGATTTCTCACTAATCTTCTTCTGACTTAGATGGTATATCGTCTCTGAATTGAAGAGATTAGTCAGGACTAAGTACAGCTCTTATATAGTCGTTCTTCCATCAAGAACGGCTGTCCGTTACCACTGCATTAATGACTATCATTACTATTGCATTAATGTCTGTCCGTTACCATTGTATTAATGTAAAAAACGTAACGGCTGTCTGTTACCATTGCATTCAATATCAGAACGTATTGGACCATTAATATGCATAATGAAGAAAACGTTACAATCTCCCACTTGGTCCATACGTTGAATTAAGCATTGAATAACTTACTTAAGAAACAAACACATGAATCATAGTGATAAGTTCTCTAAGAACGAGTATTATCATCTATGTATTACAATGTATTTAATTTCTCAAGTACTACACTTAATGTGGCAACAATTAACTTAATGAATAAACCCTATGTTTAATCTTGGTCCAGAATAAAATATATATTTTCTCAAATAAATTAAGGTGCACATGAATATGAAAAAATATCTGAATGCAAAAGAGTTTCATTAACATACTGAATGTATATACAAATTATAAAGAGGAAACAATCCCCATTTTATCCACAAGATCCTTGTATTTCGTTGGTGGCATGCCCTTAGTCAAAGGATCGGCAATCATTAACTCAGTGCTAATATGCTCAACGACCACTTTCTTTTCCTTAACATGTTCTCTAATGGCTAAGTACTTGATGTCGATGTGCTTGCTTTTACTTCCACTCTGATTATTCTTAGCCAAGAACACTGCAGCTGAGTTATCACAGAAAATTTTCAATGGCCTAGAAATAGAATCCATAATTCTAAGTCTAGAAATGAAACTCTTAAGCCATACACCCTGTGAAGTAGCCTCAAAACAAGAGACAAACTCGGCTTCCATAGTAGAGGTAGCAATTAAAGTCTGCTTAACACTTCTCCATGAAACAACTCCACCGACCATAATGAAAATGTACCCAGATGTTGATTTACGAGAATCAACACAGCCAGCAAAATCTGCATCAGAATAGCCTACCACACCCAAATTGTTCGTTTGTCTATACATAAGCATGTAATTTTTGGTTCCTTGGAGATACCTCATGACTTTCTTTGTAGCTCTCCAGTGGTCTATCCCTGGGTTACTTTGATATCACCCTAACATTCCAACTGCAAATGCAATGTCAGCTCTTGTGCAGACTTGAACATACATAAGGCTTCCAACTGCAGAAGCATATGGAATATTCTTCATGGATTCTCTCTCCAAATCATTCTTTGGACATTGGTTTAGACTAAATTTATCACCTTTCACGATGGGAGCAACACTTGGTGAACAATCCTTCATCCAAAATCTCTCCAAAACTTTATTGATATAAGTTTCCTGTGATAGACCTAATACACCACGAGATCTATCTCTATGGATCTTAATGCCAATGACATAAGATGCCTCACCCATATCTTTCATATCAAAGTTTTTAGAGAGAAATTGTTTCACTTCATGTAGCATACCCTTATCGTTAGTTGCAAGCAAAATATCATCCACATATAAAACAAGAAAACATATTTTACTCCCATTGATCTTCTGATATATACATTGATCCATGGGATTTTCAACAAAACCAAAAGAAGAAATTATTTCATGGAATTTGAAATACCATTGATGGGATGCTTGTTTCAGACCATATATGGATTTTTTAAGCTTGCAAACCAAGTGTTCGCCTTCATTAGAAGAGAAACCTTCAGGTTGTTTCATGTATACCTCCTCTTCTAGATCACCATTAAGAAATGCTGTTTTCACATCCATTTGTTGCAACTCAAGGTCGAAATGTGCAACTAATGCTAAAATTATACGCAAAGAATCTTTCTTGGATACAGGAGAAAAGGTCTCCGTGTAATCGATTCCTTCTTTTTTAGTAAATCCCTTAGCAACAAGTCTCACTTTATATCTTTCAATGTTGCCTAATGAGTCTCTTTTGGTCTTAAAGACCCATTTACAGCCAATGGCCTTCGCCCCATTAGGCAACTCTATAAGGTCCCAGACTCCATTGCTTTTCATGGAATCCATCTCATCCTTCATAGCATTATACCATAATTTAGACTCTTTACAACTCGTGGCTTGTGAAAACGTTTCAGGATCATTATCGGCTCCAATATCAGTTTCTTGTAGATACACAATATAGTCACTAGGAATTGCCGATCTCTTTTCACGAGTAGATCGTCTTAATGTTGAATCACCTTCTTCATGAGGAGCTTGTGGTTCAACTATTTGTTCAAGATTTTGAGATAAGTCCTAAACTTGTTGATCCACTGGAAGGTTTTCAACAACTTGTGGAACTTGAACGATTGGTTGTTCTGCAGCTATTGGAACTTGAGGCGTGCTATGAATTATAGCCAATCTATTTAACAATGACGATGTAGAAGGTTGTTTTTCCTTATGATCATGAGCAGGAATTAAATCCCTGAACCGATCCCTTCCACTAATCATGTCATTTTCAAGAAACTTAGCGTTTCTAGATTCCACAAACCTAGTAGTATGAGTTGGACAATAAAATCTATAACCCTTAGACGTTTCAGCATAACCAATAAAGAAACCACTAACTGTCCTTGTGTCAAGTTTCTTCTTATGTGGATTATAAATTCTCACTTCTGACGGACAACCCCAAACACGCATATGTCTCAAACTCGGTTTCCAACCTTTCCATAATTCAAAAGGTGTCTTTGGAACAGCCTTAGTCGGAACACGGTTTAATATATACGTAGCCGTCTTTAATGCTTCAGTCCACAAGATCTTTGGAAGATTGGAGTTGCTAAGCATACTCCTCACCATGTCCATTAATGTACGATTTCTTCTTTCTGGTACACCATTCTGATCCGGAGAACCAGGTAAGGTGTGCTGGGCAACAATCCCATGATCTTGAAGAAACTTAGCAAAAGGACCAGGTGCTTGTCCATTCTCAGTGTATCTATCATAATATTCGCCACCTCTATCAGATCTCACTATTTGTATTTGCTTCCCGCATTGATTCTCAACTTCAGCCTTAAAGACTTTGAAGGCATCTAATACGTCATTTTTATTATGAAGCAAGTACACATACATGAATCGTGAGTAATCATCAATGAAGGTGACGAAGTATTTCTGACCAGGCATGTCCATGTCCGGACAACATATGTCAGTGTGTATGATATCTAATATGGTTGAACTCCTATTGGCATATTTCTTAGACTTGTTTGTCTGCTTGCCCTTAATGCAGTCTACACAAGTCTCGAAATCAGTATAATCCAAAGTACTAAGTACTCCTTCATTTACTAATCTCTTAATTCTATTTATGGAGATATGACCTAATCTCCTATGCCACAACATAGAGGAATCCTCATTAATATTACACCTCTTAGTACCAGTATGAACATGCAGAGAATTATTAGTGGCTTCATGTTGCAAAGAAATTTTATATAAACAATCAGATAAAATTCCAGAACCAACACAATTATATTTATAAAACAAATTAAAAATATTGTCTTGAAAATTAAAAGAAAACCCCAAAGGACAAAGTCTAGAAACAGAAATTAAGTTTCGAGAAAAACTAGGTACATAAAAAGTTCTTTCTAAAATTAAAGCGAAGCCACTATTTAAAATTAAAGTGCATGTTCCAATAGCCTCCACATGTGAGCTCATCTTATTGCCTGATAAAATGCTCAGCTCACTTCCCATTGGCTTCCTTAGGTTTTGCATACCATGTAAAGAGTTTGCAATATGGATTGTAGAACCAAAATCAATCCACCAGGTGTTAATATTAACATTAGCCATATTAGATTCATAACAAACAAAAGAGGATAGAATATTACCTTTCTTCTCAAGCCACTTCTTAAATTTAAGGCAGTCTTGCTTTACGTGTCCCTTCTTTTTGCAAAAGAAACACTTGTTTTCCTTCTTAATATCAGCTTGAGGTGGTATTTTACCTTTCCCCTTCTGATTTCCCTTAGAAGTGGAAGCCTGAGATTTGTCAGCCTTCTTTGTACGAATTGTAGCTAGCATCGCACTTTCACCCAATTCCATAACAAGCCTCTCCTCTTCTTGAACGCACATGGTCATTAATTCATTAATTGATCATTTGTCCTTATGTGTGTTATAAGAGATCTTAAAGGGCCCATATTGCTGAGGAAGGGTGTTAAGTATAAAGTGCACGATGAAGGAATCTGACATATCTACCTCTAGTTTCTTAAGTTTAGCCGCAATGTCCCGCATCTACATGATATACTCATGCACACCCTTAACGGTTGTGAGACGCAAAGAGGAAAACTTCAATATAAGGGTGCTTGCCAAGGCCTTTTCAGAAGTGACAAATTGATCGTCAATGGCCTTGAGCAATTCCCTAACCTTCTCATATTGCTCCACGGAACCCTTATACCAGCAGTAATTTTAGTCTTTATAAACATTGCACTGAGCCGATTGGATCTCTCCCATCGCTCATATAGTGCAACTTCAGCAGGACTACTTTCTTCAGTTATTGATGGTGGTTCCTCTTTCCTAATAGCGTAGTCTATATCCATCCATCCTAGATGTAAGAGAATCCGTTCTATCCATATCTTACAGTTGTCACCCTTAAGTTCTGGAATCTCTAGGCGCATATCGGTGTAACTGGCAGGTTGAGATACTGAAAAATTCCAAAAGTTTATGTAAATTTGAGACTTACGTATTTGAATTATATGTTTTACCAATGTAATACATATAATAAATTGTATCTAATTTAATAAAAAAATTGCCTGTGGGCTAAATTTTTTTTATTCAAATAGACTATATAAACTTTATGATAGAAAAGTCAAATTATTTTCTTCATGGGTACTTTATTAAAATAGTTTGTTTTCTATCCTTTATGATAAAACTACCAAACTATGTTCCAATTCATAATTCCTGTGGGTAGATTATGAAAATAATCTGGTATTTTATCCTAATTAATTATATAAATATAACAAAATTTCCTGTAGGATAAATCTTATTATATTAAGTATAATTAATTACAATTTTATGTCTTATTCTTCATGTAATCTTAATCTTTATATACAATTTTAGTTAATTAAAGATGCTGTGGCTATTCCCTAATTAACTAAAATAATATTGATTACTAGACAATTTTATAAATTATTTTAGGCTCTACAAATATGCCTAAGAACAATTATGCAGCATCGTGATAGGCACAAACCAAGTATACTCCCAGGAACGTTGGTGGTCGGGCGAAGCCTCATTAAAAACCAACTCCTTAGACAGAGTAGCGTTCCTAGGGAAACTAGTGGCACTATGGCATATCTAGAACTAGTCTGTGTGGAACTTCCTCAGTTCATGCTTTCTCATATCAACTACACAATTGTTTATGCGTTATTGATATCCTAATTGTTCATCTAAATAATAACCTAAATATATTTAGTGAACATTATATATATCTTAATGTGCTTTAAAATTTAGGTACTAATCCTAAGTTTTATGTATAAATTAAGTTTTATGAGAAATTAAGCTTTATGTATAAATTAAGTTTTATGAGAAAACCTAAATTTTTCACAAATTCTAACAATATCGAAACCAAGGGATATGTTATAATTTGTAAAATAAAATTATCATAAAAATAAAATAAAATTGCATAATAAATTAACCATAATATTATGCTAAACATCAATTGCATAATTAATAAATATTATGCACTCCATGATTTATACATAAATCTTTAAATAAGCATGGAAACATATCATAAAATTCTTGCATACAAAACAACAAAATTTTAAACACATAAATAAAATAAATAAAGTGTTTAAAATTTTATTTATTTATTTATTATTATTATTATTTTTTGCAAATAATCACAAAACGTGCAAAATCTAATAAAATAAATGAATGGAGGCAACATTGGTCGTTCACAGAAAGCAATCCCACAAACAAACTTTTAAACATATCAAGATTTCGTTATTTTAATTATAGGAACACTTAAATCTTGAAAACTTCTTATAATCAAACTTTCAAGACATTTTAAGCCATTTCACTAATAGAAACGCATTAAATCAGATACTATTTGAAGTATCAAAACTCAAATAAAAATTCAATGACAATATACCAAAAAACTTTTTTTTTACATACATACGTATTGTAATAAAAGGACAAGATAGAGGTTAATACCTGCTCTGATACCAAATGTAAGAATAACTATGTTGATTTTGAACATATTTTTAACAATAAAAATCAAGTAATGCGGAAAACAAATAACCATACCTCCAGCCATTGTCAAGTGGGATATATGTATTCGATTTCTCACTAATCATCTTCTGACTTAGATGGTATATCGTCTCTGAATTGAAGAGATTAGTCAGGACCAAGTACAGCTCTTATATAGTCGTTCTTCCATCAAGAACGGCTGTCCGTTACCATTGCATTAATGTCTGTCCGTTACCATTGTATTAATGTAAAAAATGTAACGGTTGTCTGTTACCATTGCATTCAATATCAAAACGTATTGGACCATTAATATGCATAATGAAGAAAACGTTACATTCTGTTGTTACGTTGTTGCAATAGTTGTCTCTTGCTTCGGTTCGTGGGTGCAGCTTTCGATTATTGGGGCCTGAGAGATGTTTATTATCTTGCCACCGAATCTAGCAGATTCCTTTCTGTGTCTTGGCAACCTTGTTCTTGGTTTCTCTTGAGCAAGACATGTCTTTTAGAAATGCACGAATATTTGTTGCCTTTCATAAAAAAAAAAGTACCAATCTATATAGAACTGAATCAGCAAAAGCCCATCCAAATTTTTGCATGAAAATAGGTTGATTTTTTGTTAAAAACAATTAGATTGTGTTTAAATGAGGGATTTTAAGAAGGGAATTCATTTCAATAAAGATATTTAAAAGTCTAAAATCTAAATTCCTTATTTGGAAAATTTTTTTGAAGAATTTTAAAATTTAGAAGGGATTTTAAAAGTGAATTTGAACATCTCAAATTCTCTTTTGAAAATTTTAAGAATTTTAAAATTTTAAAAACAATTAGATTGTGTTTAAATAAGGGATTTTAAGAAGGGAATTCATTTCAATAAGGATATTTAAAAGTCTAAAATCTAAATTCTTTATTTGAAAATTTTTTTTGAAGAATTTTAAAATTTAGAAGGGATTTTAAAAGTGAATTTGAACATCTCAAATTCCCTCTTGAAAATCCATCTAAAGATGTGGTTTTTTAAAATTATCCCCACTCTTCCATACTTTATTAGACATGACCCACTATTAAATAAAAAGTTAAAAATAAAAATATATTATTTTGTTTAAATATAATATATATTTTTATTTTTTTATATTATTAATAATATTTATACATTTTTACAAATCTAATGATATACATATTGCATATTTTATTTTATATTTTTCTTTTTCTAATATATAATATTATTATTTTTCTTTTATAATTAATTTTTAATTAATCAAATTCTAATATTCAGAAATTCTTTTTAAATATTATTTACCCAAACAAGTTAATTAAAAATGCTAGTATTTTAAAATGATGAATTTTGAAATGCTTTTATTTTAAAATATCTCAAAATTTTAAAATTCTCCATCCAAACGCAACGTTAGAGTGGGAAGAGGAAGAAGAGAATGGAATTGCTTTATGAAATATAAGGGTAAAATGGTTATTTCATGCAAGGACATTTTCCTAATAAAAAAAATTCATTAATTTAAGTTGTGTCTAATAATTTTTTGGATATGAATAGAAGCACTCTACACCAAAAGGACACTAACTCTTTTCTAATTTCAAAATACCAATGTTTTTCCTTTTATTATTCTTAAATCTAAAAATTGTAAACATTAAACCGTATTCTAAACATGAAAAACCATAAATAATAAACAATAACCCTTAAATTCTAAACCTCAAACTAAAAACTCCTAAATTTTAAATCTTAAACCTTGTTAAAGACAGAGAATTAGTATTTTGAAACTAGTAGAGGGTTAGTGTTTTTTTATAATCGTATCTTCATCTATTTTACAGTTTATAATTAATCATATCCAGACAATAAGTGATAAACGATAAAATCTTTCAATAGTAATAACTATATAATTTTTTTTTTTTGGTGTAATAATAACTATATAATTCGAACTATGTATAAATGCATAAAAATATTTACTTTTACTTCTTTTATCAATTACTTGTCCGTGAATTAGTTTTTTTTTAAGTATAAGTATAAAAGATTTATAGAATCACCCAAAGAATCCACTCATTATTAGTTTTTCCTGTAACCAAAAAAACAGAATCTACTCCGATGCACACGCTTGAACATAACGTGTTGCTCCACCAGAAATGAATTCAACATTTCCACCATTCCCGGTTCGCCGTGTTTTTCACAGGCTAGCAGCGGTAGTGGGAATATCAATTCTCTTCTTAATTTCGCAAAAAACCAATTTTATTTTATTTTTTCTTTTAAATCTTCAGCGAACCAAAAGTTGAGAAACAAAATACATTTTGACGCCTATATGGCCACCGGAATCGACGGCAATTTCTTCCGAGATATCTTCAGCGACCCGACTACCGAATCGCTCACTCTCTCTTTGCATCATCGGTCCTTGCTCCAGGCCGGGTCAGTTAAAAGAACACTTTTATATATTTTTTGTTTAGTTAAATATTTATTTTTCTGATTTTTTAAAACCCTAGGGATTTAAGCTAGTCTAATTTTGAATTTGTAATTTGAGTAGAACGAAATCGGAGGAATAGGGCTTCTTTTTTTTATTTTAGGGTTTTACTTTTTTAATTATAATTTTTGAGGAAAAGGATAAAATGATATACTTGCATAATACTGATATTTCCCATTTGAGGGAAAAAGAGGAAACACTGGAGAAAGAAACGAGGGTAGTAGGATTTAGGCTTTTATGTATTTATACCTAATTTTGAGAGAAATTGTGTGGAAAACAGGTTAAATTGGTATGTTTCTTTGTTTACAAGTTTAAATTGATTTTCTTAAATTTTTATGGTCTTAAATTAAGAACCATGGTGGAATATGATCCAAATAATTGACTTTGCAATATGGGAAAGGGCAATTTTTGAAATTTGCTTTGTTTGTGAACATGCAAGAATGATCAAGCTTTTGGGGATTGGTGGATATTGTAATGCATTAATGGATTCGAGTTGCTTTTACCTTGTTCTTGTCTCTTGGACAACCTCTTGACAATTGACTATTTGCTTTTTCTGTCTTTCAAGGTTCAACTTGTTGTTTGTTATCTGAGGGTATTATGGTGTCTGGTTTAGTTTATTGCCTAAGTCATTGAACTGTTGTTGTTTCGTTTATAAGGTTCTATAAGTTATTTTTTGTTTTTTTTCGTACGTGTTTCTCTTGCCCGAATAGGTCTTTAAAAGTCTAAACACCATGGATGATGTAATTGATTTGACTGGTGATGGAGGTGTCGTTAAGAAGATTATAACTCAAGCCAAAGCTGGTGCACTTGCTCCTTCTGAGGATCTTCCTATGGTTGATGGTATGCACTTGAGGCCTGACATGCAATCTTTACTCATATACTATGATGGCTGATGAGTGATATTTTTTTGATAATTGGGGGTAGGGGGATGAGGTTGCTTGGATTTGATCCGAAGCCTTACAACATGTTGCAAAACTTTTCTTTAATTACTCGGTCTAGGGGTTGTTAGCACTGATGACTGATATTTAATTCATCTATTCATGTGTAAACTTTTTCTGAAACTCTTGGTGGACAAATATCTTTGTATGGAAACACGTCATTTGTCAATATCCAATTGCCGGTGTAAAAATGAGATCGAGTGTTCAGTCAACATGAAGTATCTTTTCCTTTTTACCGTTGTTCTTTTATGTAATCCAATTATATAAATGAGCACTCCCCACAAATTCCTGATTTTTAAAATTTGCTTGTTTGGTGTTAAACAGTTCATTATGAGGGCACTCTTGCTGAAACTGGTGAAGTTTTTGATACTACACATGAAGATAACTCTGTCTTCTCCTTTGAGATTGGAAAGGGCACAGTTATTCAGGCTTGGGACATTGCTTTAAGAACTATGAAGGTCAAAATAGGCTTCATTCATGCATTTTTTTAAAGTTATCTAGGTTTCAATTACATATATTTTTGCCTTTTCAACAGGTTGGTGAAGTTGCAAAAATAACTTGCAAGCCAGAGTATGCCTATGGTACTGCTGGCTCTCCTCCGGATATTCCACCTAAGTATGTGTTTCTTCTTGTTGTCTTTTAATGCCATAAAAAATGCATTCTGAGAATCAACAGCTATGTTGTTAGATATATGAGATTTTGAATTGGAGCTGTCAATGCATCTGGTGAATTCTAATACTTTTGTTGAGAGATTTAGAACCTTTTGCTCATACTGGGGTGATTCTCCTGTTAGTATACAGTTGAACTCACCTGCTTGGATTTTAAGTGACATTGGATTATTTGTTCCTCTAAGGATGGATTTTTATATATGATTGTATATTTCTGATGCAGTGCTACCCTTATCTTTGAGGTGGAGTTGCTGTCCTGCAGGCCACGAAAAGGTTCCAGTCTTGGTAGCGCTTCAGAGGAGAGAGCTAGGCTAGAGTAAGTAAAGTCTTTTTTTTTTTTTTTTGCCTCATTCTGCTCTTTTCTCAATGGAGCTGCATTCTATGAATCTTGCATCATTCTCCCTCTTTAGATCTTTCTAACACATGAGCAATGCAAATTTTGTTTACCTTAAAATCAGGGAGCTGAAGAAGCAAAGGGAAATTGCTGCTGCTGTTAAGGAAGGAGAAAAAAAGAAGAGAGAGGAAGCTAAGGCCGCTGCTGCCGCCCGAATTCAAGCCAAGTTGGAGGCAAAGAAAGGTCAAGGAAAAGGGAAGGGCAAAGCCAAGTAGTAGCTTATCCTCTATTAATAGAAGGGTTATATTTGATAAGTAGACTAATTAAAAATAATATCAAACCGATCAAGTTCCATGCAAGCCATTTAAATGGTGATATTGGTTACTGTTAATTTTGAAAAGGGTCAGAACCTGCCACTTAGTTCTGCTACTTAAATACCATGTAGCCTCTTTTCACGAAGAATTCATTTAAATATTCTCAACTCAATGATACGCCTATATTAAGCCTCTATAATGTGATATATCAAAAATATAGGCCAAAAGCCCATCCATAGCGAAGGATCCCCTAAAGAGAGCCATCATGCACACTTACTAATTTCAGTTTTCAAATGCTGATGAACAAACTTAACGAAGAAGAGTAAAATGTTTCGCTTATATTTTTATTTTAACCTCTTAGGACGTCTTCAGATGATTCCAACCAAAATTTGCCATCCGAAACACTGATCCATAACATAGTAGATCAGATAAACATGTGATTCCGGTTCTAACATCAAAAATATATCATTATACAATTTGTTAGGTTATCATATAATCATCAGCCATTAAGTTATTCCATCCTTTCTAGAAATAGGTCGACGGTTTAGACCTCTCATTTTGGTCAATGGGCATGTATGTATATATCCATATATGTGTATATAGGTCAGATACACTGATGAACAGGCCTTCAAAAATAATTAAACCAAGTAGGAAGCATCTATTCCACCAGTTTCTTGCCAACCAGATCCTGCTCGGAATTTACAAACAGGGCATGTTCCTTGCTGTCGCAGCCATGGGTCAATGCAACTAGCATGAAACTGCAGTAACCCATCATAAACTTGTATAAGATTAAGACATCATACTCAACAAAGTACAAGGACGTTCAAGATTTGTCTCTTTCATATTTGAACCACATTAACTTTACTAGTTTAATCAAAGGCAGAAAAAGAGGGTTTAACCAATGCAGAGGAGCTTTTTGTCCAACCATATTCACTAGAACTATTTGTTTGTTTCAAGATAAAAAGGAAGAGGGAAAAAAACCTGATGCAAACAGGGTAAACTGCGGATAAGGTCTCCAACATTAACTTGCTCCAAGCAAACACTGCAGGTCAATTCATCATCTGAGGCCTTCATGCTGCTGGCTGTATCAGAAGGATCCTGCTTCTGCCAAAGAGAATATATTGCCAATTTATACCTTTTACACCACCCATTTGAAGTGAAGAAAACAAAGAAACCATAGCCAGATGAGCAACACAAGGAGACCAACCACAGAGGTAGAAAAGATTAGTGAAGAGGAGTGTAAAAAAACCTGAGGTGAATTTGAAGATGACACTTGTTGCATTGAAGAGTCACTGCTGTAAGAAAAATTCATCAGATTGTTAGCTTATAGGTTAAAAAGAATTTCCACACCAAAGAAAACAAAGAAAGAAAAATGTAAAATAATGTTCCATCAACCCAAAGATTATACAACTAAAAATGAATGCACCATACAGCTTTCTAAAAATTATATTCAAATGTATCTACCAATCACAAAAATAACTTGACATTCTCAAGATCAGCCAGTAATATCCTTGTCATTCCAAACTTTTAGCCCATAGACAAACTACAGCATTAATTATTGGTATGAGATGATCCAGAAAGATGGCTGGTGAATGTTATGCATACAGAAGAGACCCAAGATGTGCTGATATGCGCAGCACAGACATAGAAAGACAACCAGGGCTCTTGCAAAGTTTCCTTCATGCTTCCTTTAAAGCTAATTCACTCGTTCAGCAAGACATCTCAAGGAAAAATTCTGCAGTTAATACACATCTCTCCTTTTTGTAAAGCAGATGGGTGCACTTCCAAAATCCATTGAAAGGAAGGTTTATGCTCGAGAATCATGTAAACAAACAAATGAAGAAAATTGATTCTAACCTTTGAGGAGCAGAGACCTTGTACTTGAAAACTGGCAGGGCATTTATCTCTTCCTCAGTCATTGAAGCAGCTGTTGGAACATTGTCGGCATCAAGTGCTCTCAAAGTTTCATAATCTAGTGATAAACAAACATTTCTTGTGAACATTAGGATATACAAAGTATGCTGGGAAACAAATAAACAAAAAAGTGTCCTGGCTAAGATTTTAAACTTTACAACCCCAGTCCTTTTGTATCAATCTAGGAAACTCAACAAACTCATTATTAAGCCTAAACTTAACACCATACCAAGATCATCGAATTCTCGGTCAAGAAGAGCAAGCTGCAGTCTAAGGCCTTGTAGACGCCCTCCGGTTGCAAGTGCAATTGAAGGTGGCATATGCAACCGTAATTCAGTATGGCCCAAAAGGCCACTTGCCGCTGCAGCATGGGCTTGTGCCTGAGCGTGAAGTTGTTGACAGGTGGCATACATTCTTAGCGTTGTGGCCATAAAAAACACTCCAAGCACCAGCCAAAGCTACATGCATAGATTAATATGAAGCTCCTTAAACTATGAATCTGCCATTTAAAATCTAAAACGCAGTGAAGATAAATACCATAAAATTAGGTGGCATTTGGTGCGAATTCAATATCATGAATAGCAAAAGGACTGTTACAACGAACAAAAATATCAATAAAGATTAACAAAACAAATTAAATAAGAATGAATTAAGACAAACACAAGGCTATATAAGTACCTGAAACAAGAAACACAAGAGAGTTGGAATTAACAGGACGACCTGCATGGACACGCTAACAAACAATTGACTTATATCAAAACATATTTACAGAAAAAGAAAATAAAAGCAACAACAAATGAACAAAACATGACTGTAATTAAAAAGCCTAACATGACTGGAATTAAAAAGCCTATAAGCACCATTGGCTTAGCAAGCTTTTAGCTATTTAGCCCTCAAAAGCATTTTAGCTCAAGTTGCTAATAATGAGAACACTAACTTGAACCCTTAAATGCGTTTTCATCATCAATTGCAACAGCATAAGACTAAGGCGATGTCATATCATGACTATCATGATCATCATCACCAGAGCCTTTATCTCAATACTGGGGTAGGTTACATGAATCAGTACATGAACTCACGCTAAGTCATCAGTATGAATTCTCCTCCTCCACTCATTTTTATCTAAGGCAACTTGTTCTTTCAACTCTAATTTTGCTATATCTTTTCGAATAACTTTCTTTCAGGTTTTTTTCCATCTTCCCCTAACCTAAACCTTTTTTCATCCCTCATAACCTCCATTCTCCTAACCGAAACGTCCTCGTATCATGACTAGAACAATAGTCCTCATAACATGACTATAACAATAGAAAACAAGTGTGTAGAGTAATAGAAACATACCATGGTACGCCTCTCTGGAATCAATCCTGGAAATCCACTCTCTAGATCTGATCTCGTCCCTCGAAAAACAAAACTCATGGTTGTATAAACAAGACTCACCAGCTCAACTAACTACCATTAATAATGAAAAAGTTCCCAAATTTTCCAGTCCCAGCAGAACAAAAGAATTAACTTTATTATATTCAGTCCTAATGAAACCTGCAGAAATTAAAAAATAATAATTAGAAAAATCAATCAATCATATTACATTCTTATTTCTTACTCTTAACAATATATGTTATTCAAATATTAAATAAATCTTTTAAAAGTTTATCAACTTGAAATGCAATTTTTTTAAAAATAAAATCGAAATAATTATATTTAAACTTAATTTTTAATAGTTTTTACAGTTGTTACTCGAACAACGCATAAAAAATGCCGATTTAATTAAAAAAACTCCAACGAAAATTACCTAAAAACACTAACATATAATTATATACATAGATAATTGGACTGAATGAACAGATCCATAATTAAGAGATTAAAGCCTCAAATAATCAGAAAAATGAATAAAAAAATAAAAAAACTGAAAGAGTTGAAGGGTGACTCACAGAGATCTGAGGGAACAACGAAGGCAGATCGGGTTATCTTGGAAAAAATTACAATGTCGATATTGTTACGTACAAGATTAAAGGATCTGAGTCCCCAAAGAGTGACTTGACTCGGACGAGTCGGGCTTTCCTGCCTAACGCTTTCCTCGTCAGCTAAGAATTTTTTTCGCGTGTAAACCATAACGGAGTCTCCTCCAAAACGATGTCGCTTGTAAACAAGCTTCGTTACACCGCAGCATTTTATGTTTTTGAGTTTTTCTTTTTCTTTTTTGTCTTTTTTTCTTTCACCTTTTTAAATTTGGACAAAACAGTCAAACAAGGCACTGTGAGAAACGGACAACGTGACAGCCGATGCAGGGAATACATCTGTCTGCTGATTATTACTGTCTGAATTTTATTTTTTATTATTTTTTGATGTAAGTTACAAGTATTTTTTTTTTTAATTTTAACGGTATGAGTTAATTTTATTCAAAGTTTAGTAACAATCAAAATTTTTTAACCCTCTACAAAAATATGTTTAATGAGAATTAAATTCAAAAATTCTTTTCACAAATTTAACTTACATTAGTAATTGAATCATAACTCATAAATTTATTTTTTATTAATTAGTGGAAAGGAAAGTGAAAGTTTTAACTGAGGGGTGGGACCGACGTTTCCCTCGTTTCCACTTAGGATTGAATCTCTGATTAAAGCTTCATTATTAGATGTACACGTGCTTTCTCGATATGGTATCAAAGCTTTTGATGAGTAGGGTCCACCTTACAACGTGAATACTGGAACGAGCGAATCCTAGCCTTGACCTAAAAAAAGCAGTCCAATCAAATATTAAATGAAAATATTTTTAAAAACATTAGTATATTATGACAACTTTAATTATATATATCAAACTTTTTCGACCCATTTATGAAATTAAAAAAATAAAATAAAATTGTGGTTCACTTAATTTTAGTTTTTTTAAAAGTTAATTGCAATTTTATTTTACAATTAAATTTAAGGAATTAATTATTAATCTTCAAAATTTGCTTTCGCTATTAATTTATCAATTAAAATAAATTCTCGATTTTGTATTAAATGAGGTTTTGTTTTGAATATATTTTAAAAATAATTTAAAAAAAATCAGGTAAAAATAAAATTAATGATCACCACTTTTTTATTTATAATCAAAATATAAATTTGATGTTTATAAAAGATATTCGTAAAATAAAATTTTAAATGCATAAATTTATGTAAAAAATTAAATGTAAGAAAAACTTAAATTTCAGTAAAGGCAGAATCGTGCAGATTTCATAACTCACACAAACTCAAAAATATATTCAGAAAATTAAAAATAAAAATATTTATATTTATTTACAATAAAAAAAAAAAGCTTTTCCATTGACGACCCTACATTGTCCGATCAACGGTCCACTTCTTTAAAAAACGATGGGCCATGGATTGCACAGCGTGGGCTCCATTGTAAACCGCAAAAATCCCTTCGTATTGCATTTTTGGATGGTCCCCTCTTTTAGAGGCCCAACCCAAGCCTTTGACCAGCAAGATCACACCTGATCTCTGCAAATCCGACCCTTGAATTCACCAAATCAAATTCCATCCACACGTTTTGCTGATGATGATGGCCAATCACAAACGCCTCAATTCCTAACAGATCAGAGTTACCAAATGTGAAGCAATACACCGAATCACTCCCCTTATTCATCCCGGGAACCCGATATAATAACCTATCGCCCGATACAATCATCTCGGCCCCTTGAAACATTAAACTAACTCGTGGTAAATTCGAAAAACTCGCCTGAGATGATCCGCCTACTAGATAGCACAAATCCATTGCCCCTTGGAAAACAAAGTTTGGATCCTCATAAACTCGTAAAACTCCTCTCGTTTGCTGTAAATACTCGTTTCTTAACGCGGTATACACTGGACCCATTAAGAAAGTAAATTGGGTACCCGAGTCAACCATTGTTTGACCCGCACCTGTATGATCGGGTAAAAGTGCGGATTTTGGTAGGTCCAACATTCTATCCCCGACTTTAATACCCTCTAATTGGACTGTATACGCAACCCGATCAAAATACGGTAACGGGTCGGATATTTGAATCAAAGGAGTATAATTTAACCCACCAAGCCAAGAGAATCTGGCGTCACCGAGAAGTAAAACGCCAGACGAGTCGGAACCCGATATGCAATACGAGAATTTAGGAAAACCCATTTGACTCACGAAAGATAAAGACCCACGGTTCATGCCCATTAACCCAGTCGTTTTCGAATCTTCCTCTGAATTTGAGCTAGAACCCGAATCCATGCACCCGAATAAGAACCCAGGTCGGGTCGAGGATCCAATTACAAAATCTTCATACGCGAGAGTTCCTTCAATCGATGAAGCGTCAGCGTAAGAGACAGCCACGTGGCAGAGTGTAGTATTCGGGTCGCAGGAAGCGGGTACTGTTAAGTCGCGGGTTCGGGTTTTGCAAATTGGTGAAGCGCAAGGGACTGGTTTGTAGGACTTGGAAGTTTCAGGAGAAAAAATAGAATTCAAGTTGGGTGTTTGTTTACAGTGAAGCCACGAGAGTTCACTCCCTGTGTCGAGGACCATAGTAACATTCTGTGGGGGCGTACCAACGGATAAAGAAACTGTTAAAGTAACGTTATGGTGGAAAGCAAGCTTGTTGGTGGCGTCAGTGGCGGTGGCGACGGCGGAGGAAAGTTTAGAGTTACGCGGAAAGGCACGTGGGTAGTGACCCGGGGTTTTTTTGAGTGGGAAAAGGAGTGTTTGCTGGGAAGGAAAAGAAAAGCTTTCATGGACAAGAAGCAGGAAAATCGAGAAGCGAAGAACAAAACTAAAAGAAGACATTGATTTTTTTTTTTTTTTTAGTTTCAGTTTTGTACGTGAAAGTAGCTAGTGATGTTTGAAGGTTGGAGTTCGGAGTGCCTTCGATTCTTTATATAGTACTAGGGTTGTGTCGGAGAAGTAGCAAAATCTTTAATTTTAAAAACAAAGTAGAAAACAGAAAATTTTTGTACCAGAATAATTCTAGGTGTAAATAAACAGTAAATTTTCGGATTTTTTTTATTATTACCGTTAGGAAATTTTGTTATAGTTTGTAAGAAAAGAAAATTACTACTGGTGAAGATAAATTAATTCTTGTTTTCTGGTGATGATCATATTGATTATGAATTATGATGGTAGTTATCACCTTACATCAAAATATTCCAAATAATGAATACAAACATATTTTGCTACTAGATTCTTGGGGTAATATACTAATATGGGTTGTTTTCGATTTTTATTTTTATCCAATTGGTTTTAAAAAAATAGATTTTTTTTTTCATGTAAATTTAATAGGTTCATAATTATAAATTTGATTTTTTTTCATAAAATCAATTAGTGGAAAAGAAATAATATTTAAAAAGGTTTTTGAATTTTACTAAAAAATAAAATAAATTCATGGTTTTAATTTTATGCAATGAAAGAATAAGGATTTGTTTATAATTTTTATTAAAATCCAAAATTTCATCTGGATATTTAATCACTAATTATAATTAATTAATGATGTGAGTTTTGAGTTTTGACTATTATATATTAAAAAAAATTGCTCATAGATTTCCCACATCTTATCTCCTTTTTTTTATCTAGAATATCTTAGTCTTAATGTACTGGAGCAGAGAGACAGCCTGTAATTTTTTTTTGTACAAGAAACAACCTGTATTTTTAAATTTACATATGTCAACTAGATAGAATAAAAAAAAGGCTAACAATAGTAATATTTCTTTTCCTTAGTCGGTTAGCAGTAGATTCCTGGTTTGTAATGGGAAAGTGGGAATTAAAAAACCTAGAATATATAGCAAACTTTTAGTGTTTTGTGCATGATTTTTGCTTAAGATTATACAGTTCTGTGAGCCTTTTGTCTGGATGCATAGAACGAGAAACTCCAAAAGCCAGATCATGAAATATCCAATTAGACATTATTTTGCAAAATTTATCCCAAAAATACATAATAAGAGCACCATTGATTTGGATTTTAAGAATAAATTTTAAATTTTATCTCGATTTAATTTTTTTCGAGGGAATTTTAAAATATATAATTTTTCATATTGATCTGATGTGCTGATAGAGATTTTATTCTTAAAATGTTTTTTTCATTAATCTTATCAGGATTGCACAAATTTTACTTCTTCTTTTTTGTGGAAACTTCTTATTGTTGATTCGAAGCCAACTGTCTCTTTGCATTTACTTCCTTGGATCTTCCTTCTACTGCCAGTTCAACCTTCACCAAATGAAAACCAAATCTTGTTTCTTATTGGTGGGACTTGGAAGCAAATGTTGGGTGAACGACCCTTTACTTAATATTTGTTTTATTCGAAATGCCTTCAGATTATATTAAATTACAGTTGTATTTTGATGCGATGAGATGCATCTATCCCAGAACTATTTTATCCCTAACTCGGGATCAAACCTGCTCATGGACCGGCCGGGTTCGGGCCAGGTCCATGAAAGGTAATAAGGAAATTAGTCAATGCCCAATCCCGGTCTGGCCCGATAAATCGGGCTTGATATTTTGTCCAAACCCGTCCCATTTTTTATACAATAAGTCCGAGCCCGAGCCTGAGCCCGGCCCTCTGAAATATAATTTTTTTATATTTTAATTATTTATTTAATTATTTTTTATTATTTTATTTTCTTTAAAATTTAATTTAATTTGTCAAAATTTGTATATCAATTTTCATATTAAATATTTATAATCATGTTTTTTAATTAATAATGTTTTATATATATATAATTATATTATACTTAACAAATATATTAAAAACATACTTAATATTAAAAATATATATATTTAACATTAAGTTCGGGTCGAGCCGGGCCGAGCCCGGGCTTTGAAAGGCTACTAAAAATTTTGTCCAAACCCGGTAATTGCATCAAATATTTTTGTCCAAGCCCTTCCAAATATCGAACGGGCCTTCAGGCTTGGGCGGGTAGCCCGACCCTTGAGCAAGTCTACTCGGGATGACTCTGTTTTATTAGTTAATTTCATATTATTCATCTATATATATATAGTTTTGAATATTTCAACTTATTTTGTGTCTGTATTTAAAAAATAATTAGATGATCCTTTAAGTTTGCTTTTTGTAAATGTAAATTTTTTTTAAAAATAATGTAATTAATACTCACTTTCTGTCTTTGTTTTTTTTTTAATGCTTTCCGGTCTCTATCTCGATCTTATATTATTGATTTTAACAGAAAAAGTGTTATTAAAAGGACCCAAAAAAAATGTTCACAATACATTCATTTATAATTTGTACTTTATTTTATCATACATAATACATGTAAAAGGCACTTCTTTCTCCTCTTATAAATCTCAAAGGACTAAATTTAAGAAAAATTATTAATTACATATCTTTTAAATACTAAGGAACTATTAACATTTTCTTTTAAATAATAAATAATTCTAATTAATTTTTGAATGAAGAAAAAAAGGAAGATTCTTGGAAGATCACCAGATCTAAAGTAGGTTAGATTGTACATGGAGACACTTTTCTTTTCTTTTCTTTTTTTTCTCATTAACCGACATTTTGCTTTAGAAAGTGTTGTGTGGAAGGTGCAATTGAGGACAAAAGGTTCATAATTTTATCGGAAACCAAAGAAGAAGCCAGGAGGGCTGGAAAATGAGAAAACCTTTATTTCAAATTTGACTTTGTGGACTCTAATTTAATTAATAGATAATTCGAGTAATTAGTTTGAGACAATAATGTAAGTACGTCATGCAGATTATACATGTTTTTACATAATATGAAACATGTTAAATAAATAAAAACGGAAGTGACAAGATCTAACCTTCAATCATTGCACTCTGTAACTTAGTTGTTAAAGCTATTTCCGAATCTGACGGTCTACTCTGTGTCGATCACAGACCTTCCAAGTCTTCCAAGCACTCAAAACCTCACTAGATGGTGTTTGTGTTTTTGAGATTAACGTACTTGGGACCGAAAGGAGTCCTTTTTATTACTAACGAGAGCATGCTAATTATGGCAATAAAATCACGTTTTAATCATCACAAAATCGTGTTTTAATAGTCAAATATTGAGTTGAGATTCAGTGTAAAATTATGGATCATATTCAGAATTGATCAACCAAATATTTATTTCCATAATAGGGAGATATACTAACAAATGACGCTTAATTAAATAAAGGTTGAATAAACTTTGGGCAAAGAGACTTTGGTCTTCGGGAACCAGCCAAGTGCCAGAGTTGGTCAACCTACTCACACCTTGAAAGGCAATTTTTTCTTTTTTTAATTATTGCTTTCTGTTTGATTGATAAATATTAGTTTATCGAGCACTAAAAATTGTTAGCAATTAGGGAAACAACCTAACTTCTTTCAGGGTTTATATATGTTATATGGTACGAGAAATTGAGATTTTATTGATGAATAAATTAAAAAATATATATTTACATTTATTTTTAAAAGTTTTATTTTTCTTAATTTACTTATTAATAAAGGTCAATTTCTAGTGCACGATAGTGTATAAAAAAGTATATATTTTTAGTGCATTATTATAAAATTTTTTACTAATTGACTATATTTACTTTCATAATAAATAAGTTAATTTAATTCATTCTCAACAAATCTTTGTTATCTTATGGTAGTTAATATTTAAGGTTTTTTTTTTCTTTGAAGAATGCTGGGGACACTCACATCTTCCACTGCCGTTCAACACTTGCCTATGCAGCAGATCACGTCATCTAATCTTTTAAATCAAGAACTACTAACTTCCTGTTACAAGTTTCATAACTTAATAACTTTAACACGCTAGCAATTATGTTGTAACATTATTTTGTTACATTTGTGTTCGATTGTAAGTTTTGAGTTAAAAATTTGAGTTCACATGGCTTGTTAAAATGTCGAGTGTTGATGGGCGACGGTAAGTGCAATTGCCCTTAGCATATGTCTTTCTTCTTTGCCAAATAATCTCTTAGTCTAGCAGGTAAAGAACAATTAAAGCATATTTTAAGATTTGAGTTTAAGTTCACATGATTTCGACAAATGTTCCTATTTGATACATTGACAATAAAAAGTTTTAATTTCACAAGCAGGTTTGAGTTTAAGTTCACGTGATTTCAACAAATGTTCCTATTTGATACATTGACAATAAAAAGTTTTAATTTCACAAGCAGATTCAATAGACTACCATATATCTTTTTTGTAATTAATTTTTAATATATCTTAAAAAATATGTATCACTCTACTAACCTCCTCAATGAAATTATTAGTCAACATTTGAGTTCTAAATTTATTTTTAAATGATTAATCAATCTATTAATCAAATTTGAGAAGTGTCAAGGGCAATCATTTTTACAATCATATTTTAACACTTTTCATTTTATTTGACCATGACACTTACTAGTTTGACATGAAAACTTGTTACTTACTATTAAAAGTTACTTGAAAATTATTTTTTAGTATTCACATACTTTAGCTTTTCAACTTCTTACATAAGTAACAGATTTTTACGTAAAACTAGAAAATGACGTGATCCAATAAAATTGAGAGTGCTAAAATGTGATTGAATGACTGTCCCTAGTATTCTTCATCAAATTTACCCCTTACACTTATACCAGATTATTTTTATAAATAAATTACAATCATAATTAAAATAATTCTTGACATATATGATATAACAATTATTATATTTTATATAAAAAACTAAAGAAGAGGTTCAATAAAGAATCAACAAATCAATATAAAACTGGAATCAAACTTGTATTTAAATTTAAAAATTATGTATAAAAGCCTTTTCAAATTTCATGTGCCAATCAAAATCCATCGATCATGGCACGAAAGATGAACCTTTTTTCTATTACAAGTTATAGTGAATTTAATGCTATAGAGAAAATGTCATAAGAAATATTCCATTTTCTTCAAAATACATTAAATTGGTTTCTCCTTTCTCTTTCTACACCGTTTGGTTACCGCATATTTGACCCATTTTAATGATTTTTTTTCTTCCAAAAAAATGTAAATATTTGAAATTTTAATTTTATCAAAAATCATCTTTTAAAAAAATTACTACATGAATATCAATTGACAGCAATTTTTTCATTGAATGATTAAAGAAAAATTGTAACATTCTCTCAAATTGTTGAATTCAAATTCAACAATTTGAATCTCACAGTACTCTGCTTAGGACTAGTTTGAATGGACAGTAAAATTGGTTTCAATAAAATTAAAAATAATGAAAAGATACTTAAACATATATTTTTTTAATAAAATAATAAAAAATATTAACAGTAAGGACAGAAAAGTATTCCTCCCCTTCATTTTTGGCATTTCGCGGTTGGAAGCTACCATATTGTGGGTAGAGGTGGTTACGGGCCGGACCGGCCGGACCGGGGCGGTTCCGGGCCGGTTTTCACCGGTTCCGGCCCTAACCACAAGAGAACCGGTCCGAACCGGTATTAAACCGGTCCGGTTCGGACCGGTTCTATATATTATGAGAGGCGAACCGGCCCGGTTCGTTGGACCGGTTCGCCTCAAAACCGGACCAAACCGGTTTAAACCGGTTCGGTCCATTTTTTTTTTAAAATTTTTATTTTTAAAAAAATTATATTAATTTATTTTAATATATATTAATATATTTTAATAATTTAATGTAGTAAATTTATTTTTATAATAAATAATGTTAATAGTTTAATTTAACAATAATTTATTATAAGAATATAAGTTATATTATAATTTATTTAATTAATGTAACAATAATGTAAAAACAAACTATTATAAAATTATCTAATAAAATTATTGTTATAATAAATTAAAGTTATATTATGAATATAATATTATGATAAAATGATATTTGATTCAAAATACAAATAATGATTTTATGAATATTATTATTATATTCATTTTGCATATCTTTATTTATATTCATTTTGCATTTAAAATAATTTATTCTATTTTGAAATATCATTTACTTAATATTTATTCATTTATTTAATATGTTTTTAAAATATTAATTCATTTTGTATTTTAAATATTTATTTATTTTAAACATATATAAGTATAACATTAATTAATTTGGTATGTAATAATAATAATAATAATAACAACAACAACAAAAGAGAAAAAGGAGAGAGTAGGAGACCAAAGATTTTTTACGTGGAAAACCCCTTCAAAAGTTAGAAGGGTAAAAACCACGGGACCGTAGTCCATAAAAATATTCACTATGACTAAACTTATTTACAATTTTACATACAATTTACAAAAAAAAAATTATTCTCTACTCTTCATAATTTATACGGATTGCCTTGGAAATTTCTTCCTCCTCTTCTGAATTATTATCAGCAAATTCATTGGCCATTCCAAGTTCGACATTGCGCGATTCCGCATCAAACCAATCTTTAAGGCATGTTAACATGCACAATGAATCCGGATTAAGAGTGGTTCGATGGTCTCCAATAATTCTTCCACACGTCGAGAATGCGGATTCCGAAGCAACAGAAGAAACTTGCACCGCAAAAACATCTCGGGCCATGGAAGCTAAAACTGGAAATTGTTTTTGGTTTTCTTTCCACCATTGGAGAAGATCAAAGTTATCATCTACAGAAAAATCTTGACTTAAGAAAAATCCTAGCTCATTGAAGCTAGAACTCCGTCGAGTTGTTGATCCCGATCCCGATCCCGATCCGCTCGCTTTTCCTTTTAGCTTCATTCTCTTCTTTGCTGCTTCCTTAATTGCGTTTAAAATTCCTTTTCCTTTTTTGCTACTTTCGGTTTCTTCGTATGAATCTTCTTCTTCTCGATTAAAGTTGAATTGCTCCCTTTCTGTTTCATAAACATTAAACAATTCTCGAAAAAGATTGTTAATTGAGGACTTTTGATCCTCAATAGAATCAAGACCAAGAAATTCTTTATAACAATCAAAAAAAAATTTCTATATTTACCTCACCTTGACTAGGATCTAGTAAAGTTGCAATACAATAAATAGGAGGAATTATTTCCCAATATTTTTTAAATTTTTCCTCCATATCATATACAAAAGAACTTAAAGTTTCATGATTCCTAAATTTTACAAATTTGTCAAACATTGTGTAGATAATAGGAACAAAATACGGTGTAGTTGGATAAAATTGAGTTGAAAATCTTTCGGTTGCATCTTTAAAAGTAGATAATAAATCAACACAATATTCAATAAAAGTCCAATCTTCTTCAAAAAGTACTAAATGTGTGCTACTTGTATAATTGTTATAAAAAGGAGTAACAAGTTCTTTATAAGGTAAAATAGAAGAAAGCAAACGATGAAGTGAATTCCATCTTGTTTCCACGGGAAGTGGAAATGCTTTAACAGGTATATTATTTGTTATACAAATTTGCTTCCATTCACGTTTATTACTTGGTGTGCGAATCCATTTTGCTAAAATTTTAATTTTATCAATTGGACCTATGCCAGTACCAGTACCACTAGAACTAAAACCACTTTGAACACATAAATTTATAATATGACATGCACATCTTACATGAAAAAATATGCCTTGCATAACAGGGTTTAAACTTTTAATTAAATGAGGAATAGCTGCAGTATTACTTGAAGCATTATCAAAAGTAATAGCAAAAACTTTATTATTTTCTAGTCCATATAATTTACAAACTTTAGTAATATATTTATGAATAGTATATGAATTATGTGCTTCTTCTATTACATCTAAAGATAAAATTCGTTTTTGCATAACCAATCTTCATCTATCCAATGACAAGTTATAACAAGATAACTTAACCATTAGTACTAGTCCATATATTACTAGTTAAACTAACCCTAGATGAAATATTACTAAGTTTATCAATTAAAGCTTGTCTATATTCTTTAAACATATCCATGCAATCTCTTTTTAATGTATGTCTAGAAACAGATTTATATGCGGGTTGTAAATATTTAGAAACAAATTCTAAATATCCTGTTTTTTCACAAATTGTGAATGGTTGTTCAGTTCTAACTACAAATCTAACTAAACCACGTCTAGCTTGAACATTATCAAAATTAAAATTTTTTCCACCATCATGCGTATTAATTTGAGATTGTTTACCTTCTAAAATTTCATTTTCTTCGGCATCAGGATTAATTTTATGTATAGTAATTAAATGCCTTTTATACGTACCTGTACCACCACCACCTCCACCGGAGTTATAAGAGTAAACGCCTTTGCACAATTTACAGATGGCACAATATTTATTCGTCTCACCTTCTTTTGCTACAATGTCGAAATACTCCCATACCTTGCTTGTTTTTTTTCGACTAAACTTCGGTCTTGATGATGTAGCAGCAGTGGTGGCAGCTGATGATTGTGTTTGAGCATGACTTCCTACACGACCACGACCAAACGATGGTGCCAAAGGAAGCTCCTCCTCCGGATGAATATCGGGTTCGATTTCATTAAATGATTCGTCACCCAAATTAGGAATTTCAGTGGAACCAAAAGGTCGAGAAACAGAGCATGAACGACGAAAGAAATTTGACATTTTTATATTTTTTTTGAAAATAAATATATGTTAAAAATTTAAAAAATAGATGTATGATAATATATTGAAATTTAAAAATTGAAACTTGAAAATTAAAAGTAAAATTTGCAAAATTATAAAATAAAAAGAAAAATGAAATTTATAAAGAAAATGATGATATTATAAATTTGGAATAAGGAATATATATAATATATTAGAATTTGAAAATTAAAAGTAAAATTTGTAAAATTATAAAATAAAAAGAAAATTGAAATTTAGAAAGGAAATGATGATATTTAATATTTGGAATAAGGGAATTTAAGTGAATTTGAGAGAGTTTGAGTGAATATTGAGAGAGTATGTGAGTGAAGAGAATAAGAGTAGATGAATATAGATAGTAGATTTGAGAGAAAATATAGAAGAAATGTAAATGAAAATAAAAGATTATAGAGGTATTTATAAGAAAAAAATTAGAATAAAAAAATAAAAAAATTAAAAAAAAAAAGATTGATGGGCAACGGCCCCATCAAACACATAGCAGAGGCAAGCCTCTGCTCTGCATGCTACAGTTGCATTGCACTACTGCAATGCAACTGCAAGAGGCTAGGCTGCCATTGCGTGCGCAGTGGCAGCCAAGCCTCTTTTTATTTTTTTTTATTTAATTAAAATAAAAAAAAAAAAGAAATGGAAGATTGATGGGCAACGGCCAAATGGCCGTTGCCCATCAAACGCAGACTCGCAGAGGCGAGTCTGCACACTGCAGTTGCTGCAGTTGCATTGCAGTGCAACTGCAGTTCTTTTTTTTTTTTACCGGACCGTTCGAACCGGTCCGGTTTTGAACCGGGCCCTTAACGGGCCCGGTTCTTAACGGGCCGGGCCCGATTTTAAATGATTAAAACCGGCCCAGCCCGCTAACATGACGGGCCGGGCCGGTTCCGAACCGGTACAGTACCGGTTCAGATTTTGGGCCAAATTGATCCGATCCGGTTGCGAACCGGGTCGGGCCAATCCGGCCCAATAAGCATCTCTAATTGTGGGTGCAGTGGCTTCCAAACTAGTCCTTAGTTTGGATAGACGATGACATTGATTTCGATGAGATTGATTCCGATTAAATTGAAAATAATAAAATAACGCTTAAAATCATATCTTTTAAATAAAATTTTAAAAAAATAAAAAATAAGAGTAGGAGAGTAAAAGTAATTTTACCTTATGTCATTTTTACTGTTTCCCACCCACTAGATGCACTAGAAGTTAAACACTCTCCCAAACTCAGCCCTCATCTTTTATTATAGTATATATTTTGCAAGAATGAATCTATTTACTCCAAACTTTTTTTAAAAAAAATTTCACTAAATTTTAGAACATTGAAGTCAGAAAAATACAATAATTTCAAGTGCTGGCAAACATATAAACCTTCCATTATCCATCTTACACGTTCAACATTTATGACGAAAATTAGCCTTTTAACAATTATGTTAACACGTTTCCTCGTTGAAAGACACTAATTTTTTTTTTGTCACCTAGTATTTTTACAGATGTCTGTCTCTCTTTCTCTGGTCCATCTTTTAAAATTAAACTTCTTCAAATGAAGGCTAAATTTTCCATCCATCCAAATGGCAAATATCTTATTTCAATCCATCTATTTTTACTTACTCACTGCCAATTATTCACTAGCTGGTTGATAGCTATATTATAAGATGGTGACTACCGTCTTATTCATTGTCAATGAAACCGTTTTTTTTTTTTTTAAGAAATGAAATTTGAACATAAAATTAATATATGGACTTACTACTAAAGCTTTACTACTAAGGCTTAGTTTAGTATTATTGTTGTGATTGCAAAAGATTTAAATTGAAAAAAGTATGTTTAAAAGTTCAGGGCTTGTTTGGCATCAATTTTATTTTGTTTTTTATGTTTTTGTTTTCAAAATCTTGTAACATTAAACAAAAATTATGTTTGGTAGTGTGATTTTGTTTTTACAATTTTAGAATTTGACAACAAAATTTTCAAAAATATAGGAAACACCAATTTTGTGTTTCCTACCATTTCTGCAACATTTTGAAAACGTGTTTTCTCAAAAACACAAAATGAACAGTAATATTAAATGAGATCTCTCCTTCGAACCGCACCATCAACATATTTACCACTTTTTTTTGTAACGACCAAACCCTAACGCCAAATGTTTTCTTTCTTTCTCAATTCTTCTTCCTAGCCGCTTCCTTTTGGTTCTTCAGTTCTCTCCTTCTTATTCACTTCTCCTTCGATCAATTAACTGTCAAGTTCTTTAGATTTCCTTCAATTCGTATCGTCTTTTTTTATTAAATTGTTGATCTACTCAGGCAACCAATGAAAAAAGGATAGTAAAATAGATTTGTTTTCTAAATTGAAACTTCCTAATTTCCCTTAAAATTTCTTTTTTTTTTGTTGGGGTTTTGTATTCATGGCTCTAAGTATTTTATCTGGTTTTGTTTGTATCAACATTAGCTAAATAGGATTGTTTCTAACCCATGAGTTGTGGCTCAGTTGGTAATGCAAGCTGAGTTTGTGAGAAGAGCTCTTGAGTTCAACTCCCACTAAACACAACTTAGGGGAGGGGTGAAAAGCCTTAATTGTGATTAAACCCCGAATAGAATTAGTCTTAGATCGTTAAAACAGATGAAGTAACCTGTGGTTTACACCAAAAAAAAATAAATAGGGTTGTCTCTATTCTCTGTCTTTGTATGTGGTTTTGTTTGAAATCAAAGGTATGGGTAAAGCTGTGTATGTTAAAGGACCAATTATCAAGCCTGATTCTATGGAGCATTAGTTGCTCTCATTAACCTGGGTAGCATTAGTTGGCTATTTATTCAGGATTAGTGATGGCATGGGATTATGCCTTTAGGGAAGTAGCAGTGGAATCAGACTCTTTGTTAGCAGTACAAAAGATCAAGCAACTGTTGAGAGAAAGAGATCTTTTGTTTCGAATTATTGAGGCTTGTCAAAACTTGTTAGAAAAAGATTGGAGCTGTTTAGTCATTCATGTGTACAGGGAGGCAAATTTTTGTGCGAATTTCTTAGAAAAAGATTGCAGATTTCTTAGCTCATGAGAGGCCTTTTAATTTGTCTGTTCTTGAGCATCCCCTTCGGATATATATATATATATATATATATATATATAAATAAAATCTATCCTTTTTTAAAGCTTTTTGTATTATAAATGTGACATCCTTGTCACTACATATTCACCTATAACCTTTTCCTTTTTCATATAACTTGATTAGACTCGTCCGTCAATGTCATTCCTTTTTCTTCTTGAACTTGATATTTAATAGGTCATCATAAGGATGTTAATTTCAAATAAAGCATAAAAATGATATATATACATATCATTCCTTACCACAGGATCTTACACATCTTACATAACCTAAATCCCCAAAATCTTATATACATCAATGTACTGTAGTACTATCTGATTTACATGATTACATAAGTATACCTTCAACTATTATCAGGAAGCGTATCTCGAATGTACACTTTGATATCTCAAAAGCAAGCTCATCTATTTCGAGCGGAATTTACTTTAGATAATCTGTAGGAAAAATAGTTGCAAGGGATGAGTTTACGCTTTGTAAGAAACATATGTAAAAGAGCGTACTATGCCTTTATATGCAGTTTTCCTGCTTGGCTCTATAATGTCATGTAAAAATCATTATAAAGCATATTTGTATACTTTCATCAATTATATAAAAGTTCTTCATAATAGCATATGCTTATAAATCGAGTAAATCATATACTTCTTTCAAATAGCATATGTGTTAGCTTTAAATTGACAAGTATTTTGAAATGACAAAACTCAAGTAAGCTTAAAAATGATTTTCCTACTAAGTAAATTTGCTTTGAATAAACACAATGTTAGAAAATATTTACAACAAAGTTTTGGATTGTGATTTAAATTGAATTAGTCAGTAAAAACTCTTAGAAAAGTGTTGGAAGCTGTTGAACTGACTTAAAATCACAAAAAGCTATAAACTGTCTCAAGTTGACACAAAAACAGTGCAGGAAACGAATCTGATAAAAAGGGATTGATCCCAACTGTAGAAGGGATCGATCCCAAAATGACAGATTGCTTGGGAAGAGCCTGGAACGTGCAAGAAATGCATTCTGGAGAAAAGGGATCGATCCCCCAAGGAAAGGGATCGATCCCTTTGCACGAAAGTCTGACCTAACGGCTAGTTTTTAAGGGTTTCAACGGGAGGAATTGCATTAAATGCTTCACCAACAGTTCCAATCATTTGGTGGGTTATAAATAGAGGCATTTATGAAGTTTGGAGGCAGAACAAGCACTGAAGAAACTCTTATACATTCAAGAAAGAAATCCTAGCAGAAATATTTACTCTTTGTACTCCATTTGTTGGAAATTACTTTGTTCTTCACCCACTCACTCAAATTGCTGATTCTCAAAGGTGTGAGCAAACCTTGTGAGGTTATTATTGTAGGAGTGAGGGTAACATTGTAAGGGGATAGACTTAGAAGATTGTTTCTAAGCCATCAAGAGAAAGTGTAAGAGGTATCACCACACCTTGAAGTGGTTTGTAAGAATTCCAAAGGAAGAGTGGAATCAATCCCTTGACAAGAGGATCAAGGAGAGAGGACGTAGGCAAGAGATTGGCCGAACCTCTATAAAATCTGTGTTTGCTTCTCTTATCCTTCTTTACTTATTGCATTTATTTCATTATTGCTTTACTTATTGCATTTGTGAATTAAATCCTTAGAAAAGCCAACATTTAGTATAAAAACCGATTCACCCCCCATCTTGGTAGAGCCAACAATTGGCATCAGAGCTTGGGCTCGGGATTAAGCTAGATTAACATCTATTGAGTAAAACGATCACTAATGGCTCAAACTAGTTTGTCTACACCTTTGGTAGGAGAGGGACACTCTACGGTTAGACCTCCACTCGTGAAAACTATGCTTATTGGAAGACTAGAATGATGCTATTTATTCAAGCCAATGATTATGAAGTATGGAGAATTATTGTCAAAGGTCCCCTTATCCCTATTAAGAAAGTAGATGGGTCGGATGTGCCTAAGAAAGAAGATGAGTGGATACTAATGACATTAGAATGACAACACTTAATGCTAAAGCAATGCACACACTATTTTGTGCATTAGGACCAAATGAATATAATCGAGTTTCACAATGTGAGAATGCTAAACAAGTTTGGGATAAACTAGCTATCACACATTGCAGATGGTCATCCCAGGAGCCTTTAAAATCCATAGCACAAGCTCTCAACATATCCTTAAGCGTCTGAATAGTGCGCTTAGACTAACCATCAGTCTACAGATGGAAAGCTGTGTTGAAATTCAATTGAGATCCCATGGCTTCTTGAAAGTGTTCCAAAAAATGAAAAGTAAACCTGGAATCTCTATCAGATGTAATACTCACTGGAGTACCGCGTAGTCTGACTACTTCTCTCACATACAAATCTGCCAAAGCACTAAGCGTATCCGTAGACTTCATAGGTAGGAAGTGTACGGACTTAGTCAATCTGTCCACGATTACCCAAATACCATCATGATTCCTCTTGGTCCTGGGCAATCCCATAACAAAATCCATCGTAACGTGCTCTCATTTCCACATAGGGATGGGTAAAGGCTATAACAAACTTGCTGGTCTTTGGTGCTCTACCTTAACTTACTGACATGTGAGACACCTTGCCATAAACTCTGCTATGTCTCTTTTCATGCCAGTCCACCAATACACCTTGCGAAGATTTTGATACATCTTCGTATTTCTCGGATGTAACGTGTATCTAGTGGCATGTGGTTCTGTCAAAATCAGCTTCTTCAATTTCTTATCATTAGGAACACATATACGGTTCTTAAACCTTAAAATCCCATCGCTAACAATATTGAACTCTGAGGGCATACCTGATTGGATCCCATCCATATCCTTAATACATTGAACATCTTCCATCTGAGCAAGCCAAATTCTATCCATTAACTTCGGCTCAATCGTCAAGCTTGCTATCATCCCAAAATGTTCATGAGGGGTAACACTTAAGCTGAGGCTTACAAACTATTCAAGCAACTCATACTCTCGAATCATTATATTAGCCACTATCCCTACATGCTTCCGGCTCAGAGCATCAGCCACCACATTTGCTTTCCCTTGGGTACAAGATTTCACACTCATAATCCTTCAAAAGCTCGAGCCATCTCCTTTGTATCATGTTCAATTCTCTCTGAGAGAACAAGTATTTCAAACTTTTATGGTCTGTAAAAATCTGAAATTTTTCACCATATAAGTAATGTCTCCAAATCTTTAAAGCGAATACCACTGTGGCTAACTCCAAGTCATGAGTTGGATAGTTCTTTTCATGGTCTTTTAATTGTCGAGAACCATATGCAACTATCTTACCATGCTGCATTAACACACAACCCAAACCTTGTCCTGAGGCATCACTATACATCGAAAATCCACCAAAAACACTAGGAATGGTGAGAATAGGTGCAGTTGTTAGCCTACGTTTCAACTCTTGAAAACTACGTTCGCAGGCATCATTCCATTCAAACTTTACTTCTTTGCACGTTAAGCGCGTCAAAGGAGCAGCTAACTTCGAGAAACCCTCCACAAATCTTCGATAGTAGCCAACTAGACCCAAGAAACTCCTAATCTCCATCACCGTTTTCAATCTCTCCCATTGAACCACCGCTTCAACCTTTGATGGATCGATCGAAACTCCATCTTTACTAATTATATGGCCCAAAAAGGAGATTTGATCTAATCAAAAACCACATTTACTTAGCTTGGCATACAATCCTTGATCTTTAAGGGTTTGTAACACTATCTTCAGATGCTGCTCATGCCCTTCGCGAGACCTCAAATACACCAATATGTCATCGATAAAGACAATGACAAACTGGTCCAAATATTGTTTGAACACGTCATTCATTAAGTTCATGAATGCTGGGGGTGCATTAGTTAGACCAAACGACATCACCAAAAATTTATAGTGGCCATACCGTGTCCTGAATGCAGTTTTAGGGATATCTTCACTCATAATCTTGAATTGATGATATCTCGATCTCAAGTCTATTTCTCGATCTCAAGTCTATTTTGGAAAAGACTTATGCACCCTTGAGCTGATCAAAAAGATCGTCAATCCTGGGAAGAGGATACTTGTTCTTAATCGTCACCTTATTCAACCATCTGTAGTCTATACACAACCTCATGCTGCCGTCTTTCTTTAGGACAAATAGCACAGGAGCACCCTAAGGGGTTTTACGCTGGGTCGTATAAACCCCTTATCTAGTAACTCCTGCAATTGCTTCTTTAGTTCTTCCAATTCTAGTAATGCCATCCGATAGGGTGATATCGAAATGAGCTCAATCTCTGGCACCAAATCGATAGTAAACTCTATCTTCCTATCCGGAGGAAGTCCTGGAAGATCGTCCGGAAACACTTCGGGAAAATCCTTGACTACTGAAATCTCATGAAGTTCGGGACGTTTCTTTTCTACGTCCACCACATAAGCTAGCAATCCTTCACATAACAAATACATGCTATCAATTTAATCTCAATTAAGCTAAACAAGCACATATGCTTTTGCATTAAACATCTGCAAAATTTACAATATAGCTAACGGGAGAAGAAAAAATCATGTCCTTAGCATAACAGTCTAGTATTACATGATTTTTAGCTAACCAATCCATACCCAAAATAACATCAAATCCATACATATTCAGTAGGATTAGGTCAACTATCGATTCTCTTTCTCCTACCCGTAGCTTACAACTACGATACATTATGTCTGTCATTTGAGATTCCCTAAATGGAGTACTTATTTGCAACAATTGTCCTAAAGGCTCAGGCTCAACAGGTACTTTCATAGCAATCATAGGTGACATAAAAGAGTGAGTGGAGCCTGGATCAAATAATGCAGTCACACTTATATCAAAAAGGTGGATCTTACCCTTAATCACCTTAGACGAAGCATCGACCGACTCTTCATCGATGGCAAATACTCGTCCTTGAGTCACAGCTTTCTTTCCTTTCTCTGCCACTGTGGCCTTAGGCTGTGGTTGAGGGGTCTTCTCTGATTCCTCGGACACCCTCTGGTTCCTCTTGGGACAATCTTTAATCATATGTCCCTGCTCACCACACCTAAAACAAGCACCACTCGCTAACCAGCATGGTTGTGATCAATGAAACTTCCCGCATTGCTCACATCTTTGTATCGTACTCTTCGGTGAGCTAGCGGTACTATCTGCTGGATATCGGGATCTCTCGTCATTTATCTTAATCCCGGTAGGTCTAGGAGTTCCTATATAATAATCATCATAACTCTAAATTCAATATAATTCCATATAACCATTTAATCAAAACAGAAATCATTTTTTTATAATTTATTTGCTTACCTATCGAAACTCTTTCATAATGTCTACTTCTCCTAGACGGATATCTATCACTAGAGGCTTTCTCATCTGACTTTCGCTTCATCGATTTTTTGCCCTTTCCTTTGGCTTGAAAATCAGCATGATGAAGCTCATAGTCCTGCTCACACAACTGAGCCTTACGGACTGCCTCTCCAAACGTGGTGATATCCATAGGATACAACTTGGATCTGATAGGGGACTTCAATCCTTCTATAAATCGATAAATCTTATGTCCTTCACTTATAAGGACCTCTAGATCGAATCTGCTTAAAGAAATGAACTTGGACTCGTACTGATTTACTAACATCGTCCCTTGAGTCAAGTTCAGAAACTCGATCTTTAACTTAGTCTGATCAGTGTGTGGGATATACTGTTCATTAAGGGCTTCTAGGAATCTATCCCACGTAACCTCAGCATATCGAGCCTCTATTATGGTCCGAGTGGCTTGCCACCAATACTCCGCATCGTCTACTTATAAGTATGCAGCCAAGCCCACCTTCTCCCTTTCGAAGCATGTCATGTTCTTGAAAGATTTCGTGACCGCCTTCACCCAATTCTCTACGGCCAATAGATCTTTATCCCCCTTGAACTTAGGCAGATCCAGCTTCTTACATTCTTTGATCAAGGTCACACTGCAATAAGCCTTAGGATCCCGCCTTTCAGTAGCTGGGACTGGTGGGGGCAATTCTGTCTGTGCTGGTAGGGGCTATACCGTAGGAGTAGCTGTTGGTGTACTAATGGCCACGTTTGGGAAGTTCGACATGAACTATGTAAACATAGCAACCATATTCTCCATATGCTTCTCCATTTTCGCTAGCCTAGTGTTCGGGCTGTGCAGTGGAGATGGAGGAAGAGACTGTACTGGGGGCTGTTCTACACGACCCCTTCCTCTTCCTCTACCAGTACCCCTTCTACGTGAGCTCATTCTGTCGATAAAACCACAAAATTGAGCTATTCAGTGTAACTATAAACAGTTATACTATGCATATGTATTCAGACAAGTACAGTACATTGGGGATTTACTCTATTTCTAGCTTATAGACACTGGCAAACATCAGTCTAATTTGCTCTGATACCAATCTGTGACATCCTCGTCACTACATATTCACCTACAACTATTTTTCTTACAGATTATCTGAAGTGAATTCCGCTCCAAATAGAAGAGCTTGCTTTTGAGATATCAAAGTGTACCTTCGAGATACGCTTACTGATAATAGTTGAAGGTATACTTATGTAATTATGTAAATCAAATAGTACTGCAGTACATTGATGTATATAAGATTTTGGGGATTTAGGTTATGTAAGATGTGTAAGATCCTGTGGTAAGAAATGATATGTATATATATCATTTTATGCTTTATTTGAAATTAACATCCTTATGATGAACTATTAAATATCAAGTTCAAGAAGAAAAAGAAATAACATTGACGGACGAGTCTAATCAAGTTATATGAAAAAGAAAAAAGTTATAGGTGAATATGTAGTGACGAGGATGTCACAATAAATTTTACTTTTGTATTTTTAATTATGTTTATGTAATTTTATTAATATTGTATTAAATATTAGTTGTATTTAATTTAAATGTTAATTGTTTTTAAATATATAGAGTATGAATTAAGTCTTAAGTAATTTTTAAAATAATAATTTTAAAATAAATTTTATACACTAATAAATGAAATAGTTTTAGTAATATATCAAAATTAAGAATAAAATTGCACATTATTAATAATATACTAAAATTTTATAATTTTAATGAAAAATATTTAATGGAACATTAATAAATTATAAGATTAAAAAAATTATATTTCAACTTATTAGATGCCAAATATGTTTTATGTTTTCAGTTTTTAAAATTATACAACAAAATTAGTTTACCAAATATGTTTTTTGTTTTTAAAAGGCTTAATGGCCAAATACGTCCTCAACGTTTGTCACAAAATAGAATTAAGTCCTTAACGTTTAATTGCATTAAAATCAATCCTAAACGTTTCAAAATAATTGAATTAAGGACATTTCTGTTAATTTCTTACAACACCGTTAAGTTTTATTACTGTTCATGTGTGTGCAGGGGTAACAGAAATTAACGGATTTAACGGAAATGTCCTTAATTCAATTATTTTGAAATGTTTAGGACTGATTTTAATGCAATTAAACGTTAAGGACTTAATTTTATTTTGTGGCAAACGTTGAGGACGTATTTGGCTATTAAGCCTTTTCAAAATTTCAAAACAAAACAAAAACAAAATTTTCAAAAACATAAAACACAAAATTAACAACGTACCAAACGACCCCTTAGTAAAAATATATGGTTTGAGAATTTTAAGTGTTTGATAGCCTTGTAAAAAGTACAAAAATATATATAAAATAATAAAAGTATTTTACCCACAAAATTATTTTTATTCACACAAACACATCTTTAGGAGTTTTTTTTTTATGGATTTAAACTAGACATTTAAACTGCTTTTTTTGTTGTTTGATATTGAGATTGGATTAAAAATAATTTTTAAACCGCAAAAATTCACTATGGATCTCAATATTAAATATTAAATATTAAAATAGATTTAAGTCGAAGTTCAATTGCCCTTCCATTTTAAACGTATAAATGAAATCACAAAATAATATTAAATTTAGGAGCTTAACCAATCATATGTTCAAAAATCTTTTCTTTCTAGAAATAAAACATTTTTCTTTTTGGGTTTTAAGTTTTAGCAAAGGATAGAGGTTAAGAAAGATAATTAAGTTACACTCTTCTTGAATTCCCATTTTATTAATTAATTTAGTTCTCAAAGTTTCATATTTTTAAAATACTATTATGTCTACGCGTAGGATGAATATATATATATATATATGTCTCATGTGTCGTAACGGCTTCGCGCTTGACGATTTTGAAAACGTTTAAAAACAAAGGGAGTCGCCACCAATCTTTTTTGACTCAGTGTGATTGGTCACCTAAAATACTTATCTTTTTAACAAAATCTTAAAATTAATTAAGTTTTATTAAAAAGACAATTTTTGGTCTGCGAAAACAAAATTGGGTCCAGGAGTACGGTTACGCGTGGAGAAGCATTAGCACCCCCACGACGCCCGTTAAAAAACGATACCATAATAATCATGTGTTATCTTTTGATTTTAATGAAATGGTCTTGAATTGATATTTAAAATTAATTCCATTTTTATTCCATTTTTGAAGCATTTTATTATTTATCAAAATTATTTTTTCAATTTTTTAAAAAAGGGTTAGGTTTTGTTTATCGAACGTGAGTATGAACCCTTTTGTATCGAATAATTAAATGAAATACTCTAATACTTTTGACAGCATTCAAAATAATTTTTCTCACCTAAATATTTCTTAAGAATCACTACTTGTGACTTCTATAGAATCTCTTCCTCGAAAAATTCACACTTGCTTCGAAAATTATTATGAATGCACATGATGCAAACAAATAAAAATGATGCAAATGAATTTTTAATTTTGAATTTCATTATTTATTTGTTGATTTATTTATTTCTTTTTTTTTTAGCTTATTCATTTTCATTTTTATAAAAATTTAAATTATTGAAAAATTGTATTAAATATTCCAATACTTTTGGCAACATTTAATACGAATCTTCTCACCTAAGGATCAGCTAGGAATCATTACTTGTGACTTCCGTAGCATCCCATCATCGGACATTCATTTAATTGAATTTCATTATTTATTTATTTAATTTTCTTTTTTTTAAAAAAAAATTATTTATTTTTTATTTTTAACAAAAAATTAAATTATTGAAAAAATCATACTAAATATTCCAATACTTTTGGCAACATTTAGTACGACTCTTCTTACCTAGGGATCAGCTAGGAATCACTACTTGTGACTTCCGTAACATCCTATCATCGAAAAAATATTTCATTTATTTTGAAATTAACTTTTATTATTAGTTTTCCTTTTAAAAACTTATTTTTTATTTTTAACAAAAAAATTAAATTATTGAAAAATCATACTAAATATTCCAATACTTTTGGCAACATTTAGTACAACTCTTCTCACCTAGGGATCAGCTAGGAATCACTATTTGTGACTTCCGCAACATCCCATCATCGGAAAAGTATTTATTTAAATTTACATTTTATTATTAATTTTCTTTTTCTATTTTCTTTAAAAAAATATTTATTTTTATGTTTAATAAAAAATTAAATTATTGAAAAATCATACTAAATATTCCAATACTTTTGGCAACATTTAATACGACTCTTCTCACCTAGGGATCAACTAGGAATCACTACTTGTGACTTCCGTAGCATCCCATCATCGAAACGTTTTGTTTAATTTAAATTTTCTTTGATTTCCTTTTTCTTTGTCTTTTTTTTTATATATATTTTTTTATACATTTTTTTTATCAATAATAATTAGTGAGAATACAAGTAAAAGAAATATTTTCAAAACTTTTATTTTATAACATGCATTAATAATAATAATAATAATAATAATAATAATAATAATAATAATAATAATAATAATAATAATAATAATAATAACAACAACAACAATAATGAAAGCACAATAATAATAATAATAATAATAATAATAATAATAATAATAATAATAATAATAATAATAATAATAATAATAATAATAATTTAAAAAAAAAAAACAATCCAAAGGTTGAAAGAAAGAAAGAAATTATACCCAAAGGATTGGGTTTTAAAACCCAAAAAGCCTTCCTTCAAGAGAGCCTAAAAGGCAAGCCCAAATGCAAATTGGAGTGGGCTGAATCTACTGGGCCAAGAACGGGTCACGGGACGGGTCAAGCACGCGGGTCGGATCCGGGTCGGTGGCTGGAATGCGGATCGGATCCTCCGAAGCGGGTCGGTGCGTGAGTCCCGGATCAGGTCCGAGTCAAGCGCGCAGGTCTGCCTTTTCTTTCTTTTTTTTTGTTCAACTATAAAAGCCCTCTTTTTTTTATTCTTTCATTTTCCAATTTTCTCAAAAAAAAACTTTCACAGATCACAAAGCAATCCCGCCCAAGCGATTTCTGGCCCCTGCCTGGGCTGCCATCCCCGCCGCCGACGGCCGCCTTCGCCGGTGGCCAAAATCGAAAAGGAAGCTATTTTCCGAAGCTTCCAAGTTCCCTCTTCTCGTTTCTAACCTTCGTTTTTCCAAAAAATGGCGCTACACTCCTAGATCTGCTCTTAAAGCCGGCTGTCCAAAACCTCAAAAGCGCCTTTCGCCACTGTTCCTTGTCACCGAACTTTGGTTCAGCCTTCCTCTCCTCCTTGGTGACTTCTCCTCTAAATTTTGTAGCCCAAAGGGCTTTGAAACCCCTAAATCGAAACCTCCTTTTTTTTCGTTTCTAAAAAAAAAAATTTGTTTGATTGTGGCTTGTGGTGTGGATTTGTTGTTGTTTTTTGTTTTGTGCTTTTGCAGGTTGCAGAATGGTTGGTTTGGGTTGGTGACCGAGAATGGTTTGGGTTTAGATAATGGTGGTTGTGACAGGGGCTGGTTCACGAGGTGGCTTAGGTGAGGTTTTCTGTGTTGAAGAGGGTTTTGTTTTGAGTGGCTATGGTGGTTTGGTGAGTTTTAGCCAGCCTCGGGTTGAGGCTTTTGGGTTTTGGTTTGATGATGAATGGGGGCTTGCGATGGTTTCACGGTGGTAGGAATGTGGCTGTAAGGGGCTGAGCTGGGTTCATGGGCAGGGACCAAAATGATGAGGTTTGGTGATGATGGCAGTGGTTCAGGTGAGGGTTTTGGAGGAAGGGGTGGTGATGGCTCAAATTGATGATGACAGTGCTTAGAGGGTCATGGGTTGTCTGGTCCTGGGTGATGATGAGGATTTCTTGGTGGTTTTTGTAGGAAGGAATGGTATAGTGTTTGCTGTGATGGGATGGGGTAGAGTAGCTGGTGGTGGCAGTGGGCTGAGGGTGGCTGGAGGCTATGGCTGATGGACAGCCTCGGGAGAGAAGCTTGGCCAGTTGGTGCCGCCAGTTTTGGTATCTTTCCTCTTTCTTTTTTTTTTATTTGATTTGATAAAATTAATTAAAAATAAAGATAATAATAATAATAATCAGATAATAATAATAATATAAATAATAACAAAAAGTAAAAATAAAAATAAATACAAATATACAGTAATAATAATAATAATAATAATAATAATAATAATAATAATAATAATAATAATAATAATAATAATAATAATAACAAAAATGGGATAAAATTGAGTGTCAACATCATGCATCCAATCTTTAGATTAAAAATGAATTATGTGATCATTCTTTCAAAAATTGAAAAACAAGCCTCAATACATACATACATTCGTACACACATATATATATAATATGTTTGAAATTAAAAAAAATTAGAAAGAATGAATGCTTTTCAATTCTTGCATGCAGGCATTATTATACATGGTTATGCTTAAAGCCTTAAAGAAATGGGAAAGGGAGAAGTCAATCAAAAGAAAACAAAGGAGTAGGGTATGCTTTCATTATCAAAGTCATCCAAGAAACAAAAGCTTCATGCAAAGTTCGATTTGGAATTTGATTCTTTCGCAAAAAATTCTTCCCAACCGCGTTGCCATTCCATAAAATTAAGACCCCACAATTACTTTTATTTTCTTAATTAATAAAGTTGTTAGCATAGAGAAGACAAATGGGTAAGAGCTTTTATTTTCAATCCCCTTCAATTTTTATTTAGAATAATTTAATTTTAATTTCTTTATAATTATTAATTATAGACCCAATCATAGAAAGATTATATTCAATAAAATCTTCCCACGTCAGTTTGATCCATGTTGACTCTTGACAAAGATTATGGACAATGACGGTCCATTTGATAGTGATTTCTTTCTTAATGGAATGAGAATATTAAGAAAAATAAAAAAATTGGTTTTTGATACATTCATAATAATTTCTTTTTAATTTCACAAAGACGTTAATAATTGTCCTGTATTTCTCTTTATTTATTAAGTTTTTTAATATCATATTGTTAATTTCGCTTATAAAATATAAAAATTTTATTGATGATGGATAAATTACATGTTTAACTCTAAAATTCTTAATTCGATTGATAATCTCTTGATATTTTATTTTAATCTTTCGATATTTTATTTTATCACTCCATTGTTAGTAGTATTTTCACTAAAATTACGATTTACCTCTAGAGAAAAAAAGAGATGAAGTACTCTGAAAAAAAAAATAGATGTAGTACAAAGCAATGAAAACACTTCTCATTGAACTGCATCTTTGGTTTGCCCTCCTGTCTTCATTGGACCATCATAGTCTGGAGTTCGAATATCGACTTTTCAATAGCGTAATTGAGCCAAGTGTATTCCTTCCGAACGTTGCAAAGTTTCTGTTATGTCAATTCTGGCTTTTTAAAGTTTATATTTCTTGATCAATCGAGTATAAATTTAATATATGTTTATTTAATTATATTATGATATGTTATTAACCAACAAATTTAGTAATATATACTTTTTAAATAATCATTTTAAAATTTATAAATTAATAAAATGACATGATGATTTATTAACCATGTATGAAATTTTACAGTAATAGTACATAAAATATAAATTCATTTTTTTTAGTCATTACAGAGTGCGAATTTGACATTCATTACCATGCGATGTGTGCACTCCTTACTGTTGGGATTCATTCTCCAAGTGGATGTCTTTCTAGTTCAAGTTTCCACTCTTTAGTGTGATTTTATGTCCATTATTATCTTGCCCCCCATCAACTCTCCCTTACTTCAAAAGAACAAAGTTTTCGAAGCAACCAAACTTCAACCGTAATCTTTCTTTTCATGCAACTTCAGAAAATGATTGAAGTGAAAGAAACACAAAATTTTGGCCCAATTCTTATCAATTTGGTAAAAACAAACATTGCCGAATGAAAGATATTTGTTAATTGTCACATCTTCCTTGAAATGCAAAATCGGAATTATTTTTTTTTTAGAAAAAAAAGAGAATGTTATGACTCAAAATTTAAGATTTTAATTAGATTATTGTTGGAGTTGTTCATAAATAGGATTATTTGTTCAAATTGTAGCTTTGATCTGATTTCAGATCTATTTTGAATGAGGATTTTTGAACATGAATCTAGTTCCATCCAATTTGAAACATTAATTTTAATAAAATATTTTTAACTTAATTTGAATAAAAATGTATTTAAAATATTATCAATTTATCTTTCTAAAATTTTAAATTTTTTGAACTCAATGATTGAGTTTTGAGCAAAATTTTTAAAATATTGGTTATGTATGATTTGCTCTGATTTGATTCATAGTCAGTCTTTAATCGCACTCTAGTCTCTACCCATAACATGATTCTCATTGTTTAGAAAATAAAATGTAAGGTTAAATGATTTGCGAGTCAACAATTCACATTGCAATTATCACTTTAAAAAATGATAAAAAAGAAAAGTGCATCTACTGGGAGCTGTTTTTTCAAAGAAAAATTATGAAGAGACATTGTTTTTTTAAACTAATTATGAAGAGACTTGAAGTTTGATAAATGGAGATGGAACATTTAACTCCTTTCGAAATTTGGCATGCTTGATCTTGGCAAAGGACAATCTCATAAAGTGATGAGTCGCTTTTTCTCATTTTCTACGTGACAAGAAGTGTTGCTTTGCTATTTGATCTTGATCTTGTCTTGTTGTAAGTACATGCATCCGACATTAAATAACTCATTGGAAGTTCTGACGATGACATTTAAACCATTAGAACTTAAGATTTTATATTAATATTAGAGCTTTTTTGAGTTTAAATCTTGAAATGAACGGAATAAAATATATATATAGAAAAAAAGTAATAACTCCTTTGATCATACACACAATAAATTTTCTAATATTCAGTGTTTTTGAGTTATATCAACTTGGCTGTGCATGGATAGCTTGGGCAAAGAGAGGGCTTCTTCGTGTTATAATTAGAAGCTAATTCCAAAAATTAAAAAATATCTTTTAAATTATGAAAATTTTACGAATTTAAAATTTGAATTTTAACTCTTATATTTTCATTTCTTCCAAGTCTGGGGCTTTCGTTTAAAAAGAAACAAGTTATCTATTAAGTTGTTCCAGAAGGGTGAAAACTGAGAGTTCTGCTGTGAAGAATGGTCCTACCATTGAAATTTGGGAAGGATAGAACGCAAAAAAGAAAAATCAAAGGATAAGAATTCTTATCTATAACTTAAAATATCAACTACTATAATTTTTTTTTATCTTCAAACTACCATAATTTTGTAAAAAAGAAAAAAAACCAAACTTCAAACACAACCATCATGGCATCACTGTCGTGCAGGCGTGCAGCTGCAACGAAGAAAAATTAGCCTTTTTTTCCTTCCTTGGTGGGTGACAGCTGCCAATCCATTTTTCAAACAAATAATCTGCCCGTAACCTCAGAAAATGCTGTCTATGCTGCTGCTGTTATCCCCATTCATGACATTTTGGCAGCATATGTTCAGAAAAGCATGGGTTGGCAACAATAGCAACCATGTAATTTTGCCTAAAAATATATTATGCCTCAGTTCTAATATTATGATTTTTAATAGTGAGTCTTATCCATGTGCAATAATTTAACTTTCATGCTTCCAATGAATTGTTTCTTTGATCATAATGTCAAGTTGTCATAACTCTAGAAAAGATAATGATAGCCAGAGTCAAGTACTGCACTAACATTACAGTTAAGCCATGGCTGGGAAAGACTTACCATATGTGACCCTGATTGGTTCTCTGGTCTCACTCAGATCCCATACAACTTATCCCACTACTTACATGTTTGCAGTTATGGATGCCAACCCCAAATTTAAATCAGATAGGCAAGATACTAGCTCACTACAACTGAGCAATAGTTAGACAAATTCTTAAAAATTAGGATTCAAAAGAGTTTGGATACTTATAATGTTATATGATTCAAGGGTTTAAAGTAGATCAGAAATTTCAGAAAGAAAAGATACCAGCTCATTCTAAATGAGAACATTATTTAGAAACCCAGTTTCATTTTTTTATCCATTCGATATGTTTATTTATGTCGTACTTAACAAATTTATATATATGAAAACCTTCAATCAGATTATGAATAAACTAGAGCCAAGATGAATTAATATCAGAAATAGTACATCAGTCAAACTTCATAAATTTTTATATCAGTAATAGAAATAAAATAAAAAGTACATCATAATTCATATATGATTTCACCAGTTGATTCGTTCTGTCAACAACAAAGTCATTGGATTATAATTGGACAAAATGCAGTGAACTTGAACAACATTTCCTCCCTACAGCTGTCATATTTCTAACACCTCTGGTCCAAACATTGAAGCCATTGATGTTCTGCAACCCAAACTCAAAGGCATTGGCAAAAGTTAATGGAAAGTTGAGTCAGAATACACAATTTTAAACACTAAAACTAACTAATTAGAAAGGAGCGCTTGCCAAAAGCAGCTCTGAAAACATCCCCGCTGAAAGAACCACAATTTGTAACAAATAGCTATTCATTCATATGCCAAATAAAAACTTATGCTACATTTCTTGCCAAAAAAGAATAAAAGATAGCAAAATACAAATAATGAAGAAAAAAACAGAGCAAAACTAAAAGTTATACTAGGTACAGCTTCTTATCTGGCTCAGTTTTCCACTTTTCACTTCAAAGCCTTCGCCAGCCATCTCCTCTTTGCTTTTTCCGTCATTAATTGTCTGAATCCGAACTTTCTCTCAATTCACAAAATCATCAATTCTTGACAAATTAGTGCGAACTGAGAAAACCCCAAAACCAATCTCATCATTTTTTCTCAATATTTACAATGATTTGAGATTTCTTAATCTTGGGCTTCAGATATTGAATTTATCACCTTGTTCTTCTACTTCTTCCACTGTCATCTTAAACAGCCCAGCCTCTTCTTCTCCTTGAAGAAGAGCTAAAAAGGAAAAGTGATCTACTGCTTCTACTTATCCTTGAATCTAACCTTGGAGAAGAACTTGCCCCACCAAAACACCCAAACAAATTCCCCAAAACCCTTTCAAAAAACCCACCTCTTTCCCTCCCTCTGCGCCTTCTATTCTCCCACGACACCCTCCGAGGCAAGCCTCCGCCGCTAAAAGCACCGTCCATCTCCGTATAAACAACCGGAAACTCTCTATTCTCTCCCCCTCCTCTTCTTCCTCCTGAAAACTGCCCCACCGCGAACCCTCCACCCGGTAACCTCCAAATAGTCAACCCCACCGGAACCTCCTCGGAGGAATTTAAATTCCCAGCACCAGTTTCGTTTCCTTCTCCGTCAACAGCTGCGGGCAATTCATGGCGGCAAACGGGGCATGAGTTTCGTAACTGAAGCCATGGGAGTATACAACTGGAATGGTACAAATGATCGCAAGGCATGTTTCGAACTTTGGCTCCCAACTCGAATTGCTCTTTGCAAACCGCACAGTACAGTTCGTTGTAAATATGGGTTTCGTTTATTTCCACGGTTGGCATTGCTTCCACCGCCGCTTTCGACGCCGGTGGTTGCTCGTAACGCCCGATGTTTTGGATTTCCATTTGTGATAACTGGTCAATTAGTCGGTCAAACCCTGAACCTAACAGAAATTCGGACATACTCGCGGGCAACGGCCGAAGACCTGACCCAGCTCCTTCATCGTAGTAAAGCTCAAACCCTCTCCCGTTCTGCTCAACATTTGAATTTTCGCCGGCGGAGGGTGAGGACGAGGAGGATGTGGCGCCTTCCCCGCGTAAGACGATGACGGGATTAAAAGGAGAACGGTCGCCGCCGAGACGACGACTACGATGTAGAACATTGGTGGAGGGAGTACGGCCGTCGTTAAACATCGCGGCTGCTGGGAATCTATTGCGGCCGACGCGACGGAAGTCTGCGTGGTGTGCACGCGCCGCGTGTGGATGGTTATCGATCTCTTCAAGGAATCCGCCGTCGCAGTCGGGGCAAGTAATCCGATCTTGGTTAAAAATCCGGACGAATCGATAGCATCGGTAACACCAATACGACGTCGTTGTCTCCATTTTCTTTCTTCTTTAACAGATCTAAGAAAGAAAACAAAGATTTTATAAAAAGAGGAGAAAAGAATACTAATTCTCGGAAAGAGAGCACATTTTCTCTTTCCGCTGCTTGGTTTCGGAAGGAATTGAGAGGAAGAAAGATTTCTGGGAGACTTGAAAGAGACGAGGAATTATTTATTTATATATATATATATATATATATATATATAATGGTCAGATTAACGGAAGGCCGCGTTGGCGTGGTTGCTACGCTGTACTTTTGGACACGTGGGCCACTTTAATTGGCTGATTTGAAACGACGTTAAAACAACTACTGGATCGAGCTCGTAATAAGGGATTGGATTCAAAATTTTTGTTTTTTTATAAAATCCAACAAGACAGTCAAATTTTTTAATGCGAGAGTAAAATCTAAAAAATTTAGTGCGTGAGATAATTTTTTTTTTAAAAAATTAAGTTGTAAACTATTTGTTTTTTTTTTAAGCTAATATTTCAGATGACAAAATTAACGAAACTAAAACTACAACATGGTAACATTTTTATTATTTACATTTTATTTTTTAGTAAAATTAAATAAAAAAACCAAAATCATATTAATTTAAAAAGGATAAGTAATTAAGTAGTTGATATGTAACATTAATTGCAAGTACTTAGTCTTTAAAAGTATAAAATTATGCGTTTTGTTTTTAAATTTCAAATACATTTTTTTTTATGTGTATATATATAAACATATTTTTTTGTTTGTTTATGGCTTAATAGCTAAATAAGCCCTCAACTTTTAGCCCAAAATGAAATTCAACTCTCAAAGTTTTATCACATGAAATTCAGTCTACAAACTTTTATTTCAGTGAAAATAGACCAAATCTATTAAATGACCCAACTGCCGTTAGTTTTGCATACGTGGCATGCCACGTGGTAGCTAACTAAGCTATCCACGTCAGCTGTCACGTATGCAAAACTAACGACATTTAATGTCATTTAACAGATTTTGACTTAATTGTATAATTGTAAAAGGTTGAGGGTTTATTTCCACTAAAATAAAAGTTTATGAACTGAATTTCATGCAATAAAACGTTGAGGGCTGAATTTCATTTTAGGCTAAAAGTTGAGGACTTATTTGGCTATTAAGCTTTTTTTATAGAATACTGTCAACAAAAATATCCAAATAATAACATAATAATAATAAGTGAAATTAACAGTATAAGATAACATCTTTTAGAAAAAGAGAAAACCCAAGACCTAAAGAAGAAACAAGTAAAAACTTTTAAGTTTTATCTTTTTATGATGATAACACTAGCTTTTTCTTTGTGATGATAGCTTTTGTTTATGTACTTTATTTTATATTTTGTTATTTAAATTGTTTAGTAATTTAAAGTGTTAGAAAATTTCTCAATAAGTTGGTCAATAATTTAATTTAAATCCCTAAATTAAAGTATTAAACTCATATCTCGTTTTTAATTATTGAAATTAAAAAATGACTCAATACCTATATATGCTTTTAACATTTATCCAAAATAAAATTAAGTTCTCAATATTTAATTGAATGAAAATCAGTCTATTAAATTTTATTTTAAATAAATAAAACTTAAATGTTTTAAAATAACATAATTAAGTTCATTTTCGTTAAACTTTTTAACTATTGTTACTCTTGCACAATAATTAAAACTTAACAGTGTTAGAAGGATTTAACAAAAATTTACTTAATTGCTTAAAATAAAACTTAATAAACTGATTTTCATGGAATTAAATGGTGAAGGTTTAATTTCATTTTGTAATAAGTGTGGAGAGGATATTTTTTATATTAAGTTTTAAAAAAATGAAGTCGACAATCTTTTGATAGAATAATTAGAAAAATATTATAAAATACCTTAACATTTTAATTTAAATTCAAAAAACTTTTAACCTCCAATCCCTCAACATTTACAAAAATAGATAAAAATTTAAATTAATATTTTAATATTCAGAATGTTTTAAGTCTTACAAATAAAATTAAAATATGACCATGTACTTTTTATCATATAATTTATAAATTCTTAATTTTTTAATATATTCTTTAAACATATAGATATATACGTGCGCACGAAAAGAGAGAATTTCCAAATAATTCGTTTAATTTCACAAGATTTTTTGTCTGAAAACCTCAAAATAGTCATTTCCCAATCAACCAAACATGATGTTGACTAGAGATAACAATAAATGAAAAAAATAATTTAAAGTAGCAACATATGTGAATTTAATTTTAATTATTGAATCTAGTTATTTATTAATTTATTAAATTAAATTATATTTTTATAATATTACAAATTTTATTAATGTAATAATTAATTTTATAAATATAAATTTTTCATGTATTCCGCTTAAAAAAAATTCCAGGAACCGAAGCAAAGGCAAGGCACCGTGCTGGATTGCTTAACACGCGCGAGGTTTGATACTTTATACATTCCAATCAATATGAAACGTGGCACGCGTTTTGAAAACTGAGTCATGATGTGAGCAAGATGGCTCTTATCGCTAGCACACACGTCATCATCTGTCGACCTTTCTGCGTGCTTGGTTTGGTTATTTGTCCTTTTGAGCTTTTGATCCAATAAAAATAGACTTTTGTGCTCAAAAAGAGAAATATCTCTTTTGCTTTCTTTAATTTCTTGATTTCTGGTTCTGGCACCAGCAGTTTTCCTGCTGAAAAAATGAAAAAGCTGGAAACACAGACTTGAGATTTTCCTCCTTTGGCACTTATTTTGGGCATAGGATACTGTTTTTTCCTCCTGCTGAAAAAATTGGAAGTCTTTTATTTGTCCTCTAAGGCTGTGTTTGGTCGTGTTTCCAGAGTTAATTTTCATACTTCGTAGTTCTTTTAAATCAATAAAAAAAAATTAACGATTTCAAAGTATTATTTTATAAAAACTTTAAATTAACTGTTTATATTTAATACATGATAATAGTATATATAAAAAAAATTCAACATGTATTTGATTCAAAGAAATTGAAAATTTTTTGGTCTTAAAATCAATTTCATACACAAATTTTTTTAAATACAGATTCTTCAATGAATGAAGATGGATGAAAGTACGAGTCTCTATGATCACTTAAATGAATTTAATAGACTAGTTTCACAATTATTGGCTATTGATTCTAAAGAGTTGAAAGAAGAAGAGAAGGCACTGCTGTTGTTGTTATCTTTGCCTAAATCCTATAAACCTTTAGTTTAGACTTTATTGGTAGGTAAAACTACTTTAAAGTTGGATGATGTGATGGCTGTGTTGCGTGAGAATGAAAGATTTATTGGCAAAGAAGATTCTTCATCTGTGGGAGGTGTACTAGCTACTATGGAAGGTTCTATTCAATAGAGGACTAATGAGAGACATGGTGGATCAAGAGGGAGATCGAGATCAAGATTCAGAGATTATAGTGAAGTGGAATGTTATTATTGTGGAGATGAGGGTCATATTCAAACACACTGCAAGACATTAAGAGAGGATGTGGCTGCATTCAAGAAGGCTCAACAAAAGAGTGACGATGGAAAGAAGAATGAGACATGTGTTACTCTGACTGATTCAGATGATGATGTATTGGCAACTTGTTTAGATAGGTCTCATACTTATGACAAAGGTTGGGTTTTGGATTCAGCTGCATCGATGCATATTTACAATTTCTATTTAATGTTTTAAATATAGTAAATATAATTATAATTTACCTTAGAGATGGCTTAGGGACATTAACATTACATAAGAAACAATGAAATTTTTCATCAATTTCAAACAGTTTTTGTTGCACTCACATGATATATAATACCAACCAAAAGTTGTATCAACTTAACTTTATAATAGTTACTTTACTGGTGAAATAGTTTCCCTTTCTCTCTGTCTCTCTTTTCACACACACACACACACACATAACACAAATACAAAAATAATCAATAATAATATACATACTAGATTAGTTATATTTTAAAATTATGTTGTTACATATTTTATAATTGAAAGAAAATATGTTAATCTAAAACCTTGAATAGTGTCTTTGTAACCAATTCTTTAATCTCCAATGGAGGTGTCTTATTTATAAATATTAAAATCTCATCCGATACTAATCTTTTATGTGGTGTACGATGAAATTTGATGCCAGAATCTCATTAACATAATATAAATACAAAAAATAGAAATTTCAATTTTTTACTCTTAAGATCCATGATTGATGAAAATAAATAAATGATTACATACAATTTATATAATAAAAATGGAGAAAATTAAAAATTTTAATGTAGATAGATAAACATGTTACCGTTTAGACAGTTAAAAAAATTTAATTGATAAAAGTTGTAGATATATATTTTATATTGTGAAATATTAATGTGAAAAAAGAAATGATTACATATTACGTATTAATTAAAAATATTAAAAATATTTAAAAAATTAATAAAATGATGTTATCATTTAGAAAATTATAAAAAAAATTAATTGTAATCATTAAGTGTAAGATATTATTATATTATTGCATGGTATATATTACATTATTCATACTGATTTATATATATATATAGATGTTATCTTTTAGAAAATAAAAAAATTAATTGATAAAAACATATAGATATAGATATTATATTTTGTAATCTTAATGTGCGGAAAGATATATCATATGTTATTTTTATTTAATTTTAATCTATATATAGATATAAATGTTTATCATTTAAAAATTGAAATAGATAATTGATTTAAAAAGATAATTAATTTATTTTGTATTTTTAATATATATAGGGAGAGATTTTTATCTTTTTAAAATTTTAAAAACGATAATTATTATTTTAATATAAAAAATGCCATGTGTCAAACCTATAGACAATCAACATAGGAGTTTTACTTTGAGCCAACTGCTTTGATTTATATATATATATATATATATATATATAAAATTATTATTGAAACCTCCAAATCACAATAGATACAAGTGCAATTCATACTCTTCATTGAGTTAATATTATATTTGTGTGATTACTAACGCGTGAGATAATGCATATGCATGTAAACAATTTGTTTAGTACCAATTTAAAATTTGATTATTTGCTAAAAATATTGTATATTTTTATAGAATTAACTATAATTTTAATTAATCCAAAAATGTATAAGCAAACCGACCATTTTGTCACACATTATGTGATCAGTGTTTGCACATAATGGATGCAAATATCAAAGCAAATAAACAATTGTAAGAGAAGAATTAATACCCTTTTTCTTCTCTGACGCATTGATTCTATCATGAAACATGCTTTTATTTTTAAGCATGATTAAGCACCTAGAATTTTGAATACATAGTTGACTGTAAAATTCTACTAATTATGTAAATATATGGTTGATGAACCACCCAAAAAAGTCAAGGAGTTTCAAAAAAAAAGAAATCATTAGAATGACTTGTCAATGTGTTGGAAATACTAGGTTAACTTTGTTATCTTTTTGAACAGTTCCTTATATGCAAAGAAAACTATTTCTTTAATTCATCAAAACACATATATGTTTTAAGAAAAAAATCAGATAGATGAATTCTAATCTTTTAGATAGGATAATAAGTTTCTTATTTTATAAAAAATCATGCAATTATAATAAAAAAAGAATACATGAAATTCAAATAAAATAGTTTTTTGTCGTTGTGATATGTAAAATTGTAATCACCTATTACAAAATTTAAGATTTTGTTATGATATATATATATGGAGATTTAAATTCATGTGTATTTGTAAGAGATATACTGTGAAATAAAATCGTAAAATTTTCGAGTAAAAAATAATAAATACCTCGTAGGTGAGTGTGTGTTTGGACAAATGGTATCAAGAAAATCATTAGGTGGAAGTGCGAGAGATAAATGTTATTTCATGAGTCATCTTTAGAATCATCAGGTGAGTGTTAGTTAATTTATATGCTTGAGTCCCTTCTAAAACCTCAAAACCTCATGTGATCTCAATTTTCTGTCAGACTTGATGGGCACGTCAATTTTAATCGTGAGAGTTTGTAACGTTGTAATCGTACATTGAAAAATTCAAAGATTTGTTAGGGTAGATATATAAGATTCAAATTCATTTGTAAGATGTATTAATTTTGTAAGAAAATTGTGAAAATTTTAAATTAAAGCGAACAAATATCCCCTTACTACACACGGATTCATCAATTTAATCAATATATTATACTATAGAAAGCTAAATAAAGATTTTGATTGATGCAAGAAGAATTTTCTTGTTTTTTTTTCAACCATAGACTTGGAAAGTTGGAAAATATTTTAGTGCCCACCGCACCACTCGTTTACAAAGACTTTTCTTTTCTGTTTTTGCTTGCTTTTTCATTTACCCAAAGAAAAAGAAAAAGTTTGACTTGCACGTGACGCTCAAAACAATTCCAACTATCAGAAAACTACAAGAAAACTGCCCTTCTAAACCATTTACAATCCCTTTTCAAAGTCTTTTAGCCAATAGAAAGATAAACCTTTTTCCAAAGTCATTTCCTCCTCATCCTTTAAGGGTTTTCTTTTTTCTAATCAAACTTTTCGTAAATTAACAAGAAGCTAATCTTAAAGGCCCCACTTTAACTGCATAACATAAGCTTTTTCTACGTGAATTCATCATTCTCGTCTAGATGTGGTTGTTGTTGTCATAGTTGTTGCTTTTACGACCTTGACCCAAAATAAGGAATTCTACATGTTTAATTTAAGGATGTCTCTCACCTTTTTGTTAGGGCCATGTTTGGTTTTCAACCATGGGAGTTGGTGTAACTTCATGAGAGAATGGCCTTTTATCAAGGCCATGTTTGGCTTCCTTCATTTTGTAACTGTTGTTGCCAAAAACAACAATAAATGTTTGCTGACGTCAAATCATCGATCTTTGTGTTAGTCTGTCTCCAACGAATCTGCGAAATAGGAAAAGTCAGAGGGGCGCAGGGGTTTTTCCCTGCGCGCGCACTCCGATGCTTAAGTCAGACAGGGTCTTAGTAGGCAAATAAAGCTTAGAGTTTAAAGATGATACCTGTGACCTATTATAGGAGTTGTTTTGCGCGTAATTACCTTTAAGTCCCACAGCTTAAATAATAACCCAATGGATCATTTATGGGCCTTTTGAGTCCTCTTTCCTCTTGAGCTTAGATTATTATTTGGTTCAATGGTCTTCAGCTTGACTTATAGAAAAGCCCAGTAATAATTGACCTAGTCCATATCAATTGCTCCCCACTCTTTTACAAGGTTTAGCTTGTGAAAGAGTATATAAAGAATAGGCTTTTCAAATTCTTTTGCTGCCCTCTTCCTGAGATTATCACAAGAATCTTTTCATCTTCACTTGAGGGCTTAACTAGTGAACTTCATTATTATTTGTAGCAGAAACGACTTCGTGTCATCACTTCTTTTGTCAAGTGCCTTCTATTAGCCAAGAGGAAGAAAACCGAATCTGGGTTAAGGCCATGAGGGCACATCGTCAAGAAATGCCATAAGCGGATGCATATGTTCTTATCTGGTTTCATTAGATATGGTTTGTACTCAGCATGCTCTTGATTGGTTGAAGCTCGATCCAGATGCTGAGAATTTGAAACCTTTTTTGAGAATAGACATTTATAAAGATCTATCTGATCTTACCATCCCTTAAGAGCCTTTTTGTCTACCCGAGATGGTCGAGGTTCTCACAGGCTAGGACGAAGATGATTTAGATAATTATAGCACCTCAGGGTGTACATGCTTGGGTGCCTGTTAGTATCGATGCTCCTTTTGAGGCGGAAGTTAATCTAGAGTGCTCTCCAGTTTTTTTGTGAAAGAGCTTAGTCTTTTACAAACTGATCAACACATTTTTAAACTCATCTGCAGAGGCAACTCGTACCATACCTCCATAGCCCGCATACTGTGTGCTCCCCAAGTTTTCTTTGCAACTTTTTGTGTCCAAAGAAGAATTTTTACTGGAGCATTGGTCTTGTCTTGCGTACTATCCGCTTAAGGACTTGTTAGAATATAATATCATTTATATTCGAGATGCCAACATAATACATTAAATGTAATATGCTAAAATTGTAACATACCTCGTTTAGAGACTTATTTTTGCCCATATCGCACCCTTTTGTGCTTAGGGACTTTTTACTCGTCTTGCGCATTTTTCGCTTAGGGACTTTTGTTTGCCCATCTCGCGCACTTTTCGCTTAGGGATTTTTTGTTTGCCCGTCTCGCGCACTTTTCGCTCAGGGGCTTTTGATTTGCCCGTCTCGCATATTTTTCGCTTAGGGACTTTTTGTTTGCCCGTCTCGCGCACTTTTCGCTCAGGGACTTTTGATTTGCCCGTCTCGCGCATTTTTCGCTTAGGGACTTTTTGTTTGCCAGTCTCACGCACTTTTCGCTTAGGGACTTTTGAATTTTCTTGCTTAGGGACTTATTTTTGCCCGTCTCGCGCATTTTTCGCTTAGGGACTTATTTGTGCCCGTCTCACGTCTTCTTCACTTTTAAGGTCTTATTTATGCCCGTCTCGCGCATTTATCGCTTAGGGACTTATTTGTGCCCGTCTCGCGTCTCTTCACGCTTAAGGTCTTATTTATGCCCGTCTCGTGCATTTATCGCTTAGGGACTTATTTGTGCCCGTCTTGCGTCTTCTTCACGCTTAAGGTCTTATTTATGTCCGTCTCGCGCATTTATCGCTTAGGGACTTATTTGTGCCCATCTCGCGTCTTCTTCACGCTTAAGGTCTTATTTATGCCCGTCTCGCGCATTTATCGCTTAGGGACTTTTTGTTTGCCCGTCTTGCGCACTTTTCGCTTAGGGACTTTTGAATTTTCTTGCGTAGGGACTTATTTTTGCCCGTCTCGCGCATTTTTCGCTTAGGGAATAATTTGTGCCCGTCTCGCGTCTTCTTCATGCTTAAGGTCTTATTTATGCCCGTCTCGCTCATTTTTCGCTTAGGGACTTATTTGTGCCCGTCTCGCGTCTCTTTGGCCAGCTTCCATTTTTTCTTCTTCTATTCCTGCAACATGTCTATCAAACATGGAGGATTATCATAGTACAGATAAAAAAACTGGCCTTTCGTTTCATAATGTAGTATTTTCAATTAAATGGAGTAAGTAATAATACAATTGCAACAAATGTTAAAACAATAATGGCAAATGTTTACCACCAGTCATTCCAAGTCTTTGTCTTTGAAAAATCTGTAAAGTGTAAGTGCTGAGATGTTCTGTTGTCAACCATGGATTGTGCATTAAGTCGTGCCTCGGTACCGGCAATCGAGCTTACCACAAGTTTTCGATCCAACTGTATCGAACCAAGCTCTCTCTGGCTGGCTGCCTTACACGATAATGGCTAGTGTCTGCCTCGGACACTTGCGTAATTCAATCACAACTGTTAGAGTGGACAAGAAAATCGAAAACATCATATAAGAGTACCTCAAATCTGGTTACCACCCGTATGTCCCTGCTTGAGTGTGTTTGCAATTTCCGTTGTGCCAAGCATTCACTTGTATTGATACTCAAGAATGCTATGTATAGGGGCTTACAAGGGAGACACAACCTTAATCTCGCCACCCTAAGCTGGCAAGCTGGCACATCTTTTTCTTGCTTAAAGGACTCACGAAGATGACACACCCTTTATATAGACAAACTCTCTTTCACATGTGCGGTTGTCAATAGGCCAAGTGTGTGGCTCTTAAGCCACTTCTAGATGGTTGCTAGAGCAGTTCTTGAAAGCTTCTATGTCAGACGATCGACATATGGGTCGAAGGAAGCTTTTTGACATTCTGTCGGATTAGTGCGCGCACGAGGTCTAGAAGATTCTAGATCATTCCGCTCAGATCCCGCACTTGGGCGTGCGCTTAGATCGTCAAATTTAAATGTGCTTGCCAAAGTTTTTTTTTTTAATGGGCGAACCAGTAGTTTGGATTCCGTGCTTGCTAGCGTGCTAGCCATTGCTGAAAGGCATGACTCGGGTGTTCTTTACTTGCCTGCATTGTGCTAATGGGGGAATCTTGCCTATAGGTGCTGTGTTCACCTAATTATCTTCGCCGTCATTTTATCAAAGTGGAGAGCTTGTGGCATTTGAAATGTGCTCGCCATCCTGATTTCTTATTTGCTGGGCGTTCAGCTAGATCACCTATCGGGCTCTGCTGTGTTCATGGAGAGCTGTTTGCGACTGGGCTCGCCAAAGTCTTGCTTGCAAACCGGAGTTCACATTGTCTGGAAGAGCGCATCTTCGCTCGGTTCTTCATTACATGAGCGTGCACCTGATGATGTACAGAGTCACCTAATCCTTTTCTCGCTTTGGTCACTCTGAATGGCTCGCCCATAGAGATCTCTTTCTTAGGTGAGTTCCTGTCTCTATCGACAAGGGCTTGCTCGCGTAGGTCTTAGGATGGTCGTATTCTTGCTCGCCACCCACAACCGTACTCGCGAGGCGGCCGTTGGCTCATTTAACCTTTTGTGCCTTGCCCGGTTTCATCTGCTTGTCTATGTTTTTACGCAGCCGAGTGAGCATGAGCTGGCTTTTGAAGTTTTGGGTGTGTTCCCCGAGGTCTTTAGTTGGGGCTTGCCTAATAGAGCTCTCCTGGACTTACGCTCGCTTGTTTGAGCTCTTCGTCTAGCTTTTTCCTTTCTTGGGTGAGCTCATCGAGCATTGTGTGTGTATCTCTGCCAAACCCTTCAACTTGTTCCTTGCTTGTCCATCTAGATTGCTTCTCGCACCTTGGCAAGTGTTTTCCCAAGCGAGTCTTGCTACGGAGGCTAGGCTGTGGCGTTGGTTATGCAATTGCTACAAGTCACTCAATCACTGAAAGTGTCTGCTGCAATGGTCTTGTGCTCGCTACATGACACTGCATTCGTCAGTATTGTTTCACATCTTATGTGCAGGATGATGGGCTTACGGGAGTCGTTCGCTCGTCTAGAATGCCTGTTGTGTGACTTTTTCTTACCCTTTCCAACCCTTGGGCCCGAGCCTGTCTCTACATCCCGGTTCAAGTTCAACGGTCCAAATAGAAAAACCTCCAACATGCTAATGGGTGATCCTTTCTTCCTGATATGTAATTACTGAACTAGTTTCCATTGTTGGATCCACATCAGAATTCAGCGACAACGAACAAGTGATAATTAAAGTGTGAGGGATCCGAATTTGAGCAACGAAGATCCAAATGACGGATCTAATTCTAGATCTACAAGAGTCGGGTTAGGAGGCATTGAGGAGAGAAGCTCGGAAGATCGAAGGCGATCTTGATGTCAAAGTCTCTTCTTATGCCAATCTCGGTGATAGGTTCACTCAAGGTGGTTTGCTTCCTTCTTGCTACCTCTTTCAATTTTTCGTCTTGTCTTTGTATTTTGTTTCCGTTATATGTATTGCATTTTGATTTTCTTTCGGTAGATTTCTTTAGCCCTTCAAAATGAAGGAACCTGTCCACATTCTCATACTTTTCATGTTATTTAACCATTGCAAATGGCCAAGGGAGCGTCGGTCAGAGACCCTCAGAGCACAGAATGCCGACTTCCTCAGCATTCCCCTGGTTCCGAAGTATAGAATGGCACATATCTTTTCCAGGTAGATCTTCCCTCACAACTTCAGCAGCTATTCCACTAGAGGAGGAGTACTCACCATTTTCATCCATCTCACCTTCCAAATTTCACTTAAATGATGAGCAACTATTATTTATACTATCAACATCTATGGTTTTCTGTGTAATAATATTATGTTCATCATCAAAACTGCGGTCATCCATACCAGATCATCCGTTAGCGAAGTCATACTTAAACATGTGAGGGCTTCTGCGCGATTAGATGCCATGGACTTTGAAATATTCAAAGTTCACATAAATTGATCGCATACGCACCCGTTGGTGGATTACCCATAGGTTCGTAGTGAGTTGAACTAGCTCCCGCTAAGCTATTGTCACCATGAGTGAATAAGGTAGCGAAATTATCAGAGAGTTTTTCTGCTGTCAATTTTGATGTTCTTTCAGTGGCAGTCACAGAGCAAAATGGAGTTTCTCATGTTGAACATGAAAATATAGCTGCTGGAGATCCTGTGATATCGATTTTTTATTTATCTAACAAAATCCAGTGGCCGGCAAAGCCACTTTGTCGCCCAAGCTTGTTGACGCAAGAGCCACTCTCTTGCTCAAAGCCACTCTGTCGCCCAAGCTTGCTGACGCGAGAACCACTCTCTCGCCCAAAGCCATTCTGTCGCCCAAGTTTGTTGATGCGAGAACCGCTCTCTCGCCCAACGCTTACCTTTATGCGGGAGCCTATCTCTCGTCCAAGCTTTTTGCGTCTCTCGCCACGCTTGTCTCGCGCAGAAGCCACTTTCTCACCAAAGCCACTCTGTCGCCAAGCTTGTTGACGCAAGAGCCACTCCGGATAATTAACTTCCTTGATGAATCCTGCTTGCAACAACTTCGATATTTCTTCGTTTATTGCCTGTTGTCTGTCTGGAGCAAAATTCCTCTTCTTCTGTTTTATCGGCTTTGCCCCTGGGATTACGTTCAACTGATAGCAAATAACTTCAGGGTCTATTCCAGGCATATCGGCTGGAGTCCATGCAAACACATCACAATTCTCTCTTAAGCATCGGACTATCTCCCTTTTTACTTCATCAGGCAACCGGCTTCCTACGTACACTATTCTTTCTTCATCTTTCTCATCCAACCGGATTGCTTCCATCTCCTCATCAGGTTTTGGCTTAGGCTTTTCTTCGATCGTACGGGTTTCCTTCCTTTGAATCCCTTTACATGCGGTGGATGCGATATTACATGTCCTGGCTTTCCTTTGATCTCCCCTCACTTGTCCAACACCGCGGGGAGTTGGAAACTTCATTAACAAATAGCAGGGATGCACCACTGCTCTCATGTCGTTTAATAATGGCCGCCCGAGGATCATATTGTACGCCACGGAAGTTTATCTCACCACCATAAACAACGCTTGTCGAGTGACACACTTCGGGCTTTCCCCTAATGTCACAGGTAGCTGAACTGCGCCCTCCACCTTCACTTTTTCTCCTGAGAAGCCATACAGTGGTGTGGTTACTGGCTTCAGTTTATCATTGGAGATGTTCATTTTCTCAAAGCAACTCCAATAAATCAAATTTACCGAACTCCCATTATCAACTAGGATGCGACTCACTGGGTGTTTTGCTATTACTGCCGAAATCACCATTGGGTCATCATGAGGGATCATTACATCACCTTTGTCAGCTGGCGTGAAAGTGATGGGCTCTTCATCATGCTTTTCCTCCATTACCGAATTAATTTGATAAGCCTGTCAGGCGTAGGTCTTTCGAGATGAGGAAGAAGTGCCAGCTAATGACTCACCCCTGATATCACGTTAATAGCTGACCCTGTGGGTTCATTGTCTTCCTCTCGATTCCTTCTTTCTACCCTTCTGTCATTATCTCTTCTTTCACCTTCATTTCGTCTAACAGTTCCTCTGTTTTCACCTCTTCTATCTCTGAAATTATTTCCTCTATTCTGTGCAGGATAGTTAGTTCTATCACCTCTCCATATGAAACGGTTTATTTTTCCCTCTCGTGCTAGCTTTTCTAGCTGATTCATCAACTCCCTACACTTCTCAGTTGTGTGCTCATGTGCTGAGTGGTAATCACAGTATGACCTTAAATCACGGCCCAAATTCCCTGACGTCTTCTTTGGATTCTATATGAGCCCTGATCCTTCAATGGCTGCCAACACTGAAGCTCGAGATTCGGTGAGTGGGGTATAGGAATTGTATTTCAGTGCGGGAGCTTTCTCAAACTTTCTCGGTTGGCTAGATGATGCTTCAATGACCTCTCTTCCTCGTTTCCTTCCATCCTTGGATTCTCCTATCGCTACCATTTTCATTACTTCCTACTGGGTTACATACTTATGTGCGCTGGAAAGCAGGTCTGAGATGGTTGTTGGCTGATCTAGCGACAAGGATTCTTGCAATTTCTCAGACCTTGTCCCCTGTAACATGGCTGCCACGGCTATACCGACTTGCAGATCTCGCACCTCCAAAGTAGCATCTCTGAACCGATCTACATAACTCTTCAATGACTCCTTAGCTCCTTGCTTAATAGTGAGCAAATAGGTCGGTTCTTTCCTTCGCTGACTATTTACCGCAAACGCCTTGAGAAACTCATTTCGCAGTTGATCGAAAGAGATAATGGACCCTTCAGGCAGGTTATTAAACCATTTCATCGCATGTCCGGACAGAGTTAAGCAAAAGGCCCTACACATTATCTCGTCTTCCCATCCATGTAACAACATTAGTGCCTCATAGTTTTGCATATGGTCGTAGGGGTCCATCTTTCCGGTGTAGGAGGTCATCTGCGGCATTTTGAACTTTGGGGGCAGAGGTTTCCGCATGATGGTCGTGTAGAACGATACTCTCCTCCTCTGGCTCTCTTCTGCAGACACTAACTTTTTCTCTTCCAGAACCTGTTCTATCATCTTCTTCATGTCCACAGGGGGAGCGAGCTGATTTCGGGCTTGAGACGAATCAGGTAGGTCTACGACTACTTCCTTACCCTTAGCTTGAGGTGCGTTTGTTCGTACCATTTGCGTGCACCAAGTGGGGTCAAACTCCGACCTGGTTCCCCAAGTGCTTTGATCTTTGACCCCGTTCTTTCCAGCACCTCCAATACCATGGTCTAAGTTAGCACCATCAAAATTTGACAAGTCATGGTGGTGGGCGGTAGACCCTGTCGCCCGGTCATCGCCATGTCACCCAGCCATCTGCCGCCCTACATGTGGGACCTGTCGCCTGACCCCTGTCGCGGGTTCTAACTCTACTGCTTCTTCATTCTCTCGCTGGGTTCCTGCGACAGGCCTCCCACTGCCCTGTCGCCTGACCCCTGTCGCAGGTTCTAGACCAAATGCTTCCTCAGTCTCTCGCTGGGTGCCTGCGACAGGCCTTCCGCTCCCCTGTCCTGCCGCACCCTGATGAATGTCGTGCTCTTCCACAGGGGGAACCTCTCACCGACGAGAGGGGTCCGCCGCTGTCCTGTCCTCCTGTCGCCCAAACATCTGCGGCGGGACACCTCTATTTGTTCCTCCTACCAAGTTCTGCACGGCAGGCGGCAGATCCAATGTCGGGAGAACTCCTTGGAACAGATCCACCATAGCTCGTAGAGCTTGGGTAGTTTCTTCGCTCTGTCGCCCTAGAGCTTCGAATTCTGCCGCCGACACAGTAATTCTTTCTTCCTCCCTGTTCACCTGGTTTGTCTGGCGAATCTGTTGTTTAGGGGAGCTCACAGAGTTTTCCTCACTTCCGATCCTTACATTTGTAGATCTTGTTCTCACCATCTTAGAAAATCTTGGCTTTTTATACGTTTCCCACAAACGGCGCCAATAGGAGAGATTTCGCGCGTAATTACCTTTTAGACCCACAACTTAAAAAATAACCTAGTGGATCGTTTATGGGCCTTTTGAGTCCTCTTTCCTCTTGGGCTTCAATTATTATTCGGCCTAATTGTCTTTAGCTTGACTTATAGAAAAGTCCAGTAATAATTGACCTAGTCCACATCAATTGCTCCCCACTCTTTCGCAAGGTTTATCTTGTGAAAGAGTATATAAAGAATGTGCTTTTCAAATTCTCTTGCTGCCCTCTTCCAAGAATCTTTTCATCTTCACTTAAGGGCTTAACTAGTGAACTTCATTATTATTTGTAGCAGAAATGACTTCGTGTCATAATTTCTTTTGTCAAGTGCCTTCTATTAGCCAAGAGGAAGAAAACCGAATTTGGGTTAAGGCCATGAGCGCACATCGTCCAGAAGTGCCATAAGCGGATGCATATGTTCTTATCTGGTTTCATCATATGTGATTTGTACTTGGCATGCTCTTGATTAGTTGAAGCTCGATCCAGATGCTGAGAATTCAGAATCTTTTCTAAGGATAGGCACTTATAAAGATTTATCTGATCTTACCAGCTCTTAGAAGCCTTGTTGTCGACTAGTGGTTGGGGCATTGAATGTCGTAACCCGAGTTCAAAGCTCGAAGAAACCTTTTTGTCGACTCGAGATGGTTGAGGTTCTCACAAGCTTGGACAAAAATTTTTAGATAATCCAGAGACTAATTTTCCTAAGAATCAAGCTCTTGACATTATAGCACCTCGAGATGCACATGCATGGGTGCTTCGATACTCCTTTTAATGCAGAAGTTAATCTATAGTGCTCCCCAGCTCTTCTTATGAAGCACTTACATCTAAAGAAGAATTCGTATTTGGGTATCGCATTTATCCGTACACTTTATTGCTTAAGGATTTCACAATTTGCCCATCTCGCGCATTTTTCGCTTAGGGACTTTATAGAATTGCCCGTCTCGTGCATTTTCACTTAGGGACTTTTTAGAGAATTGCCCATCTTGCACATTTTTCGCATAGGGACTTTTAGAGAATTGCCCATCTTGCGCATTTTTCGCATAGGGACTTTTAGAGAATTGCCCATCTTGCGCATTTTTCGCATAGGGCCTTTATAGAAATGATAAGACTATAACACTGTTTTTATATCCGGAATACCAGCATAATACGTTAATGTAATATGATAAAATTGTAACGTACCTCGTTTAGAGATATTTTTGCCCGTCTTGCGCCTTCTTCTCGCTTAGGGTCTTATTTGTGCCCGTTTCGCGTCTTCTTCTCGCTTAGGGTCTTATTTGTGCCCGTTTCGCGCATTTTTCGCTTAGGGACTTATTTGTGCCCGTCTCGCGTCTTTTTCTCACTTAAGGTCTTATTTGTGCCCGTCTCGCGCATTTTTCGCTTAGGGACTTATTTTTGCTCGTCTCGCGTCTTCTTCTCGCTTAGGGTCTTATTTATGCCCGTCTCGCGCATTTTTCGCTTAGGGACTTATTGAATAACGACTGAAATGTCATAATTTGTTGAAAATTTCAACGTACCTCGTAATACCTGGATATTGCGTTTATTTGTTGCTGGAGGGTTTCTAGGTTTGCTTTTAACACGGATTTTTCTTGTTTAATGACTGGTCTTTACCCATCTCGTACTTTTCCGTGCTTAAGGACTTTGTGTTTGTCTGTCTCGCGCATTTTTCGCTTAGGGACTTTGTGTTTGCCCGTCTCGCGCATTTTTCGCTTAGGGACTTTGTTTTTGCCCGTCTCGTGCAATTTTCGGTTAGGGACTTTGTTTTTGCCCGTCTCGCGCATTTTTCAGTTAGGGACTTTGTTTTTGCCCGTCTCGCGCACTTTTCTCTTAGGGACTTCGTTTTTGCCCGTCTCGCGCACTTTTCGCTTTAGGACTTCGTTTTTGCCCGTCTCGCGCACTTTTCGCTTAGGGACTTCGTTTTTGCCCGTCTCGCGCACTTTTCGCTTTAGGACTTCGTTTTTGCCCGTCTCGCGCACTTTTCGCTTAGCTGTTGCCTTATTTTAATTCCTGTAACACATAATCTGTTTCACATATTGCGTTAGAGAATATAGGGAATGATTGGCTGGCCTTTATTCATGAATCAGAAAAATAATAACACATGTAAAGTAATGCAGCAATAGATGGGAAAGTAAAGAGAAGAATAATAACAATCAGAAAGCAAAAATTACAATGTTTACTGCCAATATAGCTTAAGATGGTTGGCATTCCAAGTCTTTGAGATCTTCTTTCCTTGCAAGGTTTCCAAGGTACATGTGCTAGGTCCGACCATCTTTCTGATTCTGTATGGTCCTTCCCAATTAGCCCGGAGCTTTCCATCCTCCTTATGGGTGTTTGTGATTGCCGATTTTCTCAACACCAGGTCTCTTTCTTGCATTTCTCTGTTCTTCACCCGTGCATTATAATAAGTAGCTACCCTCTGTTGGTAAGCAGCCAGCCTCATTTTTGCTTTGTCTCTCAGCTCGTCTAGCAGGTCTAGATTCTCCCTTAGTCCTTGAGAATTAAGTTCCTCGATGTAGGGGACCAACCGGGGTGACTCAGCTCCAACTTCTATTGGGATGAGGGCTTCAGTGCCATATACCAAATTGAACGGTGTTTCACCTGTTGACACTTTGCTTGTCGTTCTGTAAGCCCATATTACTCGTAATACCTGGATATTGCGTTTATTTGTTGCTGGAGGGTTTCTAGGTTTGCTTTTATCACGGATTTTTCGTGTTTAAGGACTGGTCTTTACCCATCTAGTACTTTTCCGTGCTTAAGGACTTTGTGTTTGCCTGTCTCGCGCATTTTTCGCTTAGGGACTTTATGTTTACCAGTCTCGCGCATTTTTCGCTTAGGGACTTTGTGTTTGCCCGTCTCGTGCAATTTTCGCTTAGGTACTTTGTTTTTGCCCGTCTCACGCATTTTTCGCTTAGGGACTTTGTTTTTGCCCGTCTCGCGCACTTTTCGCTTAGGGACTTCGTTTTTGCCCTGTCCACGTTCTCATACTTTTCATGCTATTTAACCGTTGCAAATGGCCAAGGGACCGTCGGTCAGAGACCCTCAGAGCACAGAATGCCGACTTCCTCAGCATTCCCCTGGTTCCGAAGTATAGAATGGCACATATCTTTTCAAGGTAGATCTTCCCTCACAACTTCAGCAGCTATTCCACTAGAGGAGGAGTACTCACCATTTTCATCCATCTCACCTTCCAAATTTGACTTAAATGATGAGCAACTATTATTTATACTATCAACATCTATGGTTTTCTGTGTAATAATATTATGTTCATCATCAAAACTGCGGTCATCCATACCAGATCATCCGTTAGCGAAGTCATACTTAAACATGTGAGGGCTTCTGCGCGATTAGATGCCATGGACTTTGAAATATTCAAAGTCCACATAAATTGATCGCATACGCACCCGTTGGTGGATTACCCATCGGTTCGTAGTGAGTTGAACTAGCTCCAGCTAAGCTATTGCCACCATGAGTGAATAAGGTAGCGAAATTATCATAGAGTTTTTCTGCTGTCAATTCTGATGTTCTTTCAGTGGCAGTCACAGAGCAAAATGGAGTTTCTCATGTTGAACATGAAAATATAGCTGCTGGAGATCCTGTGATATCGATTTTTTATTTATCTAACAAAATCCAGTGGCCGGCAAAGCCACTTTGTCGTCCAAGCTTGTTGACGCGAGAGCCACTCTCTTGCTCAAAGCCACTCTGTCGCCCAAGCTTGCTGACGCGAGAACCACTCTCTCGCCCAAAGCCATTCTGTCGCCCAAGTTTGTTGATGCGAGAACCGCTCTCTCGCCCAACGCTTACCTTTATGCGGGAGCCTATCTCTCGTCCAAGCTTTTTGCGTCTCTCGCCACGCTTGTCTCGCGCAGAAGCCACTTTCTCACCAAAGCCACTCTGTTGCCAAGCTTGTTGACGGGAGAGCCACTCTCTAGCCGCCACGCTTGTCTCACGCAGAAGCCACTTTCTCGCCAAAGCCAGTCTGTCGCCAAGCTTGTTGACACGAGAGCCGCTCTCTCGCTCAAAGCCACTCTGTCGCCAAGCTTGATGACACGAGAGCCGCTCTCTCACTCAAAGCCACTATGTCGCCCAAGTTTGTTGATGCGAGAACCTCTCTCTCGCCCAACGCTTAACTTTATGCGGGAGCCTATCTCTCGTCCAGGCTTTTGCGTCTCTCACCACGCTTGTCTCGCGCAGAAGCCACTTTCTCACCAAAGCCACTCTGTCACCAAGCTTGATGACACGAGAGCCGCTCTCTCGCTCAAAGCCACTCTGTCACCCAAGCTTGCTGACGCGAGAACCACTCTCTCGCCCAAAGCCACTCTATCGTGTCTCGCCCAAAGCCACTCTGTCGCCCAAGCTTGCTGACGCGAGAGCCACTCTCTCGCCCAAAGCCACTCTGTCGCCCAAGTTTGTTGATGCGAGAACCGCTCTCTCGCCCAACGCTTACCTTTATGCGGGAGCCTATCTCTCGTCCAGGCTTTTTGCGTCTCTCGCCACGCTTGTCTCGCGCAGAAGCCACTTTCTCACCAAAGCCACTCTGTCGCCAAGCTTGTTGACGCGAGAGCCACTCTCTCGCCGCCACGCTTGTCTCACGCAGAAGCCACTTTCTCGCCAAAGCCAGTCTGTCGCCAAGCTTGTTGACACAAGAGCTGCTCTCTCGCTCAAAGCCACTCTGTCGCCCAAGCTTGCTGACACAAGAACCACTCTCTCGCCCAAAGCCACTCTGTCGCCCAAGCTTGCTGACGCGAGAACCACTCTCTCGTCCAAAGCCACTCTGTCGCCCAAGTTTGTTGATGCGAGAACCTCTCTCTCGCCCAACGCTTAACTTTATGCGGGAGCCTATCTCTCGTCCAGGCTTTTGCGTCTCTCGCCACGCTTGTCTCGCGCAGAAGTCACCTTTTCACCAAAGCCACTCTGTCACCAAGCTTGATGACACGAGAGCCACTCTCTCGCTCAAAGCCACTCTGTCGCCCAAGTTTGTTGATGCGAGAACCTCTCTCTCGCCCAACGCTTAACTTTATGCGGGAGCCTATCTCTCGTCCAGGCTTTTGCGTCTCTCGCCACGCTTGTCTCGCGCAGAAGCCACTTTCTCACCAAAGCCACTCTGTCGCCAAGCTTGATGACATGAGAGCCGCTCTCTCGCTCAAAGCCACTCTGTCGCCCAAGCTTGCTGACGCGAGAACCATTCTCTCGCCCAATGCCACTCTGTCGCATCTCGCCCAAAGCAACTCTGTCGCCCAAGCTTGCTGACGCGAAAGCCACTCTCTAGCCCAAAGCCACTCTGTCGCCCAAGTTTGTTGATGCGAGAACCGCTCTCTCGCCCAACGCTTACCTTTATGCGGGAACCTATCTCTCGTCCAGGCTTTTTGTGTCTCTCGCCACGCTTGTCTCGCGCAGAAGCCACTTTCTCACCAAAGCCACTCTGTCGCTAAGCTTGTTGACGCGAGAGCCACTCTCTCGCCGCCACGCTTGTCTCACGCAAAAGCCACTTTCTCGCCAAAGCCAGTCTGTCGCCAAGCTTGTTGACACGAGAGCCGCTCTTTCGCTCAAAGCCACTCTGTCGCTCAAGCTTGCTGACACGAGAACCACTCTCTCGCCCAAAGCCACTCTGTCGCCCAAGCTTGCTGACGCGAGAACCACTCTCTCGTCCAAAGCCACTCTGTCGCCCAAGTTTGTTGATGCGAGAACCTCTCTCTCGCCCAACGCTTAACTTTATGCGGGAGCCTATCTCTCGTCCAGGCTTTTGCGTCTCTCGCCACGCTTGTCTCGCACAGAAGCCACTTTCTCACCAAAGCCACTCTGTCACCAAGCTTGATGACACGAGAGCCGCTCTCTTGCTCAAAGCCACTCTGTCGCCCAAGTTTGTTGATGCGAGAACCTCTCTCTTGCCCAACGCTTAACTTTATGCGGGAGCCTATCTCTCGTCCAGGCTTTTGCGTCTCTCGCCACGCTTGTCTCGCGCAGAAGCCACTTTCTCACCAAAGCCACTTTCACACAGACGGCGCCAATTGTTGTTGCCAAAAACAATAATAAATATTTGCTAACGTCAAATCATCGATCTTTGTGTTAGTCTGTCTCCAACGAATCTGCGAAATAGGAAAAGTCAGAGGGGCGCAGGGGTTTTCCCTGCGCGCGCACTCCAATGCTTAAGTCAGACAGGGTCTCAGTAGGCAAATAGAGCTTAGGGTTTAAAGATGATACCTGTGACCTATTTATAGGAGTTGTTTTGCGCGTAATTACCTTTAAGCCCAACAGCTTAAATAATAATCCAATGGATCATTTATGGGCCTTTTGAGTCCTCTTTCCTCTTGGGCTTAGATTATTATTTGGTTCAATGGTCTTCAGCTTGACTTATAGAAAAGCCCAGTAATAATTGACCTAGTCCACATCAGTAACATTAACACTAATTGGTTTTAGTCAAAAGATAGACCGATAGATTCTCTTTTATGAGGGTCAGTTTGGTTCCGGCGAGGTGACATTGGCTCATATAAAGATAAAAAAAAAATTAAGGGTTAAATTACCTTTTTTTCTATGATTTTAAATTTTTTATTATTTTATTAAAAATATATATATCATTAATGATTATTTTTTTATTTTAATTTCATTAAACCAATCATATTGTCTATTCAAACTAACTAATCCTAAGAGATGATCAAATTGTTTTCATATTTTGCTTTAATTTATTTTTTGGATGATTTTAAAAAAGTATATTTCAAAATCAACTTTAACTTTTATTTTTAGAGAACTTCGCATAATGATCGAACTTTAGTTGATAAAGAAAGGATTCATTCCTTATCAATCGCGCTAATCTTGCCAGTTGGACCTTCGAAGGATGTGAACTTAGATAAAATGGAATAAGTAATTCAATTTTTTTAGAAGAAAAAATAATAAAGAAATATGAAAATAAAAATCCAACGGTAATTTAATAGACATTTGTATCAAATAAGAAAATATTTTATTCCCACAAACATATTAACAAGATGATATTGAATTGAATCCGTTAATCAAAACCACCAAAATTAAATTTATTAACCTAAATTTGATGGTTTAACTATTTTTAAACAAAACAAGTTATATCCATTTGTTTAATGCAATACTAAATTCATAATTAGGCATGAACCTTGTTGCTTAATTAATGACATATATGTTAATTCATTAAAAGCGATTTATAATTTTATATACACAATCTTGTGAATTGTGATGCTTATACAAGTACAAGTGTACAATCATCTTGTAAGAGCCTAGTTAAAGCAACAAGAGCAGAATGACGGATTAAAGCATCAAACGCGTAGAATTGTCAAAATTTATTTCACCAAACAAGATAATTTATGTTTTAATGTGCAAAAATTAGGTAAGAAAAATAAAAAAGATGATGAAATAAGTCAGAAAAGGGATGCATGAAAATGGAATTTCTTATCTGCCGAGGTCCAAACAAAATTAAATGCATTAAAATTATCGGTGCACGTCAAATATAAAATTAATGATGCCTCGAAAAGATTGACACCTATCGGTAACTAACCATACAATTTCTTTAAAAATAAAATAAAGAAAAGAAATATGAAATCCCCAAATAATAAATAAAAATAAGAAAAGAGAAATCCAGGTGTTTATAGATTTCGATATCATATCTAAGTCTACCATAATTACTATATTTTTGAATTCATATTAGATGAATTATTAATGTATAAATTTCAAACATTATTATCGAATTATATTATGATAATTTATTAATTAGTAAATTTTAAAATGAAATTTTTTAAATTAATTAATTAAATTCACTAATTAATGAAATGTTATGAGATAATTCGATAATAATATATGTGATTTATATACAAATAGTGCATCAAATATTAATTTTTAGTTTTTATAGGATACTTTTTTCACATCTCGTAGATTTTTTTGTTCATTTGATGATAAATTTTGAATTCGTTATTTTCAAAATAATAATAATAATAATAATAATAATAATAATAATAATTATTATTATTATTATATGAAAATATAAGTAATTAGCTATCACTTTCGTCAAGAGGGGGGAAAAACGTAACAGCATCTCGAAGCGATATCTCATTTGAATAGTGTATATATTTGTATATGTTACTTGTTGGAATCATGATAAATTTAAAATATTAATTTTATTTTAAAGAGAAAATTATCTACACAAATTTATGAAAATGCAAATGAAATAAAATTATGAACTAGAAACAATGATATTTTATGGCAAATAATTTCAAATTATAACAAAGAATTGTTATACGTCTTTTAGACTACAATTTTCATTTCACTATCATATGAGCACACCTTGTCCTTATTTTTATTTTATTTTATTTCATTTTATATATTTCCAATTTTTTAGGCTACTAAAGGTTAATTCAAGCAGGCCATAACTAGTCGTTAACTGTGAATAAAACGATGTTAGTCTTAGCTTAGTACATCATTTTTTACTCTATTAAACATGTTTATTTTTGTCGAATTTAACGAATTCATAAAAAATTATCTTCTTGTAATTTTTAAACGAGTTCGATCATTCAAGGTAACATTATACTTTCTAGCATAGTGTGGCTGCAAATGCAGCCTTAAAAAGTTCAAATATTTGCAAAAAGGGTGAAATTTTGAATAAAAAACCAGAGAAGGAAAAATAATGGGCAAGCACAAATTGGCAGTCTTAACTGGGATGGGCTGATATGGTAAGATTGAATGTAACTTGAATCCATTAAACTTAATAGGCCCATGAAATTTAAATACAATGACAAAAACTGTTCATGACTTGTTTGATTTTATTTTGCTAAATATTTATGGGAATATATACGATAGAGAAAAAAGATTATATGAAATGGGTATTTCATGTCAGCATATTTATATATTTTCATTAAAATCTTATCACAATTATTTATTATCAGCACCATTAATGATCTATTGAAATCAATATTTAGTATTTAATTATCATATGTTATACGTAATAAATTATTTTTTTCTAATAATGTGATTTTTTTGATCGAAACCTTCGATTTTCGAAAGTCATATTAGATCCCGACTAATCTAGAATAATGTGATTTACGTGTTATTATTTGATTTAAATTTATATATATGTAGTGACATAAAGTAACCGTTTGATACTATTCTTTCTTATACAATAAAATAGTAATAATGATATTTAAATTTAAGCCTTAAACCTCTTTAAATAAAATGTTTTTACTAACGTAAATTTCTCCTAAAATCGAGGTCTTGATGGTAAAACAAAAAAACATGTTTTTGAATTTGGAAGTTTGAATCATATAGTTGGGTACTCTTTTTGGATCTTTATCAAAGTGAAACGTTTGAGGTGTTATAAGAATGAGATACTGTGTGAACTAATAAATTCGTGATTATACGTTCTTATGTGAAAAAAATGCATATACAATTTAAAAATCAAAATCAGCAAATATATTTTGTGTGTATATATATATATATATATATATATATATAAAGAATAATTATTACATACATTGACAGTGGAGTTTTTTTATTCAACAAGCAGCGTTAAGATCGTGACACATGTCCTGTTTTATTTATTTTAATATTTTTATAAGATACATGTCATGATCTTAGCGCTGCTTGTGGAGTAAAAAAACTCCACTGTCAGTGTATGTAATAATTATCTTATATATAATCTTTTCCTAAGAAGATAAAAATTTTCAGAAATCATATGGAGATATGTTGCAGTTGCATATATATATATAGAACCGGCAGCAGTTGATTACAACAAATAATTTTTTTCTTAGTTATTCCAATAGAATAACTAATTAAAATATTAACGTTAATCATCCTTACATATTATTCAACAATTCCATAAATAATAAATCCAACAAAAAAAATGAAATCCGACATGTGCAGAAACAAAAAAGAAAATCCACAATCAATTAATTTTATTCCAAGAAATTAACACAAAAAAACCAAATAATCTTTTTTACCTTAATATTTCATTGAAAAAAAGGTTTAAAAGTGCTCACCACCTTCTTAACTTGATCAACAAAAGAAGTGCATGACACTGTTCCATCATTCCCAGCCAATACTCTGTATTTATCTTTCCTAGTAAAATTTGTGCACTCAAACCCTAACGTAGCAGCCAAGATTCTTTGAACATAATTCGCCACGTCATATGGGCTTTTCCCCGACGAACATGTAGCTTCTTGCGGCAGTTGGTTCAAGAACGTCACCTCGTAAACTGGTCTAGGGTTCATGAAGAAGAAGATTGGATCCAAAGCTTTCCAACCCCCGGCCGTTGTTGCATGGAAAAACCCTACCCTATAATTCATGGCAACTGGGACTATTTGGTCTGTTAGTTCAGCAAATAGGGCACTAAACCTTAATAAAAAAGGTTCCCTGCAAGTTGTTCCTTCAGGACAAACTACTAAGTCACCTTTGGTTAATTCACATTTAATTTTTTTGGCATCGACTTCTCGGATTCTTGTTAATCTTACCGTCGGTATTGGTGATAAAATTTCGGATAATCTCGAAATGGAATATGTGACTGCAGGGATTTTGCGCATAAGGACGGTAGATAAGACAACAGGATCCATTAGAGTTCTATGAGTACAAACGAATAAGACTCCACAGCTCTTACCAGAGACAGGAGGAGGCGGTTTTCCTTTGACAATGATTTTGCCACCAAATAGTCGGGCCATGTAGGGGATAGCTCGCATTGGAAGCATTAGGCCGACGATGATTCGGATGGCTGCTAGTAAGATGCCTAATGGCATCCATAGGAGGATTAGGAGAGCGGTTAAGGGTGTTGGCCGCTTCACAAGACGGCCATCGTGGAAGATCACCGGAAGCGGGCGGAGTAGCTGGTGGTCGTGGAGGTTTTGGTTGGTAACAAATGGTGGGTGCATTTGTTGCTGCAAGTTAATTCACAATCTTATAACGTTAGTAAGTATGAAGAATAGATTAAATAGATTAAAATTATTTCAAAAATTGAAATGAAAATGGAAAGTTCACGAGAATTTTTTAGATTTAATAGTCAAATATATTCTTCTATCTTGCACAAAATAGATTTAAATGTTCAATGTTTTATTGTATAAAAATTAGTTCATAAAAATTTATTTTCTGTAAATAAATCATTAACCTTTTAAAATCATGCAATTAAGTTTTAATCTGTTAAATGACATTAATTTCTATTTGTATTGCTAATGTGACATACCACGTGATAACTCACAAAGCTATCCACATTAGTTACCATGTAGGATGTCAAAAAAAAGAGTGTCATTTAACAGATTTGGACTAAATTACGTTATTGTAAAAGGCTAGAAGTTTATTTATAGAAAATAAAAGTTTATGAACGTATTTGCATGCAATAAAACATTAAGAGTTTACATCCATTTCGTGTAAAATGTTAAGAATATATTTGGATATTAAACCAATTTCTTAAGATTAACCTGAAAATAAATCCCTAAGTTTAAACACATTTCATGCAAATTTCTATGAAAGACAAATTAATTTGATGATAATTTCACGAAAAATACTTACTTTGCATATAGAGAAGAATTGAAAATTCGATGTAGCTCTTCCAAGTCCTAAAGTAGGCTCTTCGTCCACGAACAACTTGACGACTCTACTAGAATTCGAAGCCATATCACCCTTTACAAAACCAGTAGCAAACCCAAATCGGTTGACTACAAGTTCACTTCCAATAACCTCATCAGCTCGTAAATGCTCCTTCACAAACCTCTCCACCATAATCCTAGGCGTTTTGGTCACCACAACTCTTTTATCATAGGAGCTAAACACTTTCCAAGCCTCCATGTCAACATCATCCATGTAAAACTTCGGTAAAACAGCTCTCGACACCGATTCAATCTCCGACACTCGAAGACCCACCGTGGCAAAAAACACCATCAGCTTCAGGCCAGCATCCTTCATGCCTAACATGTCCAGCAGCCGAATCACCGGCCAAAGCAACAGCAGCAAAGCGAACCGGATTAAACCAGAGGCCTCAAACCCCACCAGCATGAAGTAAGAGAAAGGGTCTGGGTCCTTCAAAAGAGCCCCTTCAAGCTCAGAAATAATCGACATCATATCGTTTTCTCCCTTGTTTTTGCTTAGAAAATCTTGGTTTATTGATTGGAGAAAATGAAAGGATTGTGAGAATATAAGGTTAGACAGCGAGGGTTTGGATTGACTAGTCTCGAACGTAAGAACGAGGCGGTTTATCAGTCCTACAACTACTCTTTTATGTTTTCTTTGATTTGTTTTTTGAATTCTGTCGCCCAGGCTTTAGCCTTCAAGAAAGTTGGATATATCTGCAAAGAATAAAGGATTATACGCCACGTTAATGTACGAAGATTGATTACTTAACTTCACCAACTTTTTGTCAAAATTTCATGAACGTAGTTACGTAAAAGCCTTTTGAAATTAGGTTAAGTGTAAACCTAAAAATTGCTACCGTAGCCATTGGTTTATGACCCTTAATTAGGTTACTAACTCGGTTGCTGTTGCTGAACCGTATCATACGAATTATCTATATAAAAGTATCGATGCTATTGTTTGTATAAATTTATTAATTTCATTAACAGTTAATAAGACAATGTTACCGTATTTTAATCTTACGTAAGAAAATGAAATCTATAAATATTTTGTTGTTTTTTAATTTTCAATTTAACCTTTATTAGTTTTTTGACAATGTCACTTCCACGTATTGCATAAGTATGAGCCAAGCAATTTCTTTTCACCATGGAATGCTTTTTGTTGTCATCTTCATTTGGGATTTTGTGATTTTGTCACCCAGCTCAATCTTGCAGCCACATTTAATAAAAAGTTACTCCTATAAATTATACAATTACTTATTTGATTGCTATTATTTTAGATCGATATTATTGTAAATCTTGCAGCCATTATTAATAAAATAATTATCTATATATTATTGTAGATTGATATTTCCATTTTTTTGTCTATCTATTTATTTAGTTATAGATATTGGAGCTTTAGAGCGTAGAATTCTTATACTTTAAAAATAAAAACATGATTATTTGAATTAGTATTAAAATCAGTTTATCAGTTATTATTGGTTACTTTAAAGAATAAATAAAAACAACGTTGGGAGAGCTCCCTTATTTAGAATTCGACAATAGCTCGATTTTGGATTAATCGGGATCTAAAATGACATTCGAATACAAAAGGTTTCGATAAAAAAAAAGTAAAATCCTCTGAACTCTCTTTCTTCTAAAATCTTTTAGTATATCTAGTAACAAATAAAAAAGTGGAAGATTATTGACAATTACACGTTAGATCAATATCATTACCAAAAAAAATTATTCCAACATGAACAAAGTCATTGTTTTCGGTTGTTTTCTAGTTACCAAATAAATATACAATCGTTGATGGAACAGAAACACACACAATAGACACATTTTGGATGATATAATTTGTCTAATTTCTCATTATTGCCTCCTTTGATGAAGTTTGTTGTTTTTATTTGATTAAAGTCAAAAGGATTTTGAAATTTTAATAGCTTACTTTGAGTAATTGAGAAGATGTTACATACCAACAAAAAAAATATCCTTTCATGCAACCAAAAAAAATATATATCCTTTCCTTAAATTGATGCATCTTAATCACGGTAACTTGACTGAAATTGATTCATCTTTGTGTGGTGTCCATTAAATCGTGAAAATGAAAAAAGTAAATAATAAACAAAAAGAACAAAGAGTATGGAGAAAGAGTTCTTTCACATTATTACACTTTTGAACTTGATAAGAAACAAAATCAGATACCCCATTGTAATGGGAAACTTGTAAGAAGAATTGAAAGTAGGTTAGAAAAAGCTTGCAAAATCAATATCCTGGTAAAAGACAATGGAAAAGAGATGGTGGTTTATCTGGTCAGTTTCTTATGGAAAATTTTTCTTGCCTAAGTTTAGGTAGGTTTGGTTAGAAAACTGAGAAGTGAACCATTCGTTTTCGTCATTTTTAATTAATGCTTTGGAAAAAGACATCCTTTTTCAATGGGGTTATTAACAAGTTTTATGTTACTATCACAATGGGGTCTGTCATGTTCATGTACTGTGACAGATTTGTGCTGAACACACTTGTTTTTCGTTGGGATTATTCCTTGAGTAAGATTCAAGTTAGACTGTAACATTACATGGCTTGATTGCCTTGAAAAGATCTATAGTTTTCTGATTGACACAGACTTGATTTAGATTGATCGTGAAATCCTTTTATCACACTGATTTCTATTTGATATAAGCTTGGTTTAGATTTCGTGGAATCTCTCTGCCGCACTGAAGTATAACGCGACGGGAGGGTTTACAATGGAATCTAAATTTTGGTTGGGGTTTGCTTGAATCTAAATTAATTAGTCTATATATATGTACGATCAATGTTTGCAGAATGGAAAACATGACGTAAAAGACAATCATATATTTATGAAAAACCTTAAGTATAAGTTATAACTAAGGGACAATATTTGCTGTAATACATATCATATATCCATGTCTATGTCACAACACAGCACATTCTTTCTCAGGAAGCTAAAAAATTGATCCCAACATAAAGAAGTAGATGAATCTTGCCTTAATTGAGTATGATTGCTTGTCTGGCAGCTTTCTCTGATGCAGGCACAAGAACAGCATCGTCTCTTGGGTTGATTAAGAGTTAAGCCTGGATGAGCAAAATATGCTGTGAATCTGACTAATACGAAGAGAATGATTTTGGAGAATATACTTCATGAATTATCCATGATCAGGAAACTGAAGATTCATTCATGTCTTCAATAGGATTGAGGTGAGAGTTCTTCTCTCCTACAGAAAGTGAACCCGATAAAATGAGTGTGTTAATGCACCAAACATGGGCAGCTTACACCAAAGAGGAAGAAAAGTTCCAGTATGTAGCAATTTTCAGAGAATTTGAACAGATGAGTCGCGATGATTATGAGAATCGTTATACAATACATATAGCTGCCATTTAAACAATGCTGCAGCCTCTTAGTTTGAGGCTTCAAATTAATTACTAGAAACATAATTTTTCAACCATATTAGCAAATATAAGCTATTAAGCACTTTTTACAAAAATTCACCTCAAGCTTCAAGACCGGAGTAATCAAGCACAATCATGACCCAATTTATCGGTTATTCTTCATCAGCAAGGCCTGATTTTCTTGAAATTTAGGAAGCTCAAAGATTTAATATTTCACACTAAGTATATCCAGTAAATTTCTCCATAAATATGTTAAAAACTTCAGTTTTCCCCCTTACAAATTCAATATCCATTTTTATATAAAAAGCAGGTCAATTTTTCATAAATGTCTTGCAACAAGGCATGCTAATCCTGAAATTGTCAGAGCTGAACTTGGGAAGATGAGCATTAAAAGGCAGAAAGTAACAAGATTGAAAGTGGGTCCTCAAAAAATCAGGTACATGCAAACAAATGAAGCAATAAATTCGTGGAGTTCAATCTGTAACAACCAAGAACAAAAATTGAGCAAATTCTAACACCTGAAGCATAGTTTAACACATAAAAATGCAAAGAAAGAAGGGAAAGGGATGAAAACAGAGGAGGTAAAATGGAGGCAAGAAAATTCAGGAAAAAATTTGAACCATTTCTCGATTTGTGCATGTCATCCTTGCTTCTGTGTATCGTTCTAATTTATTGGATGTTCCCGAAGGGACAAGCAAGTTTTGCAACCTCCATTATATAACATAGCTCATTTTTTGCTAAAATGATGACGTGGGATTCAGGTATTTTGCAAAATCTTGTACAATTCTGGAGAATGTGATTACAAAGATTGGAACTAGAATTTTAGGCGGTGACAATTTCCATTCAACAATGGCAGATACCACTCAACATTCAATGTAAGTGCTGCACGAAAACAGTGGTAGCTTCATTTAGTTGTTTGTACAGAGGGTTGAATCTAAAATTCATGGAGCCCAAGTCATGATCAGGGCCTTGGACTAGGGCACTCAGGTTTCATGCATTGGTATGCTTTGTTATGGTATTTCAAAAGTCAAATTAACAAGAGACCAAAAACTGCAATCCGCTTGAAGTACGAATTTGAAAGAGGATAATATACTGAAGGATTTCAGCAGATTTCTCTGGAAAATTCCCATTCTCTGGGGTTACCAGGCCACATTCCAATATTTTGACACTAAACATAAACACTAGGCATTATAGTCAAGTCTGCTGAACTGGCTTGTCTATCCTCTATTAAGTTGAAAAGGTCAGAAATTGCTTGGATCATATTCCTTCACTCGAACAAATAGAATACTGAACTGTCAGCTATGGGCTCACCATCTCTCCAGCACTTGTTTCACCCTCCTTCAACTTCTACTCATCTTCGTGGATTCTTTTTCCTGTAAGTCCCAAATATTAGAATGACACACATGAATTGAAGTAAGAATTCAATGAGAAGTTCAGTCATGAGCTATATTGTTCAACCAATTTACTGAGTTATTAAAGCAAATTCTCACCTTCAACCATCATCAAATTTCACTGATAAAATTTAATGCTTACTCAAATCCAAGTCACTTGATAAATATCAAATCAATTCTAACTTTTGACAACTTGGGAAATCAGAATTCCTGATAAATCCTTTTACACTTGCTCCCAAACACTGGAAATGCAAATAAACAAGTCCCTTACTTTCCCATGGTAAAATGCATTTCAATCAACCATCCTCAACAATCCTCTAATCAATTGTTTTTTATGTTGATGTACATTTTAGCAAAATGAAAATGAAAATCAGTACTATCACTTGTAGAACTATATGTTCCATTCATGAAAAACTTGGTGATGACAGCCAATCAGCTTAATTCAGCAGATTACTTTCTGCGCGGACGCATCTTCAAACCATTGAAAAGGTTCCTAATCAACCATTCCCTAAATGTGGTTTCACATTTGCAACTTGCAAGAGCCTTGTAAGTTATATGCCCAGTATTACTGTATAGCATAAACAAAGAAAAGAGTGAACAAGAAAAACAATAGATTGGTATTTACGGGAACCATTTTTCATGTTCAGCTGACAAATAATCATACGTATCTATGAGTTTGGCCATCCATGTAGCAAGACTATAACTTTGCTTTCATTTTGCAACACAGAAAAGATTTTTAATTTCAAGGCAGAAGGGGGTTGTTTTTCAATTATTTCCTCTTTCTAAGCCTTACTTCACTTGAATCCGATTGTGGGTATGGGCCAACCCCAGCAAATTTCCCTCAAAATTTCTGAATCAAACACAAAACAACAATCTCAATAACTAGAATTTCTGGCTTAAGAAAGCAGAAAATAGCTTAACACCAACACTGACTTTCAAAAAGTGTCAAACTCCTCCTAATCAATTGCCCTTTCAATTTTATCGGATAACCCCGAAGGGACAATCTAAATTTCTTGCATCCAGTTATATAAAGGCTTTTACTCGTGTTCCTAAGCAAGGTGAGATTTTCTGGTTGGTTTCCAACTACAACTTGAACTAGTGACTAAGTAATTGTTTGTTAAACCATTGAAAATTTTCAATTCATTGAAAATAAAAATTTTTAATGATTTAATATTTTCAATATGTTTGATAATATATTTTAAAATCAACTTAAAAGAAAATTTTCAATGAAAAAGCATTGAATAAAATAAGTAGATGTTTATCACTTAATTTAGAAAATTTTCAGCCACTTTATCCGTAAAAATAAAATAAATTTACTATTTTATCTTAAAAAATTTACATAATTATCTATTAATTAATCAAGTTTTGTACAAACTCCAACCAAACTCAACGTTATATTATTATTTCATCAGGTTTTTGTATGTACTTAATGTTTCTCTACCACTATTCTTTTACTATTAGAGGATAACTTAGTTTGATTCAACTTTGGAGTTGAAGACTTTGAAGATTTGAAGGTTGATATACTACATGCCCTAGACACCATATAATGGCGTATATTACCTTTTTTTCAGCTTTTCGTTATATTAGTGTTTCAATTATCATTGATGTCCAAAGTTTTTTGTTTTATTTCATTTTGGCAGATTGTTGCTTGAAGAAGTAATGATCCCATGAATAATTTGAGACTTTTATTTGTAATGCTTTTTAATCAAAATGCGATTTGGGTTTTTGATTTTTAAAAAATTATTTTATTATATTTAAATATTATTTTATTTTTTAAAAATTTATGATGTTTTTGAATTTTATAGTTATGTTTTTTCTCATATTTTATACTTGTATTATAAAATAGAAAACATCAACAAAAAATTGATTTTATTTGAAATAATATGAAAATAAGGATACAAATGTAAAATAACAAAATTTCAAAATTCAACATTTATTGTTATCAAACAATATATTTATATTCAACTCTTAATTTTTAGTTAAATACCAAACAATTTTCATAATTCAAATTCAATACTTATTAAATTCAATACTAAAAATTTAATATTTAATTTTTTAACACTTAATTTTTCAGTTTATGGAACAACACCTAAATCTAAACTTTGTTGGAAACTATTGGCTTTGGAAACCCTAGCCGGTCTCAAATCTAAACTTTTGTCAATGGGTCCGAGATATTAGAGCCCAAAGGTTCCAGCTCTTGTAAATGGGTCCGAGACCAAAAAACCCCTTACCAGTCTGGGATAAAAAATGCTACTGCAAAACAGAAGATGAACAGTGTTGAGCCACCCAGTAGCATCCATGGATATATGCCTTTGTGGCTTTTTAAACCAAAAACTTCCTACCACAAATCTTTGTCGGTGAAGCGAGCACGTATTTTTCATTGAAACACAAGTAATTAACCAAATTCAAGTACTTTAATATTCTATTTCAAAGATTTGTGAGTTTAATTGAACTTATTCGAAATTTTAATGGTCATATTCATTACTTTTCTAGACTTAAACAACCCGAATTTGAACCACTCATATAAATTTGAAGCATTCAAACTTGGTAGCATATCAACTCATATTTATTAAGAAGTTTCACATCCTCTTTCTTTTCTGTCTGACGAAATTTATTGTCAGGGTAATGGTCTTTAATTTATAATACATTTATGAATAGATTAATGGTATTAGTTTATGTGATTAAATCAGATTTAAAGAAAGCAAAGGGACAGTTCATGTAAGCCTCATAACCAAGCATTGTATGAAGACTGGACAGCTTCACGTGTCTGCAACTATAGTATTTTTATCTTTCCATTTGTATCCAAAAGATTAGGCAAAGCTGACATTAACAACAAATAAAATATAAAAATACATGTTTTTGCTGTATTTTAAAAAGAATCAAAGCCAATTTCACAATCTAAAGCAAATTTGTAAAGTCTAAATCATTGCCATTGCTTTCAAGTTAGTTTGTTAATTAAAATTTGGTTTCACTATGCAGTGCGGCATAACTAGCTAGCTTAGATTAATTTCCTTATTTTACCTTAGATGATTTATAATTCTTTCAAGGGAGTTGATGCTTTTTTTGTTATAATTAAAAAATTTATTCATCCTAAGAAGAAGGATAATCTGTTCTGATAGCTAAGTTCTTAAGGGGGACACTTTGATACTATGTTAAGTAGAAAGAAAAATAGAAGGAAAAAACCTGAAAAAAAAAAGAGAGAAGGGTAGTTCTTCTTTTTTCATTGTACTGTATATGAAGGATGAAAATACAAAGAAAAAATAGTTTAGGGTAAAATTATAAATAAATTTATTAAATTATGTCGAATGAGTGTTATTCTTTTACATTTAGGAAGATTTGATTTGGAGAGAATGAGGAAAAATATGCAAATCATTTATTTTCTTAATCTCTTCTTATTTTTCTTTTATCAAACCAAATAAAATGAAAATAAAATATGTTTTTTAGTCATTTTATTTGCTTTTTTTTTTTCACAAATGCAGTGCAAAGATTAACAAACACAAGTTGATTTGTGAAAAGAGTTCTCGGATTCGAATCTCACTAAACACATCTTTAGGAAGGGGTGAAGCACCTTAATTGTGACTAAATCCTGAATAAAATTAGTCTCAAATCGTTAAAATAGATAAAAATACTTGTGATTTAAAAAAAAACACTTAAAAAATTTATCTCGAAAATTTTGAGTTTTAATTTTAAAATGAATGAAAAGGGCTTTATGACAATAAGAGAGAGCTACTTTTGTAACTCACTATCACGTCAAAGCTTAATATTCAAATATTTTTTTATTTTTTTACAAAATAGATATAATTTTCTCAAATTTTATTACATGCAAATTACTCTATAAAATTTTATTTTATTGTTAATCAAACCACAATATTTTAATATCATGTAATTAAGTTCAAATTCGTTAAAATGACACTAACAAATGTTTGTTTGCACAAGTGACATGATATGTTGAGGTGTGAAGTTATGTTCACAACACATGGCTAGACATGTCAATTTTTTTAATTTTTGAAAAAAAATGAAAAAACAAAAATTACTAAATAATCAAATATGCCCTCAACATTATGTATAAAATAAATATAAACACTCAAAATTTATTTTTTCAGTTCCTAAGGAGGTATTTTGTACAAAATAAATATAAGTCCATAACATTTATATGCATAGGTGACATCACATGTTGAGGTGTGAAATTATGTACACACGGCTTGACATGTCAGCCTTTGTTTTAATTTAAAAAAATCAATAATAATCAAATATACCTTTAATATTTTGTATAAAATAAACATAAGGGCTCAACATTTTAATTTTATTTGTTCATAGGATGTATTTTGTACAAAATAAATATAAACCTCCAACATTTTATTTTTTTGGTCATAAAAAAATGCAAATGAGAGAAATTATTTGAATTTTAAATCGAATCTCTCTTAATAAAGAGTAATAACCATTAGATCACATATTGATTGTTATCCTCAACATTTTATTACATTCAAATAAACCCTCAATATTTTTTTTTTATTTTTTATTTTTATCAACATAAAATATCATCAATATGTGTGGACACTTTTATCCATGTCACATCATCTATGCAAAACAAACATTTGTTAGTTTATTAACGGATTTAAATTTAATTACATAATTTTAAAAATTTGTGATTTAAGTTACAGTAAAGTAAAATGGTTAAAATATTGAAAAAACCATTAAATTATTTTAGTTATTTAAATAAAGTAATAAAGTTCACAAGTTTTTTTATTATTTTAATCAAATAAAATTTATGAACTTATTCGTATACAATAAACTTTTAAGGACTTACATATATTTTACACGATAACTTGAGAGTATATTTGAATATTAAATCATTGTATACAAATTAAAACCATAGAAAAATAAAAATTACATTTCGATACACTCAAGAGATTGTAAGATTTAAAGATTCAAATTTAAATAGTAAACAGTTTGATATTCATTTATAAAATGAATGATATAATAAAAAAGTGTCTAATTATATATAACATATAATTAATAAAAAATATTTAAATTTGGAGTATTGATACAAATAATTATTTTTTGAAGACCTCCATTATGCAAGATAAATCAAAGAAATTTGCAAGGAATTGTTACCATTTTGTCTTGCATCTTACTTGTAAAAACAGAAAATTTGAGAATTCTTACATCAAATTGGCATTAAAACAAAGACTGTTCTTTTCTTTTTCAAATTGAATATAAATATTTCAATCCATGGTCCCCTATTTGTTACCAGAAAACATGGTTAAATTGCCAACTCCATAAATGGTTTTGGAAGCTACCGGAAAGGTCTGGAAGTGTAGATATTAACATGGATTTTTTTTCTTTTCTTTTCTAAATTCATGTTCCCACTTCCCCACCTATTTTTCTACTAAAAAATTGCTTCAAAATATATACAATTGTTATCATATATTTAATGTTAAGCCATCCATTTTTTTTATATCATTATATCTTCAATAAATTGAGATCATGTTATGACATTTAGCTTATGAAAAAAGTATTTATATATATTTTTTTTGTGAGTAAGAGTTTAAAATTGGATCAAAACACTTATAAAATTAATTTAGTTGGTACAAAAGGAATTCCAGTTCTTTGTCCACTAGGGTTGACATTGGTAAAAAATATTTCGAGGATAAAATTTCAAATGATTAGGGTTTAAGTTTTGGATTTAAGGTTTTTTATATCAGTAAGAAAAATATATTTGGTTCGATAAAATATAAATTCAGACAAAATCTAAAAATACTTTAATGAGATAAGAAAACGTTATATCATGACTAACAATAAATGTGTCTCTCCTTTTTTGGAACACTCAAAATTTAAGGTGAAGTTTTGGTGAGTGGAGTTTTGTAGAGTTTTTCAAGTAAAAGATAATCTTATAAAAATTAAAATAAAAAATTGAAACTTGTAAGTTGTAAGATTTTTTAATAAATGTATATAAATATTTGTGTACATAATTAAATTGTTAAATGAAAATTTCACTTATATTTTGAATTTTAATTTTAAATTTTATTTATTCTATTAATAAGAACTTCCATTAACTTCAACTGTTTTATTTTTATTTTTGCAATTTCCCTTTGGCTTAAAAAATGTTGCAAAATAAAATTAAATAATTAAAAAAAATAACAAAAAATTCATTTTATTTACCAAAGTATTAGTAAATTGTTTTTTTTTTGTTCCCATTTAAGCCAAAATTTTAATTTTGACTGTCTAAGGATAATTCTGACTTTTGCATCAGAATATTTTTTAGATTTATATATCATTAAATAATGTAACAAAAAAAATTAATCATTCAATAATTTCACCCAAATTCTTCAAAGATTTATACCTATTGTTGCTCTCTTCAGTCCTCCCTCTAATCATTTATTTTGTAACTTCATTGAAAAGGAAAAAAATAAAGTATTTTATCTTTTATCAATAAAAATAAAAAATAAAAAAATTATTTTTTTTCAATACTTTTTTATAGAATATTTAATTTTTAAAAATTAATATATATTTTTTAAAAATCATTTTTTATTTATATTTTGAAAAAAAATTCAATTTTTATTTAAAAAAAATATATATACATTTTTTTTGGATTTATATATGATACACTGACAGTGTATGATTTTCATACACTGTCAATACACCAAAAGTTGACACCTCATCAATAGGTCATTATATGCAAATATAAATAATTTTTTTTAATTTGCCCATAAGGGCCTATTGATGAGGCGTCAATCTCTGATGCATTGACAGTGCATCATATACAAACTCTTCTTTTTTTTTCTCGAGAAAATCGTATTTTTATAGTATCTATTTTGGCCATTTCAAGTAGCTGAATGAGGTTATATACGTAAATCATCAATTAGCCTGCCTGTTCTAAAAGTGTTGAAATGGGACCCAACTCTATGCCACGTGTAGTGGTTCCAGTGGCTCAGAGATATGATGTTGATTGGGTATGTATAAACATCACTGTATACCATAGTAACAACCGTCGTGTATTTATCATTACCGACTTTAAAAATACGAGAACGATAAAGAATTTAAGAATTGCAATAATTAAATATAATAAATTTTAATAAAAATTATGAAAAGTTGTACGTTAATTTTGGAAAAAAATTGATAATTAAATAGTATTAATTGAGAAAAATAAGACAATGTTTAAGGATTAAATGTGGTAATCTTATTTTTTTTGGAAAAAATATTTTAAAAAATAATCAATGTAGCTATTTTATGATTTTAATATTTGTGAAGTGATCGTGACTTTCAGATATCAAAAAAGTTATACCATAAAGTGAAGAATAATGTAAAAAAAAGATTATATTTTCTTAATCTTGCATATATTTTTTTTTGGAAAAATTATGGATTTTTTCGTTCAAAGATTAAATCTTTCCATAGGAATTTTACAAATTTTGTTTAGAACATTTGTTCTTTAACTACAAACATAAATTTTAACGCCTGTAATATATATATAATATATATATATATATATATATAGTATTTTTAGATTTTGTTTTTTCACGAAAAACTATAAACATAATATAAATTTCATTTAAATCTTTAAAAGCTAATATTTAAAAATTAAAACTCAGCTAAAAATAATATGAATTTCTTCTAAATCTTCTCTAAATGAACAATTAAAAGACTCAATCTTTTTTTTGAGAAAGAAATTTGAAAATATTTTTTGCAAAAATATAAATAGTAAAAAAAGGCTTAATAACCAAATAAGCCCTCAATCTTTAGCCTAAAATGGAATTCAGCTCTTAACATTTTATCGCATGAAATTCAATCCATAAACTTTTATTTTAGTGGACATAAACCCTCAACCTTTTACAATTATGCAATTAAGTCAAAATCTGTTAAATGACACTAACTGCCGTTAGTTTTGCATACGTGGCAGCTAACGTGAATAGCTTAGTTAGCTGCCACGTGGCATGCCATGTATGCAAAACTAACGGCAGTTAGTTTATTTAACAGATTTGGTCTATTTCCACTGAAATAAAAGTTTATTGACTGAATTTCATGCGATAAAATGTTGAGGGCTGAATTTTATTTTGGGCTAAAAGTCGAGGGCTTATTTGGCTATTAAGCCTAAAAAAAAAGCAATTAATTTTTTTGGTACATAAACCAGCAATTAATTTTTAATTGGTAGAGTTTTTTTTTTTTTAAATTTAATTGGTAGAGTTAAAACCCTAAAAACTGTCTTGTAAGAAACGAGTTTGTTCTCCCCTCGGTGAAAATCGCTGCCGTCATTCTTTTCATCCAACGATTCAGATCTCTCCACCGCTTGTGCTTACCAGTCTTCTCCCTTCTTTCATTTATCTTTCTGTTCTTTCTGTCTTAATATGGCAAAAGCCTCCACCTTCGAGCACCAACTCGCTACAGCAGTTTTCTTCCTTTCCAATCTGATTTCTCTTTCTTTTTTAATTTTGTAAATAAACCTGTATATTTATATGAACTCAGGGTTCAAAGCAAAAAAAAAAAAAGAAAAGCTTTGAAAGTTTTTCTGTTTTTAGCTTTTCTTTTTTGTAATAAATTTTGAGGAAATGGGTTCTGGTTTTGATCACATGTAACTTTTGAGTTTTTAAGCAAAACTCCATTTCTGTTTTTATCAATCTTAAGCTGATTTTAATTTTCAATCTCTCTACGTATTTTTGGTTTTTGATCACAACAAACAAGAACTTCTGAGGCTTTAAAGCAAGACCCATTTCATATTTTATCTGATTTCCAGCTCAAAGATTAAATACCTGAGGAAATGGGTTCTTAGTTTTGATCACAAAAATCAAAGCTTTTGTGCTTTTGGGGCAAAACCCATTTGCCATTTATTAATTTTGAGCTGATTATCATCTTCAAAGATGAAGTCTATGCTGAAAAACCCAGATTTTAGTGAGGACATAGGGAAGCTTATTAGGGACCAAAAGCATCAAGATGGGGCAGCTAACAGTATATCAAGTGATCTAGAGAAAGAGCTGAACATTTATAGAAGTGGCTCAGCTCCTCCTACCGTGGAGGGTTCATGGAACTCAATTGGTGGCTTGCTTAACAATAAAGGTGCGTTCTTGATTGAGGAAGAACTCAGGGCTGATCCAGCATATGTGAACTACTATTATTCTAATGGGAATCTGAACCCAAGATTGCCTCCTCCGCTTTTGTCAAGGGAGGATTGGAGGTTCGCTCAGAAATTTCAAGGAGGGAACGAGAATAACGGGAGTAACGGGCATAGGTCACTTTTTGTAGTGCAGCCTGGGTTTAGAGGAGAGAAGGAGGAGAATGGTGGCGGTAGTGGGGTAAAGTGGGGAGGAGGAGATGAGTTGATAGGACTGCCTGGCTTCGGGGGTCTGGGAACTAGGCAGAAGAGGATTGCTGAGATCTTTCAGGTGATGATTTGCTATATTTAGACACTGTTTTTGTGTTTAGTTTTGGATTGATAGTGTTTGCTTCGATTTGATTTTGGTCAAGTTTGGTTTTCTTGAGATTAGTGATTCTTTAGTATGTGTAATTTGGTGTTTTGATTGCAAGTTGGAGTTTGGAACATATAATCTGTGCTTTATGCAACACAAGTTACGGGTTATGTACTTGAACCTTGGTTATTTGCTTTGTTTAATTCATGACAGTTTGTTCGTGACAGAATATGTTGTCATTCTTGACATTGAACATCTTTGCTTTCACAATTGGCGTTTCTGTAATGCTTTATATTTTTTATGTTAGTAATTTTGTGTGCTATTGGGTATAGCTTTTTTTTTTTGGGTTTCTTAAATTTTGTTTATTTTTAGTGACCTATAAAATCCAATTAGCTGCTGCTGATACTGTTAATGGGAATTATTCACGTACTCTTTTGCTTATGATTGTTATTAAATGATGCATATTGGTCGGGTTGTGTCCAAAATGGCTGGCTCCTTTCAGTTTGTTTGCTAATCAAATATCCTTCTATGATGTGCATTGAAGGTTGTTCTTGTCGTTATTGTATGAAAAGAGAGAGAGTTTTATTAAATGAGTTCCATTGGCTTTTTGTGTGATGATGGTGGTGTCCTGGAGTGGTAACGAGGTGGGAAGTGATTGTGCCCCTGGAATGAAGAGGCATTGAATGGAAAATAAGCTTCCTCACGCCGGATAACCTTTTAAAATTGCTAATTTAATAAATGTTTGTATTTAATGTGCAACTAAGGGTCAATTTATTTTACTTCTACTGCTTATTCGGGAAATTTCGTTAGTTGTTTTGTAATGCCTTGTAGCCTTTATGATCTAATTGAGGTGTTAATTCCACATTTAGTTCCTTCATGCCAATGTTGTTAATTCCACAATTAGCCTGGAGATCTAATTTTTGCATAAAGTACATGTGTGATTGCAACCTTAAGCATGTAGATGTAGTTATATCCGGTACAATGTTATTGTTCTTTGTTGAAAACAGGTGAACTGTCTACATCAATAGCTTTTTTTTTTCCATTTGTGAAACATGATTTTGGAAGTAATAATTCCTAAGGTCCTTTTATAGTGTTCTTTAAATTTACTTCTTGAACAAGTAGTACATTTGTGTGTTTTATTTTTGTGCATCTCATAATGTATACTTATGCTTGTAGTTATTGGCTTTGAGTGATGGTATTGGAAATGTACATTACCTCTCTTCCTGTCATTCTCTCTTTCTGTTGCTACTAGCATTATGGTTTAATTGCAAAATGCAGGATGATATGAATCATGCTACGAATATCTCAAGGCACCCATCTCGTCCAGCTAGCCGCAGTGCAATTGATGATGGAATTGAAAGCTCTGACGCCCAACTTGCTAATCTGCATCATGATTTAAGATCTGTTGATTCTTTATGCTCTAGTGCAAATAAACGAGGACTGCCTTTAGTCCAAAATGTTGGTTCCTCTGCTTCTCAAACTTATGCTTCAGCTTTGGGTAAATCCTTGTCAAGAAGTGCGACACCTGATCCTCAACTTGCAGCTAGAGCTTCTAGTCCTCACATTCCACCCATCGGTGGCCGGTCTAGTTCCATGGACAAAAGAAGCGTAACTGTTTCCAATACATTCAATGGTGTTGGTTCCAACAGTTTTAATGGTGTCTCAGAAAGTGTGAGTGAATCTGCAGATCTGGTTGCTGCTTTCTCTGGCTTGAATCTGTCAACAAATGGTGTGGCAGATGAAGAGAACCATTCACAGTCATGGACTCATCATGGTATTGATGACCATCATAATCTCATCAATTTGCAGGGTGATCAGAAGCATATCAAACAAAATTCACACTTGAATAAGTTGGAACCTGAACATTTTCATTTGCATTCTACTGCTCAGTCTGCCAAAGGACCTTATTTAAATGTGAATAAAGGCAGCGGAATTGCGATGGACCTTAAGAGGTCTTCTTTAATGGCTGATGGACAGATTGAACTCCTTAAATCTGCCAACTTATACCCAAATGGACCTTCTACACCCACAGTCAATGGCATAGGAAGTCCTCCAAACCACCAGAATTTTGAAAATATGAATTCAACGTTGACCTATGGGTTAAGTGGCTTTTCTATGAATCCTTCATCACCACCCATGCTAGGAAACCAGCTTGGAAGTGGTTCTGTGCCACCTTTATTTGAAAACGCTGCTGCTCTGTCTGCAATGGGAGGATCTGGCTCGGAATCTAGAGCTTTGGCGGGAGGTTTGGCTTTGAATCCTAATTTGATGGCTGCAGCAGCGGAACTGCAGAATCTTAGTAGATTGGGAAATCACAATGCAGGAAATGCTCTCCAGGCACCGCTCTTGGACCCATTGTATCTTCAGTACTTGAGATCAAATGAATTAGCCGCCGCACAGGTTGCAGCTCTCAATGATGCCATGATTGATAGGGAGTACAGTGGTAATTCATACATGGATTTGCTTGGTCTTCAAAAAGCCTACTTAGGGGAACTGCAAAAATCATATTACGGAAATCCTGCACTTGGTCTAGGCTTGTCATATCCTGGAAGTCCTCTGGCGAGTCCCTTTTTTCCAAGCTCTCCTGTTGGGTCTGGAAGTTCTATCCGGTACAATGAAAGAAACATGCGGTTTGCCTCTGGGTTGAGGAATTTATCTGGTGGAGTCATGGAGGCTTGGCGTTCAGATGCTGCTGGTAACTTGGATGAAAGTTTTGCATCATCTTTGCTAGATGAATTTAAAAGCAACAAAACTAAATGTTTTGAATTTTTAGAAATTGCAGGTCATGTTGTTGAGTTCAGGTAAATAATTGTTTAAACTCTTGTCCGCTTGTTTTGGACTTCTAAATGTTTAATGCCTTTATTAATTACCTTGTATAAACAGTGCCGATCAGTATGGGAGTCGATTTATTCAGCAGAAACTTGAGACAGCCACAACAGAAGAGAAAAACATGGTTTTCCATGAAATCATGCCCCAAGCTCTTTCATTAATGACTGATGTGTTTGGTAATTATGTGATCCAAAAGGTATTTTCCATTATATATCAAATTTCTTGTGACATGCTTATGAGGTTTAAGTATGTTTCTTTCTTCCTTGTCATTTTTTTTTTTGTAATTTGTTCAATCATCATGCAACTTCTGTACCAAGAGGTCATCAACTGATTACTTTGTCTTGGCGGATATATTTGTTTACAGTTTTTTGAGCATGGATCTTCTTCCCAAATAAGAGATCTTGCTGACAAGCTGACTGGGCATGTATTGATGCTTAGCCTTCAGATGTATGGCTGTCGAGTGATCCAGAAGGTGTATTTCCCACTCCTGTTGTGGATTTTTTTTTTGTCATATGAAACCCTTTTCTTTAGATGGAGCTGAATGTTTCATTTATCCAAAAATCTATGAAATAATTAATTTATATGAGCATTGATTGCATGTTTGTTGTCCTGCACAATGATGCAAATTATGTTAACTTAATAGTAATTGCTGTGCAAAATTTAATGATCACTTTAAGACAGAATGCCTGTTTTGTCATAATGCTGTCTGAATCTATGCTGTTATATTTGGCATTGCAATGGAACTAAGGGTTTTTCATGTTCGCTCCCTGATCTGTTATTCAGGCTATAGAAGTTGTTGAGCTGGACCAGAAGACTCAAATGGTCAAAGAGCTTGATGGACATGTTATGCGCTGTGTGCGAGATCAGAATGGGAACCACGTCATCCAGAAGTGTATAGAATGTGTACCTGAAGATGCCATTCAGTTTATTGTTTCCACATTTTATGATCAAGTTTTGACATTATCCACTCATCCATATGGTTGTCGAGTCATCCAGGTTTAAGCACTTTATGTTCATACTTAACAAATGTTTTTCATTTGGGCATTGTGTCCTGCTACAAATAAATTTAAATTTTCGGATCTTATGATGGTACATATCTTATCCTGCAGAGAGTTCTGGAGCATTGTCATGAAGCAAAAACCCAACAGATAATGATGGATGAGATTTTCCAATCTGTTTGCATGTTGGCACAAGACCAATATGGGAATTATGTTGTACAGGTTTGTCATTTATTTTGGCAGCTCTTTATCCATGTAGTATTGAGAGAACAATTCCTTTGTAGTTTGGATTTTAAATTCTATTGATGATAGAAAAATCAGTTCTTACAATACCTCCTTGCTTGGCAAAGTTGACTCATATGGTTGATGAGAAAATATCCAACGTATGGAAAAGTTTGATATGTTGTGAGTATGATTGGGATCCGTTCATTAACATAAAAATTTAGATGCATGTTATAAGCTGCATTTTGCCTTCCAAAATAAAAGTGGTACGCACGGGACTAATGATCCTAGTTTTTTATGATGTCCAGAACTTATACTCTGTAGCTACTCATGTCAAATTGTAAAATGCTGGACAAGTTCTAGCTTGAGAGCTTGAAGTAGTCTATAAACGCCCTATGTACTTGTTGGAATCGTTAATCCATGATATTATCATTTGAAAGCATCAAATGAACTCTGCTTTCAACCATTGTTTCAGTGCCTTGAATCTTTTTAGTTGTCTTATTTGTCTTGTGTTCAGAATTTGGCAGAAGATCTTTCCTTCTTTCTGTACTTTACAATTTTTTATTTGGTTGTTTGGAATCCTCTTCTAATTTCATACTTCTAAAAACAGCATGTTCTGGAGCATGGGAAACCACATGAACGCTCTGCTATAATAAAAAAACTAACTGGGCAGATAGTTCAAATGAGCCAGCAGAAGTTTGCATCTAATGTTGTGGAAAAGTGTTTAACTTTTGGAACTCCTGTAGAGCGCCAAAATCTGGTTAATGAGATGCTCGGTTCCACTGATGAAAATGAGCCTCTTCAGGTTTGTCATTCACCCTATGCACTCATTGTTTAGTAAACCGAAAAGAGTTATAGCATGTGTAGTGATTTTCTGTCTTGCTATTGTTTTATATTTTAGTCCCTTGTCACCCTGTATTTCCTATGAAAGTATCATGATTCCAGGTGATACTTGAACTCCGTTTTTAGATGACTCTCATGAGGCTGCCTAAGTATAGTCTTGAAATTTTCTCCTAATTGAATGTTTCTTTTATTCGTGTTGGTTGACCAGCAAATTACAAGGTTTCTTTGCTTGAAACCATTTCAAGGACAGTGATGTTTCTGTTTTTTCAATGTTTATCTGCCTGGTTATTGCTTGCTTCATGGTTTCTCAACTTGCTTTTCCTCGCATTGGTTTTTGTTTATTCTTAGGTGATGATGAAAGATCAGTTTGCAAACTATGTTGTACAGAAAGTGCTGGAAACCTGTGACGACCTGCAGCTTGAACTAATCCTCAACCGAATAAAGCTTCACTTGAATGCTCTGAAGAAGTATACTTACGGGAAGCATATAGTTGCTCGTGTAGAGAAACTTGTTGCAGCCGGAGGTAATTTCACTTAATATCTTCTGTTTCATAATGTCATTGCTGATTTCTCTCATTGCAATGTATTTTTAAACCCCGGTAGTTTGGAAATAGCATACTGATAAAGGTTCTTCATCTTTTGCAGAGAGGAGGATCAGCATTCTGACTCCAAATCTGGCAGCTTAGATGGCGTAGGAAACGAACTTGTTGTACAGCTAACTGAGGATAGTATGAGTGCCTTCCTCTTTCTTCTTTCTTTTCTTATGTCTAGTGACAGCCCTGTCTATTTACTTGGCCAGATAGGAGCTGGTCGGAAAATAAAATTGTTGGTTGGTACTTAAAACTGTACATTGTAGTTTGAGGGTATACCTAGAATCAGGTTAGCTGAGGCTCATATGGTGAACAAGCAGCCTTTGTCTGCAAAGGAGATAAAGTTACTGTACAAGTTTTAAGGTTGTGAAAAGAGAGGTAGTAAATTTATGATTGTGACTGTATAAATCTTACCAGGTTAAGAGAGCCTTTGGCTTTAGGAGAGTCTGGAACTTTTCTCTAGGGAATTGTCATTTTCCTAATTCAATGAACTTTTCCTGTATTCTCATATTCCCGTCATCTTTGAGCCAGTATTTATTCTGATTTAATTTATGCCATTTTATGTCATAATGGTTTTTAGTATACCTTGGTGGTATAATCGAGCTAAATTGAGAAGATTTAGTATCAAGTTTTTAGTTTAGTTCGATTTGAAAATTTTAAGTTTGAAATTTGGATAGAGTTCGATCGAGTTTAGTTTTTAAAACTTTATTTTCACTTAACTAAAAACTTGAGCGGTTCAAGCTTAATTTTGTAAGCTGGATTTATTATTTTTAATAATATATTATGAAGGTAATTGATAAATTAATAATTTATAATATATATATTAAAAATATGATTAGAAATTATTCGAATTGAATATTAAGATATTTAAATTTGATTTGACTTTACATGAGTAATTCGAATTTGAACTTAATTTGAAAATATACAAATCAAATTTAAGTAATCATTAAATTGAATTTGAATAATTTGAATTTAATTTGAAAATATACAAATGAAATTTGAATAATCATTGAGTTGGATTTGAGTAATTCTTGAATAATTCGATTTATTTAGATTCTTACGTACACTAGGTGTCTGATTCGTCCTAGTCGGCGCCAGTGACCGATCACATTTTGAATCTGTGATAGTCTGGCGTCTGAATGGTCCTTGTTCAGTAAGCAATGCAATTTCATTTGGAAGTAAAGAAAGCATTTCATTTCTTGGGTGCTTACTACTTGCACAAAAAGTTCAATTGAAATTAATGGGTTCAACATAGAGACAATGACCGATTAAATATGAATACTATGACAATTAAGCACAACTTAGGAGTTCAATTTCATCCCAAAAGCGGAGAATCAGTTGCTTTGTAATTTCAGAATATCAACTTGATCTTTTCCATCCATTTCCTCTCGAATATGTACCCCAGGTAATCAACGAACTTGATTTTTCCATACATTCTAGGCCGATGATCATCCACCATCGACTCCAGAGGACCAATTTTCATTTCATCATATGGAAACGTCGCTGTTGCAAGTGACATTCTTGCTTTTTTCTCGTCTGTGATAGCTCTGTGCTCAATGCTTTTGTACACCCCATTGCTCAGAACCTGAAGAAAAAACAAAGCAATGCCTTTATACAAGGTAGAAGTAAATTTAGGCCTAAGACAGCAGAAGATTGAACTGAGTACCTCCGTTACATCGCCAACATTCACCACAAAAGCATTAGGAATTGGCTTAACTAGAAACCATTCATCTTTGTGCTTGATTTGCAGGCCAGGAATCTCACCATCTTGAAGAAGCAAGGTTATTAGAACTGAATCAGAATGAGGGCTGATACCAAGAACAAGATCAGGCCTTGAGCAAGGTGGGTAGTAGTTCATTTGCATAGCTTGTTTGGTCTTGCCAAGAAACCTTTTCAGACCGCCTCCGTCCATGCCCATGAGCAGTGATGTGTTGGCACGGATCTCCTCGGTGACCTTTGCAGCTTCTGCTGAGTACCTTTCCATAGCCTCCCTGCAAAAGATTCGTAACGTCGACATGGTATAGTGAAGACAACTCAGGTTCAGACTGCAGCCTTAGACTGGTCCTAGTAGCTACTACAACTGCTCTATATCTATTTTGCATTGTTTATTTGCTAGCAATGCCCATTTGAATCAACCCTGGGCTACTTTGTATAAGCATAAAAAGCACAGAGAAAGAATACATATTTGAAACCTGGTATAGTGTCTGGCCAGTACTTTGGTTTTCTAATCTCAGGCGGGAGTGTAACTAACAATATCATGTCACACCAATCGAGTTTCTGCTTCTCCGTGACGACATGGACTTGCCCATATCCTTGAAGATCATTTCCTGCCTGTGCGTACTTCCTTTTTTCTTCTGGCGGAAGTTCGAAGAAAGCTGCCATAGCTGCCTTCATCTTAAGTAAGACCTCTTTTTTTTTTTGTAAACACCCTGTGGTATCCGAAGGCCACTTTGGACTCCGACTAATTCGAAGTCGAGTCGGGTCGGACCCTATTTTGGGGGAGCTTTCTCAATACTGTTTTTTTCATCCATAAGATTCAAACTCAAGACTTTGCTTAAGGGGCACCAAGCTCTTTCCATTTGGCGCAACAAACATCGGTAAGTAAAACCTCTTCTGCCACGCCATGATTTATTATCTGTCAAAATGGCATGTTCCAATTCATTATTTCATTGCAGCAGAGGACCGGACAAAACTATAACAAATCAATTCATTTGCCGGATTTATTTTACCTGAAAAAATCCCCACTCCTTGCAAGCAAAGTCTAGCTCCCTTTTTTCATCTTCATCTCCTTGAGCTAACAAGGAAAAATCTATAATAGGAATGGCAAATGAAGTAGGTTGCATATCAGGAACCACTGGCCTGTCTTTGTGTTTGTTGAATTCATGACTGTGGAGCTGCTGATGTGGATTTGAATGTGTCAAACTAGCTGTTGGAGTTAGTGTTATCTACAAACTAGGAGATAAGATTTATTTTGATATGTAGCAGATTTTCTGCAGATATTTAGCAAGATTTTAGGCATTTCAGTTGCTCATATTTCTGTATAAATTGATGCTTTGATGTTCAATAAAAATAAGCCTCTCTAAACCTTCATTGGTTTTATTTCTTGACCATCTTTACTTCTTAAAAAATCTACAGATTGGCATCAGAGCTTTATTCTTAAGGGACCTGGGAGATTTGAGTGAAAAAAACACAAGCCTAAACACCAATCTTCCCAATACAGAAACATAACCTTATAATTCAATGGATTCAGAATCTTCATTCACTGCACTTGCGCCACCTGTGTTTGATGGAATAGATTATCAAGGGTGGGCTGTTCGTATGGAAGCCTATCTTGAAGCAAATGATCTTTGGGAAGCTGTTGAACAAGAATATGAGGTTCCTCCTTTGCCAAACAATCCAATAGTGGCACAAATCAAAAGTCACAAAGAAAAGAAGCAGAGAAAAGCGAAAGCAAAAGCAAGCCTGTTTGCAGCTGTCTCCTCTACCATCTTCACCAGAATTATGACACTGAAAACGAGCAAGGAAATCTGGGATTTTTTGAAGCAAGAGTATGAAGGTAATGAAAGGGTCAAAGGGATGCAGGTGCTAAATCTAGTCCGGGAGTTTGAGATACAAAGGATGAAGGATTCAGAAACAATCAAGGATTACTTTGACAGACTCCTCAGTATTGCTAATAAAGTAAGGCTTCTTGGTACCAAATTTGATGATTCTAGAATTGTGCAAAAAATTCTTGTTACTATTCCAGAGAGGTTTGAAGCTACAATCTCATCTCTGGAAAACACCAAAGATCTATCAAGTATTACTTTGGCAGAATTGGTAAATGCATTATAGGCATAAGAGCAAAGGAGGCTTATGAGGCAAGAAGGATCTGTTGAAGGTGCTTTTCAAGTCAAATCACAAAGCAGTAATGGTGGCAAGAACAAGAAAAAGAAGCAGGAATACAAAAAGCCCAAAAGTTTAGGTAACAACAAAACAAACAACACAGCAGCAACTCTCAAACCTTTCCACCATGTCCCTACTGCAAGAAAACCAATCACTCACAAAACAAATGTTGGTGGAACCCTGATGCAAGATGTCACAAGTGTGGTAGTTGGGGCACATGGAGAGGATATGCAAGTCTCAACAACACGTGGGAGAAGCTAAGCAAGCTGAGAATCAACCTCAGGAGGAGCAGTTGTTCACAACATCATGCCTAGCCACCTGTACCTCAACTGAAAGTTGGCTTATAGACAGTGGCTGCACAAATCACATGGCCTATGATCATGAACTTTTCAGAGAAATTGACAAAAGTTTTGTCTCCAAAGTCAGAATTGGAAATGGAGATTATATTGAAGTCAAAGGCAAGGGTATAGTAGCAACCAATGGGCACTCAGGTTTGAAATTAATTTATGATGTTTTATATGTGCCTGAAATTAATCAGAACTTGTTGAGTGTTGGCCAGCTACTTGAGAAAGGCTTTAAGGTGCTATTTGAAGACAAGAGCTGCATGATTAAAGATGCAGCAGACAGGGAGGTGTTCCGAGTCAAAATGAAGAATAAAAGCTTTACTTTGGACTTGACGGGAGAGGAACAAGCTGCTGTTCATAAGGAAGATTCAAATGCTGTTCTGTGGCACAAAAGATTGGGGCACTTTCATTAAGGTGCTCTATTGTACATGAAGAAAAATAATCTTGTGGAGGGCTTACCTGAACTTGGAGGGGAACTTCTTGCATGTCCTGCTTGCCAATATGGAAAGCAAACAAGGCTTCCTTTCCCTCAGAACAAGGCCTGGAGAGCATCACAAAAGCTGCAGTTAGTTCATACCGATGTTGGAGGACCTCAAAAAACACCATCATTGAATGGTAGTAAGTTTTATATTGCTTTCATTGATGATTATACAAGAATGTGCTGGATTTACTTCATGAAGTATAAATCTGAGGTTGCTAACATTTTTTGGAAGTTCAAAGCTTGGGTGGAAACTCAAAGCGGTTGCAAATTACAGGTGATCAGGTCTGATAATGGAACTGAATATATCTCAAAAAATTTGAAAAATTTTGTGAACAAGCAGGTATTGAACACCAGCTTACTACCCCCTATACGCCACAACAAAATGGGGTCGTGGAGAGAAAAAATAGAACTATCATGGAGATGACAAGGTGCTTGTTGCATGAGAAAGAGCTACCAAAGAAATTTTGGGCTGAGGCTGCAAGTACAGCAGTTTTTCTGCTGAACAAGTTGCCAACAAAAGCTGTGCAGAAAAAGACTCCATTTGAAGCTTGGTATGGGTACAAACCAAAAACGTTTAATCTGAAAACTTTTGGTTGCTTGTGTTTCTCTTACATTCCTCAGGTTAAGAGAGACAAACTGGACAAGAAAGCAGAACCAGGGATCTTTGTAGGCTACAACTCAATTTCAAAAGCCTACAGAATCTATTTACCACAAAGAAACAAACTGATAGTCAGTAGAGATGTTGAATTCATTGAGTCAATAGCTGGAATTGGAAAAATGACAAGCAGTTTGAGTTCCAGGAGGAGAATGATGATGTTGATGATGTACCCGTCAGAGGCACCAAATTACTCTATGATATATATGAGAGGAGCAATGTTGCTATACTAGAACCTGCTGGATATGAAGAAGCTGCAACAGATCAAAAATGGGTAGCTGTAATGGAGGAGGAACTTAAGATGATTGAAAAAAATCATACATGGGAGCTGGTGGACAGACCTGACCACAAGAAAACAATAGGAGTCAAGTGGGTGTACAGGACCAAATTCAATCCTGATGGTTCTGTGAACAAGTACAAAGCAAGGCTTGTTGTCAAGGGATATGCTCAGACATTTGGAGTAGATTTCTCTGAAACATTTGCTCTAGTTGCTAGGCTGGATACAATTAGATTGTTGTTGGTACTTGCTGCACAAAAGGGTTGGATCATTTACCAAATGGATGTTAAGTCAGCCTTTCTGAATGGATACTTGGAGGAAGAAATTTTTGTTGAGCAACCAGAAGGATTTGCTGTTCAAGGAAAGGAAGATAAGGTTTATTTGTTGAAAAAGGCTCTCTATGGTTTAAAACAGGCACCAAGGGCCTGGAACAGTAGAATTGATGCATACTTGGTGAGCTTAGGTTTTGAAAAAAGTCCAAGTGAATTTACTCTATATGTAAGGAAAGCTGATGACGAATTACTTGTGGTGTCTCTATATGTTGATGATTTGCTTGTTATAGGGAGTAGTAAGAAGTTAATTGGCTGGTTTAAAGAAAGTATGAAAGACATGTTTGAGATGACAGACCTTGGGAAGATGTCATTCTTTCTTGGTATGCAGGTGCAACAAAAACAACATGAAACTTTTGTGCACCAGCAGAAGTATGCAAAGGAAATTCTAAAAAAATTCAACCTGGAGGAATGCAAGCCAACTACTACTCCAATGAATCAAAAGGAGAAGTTTTGCAAAGAAGATGGAGCTGAGAAGGTTGATGAAACGCTGTACAGAAGTTTAATAGGCTGCCTGATGTATCTAACTGCAACCAGGCCAGATATCATGCAAGCTGTAAGCCTTTTGTCAAGGTACATGCGTTGTGCTAGCAAAATTCATTTACAAGTAGCAAAAAGAATTGTTAGATATGTCAAAGGCACAGTTGATTATGGCTTAAAATTCAGTCAGGTCAAGGATTTCAGTCTTCAAGGTTATTCTGATAGTGATTGGGCTGGATGTGTTGATGATATGAGAAGCACTACTGGTTACTACTTTAGTTTTGGTTCTGGCATTTTTTCTTGGTGTTCCAAGAAGCAGGAAGTGGTAGCTCAGTCCACAGCTGAGGCAGAATATGTAGCAGCCACTGCTGCAGCAAATCAAGCTCTCTGGATCAGGAAACTCATGGCTGATTTGCAGATAGAGCATGAACAAAGCACAAAGATTTTTGTGGACAACCAAGCTGCAATTTCGATCGCCAATAACCCAGTGTTCCACGGCAAGACAAAGCATTTCAAGATTAAGTTCTATTTGCTGAGAGAAATGCAAAAGGAAGGAGAAGTGCAGCTGGTTCATTGCAAAACAGAAGATCAAAATGTTGATATATTAACAAAAGCTTTACCCAAAGCTCATTTTGAAGATTTAAGGTTGAAGCTTGGAGTATGCAGTTCCAAAGTCAAGGAGGAGTGTTGAATTCATGACTGTGGAGCTGCAGATGTGGATTTGAATGTGTCAAACTAGCTGTTGGAGTTAGTGTTATCTACAAACTAGGAGATAAGATTTATTTTGATATGTAGCAGATATTCTGTAGATATTTAGCAAGATTTTAGGCATTTCAGTTGCTCATATTTCTATATAAATTGATGCTTTGATGTTCAATAAAAATAAGCCTCTCTAAACCTTCATTGGTTTTATTTCTTGACCATCTTTACTTCTTAAAAAATCTACAGTGTTCTTGTATGTAGCTTTCAGGAACTGATTCAGGATCATTGCTCACCACCTCCTGGACGCTTGGTACTGGCAGAGATTTCCCCCAATCACTTCCACCATCTTCTTGAGAACCTTCATTTTCGAATTTGGGATCCATTTGACAAGATTGCTTCTGTTGAGTTCAAAGATACCTTTTTAAAAATCTTTTCAGGAAATATTGGCATTTTGATACTGTTCTGACATACCAGTCTATTATCTGAATATTGAAATAGAAAACTTCAATTACTTAAACTCGTTTGGCATTGGAGTAATGAAAACATTAAGGCATGCACAGTAATTTCCTGTCTTGCTATTGTTTTATTTTTTGGTCCCTTGTCTTGCTGTACTGCACATGAAAGTATCACGACTCCCCATGATAAAAGCTCGGATTTTTGTAGACATCTCTCATAAGGCAGCCTAAGCATAATCTTGAGAATATATCTCTCAAGTGAATGGTTCTTTTATTTATGTTGATTGACCAGCAAATTACAAGGTTTCTTTGCTTGAAAACCATTACAGGACAGTGATGTTATCTGTTTTATGCTTCAATGCTTCTACCTGCTTATTGCTTTTGCTTCATGGTTTCTCAACTCGCTTCTCCTTGCATTGGTTTTTGTTAATTCTCGGGTGATGATGAAAGATCAGTTTGTTAACTATGTTGTACAGGAAGTGTTGGAAACCTGTGATGACCAGGAGCTTGAACTAATCCTCAACCGAATAAAGCTTTTCACTTGAATGCTCTGAAGAAGTATATTTACGGGAAGCATATAGTGGCTCGTGTAGAGAAACTTGTTGCAGCTGAGGTAATTTCACTTAATTTCTCCTGTTTCATAACGTCATGGCTGATTTCTCTCATTACAATGTATTTTAGAACCCCAGTAATAAAGGTGCTTTAACTTTTTCAGAGAGAACGATCAGCATTCTGACACCAAATCCGGCAGATTAGATGGCCTAGTAAACGAACTTGTACAGCACTACAGCTAACTGAGTTCCTGTCATCTTTGAGCCAGTGTTGATGTTCTGATTTAATTTATGCCATTTTTATGCCATATTGGTCTTTACCATACTAGGCATCTGACTCGTCCTAGTGCTTGCCGGCGCCGGAGATCGAGATCGGTCACAATCCAAATCTGTCACAGTCTGGTCTCTGGATGGTCTTTGTGCAGTGGGCAATACAACTTCATTTGGAAGTAAAGAAAGCATTTCAGTTGGGTGCTTACACAAAAAGTTCAGCTGAAATTTATGTGTTCAACAGAGAGAAAACAACCAATTAAGAACAATTCAGAAGTTCAATTTCATCCCAAAAGCTAAGAATCAGCTGCTTTGTAGTTTTAGAACGTCAACTTTAGTTTTTCCATCCAGTTTCCTTCCGAAACTGTACCTCAGGTAATCAACGAACTTGATTTTTCCATACATTCTAGGCCAATGATCGTCCACCATCGACTCCAGAGGACCAATTTCCAGTTCATCGTTTGGTAACATCCCCACTGCAATTGACATTCTTGCTTTTTTATCGTTTGTGATGGCTCTGTGCTCAATGCTTTTGTACACCCCATTGCTCAGAAACTGAAGAAAAAACAAAGCAATGAATTTATACAAGGTAGAAGTGAAAATTAAGGCCTAAGACAGAAAAGATTGAACTGTGAGTACCTCCAAAACATCGCCAACATTCACCACAATGGCATCAGGAATCGGCTTAACTAGAAACCATTCATCTTTGTGCGTGATTTGCAGGCCAGGAATCTCATCATCCTGAAGAAGCAAGGTTATCAGATCTGAATCAGAATGACGGCTGATACCAAGAACAAGATCAGGCCTTGAGCAAGGTGGGTAGTAGTTCATTCGCGTGGCTTGTTTGGTCTCGCCAAGAAACCTTTTCAGACCGTCTCTGTCCATGCCCATGAGTAGTGATATGTTGGCACATATCTCCTCACCTACCTTTTCAGCTTCTGCTGAGTACCTTTCCATAGCCTCCCTGCAAAAGAGAAGGAACAACATTGTATGGTGAAGACAATTCAGGTTCAGACTGCAGCCTGAGACTACTACTAGAACTGCTCTAAATTTATTTTGGATTGTTTATTTGCTAGAAATTCCCATCTGAATCTACCCTGGCTATTTTCAAGTCTGTTTTGTATCTTCTTTTCCTTTTATGCGGGGTTGACTGCAATCTCTTGGAGGAATTTGGTTGCTTTCGTATATATTACTAGAGTACCATTAGCGATGGAATTTGCGAGGAAAACCTCGTCACTGATACTAGAACTCCATCTCAAATCCATTTTTGCGATGGATTTGCAATGAAATTTTCTGCTTCAAATTTTGTCTCCAAATTCCGTCTTTAAAAATTTGTCCGTCGCCACCAATTCATTCACTGATTCCAAAACTATTTTAGCGACGAAATTTCGTGCATTAACAACGGATTCGAACTTTTGTAACAAAAAATTATAAAATTGCACTACTAATTAAGTTAATTTAATTTCTTTCATAAAAAGCATGGAGAAAGAATACATACTGGAAACCTGGTATGGTGTCTGGCCAGTACTTTGGATTCCTAATCTCAGGCGGGAGTGTAATTAAGAATAACATGTCACCCCAGTCGAGTTTCTGGTCCTTCGAGACGACATGGGTTTGCCCATATCCTTGCATGTCATTTCCTGCCTGTGCATACTTTCTTTTCTCTTCTGGTGGAAGTTCAAAGAAAGCTGCCATAGCTGCCTTCATCTTAAGCAAGACCTCTTCTCCCAACCCATGATTTATTATCTGTCAAAATGGCATATTCCAATTCATTATTTCATTACAGCGCAAAACTATAACAAAGCAATTCATTTGATGGATTTACCTGAAAAAATCCCCACTCCTTGCAAGCAAAGTCTAGCTTCCTTCTTTCATCTGCATCTCCTTTAGCTAGCAAGGGAAAATCTATAATTGGAATGTTAAATGAAGCAGATTGCATATCAGAAACCACTGGCCTGTCTTTGTGTTCTCGTATGTATCTTTCCGGAACTGTTTCAGGATCATTTCTCACCATGTCTTGGACGCTTGGTACTGGCAAAGATTTACCCCAATCACTCCCCTCAACTTCCTGAGAGCCTTCCTTTTCGACTTTGGGATCCATTCACAAGATTGCTCACTTCTGTTGCTAACGAACCTTGCCTCCTTTCTAGCATAAATTTGGAGCTTCCCTTCTATTTTGACCTGCTAGTTAAGAATGGTGGGTGAAAATGGGATGATCTTCTCAATTCCCTGTGTCTGGCGTTTATTGTATTTGTTGGTCATTGTTACAAGTATGCCATTGGATTAAAGAAAAAAATATCTTTAAAAAACAGATTGGTAGGGTCCCCTTTGTACTACATTTCAAGATGGGACTATACATATACGGAAACAATGAAAAAACCCGTTAAAATGCATATCTAAGTTCCAGTTGTGTTATTATTTTTGGATTAATTTGAATAGCAAGGAAAATTTATTTGGATAAGATTAAAAATAATAAAAAATGTTTAAAAATATATTTTTAATAAAATAATAAAAAATAAAAAAAAGTAAGAAGATAATTTCATCTTATGCTATCTTGTCTTATATACCTCAATCACATCACATCAGAGGCCACTGACCTCTCAAACAAACTTTTCGTAATTTGATGGTATCTCTAGAAATTTTTGAGTTAAACTTACCAATTTATTATATCATTCCATTATAACCTCAAGTTGTTATTGAATATTCACTTTGGATATTCAAAGATGAAAGTTTGGGATTATTATAAACTGAGGACTAGTTTAGCACACTGATTGATTCCGATGCGGTGTGGTGCGATAAAATCTTTCATATAAAACAAAATAAAAAATCACAAAAGATAAAAGAAAAATTTGTAAAATTATTTTTTTATCCCTTCTTTTAAATATTTTATTAATAAAACTTATACCTACAATGATCATTTATCTCATTTCAATCTCACCGGAACCAATCGCACCGTCCATCCAAACTAGTTTTTAGTAACGACATAAGCTTTTTCTTATTTGTTCTTGTCATGGAATCAACGACTATTTTAAAGAACAGGACTGTTAAAGAACAAAGCATATATCGCTTTCTGTTACCTAAAGTCAATGCTCAGAATTAAAGTAACAAATATATTACAAGGTAAATACGTTGATATTCATGGAGATTTAATCATTCAACTTGCGATTTTAATTTTTTCCATTAAGAAAAGGTTGGTTCGTGGGTGAAGATTCAAGATTTAATCCCTTTTGTCAAAATAAGCTTTTCACTTTTTTGCATAATTCAAGAAATAAAAATGACAAGAATACCAAATTAAGATAGTGATAGTATAGTACACATTATGTTTTTGTCACATGTAATATATTACATTTGATGTCAAGATACATCATAGCTTATTCTTAGTAAAAAGAGAAAAAAGAAAAACCTATTATTGCTTATTTTTGAGCAAATTATTTGGTCACGGCAATTCTTTTTTTATTTAGTAGTTGCACTATAATCTAGCTAGACGAAGAAACTATGAAAACAACTAAAGATTTTATTTTCGGATTCATAAGAAAATACTAACAGAAAGGGTTCGAATCTCGACCTAATCCTTCTAATAAAAGTAATGATCACCAGATCAAATTTTGTTATTTATAGGTTTTACTTCCTTTCTAACTTCGCAAAATCGGTGTGAACTTTCCCCTCCATTCTCCTGGCAAACTTTTCCCTTATGTATTCAACATACTTGATATTTCTATACATTCTAGGACGATGGTGATCGTCTACCATTGTTTCAACTGGACCAATTTCCTGTTCATCATCTGGAAACATGAATGTTGCAATCGATACTCTTGGTTTCTCCTTATTTGTAACAGCCCTATGCTCAATGCTTTTGTACATTCCATTACTCTGAATCTGAAGAAAAAGAAAAGAAAAAGAAAGGAAAATAAATAAAAGGGTGCTTTTGAATATTGATAATATGAAACTGTACTGTCAAAAGAAACAGTTTTGAAAACTATAGCTACCTCAGTAGCATCACCAACGTTCACCACAAGGGAATTTGGAACTGGTTTGATTGGAATCCAGGCTTCTTTGTGCTTTACTTGGAGGCCCGTGACCTCATCATCTTGCAGCAGCAAGGTGAATGTGCTGCCATCAGAATGGGGGCTGATACCCAGAACAAGATCGGGCCTTGAACAAACAGGGTAATAATTCATTCTTATTCCTTGTTTGAGCTCTCCTTGTAACCTTCTTAACCCATCCTTATCCAGCCCCATCAAAGCTGAAAAGTTAGCATAGAGCTCTTCAGCAACCTTCTGTACTTCTGTTGAGTATTCTTCCACTGCCTCTCTGAGAAAACAAGAATGAGAAAATAAAATATAAGGTTGAAAATAATTCAATCACTTTCCCAGGGATTGCAGCCATAAAATCAGCCGAGCTTCTTCTTTTAGTTCTAGTCACCAACGGGCAACGACCCAGTTTGACCAGTGGTGCTTAACTTGGGAGTGACAATTGGTATTGACAAGGGCTTATATCCAAACATAAAGGTCAACTACCTGATCACTGTTAGCAATAAGGGCGAGCAAACTTAATGCATATGACTCTTACATTGTGAAGTCTGGAGAGAGTTAGATAACATTCTCTAAATATTAACAGAAATGTTGTTTTCGTGATTTGAACAATTTTTACCATTGCATCGAAGCTCACTGTTAAGCTTAATTTCAAGGGTTGTTGATTTAGGCCTGAAAGGTCGTTGTCGATTGGTTGAGCTTGGACATCTCTTTGTTGTAAGGCTATTTACATGCATTAAGAAAGAATATATACATACTTGAAACCTGGTAAACTGAGAGGCCAGAATTTGAAATTCCTGTTTTCAGGAGGGAGAGTGATTAAATAAATCATGTCAGACCAATCAAGTTTCTGCTCCTCCGAGACCACAAAGTTTTGCCCGTAACCTTGGATTTCATTTGCTGCCTTCGCATACTTCTTTTTCTCCTCCAGTGGCAGTGCAAAAAAAGCTGCTACAGCTGCCTTCATCTTCTGCAGGACCTCCTCTCTCACCCCATGGTTTATTATCTGTAAAACAACCGTACATTTCATGATTTCATTACATCAAAAGACAAAACACAATAGTTCAGAAACATAAGTCGGGACTTGGGTTTTACCTGGAAAAAGCCCCACTCCTTGCAGGCCAAGTCTAGCTTCCTGATTTCATCTTCATCTCCATTGGCTACGAAGGAGAAATCTATGACAGGAATTTCAAGTGAAGCAGGCAAGTTGTCGGGAATTAGTGGGGTGTCCTTGTTTTCATGCATGTATCTTTCGGGAACTGATTGAAAATCATTCCTTACTATCTCCTGGATGCTTGGAACTGGCAAAGACTTACCCCAACCCAATCTCCCATCTCTGTAAGCTCCTCCATTTTCAACTTTCAAATCCATTTTTTAGTTTCTTAATATCGGGTCGTAGGGTACTCATGTTTATATAGACAATTGGCAAGAGAACAGGTTTCCTCCTTTCTCCGGCAACTTCAGTATTTTTTTTTTCTTGTTTGACAGAAAAAGTTGAAAATTATGAGATGGGTTTTGCTCTTTTCAATCGTCAATGGCGGTTATTATTAGTTGTTCTTCATTGTGTTTAGTTACAGAAAGAGGCTATTGGCACAAAAATTTTAAGGCGCCGGTTCTGAGCAAATTAGAGCAAATCAAATTTATGACGCTGTGACAGGAGAAAAGGTTTGTTTCAATGCAATTTGATGCATATCCTTGTCAGAGAAATTACAAGTTGTTAGGGTACCTGTTAGCGGTGTAAACATAACTATTTGAATTCAACTTGATAAATAATTGAGTAAATTTGAATATTTGATTTGAGCAATTTGTAAATTTAAATGAATTTTTTTAATATATATTTTTTAATTTTTATTAATCATTTATCATTTTACTCTTATAATAAATGATTAAAAAATGATAAATCAAGCTTATTAAATTAAGTTTGAATTTATTGAATCGAGTTTGAGTAATTTGAATATTTTGTAGAATCAAATTCAAGCTTAAAAAACCACTCTTATTTGAGGTCCAACCAAAATTTGAACTTCTATTTTCAAATCGAGCAAAACTCAAATTTAATGCTAAATCATCTTGAATTAATTACGTTACACCCCTATTACTTGTACACACAAACTTTGAACCGAAAACAAAACATATGAACAAAATTTTTCTCCTTCCATGACGTCGATCTAGTGTTACTTTTCAAGAGGAGCAAAGTCACGGAAAAGTACTTGTTAAACTGTGTAATTTGGTTCAATTTGATTTTTTATTTGTTTGTACGTAATGATTTGTGATGAGAATTAGATTTTTCCGATCCCAATATTTTATACCTTTTATGGAGGTAGGAATGGTTTTCAATTTGATTGATATCTCATTTTATAAAAACGAAATTTAAGATTTTGGGTTAGAATTTTGGAATCACAGAAAAAGGTCATATAATATCGCATCAGAGCATAGATTTTTGCTGGCACTTTGAATTTCAGACATTGAATTACCATAATAGAAGAAAACTTAAATCAAATAACAGGAAATCTGAGTCCCTGCAATTAATGGCAGTAAATATACATTATTCCATCAATTAGGATGGTTGAATCCGAAGCTACACCCTATAAGTAGTTTGGCACCGTTCTAATAACCAGACTCAAATCCCAGCTTTTTTTTCTTTTAATAAAATCATATTCGTCTCCTTTTTCCTCACTGGTAAATATATATTTCTAGGAAAGTTCAAGACTTCTAGTGAAGCTGGTGATTGGTGAGGTTTCAGAAGCTAGTATTCTCAAATCATCTTTCAAGAATTTAGTTCATTAATTTTAATCTCATTGTTACATACTTAATCTTATCGCCACTAACTCATTGGCAGAGCCAAGAAATATATTTAGTAGAGGCTTAATTCATATAAGTTAAATTATCTAAAAATAATAACGAAATAATGATAATAATAGGAAAAAATTAGACTTTTAATTGTATCCAATCATAATTGTTAAAAATTTAAAATTATCTTTAATATGATTTTATATTTTGAAAACAATGTATCATAGTTTTGTTATCAATGCTTTTGAATACATATTTTTCAATGTACATAGCTAATCTATCCTTAAATCATTGATATCTCATTCAATTATACAATTAAGTTTTCAATATATTTGTTTCTGAAAATGTTGTTTATGATAATGAGAACTGATAAAATTAATGCTTGTATCAATAACAAATAATCTAATGAAGTATGGATACATTTTAACTTTTCTAGTCTCAGCCATTTTCACAACAAAATTGTCAATTCTTTTAATCTAGAAAATTCAATGCTAGAATGCATATTTATAATATAATTTTGAAATTAAACTTCAAGTACCAAAAGTTCCATCCACAAAAATTCTTTCAAATAAAATTTAATAAGAGGTAAAAAATTTTATTTATGTGAGACATAATTTTAGAATTTTTTTGAATTAGTGGAGCCTTTAAAAGCTTCATCCCTACCTATCATTATTTAATTTATTTTCAATCTATCTTCATAGATCTAATCTCACTATCTATTAAAATGAACCCTAAAGATCATTCCTGACTATATATATTTTGATGAAATTCCTGACTATATCTTGGACGCTTGGATCAGTCAAAATTTTACCCTTACTCCAATCTCATCCTTATCTTTATGAAACTTCCAATTTGGAATATCTGCTCAAGGTCTTTGCTCTGAGCCTCCTAGGGTAATTGGGGTTTAAAAGTTGAATCCTTCAACTGAATAAACCTTTTTCAAGATATTTTGGCACTTTGTTCCAGGTTTAGGGTTGACCTGCACTTTATCAGCATGTTGAATATAGAAATAGGAAGCTTCCATTATTTTTCTCCTTTTCCATTGGGCATTGGCAATGTGTTGTTAATTATCAGCCACTGTCTTGTCTTTGGCTATTCAAACATGCAGCTTTGAATTTGGATTGTGGATAACCTTGAGGTTCTGAATTTTTTAGATTGCTAATTCTATTTTGTTGTCATTAAATCATAACGATTATTATTGAATATATTGTTTGTAGAATTTTTAAATTTTATAAACAAAAATAAGACGATAATATATATTTATTTTATTTATTTTTTATTCTTTTAATATTTTGTGAAGAATATACGTTATCATTTTAATTCTTTTGTAAATCTATTTTTTTTTTATTCACAGGAGTTACAAAAGAGAATAAGGGGAATCAAACATTGCACTTATTCTCTCTTAAGGAGAGATAGCAACTATTAGGCCAAACTTTGATTGTTTGTGAATCTAAAAATTTTACTCACAATATATTGAATGATAATATTTAATTTTAAATACACACATTAATTACGTTTCCCTCAACTTGAAAATTTAACTTGTTTTTTCATTAAAAAAAGCTTGGTAGGTGAAAATTCTATATTATATAGAATTTATATATGATAAATTGACAGTATATAGTTTCTATACATTGTCAGTGCGCCAAAAGTTGACACGTCTTCAATAAGCTCTTGTGAGCAGGTTAAAAAAATTTATTTATATTTACTTTTAAGGACTTGATTAATTTGCCATCAAGAATTTAGTTCATCATTAATTTTAATCTCATCCTGACATACTTAATCTTATCGCAACCAACTCATTGGCAGAGCCAAGAATTATATTTAGTAGAAGTTTAATTAATATAAGTTAAATTATATAAAAATAACAACAAAATAATGATAATAATAATAAAAAATTAAACTTTCGTGTACAATCATAATTGTCAAAAACTAATATTATCCTTAATATGATTTTATGTTTTGAATACTTGACCATAGTTTTGTTATCAATGTTTTTAAATACATATTTTTCAATGTACATAACTAATTTATCATTAAATCATTGATATCTCCTTGAATTAAGCAACTGAAAATGTTGTTTCCATTATGATAATGACAATCGATAAAATCAATGCTTGTATCAACAACAAATAAACTAATGAGTTATGGATACATTTGAACTTTTATAGTCTTAGCCATTTTCACAACAAAATTCTCAATTCTTTCTATCTTGAAAATTCAATACTAGATTGCATATCTATAATATAATTTTAAAATTAAACTTCCAAGTATCAAAAGTTCCATCGAGAAAAATTCTTTCAAATAAAATTTAAGAAGAGGTACAAAATTTTATTTATACGAGACATAATTTTAGAATATTTTTGAATTGGTGGAGCCTTTAAAAGCTTTTTTCTTGACTACCATTATTTTCAACCTATCTTATCAACTCCAATTTCATTGTCTATTCAAATGAACCCTATAAATGATTCCGGACTATATCTTGGATGCTTGGACCTGTCAAAATTTTACCCTTACTCTAATTTCATCCTTATCTTTATGAAACTTCCAATTTGGAATATCTACTCAAAGTCTTTGCTCTGAGCCCCCTAGGGCGATGGGGTGTAAAAGTTATATCCATAGTTATCAAAATTTGTACTATACATGACATGTATCATACGATTCGATTCGATTCATTATAAAATTGATACGCATCAATATAAAGAATTGAGTTTATCATGAATCAATAGTGTATCTATCAATACACAAATAAATCGATATGTATCATACGATACAGTGATACATTTTGATACACTTTATAGTAAAATTGGGCTAAGCTAAATCAAAAAATAATCTGACCCAATTAACTAAAAATACAATTTTAATAGTTTTTTAACTTTAAAAAAACCTTAAAAACATGTTCGTTATATAATTTAATCTTGAAAAATTAAAAAAATTAAACTTTTAGTCAATAAATTAAAAATAAAAAAATTTTATTTAAAAATACTATTAATGAGTATGTTAAAAATTTATAGACAATCATATTATTATTATTATTATTTATTATTATTATTATTATTATTATTATATACTCACTTAATCTTATTAATATGTATAATATTTTTATTTTTTTAACCTAAAAAAAAAAAAATTTTTTATTTTTTTAACCTAAAAAAAATTAAAAACATATTCTCCACATAATTTAATATTAAAAAAATTGAATTAAAATTAAACTTACAAATAAGCATTATTTACAATTAAAATATATTTAAAAATATATACTATTAATGAGCATATTAAGAGTTTACAAATAATTATATTTCTTATTTTTATCATATACTCACTTAATTTTATTAATATGTATAATATTTTTTATTTTATTTATCTTTTATGTATATGTATTATTTATGATTAATTTTAAAATTATTTATCATATCTTACCATATGATATGATATTTAATTTTTAAAAACAAAATTTTGATTCAGGAGGCGTATCTCAATTTAATAACCATGATTATATCTTTCAACTCAATGAACTTTTTAAGGGTATTTTAGCACTTAGCTCCACTTTTATCAGCACGTTGAATATAGAAATAGGAAGCTTCCATTAATTTTTTCAATTTCCATTGGGCATTGGCATTTAATTATTAATTATCAGACACTGTCTTGTTTTAGGCTATTCAAACGTGCAGCTTGGAATTTGGATTATGGGTAGCCTTCAGGTTCTGAATTTTTTTTTTTATATTGCTAATTCTATTTCAGATCATCGAATCATAGCTATTATTATTAGATATACTATTAGTAAAATTTTTAAATTTTATAAATAGAAATAAGATGATAATACATATTTATTTTTTTATTTTTTATTGTTGTAATATTTTGTAAAGGGTGTGTGTTATGAACTTTTTTTTTTTTGTAAATCTAAAAACTTTACTCATAATGTATTGAATAATAATATTTAAATACACACATTACTTACGTTTTCTCTCAACTTGAAAATTTAGGTTGTTTTCATTAAAAAAAGCTTGGTAGGTGAAGATTCTATATTATAAAAAAATGAAGTTTTAATATCTAATGAGATAAAAGAAAGTATCTGCTATCTAGATGTAAATTGATTTCAATAAGAATTTTCTTGGACCACGCAAGGCTGTGAAAGTCTTCTTTATAATGCAAATTAATGTTCAAAAAAACAGAGCACATGGTTTTTTTTTTTTGCTAATTTAGATTTACCAGTCCTAGCATAGTTTTCAGCTTAATTGAAAAAAAAAAAACTAATATTATTGGAGTAACAAATCCAAGCTCAAGATACACCACTGACAACTACATGAGCTATGCAATGTTGATAGAAAGTTGACCTCTTAATTCTAATAATCGAGTTCAATCTTAAATAATTGAGATACACAAAAACAAATATATAAAAGGAAATCAAGATACACGTGCTTATTCTCAATTGAAATTAACTCTTTTTACCATCAAATTGAAATAATTTATTTTCATTTACTTTATTTTTTGGCCAAGAAAAGAGTCAATTTTTCACATTTTTTATCTTCACTTCTATTGCCTCTATGTGAAACAATTATAGTCAAATCACAAGGATTGTTATCTATAAAAGTAGCATTGCAAGCATGGTCTGACTTGCTAGTTTAAAGTACAAAATCATGTACAAGTTTCATTGTTTGTTTACCTGTCATATTATAGTAGTGTGACTAAAGAAAAGGAAATTAATCACAGAAATTAAGGATTATCAGAACATAAGAAAATTTACCAAAGTTTCTAGTCTTTTGTACTAATATAAATTCTCTACCAACTAGAACTCCAGACGTACAATTTCCTATAACAGAATAGGATCATCCACCATTGATTTATGTGGATCAATTTCCAGTTCATCTAGAAAAGCAATTGCTGCATTGACGTTCTTGGTTTCTTTCTTGTTTGTGATGGCTCATGTTCAAGGGTTCAATGCTTTTGCACATTCCATTGTGCTCAGAATTTTAAAACAGGGAAAGAAAGATAAGAAAACAAACTAATGCAATGTTTCTTCTGAATTGATAATATATATCAGTCAGAAGTATTTTTGAACTGTCAAAGACTTCAGAAATATAATTTTGATAAACTATAATTAACAAAAAAAATGTAAATAAGAAATTCATATATTTTTTTTGTTCATTATCTATTAGGAAAAAAAAAGAAGGGAACCATAGGATCATAAGCCCCGTTCTGTTAGTCCACAAGGAACCAAGTGAATAACTGTGTAACTCAGCCAATTTGCTTCGGCGAAGAGGTCGAAAGCTCCACACTTGTCTCAGCCTAAACCTCTTCGACTCAAAGATTACTCGTTTCCGAGCCTGCATCTCTGCAGAGTTGAGCTCGGGGACTTTCCTGGGTCCGATCACACAAATTGTGTTGATCTTGACCCACTCACTTCGTCCCGTGGTTCCACTTGTACGACCGCTAAATCTTTGCTTATATTAAGACAGAAGGGCTCTTTCTCCCATCGATGTGGGATAACAGAGTACTTTAACTTATTAAATATAAAGGGCTTTTAAGAAATGTGGTTGATGTGGGGCCATTGGTAAGAGTGAAGTGATCCGAATTCCAGTTCTTCATGTAGAAACGCAAATGCTGCCGTTGACATTCTTGGTTTCTTCTCATTTGTCATGGCTTTATGTTCAAAGCTTTTGTAAATTGCGTTGCTCAGAATCTGAAAACGGGGAAAAAGATTTGCAGACAAAAGAATGCTAGGTTTCTTTTGAATTGATAATGTCAGTCAGAAGTACTTTTGAACTGTCAAATACTTCAGAAATATAATTTTGATAAACCATAACTACCTCACAAGTCAGTAACATCACCACCAATGTTCACCCCAAGACAACTGGAATTGGTTTAACTGGAATCCAATGTTCCTTGTGCTTAATTTAGAACCCACTGATACGGTCACACCACAATCACGTGCTCCAATAAGTTTAGTGTTTTAATCCACATAGGATACACAAAGAAAATCATTGGAGATATAAGTGGTTACGCTGCATACATCAATAAGTCAATTTTGCGAGAAGAGGGTGATGACCATCTTCTTTTGCAGATGGCAGACCGCCAATTCTTTGGAGTCATGGTGGATAAGTATATGCAGCAACCGGATCAAGAAAGAATACACACTTGAAACTTGGTTTGGGCATACTTTTGAATATCATTCGCTGCCCTTGCATACTTCTTTTTCTCCTAGGATGACAGATCAAAGATAGATGTAGCAGCTGTCTTCATCATATGGAGGATCTCCTCTCCAGCCCCATGATTTGATATCGGTTAAAATTGCATACCATTTCATACTTCGGTAACGCACATTACAAGATACAATTTTATTTGTTGGATTTACCCGAAGAAATCCCCAATCCTTGCAAGTAAAGTCTGGTTTCCTTCTTTCATGTTCATCTCGTTTGGCTAGCGGGAAGAAATCTATGGTTGGAATTGTTGGGGTTCCCAAACCGTGGAATAAATTGATTATGTGTTTATAAGTATGGGAAAGTCTTGTTTATTGAGCTAGTTACCAATATCTCCTTGTATTTCAAGCAAAAAAGCACTTTTTGAAGACTTAAAAGACTCGATAAGTGAAGGGAAAGATTAATGGAGTTCTCATGTCTTTTTATAAAAAATATTGAGTGTGTTTACAAGTATGAAAAAAAGTTTCACTCATTGAACTAGCTTTTGATTTTGAAAATATCCAATAAAATTCGATGGAAATTTCAAGTAAGAAGGTAATATATAAACAATTAGTGGGCTGTCCTTCTCTTTCCTCACTATTTCCTGGACAGTTTGCTCTGGCAAAGAAAGACTTACCCAACCCATTCTCTTATCTTCTTGAATACCTCCATTTTCAACTTTCGAATCCATTTACAGTTACTACAAAATGTTGGTTCTTAGGCTCAGGCTTTATGCAGACCACTTGACAACTATATTGCTTCTGTTGAGTTATACCATGGAAATTGACAAAGATATTTAATCAATTTTCGAGCTTATCTTGTATTTTGACTTAATAAGAATTAATGCAGCATTAACAGTGCTTATTTTGTCGTGCTTGTTTGTTACTACTTGCTCTGTAAACACGAAATCCAGTTACAAAAAGCCCTGAGATCATACCTTCTGTTCGGAAAAGGATTGTTTCTGAATGTCACCTGGTTCCAAGTTAATTCATTTGTAATTTGATGGTTTCTCAGAATTTCTAAGAAAAACTGATATTTTGGATGCTAGTAAATGTCAAGTTACAACAGAAGTGAATTTGGGCAGGTTGGAACAGGTAAAAATTCAACACAAATATAATCACAGAAAGGATCATCTACCATGAAATCAGTGCACGAAAATACAATAAAGCTACGATTTTAACAATTTACCAAAGTTTCCGGTCTTTTATACTAATCTAGATTCAATGGCAGATCTAAGAGTTCAAATTAGAGGGGGCCAAACAAAAAGAAAATCTATAACTTGAAAAATTTTATTTAACATGTAATATATTATTATTTTATCAAAAAATATATATGAAATATAACATTTTATGTATAATCATAAACCAAATACACAAAAAGTTGAAGTACTAAAATAAAAAAAAAATATAATTATTAAAAATAGAAAAAAGTTGAATACTTTTATTTAAAACTGTGCTTGATGATGTTTCATAAGAAAAAAATTGTTTGAGTCAAAAGAATCAACAAAGTTTCTTTCTATCTAAAGAATAAAGATTATAAGCAAGAAACTTCTCTTCATTTTGTTTTGAAATCTTGTTTTAACAATTTTCATTGTTAAATTTTTTTTTTCAAAAATGATGCAATAAAAATTGAAATAGTTGATATAAGATCAATCAATCTTTCAATAAGAAAATACACATGAACTTAATCATTTTTTACAATAAAAAATTGACGTAAAAAAATTAATAATAAAAGACCTAAACTATACTAATTAATTATTTCTTTTAAAATTTAAGTGATATATTGCATAATAGTATATATTTAAGGTATAAATTGATAATTAAGTGAAGTTAAAATATTTTTATAAGACTGTAACAATAAAAAATGCTTAACTAGTTTTTTAACATATGTCTAAAGTAAAAAGTTTAAATTAATAACATATATAAAATAATTTAATAAAAACTAAAATCTAATAATTTCTTTTATTATATAAAATTATATTAATACTCGTTGGAAATTTGATAATTAATTTTTTTGTCTTAAAATTTATTTTTTTTATAATCATAAAGATTGCCATTTTATTTTTTTTAAGAATTATAAGAAGGGAACATTTTTTTTTTGGAGGGGCCACTCCTAGATTAAATCCTATAATATATACATATTCAAGTCAAATTTAACAAAATTTTAGGGGCCATGGCCCCCACTTGCTTCAACGTGGCTCCGCCACTGTCTAGATTATTCATGTCATGACAGAATAAGAACAAGAACAAAAGCCAGTGCTTAGCATCAGGTGAAGTAAGCATATCCTTTTCCATCAATTAGGAGGGCAGAATGTGATGAGATAGCGAGAAGCCCTACAAGTTAGAGATGTAAACGGGTCGGGTACCCGTTAAATTTGGGATACCCGAACCCGAACCCGATTAACTTTAATAATACCCTAACCCGATTAACTACCCGATTATTTTTATTTATGCTACCCGAACCCTAACCCTATAAAATATAAATACCCGTTTAACTACCCGAACTCGTTTAACTACCCGTTTATTAAGTCAAAGTTTGATTTTTAAATTTAAAATTAAAATTAATTTTAGAATAACTTAATTAAAACATTATATTAATAAATTTAATTTAACTCATAACAATAAATTAAAGTTAAAAATTTTAATTATAATATATAATGATTTAATTTAAATAAATAAAACATTAATAATAAATAATTGATATATAAAAAATATAAGTATTGTATTAATTAATTATTATTTATAATCGGGTTCGGGTAGCGGGTACCCTAAGGTAACTACCCGAACCCTACCCTAACCCGTGACGGGTAGTAATTTCCTTACCCGAACCCTACCCGAACCCGATTATACACTACCCTAATCCTACTTAAACGGGTCGGGTAGCACCGGGTACCCGTTTATAGGGTACCCATTGCCATCCCTACTACAAGTCCTGAGACCTGAAGAATCATCAAAAGCATAGCTATAAGCCCTGGGGCAAATGGCTTTGAAAAGATTCGCAAAAATGGTAGGTTTGCAGCTTTTGGGATTGACAAACTGTACAGTGCAGCAATACCTATCTGATTTTGCAGCCAAACATGCACTCTTGCAGCCCACCACCTTCCCTTCTTTCTTCACAACCAAGGCAGCAGGGCAGCAAACATTCTGATCAGCTCCACAAGCCGCGACTCCGCATCCCACACCACCACCTATTGGCACCATTGATGCAGGAATATTGAATCCATCAACCAAACTCACATCATAGTAATGCAAAGCAGATGTTGGACTCCCAAGTGTCATTTCAAGAAGAGTTTTTGGTGGTTTGCTTCCAATGCCTTTGCACTGTAGAAGCCCTGCACATCTCCAATTTGGCTTGAGCCTTTGCCTATTTGGTCAAAACAGCGGCCTTGTCTTGGCCAGATTCTACCTTGCCATCGTTCAGGCAATTCCAGGACTGTCTGTTCACCGCAGGAGAGATGGAACCCGCCGTCTCTGGGAGTTTCATGGCCTGCACTACCTAGGATTCCAGGCCATATGCTTTCTTGACAGTTGTTTACCAGTATGAGTTGGATGCCATCTGCAAGAAAACAAGAAGCTACACGTTTAGTTCCTTGACAAAGTATTGCATCAGAGAAAGTTTTAACAAAACTGTAGGAGAATTGGATACCTGTGAAGGTTAAGGAGATGAAAATGCAGAAGAAAAAGAAGAGATTTGAAGAGGTTGGCATTGGTTTTGAAAATTGATGGTGGAACTGCTTAGTGGTTTGCTTCCACTAAGAAAGATTTGAACTTCGAATAACTGCAAGTGTAAATACGGTTTGTTAAAGCTAAAGAAATGGTTACTTTTCTTTCTATACCCTGCTTTCTCCATTAGAAGAAATAGATTAAATCATTTATAGCCTAATCCAAGCACTGTCATGAGCCATGACAGAAATAATGATTACAAGTTAAAGCTATTAATTATCATATACTTCTCCAAAAGTACATCTTAATTTTCACGAAAAGATAAAGGGAGAGTTTTATTTCAAAGGAGCCAATCAAGCTCCCACCTAATCTGGATATGAATGGACATAATCTTCAAAGCCGGTACCACCACTTCTATGACCCTTTTTGCTACTATATCGACCAGGTGATGGCACCACTTCTGGCGGTGACACTTCCCCCTCCAAGTACCTTACCACTTGCCTTATTGTAGGCCTTGCCTCCGGCGCATCATTGGAGCACATCAATCCAAGTTTGATCACAACAATAGCCTCAAGCTCATCAAAGTCACCATTCAATTTTGGATCCATAACCTCAAGAACTGCTCCAGTTTGCCATCTATCCCACACCCAGTCCACCAAAATCAGCTCTTCAGGCAATGCCTTTAGCTCAACGGGTCTCCTCCCACACACCACTTCAAGCAGAAGTGCACCAAATGCAAACACATCAGTACTTGCAGTAGGTTTACCAGTCTTTGTAAGTTCAGGAGCTAGGTACCCCAATGTGCCAACGACCTTGGTGGTGCTTGGATTGGCGCCATGCTTGTATAATTTAGCAAGACCAAAGTCACCAAGTCTCCCATTTAGATCAGAATCTAACAGAACATTGCCTGCCTTGATGTCTCTATGAATTACAGTCTGCTCCCATTCTTCATGCAAATATAAAAGACCTGAAGCAACCCCTCTGATTATCTTGAACCTCTCTTCCCAACAGAGAACTCGCATAGGCTCGTCAAACAGGTACTTGTCCAAGCTACCATTAGGCATTAAATCATAGACAAGCAACAGATCACCCCTATACCGACACCATCCTAGCAGCTGCACAAGATTTCTATGGCTGAGACGGCCAATACTAGCAATCTCAGAGACAAATTCTCTTAGCCCTTGCTTTGATTCTTGAGAAATTCGCTTGACAGCAACGTGAGTGTTTGTGCTTGGCAGAGTTCCTTTGTAAACTCTGCCAAATCCACCAAAACCAAGTAGCTCTTTGTCTCTGAAACCCTTTGTTGCTTTCTTGAGTTCCTGGTAAGAGAATCTGTGAGGACCAACTTCCAACTCCCAGGCCTCAATTATGTCTGCATTCTTCATTTTTCTAACAAAGTAAAACCAGATTAAAATAACTGACATCGTTACTAGAACAGCTGAAAAGGTAACACACACAATTAGCACAGTGTGATTCTTCTTGGGCCTTGGAAGAGAAGGCAGAGAAGATAGAGACAGAGAATTGGCCGGTCCACTCATGTTAAAACTCCAGCCCAAGACATAGTGAGAGCTTCCTAGCAAACATGTTGAGGCAGAAAATCCCACAAACATGGAATCGTCAAGAATTTGTGACAGATCCACATCAAAGGACAATATTGAGGACCTTGGTTTCTCAGAAAAAGGAGAAAGTTTCACCTCTAATCGATTTCTTGCAGAATCATAATCAACCCAAGCTTGGATCATTTGTCCACTCTTGAGATTCAACTCTTGCTTTGTTGAGTTCCCAAGAAAATATGCAGCGGAAGCTGAAGCATTTGACACCATGCTATTGAGATCAATACCGACATGGTTATCATCAATATCATCAAACTCTAAATTTTTAATAGTGTCAAACTCTACTGCAAAAATATGGTTAGTTGACTTCCCATTGTCAGATGCATTAAGCAAGCCTAGATATTCAACAGGGAAACCTGAAAGGTCTTTTGAAGGAGAAAGAGTGAAAGCAAGGCCATGACCACCAAGCTTTGGGGACTCAGGAACCATGGCAAAAGCAAAAGCAGTTGAAAAAGAAGAAACTTTGCCGTTGCTTGAGTTCTTGAACTGAATTGGAGATGAGTAAAAAGCATGGCCACTTACACGAGGAGTAGTATTGGTTAAACAAAGCAAGCCATTGTTTGCAATGTCTGCAAAGCCAGTTAAGCTCATCTTGTCGCCAGCATCATGAAATCCATTGAAAATGAACTGATCTAGCTGAGAAAAAACTTGGTCTAAAAATACAAGAAAAACCCAGAAAAATATCAACTTCTTTGCCATGAGAAAGCAAGCGGAATTAATTTTTTCCAGGCTTTTGAATCAGAAAATGTGGCGGTAATAAAATTCTGAATTATAATTACAGCCAAGGCTTAGTCTTCCCCACTCTTTCTTGTACCTAATATGAACCAAAAAAAAAATTCCGAATTATAGCTCTTGTTATGCATATTTATCTCAACGATGATTTATCAAATAGGGTTATTGTTTTATACATGATGATAATTTTTTTAATTTCCAATATTTATTTTTAAAATGCATATTAAATATTTATTTTTTAAAATAGTATGTGAAATTAAAAACATAATAATCTGATAAAGATTATAGACTATATTGCAATTAAATATTAAAAAAAAGAAAAAGAAATTTGGCTCAAATTATAATTTTAATATATTTTTTTCTTGACCTTCTATGTAGAAAAATATGATTTTAATATATATTTTATTTTTAATCTATCTTTTTAGATCTAATCTCATTGCCTATTGAAATGAACCCTAAAAATTCCTGACTATATATATTAATTTTTTTTAATCTACAAATTTTACTTATAATGTATTAAATAATAATATTTAAATACACACATTAATTATGTTTCCCTTAACTTGAAAATTTAACTTGTTTTTTCATTAAAAAAGCTTGGTAGGTGAAGATTCTATATTATATATAATGAAATTTTAATATCTTATGAGATAAACGAAAGTATCTGCTATCTAGATGTAAATTGATTTCAACAAAAATTTTCTTGGACCACGCAAAGCTATGAAAGTCTTCTTTATAAATCAAATTAATGGTCAAAAAAATAGAGCACATGGTTTTTATCGTTAATTTAGATCTACTAGTCCTAGCTTAGTTTTCAGCTTAATTGAAAAAAAAAAAACTAATATTATTGGGGTAACAAATCTAAGCTCAAGATACACCGTTAACAACTATATGAAGTATGTAATCTATTGATAGAATGTTGACTTTTTAATTCTAATGATCAAGTTCAATTTTGAATAGACTTAAACACAAAAACAAATTCTAATGGCCTGTATTTGTGTTCTTGTATGCATCTTTCTGGAGCTGTTTCACGATCATTTCTCACCATGTCTTGGACGCTTGGTACTGGCAGAGATTTACCCCAATCACTCCCCTCAACTTCCTGAGAGCCTTCCTTTTCGACTTTGGGATCCATTCACAAGATTGCTTGCTTCTCTTGCTAAGGAACCTGGCCTCCTTTCTAGTATAACTTGGAGCTTCCCTTCTAGTTTGACCTGCTAGTCAACAATGGTGGGTGAAAATGGGATGATTTTCTCAATTCCCTGAGTCTGGCGTTTATTGTATTTGTCGGTCATTGTTACAAGTAAGTCAGCCATTGGATTAAGGAAATAAATATCTTTAGAGAAACAGATTGGTAGGGTCTCCTTTGTACTACTATTCAAGATGGGACCATACGCACAGAAAAAATGGAAAAACCAGTTGAAATGCATATCTAAGTTCCTATTGTGTTATTAATTTTTGGACTAGTTTGGATAGTCAATAAAATTAGTTTTGATGAGATTAAAAATAATAAAAAAATGTTTAGAGATATATTTTTAATAAAATAATAAAAAATTTAAAAATAAAGATAAAAAGATAATTTCACCCTTATGCTATTTTGTCTTATATGTCCTAACCCCACCACACCAGAGGCCATTGGCCTTCCAAACTAGCTTTTTGTAATTTGATGGTATCTCTTATTTTAAGAATTTTTTAGTTAAACGCTTACACTTACCAATTTATTATATCATATGATAAGCATAGAACAAGAATACTTCTATTATAACCCCAAGTTGTTATTGAATATTCACTATGGGTATTCAAAGATGAAAGTTTGGGATTATTATAAACCTAGTGGCGACAGCAGCCTTTACTTATTTGTTCTTGTCATGGAATCAACTACCATTTTAAAGAACATGACAGTTAAAGAACAAAGCATATATCCCTTTCTGTTACATGAAGTCAACGCTCAGAACTCAAGTCACGAATATATTGCAAGGTAAAATACTTTGATATTCATGGGGAATTAATCATTCAACTTGAGATTTTAATTTTAATCAATCAACTTAATATCCAGTCATACGGTACTCAGGCTTATATAGACAACTGGCGAGAGAAAAGTTTCCTCCTTTTTCTGGCAACTTCAGTTTTTTTTTTTTTGTTTGACAGAAAAAGTTGAAAATTATGAGATGGGTTTTGCTCTTTTCAATTGTCAACGGCGGTTATTATTGGTTGTTCTTCATTGTTTTTAGCTATAGAAAGAGGCTATTGGCGCAAAAATTTTAAGGTGCCGGTTCTGAGCAAATTAGAGTAAGTCAAATTTATGACGATGTGACAGGAGAAAAGGATCATTTCAATGCAATTTGATGCATATCGTTGTCTGAGAAATTACAATTTGTTAGGGCACCTGTTAGCGGTGTAAACAAAACTATTTAAGTTCGGCTTACTAAATAATTGAATTAGATGGAATATCTTATTTGAGTTTGACTTGATAAGTAATTGAATAAGTTTGAATACTTACTACTTAATTTGAGTGATTCATGAATTTAAATGAATTTTTTTAATATATATTTTAAATTTTATCAATCATTTATTATTTTACTCTCATAATATATGATTGAAAAATGACAAATCAAATTTATTAAATTGAGTTCAAATTTATCGAGTCAATTTTGAATGATTCAAACATTTTATCGAGTCAAATTGAAGCTTAAAAAACTAAGTTCATTTGAGGTCCAATCAAAATTTGAAATTAAAATTTTCAAATCAAATCTAACTCAAATCTAATGCTGAATCATCTCGATTCAATTACATTATACCCTTATTACTTGTACACACAAACTTTGAACCGAACACAAGACATATGAACAAAATTTTTCTCCTTCTACGACGTCGAACTACTATTACTTTCCAAGAGGAGCAAAGACACGGAAAAGTACTTGTTAAGCGGTGTAATTTGGTTAAATTTGATTGTTTATTTGTTTGTATATAAAGATTTGTAATGAGAAGTAGATTTTTCTGATCTCAATATTTTATCCCTATTATGGAGGTAGGAATGATTTTCAATTTGATTGGTATCTCATATTATAAAAAGGAAATTTAAGATTTTGGGTTAGAATTTTAGGAATCACAGAAAAAGGTCATATAACATCGCATCAGAGCATAGATTTTTGCCAGCACTTTGAATTACCCTAACAGAAGGAAAACTTGAATCAAATAAAAGGAAATCTGAGTCCCCGCAATTAATGGCAGTAAATATACATTATTCCATCAATTGGGATGGCTGAATCCGAAGCTATACCCTACAAGCACGGTTCTAATAACCAAAATCAAATCCCAGCTTTTTTTTTTTTTTAAATCATATTCATCTCTTTTTCCTCACTCGTAAATATATATTTCTAGGAAAGTTCAAGACTTCAAATGAAGCTGGTGATTGATGAGGTTTCAGAAGCTAGTATTCTCAGATCATCTTTCAAGAATTTAGTTCATCATTAATTTTAATCTCATCATTACACACTTAATCTTATAGCCACTAACTCATTTATGGTGCCAAGAACTATATTTAGTGGAGGCTTAATTCATATAAGTTAAATTATATAAAAATAATAACAAAACAATGATAATAATAGAAAAAATTAGACTTTTGTATCCAATCATAATTGTTAAAAATTTAAAATTATCCTTAATATGATTTTATATTTTGAAAACATTGCATCATAGTTTTATTATCAATGCTTTTGTATACATATTTTTCAATGTACATAACTAATCTATCCTTAAATCACGGATATCTCACCCAAGCCCAAGGCAGTAAAAAAAATAAATACATAAACAAAGAGAGGCCCATTAACAATAGAGGGCTCCGAGCATAACTCATTTAGGTTTAAAAATAATAACAACAAAAAGAAAAAGAAAGCAAAGTGGAGTGAGTGCTTTAGCAGCCGCCAACAAAGCCTTGAAATTCCAAATACAAGGAGTGGATAAACCAAAAAAGAAACTAAGCAGTGTGGCATGAAAGCACTGGAAGGCGAAGAAATATAAAGAGATTTGAAGAAAAAAAATAATACAGAGGAGTAAAGAGGCAGTAGCAGTACCAAGAGAGCGAAATAGAAAGAATTGAGAAGCTGTGCTAACAAGCAAAAAAAAAAAAGAAAGAGAGATTGGAATTACTGTTGGTGTTAGCTAGGGCTGAGAAAAAAACCGATAAAACCGAAAAACCGACTCGAACCGGAGATTTCGGATCGGATCGGTTCGGATAATAGACAAATTCGGTTCGGATTCGGATCGGATTCGGATACGGATAATATCCGAATACTTTGTTATTTGGTATTTTGTAATTTTTACTATTTAAATTAAAAGCTCAAATTTTATATTTAATTAAAAATCCTAAGGAAAATTTAAAATAAAGTCCAAAAGTGCTTAAAATGCCTTAAAAAATTGAAATAAAATTTAAAATTACATTTAAAAAAACCGAATGACCTATCCGATCCGATCCGTATAAATTCAGATCGGATCGGATAGTTTTTTAATTCGGATCGGATCGGATCACAAAACAAAAAAACCGCTTAATTCGGATCGGATCGGGTTTTTGAAAAAAACCGATCCGATCCGACCCGTTATCAGCCCCAGTGTTAGCGCAAGAAGGCCAAGGTAAGTAAAGATTTCTCTTTAATTTTTATGGTTATGTTGTATTGTTAGAGATTGATTTTGAGGAAAATAAGACATTGAAAATTTGGGGAAAACCTGTATTTTAAAGAAAGTACATATATTTTTAGCTTTCGTCAAATAGCATTACTCGTGCCAAATTCATAGTTTATCGAGTTATAGTCATTTAGCAAATGCAATATAAATTATCAATTTTGTCAGATATTGTATTTTTCTAATATTAAATATTTTGAAAATAGGCTTCGAGCAATCTTAAGGCTTTGATTTGGTTTCAATTTAGCGAGCTCAGGTAAGTAACTTGATATCCCTTCGGTGCTTTGATACCCTTAAAATTAACCATAACATGAGATATGTTTCGTATACTATGTACAAAAATATTTTTGTCCTATGGATTTTAAATTGGGTTAAGCATGCAAATTATATATGATTCTTTAAATTGGCTTTGAATATGATCTTGATCAATTATAGGAACATGATTTAACTACTTTGCTTTTGAATTTCGTAGTAGTGTATCTATATATAATGTGTATTGTGAATAAGAAATTTTGTTTTGAATGATGAATGAAATTTGTTTCGTATGAAATATGTTATGAAATTTATAATACTGCTTTACATATTGGGTAATTTGAAATTTTGTTTTGTTTTGTCTTCTAGTATGGCTGTGCTCTGACCTTGCCAATGGGGGTTAAATGTTGGCCATGTCAACATGTATTTTGTTAAATGAAACTAGTTTCTAACAGAACCACCAGTTAAGAATAGTGGCTCTCTGTTCTGTTCTGTGCAACTATTAGTTGTTTCTAATATCTGTAACCTGAACCACCAAGGTTAATTGTGGTTTCTGTTCTGATTCTGACCTGTGCCACAAGGGTTAAGAGTGGCCAGGCATGTTACGGGAGACCTGAAAATTTTGAATTATGAAACTTTTGCTCAGTTTTGATATATGTGAAAATCTGTTTATTTTGAAATCTGAATGTTTGAATTTGAATAAATTACGTAAGATTACCCAACGCTGATTTTGAATCTTTACATTGATATTTTGGCCTAATGTTTTTATGGCATGCTTAATCCAACTGTTGGGATATCGGTTGTCTACTGAGTGGTTGTATTCACTCCCCTTTCTTAACATCTTACAGGTTTTGATGTTGATAATGTTCACGGAAATGTTGTGGAGTGACGTTTTGGAGTTTAGAATGTGTTTCAAGACTTTTAAGCTTATGATTAAATTGAGACTTAAGAACATTTTAATTCTTTGTTGACTTTAAGCAATAAGTTGAAGTTTAGTAAACTTCTTTTGATCATTCATGGTATATTACAATTTAAATATTTGAAAGGATTGAAGTTTAGTATGATAAATGCCTGGCATGTCTGTGAAATTATTTCTTACAGGTATACAGCGTCTGTTATGTCTCAAGTTCAAAGCGTGACAGATTAAGTGGTATTAGAGCTTATCAATAGTAGATTCGTATATTCGTGTATTTTGAAATAGTTAGACATGTTATAAAATTAAGAGTGGGGTAGAACACTTAAGGTTTGAGACGTTTATGCTATTTAAATTCTTTTTGTTTGAATAACTTGAGTTGACGTTTGAAGGAATATTCTACTATTATTTTGTTATTTTGATTGAATCAGTATACCTCTTCATCGTAATCCAGAGCTTAAGTTATGATTTTTGGTTTGTGGAGACTTAGTATGAGTACTAATTAATGATTAAAAAATTTTAATTTGCGTGAAGACCTTTTGTAAGCTTAGAATATGATATTTGAATTATGTGATGATTCTAGGAATTTGAGCTTAAGTAAGACTTGTAGACTTTGCCTGTGAATCAAGTGGTATGATTTTGTGAATTTTGGAGTTTTTGTTTGGTGGATATTTAGACATCGTGTTTGAAAGTTATGATAAAGATAAAGTTGATGAACTTGATTAAAAGTAATAATGAGTTTATAAGTGATTGATTTTGGGTGAATTTTGATATGATAATTACCTTAAGTTTGTGTAAATTATATAAAAAAAGGATTGTGATTTTTGGAAACTTTGAAATAGAGGTTTGGTTTTCGATTTTTAAGGAATTTGTTTTGACTTTTTTTTTGGATCTTTGACGATGATCATAATGATACTTGGTGTTAAAAGTATGAAGTATCAATCATGAGATGGTATGATTGTAAATGAAATGACTTTATTGTAAGTTTGATAAGAAATATATTTAAGTTTAATGATTATTGGGGAAAACGATCTTGATCTTTGAAATGCTTATGAACTTGGGATTAGTTATTAAGTTTATCTGTGACGGTTTTAAAGTTTTGTGATGGACATTTAGTGTATCATTGATCACAAATCTACTTATATTTGATATTATTAAAGATGTGATATTGGAGTTGACAAGAAATAATATATGAAAATTTGAGGTACTTTCAATACAAATATATGACAACTTTCTGTGAGGTTTTTACTAGCATTTGTGGTCACTTATTATTATGATGCATATAAGGATATTCAATTAATTTGTAAAGTATTGGTTTGAATAAATATATAAGTTTGATGATAAGAATTGTTATTTCGAATAATTACTGAAGTTCAATCATTAAATGTTTATTTTTTAGTGTGATAAGTTATTAATTGTTTATGTGACTAAATTGCTCTTATAATTTTGATTGAAATAAAATATGAGATCATTTGAATGATATTAACGAATAATACCACTCATTACGGTATAAAATATATTTTATTATTTACTTGGAAGTTTAGATTGTGATTTTTAAGTATAAAGTGACTTCTTACGAGTATGAATAAATTGTGGGTCCTTCTATAATATTGGATTATGACCTTTAGATTATGTGGTAATATTTAAAAGAGTTTGAGTTTAAGATATGGTTTGTAGAATTGTCGATGTTTCAGGTTTTGTGATTATGTATCACTTAGAGCTTTTAGTCCGATTGATATTTAGACATTAGTTTTGAAATTTTAATGAAAAAAAGGTTTGATGAATTTATTTTTGATATGTGTTTTGATAAGAAAGTTACTTAGACTTGAGCTTACTATAAAATTTGATTTGGATATTTGGAGACCCCATACAATTGAGATTAGGTGTTTGATTTTAGTGAAAATTTTGAGATTGTGCTTATGGATCGTTAATGAAAGTTGATCATGATATTTATTGTACTTATTTGGAGTTGAAGCATGAAGTAATAAAGTTGTCATAAGAATATGTCTATAAATAAAGTTGCTTTGGTGGGATTTATATAAGTTGGATTCTAACCTTAAAAGTTAGTATAATGAATGATTTTGATCTTTGAGGTGTTGTGAATTAAAGTTCTATTCATGATATATAAAGATTTTGGAGATTTGAGTAGACATTCAATGAACTTTTGATCCAGTCTTAAATTAAATTTCATTGAGATTAAAGTACAAAGTGTGGTTATTGAAAAGAAACTATTTCTAAAATTTTGTGGTACTCATTGATATTAGGTTGTGAATTGGATGTTGTTCTTAAATTGTACTTATAGGCAATAGAAATTATGGTACAAATAAAAATTTCAACAATATTGGTGTGGTTTGCATTTCAGTGAGTAGTACATAACATGATGGTAAGAATGATCATTCAAGTATTCAAGGAAATATAATTATTACACAATTATGATATTAAGGTTCAAGAATTGTCTTAATGGATTTTGACTTTAATATTGTTGTAATGATAAATAGCATGTGTAAACAAGGAAAGTTGTGACATCATGAGGTCTTCTAGTTTTGTGAAGAATTTAATTATTATTTGATAAAATTGATTTATGAAAAGCTATGAGTTAAGAGTTTTTGATGGATACTTAATAAATCTTCAATCTTTAATCTATTGAAATTTTTGTGGAGATTTAAGTGTGATATATAATAATTAACAAGAAATGATATCTCGAATTTTGGGGCACTTATTAGTATTAGGTTTGTGAATTTTTTATTTATGGATTTTGTTTTGAATTTACACTTGTGGTCAATTGGAGTTAAGGAATTGTTATGGTTCTAATCTTTGGATTAAGAATCGATATATTAGGCAATTATTGGGGTTTGATTAAGAGATGTATACAGTTTTAATGTTTGTGTATTGTCTTTTTGAATTTTGAGTTCAATTTGTAGTTGTAGTAAATTAGAATTATGATGCATAAAGGAAGTTATTGCTCAATTTTTGTTGTTTCGCTTTAGTAAAAAAAAAACTAAGGTTGATGATGTGAATTGGTGTTCCATGAAAGTGTTGAAGTTGATCATTCTATTTTTATTTCAGAGTGCTATAAGTTTGAAATGATTTATGATTGGTTGTGATTATGGTCCTCAAGCAGGAAGTAATATAAGAATTCTTGAATCATGTTTATAAATGACTACCATTTATCATGTGCAGCATGTTGTAATTTTGTTTATAAAGATAAGGATTAAGGTTATGTTTGCATGAAGGCTAGGGTAGAAAGCTTGGTTAATTTGGAATAAGTTTCCTTCACTTACAAAAAAAATGATTAAATACAAAGAATAACTTTTATTATGATAAGGTCGATTAAGGGTAATGTTTTGTTATTTGGTGTTTTGAGTATGGATACATTTTTGAGAATTTAAGAAAATCTATAATTACGTAATCATTTGGATTCTTTCAAATTTAGAATTCCATAGATTGAAATTTTGATAGAAGGAATTTCTTATGATGCCTAAATCTTGAGTTTGACTTGAAGTTAAGAATAATATATACTTGAAGGAAATTTGAGATATCATGATAGTTGAAGCCTTGCAATTTGTGTAGTTATTATATAATTTTTTATCAGTCAAATTTGGAAAGCAATAACTAAATATGGAGTTGTATCAGATATAACAAGTTTTATATTTGAATCTTGTGTAGTGTATAATTGTGGATAAAATCTACTGTAGTGGTTTGATATTTATTAAAGTTTTATGATGGTTCAGTGAAGGATAAAATTTTTTGTAGTCAATGTGAAGGAAATTGAAATCAATATGCAATACCTTTGTGGCAACTAAGTTGTTGATAGTGTTATTGAGATTTAAGGATACACATAGTTATTATTAGGTTAATGAATTAGAAACTTAATTGTAAGTGATGCTATGGACAAGTGATTTTTTTGGTGCAAAGGATATTTGAAATACTATTGATGTTTTGTGCTTATGTTTAAATGAAATATTAGAGTGCATAATAAAAGTATGAGTTGAGTTAAGTTGCAAATTTTCGGTTATTGCCTAATAGCAAGTAATAAATTTTAGACAGAGATCAATTTGTGTAATGACAATAAAGAGATTATGGATTTCAGTATTTAGAATTTTGAGACTATAGTTAATTTAGAAGGTGATCAATTTTTGATTTGTTAAGTTTGATTGACTATGCATTAACAGTGTGGAAAGTATAAAGTTTTTATTTGAAACTTAGAGTTGTGGATTATGAAATTATAATACCTTGTCATGGATGTTATTGCTAGTAAGGAATCAAAAGAATGAAACAAAGCTACATTGAGATAAAACTATTTAGCTATAGATTATATTTATGTATCATGTATGGTTTGAAGCAAATGAAATTTGTAGGAGATAGATCCATCAGATGAGTATATTTGATTATGAAACAAAACTAGAAGTTGAATGGTTGGAAAGAGATTTACTTGGACTATACAGAATTGGAAATGAAATTTTTATCGATTTCATTGTCTAATAAATGATTATTAGGAGTTTTAATTAAAGCTAACTAGATAAAATTTCATAGATCTTTATGGGAGAGAACTAAATGGACAAGAAGTTAGAGGTCATGGAGTTTGAATTGGCTGTTTGCCTTTTGAAAATTTGTATTATGGAGTCAAGTGTCGATTTAATTGCTTTGAGTCAAAGTTTTAATTTGATTTGATCAATTATTAGACAAGATACATAAGGCATTTTCTCATAGCCTTACTACATAAACAAATCCTTCAAAAAAAAAACCGTAAGACATTTGTCAAGAACTTTAGAAATTTTGAGCCCATGGATATTTGAATTTGGGGACCAAATTCTTTTAAGGTGGGGAAAATGTAATACCGAAGCCCAAGATAGTAAAAAAAAAATACATAAACAAAGAGAGGTCCATTAACAATAAAGGGCTCCAGGCATAACTCATTTAGGTTTAAAAGTAATAACAACAAAAAGAAAAAGAAAGCAAAGTGGAGTGAGTGCTTTTACAGCCACCAACAAAGCCTTGAAATTCCAAATACAAGGAGTGGATAAACCGAAAAAGAAACTAAGCGGTGTGGCATGAAAGCGTTGGAAGGTGAAGAAATATAAAGAGATTTGAAGAAAAAAAATAATACAGAGGAGTAAAGAGGCAGTAGCAGCTCCAAGAGAGCAAAATAGAAAGAATTAAGGGGTTGTTCTAACAAGCAAAAAAAAATAGAAAGAGAGATTGGAATTACTGTTGGTGTTAGCGCAAGAAGACTAAGGTAAGTAAAGATTTCTCTTTAATTTTTATGGTTATGTTGTATTGTTAAAGATTGATTTGGAGGAAAATAAGACATTGAGAATTTGGGGAAAACCTGTATTTTAAAGAAAGTACAGATATTTTTAGTTTTCATCAAATAGCATAACTCGTGCCAAATTCATAGTTTATCGAGTTATAGTAGTTTAGCAAACACAATATAAATTATCAGTTCTGTCAGATAGTGTATTTTTCTAATATTAAATATTTTGAAAATAGGCTCCGAGCGATCTTAAGACTTTGATTTTGTTTCAATTTAGCAAGCTCAGGTAAGTAACTTTATATCCCTTCAGTGTTTTGATACCCTTAAAATTAACCATAACATGATATGTTTTGTATACTATGTACAAAAATATTTTTGTCTTATGGATTTTAAATTTGGGTTAGGCATGCAAATTATATATGATTCTTTAAATTGGCTTTGAATATGATGTTGATCAATTACAGGAACATGATTTAACTGCATTGCTTTTGAATTTCGTAGTAGTGTATCTATATATAATGTGTATTGTGAATACGAAATTTTGTTTTAAATGATGAATGAAATTTGTTTCGTATGAAATATGTTATGAAATTTATAATACTGCTTTATATATTAGGTAATCTGAAATTTTGTTTTGTTTTGTTTTGTCTCCTAGTATGGCTGTGCTCTGACCCTGCCAATAGGGGTTAAATGTTTGCTATGTCAACATGTATTTTGTTAAATGAAACTAGTTTCTAATTGAACCACCGGTTAAGAATAGTGGCTCTCTGTTCTGTTCTGTGCAACTATTAGTTGCTTCTGATATCTCTAACCCGAACCATCGGGGTTAATTCAGGTTTCTATTCTGATTCTGACTTGTGCCACAAGGGTTAAGCGTGACCATGGCATGTTACGGGAGACTTGAAAATTTTGAATTATGAAACTTTTGCTCAATTTCGATATCTGTGAAATTTTGTTTATTTTGAAATCTAAATGTTTGAATTTGAATAAATTACACGATTAAATATAAGATTACCTAACGCTGATTTTGAATCTTTACATTGATATTTTGGCCTAATGCTTAATCCAACTGTTGGGATATCGATTGCTTACTGAGTGGTTGTACTCACCCCCCTTTCTTAACATCTTACAGGTTTTGATGTTGATAATGTACACGAAAATGTTGGGGAGTGACACTTTGGAGTTTAGGATATGTTTCAAGACTTTTAAGCTTATGATTAGATTGAGACTTAAGAACCTTTTAATTCCTTGTTGACTTTAAGCAATAAGTTGAAGTTTTGTAAACTTCTTTTTGTTGGGGTATTCCCACATCAGTTGTGGAAAGGGTTGGGTGTGTGTTTATAAGTGTGAAGGAAAGCCTCACCTCTTGAGCTAGCTTTTGGGGTGAGAAGGCCCAATAGCACCCAACACTGGTATCAGAGCCCAGGTTGCCAACATCTCTTCCTCTGTTCCGGGTAATAAAAAGGCTCCCTCTGCTCTCCCAAAGCCCGATGGTTGAAGGAAGTGATTGTTCGGGTTCCCAACATCTCCCGGTGTTCACTATTCTAGGCAGAAAAGTGCTCTCCCAAGGCCCGATGTGTGACGGGGGAGATTGTTGGGGTATTTTTACATCAGTTGTGGAAGGGGTTGGATGTGTGTTTATAAGTGTGAGGAAAAACCTCACCTATTGAGCTAGCTTTTGGGGTAAGAAGGCCCAATAACACCCAACATTGGTATCAGAGCTCGGGTTAAAGCTTCGGGATCATGAAAAGAGATACAAGACCCATGATAAAATTGACAGCTTCAAATTATTCAATTTGGAAGCCAATGATGGAAGATCATCTATACTGCAAAGATCTATATGAGCCAATATTAGGTGATTCTAGTAAGCCAATAGATATGAAAGATGATGAATGGAAAAAGTTAGATAGGAAGACTTTGGGAACCATTAGAAGATGGGTAGACATTAGTATTTTTCATCATATTGCGCAGGAGACAAGTGCTTCCCGTGTTTTTGAAAAATTAGCATCACTATATGAGAGAAAGACCGCCTTGAATAAAGTTATGCTTGTTAAGCAGCTTGCTACTCTACAGTATAAGGAGGGAAGATCTATCTCTGAGCATTTGAGTGACTTTCAAGATTTGTTTAATCGGATGACCATTATGACACTGCAAATGGATGATGAGATGAAAGCATGGTTTCTTCTAGGCTCATTGCCAGACAACTGGAAGACACTAGTTGTGACTGTTCTTAATTCAGCTCCTAACGGCACGGTGACCTTGGAGATGGTAAAAGACAGTATGTTTAATGAAGAAGCAAGGTGAAAGGAGACAAACTCTGGGAATGAAGCTCTTGTCACAGAGAACAGGGGCAGAACTAAAGACAGAGGTCAGGATTCTAGAGGTCGTAGTAAGTCCAAGAACAAACATAAGTCCAGAGATAGGGTGAAGTGCTTTCATTGTGACAAACTTGGTCACATAAAGCGAAACTGCAGGATATTGAAGCAAGAGCGGAAAGATGAGAAAAGTAAGAATAACTTAGATGATGAAAATGTTACAACAGTGAATTCTGATAGTGAAATGGTTTCTTTGGTTTGTACAGATGGTGAGTGTAATCATGTAGGGGATTCAGGCATAGAGTGGATAGTTGACACTGGAGCGTCATATCATTGTGTTCCTAATAAGGAATTGTTTACAACCTACAGAATAGGTGATTTTGGTTATACCAAGATGGGAAACAAGAGTATGTCGCGGATTGCTAGGATTGGTGATATAGTGGTACAAACAAACACTGGTGGTACATTGACTTTGAGGGATGTCAGACACATTCCAGATCTGAGGATGAACTTGCTTGCAGTGAATGTCCTTGATAAGGAAGGATATGAGAGTCATCAGAAAAATGGGCGGTGGAAGCTTCTCAAAGGGTCTTTGATAGTTGCAAAAGGAAAGTTGTGTTGCACTATGTACAAGACTTGGATGAAGTTGACAGGCAGTCAGGTAAATACTGTTGAGGATGATGCTTCAGCAAATTTGTGGCATAGGAGGCTGGCACACATAACTAAGAAAGGGTTAAAGATTTTGGCGAGCCAGTCCCTCCTTCCCTCAACCAAAGGTATTTCTCTTAACTCATGTGATTATTGTTTATTTGGTAAGCATCGTAGAGTTTCTTTTAGGAAGATTTCTAAAAGAAAGAAAAATAAACTTGAGTTAATTCATTCTGATGTATTTGGTTCCATAGAAGTAGATTCATCAAGTGGTAATAGATATTTTGTTACTTTTATTGATGATGCTTCACGAAAAACTTGGGTGTATATGTTGAGAAACAAAAGCCAGGTATTGCAGTATTTTCAGAAATTTCATGCCATGGTGGAAAGGATGACAGGATCATCCTTAAAGTGTATTCGTACAGATAATGATGGTGAATACACATCGAAAGACTTTGAAGCCTACTATTCAAAGCATGGGATCAGGCATGAAAGGACAGAACCTGGGACACCACAACATAATGGTATTGCTGAAAGGATGAATCACACCATTATAGAGAGAGTCAGATGCATGTTGAGGATGGCAAAATTGCCTAAAGCATTCTGGGGTGAAGCAGTTAATACAACCTGCTATTTGCTTAATAAATCACCATCAGTGCCATTGGGCTTTGACATTCCAGAAAGGGTATGGACGGGGAAGAAAGTTTCATATTCACATTTGAAAGTCTTTGGCTGTGCAACATTTGTGCATGTGCCAAAGGAGCAAAGGTCAAAGCTAGATAGCAAGGCTACTCCATGTGTGTTTGTTGGGTATGGTGATGAAGAATATGGTTACAAGCTATGAGATCCAGAGAAGAAAAAGACAATTAGAAGCAGGGATGTGGTTTTTCATGAAAATAAGTTCATCACAGACTTTGAGAAAAATGGAAAGACTACACAGGTTACGGTTGAGTATGATGACTCAACGCCTGCAAGGATTCCACCTAGAGGTGCCACAAATGGTGGAAATGCACAAGATGTAGAACTTGGGGATACAGATGAGCCAGCAACAATAGGTGATGGGATAGATGCTGATAATGACATTGCACAACCAGATGCAATGGGTTTTGAGCAGGGGGCACAACCCTCTCAACCAGGGAGTGTTGAGCAGGGGGAGCTAGCCCCAATACAGAGAAGTGTAGAGCCTCATGTCAAAAGATCTTCTAGGGAGACCATCTACCAGGTATCCTAGTTCAAATTATATTTTGGTCACAAGTGACGGTGAGCCAAAGAGCTTCCAAGATGTGCATGATACTCCAGATAGGAAGTATTGGCTAAAGGCAATGAAAGAGGAAATGGATTCATTGCAAAAAATGGCACTTATGACCTTGTTGAGCTTTCGAAAGGAAAGGAAGAAGACCATTGAAAAACAAATGAGTGTTCAAGCTGAAAAAGGATGGTGACAAGCTAGTGAGATACGAAGCTCGATTGGTGGTAAAAGGCTTTGGTAAAAAACCAGGCATTGATTTTGATGAGATTTTTTCTCTTGTTGTGAAGATGAGTTCCATTCGAGTGGTATTGGGATTAGTAGCTAGTTTGAATCTTGAGCTTGAGCAACTTGATGTGAAGACTGCATTCTTACATGGTGATTTGCAAGAGGAGATTTATATGGATCAGCCCGAGGGTTTTGAAGTGAAAGGGAAGGAGCATATGGTTTGCAAATTGAAGAAGAGCTTGTATGGCTTGAAGCAAGCTCCTAGGCACTGGTACAAGAAGTTTGATTCTTTTATGGTAAGCCAAAACTATAAAAGAACGGTAGCAGATCCTTGTGTGTATATGAAAAAATTCCCAGATGGTGACTTCATTATTCTTTTATTATATGTTGATGATATGCTGATTATAGGGCAAGATGCTCGTATGATTCACAGGTTGAAGGAGGCATTATTTAAGTCCTTTGACATAAAGGATTTAGGTCCAGCAAAGCAGATTTTAGGTATGGATATCATTCGTGATAGGAAAGCTGGAAAGCTGTGGTTGTCACAGGAAAAGTATGTTGAACAGGTGCTAGCAAGATTCAACATGCAGAATGCTAAGTCAATTAGCACGCCTCTTGCTAATCATTTTCACTTGAGTAAGAAGTCTTGTTCGGTGACTAAGGAAGAAAAGGATGCTATGTCCACTGTTCCTTACTCCTCTACAGTTGGTTCTTTGATGTATCTTATGGTTTGCACACGTCCTGATATTGCTCATGCAGTTGGTGTAGTGAGTAGATTTCTTTCCAATCTAGGAAAGGCTCATTGGGAAGCGGTGAAGTGGATCTTTAGATATTTGAGGGTACTTCTAAGATGTGTTTGAGTTTTGGGACTACAGAACCAGTTCTTGAAGGGTTTACTGATGCAGACATGGCAGGTGATCTTGATGGTAGGAAATCTACTTCAGGGTACATATTTACTTTTGCAGGGGGAGCTGTATCTTGGCAGTCCAAACTACAAAAGTGTGTTGTCTTGTCTACTACAGAGGCTGAGTATATTGCAGCAACCGAAGCAGGCAAAGAAATGCTTTGGATGAAGAGATTTCTTCTTGAATTGGAGTTAAGTCAGAAAGAGTATGTGGTATTTTGTGACAGCTAGAGTGCTTTGGATTTGAGTGTGAACACCATGTACCATGCCAGGACAAAGCACATTAATGTTCGGTACCATTGGTTGGGCTCAGTGATTGACGAGCAACAGATGCAGTTGAAGAAGATTCACATAGATAAGAATATAGCTGATATGTTGACGAAGACACTTCCCAGAGATAAACTTGAGTTATGCAGTGACTTGACCGGGATGAACACTTTGGCCAAGGTGAACTCCAAGTGACAGGTCGTGGTGATGAATCTCCTCCTAATGGGGCTGGAGGGGGAGATTGTTAGATGTGTGGGGTCTAGCCCACATTAATTATTAGAGTCCTACTTGGAGTCAGTTAGGGATTTGTTTTTTCTCTATATAAAGTGTTGCATAAACAAGTTGTAAATGAGAGTGAGAAGTCTATTTTGGTGAGAGGCAACACAAAGGAGAAAAAAAAGTAAGCTTTAGGCTTTGTGATATTTTTCTTGTTCCATAGAGAGAGCAAGGGGAGAGATAAGCTTGTACACCAATTGGGTATTCTTTGGATAGATTATCTTGGTGAATCCAAAGAAGTAAACTTTATTGTTTTTAGGCCAATTGTTGGAACCTTGAGCTTTGGGCAAAAAGCCTAGGGTATTGAAACTTTGTAATTTGCTTATTTCTCATAGTGAATTTTTTATTCGATTTGCCTCGTGTTTTTTTCTTTCTATACTGGAGAGTTTTCCACGTTAAATTTTGGTGTCGTTTTATTTACGTTTTATTTCCTGCGAATTATTTGTGGCTTGATAGCTTGATTTATTATTACTATTGGCTTGAGATATTGTTGTTAATTGTTGTGGGTTTGATACCAGTTGTTGGGCCTCAAACGACAAATACGCAGAAGCAGTGTCACAATAACAATACCCACAACAATCAACAGCAACATCCCAAGCCAATATTAATAATAATAATAATAATAAATCAAGCTACCAAGCCACAAATAATACGCAGACAATAAAACGTAAATAAAACGACACCAAAGTTTAACGTGAAAACTCTCCAGTGTAGAGAGAAAAACCACGGGGCAAACCGAATAAAAATCCACTATGAGAAATAAGCAAATTACAAAGTTTCAATACCTTAGGCTTTTTGCCCAAAGCTCAGGTTCCAACAATTGGCCTAAAAACAATAAAGTTTACCTCTTTGGATTCACCAAGATAATCTACCCAAAGAATACCCAATTGTTGTACAAGCTTATCTCTTCCCTTGCTCTCTCTATGGAACAAGAAAAATATCACAAAGCCTAAAGCTTACTTTTTTCTCCTTTGTATCGCCTCTTACCAAAACAGACTTCTCACTCTCACTTACAACTTGTTTATGCAACACTTTATATAGAGAAAAAAAAATCCCTAATTGACTCAAAGTAAGACTCTAATAATTAATGTGGGTTGAACCCCACACATCTAACACTTTTGATCATTCATAGTATATTACAGTTTAAATATTTGAAAGGATTGAAGTTTAGCATGATAAATACTTTGCATGTCTGTGAGATTATTTCTTACAAGTGTGTGGTGTCTGTTATATCCCGAGTTTGGGGCGTGACAATTATACATATAAGTTTTCAATGTATTTGTTTCTGAAAATATTGTTTATGATAATGAGAACCGATAAAATTAGTGCTTGTATCAATAACAAATAAACTAATGAAGTATGAATACATTTTAATTTTCCTAGTCTCAGCCATTTTTACAACAAAATTGTCAATTCTTTTAATCTTGAAAATTCAATGCTAGAATGCAAATCTATAATATAATTTTGAAATTAAACTTCAAGTATCAAAAGTTTCACGACAAAATTTCTTTCAAATAAAATTTAACAAGAGGTAAAAAATTTTATTTATATGAGACAATTTTAGAATTTTTTTTTTTGAATTAGTGGAGCATTTAAAAGTTTCATTCCTAACTGTCATTATTTAATTTATTTTCAATCTATCTTTTCTGATCTAATCTCACTGTACATTGAAATGAACCCTAAAGATCATTCTTGACTATATCTTTATTTTTTTTTTATGAAATTCCTGATTATATCTTGGACGCTTGGATCGATCAAAATTTTGCCCTTTCTCCAATCTCATTCTTTATGAAACCCCCAATTTGGAATATCTGCTCAGGGTCTTTGCATTTCCCTCAACTTGAAAATTTAACTTGTTTTTCATTAAAAAAAAAAAAGCTTGGTAGTGAAGATTCTATATTATATAAAATGAAGTTCTAATATCTAATTAGATAAAAGAAAGTATCTGCTATCTAGATGTAAATTGATTTCAACAAGAATTTTCTTAGACCACGCAAGTCTATGAAAGTCTTCTTTATAATGGAAATTAATGGCAAAAAAAAAAACAGAGCACATGGTTTTTTTGTACTAAGATAAATTCTCCACCAACTGGAACTCCAGACATACAATTTCCTATAACAGAATACGATCATCCACCATTGATTCATGTGGATCAATTTCCAGTTCATCTAGAAAAGCAATTGCTGCATTGACGTTCTTGGTTGCTTTCTCGTTTGTGATGGCTTATGTTCAAGCGTTCAATGCTTTTGCACATACCATTGTCCTCAGAATCTTAAAACAGGGAAAGAAAGATAAGAACACAAACTAATGCAATGTTTCTTCTGAATTGAAAATATATATCAGTCAGAAGTATTTTTGAACTGTCAAAGACTACAGAAATATAATTTTGATAAACTATAATTAGCAAAAAAAAAAATGTAAATAAGAAATTCATATATTTTTTTTGTTCATTATCTATTTGGAAAAAAAAAGAAGGGAACCATAGGATCATAAGCCCCGTTCTGTTAGTCCACATGGAACCAAGTGAATAACTGTGTAACTCAGCCAATTTGCTTCGGCGAAGAGGTCGAAAGCTCCACACTTGTCTCAGCCTAAACCTCTTCGACTCAAAGATTACTCGTTTCCGAGCCTGCATCTCTGCAGAGTTGAGCTCGGGGACTTTCCTGGGTCCGATCACACAAATTGTGTTGATCTTGACCCACTCACTTCGTCCCGTGGTTCCACTTGCACGACCGCTAAATCTTTGCTTATATTAAGACAGAAGAGCTCTTTCTCCCATCGATGTGGGATAACAGAGTACTTTAACTTATTAAATATAAAGGGCTTTTAAGAAATGTGGTTGATGTGGGGCCATTGGTAAGAGTGAAGTGATCCGAATTCCAGTTCTTCATGTAGAAACGCAAATGCTGCCATTGACATTCTTCGTTTCTTCTCATTTGTCACGGCTCTATGTTCAAAGCTTTTGTAAATTGCGTTGCTCGGAATCGGAAAACAGGGAAAAAGATTTGCAGACAAAATAATGCTAGGTTTCTTTTGAATTGATAATGTCAGTCAGAAGTACTTTTGAACTGTCAAATACTTCAGAAATATAATTTTGATAAACCATAACTACCTCACAAGTCAGTAACATCACCACCAATGTTCACCCCAAGACAACTGGAATTGGTTTAACTGGAATCCAATGTTCCTTGTGCTTAATTTAGAACCCACTGATATGGTCACACCACAATCACGTGCTCCAATAAGTTTAGTGTTTTAATCCACATAGGATACACAAGGAAAATCATTGGAGATATAAATGATTACGCTGCATACATCACTAAGTCAATTTTGCGAGAAGAGGGTGATGACCATCTTCTTTTGCAGATGGCAGACCGCCAATTCTTTGGAGTCATGGTGGATAAATATATGGATCAACCGGATCAAGAAAGAATACACACTTGAAACTTGGTTTGGGCATACTTTTGAATATCATTTGCTGCCCTTGCATACTTCTTTTTCTCCTAGGATGACAGATCAAAGATAGATGTAGCAGCTGTCGTCATCATATGGAGGATCTCCTCTCCAGCCCCATGATTGGCAAAAAAAAATGTAATTAAGAAATTCATGTATTTTTTTTGTTCATTATCTATTTGAAAGAAAAAGAAGGGAACCACAGGATCATAAGCCCCGTTCTGTTAGTCCACAAGGAACCAAGTGAATAACTGTATAACTCAGCCAATTGCTTCGGCGAAGAGGTCGAAAGCTCCACACTTGTCCCAGCGTAAACCTCTTCGACTCAAAGATTACTCGTTTCCGAGCCTGGCATATCTCTGCAGAGTTGAACTCGGGGACTTTCCCGGTCCGATCACACAAATTGTGTTGATCATGACCCACTCACTTTGGCCCGTGGTTCAATTGGAACGGTTGCTCAATCTTTGCTTATATTAAGACAGAAGGGTCCTTCTCTCTCGGCGATGTGGGATAACAGAGTGCTTTAACTTATTAAATATAAAGTACTAGGCTTTGGTCCTTCACTTGAACCTCCAGTAGTAGCCGCCCAGGCCTTTTGAGAAATGTTGTTTGATGTAGGGCCATTGGCTCAAGTGAAGTGAAAAAATTTACGGTTCTTCATGTGGAAACACAAATGCTGCAATTGACATTCTTCGTTTCTTCTCATTTGTTGTGGTTCTTTGTTCAATGCTTTTGTAAATTCCGTTGCTCAGAATCTGAAAACAGGAAAAATGGAGTTGCGGACAAAATAATGCAAGGTTTCTTTTGAATTGATAATGCCAGTTAGAAGTACTTTTGAACTGTCAAAGACTCCAGAAATATAATTTTGATAAACTATAACTATCTGAGAAGTCAGTAGCATCACCACCAATTTTCACCACAAGACAACTGGAATTGGTTTAACTGGAATCCAATGTTCCCTGTGCTGAATTTAGAAGCCACTGATATAGTCACACCACAATCACGTGCTCCAATAAGTTGAGTGTTTTAATCCACGTAGGATATGAAAGGAAAATCATTAGAGATATAAGTGGTCACGCTGCATACCTCAATAAGTCAATTTTGTGAGAAGAGGGTACTAACCATTTTCTTTTGCACATCGCATACTGCCAATTCTTGGAGTCATGTGTGATAAGTATATACTGTTAGAATCTAATGGTCTGCTATTAATTGGTAGTTTTGAGTTTTAATAAAACAGGTTGATATAATTTAGTCCTACTATGAAAACATGCAAGTAAGCCCAAATAGTTAATTGTGATCGACAAGTATGGGCTTTTGCGTATCTTATTGAGTCAATGTGGTGTAATAATTGTGTAGGCCTAGAACTTAATATTCTTTGATAGGGGATTATTAGGTTCAACTATAAATATAAGACTAGGTTCCCTTTTCACTTCTCAACGATGGTATCTGCTCAATGAGAGCACCTTAAAGAGAGAAGTAGAAGAGGAAGATTTACCTAATCATAGTCCTAGTGATTATGCTTCCGCTTTCATTGATATTTGCCTCAAACGAGTACGTCTAATTAAATGTTTATATCTCTTGTGTTCTAATTATTGTATAAGAAATTTAATTGATTGATTTTACATGTGATATCAAGAGCTAGGCTTATGTAGAATTAGAATCAAGAGACAATTTAACTGTTCATCTCAAAAATAAAATAAAATCGAGATTAAAAATTGAAATTGATAATAATTTCTCACCAGTAATGGAAGGCTGTAAGGAGAACAATGTTTGAAATTCGAGAATTGGTTCAAATATACATAAAGTTATATTTTACCTTGAATTATCGTTAGCTTTAATTTAGCAAAATTGTTAATATCGTTAATGCCTTTAAAGTTTAGAACCCCACGTCACATGAGGAAATTTTAGCTTTACTTGTGTTGTCAGATTGAATAGGATTTGAAAAGCAAAATTAAGGTGTTTCTTATTGGAGTAAAAGCCTGAATACTCAAACTAGCCGCATAACACAAATGCATAAAGTTTTATTGTATTAGAGTTGTTGTTTTAATCAGAACTCGTATATGGAGTTTGAAAAATTTGATCTTGAATTTTGTGTTAAACGCTTTAGATTGCATTGGTATTGCTTGAAACAAGACAAATTTGAAGAAAAACTATAACAGGTTGTACATGGGTTTGTGAATCAAAATTGTTTGATTAAATTGGTCATGATTTGTGCTATTTGATGCAATTTGGGATATGGGTTTTGTATAATATTCGTTCAATTGAGTTTATGACACCTCAATTTAATGAAAAATCATAAAAAATGCATAAAATTGGGTTTGAACATTGACAGACCCAAATGGGTTTGGATTTGGTTCATACAGGTCGAGAATGACCCGACTGATAGAGAAGAAAGTGAACAATGGCATTGCAGTAAGGCCCACATGCAAAGGTCTGCGTGAGTAGGCCCATTCCAGGCCCCTTTTGGACCTCGCTTTCTCTCACTGACTTAAAATTTTATTTCTAATTTTTCTATTTTTTTTGAAATTTTTTGTCATCATTAAATATTTATTATTTAATATTTATGATTATTTGGAAACTATCATATATTGTGCACACGTTTTCTACTGTTTTATTGCATAATAAAATATTTGGCACTGTTTTGAACCTAAATACAACATGTACTTTTCTTATTTGAATGAATAAATTTTTGTACTCTCAGCCTGAATTTAGTGCATGATTAGGTAAAAATTATTAAAAAAATAATTTCCTATTAAGTATAAGACTCTAAAGTTTTTTTTATGCAACACAAAATAATTTAAGAACTTATTGAAATACATTTAGGTCTTTATGTCCCAGCAAGAATAGTCTATTGCATACATCAAGTTAAGTATGCAGGATAATTATTTGGGCAAATTTTATTTTTCTCGAATTGATAAAATTTTTGTTAGTTGATATGAATGCTTGGTTGCCAAAGTAGCTCATTTGTTGATATTAATGATTATTTTATCAATCATAAGAATTCGGGATGATTCCAGGTTACCTTATACAATTGCCTGCCCAAATAGGGTTATTGTGTTTGGTAATTTGGAATGGGACATGGAGCACTACAATTGAGAATATACTAGTCTAGAAAGTCTATTTGCCCAAAGGGGATAAATTTTTCGAAAATTAAGATATTCTCATATTAGCTTCATGCGGAGAGTACCTATTAGCATGTTACATTCTTTGCTCAAAGGGGAGTTTGCGATGATGCACCTAGGCTTTTCAGTTCGATGACAAATAGCACACAAGGGATCAATGCTATTTGGACTATTGCTCAAAGCTAAACGTTGCATTCTATTGTCTTGAAAATCATTGTCAAATTCTGTGATAATTGAAGTATAAAAGATAAACTAGCTCTAATTGAATAAATAAAATGATTTAGTCGTGGTTGATTTAGAGCTTGATTTAGTCATGGGTGTTTTCTTGAACATAATCATTAAATTTCAAATGTTGTAGTTAATTATTGTTTTAGTGTTGAAATGTTGCATTTGGTGATGATAAAATTTTATTGGAGAAAATTTTGTGAGTTCTTAAATATTATTTGGTTATTTGGATCGATGAGAAATAATTGTCATATGCATGATCAATAAGATTGTTGCTATGTTGTCATAGTCTAGCAAATTAATGTTAGTGACTAACTATGGGTTTATGGAATGTGATTGTGGAATTAATATTTGCTAAGTTTGAAAGCATGTTCTATGTGAGTTAAATATGTTTCACATGCTTGTAATGCAATTAATTTTTCACATCATATATTTTAATTTGAAATTTTTAGACATTAATTTTAAAGCCTAAAGAGGTACAAGATGTTGAAGGAAACCGAAACAAACACGCAGCGGAAATAAAACATTCGGCCTCCACCAGGATCGATTCGGAGAGTTGCCTGATTAGGGTTTCAAGATTTTACCTAACGTTTTTCTCTGATTTTTCTTTCGTTGGTCGAGTCACAAGCAACAACTTTTCGTTCCTGCCTCTACGGTATCCACACGAACGGATCTCACGACTCTTGAACGTCTCACGATCAGAAGCCTTAAAGAGCTTTTGATTCCTTATAATCGAATTGCTAGCTTCGATTAAAAAGAATGTTTTGTTTTCTGTTTTTAAAAAGTGCGGCCATGTTTTAGAAAAAACATCCTTTTTATAGGCAGTAAATTTTACCCTAAAATTTACTGCCAAACAGAACTCTAATCCTACTTAGAATAGGATTAGTTATATCCCTAATCCAATTCAGAATAGGATTAGTTATATCCTTAATCCAATTCAGAATAGGATTAATTAAGCTCCTCATTGATCCGTTCTAAGTGTGCGACCCAATAGGTTCTCAAAACAATGGCAATGACAAAATTGTCACAGGCAATGAGCGGTATCTAGCAACACATCATTGCTACCCATGTAACGAGAATGTCAATGACTCGACATAACCTTACTCGTGATAGATGTTACTGTGTAGTCTAATCCCTTTATCCTTTTATGTCTTGATTAGACACAAGTCATGGAATGTGTCACACTTGTATAGTCTAATCAGCGTTTCTTGATTCCTGAGTAGACTAATTAAACAAATAAAATCAATATCTCATATTGACTTATTTGAGCACGGTCATGCATTTTAGTCTCACTCTATCAAAGGGCCCAAGACATCACTCTTGTTATATAAGAGGGATAAATCCTATCTTGATCACTCAACATCCCTCTACATAGATCAAGGCATACCCAATTACTACCTTTATAGTCCATCCTGTTACGAATGACATCTAGCAGCATTAAAGTATGCAATTCTCTATGTTGGGATCTCTGATGATCTCAAGTCAAAGGATCACATACACCATCATCACTATGAGAATCGCTTATGACACTCATATAACAATCCATGTAGCGTTCTCATGGAGGGTCGATCCAGTACATAGTTCTCTAACATGTACCTATGTGATGACTTGATATCCTATATCCATGACAATGGTCATCAGTCAACCACATACTAGTCTTATCGTATCATTGTTATCCTTGTTCACAATAATACTTGACTAGGGATATTTTAAGAATAGTGTGTTATTACTATTCTAAGGACATTATCATATAAGATTATATTACGCAGTTATAAGACAAATATAATAATGAACTATAAATAAAATGTCATGATACATAAAATTGCCAAAGTCAATCATCTAATGAATGGTTCTAAGGGCATAATCCAACAGATGTGATATATGATTTTTTGCTTAATTCCAAATTTGTCATGGACATGAAAAAATATTGGTTGGTTAAGATTTACAGAAAATCATTTAGATTATGTTAATTAATAGAAATAGTGGGAGAAGCATTAATTATTAAATTGGTGCAATTGTGTTGGACGAAATCTTTGGTTAATTAATTGCGCAATAAATTGCTCCAATAGATTGTTATAAAGATTGATGTTAAGATTTTGTACTTTCTTAAAAATACTTACTAAATTAAGTATGCTCTCATAAAATGTTAAATTAATCATAGTTATGGAATTAAAATTGATAAGAGAGTTGTAGGTTCAATTATTCATGAGTAAATATTTGACATATGACTTTGGTGTCATGAGATATAAGATATGTTACAATAGAATCCTGGGTAATAGATAATAAATGAGTTGTAATAATAAAATATATGAGAAAACGTTTCAGTCATGGGTGTAAGCAAAATGTTAGTTTTGCAAATTCAAGTTATTAAAGTTAAAGTTAAAGTTTTAACTGAAATGTATTGTTGTTGAGGTTTGCAAGATTAATTTGCCATGAAGGTTTATGTCATAATCCATGTTTGGTGATATTAAAAATATTGTATTTCCTATAATATTATTTTGTACATGAGATTGCATTATACCATAATATATTGTTTTGTGCATATGATTGTTATGTTTTATTAACTTTCGTCATATGCCATCATGTTGAGATTTATGCTATGAAGTTAATGAAATTTGTAAAATCTCATGTTAGTATAAAATATATGGATTGATAGATGTTTATGTGGGCTATCAATATTAATTTTGATATTTCTTAAAGTCCTGATTAAAATGATTTTGATGTCATAATGAAAATGTTATCATTTATTAAGTCAATTTACTTAGTCATATGGAATGCTTAGAGGCTCTGTTGATTAATAAAATATGAAACATGACTTGAAAGTTTTTTAAAATGCTGAAATTTTATATTAGACAATTTAAGTTGTTAAGTGATCCATAAAGGTAATTGAGGTTAGTATCTCGCTTAGAGTTATCATAGACATATATGGACATAAGAAAATTAATGAAACCATAATGATTGTGAAATTTCTTATGTCGTTATGGGATTGTCTTTGAGTTACTACATGTGACTACCTACCTAAGGGGGTGATTATGTGTTTTTAATTTAGAGATAATCGTAAATTATAATTGTAAAATTAAAAATAAAAGGACCTAGAAAATTTATCTGCCAAAAAAAAATAAAATTTTGAAAGTCTTTGTACTTGTAACTGTTTAAATTAAGAAAACACAACATATAACGTGTTTTTTAAATATTGAGTTTGCCTAATATAAATTTGTTTTTGAAGCACATTAGTTATTATTGATAAGACTGACAAATATTTTAAGTTGATTAATGTGATGATCTGTTTTAAAATTTTATTGGTCTTTGTGTTGAATTTAAGTTTATTGAATAATTGTCATCATAGTTTAGTGTCTACCATAAGTGATAAGTTCTTAAATGTTAGTCACTTTAATTATCACATTTTAGTATTTACATTGTGTATGTTGAGCCTTAAAATAGCTTCTGAATAAAGATATATATTTTAGACCTGATATGATATCTCTCCATGGTAATGTTTTGTATAAAATCGAGCATTGTTGAAATATATATTCACTTCGATAAACATTTATATTGGTTATTTAACTCTCAATTAAGATATTGATTTTAGTATTTTAGCTAACATTATCAAACTTAGCACAAAATTTGTTTTAAGGGCATATTGTTGTCATTTGTTGACAATGTGTTTTTAAGAACATTAATTAATTCTTTTTAAGGAACTCACATGTGGGGCAGAAGAGTATTATTTTACACTTATCGCACGTGTGAGAGTTTTAAAAAAATAAATTTTATACAAATAAGTAATTTATTTGTTTTGTTTTGGTATTTCCTTATTAATCTTTCCCATCTTGTTTAGGTTTATACTATTTACATTTATAAATTACCTAAACTGATTGTTAAGAGAAAATAAGAATTTTAAATAGTCTTCCTCCTTATTTTGAATTAACTTTTTAAAGTTATAAAAGAAGAATAGTATAAAGGTTTTGACTATATTGTATTTCATTGAGTAAAAAACTATTCTTTTAAAAGAAGTGAAAATCAGTAGGAGTTCACATTGTTTTAGAGATATCATATGTATTAAGGTCAGTGGGAGCACTTAGGCTATTGTTTAGCACGTGCTTAAAAGGATATATTGTGTAAATACATGAATATGAAAATTTTGTAATATATTAGTAATTTTGTAAGTGATTTATTAAAGTGACATCATAAAGTCCAAGAACAATAGTAGTTATCACATTTGCTATGATGGTAGACAATACATGACTTTGTTGTGACTCCCTTTATTATTATGCTTTCTGCTGATCATTTAAAAATTATTGGAGCATGTTTGTGATTCAGTGGATTAGTGGGAGTCATTGCAATTTGATGATGATATGTTTTCTTTGTGTGAGAATTTTGATAATTTTTATTTTGATGATAGATGCATTGTGATTTGTTGTTTGAAAACACTATTATTTTGGGTTTCTTTACTTGGTTAAATGCATTGTTAGTGATTGTAAAATTACCTATGTGGTATAATTTAACTTGAAAATATTCATAAGGTATTGCATGTTAAAAGGACATGGGTGTTTTGAGGTCTTTTGATGTATTGATTTAGTGGGAGTGTGTTCCTTGTGATTGAACTCTCATGTTATACATCATGCTATGTTGAGACCACTTTATGTTTATTTCACTTAAAATGTCAGTTGATGATCATCGTTAGTTTATATCTTATGCTATCATATTGATTGTTTTGTACATGTACATCTAAGAAAATTGTGAAATTGACTTTGCGTCAATAGGGGTATGTCTCGATACTTTACAACCTCGAGGACAAGGAAGAGACATATAGGCACATCTAGTTGCCAAATAGATTTCTCGACGAGTTAAGGAGAAATCGGAGGACTGACAATGAAAGTAACACATTTGATCACTACTGGGTGTTATTTTCTTGCTACACAGCCACACTGAGATCCATTGTTGATGTGGTCACTAGTATTTGTAACCATGGATTGGTCTTGTGTCAATAAAGAGCACAATTGCCGCCATGATTTGGTATTGGTTGGTCACGCTGAACAGGATCACTAAGTTATTGTTTCTAAGGACTAAATTGTTTTCAAATTGTGGCCATGTCAAAAATAAAGTAAATTAGCCTGGAATTTGTTTTTAAAATATAAGTTTTCTTAAATGTAAAACCCCCCAATTAATATTGTCCAAGTGGGAGAATGTTAGAATTTTCCAATTGGTAGACTGCTATTAATTGGTAGTTTTGAGTTTCAATAAAACAGGCTGATATAATTTAGTCCTGCTATGAAAACATGCAAGTAAGCCCAAATAGTTAATTGTGATCGACAAGTATGGGCTTTTGAGCATCTTATTGGGTCAGTGTGGCATGGTGGTTGTGTAGGCCTGTAACTTAATATTCTTTGATGAGGGGATTATTAGGTTCAACTATAAATATAAGGTTAGGTCTCCCCTTCACTTCTCAACGAGTGGTATCTACCCATTGAGAGCCACCCTAAAGAGAGAAGTAGAAGAGGAAGATCTACCTAATCATAGTCCTAGTGGTTATGCTTTCGCTTTTGTTGATATTTGCCTCAAACGAGTACGTCTAATTAAATGTTTATATTTGTGTTCTAATCATTGCATGAGAAATTTAATTGATTGATCTAACATATACATCAACAGGATCAAGAAAGAATGCATGCTTGAAACTTGGTTTGGGCATATTTTTGAAGATCATTTGCTGCCATTGCATACTTCTTTTTCTCCTTGGATGGCAGATCAAAGATAGATGTAGCACCTGTCTTCATCATATGTAGGATCTCCTCTCCAGCCCCATGATTTCATATCGGTTAAAATTGCATTCCATTTCATACTTCAGTAACGCACAATACAAGATGCAATTTTATTTTGTTGGATTTACCTGATGAAATTCCCACTCCTTGCAAGTAAAGTCTGGTTTCCTTCTTTCATGTTCATCTCCTATGACTAGCAGGGAGAAATTTATGGTTGGAATTGTTGGGGTTCCCAAATCGTGAAAGAAATTGGTTATGTGTTTATAAGTATGAGAAAGTCTCGTTTATCGAGCTAGTTACCAATATCTCCTTGTATTTCAAGCAAAAAAGTACTCTTTGAGGACTCGAAAGACTCAATATGTGAAGGAAAAGATTAATAGAGTTCTCATGTCTTTTTGCAGAAAAGGTTGAGTGTGTTTATAAGTATGAAGAAAAATTTCAGTTATTGAACTAGCTTTTGATTTTGAAAAGATCCAATGGAACTCAACAGAAATTTAAAGTAAGAAGGTAATATCTCAAAAATTAGTGGCCTGTCCTTTTCTTTCCTCACTATTTCATGGACAGTTTGCTCTGGCAAAGAAAGACTTCCCCAACCCAATCTCTTATCTTCTTGAATACCTCCATTTTCAACTTTCAAATCCATTTACAGTTACTAGAAAATGTTGGTTCTTAGGCTTAGGCTTTATGCAAACCACTTGGCAGTATATTGCTTCTGTTGAGTTAGACTATGGAAATTGACAAAGATAATTAATCAATTTTCGAGCTTATCTTGTATTTTCACTTAATAAGAGTTAATGCAGCATTAACGGTGCTTATTTTGTCTTGCTTGTTTGTTACTACTTTGGCTTTGTAAACAACAAATCCAGTTACAAAAAGCCCTGAGATCATCACTTCTATTCGGAAAAGGATTGTTTCTGAATGTCACCAGGTTCCAAGTTAATTAATTTGTAATTTGATGGTTTCTCAAAATTTCTAAGGAAAACTGATATTTTGGATGCTAGTAAATGTCAAGTTATAATAGGTGTGAATTTGGGCAGGTTGGAACGGGTAAAGATTCAACTTCAACCAATGAAGCAAAAAGGGAACAGTTCTAAGATAAAAACACAAATATAATCACAGAAAGGATCATCTACCATGAAATCAATGCATGAAAATACAATAAAGCTACAATTTTAACAATTTACCAAAGTTTCCAGTCTTTTATACTAATCTAGATTACTCATGTCATGACAGAATAAGAACAAGAACCACAATTGAAAGCCAGTGCTTAGCATCAGGTAAAGTAAACATATCCTTTTCCATCAACTAGGATGGCAGAATGTGATGAGATAGCGAGAAGCCCTGCAAGTCTTGAGACTTGAAGAATCATCAAAAGCATAGCTATAAGCCCTAGGGCAAATGGCCTTGAAAAGATAGGCAAAAATGGTAGGTTTGCAGCTTTTGGGATTGGCAAACTCTCCAGTGCAGCAATACCTATCCGTTTGTGCAGCCAAACATGCACTCTTGCAGCCCACCACCTTCCCTTCTTTCTTCACAACCAAGGCAGCAGGGCAGCAAACATTCAGATCAGCCTCACAAGCCGCGACTCCACATCCCACACCACCACCTATTGGCAACATTGATGCAGGAACATTGAATCCATCAGCCAAACTCACATCATAGTAATGCAAAGCAGATGTTGGACTCCCAAGTGTCATTTCAAGAAGAGTTGCTGGTGGTTTGCCTCCAATGCCTTTGCATTGTAGAAGCCCTGCACAATCTCTAGTTTGGCATGAGCCTTTGCCTGTTTGGTCAAAACATCAGCCTGTCTAGGCCAGATTCTGCCTGACCATCGTTCAGGCAATTCCAGGACTTTCTGTTCACCGCGGGAGAGATGGAACCCACCGTCTCTGGGAGTTTCCTGGCCTGCACTACCTAGGATTCCAGGCCATATCCTTTCTTGACAGTTGTTTACCAGTATGAGTTGGGTGCCATCTGCAAGAAAACAACAAGAAGCAACACGTTTAGTTCCTCAAGAAAGTATTGCATCAGAGAAAGCTTTAACAAAACTGTGGGAGAATTGGATACCTGTGAAGGTTAAGGAGATGAAAATGCAGAAGAAAAAGAAGAGATTTGAAGAGGTTGGCATTGGTTTTGAAAATTGATGACGGAACTGCTTACTGGTTTGCTTCATTTCTGCCACTAAGAAAGATTTGAACTTTGAATAACTACAAGTGTAAATACGGTTTGTTAAAGCTAAAGAAATGGCTACTTTTCTCTCTACACACTGCTTTCTCCATCAGAAGAAATAGATTAAATCAATTTTAGCCTAATCCAAGCACTGTCATGACAGAAATAATAATTACAAGTTAAAGCTATTAATTATCATATACTTTTCCAAAAGTACATCTTAATTTTCACGAAAAGAAAAAGGGAGAGTTTTATTTCAAAGGAACCAATCATGCTCCCACATTATTATTGCTTTTTAGCATAAGATTCTTTCATTCGTGTCCCCCAAAATCCTGTTTCAAGAGAAACTTTAATGGCTCACAAAGCTAGTTTGAATAAAAGGTTACAAACAACCAAATTTCCCGTTAGCATTGTCAATGATGCAAGCTGTATTCAATCTCTGCAAGTTGCTAAAGGGAATTTTGTACTAACAACTTTATTTTTGCTATGTTATTGGACTTTCAGTGCAGAGGTTTTTGAAGCATGATTCAAGTAAATGCAAGGCAATGTTACAAATATATGGATTCTGCAATGCAAAAGTTTGGCCCTATTCAATTGCAGAACATTTTTTTTGGACAAAAGTAACATGGGGATTGATCAAACTTCCATTTTCAACTATGAAACAGTTTCTGGCCTGCAGATTGGCAGTTTGGCTATCAACACAAACAAAGCTAGCTCTAATTGAAAATGGAGAAGCTTAAAAACTCTGCTTCAGCCATCAAAATTTCGACTTCCTATTCAGACCTCAATACATTCTCGAGCACAGAATTTACAAATTAGATATAGTACAAACCTGACCACCTATGACATTTAATTAAACAAAAGTGTTGCTTTCCTTCTACCATGGCTATCTGCCATTTCCTCTGCCGGGGATTGATTGAGGTGTTGTTGAACCTGCTTCAATATCTACATCCCTGTCTTCATAGGCTGATAAGCATGCGCTGCCCTTTTCAAAATATGAGGAATCTGGATATGAATGCACATAATCTTCAAACCCGGTACCACCACTTCCATGACCCTTTTTGCTAGTATATCCACCAGGTGATGGCGCCACTTCTGGCAGTGGCACTTCCCCCTCCAAGTACCTTACCACTTGCCTTATTGTAGGCCTTGCCTCCGGCGCATCATTGGAACACATCAATCCAAGTTTGATCACAACATGAGCCTCAAGCTCATCAAAGTCACAATTCAATTTTGGATCCATAACCTCAAGAACTGCTCCAGTTTGCCATCTGTCCCACACCCAGTCCACCAAAATCAGCTCCTCAGGCAATGCCTTTGGCTCAATGGGTCTCCTCCCACACGCCACTTCAAGCAGAAGTGCACCAAATGCAAACACATCAGTACTTGCAGTAGGTTTACCAGTCCTTGTAAGTTCAGGAGCTAGGTACCCCAATGTGCCAACCACCTTGGTGGTGCATGGATTGGCGCCTTGCTCGTATAATTTAGCAAGACCAAAGTCACCAAGTCTCCCATTTAGATCAGAATCTAACAGAACATTGCCTGCCTTGATGTCTCTATGAATTACAGTCTGCTCCCATTCTTCATGCAAATATAAAAGACCTGAAGCAACCCCTTTGATTATCTTGAACCTCTCTTCCCAACAGAGAACTCCCATAGGCTCATCAAACAGGTACTTGTCCAAGCTACCGTTAGGCATAAAATCATAGACAAGCAACAGATCACCCCTACACCGACACCATCCTAGCAGCTGCACAAGATTTCTATGGTGAAGACGGCCAATACTAGCAATCTCAGAGACAAATTCTCTTAGCCCTTGCTTTGATTCTTGAGAAATTTGCTTGACAGCAACTTGAGTATTTGTGCTTGGCAGAGTTCCTTTGTAAACTCTGCCAAATCCACCAAAACCAAGTAGCTCTTTGTCTCTGAAACCCTTTGTTGCTTTCTTGAGTTCCTGGTAAGAGAATCTGTGAGGACCAACTTCCAACTCCCAGGCCTCAATTATGTCTGCATTCTTCATTTTTCTAACAAAGTAAAACGAGATAAAAACAACTGACATCGTTACTAGAACAGCTGAAATGGTAACACACAGAATTAGCACGGTGTGATTCTTCTTAGGCCTTGGCAGAGAAGGCAGAGAAGATAGAGACAGAGAATCAGCCGGTCCACTCATGTTAAAACTCCAGCCCAAGACATAGTGAGAGCTTGCAAGCAAACCTGTTGAGGCAGAAAATCCAACAAACATGGAATCCTCAAGAATTTGTGACAGATCCACATCAAAGGACAATATTGAGGACCTTGGTTTCTCAGAAAAAGGAGAAAGTTTCACCTCTAATCGATTTCTTCCAGAATCATAATCAACCCAAGCCTGGATCATTTGTCCACTCTTGAGAATCAACTCTTGCTTTGTTGAGTTCTCAAGAAAATATGCAGCAGAAGCTGAAGCATTTGACACCATGCTATTGAGATCAATACCGACATGGTTATCATCAATATCACCAAAATTTAAATCTTTCACAGTATCAAACTCTACTGCAAAAATATGGTTAGTTGAGTTCCCATTGTCAGATGCATTAAGCAAGCCTAGATATTGATTAGGAAAACCTGAAAGGTCTTTTGAAGGAGAAAGAGTGAAAGCAAGGCCATGACCACCTTGCTTTGAGGACTCAGGGGCCATGGCAAAAGCAAAAGCAGTTGAAAAAGAAGAAACTTTGCCGTTGCTTGAGTTCTTGAACTGAATTGGAGATGAGTAAAAAGCACGGCCACTTACACGAGAAGTAGTATTGGTTAAACGAAGCAAGCCATTGTTTGCAATGTCTGCAACGCCAGTTAAGCTCATCTTGTCGCCAGCATCATGAAATCCATTGAAAATGAACTGATCTACCTGAGAAAAAACTTGGTCTAAAAAAACAAGAAAAACCCAGAAAAATATCAACTTCTTTGCCATGACAAAGCAAGCGGAATTAATTTTTTCCAGGCTTTTGAATGAGAAAATGTGGCCTTAATAAAATTCTGAATTATAGTTCTGGTTATGCATATTTATCTCAATGGTTTTTGGTCTGCTTCACAGAAAATCTTTGAAAGTATTTCAATAATACTCGCCCTCACTTTCCTTTTATTTATGGGCCGCTACTGACCATCACAATATTGATTCTTTAATATTTTCTTACTATATAAATAATTAGAATTAGGGGAATTTGTATTTTACTTTTTTTTCATAAAAAACAAAGTGTGTTTATGTTACATTAGATATGAGATGCTGCATGTCTGGTATTGGTACAAGAAATTTTGATCTTGTAAAAATTTAAATACAGAACTTTTCACTATAGATTATTCTCACTCAAAAATTCACTAGAATCTCATATCATTGAACCAACCTTCTGTTTTTTTTCCTAGTTATTGAGTTTAGAGATCATTAAAAGAAATGAAAATTACTAATTCTAATAAAAATTATCATGCCATAATCATCAAAACATTGTTAATAGAGTTTTTTTGTGTAAATTACGAGGTAACTTTATATTGTATTATATATGAGACTAATTCATTGTTTGCTTTTCGTGATTGACGTTGGCTCAATAGAATTTGATCTTATGAGAATTTGAACATGGGACTTTAAACCCATCAAGCAAGATTAAAATAATAACATATATCTCAACGATAATTTATCAAATAGGATTATTGTTTTATACATGGACGATAATTTTTTAAATTTCCAATATTTATTTTTAAAATGCATCTTAAATATTTATTTTTTAAAATAGTATGTGAAATTAAAAACATAATAATCTTTTTATAGACTATATTGCAAGTAAATATTAAAAAAAGAAGAAAAAAATTTGGCTCAAATTATAATTTTAATATATTTTTTTCTTGACCTTCTATTTAGAAGAATATAATTTTAATATATTTTATTGTTAATCTATCTTTTTAGATCTAATCTCATTGTCTATTGAAATGAACCCTAAAAATCATTCCCGACTAAATATATATATGTATATATATATATGAAATTCCTGACTATATCTTGGACGCTTGAATCAATCAAAATTTTACCCTTTCTCCAATCTCATCCTATATGAAACTTCGAATTTGGGTTGTAAAAGTTATATCCTTCAACTCAATAAACCTTTTTCAAGATATTTTGGCACTTTGCATCAGGTTCAGGGTTGACCTGCCGCATTGTCAGCATGTTGAATATAGAAATCGGACGCTTCCATTATTTTTCTCAATTTCCATTGGGCACTGGCATTGTGCTGTTAATTTTCAGGCACTGTCTTGTCTATGGCTAGTCAAACACGAGGCTTTGAATTTCGATTACGAAGAACATTGAGGTTCTGAATTTTTTATATTGCTAATTCTATTTTGTTGTCATTAAACGATAATTATTGAATATATTGTTTGTAGGGTTTTTAAATTTTATAAATAAAAATAAGATGATAATATATATTTATTTTATTTATTTTTAATATTTTGTAAAAAGTATGTATTATTATATTAATTCTGTTTTGAATCTAAAAATTTTACTCATTATGTATTAAATAATAATATTTAAATACACACATTAATTACGTTTCCCTCAACTTGAAACTTTAACTTGTTTTTTTCATTAAAAATGCTTGGTAGGTGAAGATTATATATTATATAAAATGAAGTTTTAATATCTTATGGGATAAAGTTGTTGTATGGCATAAACAAGACAGAAAATATGAGAAAGGTATGTGAAAAATATATAAGATAAAGAAAAGAAAGAGCTTTTTGTATATTTGCAAGCACATGGTTATTTACATCATTGCTCTTTATATAGAGCTGAAACATAATAGAAATAAAAAATATCTTCCTAAATTCATGCCAATACTCTTAACATAATACCATGTCCTCCTAACATTAAGCCATAATAGAAAAATAACTCCTAATTACAAGGCATGATCTTCCTATTAGCAAGCCATAAATAAACACCACTAACCCACTACTAACATCCTAAAAACTTGGTAAGACATGACCACTTTCTATGCATATCTCCACATGATAACAACCCATATTTGCATAAGTGCAGTTGATGAGGCACGTTTACAACAGAAAGTATCTGCTTTCTTGATGTAAATTGATTTCAACAAGAATTTTCTTAGACCACGCAAGGCTAAGAAAGTCTTCTTTATAATGCAAATTAATGGTCAAAAAAACAGAGCACATGGTTTTTTTTCGCTAATTTAGATTTACCAATCCTAGCTTAGTTTTTAGCTAAATTGAAAAAATAAAAACTAATATTATTGGACTAACAAATCCAAGCTCAAGATACACCGCCAACAACTATATGAGCTATGTAATCTATTGATAGAATGTTGACTTCTTAATTCTAATGATCAAGTTCAATCTTGAATAGTCTCAAACACAAAACCAAATTCTAAGGGCCTGCCTTTGTGCTCTTGCATGTATCTTTCCGGAACTGTTTCAGGATCATTTCTCACCATGTCTTGGACGCTTGGTACTGGCAAAGATTTACCCCAATCACTCCGCTCAACTTCCTGAGAGCCTTCCTTTTCGACTTTGGGATCCATTCACAAAATTTGCTTGCTTCTGTTGCTAAGCAACCTGGCCTTCTTTCTAGCATAAATTTGGAGCTTCCCTTCTAGTTTGACCTGCTAGTTAACAATGGTGGGTGAAAATGGGATGATTTTCTCAATTCCCTGAGTCTGGCGTTTCTTGTATTTGTTGGGCATTGTTCAAGTAAGTCAGCCATTGGATTAAGGAAAAAAATATCTCTAGAAAAACAGATTGGTAGGGTCCGCTTTGTACTACTTTTCAAGATGGGACCATACATACAGAAACAATGGAAAAACCTGTTAAAATGCATATCTAAGTTCCTATTGTGTTATTATCTTTAGACTAGTTTGGATAGTCAATAAAATTAATTTTGGTGAGATTAAAAATTAAAAAAAAATATTTAAAGATATATTTTTAATAAAAAATTATAAAAATAAAGAGAAAAAAACAATTTCACCTTTATGTTATTTTGTTTTATATGTCCCAACCACACCACGTCAAAAGCCAGTGGCCTTCCAATCTAGTTTTTTGTAATTTGACGGTATCTCTTATTTTAAGAATTTTTGAGTTAAACACTTAAACTTACCAATTTATTGTATCATATGATAAGCACAGAACAAGAATACTTCCATTATAACCCCAAGTTGTTATTGAATATTCACTATGGGTATTCAACGATGAAAGTTTGGGATTATTATAAACGTAGTGGCGACATCAGCCTTTACTTATTTGTTCTTGTCATGGAATCAACTACCATTTTAAAGAACATGACAGTTAAAGAACAAAGCATATATCCCTTTCTGTTACATGAAGTCAACGCTCAGAACTCAAGTCACGAATTTATTGCAAGGTAAAATACTTTGATATTCATGGAGAATTAATCATTCAACTTGAGATTTTAATTTTAATCAATCAACTTAATATCCAGTCATACGGTACTCAGGCTTATATAGACAACTGGCGAGAGAAAAGTTTCCTCCTTTTTCTGGCAACTTCAGTTTTTTTTTTCTTGTTTGACAGAAAAAGTTGAAAATTATGAGATGGGTTTTGCTCTTTTCAATTGTCAACGGCGGTTATTTTTGGTTGTTCTTCATTGTTTTTAGCTATAGAAAGAGGCTATTGGCGCAAAAATTTTAAGGTGCCGGTTCTGAGCAAATTAGAGCAAGTCAAATTTATGACGATGTGACAGGAGAAAAGGATCATTTCAATGCAATTTGATGCATATCATTGTCTGAGAAATTACAATTTGTTAGGGCACCTGTTAGCGGTGTAAACAAAACTATTTAAGTTCGGCTTACTAAATAATTGAATTAGATGGAATATCTTATTTGAGTTTGAATTGATAAGTAATTGAATAAGTTTGAATACTTAATACTTAATTTGAGTGATTCATGAATTTAAATGAATTTTTTTAATATATATTTTAAATTTTATCAATCATTTATTATTTTACTCTCATAATATATGATTGAAAAATGACAAATCAAATTTATTAAATTGAGTTCAAATTTGAGTGATTCAAACAATTTGTCGAGTCAAGTTAGAGCTTAAAAAACTAAGTTCATTTGAGGTCCAACCAAAATTCGAACATAAAATTTTCAAATCAAGTCAAACTCAAATCTAATGCTTAATCATCTTGACTCAATTACATTATACCCTTATTACTTGTGCACACAAACTTTGAACCGAAAACAAGACATATGAACAAAATTTTTCTCCTTCTATGACATCGAACTAGTATTACTTTTCAAGAGGAGCAAAGACACAAGAAAAGTATTGGTAGAGCTGTAAACGAACCGAACACAAACGAACGAACTAATGTTTCTGTTCGTTCGTTTGTTTTTCAGTACCGTTCGTGTTCGTTCATTTGTTTGGTATGGATTGTTCGTTAATATTTGCAAACAGTTCACGAACATGTAAACGAATGCGTTTGCGAACGTGTAAAAAAACGCGTTCGCGAACGTGTAAACTAACGAGTTCACGAACATGTAAATGAACGTGTTCGCGAACATATAAACGAATGCGTTCATAAACACATGTTCATGAATAAGTATTCATGAGAACAAACTAAATATTAAAGATTAAAAATCCTACATAAAGATTAAATTTCACATGCAAATTGAAATCATCTAATAGAAAATCTTAAATACAATACAACTTAAGTTAACAATGTTTTATTAAAATTGATAATTACTATTTTAAGTACAATTTGTATCATACACATACACATATATTGGTATACATATATTAAAGTATCATATATGTGTGTGTGTGTGTGTGTACACACTAAACATGCTCATGGGCCAGGCCGGGCCCATGACAGGTAATAACAAGATTAATCTGTACCCAAGCTCGGCCCGACCCAATAATCGGGCCTGATATTTAGTCCAAGTCCGTTTTATATTTTATACAATAAGTCCGAGCCCGGCCTGTCCCGCCCGAATATAATTTTTTTATATTTTAATTAATTATTTATTCATTTTTATTATTTTATTTCCTTTAAAATTTAATTTAATTTGTCAAAATTTGTATATCAATTTTCGTATTAAATATTTATAATGATGTTTTTTAATTAATAATGTTATATATATAATTATATTATACTTAATAAATATATTAAAAATATACTTAATATTATAAATATATTAAAATATATATTTAATATTAATATTGGGCCGGGCCTGGGCTTTGAAAGGTTAAGCTAAAAACGGACCTAAAAATTTTGTCCAAGCCCGGTAATTGCATCAAATATTTTTGTCCAAGCCCTACCAAATATCGAATGAGCCTTCGGCTTGAGTGGGTAGTCCTGCCCTTGAGCAGGTCTAATACACACATATGTATATTATATATATATATATATATATATGTAAATGATCAATAGATAAAATCATAAGAATGAGATCTTAACTTATTATGAGACTTCTATTAATTTTATTTTAGTACATTATGTTTAAAATTTTAAAAAATAATTAATTTAAGTATAATTAACTAATTTAATTTTATAATTATTTTATTATTATATTTTATTAATTTTTTAAGCCAAGAAAGTTATATTGTATAAATATGTTTAAAAATTACATACTAATTTTTTAGGTTAATGTTTTAAAAAAAGAGTATATACTGTATAACTTATATAAGTAATTTAAGTATTTTAATAAATAACAAACGAATAATAAACGAACAATAAACGAATAACAAATAATACTTTGAATGAACGAGTTATAAACGACCATAAACGAATGAACAACAAATGACATTTTAAATGAACGAATAACAAATGGTACTTTAAACAAAATAACAACAAATGATACTTTAAACGAACGAACAATAAACGAACATAGACAAACCTGTTCATGAACAAAAACCAACGAACCGTACCTCTATTCATGTTCGGTTCATTTAACAAACGAACACTAAAATATTGTTCGTATTCGTTCGTTAAGCTTAATAAACGAACATAAACGAATAAAAACCGAACGGGTTCACGAATGATTAGTCGAACGTTCTGTTCGTTTACACCCCTAAGTACTGGTTAAGTTGTGTAATTTGGTTCAATTTGATTTTTTTATTTGTTTGTATATAAAGATTCGTAATAAGTAGATTTTTCTGATCTCAATATTTTATCCCTTTTATGGAGGTAGGAATGGTTTTCAATTTGACTGGTATCTCATATTATAAAAAGGAAATTTAAGATTTTGGCTTAGAATTTTAGGAATCACAAAAAAAGGTCATATAACATCGCATTAGAGCATAGATTTTTGCTAGTACTTTGAAATCCAGACTTCGAATTACCATAATCGAAGGAAAACTTGAATCAAATAACAGGAAATTTGAGTCCCTAGAATAAATGGCAGTAAATATACATTATTCCATCAATTAGGATGGCTGAATCCAAAGCTACTGTTGGGAAAAATATCCCGAAGAAAGCAAAAATAAACATAATAATTTTTAATGTGGTTTGACCCAACCAAATTAACCTATAACCACCTAACAAACTAAATCAAACAATTACAACTATACAAATTTTAGAAAAGAAAAATTAAAAACTCCTAACAAACCCAACCGTGCAATTTTTAGAGAAAAAATTGCAAACTCTTAACAAAGATCACAAAGCCCAACTACACCCTTTTAATAGCCCAAACCCTAGCTATTTTATCGGTGTCTATAACTCTTTGGGACACTTCACAAACCAAGTCTAACACATCATTTATAAGGGAAGATCCCTTATAACTTATCTTACACTTTCAATGTGAGATTCAAGGCAAACCCCAACAAATCCTTCATTGATTTGAATCCCTAAACTCTACAAACTACTCAACAATATGCAAACCATCCTCAAACTGAAGAATAACTCTACCATCATCATTGCCATCATCCTCATCATCTTCCTCCAATCATCATCATCAAACTCATCATGGTCATCTTCTTCCAAATCATCATAGTCCTCATCATCATCATCATCTTCATCTTTATAGCTTTCATCTTCATCTTAGTCTTCATAGCTTTCCTACTTTCGCAAGATCATGAACCTTGAGCTTTGATATCACTTGTTGGGAAAAATATCTCTCAAACCAAACACCCACAAAAACGGAAGAAAGCAAAAATAAACATAATAATTTTTAATGTGGTTTAGCCTAACCAAATTAGCCTATAACCACCCAACAAACTAATAATCAATCAAATAATTACAATTATGCAATTTTTAGAAGAGAAAAATTGTAAACTCCTAACAAATCCAACCGTGCAATTTTTAGAGAGAAAAATTACAAACTCCTAACAAAGATCCTAAAGCCCAACTACACCCTTTTAATAGTCCAAACCCTAGTTATTCTATCGATGTCTACAATTTTTTGAGACACTTCACAAACCAAGCTTAACACATCATTTATAAGAGAAGATCCCTTATAACTTATCTTACACTTTCAATGTGGGATTCAAGGCAAACCCTAACAGCTACACCTTATAAGCAGTTTGGCACCGTTCTGATAACCAAGCTCAAATCCCAGCTTTTTTTTTTTTAAATCATATTCATCTCATATTTTTCCTCACTGGTAAAAATATATTTCTAGGAAAGTTCAAGACTTCAAGTGAAGCTGGTGATTGGTGAGGTTTCAGAAGCTAGTATTCTCAAATCATCTTTCAAGAATTTAGTTCATCATTAATTTTAATCTCATTGTTACATACTTAATCTTATCGCCACTAACTCATTGGCAGAGCCAAGAAGCATATTTAGTGGAGGCTTAATTCATATAAGTTAAATTGTATAAAAATAATAACAAAATATTGATAATAATAGAAAAAATTAGACTTTTGTATCCAATCATAATGGTTAAAAATTTAAAATTATCCTTAATATGATTTTATATTTTGAAAATATTGCATCATAGTTTTGTTATCAATGCTTTTGAATTCATATTTTTCAATTTACATAACTAATCTATCCTTAAATCATTGATATCTCATTCAATCATACAAATAAGTTTTCAATACATTTGTTTCTGAAAATGTTGTTTATGATAATGAGAACCGATAAAATCAATGCTTGTGTCAATAACAAATAAACTAATGAAGTTTGGATATATTTTAAATTTTCTAGTCTCAGCCATTTTCACAGCAAAATTGTCTATTCTTTCTATCTTAAAAATTCAATGCTAGAATGCATATCTATGATATAATTTTGAAATTAAACTTCAAGTGTCAAAAGTTCTACCGACAAAAATTCTTTCAAATAAAATTTAACAAGAGGTAAAAAATTTTATTTATATGAGACATAATTTTAGAATTTTTTCTGAATTAGTGGAGCCCTTAAAACCTTCATCCCTAACTATCAAATTTATTTTCAATCTATCTTCTCAGGTCTAGTCTCACTGTCTATGGAAATGAGCCCTAAAGATCATTCCTAACTATACCTTTTTTTTTTGGTGAAATTCCTGACTATCTTGGACGCTTCGATCAATCAAAATTTTACCCTTACTCCAATCTCATCGGTGTCTTTATGAAACTTCCAATTTGGAATATCTGCTGAAGATCTTTGCTCTGAGCCTCCTAGGGTGATGGGGTGTAAAAGTTATATCCTTCAACTCAATAAACCTTTTTCAAGATATTTTGGCACTTTGCTCCGGGTTCAGGGTTGACCTTCCACTTTATCAGCATGTTGCATATAGAAATAGGAAGCTTCCATTATTTTTCTCAATTCCCATGGGCATTGGCATTGTGCTGTTAATTATCACACACTGTCTTGTCCTTGGCTATTCAATCATGCAGCTTGGAATTTGGATTATGGATAACCTTGAGGTTCTGAATTTTTTATATTGCTAATTCTATTTTGTTGTCATTGAATCAGAACGATTATTATTGAATATATTATTTGTAAAGTTTTTAAATTTTATAAAAAAAAATAAGATGATATTATATATATCTATTTGATTTATTTTTTATTATTTCAATATTTTGGAAAGAGTATGTATTATTATCTTAATTCTTTTGAGAATTTAAAATTTAACTCACAATGTATTGAATTATAATGTCTAAATACACATTAATTACGAATTCCCTCAACTTGAAAATTTAACTTGTTTTTTCATTAAAAAAAGCTTGGTAGGTGAAAATGTAGTTTTAAAATCTAATGAGATAAAAGCAAGTATCTGCTATCTAGATGTAAATTGATTTCAACAAGAATTTTCATAGACCACGCAAGGCTGTGAAAGTCTTCTTCTTTATAATGCAAATTAATGGTCAAAAAAACAGAGCACAAGGTTTTTTTTTTTCGTTAATTTTAGATTTACCAGTCCTAGCTTAGTTTTCAGCTTAATTGGAAAAAAAAAACTAATATTATTGGAGTAACAGATCCAAGCTCAAGATACACCGCCAACAACTCTATGAGCTATGTAATCTATTGATAGAATGTTGACTTCTTAATTCTAATAATCAAGTTTAATCTTGAATAGACTTAAACACAAAACAAATATATAAAATAAAATCGAGATACACGTGCTCATTCTTAATCCAAATTAACTTTTTTACCATCAAATTGAAATAATTTATCCTCATTTACTTTTTTTTTTTGGCCAAGAAAAGAGTCAAATTTTTTTTTACTTGACACGTTTTTTATCTTCACTTCTATTGCTTTTCTGTGAAACAATTATAGTCAGTCAAATCACAAGGATTGTTATCTGTAAAAGTAGCATTGCAAGCATGGTCTGACTTGCTAGTTTAAAGCACAAAATCATGTACAAGTTTCATTGTTTGCTTACCTCTCATCTTATAGTAATGTGACTAAAGAAAAGGAAATTAATCACAGAAATTAAGGATTATCAGAACATAAGAAAATTTACCGAAGTTTCTAGTCTTTGTACTAATATAAATTCTCTACCAACTGGAACTCCAGACATACAATTTCCTATAACAGAATACGATCATCCCCCATTGATTCATTTGGATCAATTTCCAGTTCATCTAGAAAAGCGATTGCTGCATTGACGTTCTTGGTTTCTTTCTCGTTTGTGATGGCTCATGTTCAAGCGTTCAATGCTTTTGCGCATTCCATTGTGCTCAGAATCTTAGAAAAGGGAAGAAAGATAAGAAAACAAACTAATGCAATGTTTCTTCTGAATTGATAATATATATCAGTCAGAAGTATTTTTGAACTGTCAAAGACTACAGAAATATAATTTTGATAAACTATAATTAGCAAAAAAAATGTAAATAAGAAATTCCTTTTTTTTGTTCAATATCTATTGGAAAAAAAAGAAGGGAACCACGGGATCATAAGCCCCGTTCTGTTAGTTCACAAGGAACCAAGTGAATAACTGTGTAACTCAGCCAATTTGCTTCGGCGAGAAGGTTGAAAGCTCCACACTTGTCTCAGCCTAAACCTCTTCGACTCAAAGATTACTCGTTTCCGAGCCTGCATCTCTGCAGAAATGAGCTCGGGGACTTTCCTGGGTCCGATCCCACATATTGTATTGATCGTGACGCACTCACTTCGTCCCGTGGTTCAATTGAAAGGGTCGCTAAATCTTTGCTTATATTAAGACAGAAGGGCTCTTCTCGCTCACCGATGTGGGATAACAGAGTGCTTTGACTTATTAAATATAAAGCACTAGGCTTTGGTGCTTCACTTGAACCTCCAGTAGTAGCCGCCCAGGCCTTTTGAGAAATGTTGTTTGATGTCGGGCCATTGGCTCAAGTGAAGTGAAAAATTTTACGGTTCTTCATGTGGAAACGCAAATACTGCAATTGACATTCTTCGTTTCTTCTCATTTGTTGTGGTTCTTTGTTCAATGCTTTTGTAAATTCCGTTGCTCAGAATCTGAAAACAGGGAAAAAGAGTTGCGGGCAAAATAATGCAAGGTTTCTTTTGAATTGATAGTGTCAGTCAGAAGTACTATTGAACTGTCAAAGATTTCAGAAATATAATTTTGATAAACTATAACTACCTCAGTAGCATCACCACCAATGTTCACCACAAGACAACTGGAATTGGTTTAACTGGAATCCAATGTTCCTTGTGCTGAATTTAGAAGCCACTGATATAGTCACACCACAATCACGTGCTCCAATAAGTTGAGTGTTTTAATCCACATAGGATACGAAAGGAAAATCATTGGAGATATAAGTGGTCACGCTGCATACCATCTTCTTTTGCAGATCGCGGACTGCCAATTCTTTGGAGTCATGGTGGATAAGTATGTACATCAACAGGATCAAGAAAGAATACGTACTGGAAACTTGGTTTGTTGCTGCCATTGCATACTTCTTTTTCTCCTTGGATGGCAGATCAAAGATATATGTAGCAGCTGTCTTCATCATATGTAGGATCTCCTCTCCAGCCCCAGGATTTGATATCGGTTAAAATTGCATTCCATTTCATACTTCAGTAACGCACAATACAAGATGCAATTTTATTTTGTTGGATTTACCTGATGAAATCCCCACTCCTTGCAAGTAAAGTCTGGTTTCCATCTTTCATGTTCATCTCCTATGGCTAGCGGGGAGAAATCTATGGTTGGAATTGCTGGGGTTCCCACATCGTGGAACAAATTGGTTATGTGTTTATAAGTACGGGAAAGTCTTGTTTATCGAGCTAGTTACCAATATTTCCTTGTATTTCAAGCAAAAAAGTATTCTTTGAGGACTCGAAAGACTCAATATGTGAAGGGAAAGATTAATAGAGTTCTCATGTCTTTTTGTAGAAAAGATTGAGTGTGTTTACGAGTACAAAAAAAAATGTTTCACTTATTGAACTAGCTTTTGATTTTGAAAAGATCCAATAGAACCCGACAAAAATTTCAAGTAAGAAGGTAATATCTCAGAAATTAGTGATCTGTCCTTTTCTTTCCTCACTATTTCCTGGACAGTTTGCTCTGGCAAAGAAAGACTTCCCCAACCCAATCTCTTATCTTCTTGAATACCTCCATTTTCAACTTTCAAATCCCTTTACAGTTACTAGAAAATGTTGGTTCTTAGGCTTAGGCTTTATGCAAACCACTTGGCAGTATATTGCTTCTGTTGAGTTAGACTACGGAAATTGACAAAGATAATTAATCAATTTTCGAGCTTATCTTGTATTTTCACTTAATAAGAGTTAATGCAGCATTAACAGTGCTTATTTTGTCTTGCTTGTTTGTTACTACTTTGGCTCTGTAAACAACAAATCCAGTTACAAAAAGCCCTGAGATCATAACTTCTATTCGGAAAAGGATTGTTTCTGAATGTCACCAGGTTCCAAGTTAATTAATTTGTAATTTGATGGTTTCTCAAAATTTCTAAGGAAAACTGATATTTTGGATGCTAGTAAATGTCAAGTTATAATAGGTGTGAATTTGGGCAGGTTGGAACGGGTAAAGATTCAACTTCAACCAATGAAGCAAAAAGGGAACAGTTCTAAGTTAAAAACACAAATATAATCACAGAAAGGATCATCTACCATGAAATCAATGCATGAAAATACAATAAAGCTACAATTTTAACAATTTACCAAAGTTTCCAGTCTTTTATACTAATCTAGATTACTCATGTCATGACAGAATAAGAACAAGAACCACAATTGAAAGCCAGTGCTTAGCATCAGGTAAAGTAAACATATCCTTTTCCATCAATTAGGAGGGCAGAATGTGATGAGATAGCGAGAAGCCCTGCAAGTCTTGAGACTTGAAGAATCATCAAAAGCATAGCTATAAGCCCTGGGGCAAATGGCCTTGAAAAGATTGGCAAAAATGGTAGGTTTGCAGCTTTTGGGATTGGCAAACTCTCCAGTGCAGCAATACCGATCTGTTTTTGCAGCCAAACATGCACTCTTGCAGCCCACCACCTTCCCTTCTTTCTTCACAACCAAGGCAGCAGGGCAGCAAACATTCAGATCAGCCTCACAAGCCGCGACTCCGCATCCCACACCACCACCTATTGGCACCATTGATGCAGGAACATTGAATCCATCAACCAAACTCACATCATAGTAATGCAAAGCAGATGTTGGACTCCCAAGTGTCATTTCAAGAAGAGTTGCTGGTGGTTTGCCTCCAATGCCTTTGCATTGTAGAAGCCCTGCACAATCTCCAGTTTGGCATGAGCCTTTGCCTGTTTGGTCAAAACAGCAGCCTTGTCTAGGCCAGATTCTGCCTGACCATCGTTCAGGCAATTCCAGGACTTTCTGTTCACCGCAGGAAAGATGGAACCCACCGTCTCTGGGAGTTTCATGGCCTGCACTACCTAGGATTCCAGGCCATATGCTTTCTTGACAGTTGTTTACCAGTATGAGTTGGGTGCCATCTGCAAGAAAACAACAAGAAGCAACACGTTTAGTTCCTCAACAAAGTATTGCATCAGAGAAAGCTTTAACAAAACTGTGGGAGAATTGGATACCTGTGAAGGTTAAGGAGATGAAAATGCAGAAGAAACAGAAGAGATTTGAAGAGGTTGGCATTGGTTTTGAAAATTGATGATGGAACTGCTTACTGGTTTGCTTCATTGCTGCCACTAAGAAAGATTTGAACTTTGAATAACTGCAAGTGTAAATACCGTTTGTTAAAGCTAAAGAAATGGTTACTTTTCTTTCTATACTCTGCTTTCTCCATCAGGAGAAATAGATTAAATCATTTTTAGCCTAATCCAAGCACTGTCACGAGCCATGACAGAAATAATAATTACAAGTTTAAGCTATTAATTATCATATACTTTTCCAAAAGTACATATTAATTTTCACGAAAAGAAAAAGGTCGAGTTTTATTTCAAAGGAACCAATCATGCTCCCACATTATCATTGCTTTTTAGCATAAGATTCTTTCATTCGTGTCCCCCAAAATCCTGTTACAAGAGAAACTTTAATGGGTCACAAAGCTAGTTTGAATAAAAGGTTACAAACAACCAAATTTCCCGTTAGCATTGTCAATGATGCAAGCTGTATTCAATCTCTGCAAGTTGCTAAAGGGCATTTTGTACTAACAACTTTATTTTTGATATTTTATTGGACTTTCAGTGCAGAGGTTATTGAACCATGATTCAAGTAAATGTAAGGCAATGTTTCAAATATATGGATTCTGCAACGGAAAAGTTTGGTCCTATTCAATTGCAGAATATATTTTTTGGACAAAAGTAACATGGGGATTGATCAAACTTCTATTTTCAACTATGAAACAGTTTCTGGCCTGCAGATTGGCAGTTTGGCTATCAACACAAACAATGCTAGCTCTAATTGAATATAGAGAAGCTTAAAAACTCTGCTTCAGCCATCAAAATTTCGACTTCCTATTCACACCTCAATACATTCTTGAGCATAGAATTTACAAATTAGATATAGCACAAACCTGACCACCTATGACATTTAATTAAACAAAAGTGTTGCTTTCCTTCTACCATCCTATCTGCCATTTCCTCTGCCGGGGATTGATTGAGGTGTTGTTGAACCTGCTTCAATATCTACATCCCTGTCTTCAAAGGCTGATGAGCATGCGCTGCCCTTTTCAAAATATGAGGAATCTGGATATGAATGCACATAATCTTCAAACCCGGTACCACCACTTCCATGACCCTTTTTGCTAGTATATCCACCAGGTGATGGCACCACTTCTGGCAGTGGCACTTCCCCCTCCAAGTACCTTACCACTTGCCTTATTGTAGGCCTTGCCTCCGGCGCATCATTGGAACACATCAATCCAAGTTTGATCACAACAATAGCCTCAAGCTCATCAAAGTCACCATTCAATTTTGGATCCATAACCTCAAGAACTGCTCCAGTTTGCCATCTGTCCCACACCCAGTCCACCAGAATCAGCTCCTCAGGCAATGCCTTTGGCTCAATGGGTCTCCTTCCACACGCCACTTCAAGCAGAAGTGCACCAAATGCAAACACATCAGTACTTGTAGTAGGTTTACCAGTCTTTGTAAGTTCAGGAGCTAGGTACCCCAATGTACCAACCACTTTGGTGGTGCTTGGATTGGCGCCATGCTCGTATAATTTAGCAAGACCAAAGTCACCAAGTCTCCCATTTAGATCAGAATCTAACAGAACATTGCCTGCCTTGATGTCTCTATGAATTACAGTCTGCTCCCATTCTTCATGCAAATATAAAAGACCTGAAGCAACCCCTTTGATTATCTTGAACCTCTCTTCCCAACAAAGAACTCGCATAGGCTCATCAAACAGGTACTTGTCCAAGCTAGCATTAGGCATAAAATCATAGACAAGCAACAGATCACCCTTACACCGACACCATCCTAGCAGCTGCACAAGATTTCTATGGCGTAGACGGCCAATACTAGCAATCTCAGACACAAATTCTCTTAGCCCTTGCTTTGATTCATGAGAAATTCGCTTGACAGCAACTTGAGTGTTTGTGCTTGGCAGAGTTCCTTTGTAAACTCTGCCAAATCCACCAAAACCAAGTAGCTCTTTGTCTCTGAAACCCTTCGTTGATTTCTTGAGTTCCTTGTACGAGAATCTGTGAGGACCAACTTCCAATTCCCAGGCCTCAATTATGTCTGCATTCTTCATTTTTCTAACAATGTAAAACGAGATAAAAACAACTGACATCGTTACTAGAACAGCTGAAAAGGTAACACACAGAATTAGCAGAGTGTGATTTGTCTTAGGCCTTGGAAGAGAAGGCAGAGAAGATAAAGACAGAGAATCAGCCGGCCCACTCATGTTAAAACTCCAGCCCAAGACATAGTGAGAGCTTGCAAGCAAACCCGTTGAGGCAGAAAATCCCACAAACATGGAATCCTCAAGAATTTGTGACAGATCCACATCAAAGGACAATATTGAGGACCTTGGTTTCTCAGAAAAAGGAGAAAGTTTCACCTCTAATCGATTTCTTGCAGAATCATAATCAACCCAAGCCTGGATCATTTGTCCACTCTTGAGATTCAACTCTTGTTTTGTTGAGTTCTCAAGAAAATATGCAGCGGAAGCTGAAGCATTTGACACCATGCTATTGAGATCAATACCGACATGGTTATCATCAATATCACCAAACTCTAAATCTTTCACAGTATCAAACTCTACTGCAAAAATATGGTTAGTTGAGTTCCCATTGTCAGATGCATTGAGCAAGCCTAGATATTGACTAGGGAAACCTGAAAGGTCTTTTGAAGGAGCAAGAGTGAAAGCAAGGCCATGACCACCAAGCTTTGGGTACTCAGGAGCCATGGCAAAAGCAAAAGCAGTTGAAAAAGAAGAAACTTTGCCGTTGCTTGAGTTCTTGAACTGAATTGGAGATGAGTAAAAAGCATGGCCACTTACACGAGAAGTAGTATTGGTTAAACAAAGCAAGCCATTGTTTGCAATGTCTGCAACGCCAGTTAAGCTGATCTTGTCGCCAGCATCGTGAAATCCATTGAAAATGAACTGATCTAGCTGAGAAAAAACTTGGTCTGAAAAAACAAGAAAAACCCAGAAAAATATCAACTTCTTTGCCATGACAAAGCAAGCGGAATTAATTTTTTCCAGGCTTTTGAATCAGAAAATGTGGTGGTTATAAAATTCTGAATTATAGTTCTTGTTATGCATATTTATTTCAATGGTTTTTGATCTGATTCACAGAAAATCTTTGAAAGTATTACAAAGAGGACAGTTGAGAGTTGAGACAGAACCACCACAGTTTTAGCTGTTCCTCCAATAATTCTTGCTATCACTCGCCTTTTATTTATGGGCCACTACCGACCACCACGATATTGATTCTTTAATATTTTCTTACTAAATAAATAATTAGAATTAGGGGAATTTATATTTTACTTTTTTTTTTTCGTAAATCATGAAATGTGTTCATATTATGTTCGAGATGAGATGCTACATGGTTGTTGCTCGTCTAAGAATATTTGATTTAACAAGAATTTAAAAACAAAACCTCTCACTATGGATCATCTTCACTCACAAACTTAGTGGGATATTAAATCATTGAATTAGCCCTTTGGTTTTTTTTATTTTTCTAGTTGTTGAGTTTAGAGATCATTAAAAGAAATGAAAATTACTAATTCTAATAAAAATTATCATGCTATTATTATCAATACATTGTCAATAAAGTTTTTTTGCGTAAATCACGAAATGTCTTCATATCATATTAAACATGAGACTAATTTATTGCTCGATCTTCATGACTAACGTTGGCTCAAAACAATTTGATTTTATGAGAATTTGAATATGAGGCTTTAAACTCAACAAACTGAATTAAGATAATGACACATATCTCAATAATAATTTATCAAATAAGATTATTGTTTTATACATGGACAATAATTTTTTTAATATCCAATATTTATTTTTAAAATGCATCTTAAATATTTATTTTTTAAAATAGTATGTGAAATTAAAAACATAATGATCTTATAAAGATTATAGAATATTGCAATTAAATATTAAACAAAGAAAAAGAAATTTGGCTCAAATTATAATTTAATATTTTTTTCTTGACCTTTTATTTAGAAGAATAAATATTAGATTAAAAACTATACAGTTCTAAACACTTTGCATGCTGAAAGTAGAGCACCTTTTTTTTCAACTGTCGGCGAGTGCACGAAATTATTTATAAATGCAAAAGATACAATAATTCCACAAAAGCTCTACACTCTTCTTCAAAAAAGACATAAGAAGCCCCACTATTGTTTTCGACTACACTTAAAATTTGACTTTCCTTAGTAGAAAAAATTTTAAAAAGTATCCGAACTGTTTTGTTTGGGTCATTCGGGATTTTTTTTGTTTTTTATCTTTTGGTTTTTGTTTTTAGAATTTTTTTTTGTTTTATTTTATTTTCAAATTTTAAAAACAAAAAATATGTTTGATAAATACTGTTATGTTTTGAAAATAAATATTCAATCTGATTCAGATATAATAATTTAATTCACAAAATAAAACTTTAAAAATTAACTAAAAAATAATATATTTATTAAATAATAATATGTACATAATATTAAATAATATTTTGTTATACTATTTAATACTAATATGAAATATTTTCATTTAATCATATAAGAATTTAATATAATTTAAATAATATTATAATTAAATATAATATTAAATAAAATAATTCAATTAAAAATAATATTAAATATTTTTTTAACATAACTCTTTATTAGATAATAATTGAGATTAGTAAAATTCAAAATTTAAATATTAAGCAATAATATGAATTAATAAATATAAATTATATTAATAATCTTATTTAATTTAATTTAATTTAATTGCAATAATATTCAATTATTAAATAAAATATTTAACAATTAATTTATAATAAATTATATAGTTATTAAAATATATTATATTTAATATAAATAATATTATTTAATGTCAAGTATTCAGTTATTTAATAATATTAAATTATTTAATAGTAGCAGTGAAATATTTTAAATTTAATTGAAAGATTATAATATTAAATAATAATATTGTTTAGTAAAATAATAATTAATTATATTAGATAATAGTACTTAGCAATAATATTAATTATTAACATATCAAAATTATAATAAATGATATTATTAAAATATATAATATATTAAATAAATTATTATATAAATTTAAATTAAATAATATTATAATATTATAGTTCAATATAATTTATATTTAATTGCTTTTTACGTTTTTGACTTTTTATATTAAAATAAATATATTAATTTCAAAATACTTTTTTGAATTAAATAATATTTTATATTAAAATTTAACATTATTTTATTTTAAAATTTAATTTTTTATTTTTTATTTTTATTAAGAAAAATATTAATATTATATTAATATATAGACTCTGTTCACTTACTTATGAATAGTACCAAAAATGAAAATATATTTTCGAAAACAATAAAAAAAATTTCTTGTTTTCAATAATTTTAGAAATTTTTGTTTTGTTTTCGTTTTTTTAAAAATAGAAACATATTGCCAAATGTGTTTCCTATTGCTGTTTTCAAAAAAAGTAAAAATAAAAACAAAAATTAAAAACGATGTCGAACGATCACTTTGTATTTAAAGTTTTTTGTTTTTCAAATTCAAGCATTTAATTCAATTAGTCAAGGAAATAATTTTTTTTAACAAAAAAATTATTTGGTAAACTGTTAATAATGTTTTTAAATTCTACAAGTGAAGTTAACAATGTGTCGCATATTTTTTAAGGTATATTAAAGAAAAGTTTTTTAATAATTTTAAACACAACAACATGAAAAAAAAAACACACACACACACAAAAATAATATGAGTTAAAATTTTGACAAAAATTATATTTATATTTGACAAAATTGAAAATTTTGTTTTGTATTTGACACATTTATTCAATTATAACATGATAGTTTTCTATTTTATATGTATTTAACATAAAATATATACAAGATGGATATACAAATCATCAAATGTCACATAATCCATTGTTTTTGTAAATTATAATGCAGTTTACGCTATTACACGTAGAATAGGACAACTTTATTTTTTTTTATAGTAATCGATAGATTTTTTTCATTTTAGCAAACTGGTACATTATGTAATACATAACCAACCATATCTTTTTGAATACTTGACAATAGAAAGGTTGATGTTTCTTCCATCCAAATCCGATACTCTCTAACAATTCTGGCGTACTTTGCGAGTTCATGGGCTATACCATTTACTTCACTTTTAACGTGTTGCAGCTTGAAGCCTTTAAGCACTTTGGCTAACCTTTTGATGGATTTCACTATTTATGCCTGCCGGAGAATGGTCTTAATGATCACTTTCAAGAGTTTTAACGGCTAATAGTGAATCACCTTCCACTTCAATTACTGTCATTCCAACATCATGAGCGAAAACCAAAGCATCTTCATGTGCTATGCACTCTACTACAAGAGGATCTTCCATCTCATCTTACTTTAAAGCGAGTTGTGATAGAATTTCTCCATGATTGTTTCGAATCGTTTACTTTTCTAGAAACCATTTTAACTCCATTTGGGACTTAATTTTCCATAAACTTTTGTAGTTAAATCTTCCACTTGTACATTCTGGAAAGGGATTTTCACAATTTCATCTATATCCTTTGCCATAAAAAGGTCATGTCAAAATGTAGTATTCCATATGCCTTCTTATGGCACAGTAAGTGTGTCCATCGTTGCATTCATGTGATTAAGCATTGAAGATAAAATTGGCCTAAAAGACCACGGTCTTTGAAGCTAGGGGGCTTGCCATATACGCATTGATGCTCTCTACATATTTTCTCTTAACCAATTTTTTTCCTATGAAGATAATAGACATTTCACGACCCATTAGTATGGTATACATACTGATATAGTAGCCTGGATAGACCTTCCACGCATAGAAAAAAATAATTAAGGCAAAAGAGGATCGCCTTGTCTGTATCCTATTTGTGGTTGAAAATAACTATATTATTGTCTATTTAGAATGATTGAAAAGAAGATCGAATTTACACAACTCTATCACTTTATTCACCGTTGACGTAACAAATCCAAAATTCTATGTCGATTTGATTAATCTTATTATATACTTTATTCATATCAACTTTAAAGCTCACCAACCATTTTATCTTTTTTTTATTCCTTATTGTATGTAGCAATTCATACGCTATAAAGAAATTATCTGTTATTAGCTTAGGCATAAAAGCACTTAGAGTTAGGGATTTTAAAATGGCTATGGTAAGATGTGACGTCCCAGTCACCATACATTTCTTATTCATCTTTTATCCTTTTTCCCTTAACTTGGTTAGATTTGCTTGTCAATGTCAATCATACTTTTCTGAAAATAAGCTTACTATCTAACAGCTCAATATAATTAATTCAATTACAATAAAACAGACTAATGATACATGTATATATGTACCATCCGTTTCCACAGGATCTCATACATCATCTTAACCTAAATCCCCGACATCTTACATACATAAATGTTAGCTGTACTGTACCATAGCTGAATTACAATTTACTTGGCATAGTTACATAAGTATACCTTCTATACTACTTGGGAAGCGTCTCTTGAAGGTAAACTTTCAAAATCCACTCTTAGGCTCTTCTATTGAGAGCGAGGGATTACTTCAGATAGTCTGTATGAAAAATGTTCGTAAAAGGGTGAGTTTACGCTCAGTAAGAAAAATATGTAAAAGAGCGTGCTATGCCTCTATATGTATTTTTCCTACTTGGCTCTATAATGTCATGTAAAGCATTATAAAGCATGCATCATAAACCTCTTTCATGCATTGTTTGCAACCATGCATATTTCTTTCAAATGGTGTAGGCAAACATACTTTCTTGAAAACATCATGCATCAAATCATACTTTGTATGCTTCTTTTTAATTATAGCATACATATATAACATGTATCATACTTCTTCTTGAAAACATCATGCATAAACTTCTTTCTTTAAACATCATACATACTTTAAAGCATCATTGTATTCTTAAAACATACATCATGCTTCTTTACTTCAAAACATACTTCATAACATACTTTAAAACATACTTTACATGCTTTTATAACTTAGCATGCTTCGCGTACTTCTTCAAAACATATTTCAAATACTTCTTTGAAATATCATTTACATACATACATACTTTTCTTAAAACATCTTATACTTTCTTGAAAACATACTTCATATACTTCTTTTAAAACTTCTTGTACGAGTAAATCAAGTACTTTCGATTTCTTTATTCTTAGAAATCGCATATACATATAGTTTTTAATAACATAAAAACTATTCATACTTTTATGGAGTTATGCACTGCATCATCATCATCATCATAATCATGTGGCGTACCCCATAGGGCCAGGAATTCTCCCTTAGCCGAACATGAAACAAAAACAGATTGGCCAACTGTGGGTGGCTACAGCCAACACTAGTCAGGTGTCCTCTGTAGCAACTGAGGCCTGACTTATGGTCCTCAGCCCTTAACATACATCATTTCAGGACTTGATCAGAGCCCCTACTAGAAACATGAAAGTGCATAATCTCAAAACATATGCCATGTAGCTTCTAGCCATGACATTTCATACTTTTAGAAAATAGGTATGAAAACCTCTTTTCAAAACATGGCAGTCGACTGGCCTCATAGGGCAGTCGGCTGCTTCTTCATACTTTCCTTTATCGAAATTATTTTCATTTAAAATTTCGATATTTTCATCTTGAAAACATATAAGGGCAGTCGACTGGTCCATATAGCAGTCGACTGGTTTTCAAACAGAATGCTTCTTAAGAAATAGCAGTCGACTGGTACATATAGCGGTCGACTTTTTTTGAAACAGAATGCATCTCAGGAAATAGCAGTCGACTGGTCCTATAGGCAGTCGGCTGGTTTTGAAACAGAATGCATTTCATAAATAGCAGTCGACTGTCTCATATAGCAGTCGACTGGTTTGAAACAGAATGCTTTTCTGGAAAATAGCAGTCGACTGGCATACATAGCAGTCGACTGGTTTGAAAACAGAATGCTTTTCTCGAAAATAGCAGTCGACTGGCATACATAGCAGTCGACTGGTTTGCATCGATTTTCGGAAAACGACGTTTTTGGTTGTCTCTAGGCAGTCGACTTCCCTTTTAAGGCAGTCGGCTGCTCCTAACCTAATTGGTACTAGGAGACAAATCCGAAATTGTATCTTTTCCTGCACAACACAACTTGTACATCTTTCCAAAACATGCAAAAACATTCTAAAACATGCGGACATAGCCGCCTTACGTCCGTTACATAAATTCCTTACCTTGATTCCTTCGGAAACGCGAAATCACTTAGCGCGTAACCCTAGCTTTCACTCCTTCAAATCTGAAATCATCATACCAAAGCAAACCTTTAAGAATTTGCCATAAACATGTTATACTAATTCAGTTTAACACCATACCATGAACATACTTGAACAAATCATCTTCTTCTCTTACCTTTTGCTAGTGACCAAAATCTCAAATTTTGAGATCTCTTCCAATACTTGGAATCAATCCACCAAACTTCAGATATAGCCTCGTCTAGTGACTAGGATCGTTTTTCGTCTAACAAGCTTAACGATTTGGTTACTAAACAAGAGTGTTTGTCAAGGTGACTATGGAAGAAAGACTTGGAAGCTTGGAGATGGAGAGGGCGAGAACGAGAGGGAGAGGGCTGGAAGATAGGCTGACGTAGGGTGATGGCTGGGCTGGTGAGTCATGCAATTCATTTAATTGCTTCTTATCCCTTTTTCATCTCATCTCATCTCAGCCACTTACTCTTTGACTCCTTTTTGACCCATTAATTCTCTTCTTCCCTTTTGACTCAAGACCATTTGTCCATTTAATCTCTAATAATATTTCTGATTTAATTCTTGTCTTATACTCTTAATATTTTTCTGATACAACCTAATAAATCATTTGCTTATTGACTATCAACTTTCTTATTTCTTCCATACATCATGCATACATCATTCATACATTAAGCTTCATATTCATTTAATTGGTCTTCTTTCTTCCTATTCCATTTATTTTCCTGACATCAATATTATTTGACTACTTGATTATTTAATCTTTCATCTCCTTACTTCTTCCATGTTCCATGCATCATTTTCCTTTCATAATTCTCATGTCTATTTACTTCATTTAAGCTAAAATGCTTTACAATTATGAAGGAATTTCATGAAATTGGGGGATTTCACATTCTCCCCACCTTAGAGAATTTGGTCCTCCAAATTCAAATCAAGTTATGTTTCAAATAGTTCTGGATACTCTTCTTTCATCAAGCTATTTAGCTTCATGTACCTTTTTCCATAGTGTGGTATTGTCAATAATCTTAACCAATGGGATCATCATAGACTTCTATATCATATCTTTTCTGTTCAAAATCCCGAATGGCTTCTTCACATGACTTGTATCTTCTTGAACTTCTAAGGTTTCATCTTTCATGACATAAGATGAATTCTGGCTTACACTTTCGAAGCATTGACACTTTCTATTCTTATAGCATTTCATACAGTGTCATCTCAGTACTTGTATAATAGCTATTTTCATAACTAAACTCAGTCAATGGCAGATGGTCGTCCCATGAGCCTTTAAAATACATAGCACCAGCTCTTCACATGTCCTCGAGCGTCTAATTCATGCGCTCGGACTGCTCATTAGTCTGCGGACGAAAAGCTGTGCAAAACTTTCAACTGAGATTCCATGGTTCCTTGCTAATCTCCTTAAATGAGAGTTGAACCTGAAATCTCTATCACATGAAATTGCTCATTGGAACTCCACTTAGTCTAATAACATTCTTCCATTTACATTTCTGCCAAAGCATTGAGTGTATCCATAGACTTCTTAAGTAGGAAGTGGGCTTACTTAACAGATCCGCTCATCAATTCTGGCTTAATCATTATACTAGTCATCATTCCCAATTTACTTTGAAAGCATAACATTTAGCTTAAGGCTTGGAAATTTCTCAAGTAACTTCTTACTTTCTTGTCATCATATGAACCATTATTCTTTCATGCTTCTGACTCATAGCATTTGCCATCACAATGGCTTTCTATAATTTCTTTCTTTTGTCCCTTTAATACTCATATACTAATCACATTTTAAACTATTAGCATAGTTCTTTTAATTCGTATCCAAAATATCCTCTTCTTATAGCATCAAACACGCCTATGAATGAACATATTCATTTCCCTATGGTACTCTAGGGATCAATCAGGAAGGATACTATAGTCGGCTAGGTAACCGAGTAGAGTATGGAAGGTACTTTAGAGCACCTGTCGTGTTCCGGTTCCTAGATGCGACTATAGGGAATAATTACCGTCATTGAGATAACTTATCTCTCATATTAATTCATATTCCTTTTTAGAGTAATGCTTTTATAGCATAAAACATTTAAGTAAAATCGACTAATAAAAGTCAATCATCATTCTCATTTATACTCCTTTCACATATCACTATATATCTCATAAAACTTTATACCAAAGAGTACTTCAGAATTCCAACTATCATTTCTCATCAATTATTGTATTTCATTAAGTTCAGGACTTTTCTTTACTCTTTCCACAACGTAAACTAAAAATCCTTCACATAACCATACTACCTTCTATTGACTTTCCTTACAATTTAGTTAGATCATACAACATACCTTTGCCTTATACATCTTCAACATTTACATCACAGTTAACAGGTGTCTTTCCTTTCTCTTCAGCAGTGGCCTTACATTGTAGTTGAGAGGTCTCCTCAGATTCCTCGAGTGTCCTCATGTCTCTCTTGGGACAATCTCTGATCATATGTCCTTGTTCACCACATCGGAAACATGTGCCACTTGCCAACCGGCATGGCTGTGATCTATGGAACTTTTTGCAATATTCACACCTTTGTCCCATACTTTTAGGTGAACTAGCTGAATGTCGGAATCTATCATCATTTATCTTGATCCCGGTAGCTCTGGGATTCCCTGTACCATAATCATCATAATACTTCCAACTCAATATATATTCCACATAACTATTAAATTTAATTAATAATCATTTTCTTATAATTTACTTGTTTACCTATTGAGGCTCTTTCATATGGCCTACATCTCCTAGATGAGCATCCATCTTTCGAGGTTTTCCTTTCTGACTTCCGTTTTATCGGTTTCTTACCTTTACCTTTGGTTCGAAAATCAGTTTGATGAAGCTCATAGTCCTGCTCGCACAACTGAGCCTTACGGACTGTCTCATTATAAGTAGTGACACCCATAGTATACAACTTGGATTTGATAGGAGACTTCAATCCTTCTATAAATCTGTATATCTTATATCCTTCACTCCTGATGGTCTCTCGATCGAATCCACTTAAGGAAATAAACCTTGACTCATACTGATTAACTGACATTGTCCCTTGAGTCAATTTCAAAAATTCAATCTTCAACCTAGTCTGATCAATGCGTGGGATGTACTGCTCAGTAAAGGCTTCTAAAAATTTATCCCACGTAACCTCAACATGTTGGGCTTCCAAAAAGGCCTGAGTGGACTGCCACCAATACTTTGCATCATCCACTAACAGATACGCAGCCAAACCCACCTTTTCCTTTTCGGAACATAGCATATACTCGAAAGATCTAGTGACCGCCTTCACCCAATTCACTGCGGCCAATGGATTCTTATCCCCCTTAAACTTAGGCGGATCCAGCTTCTTATATTCCTTAATCAAGGTCATACTACAATAGGCTGTGAGATCCCGCCTTTCAATAACTGGGAATGGTGGGGGTAACTCTGTCTGTACTGGTGGTGGCTGTACTATCGGAATGGCGAATGGTACACTTGTGACCATGTTTGGAAAGTTCGCCATAAACTGCGTAAACATAGTGGTCATATTCTCCACTTGTTTCTCCATCTTCGCTAACCTAGTGTTTGGGCTATGCGGTGGAGATGGGAAAGGAAACTGTGTTGGTGACTGTTCTACATAATCCTTTCCTCTTCTTTCACCAACACCCCTTCTATCTGAGCTCATTCTGTCGATAAAATCACAAAATTGAGCTATTTAATATAACTTCAAACAGTTATACATCTTATATGTATTCAGACAAGTACAGTACAATTGGGGATATACTCTACTTCTAACTCATCGACATTGACAAACCTCAATCTAATTGCTCTGATACCACTCTGTGACGTCCCAGTCACCATACATTTCTTATTCATCTTTTATCCTTTTTCCCTTAACTTGGTTAGATTTGCTTGTCAATGTCAATCATACTTTTCTGAAAATAAGCTTACTATCTAACAGCTCAATATAATTAATTCAATTACAATAAAACAGACTAATGATACATGTATATATGTACCATCCGTTTCCACAGGATCTCATACATCATCTTAACCTAAATCCCCGACATCTTACATACATAAATGTTAGCTGTACTGTACCATAGCTGAATTACAATTTACTTGGCATAGTTACATAAGTATACCTTCTATACTACTTGGGAAGCGTCTCTTGAAGGTAAACTTTCAAAATCCACTCTTAGGCTCTTCTATTGAGAGCGAGGGATTACTTCAGATAGTCTGTATGAAAAATGTTCGTAAAAGGGTGAGTTTACGCTCAGTAAGAAAAATATGTAAAAGAGCGTGCTATGCCTCTATATGTATTTTTCCTACTTGGCTCTATAATGTCATGTAAAGCATTATAAAGCATGCATCATAAACCTCTTTCATGCATTGTTTGCAACCATGCATATTTCTTTCAAATGGTGTAGGCAAACATACTTTCTTGAAAACATCATGCATCAAATCATACTTTGTATGCTTCTTTTTAATTATAGCATACTATATAACATGTATCATACTTCTTCTTGAAAAACATCATGCATAAACTTCTTTCTTTAAACATCATACATACTTTAAAGCATCATTGTATTCTTAAAACATACATCATGCTTCTTTACTTCAAAACATACTTCATAACATACTTTAAAACATACTTTACATGCTTTTATAACTTAGCATGCTTCGCGTACTTCTTCAAAACATATTTCAAATACTTCTTTGAAATATCATTTACATACATACATACTTTTCTTAAAACATCTTATACTTTCTTGAAAACATACTTCATATACTTCTTTTAAAACTTCTTGTACGAGTAAATCAAGTACTTTCGATTTCTTTATTCTTAGAAATCGCATATACATATAGTTTTTAATAACATAAAAACTATTCATACTTTTATGGAGTTATGCACTGCATCATCATCATCATCATAATCATGTGGCGTACCCCATAGGGCCAGGAATTCTCCCTTAGCCGAACATGAAACAAAAACAGATTGGCCAACTGTGGGTGGCTACAGCCAACACTAGTCAGGTGTCCTCTGTAGCAACTGAGGCCTGACTTATGGTCCTCAGCCCTTAACATACATCATTTCAGGACTTGATCAGAGCCCCTACTAGAAACATGAAAGTGCATAATCTCAAAACATATGCCATGTAGCTTCTAGCCATGACATTTCATACTTTTAGAAAATAGGTATGAAAACCTCTTTTCAAAACATGGCAGTCGACTGGCCTCATAGGGCAGTCGGCTGCTTCTTCATACTTTCCTTTATCGAAATTATTTTCATTTAAAATTTCGATATTTTCATCTTGAAAACATATAAGGGCAGTCGACTGGTCCATATAGCAGTCGACTGGTTTTCAAACAGAATGCTTCTTAAGAAATAGCAGTCGACTGGTACATATAGCGGTCGACTGTTTTTGAAACAGAATGCATCTCAGGAAATAGCAGTCGACTGGTCCTATAGGCAGTCGGCTGGTTTTGAAACAGAATGCATTTTCATAAATAGCAGTCGACTGTCTCATATAGCAGTCGACTGGTTTGAAACAGAATGCTTTTCTGGAAAATAGCAGTCGACTGGCATACATAGCAGTCGACTGGTTTGAAACAGAATGCTTTTCTCGAAAATAGCAGTCGACTGGCATACATAGCAGTCGACTGGTTTGCATCGATTTTCGGAAAACGACGTTTTGGTTGTCTCTAGGCAGTCGACTTCCCTTTTAAGGCAGTCGGCTGCTCCTAACCTAATTGGTACTAGGAGACAAATCCGAAATTGTATCTTTTCCTGCACAACACAACTTGTACATCTTTCCAAAACATGCAAAAACATTCTAAAACATGCGGACATAGCCGCCTTACGTCCGTTACATAAATTCCTTACCTTGATTCCTTCGGAAACGCGAAATCACTTAGCGCGTAACCCTAGCTTTCACTCCTTCAAATCTGAAATCATCATACCAAAGCAAACCTTTAAGAATTTGCCATAAACATGTTATACTAATTCAGTACAACACCATACCATGAACATACTTGAACAAATCATCTTCTTCTCTTACCTTTTGCTAGTGACCAAAATCTCAAATTTTGAGATCTCTTCCAATACTTGGAATCAATCCACCAAACTTCAGATATAGCCTCGTCTAGTGACTAGGATCGTTTTTCGTCTAACAAGCTTAACGATTTGGTTACTAAACAAGAGTGTTTGTCAAGGTGACTATGGAAGAAAGACTTGGAAGCTTGGAGATGGAGAGGGCGAGAACGAGAGGGAGAGGGCTGGAAGATAGGCTGACGTAGGGTGATGGCTGGGCTGGTGAGTCATGCAATTCATTTAATTGCTTCTTATCCCTTTTTCATCTCATCTCATCTCAGCCACTTACTCTTTGACTCCTTTTTGACCCATTAATTCTCTTCTTCCCTTTTGACTCAAGACCATTTGTCCATTTAATCTCTAATAATATTTCTGATTTAATTCTTGTCTTATACTCTTAATATTTTTCTGATATCAACCTAATAAATCATTTGTCTTATTGACTATCAACTTTCTTATTTCTTCCATACATCATGCATACATCATTCATACATTAAGCTTCATATTCATTTAATTGGTCTTCTTTCTTCCTATTCCATTTATTTTCCTGACATCAATATTATTTGACTACTTGATTATTTAATCTTTCATCTCCTTACTTCTTCCATGTTCCATGCATCATTTTCCTTTCATAATTCTCATGTCTATTTACTTCATTTAAGCTAAAATGCTTTACAATTATGAAGGAATTTCATGAAATTGGGGGATTTCACATAAGAACCTTTTCTTTGACCTCTACTTTTTTAACATGACAAATTTATGTTTTGTCATTTTCAATACCAAGCGAAGTCAAATATCGCGCACATGTCTTATGGACAAAAAACCTTTTGTTCTTTGTCACGTCTTTGTTGTTTGTGTTTGTGGGTAAGCACTATTGCACTTTTGTTATGTCGATTCAATTTGACCTGCTTTCACAAATTTTGTGTAATATTTGCTGGATTAAATAATTAAATGGATGAATCTTGTAAATAAAGAAGTATTAATGATACATATATATAGAAAATCATTTTTTATCTTTTAATTTTCATTTAAATTTTCGGTAAACGTGTCTTTGCTGATTCAGGCGAAGCATGAATCTGAACAATTATTCTGTCGGCGGTCACCGCAGACAAATCAAGCATGTGGAACGTGAGTTAAATAAAAGATTCTTTAAGGAAGTAGCACGAAGCAACACGAGCCCGTCGCGCACAAGATAAACGCCCAGGAGACAGAGGAGAGAGGTTTGTAGCATTGGTAAATACGGCACCGCGTGGAGGTACGTGGCCTGTATCATAAATGCTGTTAAATGAGGGCCACGACATCTGCTGATTCCTGTTGGTTGTTTTTGACATACGGAATATGGGTTGACTTTTTTCTTGTTGAGTTTGAATAACTAATTTTCAAAATGATAGTGAAATATATTATAATCTTTTGTATAAAATAAATATAAATTTTTAATATTTTGCTGTATGTTAATCAATTTATAAATTTTTATTTTATTGTAAATAAATTTATAATTTTTCAAAATAATGCATTTCAGTTTAAATTTATTAAATTATACTAACGACCATTTATACATTCTACGTGGCAAATAATGTTGTCAGTTGTCATAAGATATGTCATGTGTGTAATAAAAGAGAAGTTAATGTCATTTAATGAATTCAGACTTAATTATATGATTTTGAAAAGTTAAAATTTATTCATAGCCAAATAAAAATTTATTAACGGATTTGAATGTAATAAAATGTTGAGAAATTATATTATTTTGTGAAAAAAAAAATTTGAAGATATATTTAATCATTATTTCTTAATTTTCTAACAAATTCATATCCAAATTCTTGTAACCGTCCATCTATTTATTCATTTATTAGTTTGCATACAGACGGTGACATTTTGGCTTCTAATTTTTAAAAGATTTCGTTTTTTATACACTGATAAAAAATTTTAAATTTTATATTAAAAATTGATAAGCATATTTTTATATATATTTTAAGATAATATGTATCATTTTTAAAATTTTGTTAGCTATTGACGATGAGTGAAATAATTTCATAAAAATTTTAATTTAAAAACTTGTTACAAATTTATATATGTTTCTTATGTATGCTTGAGTATATAAACTTTAGAAAAAATATCTCAAATTAAATAGACAATTTATCTTAATCAAGGATTAAAAAATTATATTACTAAGACTTTGAATATTAATTTAAATTGTCATGTTCTCACTGACCTTAAGAATTCATGTTTATGCCATGTAAAATTATATTTGTATCGTATAAAATATAAAAAACTTATATCAAAATTTATATTAACATGTCAAATACAATTTTTTTTATTTTTTGTCATATTCATATACAAGTTTTAATAAATATTAGCTCATGTTATTTACATATCATTTATTCGTGTCGTTTTAATGTCACGTCATCATGTTATATTTAAGATGGTTAGGTCTCACATCTAACATGTGAGAGTTTTATAGATTTAAAATTATAATCTCAATACTTGCATTTCCTCTTCTTGTAAGCCAAAACTCTCCATTACACAAAAAAAAAGGAATATATTATATGCTTGAACTGTAATATATATATATATATATATATATATATATATATTATATTTTATTGGATATTTTTAAACATTTTCATTTTTTATAAAAAAAGTTTTATATTTTTTTATGAAAAAACAGAAGTATTAGGTATCGTTGAGTTATATAGAGAGAGAAAAAAAATTAGTAATTCGAGGATAGCATAAGGATTATCAATATTAAAATTTGAACTACAAATTTATTGAAAATTTTTTTAAAAAAATATTATATGTATCAACTGGATCAAATCTTAAATTTAAATCTATTGTATTGATTTTTGTGTATAGATGTTGCTCATTGAATTCTTTAAACTAGATATATAGATCATGTTTGGTGCATAGGATGATGGATAGGATAGGATAATAATTATCCTATCTTATGTTTGGTGCACACATTAAAGGGATGATGGATCGGATAGGTTAATAATTATTCTATCTTATGTTTGGTGCACACATTAAGGGGAGGATTGGATTGTAAGGAGGATTAGTCATCCTCCTAGTATACGATAACTCAATTCTCTCCAAAATGTGAGGATTATTCCTAATCCCATAGGATTAGAAATAAATACTTATATTTTATTATTTTATCTTTAACATTTATATTTAAAAATTAACTTAAATATTTAATAAAATAGTAAGGATCTTTAATTAATTAATTAATTAATTAATATAATTTTTTCCTTCTTTTTTATTTTTCCTTCTTTTTCTTTCTTTTTTTTTCTTGTTTTTGATTAAAGAAAAACTATAATTTTGATAAAATAATATTTTCTTGTACACATTTTTAAATTATTTTTTAGAAAATAAATTTTCAAACATAAAAATTATTATAAAATATATTTTTTTAACTAGTTTTTTCTTACATTTAAAATTTTTGTTTTTTCTTACATTTAAATTTTTATTTTTTCTTTCTTAATTTTTTTCTTTTTGCCTGAAAAAAAAATGAAAGAAAAATGACTATTAACCATAAATTATTAGAAATTATATATTTTTTCATTCATCAAAATTGAATTAATATTTTTTAATTCATCAAAATTAAATTATTAAATTTAACTTATATTTTTCCTTTTTTTTGTTTTCTATATTTCCTTATAATTGACAGAAAAAAAGGGAAAGAAGATAAAGAAACCATAAAAATAAAGAAAAATATTTAAGAATAGTGGAAATTTTAATGCAATTAAAAAATAAACTTATTTCTAAGAAAACCTCAATTTTCTAAAAATAAATATATTTAATTTACAATAAAAATTATTTTAAATTTAAATCATATAAAAGAAATAAAAACAAAAAGGAAAAATAAAAAAATATAGAAAATGCTTTTTATAAAAATTCATTTCTTAACAAAATAATTTTTTTGAAAAAGTAATATAAATTTTTTAGAAGTAACCTTTTATTAAAAATTAGCTAATAAATTGGACTATTAATTATAGTACTATAAATAATATTTAAATTTTTAATTTTTCATTTACATTTATAACAAAAAAATTATAAATTTAAATTATGTTACTTTAAAAAAGAGTACTTAAAAAAATGATTTTATACTATTTTTAATTTTACACATAGCAAATATTGTGAAAGATATAAAAAATCATCATATCCTATTCTTATTCCTTGTACACACCAAACATAAGATAGGATGATATAATCTAATCTTATCCTATCCATAATCTTATATTATCTCATCCTATCATCATCCTATGGATTAAACATGACCATAAAGTGTAACCACATCCCATCACTTTTTTCAAATATGCTCCATAGAGAAATTTCATGGAAATAAATGATAAATTGAATTTTCAAACCTTAAATTAGTTTTTCAAATGTTTGTAATTGTCGGTAACTTGCCCTCAATTCGAAGGCAAATTGGATAACTTATTGCCCAAGGAGTTTGGTAAACCATCTATTTCTCAATTTTTTTTTTCTTTTCACTTCGGATATATATGAAATATGACTAGCCAATTATACCATAAAAAAGATTACATGAAAAGTACATATAAACAATAAAATATATGATTTACGTGTCACTTAAATTTTGACTACTTTCATTTTTTTGTAAAATTTTTATTGTTTTTGGATTCATCAAATATAAGAAATAATGAAGTTTATTGTTCTATGTTATAGAATATTTTATATCATATTTTATTATGATTTCTTTTTAGTTTATCTTATGTTTTTAGTTTTAGAGTCATTATTGCTCATATGATAATATAAAAAATCAACTCATGGGTCTTGGATGCATTTTTTTATTATACGATTAGAGATGTATTATTATTATTATTATTATTATTATTATTATATTATTATTATTATTATTATTATTATTATTATTATTATTATTATTATTATTATTATTATTATAGAAGTTCCCTTCCTTTCCATCGACATGGTACATCTTGAATTTTATTATTCTCAAAGTGATTTTTAATTTTTTTTATAAGTCAAACCTTTTGATTAAAAAAAAAAGTCGTCTCTTTACTAATTAAATAAATTTATGCCTATTAATTTATTTTGGATGTCTTTAATAAAATAATAATGCAATAAGTAATACTTCTCTTGTGTAAAACATTTTATTAAACAACCTATTTGAAACACTATAACAAAGATGAATTTTTTTCAATATTCAAGTATTGAAAAAAATGCAAACTTTAATTTTGAAAAATGTTAAAAAAGAATCCGAAAGGAATCTAATTAAAAACATCTAATTTTTTTTATTTTATTTTTTTGAAATTGAAAATTTGGCATTGCTCTTTCAATTTTAATATTGGTAAAACCAAAGTCTCATTGGCCTCCCAATCAAGATAAAGAGTAAGGATGTGTCTAAAGGTTCTCCTTTTATTTAAGCAAACCCACTAGCATGATAGAAAAAACATGTTTTCTTGGTATTATTTGACTTTAGATAACGTATAACAACCGAATCTTTTCTCCAATACTTAAATTTTCATATAAGAAATTTGTGTTCATTGAACAAACTTCTCCAAAAAAAAAATAACTTTTTACATTTAAATCCATAGATAATAGATTCCTTGTTCGAATTCTATTTCTCTTTTGGTTGCTTCAATCTTAACATTGTTTGAAAATCAGATAGTCCTTCCCCGGTCTAATTTCTCAAGGGAAGGTCTTACCTGTAGAAAGAGATGCTTTAAAAAATTATTTCTTTTCTTGAAGTTCAGCTTAATTATTTTAAGTAATCATTTGAAGAGGTGATTTTTAGTAAATTTAAAATTCGATTTCTAGTATATATTCATTCCCTTTCTTTATTTTCAAGTTGTAATATCTTTTATACTAAATTTTTTCTTAAAAGCGATTTTTGAAAAATAGCTATTGATGACATTCAAATTGCCCAAATTATTTCAAAGAGTTTTGCTATTTTCTTATGTATTTCTAGTAAGATTTCTTTTACGTTTTATGAATCTAATTTTTCATATCCTCGGATCATAGAGGAAAAAAAAAAATGGTTATAACGGAGATGAAGTGTTTGGATTCAAACCCAAAACTTATAATATATCACAATTTATCTTTAATCATTCGATCGAGAGGTTGTTTGTAGAAAAAAGCAAATTATGTTAATCTTGATTGCAATTTCTTTTTAGTTTCTAAGAAATGGGATATTGATCTGTATGATGATCATATGATGAGGAATATTTTCTCAAGCTAGTCATACTAAAACCTTTGTTAGTCTTTGGTTTTATGTAAAATTTAGATTTAAAACAAGTCACCAAAACAAATTTAAGAGATAAAATTATAGCTATATTTTCTCATAAAAAATTCGATTAATGGGTGTTAATAAATAATTAAAATATAAATTAAGAGTTTAACTCATATGATTCATTTACTTTTTTAAGAAACAATTCCAATAGTTTTGGAGTTCAAGTTCTTATACCGACAATATTTTTCTCTTATCCCAAGTTATGACTTCTTTTGTACTAATTAAAAAAATAATTAAACATTATTATATCTTTAAAAAGGTTTTTTCATCTAATTTACTATTTTCAACAAATTCAATAAAAGACAGTAAATTAATTATGAATTTCTGACCTTAAATATTATCTTAATGAGAAATTATTGTATGAAATAGTTATTCAATATCAATATACATTTTTCTATTCAAATCATGTCACGTAATTACATTATTGAAAAAAGTCAATCATTTTTTTTATAACAAGTCAATCATTTATTACATATCACATGTGATAATTATATAGTAAATATTTATTTCAAAAGACTCAACAAATGATTGACTTTTTACAGTATTATGATTACGTGGCATGATTTGAATGGAATGGATAAATGCTGACATGGCGTAACTGTTTTATACAATCTTTTCTCTTATCTTAATTTATTTCACTAAAAGTCTAAAAACTGATTAACATTTTTCAAAACCATACCAATAATTGTTTTCAAATGCATCATTATGTTTTTAAAAAACTTAGGATTGGTAATTAAGGCCAATGTTAGGCTTTTGTCTCCTAATTAAGTTGTGTGTAGGCTTTATTCTCATCCATATGTTGAAGGTCAACAACTGCTCCCAAGTTTTAAAGAAAGCTATCTCATTAATTATTTTAAATTTAGGACTCAACTTAGGATTTTGATGAAGCCGTCTGTTGCAATACCCATAACAATATAATAATATATTATCGTTAATTGAAGTATCATTGTATCTTATTAAATGTTCAATTTTGTCCTTAAACATTCAGTTCACCAATTTAAAAATGATTTAAGGTGTTAGTTGACATAGTGGATAAAAAAACTAAAAATAATTAAGGAGAGAAAAGCGTGAGAAAAATGTAAAATATGTTTTTTTTTCCATTGAGGTTCTTGTCTTCTTGATGGAAATGATTTGAAAATTGAATAAATTTTTGTTTTTGTGTGTGTGTGTGTGTATATATATATATCATCCATTTTTTATTAGACTGAAAAGTAAAAAAATAAAAATTATATCGTTCTATTATTATACATTTATTAAATGAAATAAAATTAAAAAAAATGAAGAACGATCTTATGAATATTCATGCTTAATTCACTTTTTTTTTCATTAATAATTTGAAAGGATTATTTTTACAAAAAAAGATTAAAATGACAGGTTTTTTTCTCCTCAAACTTTTCACTATTATCAAGCACTAATAGTTATGAGTTATGACTAGTAATTAAACTGTCTTTTTTCATTTAGTCACCTTTGTCCGTATTTTGCCATTTTTTTCTGCTTTACCAAACCCCATAAGCAAAAAGACATTTTAATTACTAGTTATGAGTTATGACTACAACTTCTGCTGCAATGAAGAACAAATACTGTTTTGGATTTGAGCCCAGCTAATTTCTCAATTAATGGGCTTTAATGATACTGCTTCTGAATTCAGAGCCAAGCACAGCCCATTCAACATATCTATGTTCAAAGAAAACCAAATCAAATTTAAAGACCAAAATTAGGAAAAAAATAGTGCGACAGTGAAAACTTCTAATTTCATAAACAAAATTTTAAAATAATGGCCAACTTTTTCAGATTAATTTTTATATTTCTTAAGAGGTATTCGTTACTTTGTTAATCTCATTTGTGAAGTATAAAAAATCAACGCACATGTATTTTATAATTTTGTAAAAAAAAGGAGTTGAAAATATTGGTAGGACTAAAAAATTTCTTGTTCACAATTTTTAAGGATCCTCCAAAAATGCTGGAGACTTACAAAGAAATTATTGTAATGAAGCAAACATCTAAAACAGAATAAACTGTAGACTTTATGAAAAAAAAAAAAAAGAAACAAAGTGTAGATTTATAGCACAAAAAGAGAGGATACAAATCCACTTATTATAGCGAAAGTTTAAACAAAGTTATGGAACATCTCCCGTTACTTCAGAGAAGGTTTTCTTTTCTGCCCAACAATATTAATATATAGAAAAGACCTAGAATTTGTAAGTACAGCTTCCATCATCACTTCTGGCAGTTGGGTCAAAGTTATCAGCACCTGGATCAGTGCATCCTTCGGGAACTGGAATTCCGACTTGCTGGGCTGCTTTGCCTGCAAAAACAGAAGAAAAACAACAAATTCTGGTGAGTACTTCTCTTGTACATCCATTTTGGCATTGTTTTGCCTGGAATTTTTTATGCAAAACTCCCATGGAAGGCGTCTAGGATCAAGGATCTAACCGTAGAAAGCTCCTCGATTGATGGAATCCTCGTTGGCATCTCCGAGAGCAGCTTCGCTCAAGTACTTATCGGCCAGTTGGACTCTCTTCACGTTCTCTTGCTCGGCGACAAGCATGTTTCCGTATTCCAGGAGCTTCTCGATGGTCATCTTTGGTTGATCGAAAGTCGGAGGGCCTTCCCTTGAGTTCACTAGCCTCTTGCCGATAGTGCCAACGCCGATCTCTCCAATCCACTTCCTCACTTCGTCGTCGTAAACTCTGGCCCTCAGGGCACCAAAGAAGTCTGCAAATCAAGCAAAACATACAGTCAATAACGATCTTCCGAAGAGAGAGTTTCCAGGGAGCTGCTTGGAGATGGGATTTACCGATGGATTGGCCAGGGAAGGTGTCGACAAGCTTGACAATGTCGGTGTCTGGAACATTGTCACTCCTGAAAATACCTTTGCAGACACCGATTCTGTCTTCCCTGGTAGGTGCCCAGTAGAACTTCTCCATACGACCGTCACGGATGAGAGGAGCATACAGTGTGGAGAAATCGTTACCGGTGACAATGATTGGGACGCGAGGGTTCTCTTCCTTGTTGTACATGCCGGGGAGCTGCACATTTGTTGGGTTATCGGCAATGTTCATGAGGGTAGCATTCACCATTTGATTGTTGACAGTGTACTGGGTGGTTCCTCCCATGCGACCGGCTCCGGCGTCGAGATCGTTGATGAAGAGACAGCACATTTTCCCCTTCTTGATGATATCAGCTGCTTCACGGTACCTTTGCCTGATCAACTTTGCGGGTTCTCCGGCGTTTCCACTTTCCAATTCTCCCGCACTCATCGCAATGGGGCTGAAATGAATTCATCACTTAATTTTTTTCTAGCGTAAAAGAACAAATTTAGTGTACAAAACTCTTTCATCGTGATATTCATAAAAAATTATATGTAAGTAGTATTCTTCGTATTAATCAAAAAATTGTTTTTGCCATTTAAACTTATAACTTTCGAATTACAAATAAACAATATTTATAATTACACCAAATCTTATCTTTGTTTCTTTTTCTAACGCATTCAAACTAATTAGGCCTATTTAATTTGCTAATTTCAATATTTGAAGTTGAATTTCAAGGAAATCGTGAACTCACTTGATTCCCATCTTGGCAAAGACGAGCTCACATTGGAAAGATTTTCCTTGACCTTTGCCTCCCCAGATACCTAAGATGAGAGGAACCTGTAAAAGGGAAAACAGTACAGATTGCTCAAATTTAATTGGTAAATTCACGGCTAAACATTTAAATTTTCTCAAAGTGATAAATTTGTAACACACCTTAATGTTAGGGAGGGTCATGAAGTTCTTGGTGATGTGAACAACAAGCTTGTCCATGAAGGCAGGGGCAATGTAGAAGCCATCCATGTTGTTGTCCAAGTTGTATCTAAATTATGCAATCATCACAAACTCACTAACAAACCAAAGTTGAGATGACAGAAACATTTTCTTTTCTTTTCCTTTTCACCAAACGGAATGTAAATTGGTTCAGAATTGATTGTTTTAATTTAATACTATATATATACTTACGTGCGGAGCCCTTGGCTGATGTAGTCATAGGAGCTCATGACGGCGTAGTGAGTTCCATCTCCCATGGGGGCCTGGAAGAGGGTGTCCACCATTCCTTTCCCTCTGGTGATGTCTTGTTGGTCATCAGACATATCATAAGCAAGGCCTTTCCATTTGTCCTTGTCGGTCTGCTTCCCTTCATCGGTGTCTTTGGCTGCAACAACCTTGAAACTTCCTGATGGCTTGCTGTTGTTGAATCTTGAGCTCACTTTCTTCAAGCTGCTCCCCATGAAAGCTGAGCTCGGAACTGCAGCTCCAGCGCCAGACCCGTTCAAGCTCAACTGCATACAAATATAGTCATACTCCTCTTTAATACCATCACAGAAACATATTCACACTGTAAATAAGCAAGAAACTAAGAGTGTATACGGGTGCTCGGTTGACAGCACCAACGGTAGAGACGGCGGCGGCCATCGGAGACTGAACTGTTAACGTTACTAATGAGAGTGGAGGAGAGTAGAGGAGATCTCCACGGAGAAAGAGTGCGGCCTTTGAGTAGTAAGTAGTACGGGGAAAAACTTATAATGATAATTTTGTGTGTACAGAAATTAAGGATGTTTTTCATTTGTTGAAGGCCACACAGTCAAGATAGCTTATGCATCCACGTGGCAGATGGAGATTGCCTGCAATTCCACAGTCTTCAATCATCCTTAGGCTACGCTTGAAGATTGCTTCTTTACCACACAAGGTTTCTTCTTTGGGGTTTGTTGAAACTTCTTTTCTTCCATATTTTCTTGGAATAAAGAGATAACCAAAGATGAGGTGAATGAACTGTTTGTGATTTGAATTAATTGCATTGTTTTTGTCTGATTTTTTGTTGTTACCATGGAGTTGGAGTAATAGGGGCTGGTGTGCTTCTTGGGATGGGCCATTGGTGTCCCATTTTGGAAAGACTTTAGATTGTGAAAGCTAAGGAACTTCAAAAAAATATCTAGGAATTAGTGGGTGGAATTTAAAGAAAAAGGATGGGAATTTATAATTTTTGTTGTTCAAAAAATTTCTTAATTTTTTCAGTTTTCAGATGTTAAAATTCAGTCCTTTTCTTTCTAAGCTCCAGGATAAGAACATATAGCTTCTTTTTTTTTTTTCAATCACATTTATATAGGTTTATAATTTTAAAATTGCTTGGCGTATGATATAAACATTGATATACATTTATTGATACTTGAGGATTGGGATGAGATTATTTAATTTCGAATTTAAACCTTACAATATGACATAATATTTTTTTAATCACTTAATCAAAAAATTGTTGCCTTTTTTGGACATATATATTTGACTCCTTGCCTCTTTATTGCTTGACACTTGTCTCTTTTTATGAAAAGAGAAAATCATATTATTATAAAGTAATTTTTTAATTAGTTTTAATTAATACTTCATTAGTTTTAATTAATAACATATTAGTTTTTAATCTATACATACTAATAAAATTGTCTTCCAAACTCTCTTATCATTAAACCATGTCGCTTATTTGTTTTTTTTAATGTTTTTTATGTCTGCCAAACTCTTTTTTTGTTTAGTCAAAAAAAAAACCTTCGTTTTTGTTGTAATCATATTTGTCTGTTTAAAAGAAAAAAAATCCATTTTATTCAAAAATTAAATTTGTTGGCAAAGTTTGTTCTAGTATATAAGTAAGACAATTAATTGTTGTCTTTCACATCACTTTTGAGGGACTCACCCTCTCACATTTGTCACTCCATTTTATTAATACAAAAAGTTAAAACAATATTTTGTTAATATTTAATTAATTAATAGATTAATATTAGGGCAATTAATTGTTGTCTTTCATATCACTTTTAAGGGATTCACCCACTCACATTTGCCACTCCATTTTATTAATACAAAATATTAAAACTAATATTTTCTTAATATTTAATTAATTAATAGATTAATATTAGGGCAATTAATTGTTGTCTTTCACATCACTTTTATGGGACTCACCCTCTCACATTTGCCACTCCATTTTATTAATACAAAAAGTTAAAACTAATATTTTATTAATATTTAATTAATTAATAGATTAATATTTTATTAATTAAAAACTAATATTTTATTAATAAAAAATTAAAACCAATGAGTTATTAAATCTAATATTTTAATAAATTAATATTTTATTAATTAAAAACTAATATTTTAATAATTAAAAGATTAAAACTTTATGTTATGATTTTACCTTTTTAAAAAAAAAGACATGTGGCAAGCAAACAAAAAATCTAAAAATATTACAAATAATATAAAGATTCAAAAAATGATAAAATTATAAAATAAAGCAATAAATTCAAAAGATCAATTTTTAAAAATTAAACACAAATAAACACAAAATAATTATAAAAAATAAATTTACTAATCCAATTCAAAATATTTTCATTAATTATGAAAATCGAAAACTATAAAAAAAATAATATATAAATAATTTCAATATTAAACACTTAAAGATTTCGAAAAAATAAAAAGGAATAGTAGTAATAGAGGATTACCTAATTTGGATTTATCTTTATACTAGTAAATTTGATTCAAACTCAATAAAAATTTAAATATTTATAACTTTTTTATTTTGTTTTTTAATCTTCTAACTTTGTGTTAGAATTTTATTTTATTTTTTTTGAAAAAAATAAGAATAAAAAATAAATAAGATGTTTAATAGATAAATTAAAATTATCATTTTCATTTAAAAATTAATATTTTTAAATAATTATCTTGATTTATTATTATTTTAATAAATACTATTTATAATTTTTTTAAGAAAAAAAAAGTACCAGTGCATAGCAAGGATATCTTATAGTATTTAAATATATTTGTTAATTCAATCCGTCACATGATTTGTTCATACCATGTTTACAAGATATAACTAACATTTGAATCACATGTGATCAATTGCAAGTACAAGAATAAAAGGTTAATTATTGTGCAATAAATCTCTCCAAAGCCATTTTCACTTTCACCTTCACTTTATATCACTTTTTGGTTCTTCTCTATGTGAATATTGACTTGAATGTCTAAGTACATTCTAAAAATCTTAATTTCGACATATTTTGATTTTTTTTCTTTAATAAGTCAATTTATTTGACTCAAGCCTCTAGTGAATCACACCTCTGACCCAAAAAGATCTTATACAATATTAAATATAAACATTAAAATATCAAATTTGCACATCTTTAAGGTAAAACAATATGTACTCAACTAGTTTTATAGGTGAACATGATTTGAGAAAAATAAATGAAGGTAAAAAGGGGAAAAAAAGAGACAAAAAAGCTTAATTGGCATGAATTTTGTCTCACAAGTTGAGTGAAAGCTAGTCCTTTGAAACACTAGATCAATGGAAGCCTCAAGTCTTGGAAATAAGAAAAATAAATATTATGCATATAAATGGAAAATTCATTGGAGCACCCAAAAAGAAAAGAAAGAAAGGGAGGGGGGAAATTTTGTGGCAAAGAGCCCATATTTTGAGATGGCTTAGAGTCTTGGACATGTCAGCCCAACAACGTGGCCTAATCCAGGGCCACAAACTATCATGGATTGTGGAAAAAGAAGGAAAAATAGTCGGGAAATGGGAAGGAAAGGATGGAAACAATTGTTTCCCTAGTTGATTTTCTAATTTGAAGAAGAAAAATAAGGACTTAGGTAAACCTGAAAATTCTAAAAATTGACACAATGACACGACATTAGAATGACAAGAAAATGATACAAACTAAAATATGATAAAAATTATATATGAATTAAGTATTTTTTTTTTGTTTTTGACTTGTGTATACAAATTTTAATATGAAATTTTCTTATTTTGTACAACAGAAACAAGTTTAACATCACATGGACATGAATTGTGTATAGGAATTACCAAGTCTAGTTGTTCTCTTTACACTGATTTTAGCATCTGCAAGAAATTTAGATCATGGTTAGTTAATGAAATTAACTTGTATCATGTATGGCAAGAAAAGAAAGTTTTTTACAGTCTTCTGCATTTTGAAGGTAATTTGAAACTCTTTGGATGATAATCTTTTCATAATTATTAAATACCATTAGCGGGTATTAGCTTCAAAGTTCTAACCGAGTCTGAAACCAACGGTAATGTCATAAATCAATCGCTTACCATGCATTAATGGATATGAGAAAGAGGTTTTATAAAAAGAGTTTGGGATTTGGCTCAAGGACAGCTCATATTGAGACCTGGAAAGCATATTAAACTAATCATTTTTACACAAATTGAAAGCCTTGAAGTTGAAAAACTGCCCAGTAGCCTTTCACCAAGTAGGCAAAGACATCTGGGCACGTTCTTACAGAACTGAAGTTACCCCCACAGTGGTCCACTGTCCCCCAATTGCGGCAAACATGCATCACTTGAGAAACAGACTGTAGTCATCAGTCACCATAATTTGTGGAACCCTCTTTGCTATGTCCTGATAACAGATCAAGAAACTTCAAAATTAGTTTTAGAGTGGGGTTCAGTTCTATGAACTCTTCCAGGTACTCCCTTGAAGAGATATGATCTGCTGCAGCATCAATACTTCTCTTAGGTCATGTTTGGTATTTAGAATGAAGATAGAATAAGATAATATAAGATTATGAATATAATAAGATTAGATTATATCATCCTATTTTATGTTTGGTGTGTACAAGGATTAAGAATATGATAAGATGATTTTTTATGTCTTTTACAATATTTGTTATCTGTAAAATTAAAAATAGTATAAAATAATTTTTTTAAGTACTCTTTTTTAAAGTAACATAATTTAAATTTATAATTTTTTTGTTATAAATATAAATGAAAAATTAAAATTTTAAATATTATTTATAATATTATAATTAATAGTCCAATTTATTAGCTGATTTTTTAATAAAAAATTACTTCTAAAAAGTTTATATTACGTTTTCAAAAAAATTATTTTGTTAAGAAATGAATTTTTTATAAAAAGCATTTTTTGTATTTTTCATTTTTTCTTTTTTTTCCTTTTTGTTTTTATTTCTTTTATATGATTTAAATTTAAAATAATTTTTTATTTTAAATTAAATATATATTTTTTAGAAAATTGAGTTTTTTCTTGGAAATAAGTTTATTTTTTAATTACATTAAATTTTTCAAAAGACTGTTCTTAAATATTTTTCTTTATTTTTATGGTTTCTTTATCTTCTTTTTTTTTGGTCAATTATAAGGAAATATAGAAAACAAAAAAAATAGAAAAATACAAGTTAAATTTAATAATTCAATTTTGATGAATTAAAAATTATATAATTTCTAATAATTTATGGTTAATAGTAATTTTTCTTTCATTTTTTTAGGCAAAAAGAAAAAAATAAGAAAGAAAAAATAAAATTTTAAATGTAAGAAAAACTAGTTAAAAAATATATTTTATAATAATTTTTATGTTTGAAAATTTATTTTCTAAAAAATAATTTAAAAAATGTGTACAAGAAAATATTATTTTATCAAAATTATAGTTTTTCTTTAATCAAAAACAACAAAAAAGAAAGAAAAAGAAGAAGGAAAAAAAATTATATTAACTAATAAAAGATCCTTACTATTTTATTAAATGTTTAAGTTAATTTTTAAATATAAATGTTAAGGATAAAATAATAAAACATGAGTATTTATTTCTAATCCTATGGGATTAGAATAATCCTCATCTTTTGGAGTGGATTGAGTTATCCTATACTAGGAGGATGACTAATCCTCCTTGCAATCAAATCCTCCCCTTAATGTGCACCAAACTAAGATAGAATAATTATCATCCTATCCTATCCTATCCATCATCTTATACCAAACATGACCTTAGCTTACTAAATAGTGTTGGAGTCCATGCATTATCAGAAGTTCATAACCTAAACTTCTGAGTAATTCACATCCAATTCCTAACATACACCATCTGCTGACTTATTCTTTTTCCTATTTCCTCAGTTCATGGCTTAACATGGACCTCACACCAGTTATGTTTACCAATTAATTTTAAACAGTACCTGGGTCATTTTCACTAGAAACCTAATAAAGTGTATAATGCAAAAACCTTATCTTAAGTTTTACCCTTTACCGAGACCGAGTAGGAGATGGTGTTGGAGTTTGTGGAATTTGATAGAGCTGAAGCCATATGACACTTCACAGAGTTAGTACATTGAAACCCCTGAAAGATCTAGAGCATAAAGGTCCTCAAAGGTTTACGGTGCAAAGGCCAAAAAGTTTTAAGTTATCTAGCTTCACTATATATGATAAATTTGTAATATTTTTCTTGTAAAATGTTTTAGAAAATAAAAAAAAAAACCTAATGCGGCCATAGACATAGGCAACTTAATCTTATGTATGTATGATTGTCCATTTCTTTTGTTTATTTGCTGGACTCATTCTCAGCATACAGCTAAAATTTGCCAGAAAGAAAGTAAATTTGGGGTAGTTGTATGCTTATAATTACATATGAGCCATAGCTTTTTCTCTATCAAAACTACAGTTGGAACTGCAATACTTACAAGCATAGAGGTGGCCATGGCAAGGGCTATAGCGGGCCTAGCACATGCAGATGAAAAGAGAGAAATAGATAATTGATCCATGATAAAGAAAGACACTATCATCGTTAAACTCGATAGGCGAAAAGCTCCCCTCCACTTCACCTCCCCCAGCAACATCTCTCTCACCTTTCTCATGCAGAAATTTCATTGCAAAATAACAAGACTTCAACACTTACTGAAAAGACAGAAAGTAGGAATTCATGTCACTAGTAAACAGCATTTTCTGTCCCTAGCTGCCTTTTTCTCTCACTTTTTGAACATTTTCCACTTTTACTTCTAGAGACTTTGAATCATAAAAGATAGAGATAACAAACAAAAGTTGAATTGAAGCACTTACCAAGACCAACTGTGGCTGATAGGTATGTATCAGCTGAGTTTCTAACTTGGCCCGGCCTTGAGATGAGCACTGAATCACTGATCCTGTGTGTTAGTGTTGCTACTTACTACCCACCATTATTAAGTGGCCAACAGCCAAACCTGATTAAATGTAAGAATAAAATAGCATAATAATGGAGAAAGAATACAAAGTACATACCAACTTTATAAAGAATTAAAAAACTATCGTGAGTGCATCCAATACGTAAGCCAGGAATTTATGCATATAAAGCAATATAATTTTGTTCTCATTAGCTAAAAAGATCAAGTTTAATGCATCTGCTTATGGAACTTGATTTTGACTGAAAGTTTAAAGTAATTATTTCTGTAAATTCAACATTATCTCTTCATAAAACCATGGAGTAATGGAGGCCGGTTCCTCGCTATAAAGGACTCCCAAAAACTATTTTTCTTACAAGCTGCTTTCTAGTTTCGCCAGTAAATAGTACTGCTATATAGTTCATGTGGTTAAAAGAAAATCGGAAAAGGCTTTAAAAAAAGTTATTTAAAAAGATATAAAAACATTAGAATTGAATGAACATATTATCTTGAATAAAAATTTGTGAAAGAAAAGAATTCATCCAAATGACTAAATGTAAATTCAAATATTAATTGATGTAACTTACTTTAATTTATTAAAATAAAAGCTCCGATAATGAAAAAAAAAATTTTGTCAATTAAGATCCGTTTTTGTGAGAAAGCGCTGTTCCCCGAAAGAATCTGCCAGACTAGTTGCACCACTAGTGATTTGATTTCAGTTTTCAATTGGTTCAAAAGAGAACAAGAACACTGATTTCAAGATTTTGAATGATTATCTGGCACAGTAGAGATTAAATGAACTAGAAAGCTTGTTATTCTTATAATCTTATTTACATCCCCATGAAGTAGCAGAAAGTATTGAAAACCATGATTTTTATTTGAGCATCAGATTCTGCACCAGTAAGTACGATAGTTCAGAAAAAGATTTATGATCTTCTGCATCTTTAGATACCTGTCATACCAGGTTACAAAGAAATGGAAGAATGAAAGGAAAATCCTTCAGCATATCACAATATTCTAAGCTCCAAAAGATCAATGACCCTTCTTTAACTTTTCATAGCAGCCATTTAAAGGGATAAACAAGTTATTGTACTTGTTACATGATGACATTCTTCATTACGAATACTTTATCATTCAATCATCTCTAATTTTTTAGAACCCAACTATCATAATGATGATTGAGTCTCCCATTAGAGTAGCCTTCTGTATGAAGAATCTTTATGAACAGATGCCTTTTAAGACATAAAAAAAATAATAATAAATTTAATATATAAAATTCTTATATCATGAGATCTAAAAAAAATTATATGTATATAGTTTTCTCTCCGTTTTAATAGAGAGATTGTATCCATAATTTGACCTTGTTACACCAAGGCTCACTCTCAAAAAACTATTTAACTAGAATATAACTAAACTAAATAACTAAACTTAAATTTACACACGATAAAACTTAAACTTAAAATCTCAAAATTGCTAGACTTTTTCTTTGTTACTAAGCCATCTTCTCATTGACCACTTAAGACATAAATTAGGAAAACTTTTCAAATAGAAGAAAAGACAATGTAGGCCACAATGCAGACCCAAAAGAACAAGCATTCAGCCGACGTTATAATTCCCCTTGGGCTTAACAAAAACAATTCCCAAGGCTTTTGCTTAGTGATGGTTATAAAGAGCAAATCTTAAACCTTCTTATTCCTAAACAAACCTGCCCTACGTTTTAGTACTACAGAAAATGACAGGGCTTGGATCTTCATGTGGAGCATGCAAATTCCTGAGGAGAAAGTGCACAACCGAATGCGTATTTGCGCCTTACTTCAGTTATGATGAGGCTGCAAATCACTTTGCGGCAGTGCACAAGGTGTTCGGTGCTAGCAATGTTTCGAAGCTATTATTACACCTACCTGTACATAGTCGAAGTGATGCTGCTGTCACCATATCTTATGAAGCACTGGCTCGAATGAGGGACCCCATACACGGTTGTGTTGCTCATATCTTTGCTCTTCAACAACAGGTTTCAGTTTCAATGCTGCTTCTGCAACTTCTCTCCAATACCTGTATAACCATGCTAACAATGACTTCATCTTGCAGGTTGCCAACCTACAGGAGGAGATAGAAATTCTCGTTAACCAAATGGCCAATCATGCAGCTATTTACTCTGATGGTATGATACAATCTGCTTTCCTGCATGAAACCATGAGCACATCTGCTACACTGCCCAACCATCCAGGATTTGTGACTGGAAATCAAATTCTCGAGAGTCAATCGTGTGAATCACTGCCAGCTTCATTCAAATGGGAGGACCAAAACATTCTCTGTAACTTCTACCAAAATCCTCAGGAAATAAGCTTCGAAGGAGTGGAATCAGGAATCCTCCTAGATTATCCATGCATGGGAAAGAGTGGTGCCACCACAAACTGGGAAGGTTTTGTACCGGGATTCTTGTGATAAATGTTTATGTTTGTTCTAGTTTGAGTTTCCTAATAAACACATTATCTTCTAATGTATCTGGTGTTTATGCTTAGAAGATCACGCACGTAAAGAAACAGGTGAACTCTCAACTCCATTGTTTCATATTGCAATTTTGGAATAAAAAGCAACCAAGTTTAGCAAGCTATTGAAAGAGAAGACGAAACAGGAATGAATTCTATTGAACAAGTAATTAGCCAAAGGTAGAAACTGGAACTAGCATCCACAACAAATCCATGATTGATGTAGCTCTCACTAGAAGAAATTAAACATTTAGTGGCACTTATTTAGCTGTGTTTTGTACGTATTGCTGCAAGCCGTTTAGTGGCGCTCAGCTTGCCATAGTGTCTGCATTTTTAACAACTGTTAGGCAATAGAGTATGGAAATCTTGTCAACAACCATAACCAAACTCTACCAGAAAGGATTTATAATTATATATGAACTGTTCTTGTTCCCTTCAATTCTGTTTTTGTTCTGAAAACAAACTTATTTTAACTGAAGGGAGAAAAAACTAGTTGTTAAGAATTCATTTAGTAAGAATTAGTCCAAACAGAAGATGCACGAACTTACAAAGAATCCAAGGTAAAAAGAAGAAACAAAAACCCTACCACTATATAGCAGAAATGACTTTTCCGTTTCTGATTTTGCTTGGGTGCTTCTACATGGATCAGATCAGTAGCCATCAAATAATTTGGGCTCATGATTTCACAGTTTGAGCCTAGTAAGATCACGCTTCTGGTCGGGCTTGGGCATTTCTGACCCATGTTTTTAGTACTTCAAAAACGAAGAGAATTGCCAACATCAATAAGCCATGGCCCTGGCAGTGAGGCCTGAGGCATTGGGCAAGATGTCTATGGTTCATGCCCACCTACCATTGACCACTTCCTAACGTTAATTGTTCCCATGAATCAGCTTAGTCTATTTTTTGAGCTGGATGGATCGCAAGGATGGCGTGATTGGAAAGGAGTTAATTCAAGTTTAAAGGTATCGGATATGACTAATCAATGCAGACAAACAAATCTTCAAGTTGCCAATTATGTCAATAATGCAGCTTTCAATCACTAGACGTAAGCATCCAAAGATTTGACATATTTCCTAAAATGGCAGGATTATCATGCCACGCCAAATTAAGCAGCTATAATTGTCTATGAAGAATATATCTGCCACTTTCCCACCCTCTTCCACTCATAACTCATTCCTTTGTCTCACCAACACAAATTTCACTCAAGTTCTCAAATGTTGGCCAAGCATGATATTAATTCCAACAAGCTTAATTTCTCTCTTGACTTAATAATATGTGCATGTATGCTCTCTTAATTATTTTAAAAAAAATTTATTTTTTGCTAATTAAATGACATCGTTCTCATTCACATTTGTTAATAGATGTTAAATATGAATTTAATGTCATGATTTTATATTCAAATTGAATCTTTTTTTGCATTCGTGTTTGATTTTCATAGTCTATATTAATAGCGCTCGAGTTTTGTTATGTTACTTCAGTCTGAATCCATTGGTCTTATAGTAGAGACCGTAATTAGGTCTCCTCTTATTTATTACCGATTTATTTTAATTGATTTTTAATGCATTGTAAAAGTAATTAAAAATGAAATTAGTACTAAATGAAACTGAGTATAACTCCATCCTAGATCCCACAAGTAATTAACAAATCAATGTAACCCTATTTATAGATATTTGTTAAAAAAAAAAAAAACCTTCTCTACGCACAAGAAAATGATTGAAAATGAGAGTGAGCATAACAAGTAGAACTTTTCCCTGGAAATGCAACAGCTAGGCCAGAGGTAAAGTTTACCAGGAAATAGGCAACGTTGTGTCCTATCTTCCATCGATGACCCGTAGAAGAAAATGGCCGATTAAGAGGTGCGTTTCCCATATATTCTTAATCAACTGTGTGATGAACAATCCGCTTGGAGAAGTGCATCAGCAGAAATGACTCATCTAACACAGTGCTCGTGGTGCATCAAAGATAATGCTGAGCAAAGTGCCCCTCCAATTTCTTCCTAGTGCCTGAGAATACGTTTGAATTTGTTAAGCATGATGGAATATATACACTCCGTGGTCTACTTGGCAACTGAGAGAAATGGTGTTGTTTTCATGGTCTTTACCTAAAAACATCGCTAAATTTATCGACAATGAAAAAAACACCGTCAAATGTCTTATTTTTATGTTGTGACACCATTTATCCAACAGGCAAGTTCGGGTCAAATTTCAAATGATCATGTGAGGAAACATGAAACCAAATAGAAAGAGAGCATTAAGAATTAGTGGTAATCGGCTGTCCTTAAACCTCAGCAATCATATTTAAGTAAATTGTCCTGCATAGTAAACGTATCTTCAGTACTATGATTAAGAAAGGAATTAAGGATTACTAAGATTTATGTACAAGAATAGGTTCAACAATGTCAATATAGTATCAATGCATACAAAGATCATGTGTACGCTATGATATGAAAGAAAAAAAAAGTTATATTTTCTATTTTTTTTAATTTTTTATTTTTAAATAAATTTATTTTATAATTTTTATTTTTCAAAATACAAAAACTTAAGAGTTTATATATAATACACTCATAAGGTATCGCCAAGCTTTTAAAAATAAATAAAAATATTTTTTTTTTCAAATTGCTCATAAAAATTTATTAATGAAGTGTCAAATCTTATACATTGACAATATATAAAAATTATACACTATTAATACATCATATATATATATATATATATATATAAATCCAAAAATTAAACGTGGTACGTGTTTAAGAGCTTTCCTCTTGTGATTAAATATTTGTGTTCGACGTAAAAATTTTTATAGGATGACATCAGCTATTTCCTTGACGGTGTTCAAGATTCGTTTATACACGTGACCAAAGAAAAAGTGCCACGTTGCTTTTTTTCCCTTGTTAAACATTTTTGGCGTATGTAGAAGTGAGCAATTAATTAATTCAGTCCAAAAATCAAACTTCTAGAAATTTTAAATCAAAAATTGAACCAAATTAAAGTATAAATCAAACAAATCTAAATTCGATTCACTTAAAACCGATTTTTTTTCATGTATTTCTTGGATTGAATCAATTTTTTTATATTTTAACAACTATTAAGAATTATAGTAGCCTTTTATTTTTATTTATATTTTTAGTATGTTTGTTTATATTATTAATATTATTATATAATAAAATATATATTTTAAAAAATTGTTCGATTGTTTTGATTCAATTTTTTTCATAAAAAATATAATGAAAAAATGAAAAATTAAACTTTGAGCTTAATTTTTTTTTAAAAATTAACAACCATCATATCAAGCTTTAATTTAGTAAAATTTAATCAATTTAACCAAATTTAAAAACCGATCAAATCAAATTAACTAAACTGAAAATCCACGATTTAATCGATTTAAAATTTAAATGTTTTAGACCAAGTTTTACTAATCCCAATGCAAAAGATTCCTTTTATGATCAACAACTGTGTACCTTAACAATGTTTAAACTTGATTTGGATGTTTAGCTGATTTCAATCACTAAACGCCATCCCAAAGCGATGGGAGGACTCTCACTACCCTACTATAAAAAAAATTGAAATTATAATTAAAAAAATAATTTGACAGAAAAATTACATTTTTATAATCATAATCTATGTAAGTGTAGCGTTTTATCAGGATAATAGGACTATGATTATGATTTATAATCTAATCTACAAAAATTAGATTAAGATTAAAGGAAAAAAATACGTTTTTTATTTAAATGTTTTCACATTTAAACCTTCATTTGGCTGCGAGGCAAAAATATTCAATCATAGCAATCTTGATGCAGTGGGAGGACTCCCACCATGCATCCAAATCATAGCTTAACAAAATCACACAAAGGAACATGAAAACAAACAAGTACGTTCACCATGCCTACACACATTCATGATTATGTTTGCATTACTTTTAATACCATAAAAAATAATAATATTAATATTAATAATAAAAAAAATCTTAAGGTGATTGAAATCGAAGATTAAGAGTCTAGTTAATGTTATAATAGAATATTAATATCCTTGCAAACTCACTTTTTTTTTTGTTACAGAAAACTCACTTCTTGATCTTCAATTTCAATTCTCTAATCCATTTTCTGTATATAGGAAATAAGAGAAGAATGAGTTTTCTCTTTTTTTTTTTTTAATTTAGATTAATATTATAAAACTTTGGATACTTATCATTTAGTCCCTAAGACTTTTATTATTATTATTATAAAAAATTGGATACTTATCATTGAGTCCCTAAGACTTTTATTATTAATATTAATATATAAATTTTTTTAGAGTATTACGAATTTGGTAGAGTAGGATTGACATTTTAAACATGAGATAAGTTTGGTTAAGATGAAATGAAAAAGTCTCTTAGAACTGTCTTGAGAAGGTAAGACTGGTTATCTACTTTTTGATACTTGTTCCATATATTATCGGTAACTGCTACCATAGAAACTTGTTCTGATATCATCAATCGATGACTTAAAAGAGGTACACGAAGAAACAACAAAAGACTTCAAAAACACATTTTCGCAAACCCAGCCTGTATCTCAAACAGATTCTGCATTTGAAACTAAAAATCCTGTTAAGTTTTTTTTTTGTCGAAACCACTCGATATTCCTAAATAGTTCTAATATAAGATTAATCCGGATTCGAGCCGAACAGGATCCAAAAGACGGTAAAGCTCTCTCTCAAGAGTTTTAACATAATTACATACTCAAGACTTGAATTCGAGATCTCTAATTAAGCTAAAACGGCCCTTGTTAAGTTCTTTTTTACGAGACCAAAATAGTTATTTTAAGTTTAAACATCTTTGTAGCTCATTTTTTTATTATATTATATTATATTACACACATATGTGTAAATGTAAATTTATATTTGATACACCGATATTGCAGTAATTATATTTGTCAACTAATTATAAAGTGTTACTTTCTTAAGGAGTAAAATAAAAAATATGTAACTCTTTTTTTGTCACAAAGAACATGCAACTTTTAAAAATAAATATTACTAAAAAAATTTATTTTATTAATGAAATAAAATTTTGTGATTGATTGATAATGTATAATTACTGTATACTGCTAGTGCATTTGATATCAACTTGTTTGTCTCTATATATAGTCTCTCCAACTAGTAAATAAAATGACGATTACAAAAGATAATTTCAAACTAATGTAACAACTTAGTCAATCAACTTTAAGAAAGAGATAACAACAATCCCATAAGTAAATGCGAAAACCCAGCCTCTAACTCAAATCCCTTGGCGGCTAAGAAGTGGTAAAAGGCATAAATGAAGCATATCAAACAAATTCTTTGACTTTTTTGGGTTAAGTTATCTGTGAAACATTTCAGAAGTCTAAAATGCTACAAAGAAGCAATTGACAAAACAAATAAGCGGTCGATTTTGTCTTATCCCAATTTGTAAATATTTGAAGACTCACTCAACGTGCGAATTATTCTAAAGTTGCTTTGATCTGAAAACATCTCAGTTCTATCCTTCAAAAAGTAACTTTCAAATCCAATTTGAATCTCTATGTATATTATAACATAACAAAATCTTATAATATTTGGTATAATATTTCGATACATCCCGAAATGGGATGGAGGCATTACAAGATATACAATATAAGTTAAGTGAAATCCAAAATTAACTGCAGATTTCTGTACTTCCTATGTAGCAGAAGAGGGTACAATTAGTATTGGTACTTCTAGCATTATCTTCAGTTTTTTTTTCTTTAAAAACTGGTAGAAATTAGAGAAGCAAGTTTAAGTTTGAGATGCTCCTAGAGGAATGTCAAATAAAGCAAATAAGCTTTCCAAAGACCCACTGTTTAGTACTTGATGCGGGTGGAGGATGACCCATTTGCAGAAACAACCCCCAAAGAATCATTATGATGTTAAAATTTTCAAGCAGTACTGAAAGTCTGGAACCACCTATTTTTAGTAAATGCAGATGAATCATCCCCCCAACTTTATCTGCCCCTATAGGTGTAAAGGTTTATGAGTCAAAGATCTGCCAAACCTGACTAGATATTCATCTTGAACACATTCAACTCTCCCATTTAAGCTTCTTAGCACCATTAATCATCATCTTCTTCAGAGCCCTTGTCTCAGAGATTGGGATAAACTAGTTACTTGGTTCATTTCATGAGATTGAACAATTTTTTATGATAACCTACTGCCACCCCCTCCTTTACTCTGGACTTGAGACCAGCTGAGTTACTCACTCAGACGGAATTTCTTAGCACCATTAATATTGCTCAATAAAGAAGGAATGAAGAAAATCAAAGATAAGTTTTAACAAGCATACCATGAAATGAAACTTCTGATTTATACATCCCTGCAACAATTTTCAGTAACCTTCAATTCACTTTCCTCCTGCTTCTACATCATCAAGATGCATTCCTCCAAGAAAATTGATTAATAAAGTTAAAGGAGAACACCAAAAGACTACTAAAACATGCTAAAATCTTAAGCTTGCAACAAAACAATTTACTCAATATACAATAACTTCATTTCCTTTCCTACATCATTGAAAGATACATTGCTACACCAAACCAAGTTTTGACTAGGGAATAGAAACAAGAAACTTCTACAAAGTTCTGCTACAGCTGATCTAAAACATGATTAAACCTAAACCATGAAGTTCATTGAATTCACAAAAGATCAGAAACTAACCAAAAAAGCCCGAGCTTTCTTCCTACACTTGCTTGAAAATTGTCGTTCATTACAGTTCTTTTTTACGGAAAACCGGCCGGCATACTGAAACCACCATCTCCAACCACTTTCGCCTCTTTCGGGTTAATAAGGGGGCGGCGGTCGTGGTGGACCCCAGAACAGATCATGAGGCATTTGTCCATTAGGCAGCAAGTTGGGAGGTAAATTATACAAAGGCATTGAACCACCTTGCTGATTATCATGGCCTTGAGACTGAGACTCTGAATTTCCACCACCACCACCACTACTGTTATTATTACTACTTTGCTGCTGCACCCCAATCCCCTCGCCGCCACCGCCACCACCGCTGTTATCATCCTCTATTGGCAACCTCTCATAAATGGCATTGGTAAACGTCGCCACGATAACCATCACTGGCCCTGACGCAACCAGGGTTTCAACACCACTGCCTCCCACCACCTGCCCTTGCCCGCCAGCTAAATACACCGTCAACCCCGTCGCCCCGGGAGGAGATGGCGCGGGCAGAAACGCGCCGGATAAGGATAAAATCTCGAATCTTCCATTTAAAGTGAACACGCCGCCAGGGGCAGCTGGTTGGCGGAGGGTAACATTGGTAACAATACCACTTCCACTTAAAACAGACACGCCGCAGTGGCGGCGCTGAGCGAAATTAGCTAGACACTCAGCAATGTCACTGCCACTAGTGATTTCCAACACATGGCTACGCAAAGAATTAGGGCTTTCTTTGGTGATAACAATGGGAGGCTTTGGTTTGTTCTTCGAACCAGGTGGTCTGCCTTTAGGACGGCGAGAGGCTGAACTTGAACCAGGTTCAACAGTTTCACGAGCAAGAGTTCGCTCATCAGGTTCAATATCTCGGCTATCTTCATTGTCTTCTTGGTTTGGGTTAGGGCTGCTGGCGTTGGCATTAGGAGGGCTATTGTTATTGTCTCTAAAATCTTGGAGTTCTCGTCTCTGTCCAAGGCGGTTCAAAGCTATTTGGTGATCTTCTTCAGATGGGTTTCTATGGTGAAGAGATGGAGTTGAAGGTAATGGACCAAGACCTCTCATTGCCACATTTCCAGCCCACCAACGATTAGCCATATTTCCAAACACAAGAAACAGACTTTTTTGGGGAATCAAAGCAATAAATTAGGATGCAAAATAGGAAAAGAAAGCTAAAATGAATGGGATCTTTAATTAATGAAAACTTGCCTTTCCTTTGTTTGTCTGCTGTAGTTGATATATAGAAATTTCTAAAGAAGAATAATCCCAAATCAAGTTGAGACAATTCAAAACCTTATCTATTCTTCAAGACCCACATCAGCAAACTGCATGAATCAGACATTTAAGATAAGGGGTTCCTCTTGTTTTTGCATCAAAAACCCTAACAATTAACCTCAAAAACAGATCCAAAAACCCTTCTTTTCTTCAACAAAATCCCATTTTCTAAACCCTCTCTAAGGAAAAAAAACAAATCTTCAAGATCCCAATTTCAAACTTCAAAAATATCGAGAATCACAGAAATTAAAATGATACCCAGCTACGTGAAGCTCGCAGGTGGTGAAGGTAAAATATGCTTTGCATTTTTCTTTTAGATTTCTTGTTTCTAGTACTGAACATAAAAAGGACGTTTGAGGAAAAAAGTAAGCTTTTGATGCAACTCTTCTCACTCTATTTACAGAGGAAAAAAGAAGGAAAATCAAGTAATCAAACGAAGTTTACTATATTTTCTCAGCACAATACGGCAAACTCTCTTGTTTTCTGGACAAAGAAGGGTCTTCTTCTTGCTTGATGATGCAGAGCCCGATCCTGCTGGTCTTTTAAGTCTTTTTGCCAGTGTACGTTAAGCTAGCACTTGATTCTCTCTCTTTCTGGGTTTTGTAACTTTTGTACCATGTCCGAACTCCACTATTTTTCGAACAATACAGCGGTTTCGCAGAGCCTGGTTTCACTTCGGCTCCCTGGTTTGTTTTCTTTTTTCACAAGGTTTTTCAAGCAAAGTCCCATCCAACAAGTTGAGGGAGGACATTTATAATCTACATCTAAAACCTTTGAAAAACCATCGTCAATAAATGAAACTGTTCATCCATGATGTTATCATGTGGTAGATTTTGATTGGGGGTTGAAATTGAGCTTTTGAAGTGAAGGAGTGTGTTGGAAATGACAGGTTTTCAAGCCCCACGTTGGATGGGGCTTTAATAAGCTACATCGCAAATCATGACTATTGACCATCTACCGCTGCAAATTGCAATAGGGAAATGTACAAAAAAATAATTGCCATTTTTGGCATTTTGCTTCTCAACTCTTCCTTTTCTTTCCCATTTTTAAATCATGGACTTTTCACTGCTAAAATAATACAATATATTTTTAAAAATAAATAAATTTTACTTTAAATATTAATTTAAATGATCACATATTTTTCTTAAAATATAAGTATCTAAATTTAAATTCGAGTTTATTTCAGTTCTTTAATTTAAAAACTTCAATTGTAAAAAAAACAAAAAAGATAAATTCAATATTTTAACTTTGCAAACTTACATAAATTGGCAAAATGAATACATCATATGAATTAAAATTTTGAATATAAACACATCAAATTTTTTATTTTAATAATCGTTTTCTATTAAAATAACCATATTCAAATCTTTTATTTTCAATATCAAACAAATTCATTCGAGTCATAAGCAAAAAATATAAACCTATGCAATTTGCAAGAATGTACCCAAAGAAACCTCTACAGCAAGTAGAAAACCAAAGTGCTTTGCTAGAATGTTTCCAGCAACGATGATGATGATGATGATGATGAAGGGTTTTAGAATGAAGTTTAGGGGAGGAATGGGTGCATGGGAATATAGCAAGGGCAAAGCAAGTTGATTGAGTTTACAATCACATTATTGAAAAGCAGCCGTTAAGCTTTCTTAAGAGTTGGACTAATTGCAGAAGAGAGTAACCGTTTCTCCACGCATCTCGCAAATGGTGGTGGGAACACGTCTTTGTCTTCGAGTCCCGACAAGGTATCCAATGCCAAGGCAAAATGGGTGAGCCTCGAACATTTCCCTGTCATAAACCCACCCCCAACTTAACTTAGCTAACCAGCTAATTATATCCGATAATTTAGACGTAATATAATGAGATGAAATGATATAGTCATATCACGATATATTTTGAAATTTAAAAATTTTATTTTTTTATAAATAAAATGTAAATTTTACATATTAAAAATTTAATGATTCGTACATCTCAATAATAAGTTTATGATATTTTTAATTTTGAAGATGCTATAATCTCTCTACTCTTAAATTTTATGAAATAAAAAATGTTATGGATGGGAACTTTTACTATAATATTAAATTTTTTATTTTATTATAAGATTATAGCGTGAGATTATATATTGAGTCATATAACTTATTTTACTATTGAAATAAATGTTACGAAGAGAATGAAGATCAATATTATAACATCAATGAAAATACATATGATTAAATATAAATTTAGTATTAATAAATGTAAAATATGTAAACTCATGAATACAAACATAAAATTAGTGTTAATAACTAAAATATATTATAATTTTATTATAAGATATATTTATATTTATTTTCATATATTTATTATATTTATAATATATTTTACGCTAACTAATATTAAATTTTTGCATAATCATGTGAATTTACATTAATTTTATAATAAAATCAAAATTTTTTATTTTTCATTACAAAAAATTTATATAAATTTCACATAAATCAAAAATATATTTTATATTTAATGCATTAACACAATAATTTTTACATTTTAATACGCGACGAAATATCAAGTTTAGTTACAGCAGCCAGCTAGCAAGGAAGCGCGCCCATTTCTTGTCAGCGTCATTTACTGAGCAGTCTTTCAGTCAGACACTGCACTGGGTCAGTTCCTGCCGCCTGCCTGTCTGGTCTGCGCTGCCCATTTTGCGGTGCACGTCTATCAATGTAAGTTTGTTCCCATTTTTAATGCTTTCTTGCGTACCTTTTTTGGGTTACCGAAGCATTTCAGGACAATAGGCATAGCTTCTCCCAAAAACAGAGAAAAGAAAAGTTGCCCTGGTCCTAGTTTCAGTTTCTACACATTTCTGTACATGGAATTCTGGCAAATTGGATTGGAATCGAATCAAGCATCTTTGATGATGAGTGAATGGCACACCATAAAGGGGCCATGAATGACACCAACCCATTTGGTGCTTAAAATTACATGTTGGATAAGTAAATTTTGATACCATTTGTGTGTATATTTCACATTTTATATATGTATTATATATAATTAAAAAATTATTAGGTTAAAGTTTGTATCCATTAGTTAAATATAAAATTATTTTTTAGTTTTTTATTAATTTTTATTTATATTATATTATATTATAGATTTATATATGATGCACTGACAGTATATAATTTTTCTATATGCTATCAATGCAGCAGAGGTTGATACCTCATCAATAGAGCCTTATATGTAAATATAAATAAATTTTTTTAATTTACCCATAAAGGCTTATTATGATGTGTCAACCTCTGATAAATTGACAATGTATAAAAATTATACACTGTCTGTGCATCATATACAAACTCTTATATTATATTGTGTTTAAATTTATGAAACCAAAAAAATTGTTTACATATAGAATGTCCTGAAGAGAGATTAACGTTTATTTTTTGAACGAATAATACGTATATTTACAATCGAACGAGATGTTCATGTTCATATTTCAAAATTCTGTTATTATTGAAACAAACAATGTTACTAATAGAAATGGACCTGATCGCTAGCATGGTCCAGAAATTTATTTTAATTTAATAGGTAAATCCCATACTGAAATCTATAGGCTATAGGCAATTATAGCATTTTTCATATATAAAGTAATGAAGTATTTACGCATTGGCCTTTTGTGATATGTGAATAATTAGAGTCGTAATCATCGTTATCATTAAAATTTTTATTTCCTTATTAAGGTAAGTGATATAAATTAATATATAAATTTATACTAAATCATTAGCATAGATATTTTGTCTTCAACTAATTTGTATCTAAAATAATGTATTATTCTTCTCTCTCGTCTTGTCATATCTTTCTAAATAATTTTTTTAAAAATCTTTTTCGATTTTTTTCTAATTGAGTTTTGTTTTAAGTCTTTAATAAAAATAGGCATATATCTAAAAACTTATGACAAAATTAATTGTAAATAATCAAGGTCTTTTTGTTAGAAGTTCTGTTATGTTAATTTTATCTACATGATTAAATCCCAATCTAATACACCAACAGTGTATAATTTTTATACACTATTAATTTATAAAAGGTTGGCAACTTATCAATAAGCTATTATGAACAAATTGAAAAATTTTTAGTTGTATCAATTATTTTTAAGAACTTGATTTTTTTTAGTTTATCATTGATGAGATGTTAATTTTTAATATATTGAAAATTTATAAAAATTATACACTATCAATACATCATATATAAACTCTACGTAAAAAGCTTAATGTGAACATCCTTGTCTCTAAAGAAAAAAAAAATCATATTTATTTAGCAACTAGCTAGCTGCCCTATGCAATGCAGATCCGATCTGGACCCAACCATCGATCCAGCAGCAGTCATGATTGGGCTCGGCCATAAACAATTTGGATCTACTCATCTTCATCGGGCTTTCCTTTCTGAAGTTGCACATAGCTTTTATCTTCCAAAGAGCTCCATGAAGCTTTCCATATCCATGTAAAGCTACACCAAGTGTGTAACTGGTTTTTCCTGCTTTCTGTATGCTTTTCTTTTTCTCTTTCTGATGATTTGTTATCGCATTCTGCTAGCACGATTCATTTTTAAATGTTCAACAAGCTCATTAATTATTTTGATGATTAATGATTGATATTTTTAATAACACAATTACACTATTTGAATGAAAATAAAATATACTAAAATAAAATAATTGTTTCATTTAATCTTTCCCCTTATAATAGAAATGTACAAGGAAATTGGACTTCTCTCTTTTGTCAGTCCCGCCTATTCGATGAACACTGAATATCATATTTAGGCATTCCACGTAATGGTTATCATCTTTTCTAAAAGGTATTCCTCATTAATAAAGTGATAGGGGCTCATATATACAACACACTTCGAGCTGCCTTAAACTCCAGAAAAAAAGAGAGAAGGGAATTTTCACACCGTAGAATATTTGTCTTCCTTTTCATTTCTCAATTTGCGGTATATATAGACCATCATACACACGTGCCAATCGTCTATACAACTACTCATGCATTTTACGTTTACAAGGCAAATATAAAAAAAAGGAGACAATCATAACTAATTCCCTGTTGCAACTGGTGCGACATTTGCGGTTGGCTCTGCACACAGAGTAGTGGATGGTGCTGCGGACATTGAAGCTTTGCCTTTCCTTCCTTTGGGTATGGTTACGTAATCATTGTGCCATGCTAGCACCTTCTTCACCCGATTTGATCTTTTCTTCCCACTCTCTTCTTGCTTTGGCCCTGTATCATTCCCTGCCCCTTCGAGACTGACCTTGCCCTCAAGGTCAAATTCAGGAAATGCTCTACAGAACTCCACGTAAGGTACCAAAGTAGCATCTTCAGGGTGTAAACCCTCCATTGAACTAACAGTTGTAGCTGCTTTGATCGTCTTAAGGAAATTAGCCGCTGCTGTAAAATAGCCAAGGGCTGAACTAGAGGATGGCTATCTACAAACCGATCAGGAAGGATTGCTGGGTGTAAATTGGAGTCTTGTATGTACGGTTTTAATAAAGACACATGGAAGACTGAGTGAATTCTAGCTGTATCTGGTAGACTTAACTTGTATGCCATTGGCCCAATACGAGCCTCCTCAGAAAAGGGTCCATAAAAGCGTTTGTTCAGTATAAAGTAAGGTTGTTGGGTTAATGATGTTTGTCGGTATGGCTGTAAGCGTACCAGCATTAAATCTCCTACATGGAACTCCAACTCTCGTCGTTGTCTATCAGCCATCTGCTTCATCCTGTTTCTAGTACAGTTCAAGTTTAATTTCAGCTGCTGAAGTATCTTATCTCTATCTCTCATAGTAGATTCCACAGCTTCCACTGATGTTGTTCCAACAGCAAAGGGAATAATCTGGGGTGGAGCACAGCCATATATGACTTCTAGTAGTGTATAGCCTATAGCTGAATGCCAGGAAGTGTTATAGGAAAATTCAGCCTAAGGAAGGACTTGGACCCAGGTAGAATGGTTATCCATGGCAAAGCATCATAAGTATTGTTCAAGCCCCCTGTTAGCGACTTCAGTTTGGCCGTCAGTTTGGGGGTGATGAGCTATGCTATATTTCAGTTGTGTACCGCTCAGTTGAAATAGCTCATGCCAAAACATGCTTAAGAAAAGAGGGTCTCTGTCACTGACTATCGACTTAGGGAACCCATGAAGCTTGGCAATATCTAAAACAAAAACTTGTGCAACCTTTGAAGTTGTAAATGAACTAGGCAGTATATTAAAGTGTGCATATTTTGAGAGGCGATCCACTACTACAAAGATAGCGATCTTGCCTTGGGATATTAGCAATCCAAGAATGAAATCCATCGAGATGGCTTCCCATGGAGCTTGAGGAAGTGGCAAGGGTTGTAATAAGCCCGCAGGGGATTTTGCCTCATACTTGGTCAACTGACAAGTAGGACAGCTCTTGACAAAGTGTCTAATATCTTCTTTCATCGAAGCCCAGTAAAATTGAGCCATGACCCTGGCTAACGTTCTTTTAATGCCTCCATGCCCTGCTGTTGGAGGACAATGGAATTCTCTAAGAAGCTGAATCTTTAACTTTGAATTTTGACTCAACATAATTCTTCCTTTATGAAAGAGTAGCCCTTCGCGTAGTTGATATTGGGGATACTGATCAAGAGCCTCTTGTAGACCCTACACTATCTACCGAATGTCCCCTCGTTGCATGGTTTCCTTTCTAATTTCCTGAATTAAGTCACAGGTTACCTGTGTCAATACAGCTAAGGTACCTTCTTCCAATATTACCTTCCTTTTGTCAATTCTTTCCCTCTCCACTTCAACTCTGGATCGAGAGAGAGCGTCAGCTACGCGATTATAAGGCCCTGGTTTGTATTGAATATCAAAATCATAACCCAGTAACTTAACCGAAAATCGTTGCTGCTCTGGTGTTTAGACTATTTGTTGCATCAAGCTTCGAATGCTTTGTTGATCAATCTTGATTGTGAGCTTACTCCCTAGCAGATACTGCCTCCACTTGGCTACCGCCTCTGTAATGGCATAGAGTTCTCGCACATAGGTAGAGGCTCTTTGCATTAAAGAAGTTAATTTTTTACTGAAATATGCTATGGGCTGAGATCCTTGCATCAATACAGCTCCAACTGCAACTCCTGAAGCATTAGTTTCCAAGATAAATGGCTTGGTGAAGTCAGGAAAAATAAGAACAGGGGCTGAATTGAGTGTCTGTTTCAGAACCATGAAGGCTTGATCACTAGACTTATCCCATGTGAAGGAATCCTTCTTCAGTAAGGACGTGAGAGGCGTTGCAATGGTGGCATAATCTCGGATGAACCTGCGGCAGTAGCCTGAAAGTCCCAAGAAGCTCTTTAATTGCTTTACGGTTGTAGGAGTTGGCCATTCTAACACTGCTCGAACCTTAGCTGGGTCAGGAGCCACCCCTTGGCTGTTCACTATGTGCCCTAAGTAATCGATCTGCTCCTGTCCAAAAGCACATTTGCTCCTCTTGACTACCAAGTGATGCTCCCTTAGACACTTCATGACCAATTTGAGATGAGAAACATGATCCCCCATTATGTGGTTATACACCAGTATGTCGTCAAAGAAAACCAGCACAAATTTGCGCAACTATGGCTTCAAAACTGTGTTCATCATTTCCTGAAATGTGGAGGGCGCATTAGATAGACCAAAGGGCATCACGAGGAATTCATAGTGTCTCTCGTGTGTCCGGAAAGCTGTTTTATGCACATCCTCTGCAACCATGCGGATTTGATGATATCCAGCTCGTAAGTCTAATTTGGAGAAGACAATAGCACCTCTCAACTCATCCAACAACTCATCTATGGTGGGTATTGGAAAATGGTTTGGTATGGTGATTTTATTTAAGGCCTTGTAATCTACACAAAATCGCCATGATCCATCTTTCTTTTTTACTAAGAGTACTGGAGAAGAGAAAGCACTCCTGCTCACCCGAATTACCCCTGTAGTCAACATATCCTACACCAATCTCTCTATTTCTGCCTTTTGGTAGTGTAGGTAACGATAGAGACGAACGTTGACAGGCTTGGAATTTGACAACAAGTGGATCTGGTGATCAAGCACTCAAGGAGGAGGTAAAGTGTTGAGGTCCTGAAAAATGTCTTGATATTCTTCCAAGACAGCCTGTATATTAGGAGGAATTGTCATAGTTGGTGGTGTCACGTCAGTCTCCTTTACCTCCACAGAAAACAGCTGATAACAAGAGCCAATGGCACCCGAGCCATTTAGTCTACAAAACTGAGCATATTGTACTTGGCCAATCACAGCGCCTTGTTCCCTTGCTAAGATGACCTCTTGTCCCTGCCACTTGAATTTCATAGTTAGCTCTTTATAATTAGTAAGAATTGACCCCAACAATTCTAACCATTGGACCCCAAGCACCACGTTAGCCCCTTGAATTGGAAGTACATAACAGTCAATCTGAAACTTGTACCCCTGCATAGAGATGGGTAATTGAGGACATCTACCTGAGCATGAAAGAGCCTCCCCATTACCCCGCAACACCTTAAAGTATCGAGAGGATAATACTGGGAGATTGAGGCGTTTTACTAACCTCTCTTGGATGAAGTTGTGGGTAGATCCACTATCAATCAGTATTTGCACCTGATGGCTCCTAAGCTGTCCTTGTACTCGCAAGGTTCGTGGGGAATGTTGCCCAGCTAGAGCGTGGCAACTAATCTCTGGAACAACATCATCACTTAGCTCAACCTCCTCTACAATTTCTTTGGTCAGCATCGTGTTGCAACTGCCTTCATCCACCTTTCCCTCCTCATCAACCAATAGGATCACAAATAACTGCCCCTTACACACACAGCCCCTGTGGAATTTCTCATCACAGTTAAAACACTGTCCTTTTTCTCTCCGTGCCAGCAGCTCTTCAGCCGTTAAACGCTTCATCGGAATGGTGCGTTTATTAGTATTGGTAGTCATTGTTGGTGTCAGTAGCAACCCAGTAAATGGTTTTCCTCTGCCCCGATCGATTGACCGATATCCTGGATTATCATTGAGTTTATCCTCAATTAGCTTGGCCAAACTTGCTGCCTACATCAGTGATTTTGGCTGAAAGGCCTGAATCTCCTCCCTGATTTCAGTTTTCAACCCAAACTTGAAACAACTCTGAAGAAATGAGTCAAGAACTCCAGACACCTGGTTAGAGAGAGCCGCAAATTTGTCGAGATAGTCATCCACAGAAGAAGTTTGCACGAGCTTAGTGAGCTCACCCGAAAGATCTCGATATTCTGAAGGCCTAAACCTGGCCTTGAGTGCTTCTAAAAACTCTGCCCATGATCGGATTTGATTGTTCTGTTGCATCCATTGAAACCAAGCCAAGGCTCGGCCATCCATGTAGAACGATGAGATGGTCAACCTCTGCTCCTCTGATGCCTCATGAAAGTTGAAGTACTGTTCAGCCTTGAAAATCCATCCCAACGAATTGAATCCATCGAACCTTGGCATTACTAATTTGATGGCACGTAGCATTGTGTCATTAGCTCGCTTAGCTTCCTGCATCAACTTAGTCGTTTCCTCTGAGCTTCCGGTGCCTTCAATAAGAATAGGGGCCTTGTTCCAACGGCCTTGCTCCATTCAACCCTCCAAGTTGGTTAGTTTTAGGTTGATCTCCTTCAACATAGCTCCGAATGCCATAAGTTGATCTTCATAAGCTGATAAGCGGTGCAAGCAATCCTTAAATACTCTGGTTACGGCGCGTGTTCCGTCAACCATTGTCGACTCTCAATAAAAGCACCAAAATTGATAGGGGCTCAGATATACAAGACACTTCGAGCGGCCTTAAACTCCAAAAAAGAAAGAGAGAAGGGAATTTTCACACTATAGAATATTTGTCCTCCTTTTCATTTCTCAATTTGCAGTCTATATAGACCATCATACACACGTGCCAATCGTCTATACAACTATTCATGCATTTTACGTTTACAATGCAAATATATAAAAAAAGAGACAATCATAACTAATTCCTTGTTGCAGCTGGTGCGACATTTGCGGTTGGCTCTGCACACACAGTAGTGGATGGTGCTGCGGACGTTGAAGCTTTGCCTTTCCTTCTTTTGGGTACCGTTACGTAATCATTGTGCCATGCTGGCACCTTCTTCACCCGATTTGATCTTTTCTTTCCGCTCTCTTCTTGCTTTGGCCCCGTATCATAAAGTTAGTTTTTTGACAACAAATATTTAAGGTTTAACTTAATCATTGTTTTTTTAAAATAATAATTTATTCTACTAGAATGTATAATTTATTGACAACATATATGCATGCGCGCACAGCACGCGCTGGAAACAGTTTGAGAAAAGAAATGGTGTAGCTGCGCAGGTTTTTTTCTGCTATTAAAAATCCTAGACGCCATTGGTTCTCTCCTGTCAAAATGACCATCTACATTTGCCTGGCCTACCTCGAAATAGTAGTTGTTTCAAATTGTCTGCAACTCCTAATCCTAATTCGCATACTTCCACTCTTTATGCTTCCTTTGTCCATGATCTCGCAGCACTGTCTATGCGGCGCCTGCAAATAGAAAAACATCAGTTCAACAAGTTCGATTGAATGAGATAAAACTAATCAGGTTTGAGTAAAGATTAGGAATGTAAATAAGCTAAGTTTTGAATTCAATTTGAAAATTATTTGATCTTGGCTCGTTTAATTTTGAACTAAATTCGAACAATTTAAATAACAAATTGAGTATCATAATATCCGACTCTAGAGCCTAATGGAGCATTTTTAACATAGATATATATAGTTGAAAAATAGCAAACCAAACCTATTGAATTGAATTCAAGCATATTGAATCCAGTTCAAATATAATGTCGAGTCGAGTTCAAACTTCAAAAGTTAATCTTGATTGAGTTTTAATTGAATTTTGAAAGTCAAATTTTTGAGTCAAATCGAACGAAGTCCAGTCATTAATGGTTTTGACTCAACTTGCTTACATCCCTAACAAAGATTCTAAGTTCAATTGAACTCACCTTATGCCAATAATCCGGAGCCATCTTCATGGAAGAAACTGTGATGTTCTTGACAGCCATTACCGGGGCATAGTCTGCTCTACTACATGTTCTTTCTGACTTTGCAAACTTGTACCTGGTCCTGGTACCACTCACGCCAACCTCGTCGACCTGGTCCAGGATATAAACAACTGGCCAATCACACGAGTCAGCTGGCATGGTTCGGGTATTGAATGTGAAAGGTCCATTCTGTCGAGTCCTCCATGTCTTGAAAGTCTGCAATGGCACATGCAGATCGTATGCAGCCACCAGCCATGGATAAATTTGAATGGTGTAGCCCCATGCAATGACAAACGACCATTTCCTCTTGCTGTCATAGCAGATGGTTTGCTGGAGGATCCGGCCCGGGTCGATCCGGTATGCTTTGATAAGGGTCTTCAAGGAGTCTATTCGGGTCTTGTTGGGGAAAATAGGTGTCAAGGCATCAAGGTGGTGGAATGAAACTAGTGGCGCCATAGGATGTGCTGCTAGTAGGCCGTATGGATCTCCTTGAATATCAAACTGAAAGTTTTTCACGAAAAAAGTATTATTATTATTATCAAGAAATTTTCAGAAACTATAATGATGAAGAGAAATCAAATTATAATAATGCATCATCAGTGAATAAATATATAAGAAAAACTATCTAATGCATCATCATTCATCAGTAAAATTAGATTAATAAAATAAGACATCTCCTAAATCATATTAAAAAATAATAAAATATTATAAAAAAGTTAAATATGTGATACTCTTAATTTAGTTTATGAAATTATTTCACTTTTTTTTAATTCAGAGAAGGAACACATTATGGTTTTACTAAGTGGCGTGTTTCTTCCTGAACTAAAATTATTTCACTTTTAATGCTTTAATAAAGACGAAATTAATATATGCATTAAAATGATTAAGAGTTTGTATATGATACACTGATAGTGTATAGTTTCTATACACTATCAATGCATCAGAGGTTGACACATCATCAATAGACCCTTATGGGCAAATTAAAAAAATTTATTTATATTTGCATATAAGGACTTATTGATGAGGTGTCAACCTTTGGTGCATTGACAATGTATAAAAATTATACACTGTCTATGCATTATATATAAATCCAATGATTAATAAGAGTTTTTTTTCTCATTATAAATTAAAAATTATCTTTACCAAGGAATCTCAAAACAGTGAATTGTAAAGTTGAGATTTGTAAGCTTTAACGTCAAGATGGAAAAAGCAATTATGAATGAGTGGACCAAACTCATCAACCAAAAAGCCCATTTCAAGACGAAAAAGGAATAATTCTACACGTGGCGAAAAGCTCATCAAACATCAAAATCTACCTAGAGAAAACTGTCGGGGTAAATCACCGGATTCTCATCTCTCCATTAAACATTCGCCACGTGTAAAAAGACTGTAATATGATCACGCTGTCAAGTCAAGAAACCAACGTACCTGATGAAACCCAGGTTCACTTGTGAGTGGGACCCCAATCTCAGCGATGCAGGCCCATATCTTTTGATCAGAGCCGTAGAAATAAAAGTACCTGTCAAGACAACCGTCCAATAATCTGACTAATTTCTCAGCCAGTGGGTAGATCACTGCAATTCCTCCACCTCCATAAGCCATGTCGAATGCATGCATAATGTTTTGTTCTATACTCTCTGAAATTCCTCCAATGTACCACATTTCACGATGATCATACCTTAAAAAAAAAAAAAGAAAAAACCAAAGTCAAACTACTAAATTTATAGTGTAATTTTATTTATTAAAAGAAAATTATTTGTGAAGTAAATATTAGAAATTTTTTATAAATATAAGTTTTTTTTAAAAGAAAATGCATGAAAAGCAAATTTAAGTGTAATAAAGCAAAAAAAAAAAAAATATCATATCCAAAATGTTTTAAAAACATATTTTACCTCGATAAGACAGAAACTAAGTTATGAGGGAAAAACACGGTATCATCGTCACCCAACACAAACCACCTCACGTTAGGCAACTTCAAATTAAAGCTGTCCCGTATTATTCGGGCGACCCGAACCGCATATCTCGAACTCGAATACTTAAACCTGGTCCAATCAGGATCCGATATCCTGTAAGGCAATGAAATTCCCACTTCTGTATCATAAGCGTTAACGGTCTCGTTCTCGTCGGGTTTGTCATCAAGCCAAAAGAACCCGCGAGTCGAATTCACGTCCCAACAAAGCGAACCAAAAGCTCGTCGTTCTTTCCACTTCTTGGCTGAGCCAGCGATGCCGAATAGGAGGTGAGAAATGTTGGTTGGGGCATTGCCGGGTGGTTGTTGGGGTGGCTCGGAGTCGAATTTGCAGTTCATGGAAGTGAACAGGGTAAACGGGTTAGCCCGGTTCGAGAAGGAGATGTAAAGAACGAGAGTAATGGAGGTGACAAGGCAGGCGAGAAGCAGGAGCAACTCCCGTGGCTTCTCCGGTGAGAAGAAGAACGCCATCGTTTTGAGAATGTCCTGTGGAGGACTCATTGGTTTCCCTTTCGGTATTTGCTTTGACATTTAAAGAGAGGCTGACAAAATGAAGATGAAGAAGGAAAAAAAAAAAAACAGAAAAACCTGCGAAACTGTTGTAGCTTTTTGGATTTTTGGTTGAAATTCGAGGATGTTTTAGAGAAAGAAGTTCATTTTTTGACAATTTTTTATTTATTTTATTTTATTTTATTTTCACTTCTTTGTAAAGTAATTCAAAGTGATGATAAGCTGGTTTGGTTGGTTTAAGAACTTTTGGTTTTTAATTTTCCTTTTTGGTGTTACAGTTCTAATTTTATTAATTTATCAAGTCTAAATGCTTTCCTTACCTAATTAGATGATGAAGCATTGATTAATGGTTGATTCAGTGATGAAGAGAAAGTTTTGGCATTTAAGTTATAATTAGATATGTCGAATTATATATTAATTAGTTTTTATTCGAGCGATGCACAAATTAATTTTAGTGATTTAAATTTATAAATATATAAATATTATTATTTAATTTATTGGTTTAAAGTATATATAAAATATATTTAATATAATCAATATATTTAATTATAAAAAATTAAATATTTAATTAAAAAATTATAAAATTCAAAACATAAGATAAACAAATATTAAGAAGAATAAAAAAATAAAAATATATCATAAATAATATTATTGAGCACATCAACAAAATGTTAAAATAAAACTTGAAAGTCCGTTTTAACAATTTCAAGTGTTAGAGTAACATTTTGAGGCATATTTTATTATTTACCTAAATAATCATTATTATAAATATCCATTTTATATACATATAATATAAATATGCTTTCTTTATATATATATATATATATATATATATATATATATATATATTATATATATAACATAAAAGTATTTATATTTATATATAAAATCATAGTAACTTGTGTAATGCACGGATTAATTTTATCTACTTAAATATGTATGTAACATATATATTTATAAATTTATATGTTTTATACATAAATTTATATGTATGTAACATGAAATTAATGATGTTTACATGTCATTTAAATAGACTGTCCATGTAATTTTTTTGTAAGCATTTTACCAAATTTGCTATGTACATTAAATTAAATATGTATATTAAATTAGATTTATTTATTTAGAAAAATAAAAATTTTAAATATTTAAATAGTATAAATGATATTGACGGTTTATTTTTATACTTTTTAGTTTAGACAATAAAATATTTTTCAAATAAATTAAAATTAAAATTATTTATTTTATAATATAAATAGATATCAATTAAAATTTTATTTAGTTTTCCAAATACATAATATTAAAATTATATATAATATTTAAAATTAATTTAAGATATATTTTTTAAAAAGATTGAGAAATTCTAGGGATTAGAAAAATTTTAGGAAAATGGAAATGTAGAGAAGGTAATAGTTATTATTTCTTTTAACTTAGGCAGACATGAAATTAATTATGCTTACTTGTCATTTAAAAAGACTGTCCATGTAAATGTCTATATAAGCATCTGATTATATTTGCTATGTAGTTTGTAATATAATATATATTAGATTTGTTTGGTTAATTTAAATAATTTATAAATAAAATATTTAATTATGATTGTAATCTCTTTTGTAATGTAATGTTTTTTTATTAAAACACACTTTTTATATTAATTTGATATATTTAAAATTTTTTACTTTTGAAATTTTTTTTGGCATGTTTAACTTTTATTTTTTATTAAAGCAGATTAATAGAATGTGATCATACGAGCATTAATGTACCGAGTCAGAAGCCTATTCTAATTTATAGAAATAAAAGTTCTGATTATTACGAAGATTAAAGTTAGTTTAATCATTTCTTTTTTGCCAAAGGTTAATGAATATGCTTAGAGGAAGATTAATGGTTATTGATTTTATTTATGATATCACTTTAAGGGGTGTTTGGTCATGGAATTTAAGATTCTTCCTCATATTTTTATTTTTCGTAACTAATTACCTTGTAATTTTTTCCTACTCATCAGTAATTTTATTTTTTTAACAATGTCAAAATGAGAAAAAATAAGGGTGAAAACAGACCCTCTTCTCTCTTATAGTGTGTTTGGATGAGAAATTTCTAAGCGGAAATTTATTTCAATTAAGGTTTTTAAAATTCTAAAAATAAATATATTTGTATGGCAATTAAAAATAGAGAATTTAGAAATTAAGTAGAATTGCAAGAAAGATTTTTAGTGTTCCAAATTTCTGATTCAAAAACCACCAAATTAGGTGGTTTTTCTAAATTCGCTTTTAAGCAGCAATTAAAAACTCCCTATACAAATGCACACGATTGCCCGTGTTTTCTCAACCACGATTACCTGCATAAGTCATCAACACGACAAACTTATTTTCATTCTTCTTTTCTGCTTTCTTACTCCATTTTCATTATTCTTTATTTGCTTTCTTATTTTCTTTCTTGAAAACTGAAGAAAAAAGAATTCGGGAATCCCTCCAAAGATTGCATAGGTGTAAGTTAAAAACATAGGATTTTTATTTTTCTTCTTTGCTTTCTTACTCCATTTCTTCATTACTTATTTGTTTTTTATTTTGATTATTAAAAACTGAAGGGAAAAAAGAAAAGAAAAAGAGGCTTCTCGAAATCACATGAACGATAAACACAAGACTCAAATTTCCCAAAATCTTGTTTGTGGAGCAACTGTTGTTGTGGAAATTGCTTATTCTCAAGTTAGATAAACACTTGCCAAAATTTTTCTTTGCTTTAATCTCTGTTTCTTGTATTTATAATCCAAGAATTATTTTATCAAGTAGTTTTATATGTTGTTTTTTATTGTAATTTACAATGAGTTTTTTGATGACATAGACATTTGTGTGTTTTCTAGTTGTTTTGATAATATTTTAATATGGGCTTTTAGAATGGAAGAAATAGTTGATATCCAAATCTGATGCTACACTCTTTAGATTTTAAGTTAAGCCCCTGATTCAAATATCTTTGTCATCTGTAACCAAAAAAAAAAATATCTTTGTCATCGCCAAACCTTTACTTTCTTCCCAGCAAGAGTTCATGCGTGTGCCATGAGGAAACTTCCCCTTTGCTTTGGGTGAGTTACGATTAGCTACTTAGGATTGGATCATCAAGTTTTGGGATATCCCCTAAGAGATAGTTCAAGTACGAATTAGGTTTTGCAATTATAAATCTTAATTTCGCTTTTATGACCAGCAGTAGCATTGAATAGCTTGTATAGACATTTTAATATTTTGTTTTAATGATGGGCAGTAGCATTGAATAATTTGTATAGGCATTTTAATAAGTTTAGTATTTGCAAAAATCTCAATTCTAATTAGATGACTAAACATATCTTCGGGAAAGAGTGAAAAGTTTTAATTGTGACGAAATTTTGAGTAAAATTAGTCTCAAATCATTAAAACGGATGAAAATATATGTAATTTACACTAAAAAAAATCTCAGTTCTAAAAATTTTTTTAGAGCTACATAAAAAATTAGGTTTTTTAGGATTCAGGGGAAATGAATTTTTATCAAGGTTGTAAATATCGTACCGGAGAACGTTTCGTTTTTTCTTTTTACAATGAGATATATCGGTATCAGTTGTTTCGGTATATTATTTTGGATTTTTCGGTTTAATTTTAAAATATTTATAAACTTTTCATACATGTAATAATGTTATTAATAATAAGTAAAATAAAATATAAAATATTTAATATTAATAATGATAAGTATAAAATTAATAAAATTACTCATACAACAAATAATAATTATTTTTAAAATTGTTAAAATTGTTAATGCATTTACTTAATTCATTATTTATGTATTTATTAGTTTTAATTCAATATCAAAACATATAATAAAACAAAAAAAAATTCAATTTTCTTGTAATGTTTGCGTATCAACCGAAACAGTCAATTTCGCCGAAATTGACCGAAACCATCCGAAATTCACGAAACCAGCCGATATTATCTGGTATCAAAACTAGTACGAAAAATCAACTCAAGTGTACCGAATTTTATGAAAACTAGCGCGTACCGGCTGATACGACCAAAACCGAAACCGAAACGATATTAACAACCATGATTTTTATCCCTATTTGCTCTCATATATTTGCATTTTCATACCATTTTGCCCTCGATTATATCTGAAATTACGAACTTAATTTCTAAACAACAAAAATATAAACTTTATTTCTTCTTCATCCGCTCCCTCGACTTTGGCCATCCGTTGCCGCAGTACAGTTAATTGTCGTCATTCGTCTTCCTCATTTAACGTAAGCTTCATTCCTGTTTTGTTCTCTCTGTAAGAAAATCTTTTTTTTAGGTCGAAATAGAGTTTTTCCTGGGTATGGTTAAGAGATCTACAAGTATGGGTTTTTTTTTTTCCTTGCATGGTATGAAGACAAAGGAAGAAGATTTGAGAGAAAAAGCTCAGAAAAATGGAAACTTTATGGCCTCATCCTTACTGGGAAAACAGGGAAGTGAGCCACAATTACTTTACAATTTTTGACATGTGATGGTTATTGTGGGATAGTTTATGAAACCATTTGTTTACGAAGATTTGTAAACAATTTTTTAATTGCTTATCCAAATTTATTTATCTTTAAACAATAATAACGAGCACTTTTTTCATTATTTTACATTTTTTCTTTATCTAATCAAATATCAGTTTTGAAAATAATGAATTGCAATTGCTTTTGCAGAGATATGTTAGCTGTTATGGAATTTGTAGCCATAACCAAAATTGAGAGCAAAATACTCTTGAATGATTGTACGAATTTTCTTCTTAGCTGTAGTGTGGTTTTAATGTTGGATTATGCCCTTAGAACCATTCATTAGATGATTGACTTTGGCATTTTTTTATATATCATGACATTTTATTTATTATAGTTCATTATTATATTTGTTTTATAACTGCGTAATGTAATCTTATATGATAATGTTCTTAGAATAGTAATAACACACTATTCTTAAAATATCCCTAGTCAAGTATTATTGTGAACAAGGATAACAATGATACGATAAGACTAGTATGTGGTTGACTGATGACCATTGTCATGGATATAGGATATCAAGTCATCACATAGGTACATGTTAGAGAACTATGTACTGGATCGACCCTCCATGAGAACGCTACATGGATTGTTATATGAGTTTCATAAGCGATTCTCATAGTGATGATGGTGTATGTGATCCTTTGACTTGAGATCATCAGAGATCCCAACATAGAGAATTGCATACTTTAATGCTGCTAGATGTCATTCGTAACAGGATGGACTATAAAGGTAGTAATTGGGTATGCCTTGATCTATGTAGAGGGATGTTGAGTGATCAAGATAGGATTTATCCCTCTTATATAACAAGAGTGATGTCTTGGGTCCTTTGATAGAGTGAGACTAAGAAATGCATGACCGTGCTCGAATAAGTCAATATGAGATATTGATTTTATTTGTTTAATTAGTCTACTCAGGAATCAAGAAACGCTGATTAGACTATACAAGTATGACACATTCCATGACTTGTGTCTAATCAAGACATCAAAGGATAAAGGGATTAGACTACACGGTAACATCTATCACGAGTAAGGTTATGTCGAGTCATTGACATTCTCGTTACATGGGTAGCAATGATGTGTTGCCAGATACCGCACATTGCCTGTGACAATTTTGTCATTGCCATTGTTTTGAGAACCTATTGGGTTGCACACTTAGAACGGATCAATGATGAGCTTAATTAATCCTATTCTGAATTGGATTAAGGATATATCTAATCCTATTCTGAATTGGATTAAGGATATAGTTAATCTTATTCTAAGTAGGATTAGAGTTCTGTTTGGCAGCAAATTTTAGGGTAAAATTTACTGCCTATAAAAAGGATGTTTTTCTAAAACAGAGCCGCACAATTAAAAAACAGAAAAGGTATTCTTTTAATCGAAACTAGCAAATCGATTATAAGAATCAGAAATGCTCTTTAAGGCTTCTGATCGTAAGACGTTCAAGAGTTGTGAGATCCGTTCGTGTGGATACCAAAAGAGGCAGGAACGAAAGGTTGTTGCTTGTGACTCGACCAACGACAGAAATCAGAGAAAACGTTAGGTAAAATCTCGAAACCATAATCAGGCAACTCTCCGAATCGATCCTGGTGGAGGCCGAATGATTTAAATTCCGCTGCGTGTTTGTTTTGGTTTCCTTCATTTAACATGTTGATTATAAAGAAGAAACCAAGTTTTATCATAAGTTTGATGTTATGGAAATTTGCAGAAATATATTCGCTGTTATGGAAATTTGTAGCCATTACCAAAATTGGAAGCAAAAGAGATTTATAGGATTGCATGACTTTTCTTCTTGGCTGCTATGTGGTTTTACCATGTTGATTATAAGGAAGAAACTAAGTTATGTCATAAGTTTTTTATTATGGAAATTTGTAGCCATAACCAAAATTGAGTGCAAAAGAGATTTAAAGGATTGCATGACTTTTCTTCTTGACTGCTGTGTGGTTTTACCATGTTAATTATAAGGAAGAAATTATAAGTTTGTTGTCTCATTTGGTTTGGGTTTTAGGGTAATTGATGTAATTTTTTTTCAATTTTTTGAAAATGGTAGAAAAATGTTATCTTTGCCAGATGTAAGTCGGGTATTTGTAATACTTGGAGGAAGCTAAACTACAAGTTTTAGATTATCGCGGGGCTTATCATAAGATGTATAAAGACAGAAGAGATGCAGAAATTGCATTTTTAGAGTATTGGGCTCTAAACAAGATCAAAACACGAGCAGGAATTTCTCAAAAAATTACTAATGGTATCGTTAATAACAACTACAATGCATTCCTCATATAATAAAAGTTTAATTTTGGGTTTTTTATTGGAGCTTTCATAACTTTAATTATTATGAATATTGGTAAATGAGTTTTTTATTTTCACGAAAAATTTTGCTTATAAATTTGAACAATTCCTCTTATGTAGGATTTATTTATTTTCAGTCTAGTTTTTTGTATTGTGTACTTGATTAGTCGTTCGAATTACATATTTCTATGATTTATATTCCAATTATACATGATTATCTACTATGTTGAAAAGTTTTAACAATAATTAAATTTGAATTTGATCAACATAAATGATAAGTTTTTTTGTTTAACTAATAACTTTTTTAATATTTTTTATATTATAGATAAATATGTCAAATAATTAAATAAATCCATAAATAAATTAGAATCTTAAATATATAATTAAATATAATTATGTATCAAGTGTTATTCATTTGACATCAATTACTTTTACAAAGAGCATTATATTAAAATATGTCATTCAATAATTTTACATTCCTCCAACTATATACAAAAATCTTACATTCCTCGTTGCAATCAAACATAAGAATTTAATAATCTCATGAATTCGTTAGGTAAAGTGACTACAAGTAAAAATGATTTTTAATGTTACAACTTACAAGCAAGCAAAATGACGATAAATTAGTTTCTTTTATCGCTCATGATATAATTTTTATATATAATTTATATAAAAATCTATGTCAATTGTTGGTCAAATGGCTCATAATATATACAACATGACATGAAAAAAAGAAGAATTTTTCTTTTTTCGGTAAAGAAATTTTATAATTGATTAATCTCCCTTAATAAATAAAAAAATTAATCAATTAGTTTGTTTTTAATATATTGACAACAAATTTTTTTAACATCGTAAATAAGATTAAGAAACTATCACATATTTCACTTTTTTTAATTAACTTTTTAGTATATTCTATGAGATATGTATGTACAAATTTAATAATTCGGTTAGTAAAGTTTAAAATTTTGATTAGAACAAATATTTAAGGGCTCGGATAGTTCTCACCGCACCGGATAGGGTCACTAAAGACAAAAAAAAAAGGGTAAGGTGAATATACTTTTTTATCATTGATTTAAAATTTGTTTAATATTTTATTAAAAAATATATATTTTAATGATAATAATATCTTTTTAAATTTCAATAAAATTAATTTTACCTTCCATCGAACTTAAAAAAAAAAAAAAGTAAAATTGGACCATGAAATCTGAGTAAGAAGATAGTAAATAGGGGTTGGGCCTCCTACTCCAAACTTCTTTAAAAGAAAAAGCACTGGTCAGAATCCTAGAATAAAATAGTGCTGATTGTCAAGGCCCAACAGTTTTCACTTGGGCATGGTTTTGGGCCCTAGACCGGACTGTAGAATTTAAATTAAAATTCAAAACTCTTCAACAAAATCAAAATTCATTAATTTTTTATCTGCAAATTCATTTTATTAATAATAACAATAATACAGGAAAACACCCTCAACAGGTGTGTACTATAGATGGCAGCATTTTCTTAGCTTGAAGGCAAACTTCTGCTCCAAGTGACAATATTTGACTGAATAAAATGAACCTAAGTAAACATTTTGATTACTACATAGGAAGTGTTCTATGTTTATCACTCTCAGACAAAATGTGATTAATTTTAAATTATAAAATAGATGAGAATATAAATAATTACAAAAATAAATAAATAAATATTTTTGCATAATAATTTTACCAAAAATTTATCTTAAACTACCCATAATAAGAATGATTATTTTAATATCGTTTTGGCACTGAATCCAATGTATAGTCATGTCCAAACAGATTTGAAATCAGGACCAACACGAACTTCTTTAAGATTTTTTATTTTTTGCCTTGCCAAGAATTTCTTTATGGTGTTGAATGATAAGATATTACTAGCTTATGCCTTTGAGATTTTAACCTGCAGCCAGATAACATTTTCTTCTAGCTTATTAAACTAAAAAGAAAGGGACTTGCTTGAGAAATAATCTGTACATACCAATGATTCCATAAATTATAACTCTTCAAATTAATATAATGAATCAGTCAGTTCTCATTTCCAGATCAAAATTCCTGAAAAATTCTCGGCGAAAGTCATATGAATTACCAAATAGCATAAAAAATAGTATAATACATCGTTCAAGAGTTTATTAATTATACATCAATCTAAAATTATATACATATGTATCTATTTATCAATCAAAATCAATCTAGAAATTAAACTTAGTTTTATATACACAACTATCGGTATTTAGTATCATATCATACCATACCTAACATTATTGCATACTACACATTGTCACTTTCTTTCTTAATTGGCTAACACATAATATATTTTTATAAATACGATACAATTATCGATCCATATTTATTACTATAACTGAATTTTTTAAATAATTGGTTTGTAACCAAGTCATAAGACTTTGATATATGTTTCCCTCTCCCAACAAGTTGAAGAATCAAGACATTTTAGGTAGAACCTAACCTAACAGTACAAGACAATTTGTGTGTAGTTTTTATTATTTAAGGGCTAAAGTCTTCAACAGTCAATGATTCAGATTTCATCTTCCTTTCTCTCTTATTGTTTGAGCTTTTGGAGTTATGCAATTTGACCTACCACACAAAAAAAAGGAAAAAATATGTGTAATTTGGAGTTATTTGGATCTTGGCTGTGCATGGAAAGGAATCATTTCTATTTTCTTGGCAAGCAATTCTCAGCAAAGATATGAACAAGATAAGGACTTTGATGAAGAGCTTATGTCATCCTCCATGGCTAATTAAGCTTTCATTTTAATGCTAATCCAAGAAAACCCTATTTCAATTAATTACAAGACTTATAGGTAAAGATCGACGGTTTAAACTTTGTAAAAGGATGAAAATTTTTCCCGTCGTCATACCAAATTCAATTACATTCTTCGAGTTGAAGTCTCAGATTCTAACCAATTATTAGTTTTAAACCAGTGCGATCAACGTACAAAATTATATTCCTTGATTATTAATAAATTCATATATAATATAAATTTTATTTGAAACTTTATAATATATATAAGTTTTTAAGTATACGAATAACCCAAACTTTTTCTCTTTGTTTGTAGAATAAAATCTAATAAAGTCAAAGAAAAAAAGTGAATATTTGGAAGTATATAGAGTTTAAGAAATAAAGTAATCTTAATTAAGGATTTAATAACTTTTTAAATGTCATAAGCCATAACAATTGCTCTTATATGAAGTCTGATGACATCAAAACAGTCTTAGTAGAGAACAAAACCAGTTAACTTTACTTCTAAATCAAATGATCTGAACGAGTATAAAACTGGCCCCTGCTGAGTCAGCAGCAAAGGCCATTAATCAAATTTAACATCAAAAACATTTTTTCTTTGGGACTGCAGTGATCAATCCATCAAATAAGTTAATGAGGTGGCTTGTCAGTTATCAATTGTCCCCATTTAATTTGACACTAGTTTTTCATGTAATGCTCCATTGTTGAAAACAAATTGTTGGTCTTCTTTTAATGGTTGTTCAAGGAAGAAAAGGGAGTAAATGCAAGAGCTATATATATTTGATTAAACAAAACGTAGTGATATTTATTTTTTGAGACATTTTATAAACATTTTTTTGTTTGTTTATATGTTGTTTGAAGAACATGACCAAACTCTTGCTGGTGTATTTTTCTCACAAACATTTGACTGAAGATTCATTTGGATTTGATTGGAACGACTTGCAGTCGCACTGACCCTTACATTTTATAAAACTTTTCGATCAAAATCAAATAAATCTTTAATTGTATCATTCTATGTCGGTTTTGGGTAAGACTTAGATAGCTGGTTAGCAATATAATTTGAAACATTCAAATTAAAAAGTTTTAGGGTTGAACCATTAGAAGAGGAATAAAAATTTATGGAATGAAATTCTTTTTACACTGTATTTTACTCAAGATTGGGTAGACTTCCACATGCATGAAAAGGAAACACTTAAAAATTCTGAACATGGTGAAGGGATCTAGTTCAAATGTTAATTAACTTCATCATATTATAATAATCATATGATTGTTATATTTTACCTGCTTCAAAACAGAATGATTAGAAAGTTGGCACTTTTTTATTACAAGCTGAACGTGTTTTATATCAGTCTTTATAACTCGTCTTGTTTGAAATAGTTTCTAATATGATTGCCATTCTGACATTTTAGTAAAAGAAGAGAATATTTCGAAAAAAAATTTTGAATACACCAAACTAATGTACAAAAGAGATTAATCCAGCTAAAACTTGAAGAATTTTTTTTTGTTCATACTTCATAAGAAGGTACAAAAAAGAATAAGAAGATTTGAACATTAAACTTAAGCTTTTTAAGAAGAAGTAATAATCATTATTTCAAACTTAGATTGTTAAATCCAAAAAATTTATGAAATTATTTTAAAAAAAAAAAAAAGAAAATAAAAAGAAAAGAGTTACTTTCAGTTTGTGTAAACAGAGGTTAATGCATTAAAGGCCGTTAGTTCTTTCACACATGTGGATCAATGTTTGACAGTTGCTCAAAAATGGGACCCTTTGAAGAAATTGCCAAAATAAAACCATGTAAAAATGACTGTGTATCAGATCAGCTAAAAAACAAGCAAGTAGCTTCACTGGATGAGCCAAAGCAAGCAGAACAAACTAAACCCCCAAAAGCTAGCAACAGGACCTTTTCAGCTCAGCCTTTTCCCGCTTCCTCTTTAGATTCTAAAGTAGTTTTCATGCATTCAATGTCATCAGGATTTGGAACTGCTATCTGCAGCCATGCACCCTCGCTTCTATATTAACAACCTCTCTTGCCCAACTGTTCTTATTTCCCATTGAAATTGCTCCTGTCAAACCACTTCAAAGCCTGTCAAAGAAGAAGAAGAATAAGAAGCCATGGAACAGGCTCAGTATTGGACGTGGATGAGGAGGAGAAACGAGTTTTTGAAGTCCCATTTTCGAGTATCAGTGAACTCTTTGAGTGATTCCTGGGAAGAAAAGGCTTTTGCAGAAGATGCAGCAGGGTCTTTGGGGGGATGTGTATGGCCTCCCAGATCATATTCATGCAGTTTCTCAGGAGAGAAATTCAGTCAGCTCAAGCTCTTGTGGTCACATGAATGTTCATATAAGAGACAGAGCTACTCAACAATATCTAGTCCCAACAATGTTCCTGATCATCAAAATGACAACCACAATCCTGAACCCAGATTCCCACATGATGATCTTGACCATAATTCTACGAAGCCCTAATATTTGTCTCACCTTCTTCAGCTTCTAGGGTTCCTGCTTTGTCTGCTAGAGAAAATTTCAGTACTTCTTCCATTGTTCAAGAACAGCTTATAGCAGTTATATGGGTCAGATTCTACTGCAAAAAGAACTCTCAACAATATTGTATCATCAGACTCGAAACCTGAAGCAAAAAAGAGCATCAAGCTGGTGGGGGAGATCGGTGTGCCTAGTTCTGATGATCATGTTGAAACCAATTTGTCTGTTGGGTTGAATTCTGTCTTCTTCCAACACCGACCAACTGTGACCTGTGGGGAGGAGGCAATCAACTACAAACGACCAAAGATTGCTGTTTCAACACTGCCATTCTTAGTTCCAAATGAGAAATATTCTCCTCTTCAATGGCAGGTTCTTGGACTTAAGCGGCCCGCAAGCTCCATGGAGGACTTGGATCTTGAGCTCAGGCTTGGGGTTCTACCAAGGTAAGCACTGGACGGATCAAATTCAAAGTATTGCATGAGAATCTTGGAGAACTCAGCAGATCACTCATCAGTCTAACTTTGATTTTCTTTCTCTTCATGTCACTTCCTTGACATTCACTGGAAACAGGCCAGGGCCTATAATTGTGCAGATAATGAAAAGCTTATTTTCCAACGATGTTTCTTATATTCAAATATATAGTAGCTTCTTAGTTTTTTAGCTTTTTAATCTGTTTTCAGTGTTCCCACCATCTTTCATCTCATGATGATAATGATTTGGAAATTATAAAGGGTACCTAAAAATCTTCATGGTTATAGATAAAATCTTCAGGTGTCCTTTCAGATTTATTAAAATAAACCATGACTAATACCAGAATATACCAATTTTCTACAATAAAAACTCCATGTCTGATTGTCTTCCATCTCTTAAGCAAGAATAGCCTTTAACTTGTTTCATTTAAGCCCATCATAGCTTCTTATTTTAGCTATTCAATATTTTCTCAGCAGTAGTACTGATGAATAACAGTAATTAAAGCAGCTCTTAGATTTATTAGATGCAATAATGGCAGTTGTCCTTTGGTTCAGATATCCGGCATGCATTGCTGCAGGGGGTAAAAACAGTGCTTTGCTAAAAAGACAAGGGAAATTGACAAACATAATTCCCCTTCTTACACTCTGAACAAAACAACTATAGTTAACTGTAAGTTCAGACATGAATTATACAGGAAAAATGGAGAAAAAATGATAGTTGGATTGATGAATGACTGTGGGAGTCTTAAAGGTGTGGAAGTGACAGTAAGTTACCTCTACTGCCATCGGGTGAATCACAACAGGAATTTTTTTTTTACCTGGTTGTTATTATACGTGTGCATCAACCCCAAGATTTATTTTAGTTTTTAACAGTTTCTTCCATCCCCCGATAATTCTGATAGACTTCTGTTCTCTCAGACTCTCTCTTGTCAATAATCTCCAGAAAGTCCAAAATCGTACACCTAATACAAAGGAATCAAGTTGAATAAATTATACTCACCAAGCTATATAGATATACACAAGAATTTCACTCCATTGGCACTATTTTCTCGTCCTTTTTCTTGTTAGTTTTGTTTCTAAGTATACTTGTTTATTTAGTTGGCTATGACTCTCTCAACTCTCAACAACCAAACCTCGCAGCCTAAGGAAAACTCGGCCATGAAAACAAAAACAAAACCCACCTTAGCTAGCCTGCTAACCTTTAGGCAATTGAACCTTGTGAAACCGATGGATCCTCCAGAATACACGGCGAGGTCTCTGTGTGTTTTGTAGTTGTTTTTTCAACGTTAACTTTACAAGGAAAACTGATGAAACATCATTGTTGACTTAGTAATGGAGTTTTTCAGAGAAAGGGATTAAAAAATTGATGCATTGGTATGCATACAGGGAATTTATGTTACTCCCCAACAAAATTTCTTGTTGTAGAAAAAGAGGGTTTTCTTGTGTGGTTTTGGAGGTGTGGGGTTCATTGTTTTTCACAAAGGTTTTTAAAGACAGACAGAGAGAAAAGGAAAAAAAAAACAGAAGGAAAGTGGGTTTGGGTTACTTCAGGTTTCCATAAAAATGGCCTGGTTTTGTACAATAAAGATGTTAAAAATGGCAGTACTGGGTTAGGGGATGGAGGAGTTAAGGTGTAATGGCAATGGCAGAGATGCACATGGGGGTGGAAGGAATGATCTGTCTGTTTCTATGGTGCTTTCAGAAGATTCATTTATGGGATTTTTCTCAAGGGGAATGAGGATATATTCTCAGCTACTGTGCAGGGGTTCCTTTTTTTTGGGTATGCCTTGAGAAACGGATTGGGACAACACTTCTTTATCTTCGGGATTTTATGATGTGAGAAAAAAATTCCAGCCTAAGGTTGCTTAACGATCCAAGGGAATCACATGCTTTCAAAGAATTTTGTTTTGGTAGCCTATCAGCAAAAGTTGGTGATAGCTAGCTGGAGAATCAAAATTATGAATACATGATAACTTTTTACATACTAATTACGTGCTTAAATATTCGATAATTGCTTCATATATATATAAAATATAAATTTATACATGATGTATTAATAGTATAATGCACCAGAAATTGACACATTTTTAATGAGCAAACTAAAATAATGTTAAAATCTTCTTAGCAAATTGTTGAGCAAAAAAAAATTGAAAAAAAAATAATTATATTTATTTTTAAGGGCTTGGTTATTTTCTAGTTTGCCCATTAATAAGTTATAAGCCTTTTGTGCATTAACAATGTATAAAGGCTATAAACTGTCCTATACCCTATAAGTGCATCATATATATAAACTCATATAATATATATAGGATTTATATATAATGCCTTGTACACTATCAATGCAAAAGAGGTTAACACCTCATCAGTAAGTTTTTATGAGCAAATTAAAAAAATTATTTTTATTTATTTTTAAGGTCTTATAAATTTTTAATTTGCACATTGATGAAGTATCAACATATGTTGTATTAATAATGTATAGAAATTATATACAGTCAGTGCATCATATATATATATATGTGTATGTATATGTACATACATTGGCAAACCCATTCCAAAGTCAGGCTTAGCCCAATCTCCGAGTTAGCAAACCCAAGCTCCAGATGGCAACCATGTGTCTAAAATCAGCCCAAGTCTAACTCTAAAAGTACCCCAAGAGGTCAGGCCCATCTTTTTTCCAACCAAGTTGATGGGCGTGGCCTGAGGTTAGACCATACGAATCATTTAAAGAAACTTGCTTGTTCGAAAAGAAAAAAACTAAAAATTACTTAATTATGGTTATCAATCTGATATTTTATAGGATTATAATCCTAAAGTTCCACCAATCCTGATCAAATATCCTTAATTTTATCGTTACAAAAGATGTATGCATGAATGGAATAAATCAGGTAAGGGTTCAGACTCCAAAAAAAAAAATGCCATGCCAGAGACAGCCAGCAGCTTCAGAACTTAAAGCCCAAGATGGTTTCTGAATGGAATGACTGCCATCGTCGCTGGTATACACTCGAGGAATAGGGTTGGCTTCTTTCCTTCCTTTTTTTTTTTTTGAAGTTTCTTAAATGGTCAAGTTTTGGTTTTTGATAAAACCCAGTGGTCAACGTTTCATTTTTTATTTGTTTTTAACCTCCCTTTTTTTTCGGATTTTCATTTAGGCATGCTATAGTGGAGAACCTGACGGCTGGCTCGGCTTGGGGCTGCAGTTTACAAATGTTGAAGAAATGAAGATGAATTGAATACATGTTTCTTCTCTTTTCAATAATGGAGGGCTAAGATTCCTGAAAGTTTCTTAGCAACATTCATGTGAATCATTTACAGTATGCCTCTGTTTGATTGGTTAAAGTTCATATGCCTAACTTTGGTCTAGGAGAGCTTGGCGAGCCTGTGTTTTTTCTCTTCTTTTTTTGTTCGTACAGATTTTAGGAGAATATTTTACCCATTTTAGTCGTATTCAACTGTTAAGCAATTAGCTGATAATGATGGCTGGGTCTGAGATTTTTCTATCAATGTCTCTCCTCAATTCTCAAACATCTTTTTGAATCGTGTTTTGATATTTCTGATTATCATTTTGTTTTAAAGAGTTGAAATTGCAATGTTTTTGTCAAATACCATTGGAGTCTCAGCTTTTGCTGGCCAAACAAGTAGACTATGGATATGGTCTAATCACCAATGTTACTATTTTTCTCATGTATGATGTATAGGCTGTCGTAGCTTTCAAATTGTCAATGCTAATGTTATGAGTAGACAAGATTGCATGGCCTTCAAGTAATGGAAATCAGCATTCTAAACAATTAAGTAGACAGAGCACTTGAAATTCTTAAATGAGGTTTAATTACAGATTTGCAAAACCACTAATGTGAAAGATTTCTATGAAGTGCCATGTTTTTACATTTAGAATGCTGTTTAGATTCCTGCGCTATGAAATCAATGGGCAAAGTGAACTTTTACCAAATAATCAGATTGTACAATGGAACGAGACCACTGTATATATGGTTATTAGTCATCTCGTTGGGATTTAGATTTACAAGTGAAGAGATTAGATAGAAGTCTCTGAAAGATTTACCTTGAAGTTTAAATAACTGTTGAAAATTCCGAGTAATCAGAAATTTCTCAGTGAAAGGTTGACTCCTGTACAAAATATTTCATTCTGGGAGTGTGAAATGTGTGTTTGTGTGGAATTGTATCAAGTGTTCTTGCATCCCATTGTCTAGAATAACAAGTATGCTTCTGTTCTAAGCAATATCACATGCCTCTATTATGTTCTGGGTTTAGGTCAACAATGTGGGGACAAATATCAGGAAGCTAACAATTAAGTACACTGTTGAAAAATATTCATCTCAGTACAATGGAAGCCTCCGGCCTGGGAGAAAAAATAATGCAGGCGTTGAAGCTCGAACTTCAAGCTTGTAGAACTTTCACACTGTACCGATGGAGACATGACCATTTGAATTTGCATACCATCAGTGCCAACTTGCACATCCTCTTCCAAAAGCATCTAGAGTAGGAAGCATTGTGTTCATTTCCCCTGTTGCAGGTTTAATGCATATTTTTAGCAGATCTATTTAAGGACCAAATAAATGCAAGTTATCATCTTCTTTGGTGTGTGACAACCCTCTCCCAGCCCTTCTCAACTTCCTAGTCTTGGTAGCTAAGATCAATTAATAAGCAACTTTTGCCTTGTGTTTGTTATTGTCAGCTGCTTTTGAGTGGCAAAGATATCAGAACCTCACTTGTTGAACATGTAAGGTTTACTGTTTCTTGTTAAAGCTTTCTATAGACTCATCTCTCTCTTTCAGAAAGGTTGCATACTTAACTTTTATGGTTGTCATGTCTGCCTTATGTTTAGTGTATCCAGGGCATTTCCACCCAGGTTGACTTCGGAGAAGTACATTTATTCATCACCACTTTAGAGGATCCTAATTTATTTGTTTGAAATGAAAATTGATACTTTGCTTAAACCACACCCATTTCCTTTTTATCTCTATGAAAATTTGTTGTCTGGCATGCTTTACTGATAGCATATCATCAATTATCTTAAGGTGCATGGAAACTGTACGATGATGGTAGGGTCTTCCTCCCATATATGCTCATCCTTTCTTCTATTCCCAAAGGAATAGTTTCTATGTCACAAAAGCTTAATCTTCTAAATCTTGACACTTATTCTTACAGCCAGTTGCTTTGGAAGTAGACTGGGCAATTCATGTTTATATTTCATATTCGTATCACGTAAAACACAAAAAATTCATGTAAATGCGTCAAACACAAAAAATTTGTTTTTAGTTTATCAAATTTATAGCCTGTGTAATCTTTGTGTCTTTTTTACATATCGTATCATCATGTTTAGAATTGTCAAATTTATTTGGAGATGGAGTTGAGGTCTTTTATGATATAAACTAATAGTGTCAACTTTCAAACAATTAGTAAAGCACTTTAAATGCTGAATCGCATGGATTTTTTTAAAGACTGTTTCTTGTTCGTGAGGATTAAAATCCTCTAGGACCCACTTTGGGTGCTCTGCCTTTTATAATTTAACACCACTTCCACTAGTGTTTTTCCTAATGGCGGCATCTAGTTAGTGCTAGTTTCTCCAAAACATCTGATGTTTAACCTTGTGGTTCCTCTAATACATGATCCAATGTTGTCAAACTCTCTAAAGTATATCTTTTCTTACAAGCCTTGCATGCATAAAACATCAAGTCTAGTGAAATCATTGGAAAATTTCTTCTCTAAATTCTGCAAAAAGAACAAAATTTTGTAGTTGTTATCTCTTATAATAATCGCATCTAAATCCGATTCTATTTCATGATAGTTAGAATTTGAATAATTAGTTGAACATTTTGGTTCTTATTACTTGAATCTTAATCAAGTAATATAAAATTGTACATTAACTATCTGACCTTGATAAATACTGGTTAACAGTCCTGATTGTCTCTTAGTAGGTTCGATATTTTTCATATAGGCAGATTTTTAGGTTTAATAGCTAAATATTCTCTCAACTTTTAGCATAAAATGAAATTAAGTCCTTAACGTTTTATCACGTGAAAATAAGTTCATAAACTTTTATTTTATTATAAATATACCCTCAACTTTTCAAAATTATACAATTAAATTCAAATATGTTAAATGACACCAACTGTCGTTTAGACATCTAACGACGTTAATAGCTTAGTTGGCTGTCACGTAACATGTCATGTATGCAATACTAACAGAAGTTAGTGTCATTTAATAGATTTGGACTTAATTACATAATTTTAAAAATTTGAGGGTTTATTTATATTAAAATAAAAATTTATAAACTAATTTTTACGCGGTAAAACGTTAAGAACTTAATTCTATTTTATACTAAAGATTGATGAGATATTTGACTATTAAGTCCAGATTTTTATGGTAAGATACATTTTATAGAGTATAGACTGTGAATCAGCCAGACAGACAGGCTCTGCTCGATTTCTTTCCTTGTATGTCTTTGCAGCTGCTTGAAAAAACAAATTCTTGGAAAACATAATATCTGGAACACCTCATGAACGAGTTGGAGAACCAGAAGAACTCTGATTCCACGCGCAGTAGCATTCCTTTGTCTTCCTGCTTCTTCTTGCATCACTGGACAGATTCTTCTTCCTGCTTCTCCTGGCATGGCTACTCTGAATCTTCAGCTCCGAACGCCCTGAATTTCCGGTTATACATGATAATGTTTTGAGACAGGAAAGCCAACAACCTAAACTTTGTACAGTGCATCACCGAAATTAATGTTGCAGTTGCAGCATCCCAGAAAACCCCTAAACAAATCTCTGACACTTCTTTGATTCAATTAAACCAAGGTTTTCCAGACAGACAACAGCTTTCAAGATCTACACGCATACAGATAACCTAAAATTTTTAAATATATATTAACCATAAAGCATTAAAGAAAAATGAGAAAATGGAAAAAAAATATATTAACTGCTGTCAAGGGATAGCTCAAGATATACGTAATTTTACATACCATACAAAAACTATTGAAAAAAGTTTAATAATCAAATATATTATTAATTTTTTACAAAAAATAAAAATAAATTTTAACATTTTATTTTATTGTTTAAATTTTTAATATTTTTAAAATAACATAATTAAATTCAAATTTACCATAGACTTTTAAAGTAACATAAAATGTTAATATTTAAAAAATCTTTTATATTTATATTTGTATATAATACACTAATAATATATAATTTTTATATCATGTCAATATACTGAAAATTAACACTTCATTCATATTCAAATTAAAAAATATCATACAAATATATTTTTTAATTTATTAATAAAATATTAATTTTTAATGTATAAATAATATATAAAAATTATATATTATCAATACATTATATATAAAATTTTTATATTTTATATATTAATCCGAACGTGGTGCGATAATTTTTTATATTTTGTTAATTAGATATGAATATAAAATATTTGAATAAATCAAATCTCACGCTATCAGTTTGAAAGGACTTAAAAAAGTTGGTCCGGTCCAGACCTCCAGTGGGGTACGGAAAAATAATGCTCTGTCAAGTGACATGGCACTGATCTTTTGAGGCGTCACCTCATGCTTGCCAGCTGAAACCTTATACGTGGCGGCTTTTAACTTGTTGGAATCCTGTTTGTTGATACCTACTTTTTCCTTTAAGCTGGCCTACGATATTAGGCCAGGGGTCAACTTCCTCGTTTTTCATAGCCTGTAAAATTACTCGAAAAAATTCACCAAAAAAAATATATAAAATTACTAAACTAAATTATTCTATGACACCCCTACACGTGTACTTGGGCTTTCACATGATTATGAAAGAAAATGGGTTTTTTCTGCAATAAATTTTTTCTTCTTTAGTTTGTATTTTTTTCATTACTTATTATGCTAACGATTGCTTTAAAATATGATCTTTAAAGTTTTTATTTCAATTCAACACTTTATTGTCCAATATAATGTGTTTATCTAACTCTAATATCTTTATATTTTTACGAATTATTTTATTCCAATTTTTTTATATTCCTTTAACATTAATTCTTTTTATATCATTCATTGTCTCCACTCTCTTAATTGAAGCATCTATAGATCTATGTTGACTACTTTGAAATGTATAGTTTCTAAATTATTATAGAAATAATATGTTTGCCAATATATTGAAATTAATAATATTAACAATCAAGTGTAATATCTAAATTTTATTTAATATTAAATATTTCTCCATCTTTCATATAAATTATTCTGCTAAAAAGTATAAAATGTAAAACAAATTAGAAAACAAATTAAATAGACTCATAGTTATTTTTTAACCTTTCAAAGCTTGGAGATAGATTCTATAAATCAATGAAATTTGTAAAATTGTAAACTTCTTTAAGAATTCAATAAATTAAATAGCAAGAAATAGCTGGCTTAATTGATTAATTCATTCATCACAATAGTAAAAAGTTTTAGATTTGAGGGTAAGTGAAATTTTGTTAATGTTATTTTAAAGAGAAATTATCCAATGCATCATTAAAGAAATTTTTAGATACAACTTATGAATTTAGCAAAATGCCACATATAGGGTATATTAAAAAGCTAATATTTAAAAGATAAAAAATAATATAATTTTAAAAAGTAAAATATGTGACAAATTTTTTAATTAGCTGTAAAATAAAAAACTTTTTATTATCCGTATATCAAATATGAATTTTATTTTAAATGCAATTTCCTTAACTAAGTAAATGTGAGAAAATGTGCATCTACATTTTCATTTGAGGGTTATCACAACTTAATTGATTCGAACACTTTTTACAAATAATTGATTCCACAAAAAAAGAGCTTAAATTAATTATTGCAGATAAGTTAACTTCCCACTAAGATCAAATAAAATTTGTATAAAAATGGCATCATAACTTTATATTTTTATACTACTAATTTAGGTATTTGAACTTCTCACACAAAATTATAAAACTAATCACAATAAATAAAGTCTAATAGTTATTAAAAAGGAGGGGTTGATTGTGATGTGTTAAAAAAGCTTAGGGGAAGAAATGGGAAATTAGGTACGTGTTCAAATTGCAAAGAAGGACGGCAGATTTTAAAATTTCCCAAACCCAAGCGGATGCTCGAAACGTGTGCGTGTTCCAGCGCGAGCCGAGTAGGAGAGCTGCGCAACTACGGATCCATATCGGAATTCGACACGTGTCCTCTGTTCGGTTTAGCGAAGCCTCAGATATTCTGCAAAGGCGTCAATCAACCTTAACATGTGGGCCCACAACACAAGTGTCCTTATTTCATCTGTTACGTAGACGCTTTCGTTGCACAACTGGCGAGAAATATTAGCCGAATTTAATAGAAGACTACTTATTTTAGATTAATGATTCCCCTAATCGCAACCCCTGGAGCGTAAATTCACGCTTCTTCCATTTGCTGAATAACTACCAAGTACCAATAATATTGGAATAATGTTGGTATTAAAATTTGATATTTAATTTAGTTGGTCAACGTAAAGTAATTTTTTAAAAAATTATTAAAAACTGTGTTTTTTTCATTATTTTCAGACTGTGGTCTCATTTATAGACAAAATAAAATTAATATATTTTACAAAATTATTTCTTGATGGGATGATAAATTTACATTAATTTTTTTGTTTTTTATAAATAAATAAATTTAATAATGTAATGATAAATTTTAATTTTAATTTATAATATACTATCAAATTTAATCTTAACCTTAATTTTTTTTTACATTTATATAATTACTTTTTCATTCTAAAACAACAATATTCAATTATTTTAATATATATATATATATATTGAACCGCAGTTGTAAGTTTTAAAATAAATTAATAAGATCCACAAAACAAATATTTTTTTAATAGAAAACAATATAAGACAAAAGAATGCTTTAAAAAAAGAGGGGATATTTTCATATTTCTTATGTTTTAAAATAATAATTTAATCATTTTACTTTAATTTTTTATTTTTAAGTGAATATGTTAATAATATATTTAGTTGAACTTTTTTATTGTTTTTAATGTACAAGAATAAAATTAATCATGTTTAAGGTTATTTTTTAAAAAATTTAATAAATTAAAAATACAATGATAAAATGTATTATTGCCCGATATAAAATAATGACAAATTTTACGTTGATTCCTAATTAAAATATGATAAGAAAACTAATCGTGATTAACATCACTCTCTAAAGGCGTGTGGAGAGGCGAATCGAGCATATAATCTCGTATTCCACGATCCCGCCACGTGGTGATATCTTCGCAACAGTTATTTTAAAGCATTTTCTAAAATAAAATAAAAAAAAAGTTAATTGGAAAAGCTATAAACAGAAAAACAAGAGCGACAAAGCGGCCAAGTGGGGTCAGCTCCCACCCCTAAGGACCACATCCGTGTCAGAATTGTAAGGTCTTTTCAACCAATGCTGTCTTACATTCATTGGTCCACGTGTCCCACCTGCTTAGACGGCTGGTACACGTGGCGTTTCTCCAGCGAATCTGATCATATGGACGGTGCCCGATTACATTCTTGTATTCAGTAATTCTACGTCACACCAACTGTGCTTGTCAGGTTCCCCTGCCCTACGGAGACGGGCAGTCTGCCCGTTCTGTGTTGTGGCCCCTAGGTGAAATTAGAGTTCTCAGTACAAAAGCTTCAATCCCAGCCATTTTGCTGGGTACTCTCCGTTCAATCTGAAGAGCAAAAAAGAGAAAAGGTCTCTTGATTTTGCTGCAAGGCTTGTTCTTCAGTTTCGATTTTTTTTTTGTGAAAAAGAAAATTAATTTTATAGAAACCAAATGGCCGGAATGTGCTGTGGAGTCGTTGGAGAAAGCGAAGTGGTAGCTCCGGTTGAACCAACCTCAAGAGCTTCTCGCCGCCGGAGACTGGAGCTTCGTCCGCTTAAGTTAATAGCCGACGCCGCCGTTCAGCCACCGTTAGAAAACGACCGGAAACGCCAGAAGCTCGATCTCGATCTTTTCCTCCCGGCTTCTTCTCTAGATTGTGATAACGCGGCTCAGAACTCGAAAACTGATAAGATTAAGAAATATCACGAATTTAATGAAGATGCAAATTCTAATGGATCAGTAAAATTAGAGATAGAAAATTCGATAGAAGAAAAGAAAAAAGAATCTCCTAAGTTCGGTATGACTTCCGTTTGTGGAAGGAGACGAGATATGGAAGACGCCGTATCGATTCACCCGTCGTTTAGTAAACAGAGCTTTCAAGTTCAAATTTCGTCGGATGTTCACTTTTTCGGCGTCTTCGACGGCCATGGCTGCTCTCATGTACTAAAAAAAAGCTTACAAATAGTTTAAAATTTTATATTTATTAACAAATTATCACAGTTTGAACTGACTTCTGTTTCTTTCTTTTAGGTTGCTATGAAGTGTAGAGATCGGTTTCATGAGATAGTAAAAGAAGAAATCGAAGCGTGCGGCGGAGGAAAGGCTGTACAATGGAAGCGAACGATGGAGAGAAGCTTCCACAGGATGGATAAGGAGATTCAAGCATGGACAGCGGACGCCAAGGAGAGTTCCAATTGCCGATGCGAACTTCAAACTCCACAGTGCGACGCTGTTGGATCCACCGCTGTGATCGCTGTTGTCACGCCAGATAAGATCATCGTCGCTAACTGCGGCGATTCCCGCGCTGTTTTATGCCGAAATGGGGTCGCAGTACCCCTTTCCGACGATCACAAGGTGAGAGGTTTTGCTTTTTATTCTAATTTAATTTCACGTTGTTCCACCTGAAATGAAAATGAAAATTATTTATTTATTTCAGCCGGATCGACCTGATGAATTGCTCCGAATCGAAGAAGCTGGTGGCCGAGTAATTTACTGGGATGGCCCTCGAGTTCTTGGCGTTTTAGCCATGTCTAGAGCTATTGGTAAGTCTAGAAAAACAATATTTCTATTTTTTATTTATTTTTTATATTTTAAAATTTTTATCTAATTTTTTTTTATTTTTTTAGGTGATAATTATTTAAAACCATTTGTTATACCGGAGCCTGAGGTGACAATAACGGAGAGAAAAGGGGACGAAGACGAGTGTTTGATATTGGCGAGCGACGGATTGTGGGATGTGGTGACAAATGATACAGCATGTGGGGTGGCGCGTATGTGCTTACGCGCTCAAAAGCCGCCATCGCCACCTGGATCGCCGGGCAGTGATGCGGCGGTGAAAGGTGGCGCAGCCGAGAGTTCGAATAAGGCGTGTTGGGATGCTTCCATTTTGTTGACCAAGTTGGCCTTGGCTAGGCATAGCACAGATAATGTTAGCGTTGTTGTTGTTGATTTGAAGAAAAATCAACAGCTATAATTAAATTAAATTAAATTAAATAGAATTATAGCCTAATGTTTAACTGAAAAAACTATTAAATGAAAGTAAATACAGGTTTTTTTTTTTGGAAATTGTAAGATGTAGAATTTCAGTTCCTTCTTGATGAGGAAATTGAAGGAAAAGAAATGAAAATATGGGTATTATTATTTTGGTTTTTTATCTTTTTTTCTTTCTTATAATGCTTTAATTTCTTTGGAAAAATTTATAAATGTTTAATAGTTGATCATTTGTAAAATCCCATGCAACTTTAATTTTTTAGTTTAATCCAAATTCCTCTCTTAGTTATTATTTTTATTTGCAATGGGAAATATATTTTGGTACTTAAGGTTGAAACTATGAAGTGAAAACTGGAAACTATCATTTAGATTATTGCCCTATTTTTATAAATAAAGAAAATAGCATTTGTAATTTTTATTTTTTTAACAAATTTTATTTTGATTTTACAATGATCTTCAACCTCGGAAAAAAAATTGTATGAAATACTTCACGATGACTCAATTTTTTTTTCAATTGATGTTATACAATCACATTATTAAAAAAATTAATTATTTATTATCAAAATAATTAACAATATACAATATGATATGAAAAGAATGAATATATATTAACTTAGAATAATTATTTTAAACAATCAATTTTTTACTAAAAAAAATAGGCTTAATAGCCAAATAAGCTCTCATCCTTTAGCCCTAAATGAAATTCAGTCCTTAATGTTTTATCGCAAGAAATTTAGTCCATAAACTTTTATTTCAGTAGAAATAAACTCTCAACCATTTACAATTATGCAATTAAGTCAAAATCTGTTAAATGACACTAACTACCGTTAGTTTTGCATATGTGGCAGCTGACGTGGATAGCTTAGTTAGCTGTCACGTGGCATGCAACGTAGGCAAAACTAACGGCAGTTAGTTCATTTAACAGATTTGGTCTATTTCCATTGAAATAAAAGTTTATGGACTGAATTTCATGCGATAAAACGTTGAGGGCTGAATTCTATTTTGGGCTAAAGGTTGAGGGCTTAATTGGCTATTAAGCTAAAAAAATAAATATGTATCAATTTGATTTTTTGTCAACATTTAATAATAGTTAGCGTATAACACGACATTAATTATTTTTTAAAAAAAGTTAAATGTTGATGGTGTACACTTGAAAAAAATTATAAGCAGATTTAACATGATAAAACATACGTTTTAGTGTACATTATAAAAATAAAAAATTAAAAAAAAAAGACGGTGGTGGTAAGGAAGAAGTTGAAATTTTAAGACCTTACCCAAGTTTTACTAATTGTGAGTTTGATCTAATTTCATCTTATATTTATATAGTTATATATTGGTTTATTTAAATGATTAAAGTTTTCTCTTATAGGATTATTATTCTATATAGCCTATCTCTATACTGAGATAAAAACTCTGATGATAATAATTATGATTATTATCCTATACACTAACAATGAAATTTTTAAACTTTATAAATAGAGTTAAAAAGCTCTCACGTATCCCATTTTTTCAGTTTTTTTTTTTATTTTGCTAATGTTCCCCAAAAGATCTGTATCACTATGTTACCTCCTTATTGAGTCTAAAAATGTATTGTAAGTGTGTTAGATAATAATTATTTCTTATATGGATGTAATAATTCTGAGTGTTAAAATCACTAGTGAACCCAGCAAGTACTTAGATATTGATTTTGGGAGAATGGGAAAAAAGAGAACGTTTTTTCAACTAATAGTTGATAAAATTCAAGATAGACTTGCAGGATGGAAAGCAAGATGTTTGAGTCAGGGAGACCGACTTATGCTCATCAAATCCACGCTGTGCTCTATTCCTATCTTTACCTTGTCTCGTTTTAAAGCCCCAAAGTATGTTTGCAAGAAAATTGATCAAACAATGTGTAATTTCTGGTGGGGGCATGATAGAAATCGGAGGAGAATTCATATGATCAATTGGAATCATTTGTGTTAAAGGAAAGATGAAGGAGGACTAGGACTTGGATAGACTGAACACATAAACAGAGCTTTACTTGGAAGGCAAGCCTAGAGAATTATTTCTCAACCTAACTCCTTAACCGGTAAGATCCTTACCAAGAGTATTGCAGGAAACAAGGTTTTAGAGATGTCAAAGGTAAGGCTGGTGATTCTTGAATTTGGAAAAGTTTACTTGTTGGAAGAGATCTTTGTCTCGTTGGATTGGATGTCCAAGTGGGGGATGGTAAGCAAACGGTGGTTAAAGAAGGGAAGATTCATTTGGTGGATGAAAATACCAACTCTAACCAATCTCAATGTCTTGTCTCGAGCTTTATGAATACTTATCAAGGACGATGGGAAAATGGAGGAGGTGAACATATGTTGGACATGGAAGTAGCTGCAGAATTGAATGACAAAACGTTCTCAGTTCTTGGTGGGGAAGATATAATGGTTTGGAAGTTTACCTTCACGGGTGAGTATACTTTTAGCTCAGCTTATTGGTGTATCTCTAAGGAATCTAGACCAAGTAATGATAATAGGATGAGTAAAACCTTTTGGAAATATCTTTGGACTTTGAAACTTCCTTTCAAGATAATTAGTTTACTAGTTCGGGCGAAACTAGGAAAGAGAATCACGACCTATATAAAAATTTTCCCTTTTGTGAGGAGGAGGAAGAGACCATTGATTTTCTGTTTATCACGTGCCAAGTAGCAAGGGCAGTTTGGTTTGCATTTAAACTCACTCTTCGTGCTGATAAGACTTATCCCAAAAAAATTACTGAGTGGATAAAATAGCTGGCTATTTTAAGAAAACATCGTTGGGCTGAAAAGGTTAAGGTCTGTACTCAATTGGCTAGTATTCTCTAGGCCCTGTGGTTCCATAGAAACGAATATGTTTTTAAAGGTGTGGAACCAAATCCAGTTAAAATCCTCAAGCATAAGTAAAACCTCAAGGGATCTATACTCAAAGCTTTTCAAGAGTTCAACAGCAAACCATTGCAAGGTAAGAGGGTACCCAGACTTGTGATCGACCAAGCTTAAGAGTGAATAGAAATGAATCTAAATGTGGGGAAAATGTGGATTGTGTTTTTGGGAACTTACAAATCAAAATGTTATAATAGTATAGGAATGGGGGTGATCTTTTGGCATGAGCGGAAATAACCGGTCGTTCTTTCTGACAAAATTGAAGGGCAATCATTGGAGGTGGTCTTGCAACTTTATAACCTCAAAGTCCAAACAGTCGAGTTCAGAGATGATAAACGAGGACGGAACATAATTCTTTCAAGCTCAGCAAATATACATTGGAAACTTGAACCGGTCTTGAAAGACATACAAACAATAAACAGGAAAGGTATGGAGTTTTATTTCTTTGATGAATGGCACCCTCTTGTGAAGGAAGTTGACCAGGTGGCTAAGAGAGCAGCCTAGAGTAGGATATCCTTTCAATGGCATTAATTTTCTGTTGATGGTTGACTAAAATTTTGTTTTCCTTTTTTGGTTCTTTTTCTCTAATTTGCTTGTATTATCCTGTTTTTATTAATAATATTTCTTGTCCCATTACCAAAAAAAATACATATTTTATGGATTATCATCTCATAAGTTGACGATGACGTTTTTTAATTTCACAAATAAAATTTTTTTTGAATAATTTCATATGTTAAAAATGGTCACATGTCCCACTTTCTCTTTTTAATATTTTTAATATTTCCTAAAGAGTATATACCACATTATTAACATTATTTATGAAATCTAAAAACTTAACTGTCAATGCATTTAATAATAATCTATATTTTATTATGATTATAACTTCTATTGTAATTAGTCTTTATAAAAAATACATGTGATAACCTTTTTCCATTTTTTGATTTAAAAATTTTCACTATTAATATATCGAATACGAACTTTAAAGAAAAATTAACCAAAATAATTTTCGCTTAATTTTTTTCTTTGTAATTTTTTTCTCATTTTCATGACATTCTTTTAATTATTTTCAGCAAAAATTTTACATCATATTAATAACATTTTACCTTTGACTACGTAGTGTTATTTACTCTAATAGATAAGTTTGCATTAAATCTTTTGGTCATTGTTAAATGCCATTCAACAAAAGCAGGAATGTGGAGTCCAACAAGTTTGACGGCATTATCTTTCAATTAAATTATTTAATCATCAGTTGACTTAATCGCATGGATAATTATTATTTCATAAATTTACATAACTTTATGTCTCACCATTCAATTGGATGGTCAAGCTTACGGGACTTATTCTTTTTTGAAAAAGAAAAAGAAACAAATAATTAAATCAATCTTGTGAAGATTTTAATTTCGTAAGAAATTAAAAGGCAAAAGGAAAATGGATCCCACCAAAGAGAAAAGCAAAGTGGCGATGAAACTTAAAGCTCTGCTGATTAAGTACGAGATAAATTTTTTATTTAAACAATTATGATTTTCAAATTTAATTTTTTAATGATTTTATAACTTTTCGTCGTATCATTTCGTACGGTCATCCTTTCACGCTTGGATTACTTTTAATAATGCGTTATATATTAGAATAAAGAATTCAAATTCAGAGTACAAAACATGAATCAACTATGGTTTTTTATTTATACAAGTTATTAATCCTAATCATCATAATTATAATTATAAATATAAAACCTATGTTGATTATGATTAATAGCTCTCAAATTGCCTTCAAAGTTGATCATGAACCGGAAGACAATCTCATCTATTTGCTGAATATAGATGCAAGTTGCAGAAAAAGTGATCTTATCACTATCTTTTAATCTTAAATAGGGTCTAAAAATATATTTTTTTAATCTTAATGGATAGTAAAACTTAATTTGTATAAACAGTATGATTGATTTTTATGAAATTAAAAAAAACTATAGATATATGTTTTTTTCGATAAAAAATATAAAAATTTAAAATTAAAATGGAAAGATAATTTTATTCCACATATTGTCTTTTGCTACAAAACCAAACATACTGATATTAACCGATGAGCCAAATGAGCTAAAGATCAAGCAAATTATTATTTTTTTCATAAGAAGGTATAATGAGGAATGAGAATCTACCTATGGATCTAATTTATCGAGAAATAACAAATGTTAAATCAAATCTTGATTGTTCAAACAAATTAATTTTTTCTTATAAAGAAAGGGTAATTTATAGCTAATAAATTAAAAGAAAATTTAAAAAAATCCATACAATCATAATCAAGTATCTTACATTTCATATGAAAACTAAAAATAAAATTAATCAACCAACGAAATCTACATGTAATGAAATAAATACAATATAAATTAAACAAAATCCATGAGCTATCAGATCATGAATACGAAAAGCATGCTGATATCTGGGCTAAAAAAAATGGGGAAGGCCCAAGCAAAGCAAGTCTCTGATACATATAAGATTGTTAAGAAAGCATGAAAAAGAACTGGATTGCATTGGCAGCCTGCTGGGCAATCAGGCTCATCCATCAAGCCCAGCACTGTTTCTGAAACTGGTAAGTTTATACCAAAACTGATGGGAAAAAACCAGGCTTTTGAATTTGGACTGCTACAGGTATATTGCTGGCTAAATAATGAAATATTGCAACCATTTATTGCCTTTCAACTTTGATAATGATTCTTAATTTTTTTTATTTCATTTTTTATAATGATGCAAAGTTTGGATAGATTTCAAAGCTGTTTTGCCATGTATATAGATGGATTTATTTTATTTTGCTAACTTAGAAGGAACCGATGGTAAGGTATAGTTGGAGGGCATTGGTCCCACAACATTTTTGCCAAATATTTAAAAAATATTGCAAGTTTTTAGGTTCTTAAGATTTTCTTTCCATTAATGCATGGAGAGTAGAGATTAATAAATATTTTAAAAATACCATTTTATTTTTTATTGCTGCCTTTGTAAGTTGTAACCCAAAAAAATCAAAGCCCATAATCCAAAGCTTTTTTTTTCTTTAAAAGAGAAAACCCATAAAGAATTTCAAAGATAAACGACCATCAAAATTTAAATCAAATCCAACCTTAAAAAAAAAAAAGCTTGATAATCCAGACAGGATACGATGATATCATACAATAATAATACAAATAAAAAATATAAAAATAATATAAATTAAAATTTAATAAAATTATATATAGAGTATAACAAAATTTAAAAAAATATATTTGAGCTTTGATATGAATTTAACACAAAATTTTTATATTTTATCCATAACCATAAATTATCAAATCTATTGAAAGATAATAAGCCAAAGAAGATCAAATGCGCTTTCCAAAAAAAAAAAACAAAAAGAAAAAGAAAGAGACCCAATTTCTTAGAAGATTTTTTTTTTCTCACTGTCCCACTCAGCAAAGCACTAACATTGACTCTTGACTCGAATGAAAGATGGATTACTCCTCAGATCCTCAATCTCTCCGTCGTTTTCGCCCTTTTCCTTTCCCGCTTCTCCTTCAGAAATCCGAATCATTCTTTCAATTCCAAAAGGCATAAAGAAAGATACCCCTTGGTTAAGGAAACCAACGCAAGAAAAAACAAAAACCCAACACTTTTTACTGCATAAAACAGTACTATGAAAGGCTGAGTGAATTATTTCTGGGTTTTGTCTTTTTCAATTGCCTTTTTTTATTTATTCTGCAGTTTCTTCAAAATCTGAAGGAGAAGAAATTCAGTAAACAAATGAAAATCTCTAAAAGAGGAGGGTAAAAGGGAGTTGATTTTCATGATTTTTGAAGGTAAATTCTCCTTTTTAGTTTTTCATTTTGTTTATGCCTATTTATGTCTTTTAAGTGTTTGTTTAAATGCTTGCGGTTAAATTTAGATCTATTTTAATTTTAAAAAAATTGATTGGTTGGGTTTAATAAAAATTTCTCTTTTTTTTTTTAGTGAAAATCTATATTATTTCGGGCTTTAGGGGTTTAATGTTCTGCAAATTACTTTGTTTGCATTATAAGTTGTGGAATATGCCTGAATTTTTTTATAAACATGATAGTTAAGTCAATGAAGGTGTCCTCTTTTTCTTCTTCTTCTTTTTTTTTGGTAAAAATATTATTTTTAATTTATTTTGTTTTTTATGAGATGACTTTTGAATTCTGATACATTTGGTCTTTAATTGTATTAAAAATTCTCATATCCTTATTGTCATTTATTCTTTTGAGGGCTTTCATTCTGTTTTTCAACTATAACCTTTGAGTTTTTCTTGTAAGAGCAAATTTGTGTTATCAGTCATATTTTTATACAGCAAGCAAAGATGGATTCATATAGTCAAGTGGAGTCAACTCTCAAGGAAGTACTTGAAGTGATCAAGCCCTTGCGTGAGGATCGGGATACACGAATTAGGATCATTGAAGAGTTGCGGGAAGTTGTTCAATCTGTGGAAAGTTTAAGAGGTAATTTTTATATTGCTTTTTATATCATTGTGCAAGTTCTTTATTTTGATTTATCCGTATAAAATGCTAATAGAGATTTTTGGTAATTTGTCTATGCAGATAGGAATAAGACATATACAGGCTTTTTGAATGTAATTGGCTATGTAACTGCTACATTTTTTATTCCATGATGGATCAAGAAACAACAACCATCTGTTGTACTTGTAGTGTTGCAAAAAATTGCAAAAGGGAAATAATTTCATCTCATACAAGCTCAAAATGTTCTCCTTTAGCAAAGGGGACAAAAAGTGAATATGTTTACGCCTATATTTACTATTAAATAAGAAACATTATCATGGAGGAAAAATCGTCTTCCTGAATATTTAGATGATGATTTTTTTTCCCTTTTCTTTTGCTCAGAAACTGAAATTTCATAAGTGGCTTAAACAAGGTCTGAATTTGGAAATAGTTGTTTGACATTTTCTTATCATGATGGAATCAGCACACCTAATTTATTCAGCTAAGAAGCACCGGATATTGGTGTAGTAGGACCAACCTTAACTAGGATAACTTTAAATTTTATTTTAATTTTTTTTTCTCCAAGTTTGGAAGGTGATACGAGTATGGTGTGCAAACTTTCCAAGAAAAAGAAAATGTTTAGCAGTCCCCCTCCCCATTTCCTATATTTCGGCTAAGTAGGAAAGGAATTGTCTGGTCTCTTGAAACGATACCTGATATAAACAAAGTGATCTTTTGTATTATCATTTCTGAAGTTCTAGCTGATTGTGGCAGTGAGCACATTGGTTAAAGATTTTGGTAATTAACATGTGTATACTTGACATAACTTGTGGAAACAGGTGCAACTGTGGAGCCATTTGGATCCTTCGTGTCTAATCTCTTCACACGGTGGGGAGACCTAGATATTTCTGTTGAGTTACCTTATGGTTCATATGTTTCATCTGCTGGAAAGAAGAGGAAACAAAGTCTACTTGGAGAATTACTAGGAGCTTTGAGACAAAAAGGTGATTTAGTATAATTTTGCATGCTTTAATGTTCTTCTTAAAACATTAGAGGGGAGTAAAGAAAGCTTTTTGTTGGGAGGGTTGGGGGTTGACGCACATAGCTGTTCTTTTTGTTTGATTGTTCATTATAAATAGTCTTTTAATTATCAAGATAACATTTATCTGCAGGTGGATGGCAGAGGTTACAATTTATTCCCAATGCAAGAGTTCCCATCTTGAAAATTGTGAGCAAGTGGCAAAACATTTCTTGTGATATCTCAATTGATAATCTGCAGGGCCAAATAAAATCTAAATTCTTGTTTTGGCTCAATGAGATAGATGATCGCTTTCGAGACATGGTTCTACTGGTATATCTCATTAAAAATCAACACTTCCTGTTGTGGAGAGGAGCATAAATCTCATTTGTCATTTGTGCTGTGCAGGTGAAGGAATGGGCCAAGGCTAATCGTATTAATAATCCAAAGTCTGGGACATTCAACTCATATTCCCTCAGTTTGCTGGTTATCTTCCATTTTCAGGTGGCTGTTATAATGTTTTCTGGTATCATTGGAAAGCTGTAGAAGCAAGAGATTTATTTAATACATCCAAAAGTGGTTTAGGTGCATCTGCTTTAATTATAAGAGTAAAAAACCCTAATTAACTGTTGATAACTTTCTATTGCATTTCCATACCTTACCATTCTAATAAATTTAACTGTTTTAATAAGCTTACTGTTTTCATCTTTGTGTTTCATCAGTCTGATCCCAACGTTAGCCAATCTGCTTACTTTTTTGGCAATAGAGAGATAGAAAGTTTTTCCTAACTGCTGTTATTCCTTTGCATTTCTTGGTTCTGCCATTGGTGTAGTATTGACCATACTTCTTTTATTCCTTTCATTTATTTTCTAATTCTTGCAGACATGTGTACCTGCAATTCTACCTCCTTTAAAAGATATTTACCCAGCAAATGTTGTCGATCATCTAACAGGTATTTTAATCTTAAATCTTAGCTAAGCCAGAAATTATGGAGAATGGCATAAACTGAGATAGTCTTTTTTAAAATTTTATTTAATTTTCTCGTATATGTGCTGTGTCACAATAGGGAACGAAGGCTTTAATTCTCCTATTGTTAGATTTTGGTAGTGTTTGATTGAAATTAAGCTCAGGCGGTCGGTCATAAAGATGCTGCAATGTGAAATTTTGAGCAGTTTTTTTATCTAAAGAAAAATTATTCATATTATTTCATTATTGAAAAACAAATTGTGAATTAAAAATGCTGAATATGTTCAGTGGATAAATTTGATAGGAATTCTTCTCCGATGCAGGTGTCAGAGCTGATGCAGAGAGACGTATTAAAGAAGTATGTTCTTCGAACATTGCTAGGTTTAGATCGGGCAGAACCCCAAATCGAAGTCCTTTGTCTGAGCTGTTCATTTCCTTCATTGCAAAGGTATTGGTTCTTGTTATGATCCTCTATTTTTCCTGTTGATGCCGTAGGTCAAAGTACTGTTTAACATTTATCTTTGTACCAAAAAAAGTACTGTTTAACATATATGACAACAGGTTTCTAATCAGTTCTCTTTTGGAGAACCAACCATGTAGGTTTATTTAAGCTAAAGTTGTAAATGCATGTGCAGTTTGCAGACATTAATATGAAGGCGTCGGAGATGGGAATCTGCCCATTTACGGGACAGTGGGAGTATATAACAAGCAATACAAGATGGTTGCCCAGGACTTATGCAATATTTGTAATATTCTCTCTCTGGTTTTTTCGAAATGCTTCATGGCTTTAACATTGAAAAATAACAACTCTTATTTATGTTTGTTTAGATTGAAGATCCATTTGAACAGCGAGAAAATTCGGCTAGGGCTGTCAGTCAGAAGCAACTGATAGAGATATCTGAAGCATTTGAGACTACTCGTCGTATGCTAATCTCAGCCAATCTGACCCAAAGTACTCTCCTCCCTACATTAGTTGGGCCACAGACATCCCGATTTATTGTAAAAAAGTCAGTCAGTAACTCAGGCTACACCAGTGGGCAATACCACCAGAATACGTATGCACAAGTGCATCCGGCTGTGCATTCACCTTGGCAAATGCAGCAGCACCAGTACCGGAACACAAGGCCCTCAACCTCACAAATGCAGCATCAAGCTCATGGGATGATGCCATCAACTTCCAAAGTGCAATCATTTCAGAGCACAAGGGTGGAAAGTAAAACAAGGCCACAACATCAATTTCAGAGGCTGACACTGAAACCGAGACCCTCGGTCTCACAAGTGCAACCTCAGTTTCAGAGAGCCTCACAAGTGCAACCTCAGTTTCAGAGAGCGAGGCCAGTAAGTTATTCTGGCAATGTTGCCACTCAAAGACCTTTCCAGCTACACCAAAATCAAGGGCAGATGTGGAGACCAAAATCTGACAAATAGAGTGTAAGTGCATGGTTTGAGAATTTGGTAATTTGGTTGAAGAAAAAGGAGCAAAAATACTAAAATATATGCACAGCCTGAACTTTGAATGCCTTTTCAGTTTGAATAAGTCAAAACAGTTTTCATTGTACACCTTCGGTTAGCATTTTTCCCCCAGTATGAGAACATCTCATTGAAAATGGAAAATTTTAGCAGACAGAATATGTTGAAGACAAAGAAATTGCCAGCGGAAGGTGGTGTGAAATTCGATTTATGTTTAACAGATAATTGCTCAAATGAAAATTTTAATATGAAACTTGAGAGTAAGATACAACATTCAAGATGTAGAATCTTAGTTTACCTGAAAAACCAATGTTATGGAAGTGATTTGATGCCTAATAGCACAATTTTTGTTTTTGTTTTTGTTTTGTTTTTATGTTATATACAAATGGACTGTATTTGCAAACATTCATAAACTGAAGCCAAGATGGTAAGTTTCACTGAGGTTCTGTTTTGGCTGTTTCAATTGCGGAAATTCCCTTTCCCTTTTATTTTAAACAATTCTAACGTATAGCCAATATCTTCTTGACTGAATGGTTAAGAAAAGAATTGTGACATGTTATAAAATTTGGGTTCATAAGACTTGGATTTGAATCTAAACATTCTCATCCCCCAACCTCCCATTATCAAAAACAATTCTACATATATTTGTTGAAAGTTAAAGTCATTTTCACACGAAATAAACACCAAAACATGCGAAAATGATTCTAATTGCATGATGCTGGATGAATTAACATCCTGAAGACGAAGAGGGGAAAGAATCACCTTTTAAATCCATAATCGAAATTTTCGGACAGCAACCAGAAGAATACCTGATTGAAAAGAAATACCAAAACTTTCCCTGAATGGATTAAACAGTCAGAAACACAACATGAAAGGATATCTAGCTTATTTGCCTGTATCTATCCAATGAAATGAAATGACAATAATGATTCAACTGCATCCCTGAGAAAAAAAATGCAGGTAGTATGACCATATGTGTTACATTTTACAGGAAGTGGGAAATTTCAGGCTCACTTTCAGATAAGGATATCAAATATCTGGCTTCATCTTTTTGTTGCAGACTCCACGCTCGCTACAAGAACCAGAAAGTATCTGATGCTCCCCATTCAATGACTGCATACTTTAATCCTCTCTCTATGTTCATGTCAGATTTCAATAATCGTTCCCCTTTCTTTTACTTGGTAATGACGGTGTCGAAGAGACGCATTAGCCTGTCTGATTACATTTTCAATTTGCATTAGTTGGCTCAACCACGAAGTAGGTGCTTGTCACATACCAAGACCCTGTAACTTGCATGAGGACCCTCAGATGTATCACGTAGAGCTGGGTGCCAACCCATGGCTTTTGCAATATCTTGAAGTTCATCCATAACATCTAGAGAATCACGGATGTATACTCTTCCACCAGGTCTCAATATCCGGTCCATTTCAAGCATGATTGTAGACATATTACATCTGATAAAAAAAATAACAAATAATAAACTCAATCACTTAACCATTTATTAACACTTGCCTTGTTTATAAAACTCCCAAATCATATGGTGTGACAATGAACATATATCCAATACATACTACCATATTTTCTTCCTACAAAATAAATAATTTTTGGACCTTGATCATTTAGTTGTAAAAAGAAGGAACTTCACCATTGAATGGAATCTTCTGTTTTGAGCAAAAATTGCCTCAACACGAACAGAACTTCAATAATCAGCTAGCATTGACAAATTAGACCAAAAATCAAGGTATTAAGGTTTACCTTTTCCTCTCAATTGAGAATAGGCCAGCTGCATGCAAAAGATCATAGGTCCTTGGGTATGTATCAAATGATTCACACCTGGTAAATCAGACACAATTTAGCGAATAACTAAGTTCAGCAATAGTAACAACCATAGCATACTTTGGAGTTTACACTATAAACAGCATTGTATGCCTATATGTTGACTGCAGAAAATAACATAAATTAAACTCACAACATTTGGCAAATAAGGAATCGTTAAACCAAAGTAATTCAAAAGTATGAGAAAGGGAAATGCGCGAAGGGAAGGGTTTATTTGAAGGTGTAGATAACTTTTCTGAGATCCTAAGAATGATTAAAAATCATTGAATAAAGTACAGCCATTACTAATCCAATCCAATACAATCAGCTAAGCAGAGTGTCCTGATTAGAAATATGGTTAAGAAAAAGTACCAGTCATGCATGACTCCTATTAAACCACGATCATAAATAACAGGCAAGGTATTAGGCCCACTAACAGGGACCACATTTAGAACCCAAGCATCAAGTTGATTGTCAATTAATGCTGCTGCAAATCTGCACAAAGATACATAAACCATAAATTGAGAAATACTGAAGCAAGTATCTTAACGGAACAGTGCAAGACTAGGTCAATAAAATACCCTCCAAAGCCAGCTCTCATGTCCAATATATTTCTTAGTTTAAACTTCTTCCAATGTAGAGAACGGACATAGCTTGCCACTATTTCATTCCAGTATTTTGATTCTGCTTTGAAAAGCTCTTTTCTAGCTATATAGGAATCAATTTGTATGCTCTGCAGCCTGTCAGGTGGAGTTTGCAGACGAGCAGGCCAAGGAGCAACATTTGCACCATATCCATTCTCAGGAAGTCGACTAATGCATGCCTTCAGATCAACATACCTGAGAGATTTTGCAAATATCCTGCGAATGAGTAACTTGAAACAACTCACATAAAGCAGAAAGAAAATTCAAATGCAGATCCTTGAGTCAGGAAGACCTAAATAATCAGCTAAGAGTACTATGGCCTACAAGGACAAGAAAAAGCAATTCCAGATTTTCTAATAGGTTTACAAATTAAACCAGGAAATTGATGAAGTTATAACTACATACAAATGAAATCGACATTGTTTAACTGATGGAAGGAATCAAAAACAAAATCAGCATTCTTTAGCATGTCTCCACAGATTGTCAGCAGAGAAACCCAGAGGAATTCCAGTACAACTTTCATTTAGCGAAATCATGCCAGTGGTCAATTTAATAAAAATTACAATGGCCAAATACACAATAGGCAGAACTCAAAACACAATTTCAGAAAAGCAATGATACACACAATTCCTTCAAGCAACGGATAGTTTCACATTCTGTTAATATAGTAGTTGCATATCACTAAAAGGAATATAAACCAACTAGCTCACATCAAGTAGCAAGGACAAGTATCTAAAACTCCAAGAACCCAATTATATGATTACCAACTATAATACTCATCCTATGATGCAAGGAACAAGAAAATAGTTACTAAAAATCGGCCATTGCAGTTTAATGATATTATCCTATTATGCATAGTTTTTCAAATAAAAAAAGTAACGAACATACCAAACATTATCTGGGTTATCATCCGGATCACACAAGGGAGGATTCATCCCGGCTTCACGGCTTAAATAACAGCTGTTATTAAAGGGCTTCTGCCATATTGCAATATATCCTTCCTTCTTTACAAGATTCCAGCAGAGGCGGGTAGTAAGGTTAAGCATCTCTGGAAATAAAGAAGATCAGAAAATAATCATGTACAGCAAATCTACTCTGTAATTTCCTACAAACCACTACACAACACATTTGATTAAATGATCATTAGTCAAACAGGACAAATGCTCAACCAGGATAAAAGGAAATTTTAGCATGATTTAAAGTTGAATTTCGCAAATGCACAATGGATATATTAGTTATCACATTTCTTGGCATGCTTAACTTGAATTCCAGTTGCAGCATTTATACCTTCCCACTGTTCCTCAAGGGCTTCTTCATGCTTGTAAACTGGCTGTGCTGACCAAGCAAAATATCCACCAGCCCTGAGCATTCTATTCACCTCAAGGAGCAAAATTCCATCTTCATTAAAAAGCATAAGAATAGAAGGATGCATCAGAAGCTATCCCAGAAGCTGACTTATGACAGAAAAAAAAAATTCTAGAAACGTCTAATGGGACATAATAATATTTATGAAATATAAACAAAATGGGGAAAAAGTTATTTCTATTAATAAAGATTAGTTAGAAGCAGAAAGCTTGTTAGCAAAGAGAAAGTTAACTGGTATTGTGGAAGAACTTCCTCAATGGAAAAGGAAAAAAGAGACAAAATAGAATGAGCAGTTGAGCATATAGGGTTGTCAAATGCCAGGTGCAGAGATGATATTTGGAATAGTACAGAAATTATTTCCTTACTTTCTTACTTTTCTTTGCTACCAAAAATTGAATAGATAAGACATGAAGAGGAAGTTTACCATCACGAGTCCAATTGATACGACATCTAGAGCAATGAATCAAATCAAAGGCTTGACTTGGGTACAATAAATGGTGAGTTGCAAATGCAGCAACCATTGCAGGCACTCCACGCTCAAGTGCAAATTGAATCTGGTTTTCATGGACATCTTTGGGAGCTATTGACATGGTTATAACATTCCGTGATAGCAAATAGGCACCAAAACTTGCCACACCACATCCAACATCCAAAACAACACGAATATGTTGACCAAATGTAATCTCAGGGACCATCTGGATATACAGGTTAGAACTTATCATCAGAAACAAAATCCATAGACCAAATAGCTTGGTGTTTTTCATGCATACATATAAGGTTTTAAAAATTTAAGAACCTTAGAAATCTGATCCAGGTACTGATCTGCCCCATGTATGAACTGCGTGCCACCTCCAGGAAACTTGAATTTATCCTTCCCTTTTCTGGCAATCCAATTTTGACCACCTTTGTCATCTACTAGACGCGAATGAGGAACATTGCTGAACCATACCTATTCATTGAAGCAGTATATCCTATTAGAAAACTAGGTATGCAACAAATAAGAGAGAATAAACCAATCAAACAGTAAAAAAAAACTACTTCAAACCAAACCTTCAAGTAACAAAAGGTACCCAACAGCACAAAAAAAAAGGAAAAGAAGGGTAAAAAGAAAAGAAAAAAAAGACTTGGACTATCTTTTCTGTAGCCTCTCAGCTACAAAAACGTTGAAAAAGAAATCAAAACCATCAGAATAATACAACCAAAATTTCCTCTCTCTCTATTTCTCTGCTTCTCAGCAACGGAACTTAACTCCACCCAACAAAGCATTAATCTCAATTCTCAAACAAAAGAAAAAAAAAAACTAGTTTAGCTTGTCTACATTTCTCCATTTTTCTCGACCTAGGCTATTTTTCGAGTAAAGACCTAAACATGCTAAATCCTTTCCCCAAGTCTCTTTATTCCACTAAATCAAACCATTTTATTCCTCCTTTTTAAGAAACCCAAACCTGAAAAACCTAAGAAAGAAACTCACACCCTGTTGGTTCTAATTCCCCACTAGTGACTCAAACTCACTCGAGCTCATCTGCATTGTTACATCTTTCATGTCAAGCTTGAGTATTCACCGAGCTGAGACTAGTTAAATAAAGAATCTACAACATACATAAATCATTCAATATTCAATTTCCTTTTGCATATTTATCTGAAAAATAAAACAAAATATTTACCTCATCGCGGCTCCTAGGCCACGGAATCGGAGGCCGGTACCCTTTCGGAGCCGGAACCAAGCAATTCAACCCTTTCCCTTTCTCCGGACAATGTCGTTCAAATCTCTCCCCTCTCTCCGTCGATTTAAGCCTCTTAATCACTTCCACATTATCCAAACACGGTATATACTCTCTCATATTCTCATCACAAAGCCCAAACTTCTTAACCCTAAACGTAAACCTAACATCCTCCTTACCCGTTTCCGCCTCAATCTCCGTTTCATTCCCCCAATTCTCCACCAAATCCGAATCGAACTCCCCGATCTCAAACTCATCCGACATCGTCCCATTCTGATCCACGATCCCGTAACTCTTGATCTCCGGCGGCGGAGGCGGAGGTGCCAAAGGCGCGGACACTGGTTTTGCTTTTTTTTCAACCGAAACAGGTGGTTTCGGTTCGGTGGTGTTAATAAGAGCGGAAATATTGAAGTCTTTATTGAGATTAGGAGAAATAGCGATGGAAGATGAAGACGGAGTCGTTTCGATAGGAGATTGGCGGGAGTAGAAGATGAGCTGGCGGGAACCGTCGGACCAGTGTTTGCCTAAGTAAAAGAAAGCGACGGAGATAAAGACGAATGCCGCGAATTTGATCGCTGTTTGGCTCTTGAGGAAATCGACATTGTCAAGAAGTTTCATGATTGAAAAACTCGAAAACAACCCCGAGCGGTGGCGGTTTTGCGGAGATCTGAGGCGTCGTTGTCGAATCTAATAGATAGAGAATCTATTGCAGTGGCGTTTTCGTGATTTCGGGGATGGAAAAAAATAGTAGCGATAGAACGAGGCGGTGGAGACTAGAGACTGATATTGTGAAATAACGGATTTTTGGTTAGGTACATATATATATGTTGCTAATGTCCCCTGGCTGTGAATGGAGATTTTGTCTTTTTTTTTTTTACCTATTTTTCGATTTTATTTCTTTCCACATTTTTTTTACTTTTAATGTTTGGCTTGCCATTAATGATATGAAAATATAAAATGAAAACAATATTGCAAGAAGAATTGAGATATAACCAATTTTTTTTTCCTTTATTAATGAATATTTATGGGACAAATTTGATTGACAAATAAATTATTTTTTATTAATAAGATATTTATGAGTAAAGGTTCTTTCGCCGTAGTTTTTAATTTTAATTATATTCAAAGTTTTTTTCTAGAAGCTAGAACGAACATATGTTTTGAATTCGAGATTTAAAACAGTGAATTCAAACAAATTTTTTTAAAATGATTATAAAATTCAATTTTTAACCTCTATAATTTGTTCTTCCTGTTGCATTTTTATTTTTTTGGTTACAGTTGTAATTTCTTTTGTATCAAGGAAAGAGGAAAAATTAAATAAATCTTATTTTAAGCTTTGCTTGGTAAGATAGAAAGAAATGAGTGAAGAAGAAAAATTAATTAATCAAATGATTATATTTCATAACAGCTTTCCTACTTTGTAATTTAACTATTTGATTAACTAATTTTCTTTCCTCGCCCATTTCTTTCCTCTATACCCAACAAAGCTTAAAATAAGATTTATTTAATTAAAGTTAATCCACCAAAATATATTATCAATAAAATATATCCATAACCAATAAGTTAATAAATTGCACTTAAAACAATAATCACAATCATTATAGTAAAAATAAATCATTACATGTAATCTAAAATAAATTTATGTTTTTAGGGTTGCAAAAAAAAAATAATTATGATTCGAATTTTAGAATCGTTATTATTGATAGGATTTTATCATTTATCACTCTCGATTCGAATAAGATTAGTTTCAAACCGTAAAACAGATGAAGATATATGTGATTACACAAAATAATATTAAAAATAAATTAATTCTAAATGAAATTGAATCTTAATTACAATTAAAAATAAATTTAGTTACAATATCAAATAGTTTTGCATGCAAATTTAAAATTATGACAGAATGCCGCCAGGTAGCAAGACGTTGCCGGGCAGCAAAGTACTGCCTGGCAGCCCAAGCAATTGGGCTTCTGAAAATTCATTTTTGGGGGTTTGTTGTCCTCCCGAAAATGGATTTCTTGAAGTTTCATTTTGCTCTTAAAAATTCATTTTCAAGAGTTCTAATATATTTCCAAAAATTCACTTTTGAAAATACGGAAATTAAAAAATATTATTAAGAATAGTTATATAATTTTTTGTAAAGATATTTTGGTATTTAAAAAATATTTAAATAGGGTGTGGGGAGTATTTTTTTTGTGTATTTAGAATCTCTTTTATTGTAAAAATTTATAACAGATTTAAACTTAATTGTATTATTTTAAAAGATTAAAAATTTATATGATAAAATTAAAAATTAAGGATTTATTTTTATTTTGTGCAAAATATTAATGGTTTGTTTTTGCTTTTAAGCCTATCTAAAAAAATAAGATTAGTTCATGAGATAAATTTTATTCATTTTTTTATTTGACTTAGTAGGATTATAGCTAGAAAAGCACGAAGATCTTAATTATTATTTAAAAGTGTTAAATTATTTACAAAATTAATTTTTGATAAGTTTATTTTTGTCAAAACAAATCAATTTTAAACATTATTTTTAAAATTTTAATTTAACTAAAAAAATAAAAAATATATTTTAAAATTTTCGAAAAATAAACTTTTACAAATTTTAAATAATTTTATAAAAATAACTATCAAAATTGAGTTCATTTGATAAAAATAAAAATAATAATAAGACGAAAAAAAAATTAATTCGACAAAAATGCAAACGCCAAACCATCCTAGAATAAAATTCAGTTTTTTTCCTTGGTCAACAATAAATTCAGGTTAAACATGCACAAAACTTCGTGGATTTTTTTTTTTTACCAAAGAAAGTTGTTAAAAAAAAAAGAAACAAAAAACAAAAGAAATCTCAATCTTTTAAATTTTTTCTTAAATAAATCCTTCGAGTTTCAGTAAACCTCATAGTTTTTTTTTTTTAATTGACCAAAGCAAAGCAAGTTGTTAAAAAAAGAAAAACAAAAAACAAAAGAAATCTCAATCTTTTAAATTTTTTCTTAAATAAATCCTTCAATTTCAGTACCATTAAAATGACCATTTTAAATATTTTCATCGTATAAATATTGATAATATTTAAATAATTATTTAAATGATAGAGATCTATTTTTAGATTAACATATTAATTCTTTGTACAACATATAATTTAAAATTTTAATATAGAATTATTATTTAAAATTAAAATATTTATGCACTGTATAATAAATATTAATTTTAAAAAAGTGTATTTTTTTGAATTAATTTCTCTTCAAAACCGCTTACATGTGATTTTTCTCAAATTAAAAATGTCTTTCAAACATCAATAAACAAAAACGTCAAGCCACTCTCTAATTAAGAGTAAGCAAGGTATTTCAATCTCCCATACAATACTAAAGGAAAGATAGCAGCGTTATATGCATGAAAACTACCCACCTAATGAATCAGTTTTGTAGGAAAAGGGGAATGATTATATAATAAATGATATCAGAGTCCATCATTGATTATTCGATTCCATATCGGGCATTTTAACAAATTAGGCAAGGTAAGTCAATTCTACATCAAGCGTCCCAAAAATGATAAGTAAAATAAATCAAGTTGTGACGAAAGCATTAAGCTTAATAGCCAAATAAGCCCTCAACCTTTAGTTCAAAATAGAATTCAGTTATCAACATTTTATCACGTGAAATTCAGTTCATAAACTTTTATGTCAGTGGAAATAAACCCTCAACCTTTTAAAATTATGCAATTAAATCTAAATCTGTTAAATGACACTAACTACAGTTAGTATATCTAACGTAAAAGCTGACGTGGATAGCTTAGTTGGCTGTCACGTGGCATACCACATGTGCAATACTAATGGTAGTTAGTGTCATTTAACAGATTTAGATTTAATTGCATAATTTTAAAAAGTTGAGGGTTTGTTTTCACTGAAATAAAAAGTTTAGGGATTGAATTTCACGCGATAAAACGTTGAGGGCTGAATTCCATTTTGAGCTAAAAGTTAAGAGCTTATTTGGCTATTAAGCCAAAACGTTATGCGACTAAGTGAATGAGAATATTAGTACGTTACGCCACGCATTCCACGAGAGAATAGACATATTATTTCAATCTTATATAGAATATGAAATGAAAAATAATATATGAGAGTAGACATATTATTTCAATCTCATATAGAATATGAAATAAAAAATAATATATAAAGGTAACCAGTACATACTTCAATAAATCAATTTTGTATAAAAAAATATCACACGATCATATCAAATTTAATAATATAATATTACATAAAAAAATATGAAATTATAAATAACAAGTACTTTTTGTGAAAAACAGTGCCTGAAATTTATTTTTTTGAAAAACAGTGCATGGTTGCTTTTTCTATTTGCAAAAGTGATCTTTATAAAACAAAAACTTAACAAATTGTTACTAGATTGATAATTATGTATATATACCAAATTTTGGATTAAAAAATTAAAAATTATGAGTTCATCTTTTTTACGCGTGTAAATTTTTAAATTCATAAATAAATTTGAAAGATTGACACATATCTCTTTTTTATTGTAATTAGTTTTTTTAATATATACTAAAATTATATGTCATGCTATTAAATTTGTAGCAAAATCTAAAAACTAAGGCTTTGTTTGGTATGGTAGAAAGAAAGGGATGAGGAAAGAAAATTAGTTAATTAAATGGTTAAGCTACAAAGTAAGAAAGTTTTTATGAAATATAACTATTTGATTAACTAATTTTTCCTTCCTTACCTCTTTTTTTCCATCTTACCAAACAAAGCTTAAATGTGAATAGAAGTTGGTTCAAATTTAATTGATTGAAACCAATCAAATTCAACTAATTTGATTCGGTTCATTTCATTTAGATAAAAATCGATTTATGAGATAGTTAAGTTAATTAAATTTTTATTTTTAAAATTATCAATCGACTTAATTAACTATTTTTAAATATATTATATATAATATAAATAATTAAATATATTTAAAATTTATAATGTATTGTGTATTTGAACCGTAGTCAAATAGAAATTTAAGAATTAAAAAGTATAGAATTTTGTTTTTGTTTTTTGGTTGAAAGAACTAAGTAGATCGATTATATTTTTTTAAGCTAAATCAATTAATTTGATTTTTAAATTTTAAGATCGAATCGATTAAAACCATCCACCTTTACTAAAAGCTAGATAATATTTGTTGCCCAAATTTATATAAAAAATATTTTAAGTTTGTAAAAGGAAAATTATTTATTTTAAATCTCATAAACAAATGCTACTCTCTCTTACACTAAATAGATGTTCTTGACCGCCATCATAAATAACCTACACAAATCCCATTAACCAACCCAAAAGGTCCACCGAAGCAAAAAAAAAAAAATTGCAAGAAATTCCCTTCACTTTTCGCCTCCGCTCTTTTTATCACCGTCGTCACCACCGTCCCCTCCGCCACCACCGGTACAAAATAAAATAACTATAATCCCTTCAATTCCCCATTTTACCATAACAATTGCTCTAAAATACCTATGAATTGCAATTTCTAGGGTTAGGGTTTAGGGGAACTCGATGAAAAAAAGAAAGAAAACCATGGACGATTCCAATGACTCGGTATCGAAATCGGTTAGCGAGACGGTGAACGGGTCGCACCGGTTCTCGATCAAGGGTTACTCGTTGGCGAAAGGGATGGGACCCGGGAAATGTATGGCCAGCGATGTTTTTACTGTCGGAGGTTACGATTGGGCGATTTACTTTTACCCCGACGGTAAGAATCCGGAGGATAGTGCCATGTATGTTTCGGTTTTCATTGCTCTGGCAAGTGAAGGGACCGATGTTCGAGCACTTTTCAAGCTCACCCTTTTGGACCAGAGTGGGAAAGGGAAGCATAAGGTTCATAGTCACTTTGATCGGGCGTTGGAGAGTGGGCCTTATGCGTTGAAGTACCGAGGAAGCATGTGGTAACAATTTGAGTTTTGGAATTTAGGGTTTGGTTCAAAATTTATTTTTTCCTTGAATTTATTAACGTTTGGAGAATTAATTTTATAGTTTATAGGGTAATTGTGGTTGTTGTTGTTTTTTTTTTTAAATTATATTTATTATTAAATGGGTTTATGTTGGTGAATTGTGATCGGAAATGGGGGATTGAGGCTTAGGGGATATGAAATTGTTTACACACTTTTGTCGATGAATTGGGTGGGTGCGGTTTTACAACATAGGTAGAACTGGTAGCTTACATGTTTGGCAAATTCTTTCACATTTAAGTTTTGAGGAGCTAAGCATCAAATCAAAATTTATTTAAAAAGTGTCCGAGAAGAACCAACTCCTATAAGTTTAAAACCATAGAAAAGCTGCTAGTATAATTTAAGCAAACTTAGGTAAGGACCCAATGACTAAAACAAGGAATGAAAATGGGAGGGGTGTTCTAGGGGCAGCAACCTATAACTTGGCTCTTTTAGAAGAAATGATATGTTGGTGATGCCATTTATTCAATAATTTGCAAATCCATGTCTGGGTCTTATTTGGATAAGGTGTTGATTTTAACCTTCCTCTTTCTCCATGCATTCAGGGGTTACAAGCGTTTCTTTAGAAGAACGACTCTAGAAACTTCTGACTATATAAAGGATGATTGCTTAATCATGAACTGCACTGTTGGAGTAGTCAGAACACGTCTTGAGGGACCAAAACAGTATTCTATTCCCATACCGCCATCAGACATGGGTCAGAATCTTAAAGCTTTGTTAGAGTCCGAAGTTGGTTGTGATATAACTTTTCAGGTTGGTGATGAGACATTTAAAGCGCATAAATTGATCCTTGCTGCTCGCTCACCCGTTTTTAGAGCACAGTTTTTTGGGCTTGTTGGGGATCCTAACTTGGATAAAGTAGTAGTGAAAGATGTTGAGCCCTCCATCTTCAAGGTGATGCTACTTTTTTACTTTCTTTTGGATTTTGAAGAATGAACATAGAATTCAGTATGTTGATAAGGAAACCCTTGAAATGAATATATTTGCTTGGATGCAAATATCCAACAGTAGATTTTTGTTCTATAGATTCGCTATTTTCAATTATTGGCTAATCAACTCAAATGAGAAATCATCCTTCCCTCGTGTGTTATTTTTCTTGTTCTTCCAGGCAATGCTCTTGTTTATTTACACTGACAAGCTTCCTGATGTACAAGAGATTACTGGCTCAACATCTATGTGTATGTCTACCAACTTGGTGCAGCATCTTTTGGCAGCTGCTGATCTGTACAATTTAGATAGACTAAAAGTGTTGTGTGAGGAAAAATTGTGTGAAGAACTTAATGCTGACACAGTGGCAACAACCCTTGCACTGGCTGAGCAGCACCATTGCACACAGCTTAAGGCCATAGGTTTGAAATTTGCTGCAACTCCGGCAAACTTGGGAGGTGGGTGCTTGTAGATAATACCGGTACAAATTTCAGGTTATATAAACTTGGTTTTTGTATTGTTTTGTTTGCTCTTTAGAAGTCTTTTGGTGCTTCCTGATGTATATGTAGCTCTGGTCTGATGCTTATAATACTTAACCTTCTAGAGGGTTCAGTACTTGAAATTTTTAGATAAAACTAGTTTGCCGTGTATGACAATATGTTTTAGTAAATTGCTACAAGATTGCAGATATATTTGCATTTCGCTTATATGAGAGTGCAGATCTTTATGCCTTTATATTGTGAGGTTTTATATTTTGTCATTTTTATTACCTATATCCTACTCCTGCTTATTCTCTAAGAAGCAACAAGTGGCCATGCATTAAGGATTACCTTTTATTTACCATTTATAACTTGTTGATGCTGAACTTAACCACAACTTTGCATACCTGGAAAAGACATGGAAAAAGAGGTGAAAAATAGGCATGAGTCTTACCATCCTCCTCTTAATTTTTGACTAAAATCTGGTGCAACATTATCTTGCAGATAGAATATGCCACATTTTTCCTGTGTAGTTCTGTCATTTGCATGTGGCATTCTTGGCTTTTTCAGCCCTTAGGATCTTTGGTCCCCTGGGAATCCAGACAATAGGCTGAGAGTAATAGGGGTTACATGGTGCATACTTTCTGAGGCAGGGGAAGATGTGAAAAATAGTTTTTAAGCTAAATGTCGGTAATGGACTAGAGCCGGATATTGGTCTGTGCTTAGCAAGTTAGATGGTCAAAGCAGTTCAATCCTTTGGATTTTGGACTTTATCCCTGAAAATTTGTTTGCCTTGACATGGATTTATTCTGGCTGGATGCACCAGTTAGTCATTTGTCTCTTGCAGTCAAACCTGTTGCTAGTCTATTTTTCTTTACTTATGTCTTGTTGATTAATTCTATTGCTCGGTACACGTCTTTGTTCTGGGGTTAATTGAAAGCATTCATAATAGATTTTTTGGTTCGCATGAACTTGCTTATTTCTGTTGAAAAGTTGAAGTTGTTATTATATCATAAACTAGCATATTTTCTTGTTTGGCAGCTGTGACAAACTAATGTATGTTTTCAATGTCATGCAGCGGTAATGCAATCAGAAGGGTTCAGGCACTTGGAGGAATCTTGCCCATCTTTGTTGTCAGAGCTGTTGAAGACCTTTGCAGCTGGTGAGGAGAGCTCAAGTCTGCTGTCAAGTAGGAAGAGGAGTGGCAGCAGTGTATACGGGAGAGATCTAGCAGCTGAAGGTCATGTGGCAGAATCGGTGAATCCCAATGGCAGGCGTGTTCGGAGGCATTGAACGGTAGGCGGTTTTGAGTGTTTCTAGGATACAATCCACATACCTCAATAGAGTGGATTTTTAACAAACCCTAGTTATGTATTAAATTTTAATATTAGTTATAACCTGTAATGCTCTTTTCTTGTTCACTGTATAAAGTAACTGTTTTTCAAGGGTTGAAATATACTCTTTGGCTTTTACATAACCAGTTATTCTTGGGGCAATCAATAGCTCAGTTGTGTTTTATGGAATTAGTTACGAAGCAATATAGTTTGGCAGCGTTGTCTCCACCTGTTTGTACTTTTCTTTCTTGACTTTCGTGTAGTGTGTAAGTTTATGCTATCAGATATAGACCCATATGCCATGCCATAAGCCCTATTGCCAAAAAGGTTGGATCGGTCCGATGACTGGAGACATTGCCTGGGTCTGTACTCTGTATAATGCAACAGCAAAATGTTCTTGTACCAGTCATCCACAGAGAATTCTTGGGGCTGGAAACCCAACTGGATGAAGTTGTGAAATTGCAGAAACTTCTGCATGTACTCTGGAAAAACCAATTCAAGTATGAAAAGCTGAAGTTACGAATCTTGAAACTGAGCACGCAGTAATCGAGTTCTTCCTTATTGGAGATCATGTATTTTCATGGTTAGTCATAAATTCCAGATCTAACGGATGTATTTCAGCTCCATATAAAGAAACTTGATATAAATTAGAACCCCAGAACCAACTGGTTTATATCGGAGGCTGACAGTTCAAAAATCTAGGTTTATTTTTTGGCCACGCAAAATTCTAGGTTGGACTCAGTCAGTCTGAGAATGCCTACAGCTGCAGGTAAAATGGTCTAAGCTTCTCGTCTGTTTGGAGTGGAACTCCATTAATTTCATTCAAACATAGGATAATCAGCAGAAGTACCAAACCCACTTACAACTTTTTCATCAAACAAAAATCTCAAGACATAAAGTTGGAGCATACAGGATTCAAGATTATTTACTTGTAGCCAAAGAATTGAGAAGGCTTTTGGTCATCATGGAACTCAGGCCAGAGAAAGGCACCCATGGCAAACTGTCTCTTGTAGTCCAAGTCACCTTTCGTAGACAACCCATATTCAGCCAGAAGCCTGTCAAGCTTCCACTCCGGCATGTCCTGGTAGTCCTTCTTGGTGTACCTAGGGTAGTGAAGTGGCATCTGAAAGAAGCTAACTCCATTCTCTTTGTCACTCTCCATCGCCTAATTCTCTGAATATCTCTCACTGTGATCACACTTGACAAACTTAAGATGTCTCTTTTAAGCTTTGAAGTTTCATGTGACGGCCGAGCACCAGCCAGGAGCAATTTATACGAGTCTGTTGGCCCAGTAGGCAATCAGCCGTGCAAGGTATCACAAGTATTGGTTGGTGCACCTTCTCGTCAGGTGCATTAACTCGTGAGCATGTGACAATGTTTTTGTGTTTTAGAGGTGAGGATTGCATGAGTATCCTATGCCGAAACTAGACTCAATAATTCATGTATATAAAATCGTGTTCTTGAAATATAAAGTACAAAAATTTTGCATAAAAGTTCGTATAGACACATCAAACATAATTTTTTTTTAATTTTGTTATATTTATATACAAATTTTACTATATTTTAACCCTCATTATTTTTCTTTCTTTTAATTGTATTATGTTGCCGTCTCATTTCTAAAATTATCAAGTCTCTGGAAACATCCTTGCCATGAATTCTTTCAGGCTTCAAGCATAGTCTAGTTACGTACGAAACTTACACATGTCACATATTCTTAAACTTTCTCCATGTACAGGTACAGAAAACAACAACTAAAATCTGTTGTCACTGTCTTTAAACTGTCTCTATCTTTTTAATGCATGTACACGCATGGCAAGAACAATAAACACGTATAATATCAACTATTGAGGAATTTGTGAGATCGGATGGCTTCCAATAACACGAGACATTGTCACGAGAAATGCAATCAAGACATTACCTTTACAACATTATGACCCCATCAAATTATTATTTGTATAAACTGATGCAATTTTTCAGTTACTACGGTGAAAATTGCACTGTGAGGCTGAAATGTGAAGAGCGTATGCACGTTTTTGACAGTGTTCTGACGAGTGGTTTAGACTGATTCTTGCCAAACAAACCATTAAAATTAATGGTGGACATCAGTTTTCAGTTCTTCAGCTGCTTTAGGCTGTGTCCTTATGTTTGTCGAAACTTAATCATTCTGCAGACAAGCTTTTCCAATGCACCAGAAGGCCAAAATTTTGTTGAAGTTGCCCCAAACTTTCCTTTATTTTGATGCATATGATGAAGAGATACTTGAACTACTTTAAACAATTTATATTCTTTCAGTTTGTTAAAATTCTCTGCTTATATATTATGCATACTAAACTCTATTTTTTTTTGTGAGTACAAATATCTTCATCTGTTTTACGGTCTGAAATTAATCTTATTCGGACTAAGAGTGGTAAATGGTAAAGCCCTCTTAACAGTGAAGACTCCAGGACTAAACTACTAAGGATTTTTTTTTAGATGATCTTTTTATATAATATATATAACAAATGCTAACATAGATATAAATATTATCAAATTAGATTAATTCCGTTAGTAAAATTTAAAAACTTTACTTACGATGAATGAGTTAATTTTTTTCAGAAATTAATCATAAATATTTATACTTCCTCTAGAATGTTTGATTATTAGAAACTCAATAATTTTGTTTGTGAGCAATTAAATTTGGATTTTTTTTTGTACAGTGAAAGTTTTTGACCCTAAAAGGAGAATGAATGTATTGAAATTCAAATCTCATATCTATAAAAGTCTTGCGTCTTGTTGAGGTATTTTTGAGCATCAATAGTGTAGTTCTTTGAGGATGCAGTGCTGGAGCTATAGTCGTTCTTGAGCCTGCAAGGAGGGAGGCAAGGTTAAGGGGTGTCAGAGTTGGGGTTTTCGGACACATTCTGATGCTCAAGTTAGTGTGTCTGAGTATGAAAAGGAAGAAAAAAAAGAAGAGAAGAGCTTACGGTTGGAGGAAAAGAAAGGGAGCTTAAAGAGTGGTGAGATGAATGTGTTTGTCATTGGGTGTGTCCTTGAAATCTCTTTTTATGCCTATGTGTTGTTTGTTCTTGGAGAATCTCACTGCTTTGCAAGATGCGCAACTTGAGGTTTCGGATTGATCAGTGTGATAGTTAATTGAAGGAACTATTAGGGACTTGATTTGAGTGGTCAGATGTCATACCTTGGATGATCAGAGACCTGGGCTTACTGTCTTTTTGATTCAATATACTTAGCCTAACTTTCCTAAAGAATGAGAATGTAACCATTTGTGTCAATACCAATGATTGACAAGTTAGTATTTGTTTGAGTATGAGAAGGAAGAAGAGGAAGTAAGAAGAGCTTTAAGGTTGGAGGAAAAGAAGGGGAGCTCAAGGAGCGGTGAGATGAATGAGTCTGTAGTTGGATGTATCTTTGAAATCTCCTTTCTACTATGTTTGTAAATCTCATTACCTTGCAAGATACACAGTTTGAAATTTCAAATAGATTAACGTGACAGCTGACAGATAAAACTGATAAGGATTTGATTTGGACGGTCAAATGTTAGACCTTGAATGATCACAAACTTGGGATTATTGTCTTTTGGATTCGGTGTACTTAGCCTAACTTACCTAAAAAAATGAGAACCTAACCATTTGTGTCAATACCAAAGAAAGAAAATGTCATTTTCCCTACTTGCCTACTTCCCCACTTCCCCATTAGTTTTTGCCAATATTATTTGTCACTTTTACCCTAATGGGAAATGTGTGCTTCCCTAGTCCAATACTTTAAAGCCCAACATGTTATAATGCAACCAGATGTGATCAAATCCAAAAAATCAACCACCTGATTCGTGGGCGCCAGTCACCCACAATCATTGGGCACTCTTCTCCATCACATGATATTGTTGTGCCAAATGATAAGCCCATCAATATCAGCCACTTGATCGTAGGCCCCCAATCAGTGCATGATCAATTTTTCTTAACCTAAACCGGTGATAATCCATCATATCAACATCATTGGAGAGGACCCATGTTTTACGGTAATAGAGGCCCCAAATGTGAGGTTCTGCTCATCGGACGGTGAAAAAAGTTGCACCCTGTTCATTAGTTTACGGATCCGTACCCTATCAATAGGCTTGAAAATTAACGATGATAACTACTTTGGGCTAGCCCCGTGGGACGTTTTTGTCATATTCAGACATTTTCTTTTATACATTGTAAACCGATAAGCATGAAAGAAAAAGAACTGAAAAATAATTTTTTGATTATTATTTGACAGCAAAATTTTTTAACTCCACAAGTTTATAGCATATATTTTTTAGAAAATATTAAAAGTATATAAAAAAATTAATTAAAAAAACCTGTGATAGTTTTTTGATATTGTCAATGATAAGATAATAATTCTAAATTTTTTTTGAGTAAAAATAATAAGATTATAAATTTATATTTGATACACAGATAGTGTATATTTTTTATACATTATCGATCAATTACAAAGTACAACCTAAATAATGATCAAAGTTAACAAAAATATGCAGGCTCTTAAAAATAAATATTATTGAAGTTTTTAATTTATTTTTAAAAGTTTGAACATTTTTAAATTTTGTTCATCAATGAGGTAGCACTAACCCTAGGATTATTATCCTATCTACCTATAATGAATTCAAAAATTTTACAAGCAAATCTGTGTATCCACCATGCGTCCTTTTAAAAAAAATGAAAAAAATAATGTCAAATATCAGAATTTTTAAAAAGACATACGACCCATACACCCATATATTTGTACAATTTTTAAATTTTGCTATCAGTAGATGAGATAATAATCTAAAGATAATATCAGTGCATGAAAGTTTTCTAAGTTTAAACCTTAAGACAATATATGATACTTGCTTACCACAAAGGATTGGTTTAGCACCAACGTTAAGGAGCTGATCGGCAATATTCTTGAACATCCTAGCTAATAGAGTTTAACATTTTATTTTCGTGGTTTTTCCTGATTTGGGGTTTAAATTTTAAGATTAACCGTTTATGAGATAGGATAGAGTTAATTCGAAAAGTTGATTCAGTAGTACAAGATCCCACTGAATTTTTGAGTGAAGATGATCCGTAACGAAAAATCTCTTATTTGACTTCTTATCAGGTTAAGTTCTGTTAAGCCAATGCAAACTGGAACTAATCTCATACTCAATATAATACGAGCACACCTTGTGATTACAAAAAAAAAAAGAGATCGAATAGAGTTTTTTTTTTTTATAAATGTAATCCAATATTACAAATTTAAAAAAGAAAATCTTGAATTCTTAAAGAAATTTGATTATTTAATTAATTTATTGTGGTATCATAATAATCAAGACTTAAGATTCAGGATAAAGTTTCTTCAAAAAAAAAAATCAGGATAAAGTTAAGTCCATTAAATCTAACTGATAAAATTTTTATCAAATATCAATCATAGCTTTTTCATAAGTGACAAATATCAGAGTAATGATCATACATTTTGATAATTGGAAGTAAGAATAAGATTATTTGAACTCAAATTCAATTCTTATAATATGTTAGAATATTTTTTTAGCCATTTGATTAAGTTACTGTCGGCAATTATAAAAAAAAATGTATATAAGAGCACCAAACTTCAAGCAATTTTTTTTATTTTATATATATATATTTTGATATTGTTTTATTTTATATTTTATGTGTTGGCTCTACCGAGAGGGGGGTGAATCGATTTTTCTAGTTATTTCTAATTTTCCTAACTCTTAATGCACAATCAAAGTCAAATAGACAACTATGAAATAAATGCAGTAAATAAAAGTAAGGGAAAGAGAAGCAAACACAAGTTTTATAGAGGTTCGGCCAATCTCTTGCCTACGTCCTCTCTCCTTGAACTCCTTGTCAAGGTTTTGATTCACTTTTCCTTGAGAATGCTTACAAACCACTTGAAGGTGTGGCAAGACCTCTTACAATTTCTCTTGAGACTTTAGAAATCTCCTTCTAATTCTCTACCCTTGTAGTATTCCCACACTCTACAATATCAGACCTTACAAGGATAGCTCACCCCTTTGAATATATGATTTTTCAGTGAATGGGTGAAGAACACAGAAAACAATCTCACAAAATGGAGTTGCAATAAAGATTTTCAGATTTCAGTTTCTCTCTTGAAGCTTGAATACTCTTGGATGCTTGTTCTGTCTCCAAACTTCATAAATACCTCTATTTATAACCCACCAAACGGATAGAACAGTTGGTGAAGCATTTAATGCAAATTCTCCCGTTGAAACCCTCAAAAACTAGCCGTTATTGTCAGATCTCGGGCAAAGGGATCGATCCCTTTTATGGGGGGATCGATCCCTTTTCTCCAGAATGCTTTCCAAACTTCTCCCGGGTGGCTTCTAAAGTATTCTGTCAATTTGGGATCGATCCCTTTCCAGTAGGGATCGATCCCTTTTGTCCAGTATGCCTTCCAAACTTCTCCCGGGTGGCTTCTAAAGTATTCTGTCAATTTGGGATCGATCCCTTTCCAGTAGGGATCGATCCCTTTTGTCCAATATGCCCTCCTGCACTTAACTTGCTGCAAAGTTTATAGCTTTTGTGATTTTAAGTCAGTTCAAAATCTTCTAACACTTTTCTAAGAGTATTTACTGACTTTTTCAGTTGAAATCTCAATCCCAGACTTTGTTAAAATAGTTTTAATCATTTAGTTCATTCAAAGCAAATTTACTTGTATAAACATCATTTCTAAGCTTCTTTGAGTTTTGTCATTTTCAAAATACTTGTCAATTTAAAGCTAACATTTTGTAGTCATGTCTTTCCTTTATTTTGCCTTCTCTCTTTTTTGAATAAATTATTGACCTGAGTATAGAAAAATCGCTCACTGGAGTAGAAATTCGATGTAATAGGTGTAGGTGACTACCATCAAGGTACAACATACCTTTATTAAAAATTTGCACTAATTATTAAGGATAACAGAAATAATAAAATACTATAAACTATAACCCAACAAAGTTAAAAAAAAATAAAGATAGAAATGAGAAAGTTAGAAAATATGAAATGAGAAATTGAGAGGAGGTATATTGGAATGAGAGGTGAAGGCTGTCATGTATAGGCAAAACATCAGTTAGCTAGCCATTAAATCACGTAATAATAGCAGTCCATTACTAAACATTAAAATTATCAAGTACTAAAATTTAAATTTAAATTTAAATCATAAGTTACTAAACATTTAAATTTAAATAATAAGTTACCAAATATTGTTATCAATACCATGAATGTCAGTTTGAAAAAATCAGTTACTAAACATTTTTTTGAAATGCAAAATGTTTTTGCACAACAACATTAGCATTTATGTATGGTGTGCAGATGTGTAAGCAAAATTCTTTAACAACCAAGGCTTGTCTAGTAGTTGTTATCCCTCTTTACGAGGGATAAGATCTAAAGTTCGATTTTTCATTCCATTCTTGTACCTTCTATGAAAAAAAAAATTCTTTGGCCATATTACTGGTTGAACAAATAATATTTAAAGTTGATAACAATACAGCTTGGTAAACTAAGAGAGAATAGTTTTATCTTTGAATTTTAACAACCTTTGTTTCTCTCTTTCTGTTTCACAAAATTAAATTCTCTTCTGATAATGTATTGATATTTTCACTTTTTGCATGATTGGAACTTGTGACCAAACAAGAGCAAACCATGCAATGTGGAAATGCCAAAGTGAAATAGAATCACTTTGAAGAAAGGAAACTGAATTACTGTTGATCAAGATAACCTCTCCTTTCTTTCTTTCTACGTTAAGACAGCATTTATCAACAATTCCCACCACTCATTTCAGGCCAATAATAAAGAATTATGGCAATAATTTTTTCTTTCTTCAAACCTAATAAGTCAATAATGTACCAAGATAGTGCTCCCTTTGAAACTTTAAAAGTTTTGAAGAAAATGACTTTTATGAAGTTATGATTTTTTTTTTAATTTAATTTATTTGGTACATACAACTTTTTAAAGAAATATGACTTTCGATAAATTTGAAATTTAAATTTTAATACTTACATCTATTTTTTTAATTTTAAATGTGAATGTTACGGTGTATATGTGGATATATAAGAAAGGATAGAATGAAAAATGAAGATATTCGTAAGATGATTGGAGTGGTACCTATCGAAGACAAGATGTGTGAAAATCGTTGACGTTGATTTGGACACGTAAATCGTAGACTTGTAGATGCTCTAGTTAAGAGAATATATGCTATGGATGTTGAGAGAAGGGTTAAGACTAGAGGAAGACCGAAAAAAACTTGGAAGGAAGTAGTTTGGAAAGATATAGAGGTTTTAGAGTTGGATGAGCAAATAGTCTTGGATAGGAATCAATGAAAGAGGAGAATACATATGAACGATTTAACGTGAATTCAGATATTAGTTCATATAGCTTATCTCAATCTCTTGGAATAAAGGCTCTAATGATGATGATAATGATCTATTTTCTTAATTTAGTAGGCGTGTAAATCCAAATCTTTTAAAAATGTAAAATTTAAAATTATTCTCTAATGTCAAGTGCATTAATATTCATACTAAATTGATATTGCATTTAAATTTTTAAGAATTTTTTATTTAATATTTAATTTATGACTCTTTTAAATTTTAAAGTGTGGTACCATTTGCTCTAATTCAAGTAATTTTTCATATCAAGATAAAAAGGTGTTTCCTCATTTTCTGTTTTTATTCGAAGAATTAAACATAAATTTCAATTTTTTTAAAATAAAAAAAATCAAAGTTTAATTCTAAAGTCACGAAAAATACTTGTTGCTTATTAATGAACATAGGCTTTTCTTTTTTATGTTTTTTTTTCCCTTTAAATTATAAAAAATTCGACACACCCATCATTCATATTTTTTTATCAAATTTTTTTGGAATTTTCATCTCACAAAAAAAGGAAATTTTGCTTAAAAAGAAAAAAAGTAAAAAAAGACACTGGTTGGAAACAAATGGGATCATTGATGACGTGTCAGGAGGCATTGAACAACTCCCCACCTCAATTATCGACACGTGGCAAACCATAATGGTTGAACCTCAAGCTTTTGTAGACACGTTTCGAAGAAACCCGCCAGCAAACACGCCTCTCCGAAAGACTAAAACTTCACATACAGAAGAGAAAATGAAGTTACCTTCCAGAAACTTCCGCTTAACTCCTGGCTAGAAATCGTCGAGACATCTAGCGGCTTGTGTTTCGCCACGTGAACTTTGATTCCACCTGTGCATCCTACGTGTCACCGCCCCTTCTCTTGAAAATGATACGCCTCGCTTTTTATTCGCTTAAGGTTTAGGGCTCCCGAACAAGTTAAATAAAAATATAATCTTAAAAAAAAAAAAATTCCAATAATAGTTTTTTTCATTTTTTCCTTTCTTTCCTTCCTCTGTTGGAGATGAATGGAGAAAGAAAAGAAAGCGAGGAGGTGAAAATGGAGGTAGTTAACAGAGAGCGCGTAGTCTTCATGTGGGGATATTTGCCTGGAGCGTTACCGCAACGGACTCCGCTTTTGTCGCCGGTTAGTGTGCGGATTCCGGCTTCTGTTGGTTGTTCTTGGACTGACGTATGCGGTGGCGGTTGCGGATTCGCCATGGCCATTTCTGGTTGGTTTTTCAAATTTCTCTGTTTCTCTTCAGCTTTTTTCAAAAAACTTTCCCTTGATTTTAAATTTCATTTCTTTTTCATTTATATGTGAAAATTTTCTTCTTCTTATTATAATGAAAAGAAATATTTCAAAAATTTTTGTAATGTAGTTGCGGCTGTGGTCGTGGTGGCTAAAATCTGTATATTTTGGTCTGTTTGGTTGGCGAGAAAATGTAGGAGAAAAAAGAAGAATTAATATATCGAATTTTTCGTTATTTTTGTTTCGTTTTACTACAAAGTCAACTCAACTGAGCTAAATCAAAGTTATTGAGTTCATTCCAGTTCGTTATTTGACTAAGTTCTAAACTACAGATTTTCTCTCTGCGTCTCTGTTTTTATATTTTTTTTAAAACTTTCAAGTTGTTGCTTAACGATAATTTTTGTTTTTTTTTTTTTTTTTGGTTAAAAATATTTTTTAGCAGTATTTTTGTATAAACAATAATTTTTTTATGCAATTGATTTGGTTAAAACTTAAAATAACATTTTAGATTCAGGCAAGCTTATCACTTGGGGCTCAACGGATGATTTAGGTCAAAGCTATGTGACATCCGGGAAGCATGGGGTAATTTAATGCTCTATATTTTCCCTTATTTTTCTCTTCTTTTTTGGGGTTATATTTGTTTAGCAAATTAAATTTGTTATTTTTTCTGTAATTTGCTTGTTTCAGGAAATTCCAGAACCATTTCCACTTCCAACTGAAGCTTCTGTAGTGAAAGCGGCAGCTGGTTGGGCGCACTGTGTTGCAGTTACAGGTAAGACTGACTTCCTTACACTGTTACTCACTTTGTTCGGTTGTCACTTTCCTTACTTGGTATTTGATTTAGGAAACAAAAGCAAATGAAGTGCTTTTGGATACTGAGCCATTTTTTGCTACTAAAAAAATGCATAATTTTGCATGTTAGATGTTTTAATTGTTGTTTAATCAAGTATGAGTTGCTTTTTTAGAACATTAACTAGTATAACTAACAGGTAATTGGAGCTTTAGTAAATCAGATAGTTGATACGTCTGTTTCACTTTCTTTTTCACAGAAAATGGAGACGTCTATACATGGGGGTGGAAAGAGTGTGTCCCCTCAGGTAAGTTATTTGGTGATCCATCCATGGGGACAAGCCTAGAGAAGGATGTATTTGAAAGGCAAAACTCATTTTTGACAGAGCAAGGTAAATATCATATTGGTTGAGATTAACAGACTGATAATCTTTACTTGTTGGTATTTGAAAAGGTGAAATTCTTGAAGTGAGCCCTCACTCTCAAGGCTCAAGATCAAGTGTCAGAGCATTTTCAGCCTTTGATAGTAAAGGAGGCGAAGAGGAGAGTCCCAAAAGAAGAAAGCTGTCGTCAGCAAAACAGTCTGCTGAAAGCTCATCGTCTGGTGATGAAACTCTCTCAGCATTTCCATGTCTAGCAGCTTTAAATCCAGGAGTGAGGATTGTGACTGTAGCTGCTGGTGGGCGCCACACTTTAGCATTGTCGGGTACTTTGTCTAACTCATGGACTATGAGTGAAATGAGTCAAACTTGTTTTTTTTTTCTTCAGTAATTTAGTCCTGCATAGATTGGTTGGCAATATGACATTCAAGTTGTAAAATGGTTTCTTTTCGTTGAACCAAGATACTGGATATATCCTAATTTTCCCAAAGTTTCAGATATTGGGCAGGTCTGGGGTTGGGGCTATGGAGGTGAGGGACAGCTTGGCTTGGGTTCTAGGATACGTAAGGTATCCTCGCCCCATCCTGTACCTTGCATTGAGCCCTCTTCTTATGGGAAAGAGGGAGCTACTGCACTTTCTCGAGGTAGCGTGAATTCAGAAGGGCAGAGTTTTAGAGTTCCTGGAAGTTATGTGAAGGGGATTGCCTGTGGAGGGCGACACAGTGCAGTAATCACAGGTATGCCTTTGATTATTCCCTTGTTGAACTGGTTAAATTGCCATGTAAAAGTTTTAAAATTAGAGAAAGCTTTTGAAAATGGTTACACTTTCTGGAGATGAAGTTGTTCTGAAATTTTAATACAAATGTCTACAAGTTCAAGAGAGATAAGTTAGAGAATTGAACATAGTTTCATTAATGAAGAAGGGTGTAAATACAAAAATAAATGAAATTAGTTTCTTAAACAGAAAATTTCTTACGTTTGGTAAAAAGTATGGCTTATTTAGAGTTTGGGTTGGGAATGGAAAAAATCATGAAATTGGCTATGGGAAATAATGCGAAAAAATGCATTGTTTTCTTAACAACTAAGAAGAGTTTGGACAGGAGAGAATTGAATTTTCTTGATAAAAAATCTTGCCAATCTCTCTTCCTGTCACAATGGTCATTTTTTCTTTCTTTAAGATAAATTTCCCTCCTAAATTAGAAAGAAATGAAATAAGACATGTTTGAAGGCTAATCAATTACTTTGGAATGACACCATCTGTTATAAAAATTCGTAGGATGCTCAGTGAGTCATTAGATTGTATCAACCTGCAAGATATCCATGGAGTTCAGAGAAGTTGTAGTATCACATAATCATTGGGATGATCAGTGATTATGGCATGAGAAGTTTTGCTTGTCCAATGTCTTATTTGCATGTGTGTCTTTCTATATTTTGTTAATCTCAAAATATATTGATACTGTTATCGCATTAAGCAATTTTGTGCATGAACAGATGCTGGAGCACTTCTTACTTTTGGTTGGGGACTCTATGGACAGGTTAGTTGCCCTAATCATAATGTAGTAGCATTTCACATTGAATACTCTGGTGACTTAGTTTAGTTCTTCTTAAAGTATATATTCCCTTTAAGTTTCCTCAAGCTTGTCCCTGTATCATCTTTTAGTTGAGATGGTCACATAAAACCATCCCCCCTCCCCAGACAAGAGAGAGAGAGAGAGAGAGAGAGAGAGAGAGAGAGAGAGAGAGGGAGACAGAGAGAGAACAAAAGACTGACTGATGAGTTTGCATTCCAAAAAGAATGGAGACTATATTATATTGTTTATAAGCACTGGCCCTTTTGTCTTTGAGAGCCTAATCATGTCATAGTTTAGGTGTCAATTGCACCAACTAATAACATCTCGAAACTATTCCCATCTGTTTCTTCTCCCTCAATATGCTTTTTGTAAGGAGCTTTATTATCTTAAGAACAATCGCCAAGTTCAGTTCTAATTCTACTGTGGTTGTTGAAGGCCCGCTACAAGTTTTCATTCTGATCTGGGTCTATAAAATTGTCTCTTGAAATTACGAAATATTTTTCTTGTTTAATGCTTCCTTCTATCTTTGTATTATGGATGTTTGTAGTCCATTAGAAGCAAATGTTGCTCATTTTCTTCATCTAGTTAAATGCATGATCCTTAACTATATTGTAAATTAAAATCCTTGAAGTGATCCTATGATTATGGCCTTAAATCATTCTAATATTATGGAGTTTGTATGCTGGAATTATATTCCACGTCTTCCACTGGCATGTTCAATGTTTCAATCCTTATATCCATCCCTGATGATGATTGGAATTTGGAATTTCTCAAATTAACCATTCTTCAGGATCGATATGTAGGTAAAGTAGAAATTGGTGGAGAAAAAAGCTCACTAAAGTTGAAGATGAGGTTCAATCTAATAAGGGATAATCTTCTCAATTCCTTTTCCGATATTCATCATCCTCTATTTTTATTGAGATATATGGTAGCTCTATCTTCAAGTGTATTATGATACGGGAATTAAATTGTTGTTGATTTTATTGTTTTGTCAAGTGTGGGCAAGGAAGTACAGATGATGAATTAAGCCCAACTTGTGTTTCTTCCTTACTGGGCATCAGGATAGAGTCAGTTGCAGCAGGACTGTGGCATACAGTTTGCATATCGGCTGATGGTGATGTGTATGCATTTGGTGGGAATCAGTTTGGGCAGTTGGGAACTGGTGGTGATCAAGCTGAGGTATGCCCTCTAAGTTTCTATTCCTTAAGTACAGCTGGATCAATTTGACTTTTAACGCATCATAAATCTGTTACTTGCTGCAGATTTCCTTGATTTGTTAGTGCAAGGATTAGATTCCTATTTTTTCTCAAATGATAATGAAAATGGATAACTAGGATCTTATAAGCTAGAAAAAATGGATGTCAATTATTGCTAGTTTTGAGCTATTTCTTACACATTTTAGAAACTCTTGGGCCTTGGCTCTTTCACCCATGTTTTATGTGAATTCTGTTTCCAATCCCAAAGGTTGTGCTATTAACCTCTGAATTTGAATATCAAAATCAGACTCTTCCTAGGCTCTTGGATGCTCCAAGTTTGGAAAATACGAATGTAAAAGTTGTCTCATGTGGAGCTCGTCACAGTGCGGCAATCACAGGTATGCTGGACACTCATTCCTAAAAATCTTCATGTTTCATTTTGTGCTAGTCTGTTGACTCTATGCTTCTGTTGCTTGAAGAGGATGAGAAAGTATTCTGCTGGGGGTGGAACAAGTACGGCCAGGTATCATTCTTGCACTAATCAGTGATCAAAGTAGTTGGCAGCTGGATTTTAGAACATTGGAATATCCCAGATCCCATCTTTCAAAGCAAATTGGTTTTCTTCAATGTCATTTTTTTTGGATAATCCTTCTAGAGCATTTCAGTACTCATTTCTGTACAGTTTAAAAATAGAAAAAATGGAAGTTTATTTTTGTATCTTCTGTTCTATTCCAAAGTTGAGCTGTCTGGCTGCCCCTCCGTTTCTTGTAAAACTAAAGCCATAAGTTCTTGGTGTCTGAAACAGCTTGGCTTGGGTGACGTGATTGATCGCAATATTCCTTCTCAAGTAACTATAGATGGCTATGGCCCTAAAAACATCGCATGTGGCTGGTGGCATACCTTGCTTCTGGCTGAGTCACCCCCTTGAGAACCTCAACCCAGGCGTCGATAAAGTTTTGTTAGGTTAGCAGTTCTTCTGAGTTGATGTAACATTTAAGGATTATATGTATATATACTGTAGCTCATATACATATATGTATGTGCATGTTCTGATTCTTTCATGGCTGAGATTCAGCATGATTAGGTTGAATTACAGTCAAGGTGTACAACATAAGTAGGTCCATTGTGTATATTGTAGTTCATATAGAATTCAAACCATAATATGGAATCAGATGCCTTGAAAATCTTAGATTTTGGTGTAATTGCTGTAAGATTGTCGTTTGTCTCTGGATATTTTTAGATTATTCAAGCTTTTCTTTAAAATCTTTTATGCAGTGAACATTTTCAAGTCAAATATCAGAATTATTTCCTCATATATCAAAGTTTCACCAGGATTATTGACATTTACTATCAGGAACTACCAATGTTTCTAAAAGGCACTTCAGGTTGAGCAATTCAGTAAAAATTTGTTGATTGGTGGCAACGAAACAGGAATAGAAGGTGCAGGACAAGGATTTCAGGCAGGTAAGTAGAAGAAATTAGAATGAGGAAAACAATAAACTGGTTCATTTACAACTGAAGTTTACTTCTTGCTGGAATGCTAACTGTTAAGTAGAAAATTTTTTAAGGATAGTTTGGTTCGGGTGTTAGGTTGCCTTTGAAAAATCTGAAGCTGATTTGTTATTGGTTGGTTGGATCATTAATGAATTGCGCTGACCTTAAGAAGTCCAAGAGCAATAAAAAAGAACAAACCTTACCTTCATTTTCAGACGTTGCAGAAAGAAGGGGAAAAGGAGAGAACTATTCTCTCTTAGAATTCAATCAATCCTTCCATATATGTGAGCCGGTTATTGGTAGTCGAACAGCAGCCCATTAAAGATGTTTCAACCGCAATGTTCCCAAAAAAAGTCAACTATAGAACGAGCAGTTGGGGGGGTAAAGGATTTTAATTTAATGGTACAACAGTTGTACTTTGGAATTGATCTTATTTCATGGTCCATGGCCCAAGGTTGCCTTTCTTGGAATCATGATTTAGCTCAAGAGAAGTCCATAGTTTACAAGAAAGAAAGGCGCCGCAGGAAAATGCAAGACATCTTAGCATATTACTACCTCTAGAGAATTATTGAATGTAGACATGAGAATGCTAGACATGACATGATAGGATGTAAAAACGGTAAAAAAAAAAAATACAATGATTAATTAAAATTTGATAAAAATTAAAAAAAAAATTATTTTTTGTCAATACAAATTTTGATATAATAATTTTTTATATATATAATATAAATCAAATTTAATATTACAAAAATATGAAATGTTACATAATTTTCATGTCTAATATAATTATATATGTTTTTTTCAAATTATCATGATTTTCATTTTTAGAATATAAAATATTCTATAAATTATAAGTTGGAGTTTATTAACATCTGCATTTCTCTTTATCTTGACTTTTTACGTCTATATTCTTTTTTATTCAGACCATAAATCTTTGAAAAGCCAGAAAACAACTTGCTGGATATAGTTGACTTCTCTTTGTAGCAGGCAATTCTGAAATGTTTGACGTTTGACAATCCTGCACCTAAAAAGGGCAGGAAAACCCGCACTCAATGCCTTTAGTCTTGAGCAAAAAAAAAAAAGGCCTTTGGTCAATTATTGCAGCAACAAAAAAAGAAAAATAAATATTTTAGGAATCTTCCACGACTTTCCAAACGTAACCTTCATCATCCCCAACATTTACAAGCATACCTCCAAAATCAAACACGTTTAAAAACAGCGAAGCCCGACAAGAGCCTCTTCAATCCCACTTCAACAGCCTCAAAATGGCGGCAACGCTAAAACTCCATTCAAGGGCGCTGCTTTTACTAACGTGCGCCGTCGGCTTGACACTCTCCGCTAACCGCTGCCCGGACTGCGGTTCCACCCCCGTCCCTTACCCTCTCTCGACTGGCCCCACCTGCGGCGACCAATCCTACAAAATTCGCTGTGACGCCGGCTCACTGATCTTCGATACGGTCAACAACTCTTATCCGATAGAGTCGATAAATCGTTTCAATCAACGGCTCGTGATGAAGCCCGCGAATCTCCTTCCAAACACCTGCGTCACAACCGATCTCCCCTTCGAAGGTGTACATCTAAACAGCAGCCTCCCCTTTAACGTCACCAGCAGTAACACCGTCATGTTCTTGAACTGTACCGACTCGATCCTCCGTTCGCCGTTGGACTGTTCCTCCACCGGATTGTGCCACGTCTACGTCAACGAGAGTTCGAATGCGACGGCTTGTGAGGTAGCGCCGATCTGTTGTACTTTCAGAGCCGGTGGAGGAGCAACGGCGTATGCCATTAGGGTGAGGGAGAGCGGGTGTAGGGCTTACACGAGCTTCGTTAACTTGCAATCGGACTTGCCAGTGAACCAGTGGCCTCAGCCGGGAATGGAGTTGCAATGGGTTTCGCCGCCTGTACCGGTTTGTAGCACCCAGGTGGACTGTGACGGGAACTCCACATGTGGGCCCGACCCGAATTCAAATGGGACACGAAGGTGTTTCTGTAGTTCGGGCCTTTGGTGGGATCCGATTGAAGGGATTTGTGCTGAGAGTGAGTTGAATTTACATCTAATTTCTTTCCTGCAGCTGTAATTACTCGTGGCGCGATTTCATTTGCTTATATGTTGTGCGTTTTCTTATTACAGATATTACGTGTCAGACTCCTGGGGGCTGTGGCGGCTCAGACCGGACTGCATTAATAGCAGGTTCGTATTTGAAAAAGAGTTTTTTTCTCTTTAGTTATGGAATTGTTTGTAGTCAAAGTTTGATAAGACGACAAGTTGACAACTTGTTGTTGTTGAGGCAATTTGGAGGAATTGATAAGGGCTCCAGCTTCCAGGCCAGGCCCCATGCCTAAAAAATATTATTTTGGTCAATGATTTCTTTTTTAAATTTAGATACTATTTGCTGTGTTAATGAAGTAATATATATATATATATATATATAATATATATATATATGAGTGTGTTAAGAGGCGATATAATAAATATAAAAATAATTTTTTCAGTTTTTATTAAATTTATAAATATGTTTATTTTTGTGTTATTGTATAGTAATTATTACATCTAATTTGACTTTTTAGTATCTGATGGGAAAATATATATTTATTTATTAGATATTTTGTCCTAAAATTACTCTCTTATCTTTTACTCTTTAAACGTAATTAATATCAATAAATTTACAATTTTATGATTAAAAATGAAAGATACAAGAAGAGCAAAGCAATCATACTTTTTGTAAGCATGAAGTAACACGTTCATATCCCGTGTAATCCGATTACATCCATACTTGGTTTGAAAAATGAGATTTTAGTTTGTTTTTTTTTTTTTGACAAAATGGGGTTTTGAAGATTCAAAGTCTTATCCAACTATCCATGCCTTTTACGTCACTCAAAAATTTCTAGTCTAAGTTTCTAGATATCATAGGCTATTTGCATTATTAATTCTTGGTTTGAAGTGATTGGAATTACCTTTGGCAATTTGAAGAATAAGGAATGAAACCAGTTACCAAATTAAACTATTAGTTGGGTGGTACTAAAATCGATCTCAAGATTGAAAGTCTAGAAATTTGAACTCCAAAACTCGTTAAAGTTGTTGTAAGTTCATTGTAGTTCTTTATTGACTTTTGAGAGGAAGCATATCCTTTAGCTTGTCAGTTTACTATTTTGAGATTACTTGCAGGTTTAACAGCCGGACTTGGTACAGCGCTCTTTGCGGCCATCATTGGCATTCTTCTCTATAAACGCCATAGCCGCATCATAGAAGCGCAAGAGCGCCTAAGGAAGGAGCGTGAAGAAATCCTAAATGCCAACAATACAGGGAAAGCAGCCAAGGTCTTTACTGGCAAAGAGATCAAGAAAGCAACGAATAATTTCTCTAGAGACCGCATATTAGGCGCTGGTGGCTATGGTGAAGTCTACAAAGGAATTCTTGACGATGGTACTGTTGTTGCTGTCAAGTGTGCCAAGCTTGGCAACACCAAAGGCACTGATCAAGTCCTCAATGAAGTGCGGATTCTCTGTCAAGTCAATCACCGAAGCCTTGTCTGCCTGCTCGGATGCTGTGTTGAATTAGAGCAGCCTATAATGGTTTATGAGTACATCGGAAATGGAAACTTGTTGGATCGTTTACAGAGCCTGAGTCCTGGTGAGAGAGAGCTACTCACATGGAATCGTCGTCTTCAAATTGCCTGTGACACGGCTGAAGGTCTTGCATACCTGCATTCTTCTGCAGTTCCTCCAATATATCACAGAGATGTTAAGTCAAGTAATATTCTTCTCGACGTGAAATTGAGTGCTAAAGTTTCAGATTTCGGGTTATCAAGGTTGGCTCATACAGATATGAGTCACGTATCAACTTGTGCTCAAGGCACCCTCGGTTATCTCGATCCTGAGTATTACAGAAACTATCAGTTGACTGATAAGAGTGATGTTTACAGCTTCGGGGTTGTTTTGTTAGAGCTTTTAACTTCACAGAAGGCTATAGATTTTAACAGGGATTCAGACGATGTGAACCTGGCTGTTTATGTGAAAAGGATGGCAGATGAGGAGAAATTGCTCGATGTGATTGATCCAATCTTAAGAGAGAATGCAAGCCCCTTGGAGCTAGACACCATGAAAGCATTAGGATTTCTTGCATTGAACTGCTTGGAAGAGCGTAGACAGAACAGGCCTTCCATGAAAGAAGTCACGGAGGAAATCGAGTACATTATCTGTATTGCTAAAGGTAAGGTTGTAGAAAACTAGCTTCTAGGAGATTTGGCCAAGACTTCCCAGAAGCTGTTATGCTTGAGTCTTTGTACTATACTTTGCTTTATGCTTTTGTAATAACTTGTCTGAATGTTGTTGTTCCTATTAATAAATAAAGTCAATCCTGTTGTTACCTGCAATTTTTACCCATAGAATTTACGATAAGAAAACCAGCTTTGATTTGATATCCATTACCATGGATTTTCTCTTTATCGTGCAAAAATCTCCCCATAGACGAGTTTAAGGTCAAAGGTAATCGCTAAGATGGCAACATTCGCTGCATAAAAGTCTTCAGTGATGGGCAATCTAATGGAATTTTAGTCATTACTTTAGTGAAGACCGACGTTAACAGAATCACAAAGAAGGTTAAAACGACAATTGGATTAAAACTTGAAAAAGAAAGTTTTCCGGAAGCCACCCTACAAAAGCATAACCCAACGATTATTACTACATGATAACTGAGAGTTTGATGAAGTGATTCTTATCCAATCTGAAATGACACTGTTTTCAATCAGCCAATTCATATTTAAGAACATAATTCTCACCCACACCCGAAGCTGAAAAAGTGATATTTAATGTTGTTATCAAAAGGACAACTTTCCAACCATTTGTTAACAAAACCCAATCAATTTGATCTTACAATCTGAGGGGTAACCCTGATTACAAAAAAAATACAAATCATCAAAACAACTTTTTGAAAAGAGAAAAATTTCCCCTTATCTGCAGTGAAGAAGCCATTGGCTACCAAAGTGGAAGTACTGCAGAAAGGGGGAGAAGCTATGGCGTCAGCTCATACACAAAAGCTCACAGTTTACAAAGTAAAAGAGCCATGGTAATCAGTATATGACGCCTAAATTCAACAACCCAAAATCAACCCACAAAAAAAAACCTCTTTTTTCATTTAATTAATGTAGTTAATGGCCTCAAAGAGTGAAAACCCAGAGTTTCAGTTTCACCATTCAAAAGCCAAACAACAAAAAAGCTGATCTTGGCGGGATACTGACCATTCAAAAGCCAATAGGCTAAATATATGACTGGCTAATTATCCACCTTGGAACCATGAATGAACATTTTACAAAACCAAAGATGAAGAAGACTTCTAACAGGAGCAGCAGTATTTGCGAGAATTTCTATGTGGGTATCTTTGCTTGCCTATGCAGACTGCAACTTTGATATCTTGTCTAATAGAGGAAATTCTAGGGTTTTTCTTTTGTTCCTTTATGGGCTTAAACTAACTGGTTGAATTGAAAATTAAAAGCCCAAAAAAGAGTTTCTTGGGCTCAGTGCCTATATTTGTTTTCCCCTTTTCCCTAAGTTTATTAATAACTTAAGTTTTATTTGTGCGATGCACGAATTAATATTAATTATTTAGATTTATAAATATTTAAAATAATATTATTTAATTTATATGTTTAAAAATAGATGAGATGATTATAATCTAATACATTGTCAATAAGGATTTTATACTTCACAAACGGTTTTAAATGATGGTACATATTTCTGTTTTATTTATTTTTTATTTTTTAATATTGATAAAGAGCTTATATCATCATCTAAGTCTTCCTTATGAAGTCTAAAAACTCCATTGATAGTGTATTAGATAATAATATTATATAATAAAGATATCTAATCATAAAAGAATTACATATTTATGAACCAAAAAAAAGAATTACATATTTAATTAAAAAATTATAAAATTCAAAACATAACTTAAACAAATGGAAGAATAGAAAAATGAAAACATATTATAAATTATATTATTAAGCACACTAACAAAATGTTAAAATAAAAACTACAAATATATTTTAATAAATTTCAAGCATTAGAGCAACATTTTGAGATAAATTTTTATTATTGACCTAAATAATCATTATTGTAAATGTGCATATTATATATATATTTATATATATATATATATATATATAATGGTGATAACACAAAGGTATTTATATTTATATCTAAAAGAATCGTGCAATGAACGAATTAATTTTATCTATTTATATATGTAAGTAAACGCATATATGTTTGTAAACATAACATAAACAAATGGAAGAATAGAAAATGGAAACATATTATAAAGTACATTATTAAGCACACTAACAAAATGTTAAAATAAAAACTAAAAGTATATTTTAACAATTTTTAAGCGTTAGAGCAACATTTTGATGTAGATTTTTATTATTGACCTTAATAATCATTATTGTAAATATGCATTTTATATACATATAATATAAATATGCATATATATATATATATATATATATAATGATGATAACATAAAGGTATTTATATTTATATTTGAAAATGTCGTGCAATGTACAAATTAATTTTATCTATTTATATATGTAAGTAAACATATATATATATTTGTAATTTTATATGTTTTATATATAAATTTTTTATATTTAGAAAAATAATAATTTTAAATATTTAAATAATATACATGATATTAATGACTTACTTTTATTCATTTTGATTTAGTTAATAAAATTTTTTTAAATTTTAACTGACATGCAAGCATGTACATGTAATATATCACAAATTTAATTTCAAATTCAAAATTTCATAAGTGCATAATCTGAATTATTTATTTATGTATTAAATTGACGGTTTCTTGCACAAATTTAAGTAGGTTAATATTTTGGAATTAAACTAATTCAAAAGTCAAAACATTTATGAGTTTTCAAAATGACTTTAATAACTCCAATTATTTTTATAGTATATATTCAATACCAATTAAATAAATATCTAAATTAATTAGTTGTCAAATTTGAATTTCATATTTATTCCAAATTTTATTACAATAAATTAAGTCAACTGTAAGATAGGATTTAAGCTATATATGATAATTACTCTAAAGCTTTCGTGTCAACAATGTAGATTATCCACATAGGAGTCCACATCAACAATACTTGACACGCAAGCATGTACCTTATAATATATATGATGGCTTAATAGCCAAAAAAGCCTTAAACCTTTAATCCAAAATGGAATTCAGCCCTCAATGTTTTATCGCATGAAATTCAGTCCATAAACTTTTATTTTAGTGGAAATAAACCCTCAACCTGTTATGTATATAATTGGTGTTTATGCAAAAATATAATATATTTTAAAATTTGTTAAATTATAACTCCATTTACTTTTATATTTTTTTATCATATTTAAAATTGTTAAAGTATAAGTCGATACACCTAATTGGTGATGAAATGTAAAGGATGTGTTTAAATGCAGCAGAGTGAAAGGCATTATTTAATAATTTTTATTAAACTGAAACTAATTAAAATCCTTTTTTGTTAACAACGTTTGAATGTCAACAATAAACAATATATTGTTTTATAATGGTATTGCTGAACAGCTGCTAAATATCATATAAAGCATTGAAGAGAATGCGACTCGCACGGCTTTGAAGCTAGCTAAGGAGTTCAACCCAAAACAAAAAGCACAGAGGCTATTTCTTCGCGGCAGCCAACTCCACTATGCATTTCATTCATCCCTGCTATCTTACAGTTATAGAGCAATTGAAACTCTTGGGAAGAGCCAGTAGAGAGAAGAAATTAAGTCCTGTTAAACTTCTATCTCAAGGTTTTATCTCAAGATATATAGATTGTGACCGTTTCCTTTTCTGCAAATTCCCACATCTAACACTAAAAAATTTAATTCCCTCAATAATCTCAGCCCAACGACGCTACACCCAAATCCCAATTTTCCAAATCATTCATTCCTCTTTTCAAATTTGTAACAGATGCATCTATTGGTAAGTTTCTTCTTTCATTTTCTTTAATTATAATACATCAGAAACAGATTGCTCACTCTCTTTTCTTTTTATGTTGTTGTTGTTAGCAAATTAGGTGTGTTTTCTTTCTCAAATGCTATGAACAAATTTCCGTTTGAACACCTCATATCATTTTTGGTTAATTACTCTGAAAAACTTGTAAGTACTATTCTTATTTCTTATTTTTCAACTGCAATATTGTTCTAGTAATCGTTATGCCCATGTTACACTTTACTAATTTGATTTTAGTGACTTCTGTTTCATGTAGCTTAGATGAATGCTTGGAATACTTTGTGTTTGTGTTTCATGTCAGAAGAATGTTTTTGACAATCACTTATATTTGTTTCAAAATCAGAGATCGCTGAACTAATACAGAAAACGATGGCTAGCCTATTACAGAGCTTGTTGCTATAGAAACAGATAGACGCATCGTCTGTGACTAGCTCCTCTGTTTTCCATGAAACTGGTCAGTAACCTTCTCCTTGAAACTTTTTATAGTTGGAATATGTGAATGATTTTGCTATTGCATTATGCTTCTTATATGTTGTAGAATAATCGTATCATCCTGTCAGCCTGTGAAGTTAAATTAACATATATAACATATAGGATTTTTTATGTTTTAGTTTATAATTTAATTTTAACTTTAAACTCTATAAACTAGACTTACTTAGTGATGAAATTGACTTAAAGTAATTCAAAACTTAATGCCACCTTTAAACCTTACACTACTAAGACTAAATTAACCAAAACTCATACTGAAATAAGAGTTAAAAGGCTGGAAATTAAATCTGAAATTTTTAAATGTGATTGGAAATAAAACCGAAAAGTTCTGCCATCTAGACACCATGACAGCAAATGACCTCAAGCCTCATCCTTAATGAACTAATTATACCTATTAACTGATTGAGACCTTAAGTTAACTTGATAATCATAAAATTTGGAAATTTTCCACTTCAATTAACAAGTAAAACATGACTAAACAATAACTAGAATCTAGGCAGTGAAGCAAAGAAAAATGGTGACTCTATATGCACCTAAATTAATGGTATTCAAGTGTAAAACCTACATGTAAACTTTAACCAAGTAAAATAACACCTAATTTACTACTTAAGACTCTTAATTAACTAATTTTAAAATGCAAAATTTACTTGAACTAAAGACTCCAAAACAGAAAATTATTTTAACTTTAAACTCCATGAACTACACTTACTTAGCTAAAAAAGCTGACCTAAAGTAATTCAAAACTTAATGCCACCTTTAAACCTTACACTACTAAGACTAAATTAACCAAAACTCATACTGAAATAAGAGTTAAAAGGCTGGAAATTAAATCTGAAATTTTTAAATGTGATTGGAAATAAAATCGAAAAGTTCTGCCATCTAGACACCATGACAACAAATGACCTCAAGCCTCATCCTTAATGAACTAATTAAACCTATTAACTGATTGAGACCTTAAGTTAACTTGATAATCATAAAATCTGGAAATTTTCCACTTCAAATAACAAGTAAAACATGACTAAACAGTAACTAGAATCCAGGCAGTGAAGCAAAGAAAAATGGTGACTCTATATGCACCTAAATTAATGGTATTCAAGTGTAAAACCTACATGTAAACTTTAACCAAGTAAAATAACACCTAATTTACTACTTAAGACTCTTAATTAACTATTTTTAAAATGCAAAATTTACTTGAACTAAAGGCTCCAAAACAAAAAATTATTTTAACTTTAAACTCCATGAACTACACTTAGCTAAAAGAACTGACCTAAAGTAATTCAAAACTTAATGCCACCTTTAAACCTTACCCTACTAAGTCTAAATTAACCAAAACTCTTATTGAAATAAGAGATAGAAGACTAGAAATTAAATCTGGAATTTTTAAAAGTGATTGGAACTAAAACCGAAAAGTTTTGCCATCTAGACACTATGACAGCTAATGACCTCAAGCCTCATCCTTAATGAACTAACTAGACCTATTAACTGATTGAAACGTTAAGTTAACTTGATAAACATAAAATCTGGTAATTTTTCACTTTAATTAACAAGCAAAACATGACTGAACAGCAAGCATGAAACTAGGCAGTAACTAATGCAACCATTGAACTATATGAGCCTCAAAACTAATGCCTTAATTCCTAATAAGTCAAGCATGATTTCTAATGAATTTAATGCATGAAAATTTCTCTAAGCTAACCCCTAAACACAACTATATAGCCAACAACATGACTAAAACAGAATTGAAATTTCAATTAGCCAAAACATTGAGTTAGCAGCAAGACATGCTTGGTTTGTAACTCAAATGCATCTTAAACTTGAAGCTTTCAAATGCCTAACATTCCTCAGACATAAACATAGTTTCTAATGATTTTAGAATAGAAAAAAAAAGTTAGAATCTCTTATTTTGAATTTTTTTTAGAATTTATTAAATAATGTCTAAATTTCATTATAATAATTTTTGGTAATTAATTATATTATTATCATAGTGTTAACCATTTCACAATCTATGGATAAGACATGGATAAATCTCACATCAAGAGCCAGTGAAGAATACATAAAAGGAGTCACTAGTTTTTTAGATTTTACCTTTTCAAGATCATCTGAAGATGGAAAAATTTGGTGTCCTTGTGTTAAATGTGTCAAAACATATAGAGTGTCTAGAAGAGATGCATTTGATCACATAATATGTGATGGCTTTCTTAAAGGATATGTTCAATGGATATTCCATGGGGAGGTGTTGGATGCATGTTCATTTAGTAGTAGAACTTGTCGTAACGGCTTCGCGCTCGACGATTTTGAAAAACATTTAAAAACAAAAAGGGAGTCGCCACCAATCTTTTTTGACTAAGTATGATTGGTCACCTAAAATATTTATCTTCTTAATAAGTTTTATCAAAAAGACAAATTTTTGGTCTGCGAAAACAAAATTTGGGTTCGGGGGTACGGTTACGCGTGGGGAAGGATTAGCACCCCCACGACGCCCGTTAAAAACGGTACCATAATAATCATGTGTTATCTTTTGATTTTAATAAGATAGTCCTGGCTTTTGATTATATGAACAATTAGTGTATTTGCTGGAAAAATTAATGTCATAAAGAGATTCATTATAAAAATCAACATGAACACCATTTATTGAAAAATTAAATCAAGTATCCCAATCCTCTGGTAACATTTGAAATAATCCCTCTCACCTAGGGATCAATCAAGAAATCACTACTTGTGAGTCTCATGACATCCCATCCTCGGTAGTGCCCACGCTATTGATCGTATATATGTAGTATGGATAAAATGTGTGGTGCATATGAAACGTAAAAGAAATTTTATTTATTTTGATTTTTATTAATGAAACCTTTGATATTGAGAAATTTGGCTAAATATCCCAATACTCTGGTAACATTTAGTTAATTCCTCTCACCTAGGGATCAGTCAAGAAATCACTACTTGTGAGTCTCATGACATCCCATCCTCGGAAGAATTCCATTTTATTTTATTTTTATAAACATGCATGATAAATAATAATAAATGAAACATCAATTCAATAACAAAATATACCACGAATTGGACCAAAATCCAAGTAGAAGTGGGCTTGAAGGTTGCTGATTGGCTGGCACCGGTTGGACTTGAGTGAGGCGCAGCAGGTCGGGCTGGCTCGTCTGAGGCGCGTGGGTCTTCTTCCTTCTGGAGGGCGGGCGATCACCCCTTTTGGCGGACGGGCGAGCACGCAGCTTGGCGGGGCGGGCGAGCGTGCGGGTCTTCTTCTTTTTGGCTGGCGAGCGAGCACACAGATCCTCGCAATTTTGGTAGGCGGGCGAGCTCACAGGTCCTCGTAATTTTGGCAGGCGGGCGAGCTCACAGGTCTTCCCTCTCCTTGGGCGGTCGAGCTTACAGATCCTGCTTCTCTTCGGGCGGGCGATCTCACGGGATTTTCTCTCTTCTCAGGCGGTCGAGCTTATAGATCCTGCTTCTCTTCGGGCGGGCGAGCTCACGGGATTTTCTCTCTTCTCGGGCGGGCGAGCTCACAGACCCTGCTTCTCCTCGGGCGGGCGAGCACGCAGCTTCTTCCTTTTGGCTGGCGGGTGGAGTTAGCTTAGCTGGTGGCTGGGTGTACGGGTCGCGCAGATTCCGGGTCGGATCAGGGGCGACGCGCGGATCCTGCAACTTCCTTTCTTTTCTTTTTCTGCTATAAAAACCCTCCCTTTTTTTTTATCTCTTCATTTCTTCTTTCCTTTACAAAAAAAATCCCAGAACCTTTGAAACTCCCGGCTAGGCGATTTCCTGCCATGCCGGACTGCCTTGCGCTGCCGCTGGTTGCTGTTCGTCGGCGGCCAATGGCCAAAAGCCTTCAACTTTCTAAAGCTCCTCCGCCTCTTCTCTTCGATTCCGAGCTTCGTTTCACCAAAAAATCACCCTAGCCCTACGAATCTGGCCAAAACCGAAACCCCTTTTTCTGTTTTTGTATTTCTTATTTTTGGTTGATGATGGGTTGTGTTGGTTGTGGTTTGTAGTTGCTGTGGCTTGTTTCTTTTTGTGTTTTGCAGGTGTTAGGGGTGCTTAGATCTAAGATCTAAGTTTTGGGGCTCTCGGGTGGTTTTGGGGGTTTCAGTTTCTATCGTGGGTTTGGATTTGGGTTTTCGATGGTGCGTGGCGGGTGAGTGATGGCGAGGTGATGCGGATGTTGGCTTCTCGGTGGTGGCCTGAGGGTTCGGGTATTGGTGTTTATGCATTTTCTGGGTCTCCGTTCTCTCCCTTTTCTTCCCCCCGGGGTCTCCTTTGCTTGGGGTCTTCTTAAACCAATTTTGGAACCCTTACCGTAGCCTTTTAGAGTCACAAGATCCCTAGGTCTTTGTTGGAGCGGGATTCACGGGATGGGGAAGATGGGACAATGGGTATGGCTTGCGACAGGGGAGAAGATCTGGTCGCCGGCGGTAGTATGGGCGGTAGATTTGGGTTAGTTTGAAGCATTAAATGAGATAGGAAATAAAAAAAATAAAAATAAAAATAAAAATAAAAATAAAAATAAAAATAAAAAAATAAAAATAAAAATAAAAATAAAATAGAAACAATAATAGTAGTAATAATATAATAATAATTACAGATAATAATAACATAAACAATAACAACCCAAATAATAAAAATAAATACAAACATATATATATAATAATAATAAATATCAAGACAAAATTAGGTGTCAACAGCTGCCCCTCTTTGCTTATTGCTGAAGATCAGGAATAGAGCAAAGACAATAGACACACTAATTTTGTCCGACCTAATCTCTCTCTCTCTTTTTTTTTTGAGAAAGCTCCTCTTGCAGCAGAGGTAATGAAACTTTAAATTTTTTTTTATTTTTTTTTGAAATGTGCTCCTCTTGCAGCAGAGGCGATGAAACTTTAAAATTTTTTTTTATTTTTTTTTGAAATGTGCTCCTCTTGCAGCAGAGGCGATGAAACTTTAAAATTTTTTTTTTTTTGAAATGTGCTCCTCTTGCAGCATGCTCCTCTTGCAGCAGAGGCGATGAAACTTTAAATTTCTTTTTTGAAATGTGCTCCTTTTGCAGCAGAGGCGATGAAATTTAAATTCCTTTTTTGAAAAATGCTCCTCTTGCAGCAGAGGCGATGAGACTTTAAATTCCTTTTCTGAAATGTGCTCCTCTTGCAACAGAGGCTATTAAACTTAAAATTTTTCCTGAAATGTGCTCCTCTTGCAGCAGAGGCAATGAAACTTTAAAATTTCTTTTTGTTTTGTTTGTTTTTTTCCTTTTTCGAGAAAGCTCCTCTTGCAGCAGAGACAATGAAACTTAAAATTCCTTTTTTGAAAATGCTCCTCTTGCAGCAGAGGCGATGAGACTTTAAATTCCTTTTCTGAAATGTGCTCCTCTTGCAGCAGAGGTTATGAAACTTAAAATTTTTCCTGAAATTTGTTTTGTTTTTTCTTTTTTTTTCAAGAAAGCTCCTCTTGCAGCAGAGGCAATGCAACTTTAAATTCCTTTTTGAAAATGTGCTCCTCTTGCAACAGAGGCAACGAAACTTTAAATTTCCTTTCTTTTTTTTTCTTTTTTTCGAGAAAGCTCCTCTTGCAGCGAGGCAATGAAACTTTAAATTCCTTTATGAAAATGTGCTCCTCTTGCAGCAGAGGCAATGAAACTTTAAAAATTTTGCCCGGAGGACTTAAAATTGTGCCCGGAGGTCTTATGATTTGTGCTCGGAGGACTTATAATTTGTTTTTCGAAAAGTGCTCATCTTGCAGCAGAGGCATTGAAACTTTAAAAATTTTACCCGGAGGACTTGAGATTTTGCCTGGAGGACTTATATTTTGTGCCCAGAGGACTTAAATTCTTTTTCTGAAAAGTGCTCCTCTTGCAGCAGAGGCAATGAAACTTTAAAATTTTTGCCCGGAGGACTTGAGATTTGTGCCCGGAGGACTTGAGATTTGTGCCCGGAGGTCTTATGATTTTTTGCCCGGAGGACTTAAATTCTTTTTCTGGAAAGTGCTCCTCTTGCAGCAGAGGCACTAAAACTTTAAAAATTTTGCCCGGAGGACTTAGATTCTTTTTCTGAAAAGTGCTCCTCTTGCAGCAGAGGCATTGAGACTTTAAAAATTTTGCCCGGAGGACTTGAGATTTGTGCCCGGAGGACTTGAGATTTGTGCCGGAGGTCTTATGATTTTTGCCCGGAGGGCTTAAATTCTTTTTCTGGAAAGTGCTCCTCTTGCAGCAGAGGCATTGGAACTTTAAAAATTTTGCCTGGAGGACTTAGAATTTGTGCCCGGAGGTCTTAGAATTTGCTTATCTTCTGAAAATCAAACTTTAACCTTGATTAAACATGGCACTGGTAAAACTGGATTTGTAATTTTCTTTATCATGAGCAAACTTGCCCCTCTTTTTTCTTTCTCTTTTTTTCTTTCTTCTCTTTTTCTCTTCTCTCTTTCTCTTCTTTTCTCTCTTCTCTTTTCTCTTCTCTTTTCTCTCTTTTTCTCTTCTCTTCTCTTCTCTTCTCTTCTCTTTTTTTCTCTTTTTTTTTCTCTCTCTTCTCTCTTTTTCTCTTTCTTTTTTTTTCTTGGAAAAGGTTGCATAACCTTTGAAATCTTGATTGAATGGTGTTGAGTCTTCAGCTTGAGAAACATGTTTTAATCTCAAAATTTTACCCGAAAACTTTCAATGTTGATGCTGTATGATATTGTTGTGTGATATTGTACATGTATGCATGAATGCATGGCACTCAATCCTGTACATTTTCTAACTTTAGATCTCTTTCCTATCTTGCCAAAGAGGTACATCATTTGCCTTTTTTATCTTCTTTGCCCCCAACATGACCATGAAAGCTCCTTTCTATTTTCCATTTTTGCAGAGTTCTTGCACTCTCATCACAGCCTTTTGACTAATAGCACTAAATTTTCCTCATAACTATTTTCCAGGAGAAATGAATCTAAATTTCACAAGTGATACTTGATCCTTTCGAAAGATTAGTGATTACTTTTCAAGATGAATGACATAAATCCTATTCGGATCTTTTCAACTGGACAATTGAAAGTTTGATACATCCAGATGTTTTGTTTGGGGGATACTTTGCCACTTATCTAAAAACAATGGTTCCTTTCTTGGCTCAAAATGGTTTTCTTAAAATACCATCATTTTTCTTCCCTTCTTTTTTTGAACAAAATTTTGAATGAGAAAAGAAACAAAATATTCACAACTTGATTTGACAATCTCTCAAATTCTCAAATAATGACGTTTTACAAATGCCAAGATCGGGCATGAATAACTGAAGGCTTTTCTATTTTAGGAAGGGTATGTACAAGAAGCAAGGTTCGAACTTTTTCAGAAAAATGTTGGGCAATCAAGTGACATCCAAATCTTTAGGCATCTCGAGGGTTTCCAGGGATTAATGGTTCTTTCAAGTGACTTCAGAATCTTTGGATACCTCGAGGGTTTCTCAAGGACTATTGGTTCTTTTTCCATCTTTTCAATTCGTGTCACTGCTTGATTTGTTGCTCTAAGAGTTCATTGTTTGCTCTAGACTGCCCTTTTCGGGTTTTCACCCTAGAGCTGCACTCTTTTTTTTTTGTTTTCTTCTCTTTTTTCTTTCCTTTTTTTTGATTGATTGATTGATTGTTCTACCATGCGTTCAAGAATTCAAATTTCATTCAAGCCAAAGAATTGGGAGAATCTTCCAAAGAAGAGCTCTTCGATACAAGCATCCATACTTGATCAAAATGGACTTTTAAGTACGTAATGTAGGCCATGGTTCAGGGTTCTGAAAGAATAGATAAACAGGCCCAAAATGTGTTTGAAGGTGTTCAATCCAAGGATCATTTCTTTTCATATAGACATCTACCATTTACATGCTTAAAAGCACCTTTTCTCTTTTTATTTTTCCATGTATTTCTTCCTTTTCTTCTTTTCTTTATTTCTTTTTTTCTATTTCTCTCTTTTTTTTTTCAAAATCCTATTCATCCTTTGAAGCATCTTTCTTTGTGTACTTTCACATGTATCCTTCCTCCTTTCTCTTTCCTTTTTTTTTATTGATTCCTATCCAAGATTTCCAAAACATAGTAAATCTTATTTGATCGAAAACAAAAGCTTAATCATTTATTTTCTTTGAAAAGATACTTTCTGCACATGCCCCCCCAGTGTGGAGGGTGATCCTTGGAGGAGGTTTATTATGAAAGAAATTATTAGGCTCAAAAAAGGTAGCAACAGGATAATGTTTATATTTATGAATGGGATGTGAAAGACGGCAATTCGTCATCTCAAATTAAGATACTTCTATTGAAAAGCAATTCTTAGGATAAGTTTTTCCTTTGGCATTTGAAAATCATCTGAATATCATGTTTGCATGGTGTCACAATCAATTTCATTTTTTTTTTCTTTTTTTCTTTTTCTTCCTTTTCTCCTTGTTTTTTGATTTTCCTGTAATGCGACACTTTAATATGACAGAACTTGAACTTACACACCAAAAATTCATTTAAGGAAAGAGGTGATGCGTGACTCAAGGTATTATATAGATGGACAACAGTGAAAAATCCTCAACTTTGGCTCTCTCTCTTTTTTCTTGCCCTTTTTTTTTCTTGCCCCAAAACATGGGCGAAAAGGCATCTCGAGAGTACAAGATTGAAGAATTCAGGATTTGTACAAGAATTTAGGTGGAAATGTATTTCAAAATGATCTTGCCACATATTTGACCGCCATTATCCAGAATCTTTGAGATTGTCATTGATTTCTAAAAATTCTCAAAAAGTTTTGCAAATCGATTTTCTTCTTGAAAATCATTAACAATAAAGCCCTATCATGGTCAAATTGAAAACAAATTGGACTTTCAAAATCTTATGCCCCCATATAGCTTTTTGGCTCTCGACTGACTTAACTTTTATTGAGATGTGATCCAAGAATGATTTAATACATTCATATTTGACAGTAATCACCAATTTTCTTGGAATCATTAATGTGAAGAAAAGAGACATTCTTATCATATGCCACTGGAAAATAACTCATGCAAGAAGTTGTGCTCATACAATTGTCACCTAGGCCAATGAAAATGACAAGCATTTTTTCAACAAAATACAGACTTTAAAATCTCAAAATCTTCGTTTTCCTCCAGATTAATCTGCCAAAATGCCATGATTTTACACCAAAGTGGACTTCCCCTAATCCATGAGTTCTTGAGTCAAGATTCCACCATTGATGAGCTCTTCAATCCTTTCCTTTAATTGTTTGCATTTTTCTGTTGAATGCCCAATTGCCCCCATATGATAGTCACATTTGCTATTCGAATCATAGCTCTTGGCCAACGGGTTTGGTGCTGTCCTCAAAGGTATAAGAGCCAAATATTGGTTTTTTACCAAAAAAGGCAAAAGATCGGAGATTGGAATTGGGATTTTTCCTTGATTACTTCTCGATTTTTTTCTGTTGTTTATTGATGGTTGAGGAGGTTGAGCTACTGGCCTAGGCATGAAGATAGGCGCATGAGCGACTGTTGAAGGGTAAGTGTTTGCTTGGAACCCCGATTGTGGGATTGGTGGATAAAGATAAGGATCATAGGAGACACCATTCAATGTTGGATGGTATGACGGGTGAGACAGATAGGGATAATATGGAATGGAATTTTTGGGAAATTGTCCCTCAAGGGTCGCAGCTTGCACTTCTTCTTCCGTTCTTTCTGACTTGTTATCAGCCATATCACCTATCTTGATCTTGCCTCTCCTAATTGCATTCTCAATCATCTCTCCGGAGGCCACCATGTCGGCAAGATTCTTCGTAACATTCCCAATCATCTTATCATAATATGGTGCCTGGAGGGTGCTAAGAAACATAGTCGCAGTCTCTTTTTCTGTGAGGGGAGGCTGGACCTGGGTGGCAACATTCTTCCATCTCTGGGCATATTTTCTAAAGCCTTCAGTAGCTTTCTTCTCCATAGTTTGCAAAGATAAACGATCTGGGGCCGAATCCACAATATGCTTATATTGGGCGACAAATGCCCTTGCCAAATCTTCTAATGAGTGAATATCGCCCCTGCCTAGTTGTGTATACCACCTAGCAGATCCTTTAAGGCTGTCTTGGAAAACATGGATTAACAGCTTGTCATCATGCACATGCGCTGCCATCTTTCTACAGTACATAGTGATATGGGCCTTTGGACAAGTGGTCCCATCATATTTCTCAAATTCTAGAGCTTTAAACTTTAAAGGAATGACCACACTAGGTACTAAGCATAATCCGGCAGCATCTAAAGATCCATGAAAATCCATTCCTTCAACAATCCGAAGCCTTTCTTCTATAAGCTCTATCTTTTGCCGAGAATTTGAGCCTTCTTCCACTTGTGGCATCTCTTGCGCTTTGTGACTATCGAAATTGGCAACATGAATTGGTTTGAGGGGGTTCATGGTGGGAATTGCATGCCCTTGAAATTGACTAGGGTCGACTGCAGACAGCATATTAGGGCACATATAACCCTCGGCGGGCATTGCTTGTGGCTCTTGAGATGATTGGATTTCTCGTGAGCCGTTGTTAATTGGACAAAAAGAATTCTCGGCATCTCGTAACCGATGCCCCTCTTGAGTAGCTAGTTCTCCTCTTCTTCCATTGTTCAACTGCTCCAACAAACCTGCCATCCGTGATAATTGCTCTCTCATCTCTTGTTGAGCTTTTTCCATCCTTTCCATTCAGCTCATTTCTGTCTCTTCCATGGTCCAAAACTATCTCTGAAGCTTTTCAATGATCAAGCTATATCTACACCAAATCCTGTCACAACCTAAAATTAGATGTCATGCTTGCCATGCTAATGTGAAGCTTTTATTGTATTGAAATGGTATATCTACATGTAAAAGAAATTTCAATCTTGTTATTATTTTACAATATCACAAGTTACACACCAAAAGGAAAAATTTATAAAAAAATTTTTTTTGACCGTTTATTTACTTTCTTCATTTTCATTTTTTTTGAGGAAACAGTTATTGCTAGCCTTATTATTTTTCGTCAAAATCATGTTATGCACATATGAATGAAGTGAATGCAAACCTATAAAAAATTTTGTAACCACCTCCCTTATATCGGGGAATTTTTATCAATCAGTCCTTTCTCCTTATATGAAAAGTCGATTGGTCTCCACTTGCTTATGATTCAACATGTAGTCGTTCTGGAAACAACAACGATCCTTGAGAATGAACCAATTTAGCCTCTCCAAAACTTTCAAGCATCTTCATAATCTTGACTAGCTTCTCTTTCATCTCCTGTATATCCTGTCCAAACTCCCCTCGATTATTCTCCAAAATAGTCTAGCTTTCTGATTGATCTCCCATATCTTTGACCTCTTTTATTCCAAAAAGACAAATACTCTCCTTATTATGTTATGTGAATGCATTAATGTAATGAAATATGACATGCTAAAGAATCAAAATTTTTTCTTATTTAAATTCAATGAATGAATTCATTTTTTACTTTAATTCTAGAGTATGATGATTCTTTCTTCTTCTTTTTTTTTTTTTGAAAAGAATGGATTTTTTCTTTTCTTTTTTATTTTTAAAAAAAAATTCTTATTTTCACTCCATGACTCATTCTCTTTAACCTCCCCTTTTTCTAAATTATTTTTAAAAGACTGTGACAATGAATTTACCTTTTATTTTTATCAAATTTTTTTTATGTAATCTATGCATAACTTTCAAAAAATAATATATATATACACACACACATTATCGTTTCTTTCTTTCAGATAGTATTAGAGAACAAAGAATATTTCCATGTTATTCTCAAAAAGGAAAAAAAACAGATAAAACTTTATTTTCTCTTTTTTCTTTTTCTTTTTTTTAATTGTAAACTTGTAAATTTTATTTTGAAAATGACAAAAAAGAAAAAAACACCTCTTGATTTCTTTTTATTTTTTTATTTTTAAAGGCATGAATTTGAAAAAATGTCATAGTCATGTTATGAAAAAGATAGTAAAAATGTTCCCTCGTGTGTCCTAATTTCGGGATAATTTCTACAAAAATCGGACATGGCTCTAGCTAGGATCGGCTTTTTAGGGCCTTTTACATGCTGGGTTGGGATATGAAGATCTAAAGGTTCTCAAATTATACCTCACTGTCATTCACACTGGACTAGTAAGATTTAATTTGAGTGGGAGTATTTCGCTTGCCATTGCGAAGGTGATTACCTCACGAGAGCAAAGGTACTTTACTCCCTCCTAAGGAGGACGGAACCCGGGTATAGAGCTCATGTTATACAAATGCAAATGCAAGTGTGTGTATGAGGGAACACGCCAATCATTCATCACACTACGACTTTAATGCTATATGTCCAAACAATTTATTAATAACAATATATACAAATATAAAACATAAAATAAATAACATAGAATGCAAATGCAAACAAAATTATTTTCAAAATCCAAGTGAATTAAGTTTAAATATCAATCAAGAATATTAAATTAAAACTTTGGATAACACATGATTAATGAATGGCTTGACCCTCAAAAAGCATCCCCAGTGGAGTCGCCAAGCTGTCGTAACGGCTTCGCGCTCGACGATTTTGAAAAACATTTAAAAACAAAAAGGGAGTCGCCACCAATTTTTTTTGACTAGGTGTGATTGGTCACCTAAAATATTTATCTTCTTAATAAGTTTTATCAAAAAGACAAATTTTTGGTCTACGAAAACAAAATTTGGGTTCGAGGGTACGGTTACGAGTGGGGAAGGATTAGCACCCCCACGACGCCCGTTAAAAACGGTACCATAATAATCATGTCTTATCTTTTGATTTTAATAAGATAGTCCTGGCTTTTGATTATATGAACAATTAGTGTATTTGCTGGAAAAATTAATGTCATAAAGAGATTCATTATAAAAATCAACATGAACACCATTTATTGAAAAATTAAATCAAGTATCCCAATCCTCTGGTAACATTTGAAATAATCCCTCTCACCTAGGGATCAATCAAGAAATCACTACTTGTGAGTCTCATGACATCCCATCCTCGGTAGTGCCCACGCTATTGATCGTATATATGTAGTATGGATAAAATGTGTGGTGCATATGAAACTTAAAAGAAATTTTATTTATTTTGATTTTTATTAATGAAACCCTTGATATTGAGAAATTTGGCTAAATATCCCAATACTCTGGTAACATTTAGTTAATTCCTGTCACCTAGGGATCAGTTAAGAAATCACTACTTGTGAGTCTCATGACATCCCATCCTCGGAAGAATTCCATTTTATTTTATTTTTATAAACATGCATGATAAATAATAATAAATGAAACATCAATTCAATAACAAAATATACCACGAATTGGACCAAAATCCAAGTAGAAGTGGGCTTGAAGGTTGCTGATTGGCTGGCACCGGTTGGACCTGAGTGAGGCGCAGCAGGTCGGGCTGGCTCGTCTGAGGCGCGTGGGTCTTCTTCCTTCTGGCGGGCGGGCGATCACCCCTTTTGGCGGACGGGCGAGCACGCAGCTTGGCGGGGTGGGCGAGCGTGCGGGTCTTCTTCTTTTTGGCTGGCGGGCGAGCACACAGATCCTCGCAATTTTGGCAGGCGGGCGAGCTCACAGGTCCTCGTAATTTTGGCAGGCGGGCGAGCTCACAGGTCTTCCCTCTCCTTGGGCGGTCGAGCTTACAGATCCTGCTTCTCTTCGGGCGGGCGATCTCACGGGATTTTCTCAGGCGGTCGAGCTTACAGATCCTGCTTCTCTTCCGGCGGGCGAGCTCACGGGATTTTCTCTCTTCTCAGGTGGTCGAGCTTACAGATCCTGCTTCTCTTCGAGCGGGCGAGCTCATGGGATTTTCTCTCTTCTCGGGCGGGCGAGCTCACAGACCCTGCTTCTCCTCGGGCGGGCGAGCATGCAGCTTCTTCCTTTTGGCTGGCGGGTGGAGTTCGCTTAGCTGGTAGCTGGGTGTGCGGGTCGCCGGATTTCGGGTCGGATCAGGGGCGACTCGCGGATCCTGCAACTTCCTTTCTTTTCTTTTTCTGCTATAAAAACACTCCCTTTTTTTTATCTCTTCATTTCTTCTTTCCTTTACAAAAAAAAATCCCAGAACCTTTGAAACTCCCGGCCAGGCGATTTTCGGCCATGCCAGACCGCCGTGCGCCACCGCCGGTTGCCGTTCGTCGGCGGCCAATGGCCAAAAACCTTCAACTTTCTGAAGCTCCTCATCCTCTTCTCTTCGATTCCGAGCTCCGTTTCACCAAAAAATCACCCTAGCCCTACGAATCTGGCCAAAACCGAAACCCCTTTTTCTGTTTTTGTATTTCTTATTTTTGGTTGATGATGGGTTGTGTTGGTTGTGGTTTGTAGTTGCTGTGGCTTGTTTCTTTTTTGTGTTTTGCGGGTGTTAGGGGTGCTTAGATCTAAGATCTAAGTTTTAGGGCTCTCGAGTGGTTTTAGGGGTTTCAGTTTCTGTCGTGGGTTTGGATTTGGGTTTTCGATGGTGCGTGGCGGGTGAGTGATGGCAAGGTGATGCGGATGTTGGCTTCTCGGTGGTGGCCTGAGGGTTCGGGTATTGGTGTTTATGCATTTTCTGGGTCTCCGTTCTCTCCCTTTTCTTCCCCCCGGGGTCTCCTTTGCTTGGGGTCTTCTTAAACCAATTTTGGAACCCTTACCATAGCCTTTCAGAGTCACAAGATCCCTAGGTCTCTGTTGGAGCAGGATTCACGGGATGGGGAAGATGGGACAATGGGTATGGCTTGCGACAGGGGAGAAGATCTGGTCGCCGGCAGCAGTATGGGCGGCAGATTTGGGTTGGTTTGAAGCATTAAATGAGATAGGAAATAAAAAGAATAAAAATAAAAATAAAAATAAAAATAAAATAGAAACAATAATAATAGTAATAATAATATAATAATTACAGATAATAATAACATAAACAATAACAATCCAAATAATAAAAATAAATACAAACATATATATATATAATAATAATAAATATCAAGACAAAATTAGGTGTCAACAGAACTAATGAGGAAGAAAGAAAGTCAAGTCATGACTTTCATGATTTATTACATGATATGATGGCTGAAAGAGCTATGAATGTTGATATGGGCAACATACACTCAAGAGAAACTACTGGTGAGTAATATTATAGTCATAGAATTGATAGTGACAAGTTTTATGGTTTACTTAAAGATGCGGAGGAGAAACTATATCCAAATTGCAAGAACTTCACAAAGTTCTCCTTTGTAATCTATTTGTTCCACATTAAGTGTCTTAATGGGTGGACAAATAAATCTTTCAATACATTATTGGAGTTGCTGAAGCTTGCTCTACCAGAGGATAATACACTCCCCGAATCTTATCAAGAATTCAAAATGATGATTACTGCATTAAGTTTGGGTTATGAAAAAATCTATGCTTGTCCCAATGATTGCATGTTGTTTTGGAAGGATAATGAAAATCTGGAATTTTGTTTAAAATGTGGCGCTTCTAGGTGGAAAGAGAGCTTGATTGATGTAGAAAGTGAATGTGAAGATACTTGTATAAAAAGAAAGAAGAAAGCTGCAAAGATTTTACGTTGGTTTCCTCTAATTCCAAGACTACAAAGGTTATTTATGTCCTCTAAGACTGCTCATTTGATGACTTGGCGTGAAGATGAGTGTATTAAGGATGGACATCTTAGACATCTTGTAGATTCTCCAGCTTGGAAAGAATTAGATTTTCAATATCCTCAATTTTCTTCTGACCCTCATAATGTTCGCTTGGGATTGGCTTCTGATGGTTTTAACCCTTTCAAAACTATGAGTGTGATACATAACACTTGGCCTGTTATATTGATACCTTATAATTTGCCTTCATGGATGTGCATGAAACAACCAAACTTTATACTTTCCCTACTTATTCCTGGTCCAAAAGGTCCGTGAAACAATCTAGATATATACCTGCAACCTTTGGTAGATGAATTAAAATTACTTTGGGAAATTGGTGTTGAGACTTTTTATGCTTCAAAAATCAAAACTTTCAACCACATGCAGCATTAATTTGGACTATTAATGACTTTCCTGCATATGCCAATTTGTCTGGGAGGAGTACTAGGGGAGAGTATGCATGTCCTTGCTGTGGATTTGACATTTCATCTAAGTGGTTACAACATGGTAGAAAGTACTGTTACATGTGTCATCGTAGGTGGTTAGAACCTAATCATAGGTTTCGAAATGATAAACATTCTTTCGATGGAACTCAAGAATTTAGAAGTGCTCCTTCACCACCATCTGGGAGTGTAGTGTTGAGACAATTGGAAGAATGAAATGGTAATGAAAATGGACCGTGGAAGAAAAAAAGCATTTTTTTTACATTCCCTTATTGGGAGCATCTTCTATTGCGTCACAATCTTGATGTGATGCATATAGAAAAGAATGTTTGTGATAACACTCTTGGCACATTGATTGGGCAGGAGGGGAAGTCAAAGGATAACTACAAGTCGCGTCTTGATCTTGTAGAAATGGGTATCTGAAATGTTCTTCATCCAAAGACTCATCCTGGCACTAATACTCAATACTTGCCTTAAGCATCATATCAAATGAGCTTGAATGAAAAAAATAGTTTTTTGAAGATTCTTAAGGAAATGAGAACTCCGGATGAATACTCTTGCAATATCTCACGTTGTGTGCAACTTAAACAACGAAAGCTAATAGGGCTCAAAAGTTATGATTGTCATATCTTAATGCAAGAATTTCTTCCTATAGCTTTACGAGGGTCTTTACCTAAAAAGGTGTGCTTGATTCTTATTCAATTGTGTAATTTTTTCAAGGATCTTTGTTCTAAAGTTCTTCAAGAACATGAGCTTGAATTACTTGAGTCTCAGGTTGCATCAATTCTATGTGAAATGGAAAAGATTTTTCCTCCGTCTTTTTTCACAATAATGGTACATTTAGTTATCCATTTGGCAAATGAAGCAAAAATTGCTGGTCCAGTCATATATCGGTGGATGTATCCTATTGAGATGTATATATTCAAGTGTTATATGTTTTAGTATCTTAATTTCAAATAGTATTTTGCTAATTATCTTTGTTTTTAAACTTCATCTAAATAGGTTTCTTCTTACGCTTAAATCTTATATGTGCAATAGAGCTCTTCCAGAGGGTTTAATTGCAGAAGGATACTTAGCAAATGAATGCATAACATTTTGTTCAAGATACTTTGATGGGATAGAGACTATTTTTAATCGGCCTATTCAAAATGATGACAAGAATCCCTTTGTTGAAGAGGAAGAGTCTATTCTTTCTGCTGTAAGAAGGCCATTGGGGAGGAAAAAACATAAAGGTTTTAATTTCAATAAGCGTAAAAGGGTCTCACGCTTTACACTTGATAAGCAAACTTTGGTACAAGGACATCGATATGTGCTATTTAATTCGGATGAGGTTGCACCGTTTCTAAAGTAAGAAAATATATCTTTATAAGTTTCTATTTGATAATTTTCTTCTCTATTATATTTTAGACTCTTCTAAGAATTTTTTTATGTAGGAAACACGAGCAACTTATTAAAAGGCGTAATCATTCTCATCGTCTCACTCCATATGAGATACACAAGTTGCAAAGTGAAACTTTTCATGATTGGTTTTGTGATCATGTAAGTGTTGCATCATGGCTTGTAATATGTATTTATAGTTTTTATTGTTATAGTTATTTTAACCAATTATTAAATTACTTAGGTTGCACGTTTGGATCAACAAGAAATTGCAAACATCACAGATCAACTCAAATTGCTTGCTCGTGGCCCAATAGATACAATTAGGAAATACACTGGTTATATTGTTAATGGTTTTAGATTTCATACCAAGACACGTGAGAGATACTTGAAAACTCAAAACAGTGGGGTTGTTGTAACGAGTAAGATGATGAGTTATGCAAGTGCAAGAGATACACAGCCTACTGAAGGGGAAGTTAACTATTATGGGGTTTTAACATATATCATTCAATTTAATTATTCTGGTAAATATAAGGTTGTGTTATTTAAATATGATTGGGTTGACATAAATAGAGGTTGCAAGAAAGATAAGTTTGGTTTCACTCTTGTCAGTTTTTCACACCTAGCTCATAGTGGAACTAATTTGGTTCATGATCCTTTTGTCTTGGCATCACAAGCGAAGAAAGTTTTTTATATTAAGGATGAAAGACATAAAGGTTGGGTTCTTGTCAAGCATGCAAAACTTAGAGATGTTTTTGATATGGGTGATGAATTATCCTCAAGTAGAGATCAAGGAAACGAAGAAATTCATGTTGAATTTGATGAAACTTATAATGCTTCAAATTGGGTTAGAAGTGAAGTTGATGATGGAGTGGAGGTCACATTAGAGATGGTAAATGAGCATTTTGAAGACGATTCGATAGATGAACATAACGGGGAGGACATTTTTTAGTTCTATGTAATAAAGTAACTTTATATAATGAATTTGCATTATAAAACATTTGTTGATTTATATTCTTTAAGCCATCTTACTTTTGAGTAAAATGCCTCTTAAGTCCCTTAATTTCAATGAAGATTCATTTGGATGTTTAATACTTTTGATTGCTGCATTAATATTCATTCATTAATTAATACATGTTACATCTTATATTGTACTTATTATTTTTGTGTGTTATTAGACTTGAAATGGCAAAGAATAAAAGATTGAATATCAGCAGAGTAAATCGACCCTCTAGCTCTCAATTACAAGCACAATCTGAAGAACAACAGGTGTCACTTGAACAAGAGCCTTCGCGGCATGATGAAAATCAAGTTGAACAAGTGGAACGTAATTCGGGTATTGAAACATAATAATTTGTTAATATAAATCTTTAAGCTTTATAATCTTGCACATTGTAATTATTTATGAATTTAATATATATTTGCATGTAATTTTTCTATGTAGCTAATGCTCCTCGTAAAAAAACTCGAGGTCCCACACTTATGGCTGATATTTGAGATTTGGAAGAAGGAGAGCATGTTGTTGTTAAAGTGAATGAAGATGCTGGGCCAATTGGTGATGAATCTTGCTCTTTAACACGATTCATTGGTAGTATGGTGAGAATGCCTAGCTTTGCTCCCATTGATTATAAAAATTGGCATGACATGTTAGATGATAAGAAGGAAGAAATGTGGAAAACATTAGAGGTATCAAACATATTTACTTATTAGTTAATTGTTTCTAAAGTGTTACTTATATGTATTGACATTTTATTTTCGTTTTACTTTATCAAATTGTAGTTGAAGTTTGAATTTCACAAACTTGATTTTGATGAGCCTGTTGATGAAGAAGCAATGAAAAGAATTAAGTCTTGGGCAATAACAAACATGAGTGGTAAGTGGAGGCAATGGAAGAATGAATTGAAGTCTAAATTTTATGATGAACACAAGACACTTGAGGAAATGGCTGCAAAGGTTGATGATTCTCAAGTAGACAAAAATCAATTTCTATTTCTTGCTAGACATTAGTCGACTGATGAAGCGAAGGTATATGTTTACAAAATATGATATTAACTTTGTTTTAATATTAGGAATGACAATGAACATTTATGTTTTCATTTATTTTTAAAGGAACAACGTGAAACAAACAAAACCAATCGCTCAAAATTAGTTGAGCCTCATTGCACGGGAACAAAAACCTTCTCAAGGATCATCCAAACTATGGTACATATATTAACTTTCTTTCTTGGACTAATATTATATGAAATATATTTTTTACTCGTGTGTAGTTTTATCATCTAAATATTTAATGTTAAACTTTTGTAGACCAAAGAAGCTAATGGAATTCCACTATCACGTGCTAAGATGTATATTCATTCTCGTACACGAAAGGATGGAACCGTTGTAAATGACAAGGCAGCTGAAATTGTGGTATTTATTTTATTTTATACTTGTTTATGCTTGTGTTTAATTTATTGCATATTGCACTAAATTTATGTTTTCATTTTAGGAACTCATGAAAAAAGGCTTAAGTGAAACTAGTTCTCAGAATTCTCAAGGGATTTCATGGAAAGATGATGTCTATTCAAGAGTTAAAGGGCCAGAGAAAAAAGGGTGTGTTCGCTCTATGGGGTCGATATCTATTTCATCTAATAAATTTAGTCAATGTTCTTAATTAGTGCAGCCTAACGATGAGGTGCAAGAGTTGAAGGTTGAAGTCCAAGAGTTAAAACAAACTTGGAGTAATGTCTTGGATTTACTTCAAGGCCAACATCATGATGGGAATGTAGATGTCTTGAACACTATTAGTCGCTTGGTGAACAAAGAGGTATATGTTACAGCTGTTTTACTATTATACATATATGTGTGTGTAATTTTTGTTTAGGATTATGAATATTGGACTTTTTATTTTTCCTTGCAATTATTTTTAGGTACCTAATGCTAGTAATACGCCTGGAATCTCACAAGGTGAAAACAATCAGTCTTCAAATTCAAATCATCAACTTAATCAAGATGAACATGGTAAACTCCTCGTCACATGATAAATTCTTAGTTAATTTTTTTTTCTTTTATTTGATCTTTATCAATTGTTAATTATTTAATTTCGCTTGAAACTAAAAGAAGAAATTAGTTAGAGCATTTAGTTGCCTTGCATATATATATAAATTATAAATTGCTTGGTAGTATAATGCTTTGCCAATATCCTTGTGAGTTGTATCTACTTTGCTCTTATAGGCATGTAACATGCTTTCTTGCCTGCGGCCAATATAATGCTTTTCAATATATATTGCTTAATAGTCTAAACTAAAAGAAGAAATTATAAATTGCTTGGTAGTATAATTCTTTGCCAATATCCTTGTGAGTTGTATCTGTTTTGCTGTTACGGGCATGTAAACATGCTTTCCTACCTGCAGCCTTTGAAGAAAAGAGCTATGATACATATTAGGCAATGCAAATATTGAGATCAACATAACATGTCCTAATTAAATCTAGCTTTTGAGGAATTCTGTTTTCTTTGATGTTCTTATTTCCCAACAACATCTCGTCCTGCTTTGTTTGTTGTTGTTTTGTTTTTGCTCATTTGATATAATCTAATCCTAAGCTGTTATCATGTCTCTAATTTGCTACTGATTTGGAGTCATTTTTTTCAGCATTGTGCTTTGTTTATTGTTGTCTTGCTTTGCCATTCTTTTTCTAGAGGGATTTTTTTTTAACTTAGGCATTTCATTATTAAATTTTGCTTGTTTGATAGGCTATACCTCTTTGATATATTTTCTTTGGGTTTAGTGGCTTTCAAAACTACTATTGAGAAACTGTTTTGTTTGCCTTGCTCTTCTAGGTAATCTAAATGAAAAAAATATTTTGCCTAGAAAAAAAAAAGAGGTTACGTTTATGTTTTTTTTTGTGCGTATTTATAGTTTTTTGTTTAACACACTTTGCTAACCTTTTGTTGTTATGAACATTGTAATATTTTGGTATTTAGAATACTGTTGTACAAATCCTTTTTAGATTTATTTGAATTTTTTATGTTATTAACTTAAATATCTATTTTTTTTTATGCAAACGTTCCATGAAAGCATATGACGAGATGATTTACCTTGGGACAATTGTCTATTTACTTAAAGTATTATGTTTATAGACATTCAATAATATTTGTTTTCATCTAGACTTAGTACGATATTTTTAGTTCTTGTCTTGATCTTATTTTTTAGATTCTAAAAAATTTGGTTGTAGTTTTATTTTAAATGTTATTAAATATTTTGAACTTTTATTTTGGTACTTTTATTTTACATGAATATATACCGGATTAGTATTATAAATAAATATTAATAATTAAAATATAATTTAAAGAGATACTTTTACTAATGCTTTAATATTTATACCAACGGCACTGTTGCAATATTCGAGGCTATACCAGCTATAATAGATTGTTAGATAAATATGATATTGACCGTTAGTATAGATTAAAAAAGCAGGACTATACCAACAAGCAGCAACCGTCGCTAAAAATGTTGCATTAGATTGATAGTTGGTATAAGTAAGGAAGCTATACCAATAGTTATAGTTTTACTGACGGAACCAAATCATTGGTATATTCTGACGACTAATTCTGACGGTTTAGACTGTTGGTATAGGTAAGGAAGCTATACCAATGGTTTTGGATTTACTAACGGAATCAAAACCGTTGCTATATTCTTACTATTTATTCTAACAGTTTAGATCGTCGGTATATAGAAAGGAGCTATGCCGATGGGTATGGATTTACTAACGGACTTAAACCGTTGGTATAATTCTCATACTTATTCCAACGATTAAAAATCCGTTAGAATAGGTCTATACCGACAAGATATATACCAACGGCCAAAAAACTATAGGAATAAATATTTTGACCGTTGGTATAGGGTCAAATGAACTATAGCAACGATATTTTGGGTTTTAATGACATTTTTTTGAGCGTCAGTATACGACAGTTTTCTTGTAGACCATGTTTGTAAAAGCTAAATGCCATGAAGATAATAATATCCATTCAACTTGATGATCTTGGTGTGGCCCACTCGACCCGCAAGATGAGATTGTCATAACCATATCCATTCAACTTGTTGATGGCCCTCTGAGCATCCTCTCTGTTTACGAAGTTGACAAAACCAAATCCTCTACTTGTGCCTGTCTTCCGATCCATAGCAACATACGCGCGAGTCACCGGACCAAATGTGCGGAATAGCTCATGCAAGTCAGGCTCCCGGGTATCCTCAGATAAGTTTGTCACCCTCACAGAGTTTTCATCATTCCTACGTCTCATGTCTGATCCACCAGTTCTTTCTGCACCTGCTCTCATGCTTGGAGGGACATAGACTCCCTTTCGAGCTCCAGAAGCAGAAACAGAGGTCTCGGATGCCGCAGGTTTATCAACAAAGGTTTCAACAGGAGCGGCAAGATCTTTATAAGGACATTTGGCAGTCCAGTGATCACCTTTCTTACCACATGTCCTGCATACCATGAGAACAGCACCTCCTTTGCTAATCTGAGCCAAGCTGTCCCCTGTGACCTTTATTTCTTCCTGTTTGGAACCTGTAAACAACTCCATATGTTAAAGTTTTCACATCAAAAATTTGAACAAGTGACAGAAACAAAAAAAAGAAAAGATAAAAATAATAAAAATTTAAAGAAAAAAAGGAAAAGGTAATTGAGAAACGAACCAGGGGCCTTAGGTCGTTCAAGAAAGATCTCTTCAGTGGAAACCATAGTCAGCGGACTCCCGACATCATCATGCACCGCATCGCCGAACTTCTGCCAATTCCTTCTCTCCAAAGCCCGCTTATTCAGCTGGGCCTTGGCCAGCTTTCGGACTCGGGTTGTCGTCGTTATTTTCACCTTATTACCCTCCTCGTTAAACTTGTATTCGATCACTTTCTTTATCCCGTTTTCGTCTGGTCCGATTACCTCCTTGGGCGGTAACAAGAAGTCCAGATCGTCGTCTTCCTCTAGCTCTCCCCATCGGACTTTGCTCGGTTTAGACTGGTTTGGGTCTGTTCTGTCGAATGCCATTGTTTTGGGTACTGGGTTCGAGAGAGCTGAAGGTGGTGTGGGTGACTGCTGAAGAGGGTTTCGTAGTTTTTTTTTTTTGGTTACAGAGGGTTTCGTAGTTTAGATGCTGTGTCTTGTCCTCTTTAAATAATGAGGTTGCAAAACAAAGAGCTGTAATTTTAATCAGATTATACGTAGAATTGGAAAGTAACCAAAACACGTTTTCCTAGTTTCATTTTAATTAAATGTAGGATTACCCACTATTAGTAGAATTTTTTAATTTTATAAATAGATTAAAATAATGACATATATTTTTTAAAAATTTAAAAATAAAAAATAAATAAAATAAATATATATGAAAATATCTAAGCGTTTTATAAATTAAAAATAATTAATTATTAATGAAATTATGATATCTTTTACAATTAAATATTAATTCAAGTCTTACCTATATTGAATAAATTTCAAATATAATAAATTTGAAGACCAAAGTATCTTATTCAATTAAATTAAATAAATAAATTAAAAGGGTTAAAGGCAAATAAAAAAATTTAAATTATAATATGCTTAAATTGAAAACCATTTAAATTCAATTAGTTTATGATATCACTAAAAGGTTTTATTTATAACATTTATTTTCATTCACGTTGTCAAGAAATAGTGATTTAAACTCCTTGTTCTTATTTTTCTAGTAGTATTAAGAAAGAAAAAGAAATGTAACCAAAAAAAAAAAAGAAAAAGAAAAGAAGCTGGATGAGGTGTTTATGTGATTAATTTAAAGGCTCCCTTGCCAGAGTTCCGGCCCTCGGCGGCCCAATATCTCAAGTTTGAACTGTTTTTCTTCCTTCAAGCAAGGCTTTTACTAAATCTCCTTGGGACTAAAGGTATTTATTGGGCCGGGTTGGTCCGACCCGGTTCGCAACCGGATCGAGTCAATCCGGCCCAAAATCCGAATCGATACTGTACCGGTTCGGAATCGGCATATCGGGCTGGGTTGGTTTTAAATTTTTAAAACCAGGCTCGGCTCATAACCGGATCGGTTCGAACCGGTACGGTTAAAAAAAATAAAAAAAGTTTATTTTGACTGCAGTGCAACTACAGTCTGCAGCAGAGGCAAGTCACAGACTTGCCTCTGCGTTTTGAAATGGTCGTTGCCCATCAATCTTTTTTTTTAATTTTTTTTATTTTTTAATTTTAATTAAATTAAAAAAAAAGGCTTGGCTGCCACTGTGCAGTGGCAGCCTAGCCCGCAGTGCAACTGCAGTATGCAGAGCAGAGGCAAGTCACAGACTTGCCTCTGCTCTGTGTTTGATGGTCGTTGCCCATCAATCCTTTTTTTTTAATTTTTTTTTATTTTTTTATTCTAATTTTTTTCCTATAAATACCTCTATAATCTTCTATTTTCACTTACATTTCTTCTATATTTTCTCTCAAATCTACTATCTATATTCATCTACTCTTATTCTCTTCACTCACATACTCTCTCAATATTCACTCAAACTCTCTCAAATTCACTTAAATTCCCTTATTCCAAATTTATAATATCATCATTTCCTTTCTAAATTTCATTTTTCTTTTTATTTTATAATTTTACAAATTTTACTTTTAATTTTCAAATTCTAATATATTATATATATTCCTTATTCCAAATTTATAATATCATCATTTTCTTTATAAATTTCATTTTTCCTTTTATTTTATAATTTTGCAAATTTTACTTTTAATTTTCAAGTTTCAAGTTTCAATTTTCAAATTCCAATATATTATATATATATATATCATACATATATTTTTTTAATTTTTAACATATATTTATTTTTAAAAAAAATATAAAAATGTCAAATTTCTTTCGTCGTTCATGCTCTGTTTCTCGTCCTTTTGGTTCCACTGAAATTCCTAATTTGGGTGACGAATCATTTAATGAAATCGAACCCGATATTCATCCGGAGGAGGAGCTTCCTTTGGCACCATCGTTTGGTCGTGGTCGTGGTCGTGGAGGAAGGCATGCTCAAACACAATCATCAGCTGCCACCACTACTGCTACATCATCAAGACCGAAGTTTAGTGAAAAAAAACAAGCAGGGTATGAGAGTATTTCGACATTGTAGCAAAAGAAGGTGAGACGAATAAATATTGTGCCATCTGTAAATTGTGCAAAGGCGTTTACTCTTATAACTCCGGTGGAGGTGGTGGCGGTACAGGTACGTATAAAAGGCATTTAATTACTATACATAAAATTAATCCTGATGCCGAAGAAAATGAAATTTTATAAGGTAAACAATCTCAAATTAATACGCATGATGGTGGAAAAAATTTTAATTTTGATAATATTCAAGCTAGACGTGGTTTAGTTAGATTTGTAGTTAGGACTGAACAACCATTCACAATTTGTGAAAAAACAGGATATTTAGAATTTGTTTGTAAATATTTACAACCCGCATATAAATTTGTTTCTAGACATACATTAAAAAGAGATTGCATGGATATGTTTAAAGAATATAGACAAGCTTTAATTGATAAACTTAGTAATATTTCATCTAGGGTTAGTTTAACTAGTGATATATGGACTAGTACTAATGGTATAAGTTATCTTGTTATAACTTGTCATTGGATAGATGAAGATTGGTCAATGCAAAAACGAATTTTATCTTTAGATGTAATAGAAGAAGCACATAATTCATATACTATTCATAAATATATTACTAAAGTTTGTAAATTATATGGACTAGAAAATAATAAAGTTTTTGCTATTACTTTTGATAATGCTTCAAGCAATACTGCAGCTATTCCTCATTTAATTAAAAGTTTAAACCCTGTTATGCAAGACATATTTTTTCATGCAAGATGTGCATGTCATATTATAAATTTATGTGTTCAAAGTGGTTTTAGTTCTAGTGGTACTGGTACTGGCATAGGTCCAATTGATAAAATTAAAATTTTAGAAAAATGGATTCGCACACCAAGTAATAAACGTGAATGGAAGCAAATTTGTATAACAAATAATATACCTGTTAAAGCATTTCCACTTCCCGTGGAAACAAGATGGAATTCACTTCATCGTTTGCTTTCTTCTATTTTACTTTATAAAGAACTTGTTACTCCTTTTTATAACAATTATACAAGTAGCACACATTTAGTACTTTTTGAAGAAGATTGGACTTTTATTGAATATTGTGTTGATTTATTATCTACTTTTAAAGATGCAACCGAAAGATTTTCAACTCAATTTTATCCAACTACACCGTATTTTGTTCCTATTATCTACGCAATGTTTGACAAATTTGTAAAATTTAGGAATCATGAAACTTTAAGTTCTTTTGTATATGATATGGAGGAAAAATTTAAAAAATATTGGGAAATAATTCCTCCTATTTATTGTATTGTAACTTTACTAGATCCTAGTCAAGGTGAGGTAAATATAGAAATTTTTTTTGATTGTTATAAAGAATTTCTTGGTCTTGATTCTATTGAGGATCAAAAGTCCTCAATTAACAATCTTTTTCGAGAATTGTTTAATGTTTATGAAACAGAAAGGGAGCAATTCAACTTTAATCGAGAAGAAGAAGATTCATACGAAGAAACCGAAAGTAGCAAAAAAGGAAAAGGAATTTTAAACGCAATTAAGGAAGCAGCAAAGAAGAGAATGAAGCTAAAAGGAAAAGCGAGCGGATCGGGATCGGGATCAACAACTCGACGAAGTTCTAGCTTCAATGAGCTAGGATTTTTCTTAAGTCAATATTTTTCTGTGGATGATAACTTTGATCTTCTCCAATGGTGGAAAGAAAGCCAAAAACAATTTCCAGTTTTAGCCTCCATGGCCCGAAATGTTTTTGCGGTGCAAGTTTCTTCTGTTGCTTCGGAATCCGCATTCTCGACGTGTGGAAGAATTATTGGAGACCATCGAACCACTCTTAATCCGGATTCATTGTGCATGTTAACATGCCTTAAAGATTGGTTTGATGCAGAATCGCGCAATGTCGAACTTGAAATGGCCAATGAATTTGCTGATAATAATTCAGAAGAGGAGGAAGAAATTTCCAAGGCAATCCGTATAAATTATGAAGAGTAGAGAATAATCTTTTTTTTTTAAATTGTATATAAAATTGTAAATAAGTTTAGTCATAGTGAATATTTTTATGGACTACGGTCCCGTGGTTTTTACCCTTCTAACTTTTGAAGGGGTTTTCCACGTAAAAAATCTTTGGTCTCCTACTCTCTCCTTTTTCTCCTTTGTTGTTGTTGTTGTTGTTGTTATTATTATTATTATTATTATTATTATTATTATTATTACATACCAAATTAATTAATGTTATACTTATATATGTTTAAAATAAATAAATAAATATTTAAAATACAAAATGAATTAATATTTTAAAAACATATTAAATAAATGAATAAATATTAAGTAAATGATATTTCAAATATAATAAATTATTTTAAATGCAAAATGAATATAATAAATGAATATAAATAAAGATATGCAAAATGAATATAATAATAATATTCATAATATCATTATTTGTATTTTGAATCAAATATCATTTTATCATAATATTATATTCATAATATAACTTTAATTTATTATAACAATAATTTTATTAGATAATTGTATAATAGTTTATTTTTACATTATTGTTACATTAATTAAATAAATTATAATATAACTTTATAATAAATTATTGTTCAATTAAACTATTAACATTATTTATTATAAAAATAAATTTACTACATTAAATTATTAAAATATATTAATATATATTAAAATAAATTAATATAAATTTTTTAAAAATAAAAATTTTAAAAAAGCAAAAAAAAAATGGACCGAACCGGTCCAACAAACCGGGCCGGTTCGCCTCTTATAACAGATAGAACCGGTCCAAACCGGACCGGTTTACTACCGGTTCGGACCGGTTCTTTTTTGGTTAGGGCCGGAACCGGTGAAAACAGGCCCGGAACCGGCCCGATCCGGCCCGTAACTAGCTCTACTTGGGACTATCCTTCATAGGGCCCCAAATTCTCTATTTATTTTGGGATCGGCCTAAATAAATCTGATTATGAGTAAGCTGGAGTTCAAGTTGGACCTATTTATAAGCAAATTCAAACTCGATCCGGTTTAAAAATTTGAATCTGATTTTTAGTTTAGATTTATTTTTTATTTTATATTGCAAGCTTGAGTCCGGCTCGGTCTGTCCGAATATTATTTTTTTTATTTTTTAGTATTTTAATTTTTGTTTATTTATTTATTATTCTTTTAGCCTTTTTAAATTTAATTTGTTGTCAAAATTTGCATCTTAATTTTCATATTAAATATATATAATCATGTTTATTAATCAATAATGTTTTATGTACATATAATCAAAATATATTAAGTAAATATATTTTTTAAAAAAATTTATTTTATTTTATGTTTGGTCGGGCCTGGCTCGAGTTTCGAAGAATTAAGCCTGAGCTCGGCTCATTTTTTTTGCAAAAATTTTGCCAAAACCTTTAAAATACATCTCACATATTTGTCTAATCCCAATCAAATATAGACGGACCTTTGGGTTTTGGGGGATAGGCTGGTCCTTGAACAAGTCTAGACCCAAAGATCATTTTTTTTATTTTTTTTAATAATAAGTGAGTGTGAAATTTGAGATTGTTTGAGTTCAAATTCAAATTTTAAATATATCACACTTTTTTTAATAATATGATGAAGAGATTGTTGATAAATAGATGGGTAGGTTCAAAATTATCCTTTTTGTTGATTAACCTTTGTTAATTTTATGTACATAACCGAATCATATATCATAAATAATTATATATATAAATATATATAAATAAATGTAAATGGTAAATAAAAATAAGAGATGAAATTGTTTGAGCTTAAATTTAAATATTATAACATATCAACACTCATATGATACAAAGCATTTACATTATTGTAAATAAATAAAATCTTAATTGAGTCAACTGAGGAAAGGTAGTATATCCTTGTTAAAGATTACCTTGAAGTAAGTAATGATGGAAAATTAGGCCTAAAAGGCTTATCCTCCTACAATGCTTCTTATAATAATCATCATAGCTTGGGCATTTTTTTGACCATTCCATTTTGGTTTTTCACTCCAATTAATTCGTTTGTTCAGATTCCAACTGATAATGATTTATTAGCTCACATTTCATGACGTCGACAAGCATATAGATAAATAAAACTCATTTTCTAGTCCTAATGAAAAATGCTTAGTCAAACATCAATTTTAACAAAAATGTGTGCTCACTGATTTTCTGAATTTTGGAGTAGTCTAGCTAGTGCATGGACGGCATTTATTTATTTATCCAATTTTTGGATAAATATAAGTAAAAATATTAAACTCGTTAATTGAATTTAGGCTAACAAATGAGGCTTTATTAAAGAACGAGCCAACCCTTCGTTTTGCCCTTCAAAATCCAAGTCCGGTTCGATCCAATCCTTTTTGTTTAGTAACCTTTAAAAAATATTTTTGTCTTGTTAATTAATAATTAATTTGATTCTTTTCAAATATTACTAATACGTAAATTTATAATTGTAATTTTACAAGATATGATACATTTATCTTAATCATCAAAAATAACATTATAAAAATTTTTGAGTATTGATTTAAGTAATATATTTAAATTTTGCTATGTAAGGGTTCTAAAAAATATATTTACAACATAAATATTAAATCAAATAAATTTTTTTTAAATAGCCGGACTTAGTTAGGTTTGAATTTTTTTTAATGTTTGTAAAAATAGACTTGAATAAAATATCAGACCCGAAATTCAAATAGGACCGGATCTAAGCTACCATGAACAAGTCTAAAAATGTAACCAAAAAAAATGAACAAGTCTAAAAAAACAAAAACTATTATGCAATTTATTCGAGATTTTGATATATTTTATGCTAAGAAACCGAGAATAGAGAGAAAACCCTAAAAAAGGCTTACAATACAATGGTTCATCGGGTTTACACCGTTGCTGCTGCAATAAGCAAAGATTAAGATTATTCTGGAAATACACAAAAGCATGGCAGCTAGTTTACATCATACTCCAAAATATACACGTGGGAAATGCTACATGATTTGGTTTTTGAAATTCTGATGAACTAATGCAGAAGGATGCTGTCAAAGCGATGACTCAGTTTGAGCTGTCTTGGCCAGTGTCGGTGGCAGTAAGACAACTCTGTCACTGTGGAACTTTTTTTTTTCCTTTAAGAATGATAGCTTTTTCGGGATAAAATCCTTGATATATAAGAAGTGTGCGATGGTTTTATTTTATTTTTTGTGTTTACATTCAAAGAGTTTTTGGGTCAGTCTATGTGTATTTCGAAATTAATTTTTTATCGAGAGATTTTAAGGGCACACTAGCCCCAAAACTTGAATTTTAAAATTGATTTATAAGTTGACATTCGCTTGTCAACAAATCTAATCTTTGGGGTTGTGCAAAGTTTTGAATTGCGTTCGTTTTTATATATTCATAGTATAATTTTTCAATTTTATAAGAAAGTTTTAAAAAATTATTATATGTTTCATTCTTTTAATTAATTTTTTAAAAATTTATATATGATCCATCAATATTGTATAACTTTTATATATTGTTATTGCGCAACAAATTGATATATCATTAATGAAAAAACTGAAAAAACCTTATTTGTACTTATTTATAAGGACATGACATATTTTTTTAATTTACTCATTAATGAAATATCAATTTCTAGTATAATAATAATGTATTGAGATTATACATTCTCAGTTCATAATGTATAAACTTTTTTTAATATATTAATGTATTTTATCTTGTTAATTTTATTTGTGAAATTTAAAAACTATATTGATGTTGTATAAGATGATTTTCATTTGAAGTTATGTCTTATAATTCCTTTCAAGACCATTAACAATACGCTTAATTGATTCAATTTATATATATATATATATATATATATATATATATATATATATATATATATATATTACTAGAAAACTTCTTTCATACAAAAAAAATACTGTTTTTTGGTTACACATAAAAATTATTACTAGAATATTTACTTGAATTGGTAAATCCATATCTATTTATATTTAAACATTTTTATCAAAACATTTGATGAATTAAACAATATGAGATTAGACCAACAAATTTGGCCGAAACATAGTTATAAGTTATAAATGAATTAGCTAACCATGTCAGATTTTGTTTTTAATAATATTAATGTTACAAACTCTCAAAAAAAAAATAATATTAATGTTACAGGCCAGAATCTGATTTGATTTTTTTAAAATTCTCATATCCACATAGTACATTCAAAATTTTATTTTTAAGTACTCACCACAAATATTTGCAAATTGTGAAGGAAAATATTTTTCCAATTAGATTAAGAGTTTATATATGATGCATTGAGAGTGTATAATTTTTATACATTGTCAGTCAATCATACGATGACATGTCATTAATAAGCAAAGCTTAAAAGTGTATAAACCCTTAAAAATAAATTTAAAAACTTTATTAATATTTATTTTTAAGAACCTCTATATGAGATGTCATCTTATGATTGACTGACAGTATATAGAAACTATATACTGTTTGTGCATCATATATAAACTTTTAGATTAATCGGTATTTAAAATGCAAGATTGAACACTTTTCATTCTGACACTTTTAATTTTGAGATAGTATTCAAATAAGTTTTCAAACTTTATAAAAAATAACAAAAAAAAAACACTCTTGATCATTTGTTAATGAAATTATGAAATTTAATTTCATCCGATTATCAATTACCTTTGACTTTGTCATTTTCTGATCCCGAAGCATCAAAGCATCAGAAAATTGCTAATGGAGGAGACTTTTAGGTATGGTTTCTTTGGGAGAGGATTGTATGCAACAGTTATTTCACATTAGTATATATCATTTTTATTCAAATTATGTCACATAATCACATTATTGAAAAAAGTTAATGATTTATTATCAAAATCATTAATAAGTCTCTTGAAATAAATATTCATCATTTAATTATCACATATATTGTTATAAATGATTAATTTTTTTAATAATGTGATTACGTGACACAATTTGAATAAAAATTATATATGCTGACGTGGAGTAACAGTTTTATATAATCCTTTCTCTGTTTTCTTTATATCGAAAAAAAAAGCTACAAAACTTTGAATTTGGAAATGCTTGGCCACCCAATTTCTTAAAAAAAAAAAAAGAGAGCATGAGCCACTCCTTTCTGACTTGCTAAATTGTCAAAGGCAACAACAACATCAAACCAAGTCAAAGACTTGCACTACTCGTTAGGTTATATTTCTTCTCACTTGAATGTTGCATGTGGCCTTTTCTTTCTTTATTTGTTTTTGCCATTTCAAGAAATGAAACTTCGATTATGTCAGAATTTCAGGCATCTTTTTACAACTTTAAGATTAAGAAATTAATGCCCACAGATTGCTCTCTTCGTGTTTCTTTCTGGGTTTCTTCGCTTTCGTGGGGTGGGCTTCCTATTGGCGGGTGCTAAACCCTGATTCTCGGTTGGCTTCGAATAACAGTCAAATTAAGTATGTGGAATCGGACTTGCCAGTGAACCAGTGGCCTCAGCCGGGAATGGAGTTGCAATGGGTTTCGCCGCCTGAACCGGTTTGTAGCACCCAGGTGGACTGTGACGGGAACTCCACATGTGGAACCGACCCGAATTCGAATGGGACACGAAGGTGTTTCTGTAATTCGGGCCTTTTGTGGGATCTGATTGAACCGATTTGCGCTGAGAGTGAGTTGAATTTACGGGTCCGTTTGGTTCGCGTATTTTATTTTTTCGAAAATATTTTTCATATTTTTCAGTGTTTGGTACGTGTAAAATAATTTCGGTCAATGAAAAATAAAATTTAATCAATGAAAAATTTTTATAGTGTGTTTGGATAAGGGATTTCTAAGAGGAATTCATTTCAATTAAAGTTTTTAAAATTCTAAAAATAAATATACTTGTTTGGCAATTAAAAATAAAGAATTCATAAATTTAAGGAGAATTTCAAGGAAGATTTTCAATGCTCCAAATTCCCGATTCAAAACCCACCAAATTAGGTTCTTTTTCTAAATACACTTTTAAGCGGCAATTAAAAACTCTCGCAACAAATGCCTACAATAGCCGCATTTTCCCAGCCACGATTACCGGCCCAAATCATCAACTCGACAGATCTATTTCCATTCTTCTTCTCAGCTTTCTTACTCCATTTTCATTATTCTTTATTTGCTTTCTTAAAAACTACAGCAAAAAGTATTCAACAGTCCCTCTGAAGATTGCATAAGCGTAAGTTAAAAACATAGCATTTTTATTCTTCTTCTTTGCTATCTTACTCATTTTCTTCATCACTTATTTGCTTTTTTTTAATTATTAAAACTGAAGAAAAAAAAGAAAAAAGAAACAGGGGCTTCACGAAATCACAAGAAGGATAAATAGCAAACCAAAAATTCCCAGAATCTTGGTTGTGGAGCAACTCTGTTATACCCAAATATCAGGTACATGGCGTAGCAATTGCACTCTTATTGTAATTCAAATTCACAAAATAAATAATATTGTGGCACCTTCTTGTATCTCATATCAATCATAGTCTATGGTTAGTCTTGTATACTGCTTCTTACAAAATGTGTTTTGTCCCTATTTTCACTTTGCATGAGTTTTATGGTGATTTTAGTCGTAGCTTCTGCTTAATACCTATCGGCGTGGCCCCTATTTTTTTCTGAACTCCTTTTGGTAGTTTGGCTTGTTTTGGATTGATGGTTCTGCGACGATTGCACCTGTTTTTTTTTCTTTCTGATTGTGCATGTGTGATTCTCTTGTTGAGTGGATGGTTGTTTTAGTGGAGGAGGAGGAGTTTCCATTTTTTTTTGGTCTTTGTTGATTTGGTGTTTGTTCTTTTGCTTCTTTGAGTTGATCAGATGTTTCCTTGTAGGCCTTGAGCTGTTGGTTGTGTGGTTTTGGTTTTTTCTTCCTTTTGGTCACTTTCTTGTTGTCTTGTTGAGTTGACCATGTGTTTCTTTCTCACTTTTGTTGCACTGTTCTTGCCTTTGATTTATAAATAAAACTTTTGCCTTTAAAAAAAATACCTGTCGGCTAGTAAATTAAGACCTATACTCAATATAAATCGAGGTCCTCTTCAATTTTTTTTTTTTGCCTTCAAGTTTTATCCTTGTTTGCTTTGTATATAAACAATGGAATCTTGTTCTCTGTTTATACATGTTGTATTATACTATTAGCTTCATTTTTTTTATTTTAATGTTCCCCAATAGATTGGAATACATTATATCATTGTTGGATATTAACATTGTGAAGTTTGGCTAGTTGATGTTAATGTTGTTGTTGTTATTGTGTTGATAATTTTGTATTATGCGTTGTGCAGCAATGGATGCTAATGTGATAAACAACTCAGCTTGTTCAAGTAAAAAACGTGCTAGAGAAGCTGATGAAAAAAATAAAATTATTGTGGGCATTGTTACTATTGTTGTTGCTGCATTTTCTGCAAAGTATAAAAGAGATCAGTTGCATATTAAAGAACCATTGCATGATTGGGGATTTGAAAAGCAATGCTATCTTAATAGGATGTACAATGGAAGGGAATTTGATTGTATTGAGCAATTAAGAGTCAGTAAACAAGGATTTAAAAATCTTTGCAAGATATTATCTGAGCAAGGTGGATTGGTTAGAACAAGGCATGTACCTATACGTGAAGCTGTGGCTATGTTTTTGCATATTCTTGCTCATGGTTTGAAGTACAAAGTTATTCAATTTGATTTCTACCGATCAAAAGAAACAATTAGTAGGAAGTTCAACAATGTATTGAGAGTTGTAATGAGAGTAGCTAAAGAATATTTGAAGCTACACAGTTGCACTATTCAAGAATTGGATGCCACCAAATGGAAATGGCTTGAGGTATATATTATTCTAAATCAATTTAATTGAAACTTTAAATTATAAAAACTTATTGTATATATATTATAGAATTGTCTTGGAGCATTTGACGGAACTCATATTCCAGTGACTGTAAATGCTGAAGATAGGCTTAGATATCGAAATAGGAAATGAGATATCTCAACAAATGTATTAGGAGTCTGTGCTCCAGATATAAAATTCATATATGTATTACCAGGATGGGAAGGATCAGCAAGTGACTCTCAAGTTCTGCAAGATGCCTTACGGAGACTTGATCATCTCCACATTCCAAATGGTAATGAATTTTTTCACATAAGTTATATAAAAATTACTATCAAATTAGTTGAAACTTATTAATTCAAATTTTTTCTTATGGTTGTAGATAAATACTTTTTAATGGATGCAGGATATACCAATGATCCAGGATTCTTAGCTTCTTATCGAGGGACTAGATATCATTTAAATGAATGGATTGGAAATAATCCTGAAAATTACAAAGAGTTATTAACCTTTGTCATTCAAGTGCAAGAAATGTAGTGGATAGATCATTTGGATTATTAAAGAAACGATGGGCTATATTGAGAGGTCAGTCTTTCTTTGATATAAACACTCAAATAAGGATAATTAATGCATGTTTTATACTTCATAATTTTATAAAGATAGAGCAAGATAATGATCCAATCTTAGAGGCAGCTGATTTGGAGTTTTTAGATTCAGTTGATCGAGAAGCAAATCAAGCCAATGATATAGATGCAAATAACATTGAAGAAGAAATAACATTTGTTCAAGTAACCAATGAGTGGACGGTGTTTTGAGAGAACTTGGTAATGAATATGTTTGCTAATTACCAAGCACGAAGGATAGGAAATGCTGTGTGAATTTTCTCATAGTGTTTTTTTTTATGTGTTTCTTCTAGTAATGTATTGTTGAAATTTATTGGTATTAAATTGCTTATTTAATGAATAATTATCTTTATCTTTGCCTTCTAATGGATAATCATTTTTTTATTCATGCAAATAGTATTGATCTGAATGAATGCAAACAATGTCAAAGATAAGCAAAGTCATGCAAAATGAAAAGCTAGGAGGAAAGTAGAAAGTAACAATGATACTGATGTTGCACAAGGTTATGTCTCTTGGACCCTAGAAATGGATCGTATGTTGGTTGATATATTAAGGGACCAACGTAATCTAGGTAACAAAAATGATGGTGGTTGGAAATCAATAGCATATAATACTGCTGCTTCTGCATTGTCCACCCAATTTAACGTACCTATTTTTAGAGACAATGTCAAACATCGCATCAAGTTATGGAAAAGGTGGTATGGAATTGTAAGTGACATACTTAGTCAAAGTGGATTTGATTAGGATGGGACAAAGTGCATGATTACTGTTGATAATGAAAGTGCTTGGAATGAGTATTTTAAGGTATGTCATACTATTTACTCATACATCATTGCATTTGTTTTACTTGTTACATTCAGGAATTAATGATGGTAATATTTTATTATTACTATTACCTTTTATTGTGGATTTGTGTGCAAAAGATCGTGCCACTGGATATGGTGCTAAAACTGCTATAGATGCTAATGACGTTATGAGTTCGGAACACAAAAATGGAAAGTGTAGTGAAGAATCTGAAATTGATTGTTCAAGAGATTTTCAAGGTTTAGAAGAGTTAAACATTGAAAGTCAAAGTGGTGTTTCTCCTCCAACTCATGCTCAAAGGAAAAGGGGACAATCTGCAATTTCTTTGTTAGCTTTAAATTGACAATTATTTTGAAATGACAAAAACTTAAGTAAACTCAAAATGATCTTAATGTAAATTTGCTCAAAATGAACTCAATGATTGAAAATCTATTAGACAAAAGATTGGACTATGATTTCAATTTGAAAAGTCAGTAAATACTTTTATAAAAGTGATAGAATACTTTGAACTGACTTAAAATCATAAAAACCCATCAAACCACCCCAAAATTGTTCACAAGTATGTAGGTTGGACATGAGGGATCGATCCCCTCTGACAAGGGATCGATCCCAAAGTGACAGAATGGTTTTCAAAGGCTAAGAAGGGTCCTTGAGCAAGAACCAAGCATTCTAGAGAAAAGGAATCGATTCGTTTGTAAAGGGATCGATCCTTTTGCACGAAAATTGAGCCCAACGGCTAGTTTTTGAGGGTTTCAACGGGAGGATTAGCATTAAATGCTTCACCAACTGTTCGAATCAGTTGGTGGACTACAAATAGAGGCATTTATGAAGATTGGAGGCAAAACAAGCACTTAGAAATTCTCCAAGCTTCAAGAGACAAAATCAAATATGAAAATTCATTCTTTATAACTCCATTTGTGTGAATTCTTATTGTACATCACCCACTCACTCAAACTTCTGATATTCAAGGGGTGTGTTAGCCTTGTAAGAGCTGTTATTGTAAGAGTGTGGGTAGTATTACAAGGGGAGAGGCTTAGAAGATTATTTCTAAGTCTTTAAGAAAAATTGTAAGAGGTCTCACCACACCTTGAAGTGGTTTGTAAGAATTCCAATGGAAGAGTGGAATCAATACCTTGACAAGAGGATCAAGGAGAGAGGACGTAGGCAAGAGATTGGCTGAACCTCTATAAATTTGTGTTTGCTTCTCTTTCCCTTACTTATTTACTGCATTTATTTTATTGTTGCCTTATTTGTTTTATTTGTGTATTAAGTGTTAGAAAAATAAAAATTAGTAGAAAAATCAATTCACCCCCATTTGGTAGAGCTAACAATTGGTATCAGAGCTTGGACTCGAGAATCGATTAGGAGTAATTTTCTTCAAGTAGAAACGATCTAGATGGCTCAAACTAGTGTATCTACACCTTTGGTAGAAAAAGGACACTCTACGGTTAGGCCACCACTCCTCAATGGTGAAAATTATATTTATTGGAAGACTAGGATGATGTTATTCATTCAAGCTAATGATTGTCATAACGTATCAAGTTTCAGGGGAAACCTAATAGCTAGACACAAAACTATGGAGTCGCCACCAATCATTCTAACCTAGGTGTGATTGGTCACCTATTCAGACTAAGGATAAGGCTTGGTCTACGTTAAGAGTTCTAAGTTCGGGAGTACGGTTACGTGTGAGGAAGGATTAGCACCCTCACAACGCCCATCCTAAAATGGTACCAAATAATCTAAGGTTATCCTAATTTTGCCTTTTTACTTTAATCTTGGTATAATTAAATATTGAAAAATCTTTTAAGTCTCCTCCATCAAGCTGGTCGGATAACCTAAAAGTTTTTCTCACCTCAAGAGTATTCAAGTAGGACCAATCGCCTTTCTTGAAGAGGCTCCGTCGTCGGATTATTTACATATTTTATGCAATCCCTGTTTAGACTCCTACCTGAATTTCTATCTATTATTTTGTCTTATTTTATTATATTGTTATTATTTTCTTATATAAATTATTATTTCATATATTTTTATATTTTTAAATAAACATGAATTATTTGATATTGAAGATTTTCTTAAAGACCTTCCATCAAGCTGGTAAGACCTTAAAGAAAACTTTCTCACCTTAGGAATTTTTAAAGAAATTACTCAAGCGCAATTCCTTTTAAATTCCATCCTCGGAATAATTCACATTTATTAAAATATTTAATTTAATTTAATTTCTATTTGTTTTAATTCTTTTCTAATTTTAATTCTAATTTATTAATTTGATTTTATTCTTTATTATAATGAACTTAATTTTAATTTACTATTTTTTAGTTTAATTTTTATATTTTATAATTAGATTGATTAAATCTTGGAAATGTCCTTTAAATCTTCCATCAAGCTGGCAAGACTTAAACGAACTCTCCTCACCTCAAGATATCTGAGAGTATTGCTCAATCGCAATCCCCTCGGAGTTCCATCGTCGGATAATTTGTATTTTTTTATTATTTTTATTCTATTTTAATTTCTAAATATGTTAATTTTTATAATTCTTAATTTTTAATTTTATTATTTATTCTTTTAGGTTATAGTTAATCTTAACTAATTCTTATTTCAATTTCTAATAATAAATTTGAATTTTAAATATTGGAAATATCTTTTTAAATCTTCCATCAAGCTGGTAAGACTTAAAAGAACTCTCCTCACCTCAAGATATCTGAGAGTATTGCTCAATCGCAATCCCCTCGGAGTTCCATCGTCGGATAATTTGTATTTTTTTATTATTTTTATTCTATTTTAATTTCTAAATATGTTAATTTTTATAATTCTTAATTTTTAATTTTATTATTTATTCTTTTAGGTTATAGTTAATCTTAACTAATTCTTATTTCAATTTCTAATAATAAATTTGAATTTTAAATATTGTAAATATCTTTTTAAATCTTCCATCAAGCTGGTAAGACTTAAAAGAACTCTCCTCACCTCAAGATATCTGAGAGTATTGCTCAATCGCAATCCCCTCGGAGTTCCATCGTCGGAATTATTAATATTTACTTTTAGTTTTTAATATCATAATTAATTTTTCCTTGTCCTTATAGTTTTCAATAATCTGTCTTTAATTTATTTTAATCCTAATTCTGAAATAAACAATAAACAAATAATAATACATCAACAAAATATAGAATATCAACACGCCAAATCGAATTATTTCATTCACATTAACTACCTAGTTTAATTATCAAAGTCAATTTCTCAAAATTAATATCTTAACATCAATTTCTACCATTAATTAAATTACCTAAATTATCTTACACAAATTTCTAATTAAATGAATCATGTATATTAAATTAATCTAGCAAAACACTTAACTAATAATAATAATAAGTATTGAATCAATGGTTTAGCCTTCATTTTGCACAAAAGCTATTTCACGGCAAAGCTTCATACCTTTTTTGTTTAACTTTCCATGTAGGTGAACAAAGCAAGCGATGGACGTAGGACCATGGTGTAAACCGGGCTTGTTTTTTCTTCTTGTGTCGCCCGTGTACTGCTTCTCCTCTCCCTATCGGCATGCATGCCACGCACCAGCAAGCTGCAGCAACTTTGGACAGCTTTCTTTCTTCTTCTTGTATTCCCAGCTACAGCACTACCTCTTTGGCCTTTGGGTTTCTGTGCAACTTGAGCACCGATTCATGGATCCTCCCACAACCTCCGGATCTCTGACCACGCAACACCTACTGCGCATGCCACCTGCACACAGCACAGCAAAGCTCTGCCCGGGTGTCGATTCAAGCAGGCTTCACGCCACTAACAGCTTCTGTTTCCAGCTCGTCTCCACTTCATGCACGCACCAGCAGCTTCTGTCTAGCAACGAGTTGCCACCTCAAACTGCTTGACTGCGGCTACGTCCTACTTCCTGCTGTCCTTGCGCACTGCAACATCCCCTTCAACTACAATACCGACAGGCAGCTTCCAGAACAGCATAACATCACGTTCCAACAGCTTCAAGCGCCGCACACGTCCAGGTAGCAAGCTTCAGCTATTTGGCTCTTCTCCTACAGCCCCAACGACAGCAGCCAGCAGCCTGTCACGTAGCTCTACTGCTTCGCTCTCTGCACTTTACTTCATCAGATTTAACAACCCAAATGGAGTATGCAGTACAGGTTGAAGATGGGGACAGCCAGGGAAGGTTCTCTTCTGACTAAGAACCGTAGGAACCTTCTTTAGGGTTTTTTTTCTCTTTGGTTTTTCTTTTCTTCTCCCGTTTTCTCCTTAGGGTTTTCTCCTTCCCCCCTACCCGTGGCCAGTCCCCCCCCTTTTTTTTTAACCCTCCTTCTCTGTTTATAAAAGCTTAGGAATTTATTCATTTAGGAATATGTTTTAATGCCCAGAATCACCTCTCATAAATTTTGATTCTTATTTCTATTTATTTTGCTTCATTAATTAATTCCAGAATATCTTCATTGAGGTATAATTCCTTTCCTAATTAATTTCCTTCCCAAAAACTTTGATTGTAATTATCTCTACTTGTTTGATCTGATTTAATTTCTTTCCAATTTCTGATCAGATTTTTATTTTGATTTCTTTCTTGAATTTCCAAATCAGACTTTTGACTTTGCCTTTATAGTAGAATCCCGATTTTCCTTTCCAAATTTCATTTATTTTTTTTTTGGAGCTTGACCACTTTATTATTTTTTCTATTTTTTATTTTCTTTTCCTTTTTTTGTATTTTTATTTTTTTTAATAATAAATAAATAAACTCATCTTTTAATTATCAAACCCAATAGGCTCAATAACATTAAAAGAACCCGGACAAAATGGGGTGTCTACAGTTGCCCCTCTTTGTACATTTGCTATGAAATAGTAATTGTGCAAAGACATAGACATCCATTTTGTCCACATCCATTTTATTATTTTTTCCTTTCTTTTCAAAAAATTTTATTTTTATTTTTTTGTTTTGTTCCCTTTTTTTTGTGGATATTTACTCATTCTAAAAGAAATTGGTTTTCATCATGAAAATGCTCCTCCGACCAGAAAGGCCGTGAAACTTAAAAATTTTCTCATATTTACAAAGCTCCTTCGACTAGGAAGGCCCTGAAACTTTAAAATTTTCTCATCATGAAAATGCTCCTTCGACTAGGAAGGCCTTGAAACTTTTAAATTTTCTCATCTCTAAATGCTCCTTCGACTAGGAAGGCCCTGAAACTTTAAATTTTCTCATCTCTTAAATGCTCCTTCGACTAGGAAGGCCCTGAAACTTTAAATTTCTCATCTTCAAAATGCTCCTTCGACTAGGAAGGCCCTGAAACTTTAAATTTTCTCATCTCCAAAATGCTCCTTCGACTAGGAAGGCCCTGAAAGGCCCTGAAACTTTAAATTTCTCATCTTCAAAATGCTCCTTCGACTAGGAAGGCCTTGAAACTTTAAATTTTCTCATCTCCAAAATGCTCCTTCGACTAGGAAGGCCCTGAAACTTTAAATTTTCTCATCTCTTAAATGCTCCTTCGACTAAGAAGGCCTTGAAACTTTAAATTTCTCATCTCCAAAATGCTCCTTCGACTAGGAAGGCCCTGAAACTTTAAATTTGCTCATTTAAATGTGTTCAATTATGCCCGGAGGTTTTACGGATTGTACCCAGAGGATTTGACGAATCCTGGAGGTCTTACAGATTGTACCTGGAGGTTCTAATGAATCATGCCCGGAGGTCTTATAGACTGTACCCGGAGGTTTTAATGAATCAAGCCCGGAGGTCTTACAGATTGTACCCGGAGGTTTTAATGAATCAAGCCCAGAGGTTTTAATGAATCAAGCCCGGAGGTCTTACAGATTGTACCCGGAGGTTTTAATGAATCAAGCCCGGAGGTCTTACAGATTGTACCCGGAGGCTTTGACCTTATCTCATCATTTCAATTCTATCTTCTAGATCATCTTATCATTCCAGTTTCTTCTTTTTGTTATTTCCTATCACACTTTTTCATCTCATCACATCTTTCAATCCCTTTTTCATTATCCCATCATATCCATAACTTTTTAATTTCCTCTTTCTTTCCAAATTTTAACATTTTTGTTTCAAAACTTCATACCTTTTTTTTTTGTCACATCTTATTCCTAATCTTTCTCACATTTTCTGACTTTTTTTTTCTTTTTTTTTAAGATTTTCCAAATTTTTAGTCATCTAGTCTTCCAAAACCTTCTTTTTTTTTATCCTATTGTCTTAACAAACAAACTCTCTCTTTTTTTTTGTGTCAGAATGCATGTAATGGAATGCAATGTCATGTATGCCATGAATGCAATGCAAATGATAAACAATGCCTTACCAAGTCACATCATCAGCCTACCTTATTCCTTTCTGAAAAAATTTGTCACCCTTCAATCTTCTCTTTGTCTTATCATTCAATCTTTCAATGCCTCATCATTCTTCTTTCTTCAAATTTAGCAATCTTAAAATCATTTGCCCCATCATTGTCATTCATTCAGTCTTTTTCATGCCCCACGATTCTTCTTTCTTTAAATTTAGCAATCATCAATCATTCAATCTACCTGTTGCCCCATCATCATCATTCATTTAGTTTTCTTCTTGCCTCGCAATTCTTATCAACTTAAAATTCATCAATCCAAATCATAACAACAAAATCACCTCAAACTACTCACAAGAACACTTCACCACTTCTCATATCTTCCAAAAGATTCATGCTCTCATAACAACCAAAGATTGTCCCAAGAATAGTCTTAAAAACATCATCACCACACTTGATTTCTTTAAAACAAGAACTTGCCCCCATAAAATCTCAAAACTCTCATTTTTCACTTCTTCAAGTTTCTTTTTGAAAATAGAAAATTGCCCCACGTAATAACTTTCCAAGGTAAAAAACATTTGACATTTAAATCTCTTAAAAATTGGTGATTACTATTGAGAACAAATAGAATGAGTTACAACTTGGTTTAGTTGAATAAATGTGCTGATTTGGTGCATCAAGGATGTTTGGTTATCAAGAAAGGTTCTATTGATCAATGTCTCTTCAATCTTGGCTCACAAATGAAACAAATTCCTTGAAAATCAAAATTCCTTTTGTAAAAATAACTTTCACAGAACTCAATCCATTTTAGCACTCTCTTAATTTCTTGATACGTGGACTTTAACAAATGTCAAGACTAGCTGTGATGGCTCAAATTTCGGGGTAAGGAAACCAAAGATACAAATCTCAAGTCAAAATTTAAAGGTGATGGTTTTTGAATTTCTCAAAAGGTCTTGACTGAAAGCATCACTCCTCTGGTTTTTCTTCTTTCTTGTTATTGCCTTAGCATAGTCACAAACAATGGCCTTGAGTTGTTTCAAATTTGCTCTAGACTGCCCTTTCATGGGTTTTCACCCTAGAGCTTCATTCTCTTTTTTTCTTTTTCTTTTTTTCTTTTTTTTTATTGATTGTTCTACCATGCATTTGAGAACTCAAATTTCATTCCAAACAAAATAATGATGATGGTTTCTCAAAGAAAAGCTTTTCAATACAAGCATCTCTATTTGATCAAAATGGACTTTTAAGCACGTACCGTAGGCCAAGGTTTAGGGTTTTCAAAGAATGGATAAATAGGCCCAAAATGAGTATTTTCAAGGTTTATCGAACCAAGGATCATTTCTTCGATTGTGAACATCTGTCCTTCCCACTCTTCGAAGCATTTTTCTTTTTTTTTTCTAACATTTTATTCGCATTCATTTCTTCTTTTTTCTTTTTTTCTCTTTTTTTCATCTACCTTTTTTCATTTTTTTTTCATATTGATTTCCATCTTCACATATCTTTCTTCTCGCATTTGCCCCTTAACAAAGGCATCATTTTCTTGCATTTGACATAAGACCAATCACTAATGCTTCTAAAACTCCTCTGATGTATTTGCCTCTCCAATGTGGAGGGTGATCCTTGGTCAAGGTTCATTTAGAAAAGAAATCAATAAGCTCAAAAGGGGTAACAAAAGGATGATTTCATTTCAGTAATAGGAATATGAAAGATGGCCATTTGTCATATCAAATATTGACACTTCTATTGAAAACCAATCCTCAAGATGAAAAATCGGCTTTTGAAATCATTTGAATATCCCTCGTGCATGATTTCACAATCAATTTTTTCTTCTTTTCTTTTCTTTTTTTTTCTTCCTTTTTCTTTGCTTTTTTTTTTCACAACTCATGCCTAGAATGTATCAATTCAACTTTATGAAGGTCATATGCAACAATCTTCATTATCATGGTTTAAGATAGGAAAAAAGATATCGATCAAATTAAGAATGGTCATTAAAAGATGTTGAGGCTTATCAAAAACTTGGCTCTTTCAATCATTTTGCCCCAAGGTGTAGCGAAGGATGATTTGAGTCAGAGAGTTCAAGTTATGAGAAAGAATTTTTGGTTGATGTGTTTGGGACTCTTAGCTTGGCCTTAACATCTATCAAATTTCCAAATACAAAGTCCTTAAGAGAATGCTTCATGAATTGGTCCTTCAAAACAGTTCAAAACGTTTTGCAAATTCATCAATCATTTCATTGCTCATTACCTTAATGAAGATTATTGACTTCAAAAGTTTATCATGGTACGCAAAAATGAATGAATGAATTTCAAGCCTGTGTTTCTTTACGGATTCCAAGTTTTCATTGAATTGGGAAGTATACTGGAAATGTAATGGCTAGGTCTATTCATTCTCAATAACAATCACCAATGTTTTTCAAAATTATTTTATTTCATCTACTTGGAAAGAAAAATATGGAAAGCTTTCAAAACAACTTGATGAAAATTTTAAGAATCCTGAGAACATCTCACATCCACATATAGAAAACTTGGCCTATGGAGGAGCAGACTTCCATTGTTCAATAAGCTTTTGAGTCAAGGCACCACTACTGATGAGTTCTTCAACATTTTCCTTCAATTGCCTACACTTTCCTGTTGAATGCCCAATTGCCTTCGGTGCAGGCCAAGTTTTCTCACAGAATTCTTTTATCGAGACTGTACTGAGATAAGCTTCTCGAAACTTTTCTTCGTTGCCTCCAAGGTGACTTTTCATCCAAATGTATAACAATGGGGTACATCCAATGAAACGTCCTTCTCCCTTGCGGCGACAAAAATTTAAAGACCTAAAAGTCTCAGACAAGATAACTGGGGCCACGTTCACCTCATGATCAAGCTGCTCAACAAAATCCACCATTGTAATCTCAATGTGTCCTAAGAATTTAGGGAACATGGCCATATCATACACAGCTAATGCCATTATGCTCATATGTTGTTCTTTCGTTAGTTGCTTCTAAAGACAACTTCGTAGAAGACTCCATGGTACATAAGTGGTCTCCCCTTTCTGCCTTGTGTGATGATCAATTTCTGAAACACTATGACTAGTCATGGAGGACGATTTCTTATCATATCCCGATTTCCTTTTCTTCCAATAGATTTTGTTGGGATTTTCTAACTCACAATGGAGCAAGAATGAATACTCCTCCATGGTTGGCATCAAATCGGCCTCATTGAAGACAAAGCTTCTGTAGGACAGGTCCCAAAATTGCACCATGGCCCTTATCAAATCCAAGTCCACTCCCACTGACAATAATAGCATCAAGTCCCCATATTTTTCTAAAATTCTGCCTTCTTTTCTTCTTCACCCCATGCCTTCAAAATTCCTAGCAACTCAGTGTAGTCATTTTGTCTTAGGTCCAAATGAATTCTTTCTGGCAGAGTAGAAACAAAACCAACAGGTAGGTAATCACCATTCTCACGTTAGGCCTTTTCTGATCGTTCTTTCACTATGTGGGCTGGTTCCTCTTGCGATAATTTCTCCATGGATGCAAATGGATCTTAATCTATTCAATTTGTTATGAGATAAAAAAAATGCAAGGAATGAGAATATGCATTATGTTTTTTTTCTTTTTTTGGTTTATTATTTTTGTATTTATTTATTTTCCATATTTTTCTTGTATGAGATGATGGTCATTCTTTGTGTCCTAATATAGGCTTCAATTCTAAAGCTCTAGCTTACGAGTGGGCATCATAAGTTCATTATATGCTTGGCTTTGATAGATGGATTACTAAAGGTTCCCAGACTGTTCCCCACTATCGTCCACGTGGACTAGTAAGGCATCCCAATCCTCACCCATTATAGGCTTCAAACGGAAAGGGTTCAACCTGAGTGGGAGTATTTCACTGGCCTATGTGGAGGTTACCACCTCACGAAGGCAAAGCTACTTTACTTCCTCTTAAAAAGGTAAGCCCGGGTCGAAGGCTAATGTATGCACATGCAAGTGAAGTGTGTGTATTTAAATGTCTTATGAAATTTAAAGCTTTTAGGCAAGATTTTGATAACCTTAGACTTCCTAATGGCCTGACTCTCTAATGTCCCCAGTGGAGTCGCCAAACTGTCATAACGTATCAAGTTTCGGGGGAAACCTAATAGCTAGACACAAAATTATGGAGTCGCCACCAATCATTCTAACCTAGGTGTGATTGGTCACCTATTCAGACTAAGGATAAGGCTTGGTCTACGTTAAGAGTTCTAAGTTCGGGAGTACGGTTACGTGTGAGGAAGGATTAGCACCCTCACAACGCCCATCCTAAAATGGTACCAAATAATCTAAGGTTATCCTAATTTTGCCTTTTTACTTTAATCTTGGTATAATTAAATATTGAAAAATCTTTTAAGTCTCCTCCATCAAGCTGGTCGGATAACCTAAAAGTTTTTCTCACCTCAATAGTATTCAAGTAGGACCAATCGCCTTTCTTGAAGAGGCTCCGTCGTCGGATTATTTACATATTTTATGCAATCCCTGTTTAGACTCCTACCTGAATTTCTATCTATTATTTTGTCTTATTTTATTATATTGTTATTATTTTCTTATATAAATTATTATTTCATATATTTTTATATTTTTAAATAAACATGAATTATTTGATATTGAAGATTTTCTTAAAGACCTTCCATCAAGCTGATAAGACCTTAAAAGAAAATTTTCTCACCTTAGGAATTTTTAAAGAAATTACTCAAGCGCAATTCCTTTTAAATTCCATCCTCGGAATAATTCACATTTATTAAAATATTTAATTTAATTTAATTTCTATTTGTTTTAATTCTTTTCTAATTTTAATTCTAATTTATTAATTTGATTTTATTCTTTATTATAATGAACTTAATTTTAATTTACTATTTTTTAGTTTAATTTTTATATTTTATAATTAGATTGATTAAATCTTGGAAATGTCCTTTAAATCTTCCATCAAGCTGGCAAGACTTAAACGAACTCTCCTCACCTCAAGATATCTGAGAGTATTGCTCAATCGCAATCCCCTCGGAGTTCCATCGTCGGATAATTTGTATTTTTTTATTATTTTTATTCTATTTTAATTTCTAAATATGTTAATTTTTATAATTCTTAATTTTTAATTTTATTATTTATTCTTTTAGGTTATAGTTAATCTTAACTAATTCTTATTTCAATTTCTAATAATAAATTTGAATTTTAAATATTGGAAATATCTTTTTAAATCTTCCATTAAGCTGGTAAGACTTAAAAGAACTCTCCTCACCTCAAGATATCTGAGAGTATTGCTCAATCGCAATCCCCTCGGAGTTCCATCGTCGGATAATTTGTATTTTTTTATTATTTTTATTCTATTTTAATTTCTAAATATGTTAATTTTTATAATTCTTAATTTTTAATTTTATTATTTATTCTTTTAGGTTATAGTTAATCTTAACTAATTCTTATTTCAATTTCTAATAATAAATTTGAATTTTAAATATTGTAAATATCTTTTTAAATCTTTCATCAAGCTGGTAAGACTTAAAAGAACTCTCCTCACCTCAAGATATCTGAGAGTATTGCTCAATCGCAATCCCCTCGGAGTTCCATCGTCGGAATTATTAATATTTACTTTTAGTTTTTAATATCATAAGTAATTTTTCCTTGTCCTTATAGTTTTCAATAATTTGTCTTTAATTTATTTTAATCCTAATTCTGAAATAAACAATAAACAAATAATAATACATCAACAAAATATAGAATATCAACACGCCAAATCGAATTATTTCATTCACATTAACTACCTAGTTTAATTATCAAAGTCAATTTCTCAAAATTAATATCTTAACATCAATTTCTACCTTTAATTAAATTACCTAAATTATCTTACACAAATTTCTAATTAAATGAATCATGTATATTAAATTAATCTAGCAAAACACTTAACTAATAATAATAATAAGTATTGAATCAATGGTTTAGCCTTCATTTTGCACAAAAGCTATTTCACGGCAAAGCTTCATACCTTTTTTGTTTAACTTTCCATGTAGGTGAACAAAGCAAGCGATGGACGTAGGACCATGGTGTAAACCGGGCTTGTTTTTTCTTCTTGTGTCGCCCGTGTACTGCTTCTCCTCTCCCTATCGGCATGCATGCCACGCACCAGCAAGCTGCAGCAACTTTGGACAGCTTTCTTTCTTCTTCTTGTATTCCCAGCTACAGCACTACCTCTTTGGCCTTTGGGTTTCTGTGCAACTTGAGCACCGATTCTTGGATCCTCCCACAACCTCCGGATCTCTGACCACGCAACACCTACTGCGCATGCCACCTGCACATAGCACAGCAAAGCTCTGCCCGGGTGTCGATTCAAGCAGGCTTCACGCCACTAACAGCTTCTGTTTCCAACTCGTCTCCACTTCATGCACGCACCAGCAGCTTCTGTCTAGCAACGAGTTGCCACCTCAAATTGCTTGACTGCGGCTACGTCCTACTTCCTGCTGTCCTTGCGCACTGCAACATCCCCTTCAACTACAATACCGACAGGCAGCTTCCAGAACAGCATAACATCACGTTCCAACAGCTTCAAGCGCCGCACACGTCCAGGTAGCAAGCTTCAGCTATTTGGCTCTTCTCCTACAGCCCCAACGACAGCAGCCAGCAGCCTGTCACGTAGCTCTACTGCTTCGCTCTCTGCACTTTACTTCATCAGATTTAACAACCCAAATGGAGTATGCAGTACAGGTTGAAGATGGGGACAGCCAGGGAAGGTTCTCTTCTGACTAAGAACCGTGGGAACCTTCTTTAGGGTTTTTTTTCTCTTTGGTTTTTCTTTTCTTCTCCCGTTTTCTCCCTAGGGTTTTCTCCTTCCCCCCTACTCGTGGCCAGCCCCCCCCTTTTTTTTAACCCTCCTTCTCTGTTTATAAAAGCTTAGGAATTTATTCATTTAGGAATATGTTTTAATGCCCAGAATCACCTCTCATAAATTTTGATTCTTATTTCTATTTATTTTGCTTCATTAATTAATTCCAGAATATCTTCATTGAGGTATAATTCCTTTCCTAATTAATTTCCTTCCCAAAAACTTTGATTGTAATTATCTCTACTTGTTTGATCTGATTTAATTTCTTTCCAATTTCTAATCAGATTTTTATTTTGATTTCTTTCTTGAATTTCCAAATCAGACTTTTGACTTTGCCTTTATAGTAGAATCCCGATTTTCCTTTCCAAATTTCCTTTATTTTTTTTTTTGGAGCTTGACCACTTTATTATTTTTTCTATTTTTTATTTTCTTTTCCTTTTTTGTATTTTTATTTTTTTTTAATAATAAATAAATAAACTCATCTTTTAATTATCAAACCCAATAGGCTCAATAACATTAAAAGAACCCGGACAAAATGGGGTGTCTACAATGATTATGAAGTATGAAGGATTATAGTTTAAGGTCCCCTTGTCCCTATTAAGAAAGTAGATGGAGAGGATGTGCCAAAGAAAGAAGATGAGTAGGACACAAACAATGTTAGAATGACAACTAAATGCTAAGGCAATGCACACATTCTTTTGTGCATTAGGACCAAATGGGTATAATAAAGTTTCACAATGTGAGAATGCTAAACAAATTTGGAATAAACCAGCCACTACACATGAGGGAATCACACAAGTTAAAGAAACTAAGGTAGGCATGCTCACTTAAGATTATGAATTATTTAAAATGAAGAGTGATGAATCTATTAATGACATGTTTACTAGGTTTACTGACATTATAAATGGTCTTAAAACCTTAGGAAAAACATATTCTAATGTAGCAATGGTAAAAAAAATCCTTAATAGCTTACCTAAATCATGGGAAGCTAAAGTTACAGCTATTGAGGAATCTAAGGATCCCCATACTCTTTCACTAGATGAACTCATGGGATCTCTACTCACCTATGAGATGAAGATTAAAAGGAATCAAGATCCTCCTAAGAAAGTAGGAGTAGCATTAAAATCAACCACGATTGAGGAATCAAAAGACGATTATGATGGGAGTGGTGATGATGAGGATTTAGAAATGGCCATGTTTGCAAAAAGGTTTAACAAATTCATGAGGATGAGAGCTAGTGGAAACTCTAGGAGACCCCCTAAGAGAGATTTTAACAAAGGTGAAACAAGTAGGAAAGAAAAGGACCAAATTATTTGTTATGAATGTAAAAAACCTGGTCATATTAAATTTGATTGTCCTTTTTATAGAAAGCAAAATGAGAAGAAACCAAAGAAGAAGGCAATGATGGCTATATGGAGTGATAGTGATTGCTCCGATGAAGAGAATGTAGAAGATGAAGTAGCCAACCTTTGCTTTATGGCCATTGAAGATAAGAAGGTAAAATCTAACTCATTTGATACAAATGAATATACATTTGATGAATTGCAAGATGCATTTGATGAGTTAGCAAATGAGTTTGAATGCATGAATATGAAATATAAGAAAATGATCTCAAAATTGAAAAAGGAAAATGAAATGCTTATGAATGCTAAATTAGAATGTGAGAAGAAATTAGAAAATGCAAATCTAGAAATAGAAGAGTTAAGTAAAAAGAACATTAATTTGCAAAATTCATTTTCTAGATTTTACATGTGTCAACAAAAACTTGGTCATATGTTAGAGACCCGAATAGCATTTTTTGATAGAGAAGGAGTAGGTTACAATGCGTCAAACAAAGAAACTCATCTTAAAAATTTCTTTGTTAAAGATAGAAAATTTGTTTTGTGCACCTTATGCAACAAACTAGGACACTCTTCACAAGCATGCACATCTAGGAGGACCATTAGTAGAGGAAAAATAGCTGTTAAGATTTGGGTGTCAAAGCATATTTTAAATTCAAATGATGAATCATTAAGAATGAAATGGATCCCTAAAGGATAAAAAATTATTAGTACTAACTCTCAAGGACCCAAGAAAATTTGGGTACCTAAGATAAAGGTTTGATGTATTTGTGTGTAGGAGGTAGAGAATTGCTACAAGGCTAAGTCTAAGGAGCATTAGTACCTTGATAGTGGATGCTCAAGACACATGATCGGTGACAAGAGCCAATTCAAGTTCTTAAAGCCTAAAAGTGGTGGAGAAGTCACGTTTGGAGACAACTCTAAAGGACAAATTGAAGGAATTGGCTCCATTGGTAACTCTTCCTCAACCATTGAAAATGTCTTGTATGTTAGAGGTTTAAAATATAATTTGCTTAGTATTAGTCAATTGTGTGATAAGGGTTTTAAAGTTGTGTTTGATGCTTTATGTTGCAATGTTGTTGATGCTAAAACTAATCAAATTCTTTTCATTGGACATAGACAAGGAAACATTTATATTGTTAATTTAGATGAACTAAATAGCAAAAATGTATGCTTTATGGCCACTAGAGAAGATGAACCTTGGTTATGGCATAGAAGACTAGGTCATGCTAACATGCATGTTTTGTCTAAATTAGCCAAAAGAGACTTAGTGGTAGGTTTGCCTAAACTTCAATTTGAAAATGATAAAGTGTGTGAGACATGTGTAAGAGAAAAACACACGAGAATATCATTTAAATCTAAGAAATGTGTTACAACCTCTAGGTCACTTCAACTCCTCCACTTAGATCTCTTTGGACCAACTAGATCCACTAGTTTAGGAGGAAAACATTATGGATTTGTCATAGTTGATGATTACACTAGGTTTACTTGGGTGTTCTTTTTAAGTGTGAAAAATGAAGCCTTAGATAAATTCATTATTTTTCAAAACTTGTTCAAAATGAAAAAGGTTATTCTATTACAAGCATTAGGAGTAATCATGAAAAAGAATTTAAAAATCTTGGTTTTGATACATATAGTAATGAAAGTGGTATTAGCCATAACTTTTCAGCTCTTAGAACTCCTCAACAAAATGGGGTAGTTGAAAGGAGAAATAAAACCTTAGAAGAAATGGCTAGAACCATGTTTTGTGAAAATAACTTACCAAAATATTTTTGGGCTGAAGTTGTAAACACTGCTTGTTATGTTATAAATAGAGCTATGGTTAAACCTATTTTAAAGAAAACTCCCTATGAGCTTTATAAAGGAAAAAGGCCTAACATAAGCTATTTTCATCCATTTGGATGTAAATGTTTTGTTTTGAATAATGAAAAAGATAACTTAGGAAAATTTGATGCAAAAAGTGATTAAGGCATTTTTCTTAGTTATTCTTCAAATTCTAAGGCATATAGAATTTTCAATAAAAGAACACTTGTTGTAGAAGAATCCATTCATGTGATATTTGATGAATCAAATACCTCTAGTAGAACAAATATTGATGATGAAGTAGAGATCTTTGATGAACCTATAGTTGATCCATCTCAAGATAAGGATATTAGAGAATAATTAGAAGATCTTGATGTTAATAAGAATGAGGAGTCCATGGAACAAAATATAATTGAGAAAGAGTCTAGGTGTCCTAGAGAACTTAGATATGTGAAGGATAATGATATTGTTGGAGATCCAAATATTGGTGTTAGAACTAGGTTAACCTATAGAAACATATGTCAACATGTAGCCTTTGTGTCACAATTTAAGCCAAAAAATGTGCATGAGGCCTTGAAAGATGAAAATTGAACTATAAGCATGCAAGAGGAATTAAATCAATTTGAAAGAAGCAAAGTATGGACACTAGTGGAAAGACCTAAAGATTATCCAATTATTGGAACTAAATGGATATTTAAGAACAAGGTGGATGAGAATAGCATAATTGTTAGAAACAAAGCTAGACTAGTGGCTCAAGGATATAGGCAAGAAGATGGGATAGACTATGATGAAACATATGCCCCAGTAGCTAGATTAGAAGCCATTAGGATGTTACTTGCTTTTGCATGCTATAAGGATTTTAAAGTATATCAAATGGATGTTAAAAGTGTTTTCTTAAATGGTTACATAAATGAAGAAGTTTATGTTAAGCAACCTCCCGATTTTGAAAATCCAAAGTTTCCTAATCACGTTTTCAAACATCAAAAGCTTTATATGGATTAAAACAAGCTCCTAGAGCTTGGTATGAAAGACTTTCAAAGTTTTGATTGAAAAAGGTTTTGCAAGAGGTAAAGTAGACACAACGTTATTTATCCAATCCAAGGGTAGTGACTTATTAATAGTTCAAATGAGTCATTGTGTAAAGATTTCTCAAAATTAATGCAAGGTGAATTTGAGATGAGTATGATGGGAGAGCTAACCTTCTTTCTAGGACTTCAAGTTAAACAATGCAAAGAGGGTATTTTTATAAATCAAGCTAAGTATACTAAAGACTTGCTCAAAAGATTTGGAATGGATGAGTCTAAACCTTATTATACTCCAATGAGCACAAATATCAAGCTTGATAAGGATGAAGGAGGAAAGTGTGTAGACACTAAACTATATAGGTCTATGATTGGTTCATTGCTATATCTCACTGCTAGTAGACCTAATATAATGTTTAGTGTGTGCTTGTGTGCTAGATTTCAATTATCTCCTAGAGAATCACACTTACAAGCTGTAAAAAAAATCCTTAGATACCTTAAAGACACGTCTTCCCTAGGACTTTGGTATCCTAAAGATTCTACTTTTGCTCTCCATGCTTATTCCTATTCGAATTTTGGTGGATGCAAAGTTGATAGGAAAAGCACATCAGGAACTTGTCAATTCTTAGGAAATAAGCTCATTTCATGGTTCTCTAAGAAACAAAATAGTGTAGCTCAATTCACAACCGAAGCTGAATATATTGCTTCCGGAAGTTGTTATGCTCAAGTATTGTGGATTAAACAACTAATGAGTGACTATGGAATAGAAATGAATCAAGTTCCCATCAAATGTGACAACACTAGTGCTATCAGTCTTACCAAAAATCTCATCCAACACTCTAGAACTAAGCATATTGAGATTAGACACCATTTTATAAGAGATCATGTGCAAAAAGGTGATATAGTTCTAGAGTATGTAGATACCTTACACCAATTAGCTGATATCTTTACAAAACCTTTATATAAGGAGAGATTTTGCACACTTAGAGGAGAACTAGGTCTCATGAATGCTCCTTGAATTAAATTGATTTTAAATGAATGGATTAAGTTGGTTGTGATAATTGCAAGTTAGAAATTTAGAGAATCTATTGACTACTTGCTGTTTATGACCTTAACTTGCCATATTAATGCTAGTTCTTAGGATAAATTGTTGAAATATGTGTGTTTGATCATGTAAATTCTTTGTCATTTAGCTTCATCAGCTCAAACTCACTTCTCACGCTTAAAACTTCCACACAATCATGCCAAAATGGTCTCTGATGTTTCTCTGCATATTTTCAATGCTTTTCAGCATTTTTCAAGTCACACATCTTGTTTTCCAAGTAGCACTAACCTGATTTTGATTTTAAATAATGAAAATGCACTAGTTCTTTGATTTTCAAATCATTTTTCTGTATCAAAACTAAGGCAATTGACTGAGGGGTCAATTCCTCCAAAAATAAGATTGATTCTCAGATCATTCAAGCCAAAATTCTAGGTTTTTGCTATGAGGGATCGATTCCTTTCACCATGGGATCGATCCCATAGTTCCAGAATGGCCAGGAGGGGAATTCGGCCAAAAAGGGATTGATTCCTTCCTTAAAGGGATCGATCCCCTTGGGCTAGATCACAATTCGTGACTTCTAAAAAGTGTCGGCCTCCCCTCTCTCGGTCACTATTCATCTTCCCCATCTACAGAACCATCCTTCCTCCATTCTCGTTTACCAAAACTTCAAGATCTACTCCATTTCTTCACCAAATCGCTTCATTCCTCCACCATTCTTCATCTTTTCTTCATCTCTTTCGCCACTCATCATCCTTTCACATCAAAACCTCATCATTCTTGATTTTCTTTCTTCTTCCTTGTGTTCATCACTATTCACGCCCAATATTTCAATTGTAAGTGTTCTTCACAAATTTTCATCAATTTTTCTTGCATTCTCGTTTATTTCATCATCTTTTGTCAACCCATTTGCATTTCTTGCATATATCTTCATTCCATCTAGGTTTTCATACCACATATAGCCCATGCATTTGTCTAATTTCTAAGGTTTATAACTCAGACTCTAGATAGGATTTCAGCATCATTCCTTCATGAAAAGTGTAGCTTGAACATTGCTTTGTGGTTTCCTGTTGTTGGTTAGGCCTTCCCTCTCCCATACACTCATCCATCATCACCCAAACTTGTGCTCACCAACTGTTCGACTAAATTCCTCCTAGAACTTTACTTCATTTCTTAAACTCAACCTTCACTCCAAGTGGCTCATAAAACCAAACATGCTGTCATAAGGAAAAAAGCTCATCCTTCTTCCTCCTCTTCCGTTCCAACAGCCTTTAATCGGCGCTTTCAAAATACGGAAGAGAAAATTCGTTACCATGCACAATTTGCCAATATGCGCATTAAGCATTGTCGTCTAATTGATTTCGGTTTCCTGGTGTCGTAACGTATTAAGTTTCGGGAAACCTAATAGCTAGACACAAAACTATGGAGTCGCCACCAATCATTCTAACCTAGGTGTGATTGGTCACCTATTCAAACTAAGGATAAGGCTTGGTCTACGTTAAAAGTTCTAAGTTCGGGAGTACGGTTACGTGTGAGGAAGGATTAGCACCCTCACAACGCCCATCCTAAAATGGTACCAAGTGATCTAAGGTTATCTTAATTTTGCCTTTTACTTTAATTTCGATATAATTAAATATTGAAAAATCTTTTAAGTCTCCTCCATCAAGCTGGTTGGACAACTTAGAAGTTATTCTCACCTCAAGAGTATTCAAGTAGGACCAATCGCCTTTCTTGAAGAGGCTCCGTCGTCGGATTGTTTAAATATTTTATGCAAACCCTATTTTGACTCCTATCCAATTTTCATTTATTATTTTATCCTATTTTATTCTATTATTTTCTTATATAATTATTATTTCATATATTTTTTATATCTTTAAATAAACATGAATTATTTGATATTGAAGATTTTCTTAAAGACCTTCCATCAAGCTGGTAAGACCTTAAAGAAACTTTCTCACCTTAGGAATTTTTAAAGAAATTACTCAAGCGCAACTCCTTTTAAATTCCATCCTCGGAATAATTCACATTCATTAAAATATTTAATCTAATTTAATTTCTATTTATTTTAATTCTTTTCTAATTTTAATTCTAATTTATTAACTTAATTTTAATTTACTATTTTTTAATCTAATTTAATTTTTACTTTTATAATTAAATTGATTTATTAAATATTGGAAATATCCCTTTAGATCTTCCATCAAGTTGGTAAGACCTAAAAGAAATGTCCTCACCTCAAGATATCTAAAAGTACTACTCGAGCGCAGTCCTTTTAGAATTCCATCGTCGGAATATTTATAGTCGTATTTATTATTATTTTAAAATTTTTATTTCTAAATATATTAATTTTTATGACTCTTAATTTCTAATTTGATTATTAATTCTTTTAATTGTAATTAATCTGAATTAATTCTTATTTCAATTTTTTTAATAATTTTGAGTTTTAAATATCGGAAATGACTTTTTAAATCTTCCATCAAGCTGGTAAGACTTAAAAAGGACCTCCTCACCTCAAGATCTCCGAGAATATTACTCGATCGCAATCCCCTCAGAGTTCCATCGTCGGAATATTTATATTTATTCTAGCTTTAAATGTCTATTATTATATTCTCTTAAGGTATTGCAATTCTAAACTACCTAAATAAACCTTAACAATAATTTAACCGTACGCGTAATTAAGCATATCATAAATTTTATTTGAAGCCTTAAAAATAAGAAATAAAATAAAAATAAAAATAAAAATAAAGAAAATAAAATAAAAATACAAATACAAATAAAAAAATACAAATAATAAACAATAAATAAAATAAATAAAATACCAATTACATCAAATCATGTTAATTAAATTGAAACTTATACTATCAAGTTAATCAAAGCAAATTATATCAATTTAAATAAATAAACTACATCACACTCACTAAATCTTATCAATATCTGTTAATTATACTTATCAAATCAAATCTGTTAAATTTTTTATTATTCGAAATTAATCAAGTTAATTATTTACCTCACCTTATCAGTTAAATTATTGCATTAATTACAAGTATGCAAAAATCATTAAAAAAAATAAATAAATGAAATAAAATAAAAACGAAAAATCACCAGAAAATAGAAAAGAAGAAGCTGCGATCGGGTCGGGTCGGGTCGGATGCAGGTCAGTACGCGGGTCCACGCGCGGGTCACAACTACTCCAAAACGACGTCGTTCTGAGGCGGTACTTAAGTTCTCTTTCCGGTTTTTTCGCTTAGATTTTCAACGTCCAGAAAAAAAAAGAAAAAAAAAACTAAGGCCTCTCTCTCCCAAACGAAACCCCGACGACCGGAAACTTCAAAGGGTTGCCGGAAAATTCAAACTTTCCAGATTCCGGCGACCTTTTTCATCGTGCACCACCGTAATTACCCGATCTACGTCTATACATGCCCAAAAATCCTCGCCGACGGTCCCTCACACTAGATCTATAGATCCCGATTACTCAAACCCTCCAGAAATCCACAGATCTAATTCCTCAAAATCCAAAAAAAAAAAAAAAAAAAACCTACACTGCCTTAACTCAAAAACCCTTGACTATCCCCCTCTGCTTGTTTTTTTTTGTTTTTGTGGTTGCGGTTGTTTTTTTGGTTGTAGTCACTGTTGTTGTCTCTGTTTTTTTTTTTTGTGTAGTCGTCCCCCTTTCCAGATCTGTGGCTGTCCCCTTATAATAGGTTTCAATATTATGGAAGTTAAGAAAACCGAATCCCAGATCCGATTTTCTTTCTTTGCTTTTAATGTCTGATTAATTTTTCCCTTGATTTCCTTGCAGATTTCGAAGACCAAATCTTTCCTTTCGTGTTTCTGACAGCTATGTTGGATTTAGGGTTAGGCTTCAAGTCTCGGTTTGGGGTGTGGATTCTGTTTGGGGTTAGGGTTTCAGATTAGGGTTTCTATTTAGGGCTTGGAGTCGTGGTTTGGTTTTTGTTTAGGGTTAGGGTTCGGGTAATTAAGGTTTCATTAGGGTTTGGGGTTCTATTTTGGGGTTTGAGTTTCAATTCAGATTAGGGTTTGGATCTTGGCAAAGGTTTCTATTAGGGTTTCTGATTAGGGTTTCCGTTTTTTATTTTGTTTCCTTTTTTAATTTTTTTGCTTTGCTTTTTTTTTAAATCAAAATAAATGAATAAATAATAAAAGAAAAATAAAATACTAAAATTCATTTAAAAAAATAAAAAAAATAAAAAAGAATAATAATAAAAAAAGAGAAATAATAATAAAATGAATAATAATAAAAAAAGAAGAAAAAGAAAGAAGGAAAAGAAAGAAAAATAAAATATATAATAAAAAAATAAGACAGAATAAAATCAATTAGTCAAACATGGGTTTAATTCATTTTCGATTTTTAGAATATACGTCGAGCGACTCGAGATTCACAATCCCGGACAAAATTGGTGTCTACAGTTGCCCCTCTTTGTACATTTGCTATGAAATAGTAATTGTGCAAAGACATAGACATCCATTTTGTCTGCATCCATTTTATTATTTTTTTCTTTCTTTTCAAAATTTTTATTTTTTATTTTTTGTTTTGTTCTCCCCCTTTTTTTTCTTTCACCTAAAGTGCTCTTTCAACTAGGAAGGCCCTGAGACCCTTTTTTTTTTATAGAATTTTTCATCTCTAGAATGCTCTTTCGACTAGGAAAGCCCTGAAACCCCTTTTTTTTTTTTATAGAATTTTTCATCTCTAGAATGCTCTTTCGACTAGGAAAGCCCTGAAACTTTAAAATTTCTCATCTAAAATGCTCCTTCGACTAGGAAGGCTCTGAAACTTTAAATTTTCTAATCTCTTAAATGCTCCTTCAACTAGGAAGGCCCTGAAACTTTAAATTTTCTCATCTCCAAAATGCTCCTTCGACTAGGAAGGCCCTGAAACTTTAAATTTCTCATCTCTTAAATGCTCCTTCGACTAGGAAGGCCCTGAAACTTTAAATTTCTCATCTCTTAAATGCTCCTTCGACTAGGAAGGCCCTGAAACTTTAAATTTTCTCATCTCCAAAATGCTCCTTCGACTAGGAAGGCCCTGAAACTTTAAATTTCTCATCTAAATGCTCCTTCGACTAGGAAGGCCCTGAAACTTTAAATTTTCATCTCTTAAATGCTCCTTCGACTAGGAAGGCCCTGAAACTTTAAATTTCTCATCTCTTAAATGCTCCTTCGACTAGGAAGGCCCTGAAACTTTAAATTTCTCTCATCTCTTAAATGCTCCTTCGACTAGGAAGGCCCTGAAACTTTAAATTTTTCATCTTCAAAATGCTCCTTCGACTAAGAAGGCCCTGAAACTTTAAATTTTCTCATCTCTTAAATGCTCCTTCGACTAGGAAGGCCCTGAAACTTTAAATTTTCTCATCCTTAAATGCTCCTTCGACTAGGAAGGCCCTGAAACTTTAAATTTCTCATCTCTTAAATGCTCCTTCAACTAGGAAGGCCCTGAAACTTTAAAATTTCTCCTTCTTTAAAAATGTCTTTCTTTTTGAAATGAATGGGATGCATGCTAAAAATAATTTCATTATAATTGTGACAACAAAGGCTCAAAACCCCTTTTCTTTTTTTTTTTGGACCAATCTTGTCTTTAAACCAGTTAGCGACTTTCTCATATCATCACCTTCAATCTTCATTCTTCCCCTTTTTTTGTTTTTAAGCAGCTGGTGTATTCGACTTAGTTTACCAATCTTCTGATATTCCACTATATTTCTGTCCCTCTTCTTTCTCCTTTTAAAGCAATGCAATTATCTTTTTCTCTCATTTTTTTTTTAAAAAAAAATGTTTGCCAATCATCTATTTATTTCCATCCTAATAATATGACTAACATAATGCAAATTTCGATTTTCCCAATCAAGGTAAGAAGGTAAATGGTAGTAGATACGAGATAAGTTTGGAAGAGAGGTTATTTTATTATAAACATCAAGCATATCTGAACAGAGAATATTACAAGGAATAATTGCATTGACGAAACAATCAAATATCTCAACAATCAACATTCTGACAATTCTGATCGAATTAATTCAAATTTCTCTTTGAAAAGCCTACTCCATCAGTTTGTCTAATATTGCAGAGCCCTTCGGACTAAACCTTTTCCTTTGATATCACAAAATTTCCGATGCTGATCTTTCCCCTACACTTAAGCTGCCTTTTCAGGTTTTCAACATAAGTGTCTCCCCCATTGATTTAAACCGCCCTTTTCGGGTTTTCGATTTAAATCCTCCTTTTTTATTTCTCTTTTTCTTTTTTTCTTTTTTTTTCTTTTTTTTTTTTAGGCATAATACCTCTTCACAGCATCGGAATTGATGGGGTTTGGCAGGTCCTCACCGTCCATATTTGCCAATATTAATGCCCCACCAGAGAAAGATCTCTTTACTACATATGGTCCTTCCCAATTTGGCGCCCATTTTCCCCTCCTATCTTGTTGATTTGGGAGGATCTTCTTCAAAACCAGATCCCCTTCTCGGAATTTCCTAGGTCGGACTTTCTTATCATGTGCTTTCATCATTCTCCTTTGGTACAACTGGCCATGGCATAAAGCTACAAGCCTTTTCTCGTCAATAAGATTCAATTGCTCATAGCGTTCCCGTACCCACTCTGCCTCTTCTAATTGTGTTTCCATTAAGACCCTTAATGACGGAATCTCTACTTCAATTGGTAGCACTGCCTCCATCCCGTACACTAATGAGAATGGGGTTGCCCCAGTAGACGTGCGCATTGACGTTCTATACGCGTACAAGGCAAAAGGTAACTTTTCATGCCAATCCTTATAAGTTTCTGTCATTTTTCCCACTATTCTCTTGACATTTTGTTCGCGGCCTCTACTGCCCCATTCATTTGTGGTCGATACGGCGCCGAATTGTGATGCTTGATTTTGAACTGTGCACAAACTTCTTCCATCATTGTGTTATTCAAATTACGAGCATTATCTGAAATAATTCTTTCTGGAAGTCCATATCGGCATATGATATCTTTCTTTATGAATCTGCATACTGCCGTTCGTGTCACACTAGCAAAAGATGCTGCTTCTACCCACTTGGTAAAATAATCAATCATCACAAAAATAAACCGATGTCCATTTGAAGCTTTTGGTGTAATGGGTCCTATCACATCCATCCCCCACATAGAGAAAGGCCAAGGAGGGGCTAATACATGCAGAGCCTCCGATGGAGCATGAATCTTGTCAGCATAAATCTGACATTTGTGGCATTTTCTAGCGTAGTTAATACAGTCTTTTTCCATGGTTGACCAATAATAACCCGCTCTCATTATTTGTCTTGCCATCATATGACCATTAGCATGTGCCCCACAAGATCCTTCATGTACCTCCTCTAATACCTGTTTAGCTTCTGCAATATTCACACATCTCAAAAGCACCTGGTCTCGACTTCTTTTGTATAAGACTTCCCCGTCTAAAAAGAATCCCATAGCCATTCTCCTAATGATTCTTTTGTCATTCTCCGAAGCATGTTTTGGGTACTGTTGGTTTTAATGTACTGTAAGATGTCATGGTACCAAGGCTTTCCATCGACTTCTTCTTCTAAACTTGCACAATGCGCTGGTGAATTCTTCAGATTCATCCTGATGGGTTGAATTTCAGCATTACTGTCCAACTTGAACATTGCAGCTAAAGTGGCTAGAGCATCTGCCATTTGATTCTCCTCTCGAGGTAGATGCTCAAACTGAATACTTTTGAACTGATCAATTAAACCGGCTATGTATTTTTGGTACTGGACCAACTTCGAATCCCTAGTTTCCCATTCACCTCGCAACTGGTAGATGACTAGAGCCGAATCTCCATACACTTCGAGCACATCAATCTTCTTTTCAATGGCGGCTTGCAAACCCATGACACATGCTTCATACTCAGCTACGTTGTTGGTACAGTTGAAGTCCAATCTTGCAGTAATCGGGTGATGATCTCCTTCTGGGGATATCAGGACCACTCCTACTCCTCGCCCAAAAGCATTGGATGCTCCATCAAAGAACATTCTCCATGATTTCTTAGCTAGCTTCTCTTCTTCTACCTGAAATACAGCCATCAAATCCTCATCTGGAAAATCGAGTTTCATAGGCACATAGTCATCGGCAACCCGGTCTGCTAAGAAATCAGCGATTACACTCCCTTTAATGGCCTTTTGAGTCACATATATAATATCATACTCAGAAAGCATGACTTGCCACCTTGCTATTCTACCAGACAAAGATGGTTTCTCGAAAATGTTTCAAAGGATCAAGTTTGGCCACCAACCAAGTCGTGTGATATAACATGTACTGTCTGAGTCTTTGGGCTGTCCAAGCTAAAGCGCAACACATCTTTTCCAATTGAGAATACTTCACTTCGTAGTCAATGAATTTCTTACTTAGGTAATAGATGGCTTGTTCTTTCTTGCCATTCTCATCTCGTTGCCCCAGTACACATCCCATTGAACCTTCGCAAACTGTCAAGTACAAAATCAAAGGTCTATCAGGAATAGGAGGTACTAACACAGGCGGGTTTGATAAGTACTCCTTGACTTTATCGAAGGCCTTTTGACATTCTTCATTCCATTCCCCAGAGTCATGTTTACGAAGAAGCTTGAAAATTGGATCACATTTTGAAGTAAGTTGAGATATAAACCTGGATATGTAGTTTAGCCTCCCTAAGAAACCTCTTACTTCTTTGGTGGTGCGAGGAGGGGACAAGTTCTGAATAGCACGCACTTTGTCCGGATCAACTTCTATCCCCCTTTCGCTAACTACAAATCCCAATAATTTTCCAGATCTTGCCCCAAATGTACACTTGGCTGGGTTTAACTTCAACTGGTACTTCCTCAACCTTTCAAAGAGCTTCTTAAGATTAGCCACATGGTCTTCTCCTTCACGAGACTTTGCAATCATATCATCCACGTACCTCAATCTCTTTATGCATCATGTCGTGGAAAAGACTAACCATAGCCCTTTGATATGTAGCTCCAGCGTTCTTCAATCCGAATGGCATGACTCTATAGCAAAATGTTCCCCACATTGTCACGAAAGTAGTCTTTTCCATATCTTCTCCAGCCATCTTGATTTGATTATAGCCGGAAAAGCCATCCATAAATGAAAATATGGAATGCCTCGCTGTATTGTCCACAAGGGTGTCAATGTGAGGAAGCGGGAAATTGTCTTTAGGGCTAGCTCTGTTCAAATCCCGATAATCCACGCACATCCGCACCTTTCCATCCTTCTTAGGCACAGGGACAATATTAGCTACCCACTCCGGGTATTTGGCCACTTCAAGAAAACCTGCATCAAATTGCTTTTTAACTTCCTCTTTGATCTTCAACAACATTTCCGGCTTCATGCGTCTTAACTTTTGTTGTACCGGTTTGCACTCTGGTTTCAAAGGCAATCTATGCTCCACAATATAGTATCAAGGCCAGGCATATCTTGGTAAGACCAAGCAAACACATCTACATATTCACGAAGTAACTCCTTAAGACCCTTTCTTTCATCTGATGCTAGTGATGTTCCGATTTTGACCTCTTTCTTATCTTTTTCATCTCCCAAATTAATTATTTCAACAACTTCCTGATGAGGTTCAATTGGTTTCCTATCTTCTTCCATCGATCTCAACAAGTCACGGGATAAAGGGTAGTCCGTAAAGACATCTTCATCATCAGATTCACCAAATTGAGCAGGGTTTTCAAAATCAATTTCTGAATTATTGACATTATTATCATCTTGTTTATTGTTTTGATACCTGAAAATAGATGAAATGGGAAATTATAGGTATTTTCAGTGTTGGCATGCTAGAGAAAGATAGAAAGAAAGAAAGAAAAAAAAATGATTGGGAAAATAGGAATGCATAACGCTAATCATTTATTGAAATGGAAAATAACAAAGTTGGCCCATACATAAAAATTTATTTAGGTGCTTTTGGGCTGAAGCACTGAAAATCCAACTTGCATTATTCAAAACATAAAAGAAAAAGACAATTGCATTATTACTTTTCAAAAGAAATCTCTGGGAACTCCAAAATAGTCCAATTCTTCAACTCAGCTCCTGAGGGGTCACATGCACAAACCGTCCAGCTACATTCTCCTCTGATATCTTCTCATCTACCATGTGAATGGACAAATCAGAGAGATCCCCCTCAAGCTGCATCGCCAATTTCCCTCCTTCATCACCAGTCTGATATCCACCACAATAAAGGTGTCATAAAGGTAAGGAATGACCAATTTCTCAGTTTCAAATTCGTCCCCTTTCAACTGTGCTATTCGCCTCTCTTTCTTTTCTTCTATCTTCTTTGCTTTGTCTTTCCAAGTTGGTTTGTATCCTAACCCGAACCTGTCCTTGCTTTCCAAAATTGTGATGGCCTTTCTAATCCCTTGGTGGTTTCTTCCCAATCCGACTCCTGGATACCAACCTTTGCCCATGGTTTGCTTCACCACCATCTCTGTAGCTGCTGACAGGTGAGGAGCATATAATTTCGAACCTTCTCCTATGTAGGTTGCATTAACAAACTCAAAAGCTCGATATGAACATTCCCATGCATTCTCTGTTGTCTCAACATACGGAGTGCTTGGAGATTGAGTGACAAAGATGTCTTCCTCTCCCGAAACTGAGATTTGTTGATTCCCCACGAAAAACTTCACCTTTTGATGGAGAGTGGAAGGGACAGCTCCTGTCGTGTGTATCCAAGGCCTTCCTAGCAAAAGAGTATATGAAGGCGTAATATCCATGACTTGGAATTGTATGTTGAAAATGCACGGACCAATCTCCACAGGTATCTCTATATCGCCCGACACTTCTCGACGGACTCCATCAAATGCCTTGACAATCATGTTGCTTTTCCGCATATACGATGAATCCACTGGTAACCTTAGCAAAGTGCACATAGGCATCACATTAAGAGCCGATCCATTATCAATGAGAACCCTGCCAATTGTGTGGCTCTTACACCTGACTGTGATGTGAAGAGCCTTGGTGCTTCCCCTCCTTCCGCAGGAATCTCATCATCACTGAAAGATATATAATTTGAAGCCACCAAATTACCGACTAAATTGTCCATTTTGTCCATGGATATATCAGGAGGTACATATGATTGATTCAACACCTTTAATAAAGCATTCCTGTGAGACTCAGAATTCAGGAGAAGTGATAAGAGTGAAACCTTTGCTGGTGTTTTGTTCAACTGCTCGACAATATTGTATTCACTATGCTTAATCAAGCTCAAAAACTCATCAGCATCTTCTTTCGTAATAGACTCTTGACATCTTGTCTCTTGAACCTCTATCGGGTTAACCCTATCCCCTTCCACAATTCCTGCCTTCTCTTTTCTAGCTTTAGCTAACATTTCAGGACTATAGCAACGCCCACTTCGTGTCATTCCCCCAACTCCAGTGATATTCGCTGTTTCGAGACTTTTAGGGGACATATGCTCTCTTTCTCCATTCATTACTATATCATAGCCATATCTCCAAGGTACCGCCTTGTTGTCTTTGTATGGAAACGGAATAGGAGCTTTGATTGTGATCCCACTAGCTTGGCTTGATTTTTCCTCAAGGCGGATTTTCAGAGGCTTTGACTTTAGGTCGTCATCAATCACACTAATCTCATTCCCTTTTCCTCTTCCTTCCCAAAATTCAATTTGATATGAGTCCATCAACTCTTGCAATCTGTAACGAAAAGCTTCACAGGACTGAATTGAATGACCTACTGCACCATTGTGGTATGGACAAACCAGATTGGGATCATACGAATCTATATAGGTCTCCAAAATCACAGTTTCTGGTTGCAACATGTCTGCCTTCACTAATACATCAAAGACCTGACTTAACGGAGTCTTTATTTCTGCAACAGCTCTTTTAATGTAATCCTTCTTTTCATTGCTAACATGTTCACTGCTGCTCCACCATGGTCTGGCAAAGGATTCCCATTCACAACTTGTTCTGCTTTCGGCTCCTCAAAACTCAACTGCCCGCCTTCATCAAGCCCTGCACTTTATATTTCAATCCCAAGCAATTTTCTATAGAGTGACCCACATTGTCATTGTGGTAAGCACACTTTGCGTTTGGATCATACCATTTGGGATACGGGGGTTTTAGGGGTTCAAGGTATACGGGGGCAATAAGACGGTTTTGCACCAGTTTAGGATATAACTCCGCATAGGTTATGGGGATTGGGGTGATAGGGGGTCTTTCTTGATTGAAGCGTGGCCTTCCAGGGTTGTTCATTAGGTTTGTAGGTTGAGTAAAAGGTTGGGTTGGTCTCAGGGTTGGCGAGCGAAAAATGGGCTGAGTATTTGTTGGTGGGTTTAGTTGATATGGGTAGGGTGAAACATAATTGATAGCATGAGGATAAGATTGGTATTGGTTGGATGGGCGTTGGTGAATAAAACCTCCTGCAGAGATAGCCTGGACATCTCCTTCCTTTTTCTTAGGAAACCCTCCTTTCCTGGCCTCTACACCCTCAATCTTGCCATTTTTAATAGCATTTTCTATTGCCTCTCCTGAAAGCACCATGTCAGAAAAGTTCTTACTGACATTTCCTATCATCCTCTCATAATAAGGAGCTTTGAGAGTGTTTAAAAATAACATCGTTAACTCCTTTTCTGTCAATGGAGGTTGAACTTCAGCAGCTGCATCTCTCCACCTCTGAGCGTATTCTCTAAAATTCTCGTTTGTTTTCTTCTCCATGCTTTGGAGAGAGAGGCGATCAGGAGCCATATCACTTACGTGACGATATTGGGCTAGAAATGCCCTAGCAAGGTCTTTCCACGAATGTATACGACTCCTGTCCAACTGAACATACCACCTTGCAGCAGATCCTGTAAGGCTATCTTGAAAACAGTGAATGAGCAACTTTTCATTACGAGCATATCCTGCCATCTTTCTGCAGAACATCGTAACATGGGTTGTCGGGCATTTAGTTCCATCATATTTCTCGAAGTCCGGAACCTTGAACTTTGCGGGCAACACCAAATCGGGAACTAGGCTCAACTCTTCTGCATCAACATTCCCAAAGGAGTCGTTTCCTTCGATGGCTTTCAACCTTTCCTCCAACATGTCACATTTCTGTTGTATCCCTACAGCTAGATTGTCAACTGCTTCTCTCTTCAACTTCTCTTGTTCAACAGGATCGTCCAAGTTTGGGACGAAAATAGGGTCGACAGGACTAGACCCTATACCAGGTTGATTTTGGCCTATAGCATGGCCTTGTCCTCCCATTGAAGGTGTTGCGTGAGCATAAACCTTTGGAGACATTTGGGCTTGATGGGTGAACCCTTGAGGGTATGGTGGATCATCACTAGAACATTCTTCTTTCGTTGCTAGGTCTTGCACAACTCCTTTCCCCTTAGCCATACTCATCATCAATTCCATCATCTTGGTCATTTGCTCTCGAGTTTCTCTTGAGCTTTGACAATCTCTTGTTGCACTTTCTCCATCCTATCAATCCGTGCTAATTGTTCGCTCTCCATTGCTCTAGTTCGTGCACGAGTTTGGTATGGATGATTTGGAAGGGCTATTTTTGTACCTTGTTGTCACAATTAAATAAAACTATTTTTATCAAATGCTTATGAAGGAAAAGCAAAAGTAAGAAAAATTTTCGTGAGAAATTTATTGCATAAAAAAATTGTCTTATAAAAACCTGTCTCATAACAATGTTGAACAAAGTTAAAGACCCATTACATCCATAAAGAACATCTAAGGTGTCCACCTAAGTCCTTCAACAAACTGTAGTGACCTTGGATCTCATCCAGCAGTAGTAGCAGATTCTCCCCATGCTCGGTAAGTGGGCTGACTCCAGCTTCAAACCCTTATTCTGTCTTCCATGTCTCTTGCTCTGTGAGCCATGACATTAATCTGTTCAATCATGGAAACCAGAAGATGTGAATCACGAGCTCTCCTCAAGGTAGCATACTTCTCCTTTAAGTCATTCAACTCATTGACAACCTTTTGTAGGATCTGCAAGTATTCTTGGGATCGATTGAGGGCACCTTGCGAACTCATCTGCTCGCTTATGACCTTGCCTTTAAGTTCTTCACATTCAGTCCCCTTCTTTTGTATCTCAGCTTTGAGTTGTTCATTCTCTTCCCGCAAACGTTTGTTTTCAGACCTTGAGAGCTGCTCCTTCAAGTATCTGATTTCATCTATCAACTTATACTTCTCTTGATGGACCCTTGTCTATGCTTGTTCCCTTCTCCCCAGCTTCTCCTCTGTTTCACATTTGAGTTTCTTAATTTCTCTTTCTAAGTCCCTTTTTTCTTCCTCTAATTTCCTCTTGGCAATCTCCAAGTCTATCATGGGATCTCGAGGTATAGGCTCTTCACTTTTGTCGAGACCTTCTTCGGGTGGAAGCCTAACATCCTTGCCTCGTTTCGCATGCCATACCGAGTATTCGGGAGGGTCCTTCTCTGGGAATATTCCTTTCTCAATCCTGAGAGTTGCCTTCCAAGCCTTGACATCGTCTTCTATTTTCCTTACAAACCCTTCTTCTGCATATGTATACTCGTGCTGACTGAGCCCTTGAGTCATTGGGATGAATTGCTCATATCCCAATTGTCTTCGTACCATAAGAGGTGCATAGGAGATAGTACCCCATATACCCAAAAGAGGAACCCATGGTTTATCACCACAAGCATATAACATAGATCTTCGTGGCATCCAAGGTGCCCTCCAAACAACATCCTTTTTCTTGGTCTTGCGCAATGATGAAACCCATTCTCTTTTTGTCTTCGGTGCAGGCCAAGTCTTCTCACAGAATTCTTTTATCGGGACTGTATTGAGATAAGCTTCTCGGAATTTTTCTTTATTACCTCCGAGGTGACTTTTCATCCAAATGTATAACAATGGAGTACATCCGATGAAACGTCCTTCTCCCTTGCGGCGGCAGAAATTTAAAGACCTAAAAGTCTCTGACAAGATAACTGGAGCCACATTCACCTCATGATCAATCTGCTCAACAAAATCCACTATTGTAACCTCAATGTGTCCTAAGAATTTAGGGAACATGGCCATACCATACACAGCTAATGCCATTATGCTCATGTGTTGTTCTTTCGTTAACGGCTTCTGAAGACAACTTCGTAGAAGACTCCATGGCACATAAGTGGTATCTCCTTTCTGCCTTGTGTGATGATCAATTTCTTGAATACTATGGCCAGTCATGGAGGACAATTTCTTACGATATCCTGATTTCCTTTTCTTCCAATAGATTTTGTTGGGATTTTCTAACTCACGACGGAGCAAGAATGAATACTCCTCTACGGTTGGCATCAAATCGGCCTCATTGAAGACAAAACATCTATAGGACGGGTCCCAAAATTGCACCATGGCCCTTATCAAATCCAAGTCCACTTCCACTAATAATAGTAGCATCAAGTCCCCATACTTTTTCTGAAATTCTGTCTTCCTCTCTTCATCCCATGCCTTCCAAATTCCTAGCAACTCGGTGTAGTCATTTTGTCTTAGATCTAAATGAATTCTCTCTGGCAGAGTAGAAACAAAACCAACAGGGAGGCAATCACCATTTTCACGTTGGGCCTTTTCGGATCGTTCTTTCACTATGTGGGCTGGCTCTTCTTGCGATAATTTCTCCATGGATGCAAATGGATCTTAACCTGTAACAATTTGTTATGAGACAGAAAAAGAAAAAGAAAAAAAATGCAAGAAATTATGTTTTTTTTTATTTTTGTGTTATATTTATTATTATTATTTATTTTTTTATGTTTTTCTTGTATAATTATTCTTTGTGTCCTAATATAGGTTTCAACTCTAAAGCTCTAGCTTACAAATGGGTATCATAAGTTTACTATATGCTTGGTTTGGATAGATAGGTTACTAAAGGTTCCCAGACTGTTCCCCACTATCGTCCACGTGGACTAGTAAGGCACCCCAATCCTCACCCATTATAGGCTTCGAACGGAAAAGGTTCAACCTGAGTGGGAGTATTTCACTGGCCTATGTGGAGGTTACCACCTCACGAAGGCAAAGCTACTTTACTTCCTCTTAACAAAGGTAAGCCCGGGTCGAAGGCTAATGTGTGCACATGCAAGTGAAGTGTGTGTATTTAAATGTCTTATGAAATTTAAAACTTATAGACAAAATTTTGATAACTTTAGACTTCCTAATGGCTTGACTCTCTAATGTCCCCAGTGGAGTCGCCAAACTGTCGTAACGTATTAAGTTTCGGGAAACCTAATAGCTAGACACAAAACTATGGAGTCGCCACCAATCATTCTAACCTAGGTGTGATTGGTCACCTATTCAAACTAAGGATAAGGCTTGGTCTACGTTAAAAGTTCTAAGTTCGGGAGTACGGTTACGTGTGAGGAAGGATTAGCACCCTCACAACGCCCATCCTAAAATGGTACCAAGTGATCTAAGGTTATCTTAATTTTGCCTTTTACTTTAATTTCGATATAATTAAATATTGAAAAATCTTTTAAGTCTCCTCCATCAAGCTGGTTGGACAACTTAGAAGTTATTCTCACCTCAAGAGTATTCAAGTAGGACCAATCGCCTTTCTTGAAGAGGCTCCGTCGTCGGATTGTTTAAATATTTTATGCAAACCCTATTTTGACTCCTATCCAATTTTCATTTATTATTTTATCCTATTTTATTCTATTATTTTCTTATATAATTATTATTTCATATATTTTTTATATCTTTAAATAAACATGAATTATTTGATATTGAAGATTTTCTTAAAGACCTTCCATCAAGCTGGTAAGACCTTAAAGAAACTTTCTCACCTTAGGAATTTTTAAAGAAATTACTCAAGCGCAACTCCTTTTAAATTCCATCCTCGGAATAATTCACATTCATTAAAATATTTAATCTAATTTAATTTCTATTTATTTTAATTCTTTTCTAATTTTAATTCTAATTTATTAACTTAATTTTAATTTACTATTTTTTAATCTAATTTAATTTTTACTTTTATAATTAAATTGATTTATTAAATATTGGAAATATCCCTTTAGATCTTCCATCAAGTTGGTAAGACCTAAAAGAAATGTCCTCACCTCAAGATATCTAAAAGTACTACTCGAGCGCAGTCCTTTTAGAATTCCATCGTCGGAATATTTATAGTCGTATTTATTATTATTTTAAAATATTTTATTTCTAAATATATTAATTTTTATGACTCTTAATTTCTAATTTGATTATTAATTCTTTTAATTGTAATTAATCTGAATTAATTCTTATTTCAATTTTTTTAATAATTTTGAGTTTTAAATATCGGAAATGACTTTTTAAATCTTCCATCAAGCTGGTAAGACTTAAAAAGGACCTCCTCACCTCAAGATCTCCGAGAATATTACTCGATCGCAATCCCCTCAGAGTTCCATCGTCGGAATATTTATATTTATTCTATCTTTAAATGTCTATTATTATATTCTCTTAAGGTATTGCAATTCTAAACTACCTAAATAAACCTTAACAATAATTTAACCGTACGCGTAATTAAGCATATCATAAATTTTATTTGAAGCCTTAAAAATAAGAAATAAAATAAAAATAAAAATAAAAATAAAGAAAATAAAATAAAAATACAAATACAAATAAAAAAATACAAATAATAAACAATAAATAAAATAAATAAAATACCAATTACATCAAATCATGTTAATTAAATTGAAACTTATACTATCAAGTTAATCAAAGCAAATTATATCAATTTAAATAAATAAACTACATCACACTCACTAAATCTTATCAATATCTGTTAATTATACTTATCAAATCAAATCTGTTAAATTTTTTATTATTCGAAATTAATCAAGTTAATTATTTACCTCACCTTATCAGTTAAATTATTGCATTAATTACAAGTATGCAAAAATCATTAAAAAAAATAAATAAATGAAATAAAATAAAAACGAAAAATCACCAGAAAATAGAAAAGAAGAAGCTGCGATCGGGTCGGGTCGGGTCGGATGCAGGTCAGTACGCGGGTCCACGCGCGGGTCACAACTACTCCAAAACGACGTCGTTCTGAGGCGGTACTTAAGTTCTCTTTCCGGTTTTTTCGCTTAGATTTTCAACGTCCAGAAAAAAAAAGAAAAAAAAAAACTAAGGCCTCTCTCTCCCAAACGAAACCCCGACGACCGGAAACTTCAAAGAGTTGCCGGAAAATTCAAACTTTCCAGATTCCGGCGACCTTTTTCATCGTGCACCACCGTAATTACCCGATCTACGTCTATACATGCCCAAAAATCCTCGCCGACGGTCCCTCACACTAGATCTATAGATCCCGATTACTCAAACCCTCCAGAAATCCACAGATCTAATTCCTCAAAATCCAAAAAAAAAAAAAACCTACACTGCCTTAACTCAAAAACCCTTGACTATCCCCCTCTGCTTGTTTTTTTTTGTTTTTGTGGTTGCGGTTGTTTTTTTGGTTGTAGTCACTGTTGTTGTCTCTGTTTTTTTTTTTGTGTAGTCGTCCCCCTTTCCAGATCTGTGGCTGTCCCCTTATAATAGGTTTCAATATTATGGAAGTTAAGAAAACCGAATCCCAGATCCGATTTTCTTTCTTTGCTTTTAATGTCTGATTAATTTTTCCCTTGATTTCCTTGCAGATTTCGAAGACCAAATCTTTCCTTTCGTGTTTCTGACAGCTATGTTGGATTTAGGGTTAGGCTTCAAGTCTCGGTTTGGGGTGTGGATTCTGTTTGGGGTTAGGGTTTCAGATTAGGGTTTCTATTTAGGGCTTGGAGTCGTGGTTTGGTTTTTGTTTAGGGTTAGGGTTCGGGTTCGGGTAATTAAGGTTTCATTAGGGTTTGGGGTTCTATTTTGGGGTTTGAGTTTCAATTCAGATTAGGGTTTGGATCTTGGCAAAGGTTTCTATTAGGGTTTCTGATTAGGGTTTCCGTTTTTTATTTTGTTTCCTTTTTTAATTTTTTTGCTTTGCTTTTTTTTAATCAAAATAAATGAATAAATAATAAAAGAAAAATAAAATACTAAAATTCATTTAAAAAAATAAAAAAAAATAAAAAAGAATAATAATAAAAAAAGAGAAATAATAATAAAATGAATAATAAAAAAAAAAGAAGAAAAAGAAAGAAGGAAAAGAAAGAAAAATAAAATATATAATAAAAAAATAAGACAGAATAAAATCAATTAGTCAAACATGGGTTTAATTCATTTTCGATTTTTAGAATATACGTCGAGCGACTCGAGATTCACAATCCCGGACAAAATTGGTGTCTACACCTGGAATCAATTAACTTTCCTTATTTGGCTAAATTTGATGCCTTTCATTGGACTCATTTTCTAAAAATCAACACTCTGGTTCCTCCCAACATCATTCGAGCATTCTTGTCAAATGCCGAACTTATCATGTCTCCAAATGATCCATGCAAAGTGGTGGGAATTCGATCATTTGTCATGGGCAAAGATGTTGAAATCACCGAGCAATCCGTCTCGCATGTCTTTCGCGTTCTCGAAGATGGTCTTATGTTTGAAACTATCAAAGTTCCATTAGAGTTTAACATAGTCAATGATCGTGCGGGTGACCTTCCCGTCTTCGCACGACTTCTTCACATCATAATTTCCTGGAATCTTCGACCCCTTGGCACCAAATACTTTCAACTCCGGTGACTTGATCGCTTTTGGATCCACCAAATGCATTCACCTGATGGAGATCGACCAGACCTTCTTCATTTTATTCTCCAAGATTGGGTGAAGATTGTTCATGGTAAGGTCAAAACAATTGTCTTTCCTCAGCCGCTGGCCTTTTATCTACTTGATCAAGGCATCGATTATTCCTGTGAGCTTGGTGTCCTTCCGAAACCAAGTACCACCATCAATCTCGCTACACTGCATAACCTTGGGTGGTATGAACATTAGCGAGGTGATACTACGATATGGAAGAAAAGTCATGGTCCCCCTGCCTCTCCCGAGCATGATGACGAGGACGAAGCCCCTGTCGAACCTTCTTCCTCCACATCATCGGGGTCCGCATCTACCTCCCTTGACCAGATCATGCAAATGCTTCAACAAACGAACACCTCTCAGTAGAATTTCCAGCAGGAGGTGGCTCAGCGGCTCGATCACATCGAAGATGATCAAGCCGCCTTGTTCGATGAAGTCCAAGATATCCGCATGCAGCAAGAGGACTTCATTGACCAGTATCACAAGACGTTTCCTAGGCGTTGACTATGATCTTTGTATGGGATGATCCTTTAGCTTGTTATGATTTCAAACCTTATGCTTATTAGTTTGTTGTGGCATTTCCGAATATGCTTATGGTGTTTTAGCCTTATGTTTGTGACTATGACTGGTAGGGTTGAGAAAAAACCAATAAAACAAAAAAACCAACTCGAACCAGGGATTTCAGATCGGTTCGGTTCGAATAATAACCAAATTCGGTTCGAATTCGGATCATGACATCATTGAACCGAATAAAATCGGTTCGGATCGGATTTGGATACGGATAATATCTGAATACTTTGTTATTTAGTATTTTGTAATTTTTACTATTTAAATTAAAAGCTCAAGTTTTATATTTGATTAAAAATCCTAAGGAAAATTTGAAATAAAGTCCAAAAGTGCTTAAAATGCCCTAAAAAATTGAAAAAAAATTTAAAATTACATAAAAAAACTGAATGACCGATCCGATCCGTATAAATTCAGATCGAATTTTTTTTTAATTCGGATCGGATACGGATCACAAAACAAAAAAATCGCTTAATTCGGATCGAATCGGGTTTTTGCAAAAAACCGATCCGATCCGACCCGTTATCATCCCTAATGACTGGTGTGTTCTGCTGTTAGACTTTTTGCACTTTATGTTTCTATGGTATGACTTATGACTTTATATATATATATATATATATATATATGTATGTATATATGACATTGGCTTGATCTCTCTTTATATTGGATTGGTTTATCATTTTGACTTAGTCTATTTATATCATTGAATTTCTATCCTTGGATTGTTGCTTTAAATTGCTTTTACCCCTGACCATTTCTCCATGTTGTTTCATTCTATTATTAAGGGGGAGTATCTATACATCTTAGTTATCTTTTTTTTGCTATGACAAAAAGGGAGAGAATTAATGTGGTAAAATTCTATATCTTTCATGCATAAATTGAGCGAGAGCAATACATATTTTTTTTTCATGAGCAAAATATTCTGCATGCATACATTGAGGGGGAGCAAAGCAAAATGCATGCATACATTGAGGGAGAGCAAAGCAAAATCCTTAAGCAAATTTACCTTAAGTTTTGTCATATCAAAAAGGGAGAGAATATTAGTTTTAAATTAACAAGTATCTTGAAATGACAAAAACTTAAGTAAGCTTAAAATGATCTCAATGTAAATTTGCTCAAAATGAACTCAATGATTGAAAATCTATTAGACAAAAGATTGGACTATCATTTCAATTTGAAAAGTCAGTAAATACTTTTATAAAAGTGATAGAATACTTTGAATTGACTTAAAATCACAAAAACCCATCAAACCATCCCAAAATTGTTCACAAGTATGCAGGTTGGACATGAAGGATCGATCCCCTCTAACAAGGGATCTATCCCAAAGTGGTAGAATGGTTTTCAAAGGCTAAGAAGGGTCCTCGAGCAAGAACCAAGCATTCTGGAGAAAAGGAATCAATCCGTTTGTAAAGGGATCGATCCCTTTGCACGAAAATTGAGTCCAACGGCTAGTTTTTGAGGGTTTCAACGGGAGGATTAGCATTAAATGCTTCACCAACCGTTCCAATCAGTTGGTGGACTATAAATAGAGGCATTTATGAAGATTGGAGATAGAACAAGCACTCAGAAATTCTCCAAGCTTTAAGAGACAAAATCAAATCTGAAAATTCATTCTTTGTAACTCCATTTGTGTGAATTCTTATTGTACATCACCCACTCACTCAAACTTCTGATATTCAAGGGGTGTGTTAGACTTGTAAGAGCTGTTATTGTAAGAGTGTGGATAGTATTACAAGAGGAGAGGCTTAGAAGATTATTTCTAAGTCTTTAAGAAAAATTGTCAGAGGTCTCACCACACCTTGAAGTGGTTTGTAAGAATTTCAAAGGAAGAGTGGAATCAATACCTTGACAAGAGGATCAAGGAGAGAGGACATATGCAAGAGATTGGCCGAACCTCTATAAATATGTGTTTGCTTCTCTTTCCCTTACTTATTTACTGCATATATTTTATTGTTGGCTTATTTGTTTTATTTGTGCATTAAGTGTTAGAAAAACCAAAAATTAGTAGAAAAACCGATTCACCCGTCCTCTCGGTAGAGCCAACATTCTTCAACCACTACATTTCAAAAGAAAAGAGTTAGAGATAAAGATGAATTAGCTACTGCTGTGAGTAAGATAGCTGAATCTTTCACTGAATATATACGTTCTTCTGAGAAAAAAAATAGATGTGAAAGAAGTCATGAATGAGCTGAACATGTTATCAGATTTTGATCGTCATCAAAGGCTCAAAGCTTTGAAGTGGTTAACAAAAAATGAAACTCAATTTTCTATAGTAAGGAATCTACCTCTGGATGAGAAAAAAGACTACATCTTGATGTTTATGCCTTAGTATAGCCTATTGTTATTGAATTTCTTTTACATGTGATTATTTTATTAGATTGCTTCTATGTTGAATGAACTTTTTAGTTTGATGGTGGATTTTTATTCTAGATACTAAAACTTCTTAGTTTGATGGTTAATATATATTTTTTGAAAGTTCAAAGAATGCAGTTGTCATATCCATTTAATTAGGATTGTTTTTGCAATTTTTGAGATGTTGCTCATACTCTTATCTTCTTTTCTGTTCTATCATATTTAGGTCCAAACTTAAAAAACTAGTACAGATTTTTATGTTTTGCTTTTGCTGAATGGAATGGGGATCGACCCTGTCCCTCTCAGGCTTTCTACTTGCCAATGAAACTCTCTCAAGCCTCCGTGTGCCTAGACAGCAGGCCAGCAAGTTAATTAGTTTCACATAGCAGGCCAGCGCCTCATCAGAATTGCATTTTCTTTTGTATTCTGACAATGATTCAAGGTCGAGCTAATGCAAGCAAAGGACAAATGCCAGTTAGCTTGGTGTACTACATTTCCTTTACTTAGAATTTAATATTGCAAAGCAAATCAGTGAATCATTTCAGTTTCTAAACTTCTGGGTGCTTATACTTGCACCTAATCATGGACTTTTGATCTAGTAGTCATGTTATTACTGTTTAAGAAAAACATTCAAATTTTTAATAATCAAAGATTGACCATGATTTATAAGAATGTTGTATGCCTGTACAGACTACCGTCGTGAACTTTCTCCAGAGCTTGAACTAGCAAATCCTTGGTCCTTGGCCATGGCGTCTTTCTCTGCTGCAGCCTTCTTCTTGGAAAGTTTGATTCTACCTGCTGCACATGCTTTCTCCTTAGCTATAGGGTAATTGTTTATGGAAAAATGAAGAAAATCATCCTTTGGCTCTTTTTTTGTCATATGCAAGTACAAAGCATATTTTGTTTTATATATATTTTGTATTGAGAAATGAATGTTTTTTTTTTCGATGTTAATAATGAACTACACAATATATTTAAAATTATACAAAATAACAATTCCTCAATCAAATGCTACATCAAAACAATGAATTTGAAAATTTCACAATTAAATTCTAATTTTTAAAACGATTAGCCAAACAGAGAATTTTCAAATACTGAAATTTTAAAATGTGACATTTTAAATTGCTAGCATTTCAAATATCTTAAGAATTTTAAAATTCTTCATCCAAATGCAACCTTAAGGATTTTGAAAATTTGTCTTCCCATTTTCAAAAGAGAAAGACAATTTTCAAACCTATGCCATTTTTAAGAAAAAAGCTCACATTAAAACTCAACCTAATCTATATTAGATTAAAATAACAAACAACAAAAAATATTTTTCAGCATATCAACCAAAAAACAAAAATATTAATTTTTTCAAAAAATCAAATTTTTAAAATCATTTTACAGAAATCATTTTCTGAAAATTATTTTACGTAAATTAAATGGAGCTTACATCTAATTTGTTTCCTGCAGCGGTAATTACACGTGGCGCGATTTCATTTACTGATATGTTGTGTGTTTTCTTGTTGCAGATATTACGTGTCAGAATCCTGGGGGCTGTGGCGGCTCAGACCGGACTGCTTTTATAGCAGGTACATGTTTGAAAAAGAGGTTTTTGTTTCTTTAGTTGTGGAATTGTTTTGAGTCAAAGTTTGACAAGACGACAAGTTGACAACGTGTTGTCGAGGCAATGATTTCTTTTTTAAATTTTAGATACTATTTGGTGTGTTCATGAAGTAATATATATATATATATTATATATATATATATATATATATAAAATATAAAAATCAGTGTGTTAAGAGGCGATATAATAAATATAAAATAATTTTTTTGGTTTTTATTAAATTTATAAATATGCTTATTTTTGTGTTATTGTATAGTTAATTAATTTAATTTTTTATTTGGGATGAGATTATTTATTATATTACTTTATTTATTTATTGTCCTAAAATTACTCTCACTCTTATCTTTTACTCTTTAAGCCTAATTAATATTAATAAATTTACAATTTTATGATTAAAAATGAAAGATATAAGAGGAGCAAAGCAATCATACTTTTTGTAAGTATGAAGTAACACGTTCATATCCCGTGTAATCCGATTACATCCATACTTGGTTTGAAAAATGAGATTTTAGTTTTATTTTTTTTGACAAAATGGAGTTTTGAAGATTCAAAGTCTTATCCAACTATCCATGCCTTTTACGTAGACCTGATAATTCGTGTCAAAAATTAGTTTTCGTGTCATGTAAAATCGTGTTCGTGTCGTGTATTCATATCAAAAATTCATGTCGCCACGGAAAATTTAAAATGTTATTTTTAACTTTTACCACATTCATATATTAATTTTAATTAATTTTAACCTCGTGTCATCTCGTGTCATTTATTCGTGTCATGTATTCGTGTCGTGTCTAAGATTATCAGGTCTATTTTTACGTCACTCAAAATTTTCTAGTCTAAGTTTATAGATATCATAGGCTATTTGCATTATTAATTCTTGGTTCGAAGTGACTGGAATTACCTTTGACAATTTGAGGAATAAGGAATGAAACCAGTTACTAAGTTAAACTATTAGTTGGGTGGTACTAAAATCGATCTCAAGATTGAAAGTCTCGAATTTGAACTCCAAAAATCGTTAAAGTTGTTGTAAGTTCATTGTAGTTCTATATTGACTTTTGAGAGGAAGCATATTCGTTTAGCTTGTCAGTTTACTAATTTGAGATTACTTGCAGGTTTAACAGCCGGACTTGGTACAGCGCTCTTTGCGGCCATCATTGGCATTCTTCTCTACAAACGCCATAGCCGCATCATAGAAGCGCAGGAGCGCCTAAGGAAGGACCGTGAAGAAATCCTAAATGCCAACAATACAGGCAAAGCAACCAAGGTCTTTACTGGCAGAGAGATCAAGAAAGCAACGAATAATTTCCCTAGAGACCGCATATTAGGCGCTGGTGGCTATGATGAAGTCTACAAAGGAATTCTTTACGAGGGTACTGTTGTTGCCGTCAAGTGTGCCAATCTTGGCAACACCAAAGGCACTGATCAAGTCCTCAATGAAGTGAGGATTCTCTGCCAAGTCAATCACCGAAGCCTTGTCCGCCTGCTCGGATGCTGTGTTGAATTAGAGCAGCCTATAATGGTTTACGAGTATATCGAAAATGGAAACTTGTTGGATCGTTTACAGAGCCTGAGTCCTGGTGAGAGAGAGCTACTCACATGGAATCGTCGTCTTCAAATTGCCCGTGACACGGCTGAAGGTCTTGCATACCTGCATTCTTCTGCAGTTCCTCCAATATAGCACAGAGATGTTAAGTCGAGTAATATTCTTCTCGACGTGAAATTGAATGTTAAAGTTTCAGATTTCGGGTTATCGCGGTTGGCTCATACAGATATGAGTCACGTATCAACTTGTGCTCAAGGCACCCTCGGTTATCTCGATCCTGAGTATTACAGAAACTATCAGTTGACTGATAAGAGTGATGTTTACAGCTTCGGGGTCGTTTTGTTAGAGCTTTTAACTTCACAGAAGGCCATAGATTTTAACAGGGATTCAGACGATGTGAACCTGGCTGTTTATGTGAAGAGAATGGCAGATGAGGAAAAATTGCTCGATGTGATTGATCCCATCTTAAGAGACCATGAAAGCGTTAGGATTTCTTGCATTGAACTGCTTGGCGGAGCGCAGACAGAGCAGGCCTTCCATGAAAGAAGTCACGGAGGAAATTGAGTGCATTATCTGTATTGCTAAAGGCAAGGTTGTAAAAAACTAGCTTCTAGGAGATTTGGCCAAGACTTTCCAGAAGCTGTTATGCTTGTGGTTTTGTACTATGCTTTATGCTTTTGTAGTAACTTGTCTGAATGTTGTTGTTCATATTAATAAATAAGGTCAATCCTGTTGTTACCAGCAATTTTTACCCACAGAATTTACGATAATAAAACCAGCTTTGATTTGATATCCATTACCATGGATTTTCTCTTTATCGTGCAAAATTCTCCCCATAGACGAGTTAAGGTCGAAGGTAATCGCTAAGATGGCAACATTCGCTGCATAAAAGTCTTCAGTGATGGGCAAATCTAATGGAATTTTAGTCATTACTTTAGCGAAGACTGACATTAACAGAATCACAAAGAAGGTTAAAACGACAATCATATATATAAAAATTGTAAAGCTACGCAGCACACGCCATTGCCACGTTTTTGCACTCAATTTTTCTACTATTCATCCTTTGTCTGGTTGCTTTTCTTTATTGGTCTTTTGGGTCAAATGGTAATTTCAACAAAAAAATTTTTCTCAGACTTGATTTGGCGCGTATGACTCTTCTCAACGTCGTTTGCTCTGCTGATCTCCAATTTATGCATCAGCAGCCCCCTCGAAGCGCACTACAATGCATTATCATTTCAGTTCTTTTTCTTTCTTCCATCTGATTTAACTTTTTCTTTTGTCTCTATTGCACGTTTGCAAACTCAACTCAATCAAAAAAAACTTCTGCAGACCCTCTAAATTTTTCCTCTCTAGATTCCATGCTCTCTTTTGCTAATCCCTACCTTTTCCTCCGCAGTTCTTTCTCTTATTTTTTTTCCTCAATTTTTCTTCCTTCGCTCTTCCCGTGCCGACGTAGACTAAAGGAGAATCGCAAACGCTGGTGATTTTCTTATCGGTGAAGTTTTCAATTTTCTTCAGCTCTTTTCTATGGTGGGTAAAGTTTTTGCTTTTATTTTTTGCTTTTAAGCTTTTTGATTTTTCTATTTCGAACGTTTCATCATCTGGTAACGCTGCATATTTTTTCTCTTTTGTTTTCTTTTCTTTTTTATTTCCCCATGTTTCTCTTCTCAACTGTTTGGGAGAAAATTATTGATCAAGTTTCTCCTTTGCGAAATTATGTGAAACCCTTTGAAGCTCTCTCTTTTTGTTTAATTAGTTGCCGAGTCTTCTCATCTTTCTCAACCTTTATTTCCAGGTAATTCTCTCTTTGATTACCCTATGATTTTAGCATTTTTTTTTCTTTTCATTTATGTGATTTTAGGTTTTTTTTTTCCCATTTCTTTGATTACCCGATTGTATTCTAAGTTCCTTCCTCCAAAAAATCCTCTTTCTTCCTATGGTGATGAGTCTTGAAATCCCTATTTATTTTTCCAAAATTATAAATGGAAGAAGGGAAGGAAAGATAGAGGGAGTAAGATGGATAAAGAGAATTTCAAATCTCATCATACACTTTTCTTTCTCCCTCACAAATTTCCGACAAAAGGATGAAAAGGACAAAAACAAGAGAGTAAGTGGTTATTTGCTCTATCCCCTCTTTTTTTTTGGCTTTGGCAGTAACTATCTTTTGAAAAGTTTTTAAATATTTGTTGATTTTTTTTTTGTGCAGCTATATTTTTTCTATGGGTTCTAAGATTGGTATGATTTTTTTTATACGAACATCCCATAATTTGAAAATTCTGAAAATTCTTAGATTTTCGTTAAAAATAAAACATCTAAAAAGAGATAAATTGTTAGGAATTGTGTTTAACACAAAAAAAAAAAAGTCAGATTGGTTTTCTTTGATTAAGGTTTTTTTTTTTGCTTGATTTTTTTTAATTGTCACTTTGTTACATAAGTATATAATGTAATAAAAATTACTCATTTCTCTTTACATTTACTGTCATTTGTATATTGTACATTGATATGAAATTCAAATTAATTAGATTTCTATTTATTTTTCGTCTCTAATAAATAATACATTTATAGAGAACTATATTTTTAATTTCAATTTAGTTTTTCAATTTATTTAGCTTGGGTCTTTGGTTGTTTGGTGATTGGAGGTACGAATTAGTATTGTACTTCTTCTTTTTTCTGTTCTAACGCTTTTTTGATTTTTGGGGCATTTTTTTGAACAACTTTTAAATTGCAACATCATTTTGCTTTGCTTTGACAAATTAAGTTTTGAGAGTTATAATCAGTTTGTTAGATCATTTGGATTGATTCATTTGACAATATATTACTCTATTTTTTTTTAACATTTTCACAAGAAATGTTTTTCCCTGGCTGATGTAGCATATGTTGGCTTTGCTGATGTGGGTTTTATCTGGTGGATTGTTTACTCAAAAACTGGTCGTAAACTATCATATGTTGAATTGGTAAAAATTTTTATTTTTTTTATGTTGCTAATACAAAAAATTTGTGCTAAGGTCCTTTGCATGGGAATTAAATTTTATTTCTTTGATGCAGCAAAAATAAATTTACCAAGACTAGGTGACTTTAGAGTTTATTAAATGTTTGGTACATATTCAGGGCCCCAAAAAATTTTCATACTTGCTCTTTTTTCATACTTGCTCTTTTCATCTGTTTTTTGCCAATTGGTTGGAATTATCAATTTCGATCTTTATAATTGAAGGTCATTTCAATTATTTATATGGTTTTATTTCTCTTTCACTATTGTTGTTAATGAAAGCTGATCTATTTGTTGCTAACATCTGATATTGCTTACAGAGATTTAAAACTTCGAGGCAAAGGGCTGTAGCAATGGTGGTGGATGTCCACAAACCATGATGCTTGGCCAAGAACCACATCAGAAAACATTGCATCTTAATAAGCCATCTATCCAAGTGAATTTCAAAAGAATATTGAGAAGTTTATCATACAATGAATCATGAGGTTACTTTTCTGAAAACTTATTTTTTGCATAACTATTTACTTTATATTTGTACATTTCTTTTGCATTATATCATACTTAATGGTTTATTTTAAACTATTAGTCACGTCAATAGGATAAATTCCATCCCTACATTTTAATCTCCTCAATGCTTTATATACTTTTAACAAATGAAAAAATCTGGTACGTTCACAGAATATTTTAGTTTGTATTCCTATTTCGTGATTTTCAGATCTGAAACAAAGCATTAGAAGTGTCGTTAGATGAGGTTTCTATAGTAATCCAAGTTATCCTTCACCAAAGGTCTGAGTTTTACCAATCCTTACTAATAACTACGAGTGAGAACTTATCTTTTTAATATTAATCAGGAAATGGTGATCCAACTTTTTGAAACATTTTTTTTATTTGAAAATGTAAGATGATCTGTAGAAGATATTATCTCTTTAGTATAAGTTCATATAGATAAAAGAATAGTATCTATCATGTGGTATATATACCTTTCATTTTATTTCTGATACTTATTAGTGAATGAATTATACAGAAGATCATGGAGACAAGTTTTGATTACATGGTTAAATTTTACAGTCTTATGATAAAAATGGTTCTATTTCTATGCTTATTCTGTTTCAGATGAATGTGATATCAAAGCTTAGAAATCCATATTTTGTCGACTAAAAGGAGAGGGTTGATGGAATTACTATCTCTGTTCACAAGCTTTTAGTTGCTTAAAATCATTTCTTTTCCCGTGCTAAAACAATCAAAACTTCTTTTTTCTCTAAATGCAAAATGCAAATAATTGGGATAACTTTGTATTTTGAATTCATTCTTCTGCAACTTTCTTGGAAATATTTCTCAAACTGGGTTTCTTTCTCATTGTGCTTTGCTTTAGGTTAGGGGAGAATCTAGGCAGAAAGAGGAGTATTTCTATTATGTGTTTCTTGATTACTGATTTTCAAAATGCAAAGGAATTGAAATTGAAGAGAACTGAAATAAAGTACGTTGTCCATCTTTTGTTTTTGCCAACTTTACCTTACTTTTGGCTTAGCCTTTGTTGTTGTTTCTTCTTATTGCATTCATCCATCATTTGTTTGAACGCATGACTTAGAAAGATTAATGGTATTTCATCTGTGATTTTTGCAGGTTAAGATTGTTTTCCTTCCTCAGAAATCCATTACTTTGGAAACGTGTGCCATTGATAGCTACACTCCCATTGAAAGTGAGTTTAATTTCTTCTAACTTCAATGCAGTCTTTTTGAAGTTCATTCTCATATCTTTGAGATCTATTGTTGTTAATAATTTGTAAAACTGAGAAGGAGATGGCTTTATGAGCTATTTAATTCATTTAAGTTTAATTTGAAATTGAGATGGGAATTCCTTAAGTAGCTTTTAGTTGCATTTTCTTTGATGCTTTAGTTTTCTAATTAATATATGGTTTTCATTTTCTTGCTATTATTATTGTTGTTGAAACATGCTTTTAATTGAAATATTTGATTTTGAATGTCATGGTTGTTGGTTGCTCATTGTTCTCCAAAAACTTTGTTGTCAAGGCCTTTTGGCAGTTCAATTCCTTCTTCTTTTGCTATTTTGTGTTTGGTTTGTTTGTGACTTGCATGTTTTATATTTTGCTAATTATGCCTTTTTAATGTTTTTATTCTCAAATGTAATAGGAGTTATGAGGAACTACTATGAGATAAGCTTTTATTTTTTTGCTAATTACGCCATTTTAATGCTTTTATTCCCAAATGTGATATCATACAGTGTTAACGTTGCATAATTACAGCATTAAATGCCAAGTTTCTATAAAAATATTCATCCCTTTATGAGATAAGCCTTCCTTATAGCACTTACAACCTCCACATATGTATTTTACAAAAGGTAAACTATCATATATATAATAAGAATTATGCTCTTTCTTAAGTTGTTGTTGAGTGTTTAAATACTTAAAATGATAATAAACATGATCATTGGTTTTCACCTAATTATAAGGATTTATATATGATGCACTGACAGTGTATAGTTTCTATACACTGTCAATGCACCAGAAGTTGACACCTCATCAATAGACCCTTATATGCAAATATAAATAAATTTTTTAAATTTGCCCATAAGGGCCTATTGATGAGGTGTCAACCTCTGATGCATTGACAGTGTATAAAAATTATACACTGTCAGTGCATCATATACAAACTCATATTATAATATGTCATGGCATGAAATATTTCTATATGCCAATCGTTTTGGTGTAGGTTCATAACTTTCATAGCTCCTTTGTAGCTTTTAATATGCAATTTTTTTGTTTAAGTCTTTGTCAGCTTTTATATGGAAACTTTATTTTTGTATTCATCTTTGTTCATGTACAAACTTTGGATTTTCTTTTATTTTACATATTTTCTTTGAATTTGATGATTTTATTTTATTACTTTGATTGCATTATTATTTTCTCGAGATTTTCTTTGTTTTTATATTTAATAATTTTTTTTTACTTCTGTTGCTTTTTTATTTGATAGTTTTTATTGTATTTCTTCTCTTCTATTGGGAACTCATGTTTGGTTTCTTCACTTCAATGGATTTACTTCAATTAATGATTGTCTAGAGAGTGCAAATGAGGAAATGAAGGATAGAAATGGAATTAATAACAGCATAAAAATGAGGAGAAAGAAAACAAAAGAAAGGAAGAGTATGTGGATAAGAAGATATCAATAGGGAGATCCCACATCAAAAACAAAAATTCAAGGGCAAGGAGGTAGCTCTATAAATAAAGCCTTCTTGGCATATCAATTTCTTTTGGTAAGGTTTTGCTCCATGTTTTGGATTTTAATGTTATATTTCATTTGATACAGTTAATATCTTAATATATTTCTTTTTTTAAGTTATGGGTTCTATTGTAAGTTTTTTTTTTCCTTTGATTTTGTAGATCAAAGAACTAAATTCCTGTGTGGTATTGAGAGAAATGTAAGCTCGCCTATTTTAGAAGGGATAGTTTTGAATTTTAAGATTTCAATTTTGGCTTTCAATTTTTGGTTTAAAAAAAAGGCCTTATTCAACTAAGATTCTTCTTAATATATTTTGGATGCCAGATTGTCATTTGACCTTTTTTTTCCACTTCGACAAAACTTTATTCAATTATTCTTTTTTTAAAGTAAACTCCAAGCCAGCAAAGATAGTAAATTTTGGATTGATCTACAATGTTTATATTCTTGACTGAACTTGATAAGATATTAAATAGTTTAATGTATATCTCACATTTCTGCAAGCAATTGAATTTTTAAATGATTATGATAGCCCATGAGATAAGAGTAATTAATGATAAATGACAAAAGATATGTTGCTTTGAGAACAGTTGGAGAGCTTAAACTAGCATTTAATGAGTTAAATCCTTGCATTATTTTCTTTTATTAGAACTCTTATTCAATATACATGTAGCTTGGTTTGTTGTCTGACAATTCTATATTGTTAATTATCACTAAAGCCAGACCTTATCCTGTCTATCTTTCAAAAGATGACTTAAATCCTAATTTTCTTAGAGACATCATTGCAAGGTATATCCATCACTATGTTGTTTTGAATTATTACATTGGTAGCTTTCAAGAAAGATTTAATAGTTTGCTGCTTATGCTGTATGATTTTATTTTCAAATACTAATTCTCTTATGCTTTATATGTTTGAATGTGATATACATATGTATTTATAATTAATTAACAACTTGAATATTTATATTATTGGAGAGTTTACTGTTGGGTTGTTGATAGGTACACAGTGCGTGTTTCGGCATTGGTGGATGTTTGGATCACTTCCTGTTGTTATAGCATTCATTAAATAATATTATTTCTCTAATATTTTTTCATTATTGAACTATATGTTGTATCCTTAATTTTTCTCTTACTACTTAAGATAAGATTCAGGGCATCTTTTTAAACTTTTCAAGTGTGCAATTGTCTACGAAGTGTACTTAAGTTGAAACTAAAGTCTAAAGGCAAGTATATCACTATAGATTTGAAGGATTTGGAGAATTATAGCTAAAGATAGAAAATTCTATTGCACGCATGGCAAAAAAAAAAAATCTATTCCATACAGTGCATACCGTCTAAGTGAATTTGCTATTGGTTTTTTTTGCAAATACCTATTTTCATTGCTTCTTTACGAGTAGATTTCTTTGTTTTTGGTGTTCTTGCAGATTGTAAAGCTCAAATGTTTTAAAGCTAGCATTTGTGGAAAGCTTAAAATGTTTCAGAATGTATATTTTCCTGATACAAATACCAAAACTTTTTATCCTCATATCAGTTATTGCTTATTCTTAGAAATTTAATTTGCAGTTTGGTTGAAAATATATTATTTTGCTTTCTTATATTAATCTTATTTATATTCTTGCATTTGAAAACTACTTATTATTTCTTCTTTTTTGTTTGAAAAAGAGAACATTATTTTTCAACTATTTCAAGAATTTCAAGATTTTATCCTGCACTTTCTATAGTATTAATGTAATATGTCTTGCATTGTTCAATTACAATTTTATTTGTTTGATGGTATATGCACTTGCTTTTTCTTTTTTATGCTCATAAGAATATTAATTTAAGTTTAGATTTACTGACTTAAAAGAATTAATATTAAAATCTTATAATGCTTATCTTGGACATGTCTTATCCTCTTCTTGAATAGGTCACTTTCTGCATGTTGGAGACCTTAAATGACTTTTTGGATTGATATTGGTTAATATACACATGTTCATAAAAAGGGCTAAAGTGTTAGATCTATCATATTGGCATTGTTTCATTTTTTTTTTTTGGTTTCATGAGAATGATTATTGGCTTTGTTTTTGCTATATGCAAGCTAATGCATTGAGTTGGACTTAAAATAAATTTTTTTGACGAGATATAATTATTTTGATTTTCATTGTTGAACTTAGGATCGAATTGTATTTATTTATGAACTTAAGATTGTATTAATTTTTGGAAGTGCTATGATATTTGTTAATGAATTGTCCTTTGTTAGTTGAATGTATTTTAGAGATTTTGTATTTTTAATAATTGAATTTAAATCATTTGCATGTTTATTAAGTAGTGTAATCACGATCATTTTTGTATGTTTATATATTTAAACATATAAAATGATAATGAAAAAGCGTCATCTCGCAGCATCGTGCGGGTGACATTCTAGTTGGATTAAAACTTGAAAAAAAAAGTTTTCCGGAAGCGACCCTCCAAAAGCATAACCCTATGATTATTACTGCATGATAACTGAGAGTTTGATGAGGTGATTCTTATCCAACCTGAAATGACACTGTTTTCAATCAGCCAATTCATATTTAAGAACATAAGTCTTACCCAAACCCGAAGCTGAAAAGCTGAAATTTAATGTTGTTATCAAAAGGACAACTTTCTAACCATTTGTTAACAAAACACAATCAATTTAATCTTTCAATCTGAGGGGTAAATCCCTGAGTATAAAAAATTACAAATCATCAAAATAACTTTTTGAAAAGAGAGAAATTTCCCCTTATCTGCAGTGAAGAAGCCATTGGCTACCAAAGTGGAAGTACTGCAGAAAGGGAGAGAAGCTATGGCGTCAGCTCATACACAAAAGCTCACAGTTTACAAAGTAAAAGAGCCATGGTAATCAGTATATGACGCCTAAATTCAACAACCCAAAATTAACCCACAAAAAAAAACCCTTTTTTCATTTGATTAATGTAGTTAACGGCCTCAAAGAGTGAAAACCCGGAGTTTCAGTTTCACCATTCAAAAGCCAAACAACAAAAGAGCTGATCTTGGCGGGATACTGACCACTCACACAAACGAGAAAGGAAAGCCGATAAGCTAAATATGTGACTGGCTAATTGCCCACCTTGAAACCAAGAAAGAATATTTTTCGAAACCAAAGATGAAGCAGATTTCCAGCAGGAGCAGCTGTATTTGTTTGCCTATGCAGATTGCAACTTTGATTTATTATATACAGGAAATTCTAGGGTTTTTCTTTTGTTCCTTTATGGGCTTAAACTAACGGGTTGAACTGAAAATTGTTAGCCCGAAAATGAGTTTCTTGGGCTCAGTAGAAGCCAAAACTCGTTTTTCCTTTTCCCCTACAATAAACTGTAAAACCTAGCCATTAATCGACTAACCCAATTCCGAGCTTTCATTAGCTTAGCCTGAGTAATGTCTTCTAAAAATTATTGCTACAAAAGTAATCCACTAATTTATAAATAAAAAATGATCTCTTAATGATTAGAGTCTCAAATCAACTTCCGTTATAAATTGAATTATTGGGCAACCAGAATTCTCAGTGAGACAAACGATTTTCTTATTTTGGGTTATGCACAATTCTTGAAGCTCTTAAGAATCAAATACGGACAAATTTCTATCTTTAAGAACCCTTGTTCTCACCTTTGTTACTTCAGTTGCCTTGACTACTTCTCAATTGAAGAAAACATCAATAGCATAGACACAAAAGCTAATTTTGAATGATAACCAAGAATTGAACTTATATAAACAAAATCTCACGTATCAGATAACAATCATGCTGGAAAATAAATTTAAAAAAGAAAAAAATACTAAGTCAAAATCTGCACTTCCAGGCAGTGAATTGCAACTGCAGACAATGTTTGTAACAGCTAAATGCCATGAAGATGATAATATCCATTCAACTTGTTGGCCTTGGTGTGGCCCACTCAACTCGCAGGATGAGATTGTCATAACCGTATCCATTCAATTTGTTGATAGCTCTTTGAGCATCCTCTCTGTTTACAAAGTTGACAAAACCAAATCCTCTACTTGTGCCTGTCTTCTGATCCATAGCAACATACACGCGAGTCACTGGACCAAATGTGCCGAATAGCTCATGCAAGTCAGGCTCCCGGGTATCCTCAGATAAGTTTGTCACCCTCACAGAGTTTTCATCATTCCTACGCCTCATGTCTGATCCACCAGTTCTTTCTACACCTGCTCTCATGCTTGGAGGTACATAGGCTCCCTTTCCAGCTCCAGAAGCAGCAACAGAGGTCTCGGATGCCGCAGGTTTATCAACAAAGGTTTCAACAGGAGCGGCAAGATCCTTATAAGGACATTTGGAAGTCCAGTGATCACCTTTCTTACCACATGTCCTGCACACCATGAGAACAGCACCTCCTTTGCTAATCTGAGCCAAGCTGTCCCCTGCGACCTTTATTTCTTCCGGTTTGGAACCTGTAAACAACTCCATATGTCAAAAGTTTTCGCATCAAAAATTTGAACAAGTGACAGAAACAAAAAAATTTGGAAGTTTACAACATAATTTACAACTATTTCCGATATGGACGTATTTCAGTCATAATAAAATAGTCTACAAATGTCAGATAATTGACCACCACAACCAAATTAATCAAATCAAAGCCCAATTTAATAGTTTCTTTTACTAATTGCTTATAAACATTCTCAAAATTGACTATAAAAAATACACAAGAATTGATAATCGAATGACAATGAATGATATGACTGCAATGCAACAAGAATTCTATCATAATTATTCCATATGAGGAAAAAATCATGCATTAATCCAATAAAATCACAATTCTAGTTTTTAGTTCTTCAAGAATATCATTGAATCAACACCAATTCTAAACCATTTGTTCCACGTAAAAGATAAAATCACAAATTGCGTCATCCAATAAAATTACACTTAAACTAACTTATTAACCTAAAGCAAACCCAAAGAAAATAAATTCTATAATAAACAACATCCTAATCTCAATTTCAAACTTATATTTTATCAAATTCCATCAAATTCAAGAAAAAAATAAAAAAATAAAAATTTAAAGAAAAAAAAAAAGAAAAGGGAATTGAGAAACGAACCAGGGGCTCTAGGTCGTTCAAGAAAGATCTCTTCAGTGGAAACCATAGTGAGCCGACTCCCGACATCATCATGCACCGCATCGCCGAACCTCTGCCAATTCCTTCTCTCCAAAGCCCGCTTATTCAGCTGGGCCTTGGCCAGCTTTCGGACTCGGGTCGTCGTCGTTATTTTCACCTTATTACCCTCCTCGTTAAACTTGTATTCGATCACTTTCTTTATCCCGTTCTCGTCTGGTCCGATTACCTCCTTGGGGGGTAACAAGAAGTCCAGATCGTCGTCTTCCTCTAGCTCTCCCCATCGGACTTTGCTCGGTTTAGACTGGTTTGGGTCGGTTCTGTCGAATGCCATTGTTTTGGGTACTGGGTTCGAGATAACTGAAGGTGGCGTGGATGACTGCTGAAGATAGATAAAACTAGAGAAGTAATTTTTATTTTTTATTTTTGTTTACAGAGGGTTTCGTAGTTAAGATCCTATGTCTCGCCTTCTTAAATAGTAAGGTTGCAAACAAAGAGTTGTAATTTTAATCAAATTATTATTCGTGGAATTCGAATGCAACAAAAACTAACACCGTCAAAATGGGTCAAGGTCTATTGGGCTGATCCGACTTGACTCATTTATTCAGGGTTTGAACTTTATTTTTTAGCCCATTTAACAAAGATGGTTTTTTAGCCCGGCCCTTTTAGGTCCAGGCCTAAATGGATTTAGCCCGGGCTTAAATAAGCTGACCCATTTAATTTTTTTAATATTTTTAATTATATTAAAATTTTATTTTTATTTTTATTTTAATTATTTATATGTTTAACATTTTAATCAAAGTAAAATATATAAAATTAATACTATTTAGTATTACTAATTTACTTCAAACTACCCTAATGACTCACAACTTCTTACACATACTAGTTGGAAGGGAAATAGTACATTTACTTTAAGTGATGTAAGTTCATTTTTGTTTTTTAAGTATATACTTTATTTTAAATTCTCTTTTGTAATGACAATTAATTTATTTTAAAATGTCCAAAGATATAAGTTTTCAAAAGATTTGAAACTATACAAGTGGAAAAACCAAAATCTCAATTAGATCTTTATTTAGAAGAGCTAAAGATTATAGGTCACATGATTGTAATTTTAAATGTGCTGCAATGGTAGAAAGATCATAAGCCAAGATTTCCAAAGCTTGCAAGTATAGCTTGTGATATCTTGAGCATTCCAATAACAACAATAGTATCAGAGAGTTTTTTTCGTAGTGGTTCTTGCGTTTTAAATAAATATTGAAGTTCTATAAATCATGAGAACATGAAAATTTTTATTTGCATTCGAAATTGGATTCTTGGTTTTGAAAGTAATGTTATTAATTAGTTGACAATTTTTAATTAATTCATAAGTTTAATTTTTGTGAGTTCTTATATTGTTCTTTATTTATATTTGTAAATAGCAAAGTTGAAAAAGAATTGATTGAATGTGATTGACACTATGGAGGAGATGGATGGACATAGATCTATTTATCATGTTTTTTATTGTTAATATGGTTGAGACATGTTTTTCAGTATCTAGGTTTGTTAAAACAATTTATATTATGCTTGTTAAACTATTAATATGTAATGTTCAAATGATGTTGAAGACTTGATGGATTTGATGTGAATTTATTTGATATTTGTTTAATATTTATTTCAAATTTTACTTTGTTTATTTACTAAAAATGAGATTTTAATATGAAATTTAATTTTTTTAATTCCTTATAGGGGACGGCCCATTTAGGCCCTTTAGCCCTTAAGGCTGGATATGGGCTTGCATTTTTAGGCCCATTTAACTAAAAGGGCTTTTTGGCCCAACCCATTTAGGCCCTGGCCCGTTAGGGCAAGCTCGGGCCAGGCCGGCCCGTTTTGATAGTGTTAACAAAAACACGTTTTCCTAGTTTTATTTTAATTAAGTACATGTTTTGCCTAGCTTATGGAAGAGCTTATCTACTTTATAAGCAGAAACCAAGTGTTTGGCTTTCAAATTTTAAAAATTTTAGCTTATGCGGAAAGCAGATTTGAGCTTTTTGATAAAGCTATAAATTAAAGTTTTTTCAAGAAGTGTTACTATTAATAATATGTATTTAGTAAAATTTTTACATTTTCACTTTGTTTTTCAATAATTTACAAAATTATAAAAGAGGATTCATATTATTTTACAATAATTTATTTATTTTGTACCATTTTTATATTTATTTCATTTGTATAATTTTAATTAACAAAAATTTTTATTTAGTTTTATTTTTTTTCACTTAAAAACTTGTGATTTAATTTAATAAAGTTTATTATTTTATTTTTTCATTTATCAAAAATATACAAAAATTTTAGTAAATAGTTTTCAACATTCTACAGTACTTTTATACTAGGTTTGCCAAACACTGATTTAATTTCTTTTAACAGCACTTTAAAAAAAACTCTACTCAAACAGTTCTTTTTACAATAGCGCCAGCTACGCCAAACAGATAGGATTACCCAATAGAAATTTTTTAATTTTATAAATAGATTAAAATGATGATATATATATTTTTTTAATTAAAAAATAATAAATAAAATAAATGTATATAAAAATATTTAAGGGTTCTATAAATTAAAAATAATTAATTATTAATGAAATTATGATATCTTTTACAATTAAATATTAATTCAAGTCTTACCCATATATTGAATAAATTTCAAATATTATAAATTTGAAGACCAAAGTATCTTGTTCAATTAAATTAAATAAATAAATTGAAAGGGTTAAAGGCAGATAAAAAAATTTTAAATTATTATATGCTTAAATTGAAAACCATTTAAATTCAATTAGTTTATGAGATCACTAAAAGGTTTTATTTATAATATTTATTTTCATTCACATTATGAAGAAATAGTGATTTAAACTCCTTTTTCTTATTTTTCTAGTACTATTAGGAAAGAAAAAGAAATGTAACCAAAAAAATAAAAAAGAAAAAGAAAAGAAGCTGAATTTAGCGTTTACGTGATTAATTTAAAGGCTCCCTTGCCAGAGTTCCGGCCCTCGGGGGCCCAATATCTCAAGTTTGAAGTGTTTTTCTTCCTTCAAGGCTTGTACTTAACCTCCTTGGGACTATCCTTCATAGGACCCCAAAATCGCTATTTATTTTGGGACCAGCCCAAATAAACTTGATTATGAGCGAGTTTGAGTTCAAGTTAGACCTATTTATATGCAAATTCAAAGTTTATTCGGTTCAAAAATTTGGATCCGATTTTTAGTCTAGATTTGTTTTTTATTTTAAATTGCAAGCTTAAGCTTGGCCCGATCTGTTCGAATATTATTTTATATATTTTTTTAGTATTTTAATTTTTATTTATTTATTTTTTATTCTTTTAGCCTTTTAAAATTTAATTTGATTTGTCAAAATTTGCATATCAATTTTCATATTAAATATATATAATCATGTTTATTAATCAATAATATTTTATGTACATATAATCAAAATATACTAAGTAAATATATATTTTTTAAAAATTTTAATTTTATTTTATGATCGAGCTAGACAAGGTCGAGCTTGGCTCGAAGAGTCAAGCCTGAGCTCGGCTCATTTGTTTGAAATTTTTTTGCCAAAACCTGTTAAATATATATCATAATTTTGTCCAAGCCCAATCAAATATCGGGTTGACTTTCGAGCTTTGGCAGATAGGTTGGTCTTTGAACAAGTCTAGACCCAAACATCATTTTTTTTATTATTTTAATAAGTGAAGGTGAAATTTGATATTGTTTGAGTTCGAATTTAAATTTTAAATATATCACACTTTTTTTAATAATATGATGAAGAGATTACCTTGCGGTAGGTAAATGATGGAAAAATTAGGCCTAAAAGGCTTACCCTCCTGCAATGCTTGTTATAAGAGTCATCATAGCTTGGGCCTTTTTTTGACCATCCCATTCTGGTTTTTCAGTCCAATTAATTCGTTTGTTCAGATTCCAACTGATAATGATTTATTAGCTCACATTTCATGACGTCGACAAGCATATAGATAAATAAAACTCATGTTCTAGTCCTAATGAAAAATGCTTAGTCAAACATCAATTTTAACAAAAATGTGTGCTCACTGATTTTCTGAATTTTGGAGTAGTCTAGCTAGTGCAACGATGGCATTTATTTATTTATCCAATTTTTGGATAAATATGAGAAAAATATTAAACTTGTTAATTGAATTTAGGCTACAAATGAGACTTTATTAAAGGACGAGCCAACGCTTCGTTTTGCCCTTCAAAATCCAAGTCCAGTTCGATGCAATCCATTTTTGTTTAGTAACCTTTAAAAAATATTTTTCTGTCTTGTTAATTAATAATTAATTTGATTCTTTTCAAATATTGCTAATACGTAAATTTATAATTGTAATTCTATAAGATATAATATATTTATCTTAATTATCAAAAATAACATTATAAAAATTTTTGAGTATTGGTTTAAGTAATATATTTAAATTTTGCTATGTAAGAGTTTTAAAAAATAAATTTACAACATAAATATTAAATTGAATAAAAGTTTTTTTTTAAATAGACAGATTTAGTTAGGTTTGAATTTTTTTCTTGTTTGTAAAACAAACTTGAATAAAATATCAAATTCGAAATTCAAGTTGGACCAGATCTAAGCTACCATGAACAAGTCTAAAAAAACAAAAACTATTATGCAATTTATTCGAGATTTTGATATATTTTATGCTAAGAAACCGAGTATAGAGAGAAAACCCTAAAAAAGGCTTACAATACAATGGTTCATTGGGTTTACACCGTTACTGGTGCAATAAGCAAAGATTAAGATTATTCTGGAAATACAGAAAAGTATGGCAGCTAGTTTACATCATACTTCAAAATATACACGTAGGAAATGCAATATGATTTGGCTTTTGAAATTCTGATGAAGTAGTATAGAAGGATGCTGTCAAAGCAATGACTCAGTTTGAGCTATCTTGGCCAGTGTCGGTGGCAGTAAGACAACTCTATCACTGTGGAACTTCTTTTTTCACTTTTTTTTTTCTTTAAGAATGATAGCTTTTTTGGGATAAAATCCTTGATATATAAGAAGTGTGCGATGGTTTTATTGTTTATTTTATTTTTACATTTAAAGAGTTTTTGGATCAGTTTATACATATTTCGAAATTAATTTTTTATCAAGGGATTTTAAGGGTACACTAGCTACAAAACTTGCATTTTATATCTGATTTATAAGATGACATTTTCTTTTGAAAGGCATGTTAGTATATCTCCTCATTTATGGAAATAAATATTTGGTTGACCAATTCCGGATATGGTCCATAATTTCACGGTGAATCTCAACTCAATATTTGGCTATTAAAACACGATTTTATGATGGTTAAAACGTGATTTTATTGCCATAATTAGCACGCTCTCATTGTAAGTACATCATACAGATCATACATGCTTCTACACAATATGAAACATGTTAAACAAATAAAAGCGGAAGCGACAGGATCTAACCTCCAGCCATTGCACTCTGTAACTCTGCTGTTGAAGCAATTGCTGAATCTGACAATCTACTCTGTGCCGATCACAGACCTTCCAGATCTTCCAAGCACTCAAAACCTCACTAGATGGTGTTTGTGTGTTTTTAGGTTAACGTACTTGGGGACCGGAAGGAGCCCTCCTTAAATAGTAATGAGAGCGTGCTAATTATGGCAATAAAATCACGTTTTAACCATCATAAAATCGTGTTTTAATAGCCAAATATTGAGTTGAGATTCACCGTGAAATTATGGACCATATCCGGAATTGGTCAACCAAATATTTATTTCCATAAATGAGGAGATATACTAACATTCTCCCACTTGGTCCATATATTTCACTTATAGAAGAAACAAATCACATGAATCATGGCGACAGTTCCTCAAGTGGCGAGTATTATCTTCCATGTATTACTATGTAAAATGTTTCTAAATCAACCCATTTTTACTTAATGAATAAACCTTATGTTTATTCTCGGTCCAAACAACAAGGATATTTCTCAAATAAAACTTTAGTGTATACAAATCAAAATGAGAAACATCATATTATTAATAAGAGTTTCAATTACAATTAAAATGTGGGACCAAGTCCCATTCTCTCTACATGATCCTTAAATTTAAACGGTGGCATGCCCTTAGTCAAAGGATCAGCTAACATCAATTCAGTGCTAACGTGTTCAATGACCACTCTTTTATCTCTAACACGTTCTCTAATGGCTAAGTACTTAATGTCGATATGCTTGCTTCGACTTCCACTCTTATTGTTCTTAGCCATGAATACCGCAGCTGAATTGTCACAATATATCCTCAATGGCTTAGATATGGAGTCAACAACTCTAAGCCCACCAATGAAACTCTTAAGCCATACACCATGTGAGGTAGCCTCAAAACAGGAAACGAACTCGGCCTCCATAGTGGAAGTGGCAGTCAGTGTCTGCTTAGCACTCTTCCATGAAACAGCTCCACCGGCAAGCATGAAGATGTAACCGGATGTTGATTTCCGGGTATCAACACAGCCAGCAAAGTCTGAGTCTGAGTAGCCAATCACCTCCAACTCATCAGTCCGTCTATACATAAGCATGTAATCCTTAGTGCCTTGAAAATATCTAAGCACCTTCTTCGCAGCTCTCCAGTGGTCCATCCCCGGGTCACTTTGGTATCTACCCAACACTCCCACAGCAAAAGCAATATCAGGCCTGGTACAGACCTGTGCATACATAATGCTTCCAACAGCTGAGGCATATGGAATGTTCTTCATCTGTTCCCGCTCAAGATCATTTTTCGGGCACTGGCTCAAATTGAACCTGTCACCCTTCACAATGGGAGCTGGGCTTGGTGAACAATCTTTCATTCTGAATCTTTCCAAGACTTTATTGATATAGGCTTCTTGTGACAGACCTAATATACCTCTATGTCTGTCTCTATGGATCTTAATGCCAATGACATAAGATGCATCGCCCATATCCTTCATATCAAAGTTCTCAGAAAGAAATTGTTTCACCTCACGTAGCATCCCCTTATCATTGGTTGCAAGCAGAATATCATCCACATATAGCACAAGGAAACAAATCTTGCTCCCACTGACCTTCTGGTATATGCATTGATCCATGATGTTCTCAACGAAACCAAATGAAGAGATGACTTCATGGAATTTTAGATACCATTGGCGGGAAGCTTGTTTCAACCCATATATGGATTTCTTGAGCTTACAGACCAAATGCTCACCATTACTAGAGGAAAAACCTTCAGGTTGTTTCATGTAAACCTCTTCCTCTAGATCACCATTGAGAAATGCCGTTTTCACATCCATTTGTTGCAACTCTAAGTCAAAATGTGCAACAAGCGCCATTATGATGCGAAGAGAATCTTTCTTAGATACAGGAGAGAAGGTCTCCTTGTAATCGATTCCCTCCTTTTGAGTGAATCCTTTGGCTACGAGTCTTGCCTTATAACGTTCAATGTTGCCTAATGAGTCAGTCTTGGTCTTAAAGACCCATTTACAGCTTATAGCCCTGGCCCCGTTAGGCAACTCGACAAGATCCCATACTCCATTAGATGCCATCGAATCCATCTCATCATTCATAGCATCGAACCAAAGTTTTGATTCTTTGCTGTTCATGGCTTGTGAAAACGTCTCTGGATCATTAACGGGCCCAATATTGAAATCATACTCTTGTAGATACACAATATAATCACTAGGAATAGCTGATTTCCTTTCCCTAGTAGACCTTCTTAATGTTGGTTCAACATTCTCCGAAGGATCATGTTGTTCAACTGGTTGCTCACTCAATTCTGGTGTATCCAGAGTAGCCTCGTCTACTGGTAAGTTATCAGCTACTTGTGGATCTTCAACGATTGGTTGTTCAATGTCCAGTTGTACTGAAGGGACATTGTTCATGATAACCAATCCTTGACTCGAGGTAGAGGGTTGATCTCTCACAGAAACTAGGTCTTGAGATTGATCGCTCCCACTAACTAAGTCATTTTCAAGAAACTTCGCGTTCCTTGATTCCACAAATCTAGTGCTATGAGATGGACAATAGAATATGTAGCCTTTGGACCGTTCGGCATATCCGATGAAATACCCACTTATGGTCCTAGGATCCAGTTTCTTTTCCTGTGGGTTGTAAACTCTTATCTCAGAAGGGCATCCCCAAACGCGCATATGACGCAAACTCGGTTTCCAACCTTTAAATAATTCAAAAGGCGTCTTTGGAACAGCCTTGGTTGGAACCCGGTTCAATTTATACGTTGCCGTTTTAAGAGCTTCAATCCACAAGGACTTAGGCAACTTCGAGTTGCTAAGCATACTACGCACCATTTCCATCAAAGTTCGGTTCCTTCTTTCTGCAACACCATTCTGATCTGGTGAACCAGGCATGGTATATTGGGCAACAATCCCATTTTCTTGAAGGAACTTCGCAAATGGTCCAGGTGCTTGTCCATCTTCAGTGTATCTACCGTAATACTCTCCACCTCTATCAGTTCTTACTATCTTTATGGGTTTCCCACATTGTTTCTCTACTTCAGCCTTAAATATTTTAAAGGCGTCCAATGCTTCGCTCTTGTTATGAAGCATGTAGAGATACATAAACCTCGAGTAATCATCAATAAAGGTGATGAAGTATTTCTGACCATATGCATCAATGTCTGGACAACATATGTCAGAATGTATGATCTCTAATATGGTTGAACTCCTATTGGCACCTTTCTTAGACTTGTTGGTTTGCTTACCCTTAATGCAATCCACACAAGTGTCGAAATCAGTAAAATCAAAAGTACTAAGTATTCCGTCATTTACCAATCTCTTAATTCTATTTATGGAGATATGACCTAATCTCTGATGCCATAACGTAGAGGAGTCCTCATTCATAACACATCTTTTAGTGCCAGTTTGAACATGCAAGGCGTTATGAGCAGTATCATTTTGCAAATCAATAGAGAAAAGACCATCACATAAGGTACCATTCCCAACAATATCAGACTTAAAATATATCAATATTGATTTATTTGAAAATTGAAAGGAATATCCATAAGGTACCAACCTAGAAACAGAGATTAAATTTCTCGAGAAACTAGGAATATAAAAGGTCTTTTCTAATTGCAAAACAAAACCACTCCTAAGAACTAAAGTGCATGTTCCAACGCCTTCAACACGTGAGCGCATCTTGTTTCCTGAATAGATGCTCTCCTCATTTCCCACTGGCTTACTTAGGTTTGTCATACCCTGTAAGGAAGTCGAAATGTGAATTGTATATCCAGAATCAATCCACCATGTGTTATGATTAACCTCAACCATATTTGATTCAAAACAAACATATGAGAGTGGATTACCTTTCTTAACGAGCCACTGCTGAAGCTTAGCACAGTCCTTCTTCATGTGTCCCTTCTTTTTACAGAAGAAACACTTGGACTCTTTCTTAATGTCAGCTTGGGTAGGGATTTTCCCTGTTCCCTTGTTCTTGGCTCGATCTTTGGTCTTTCCTTGGCTTGCAAAAAATGCACTTTCACCCGATTCCATAAGTAGCCTTCCCTCCTCTTGAACACACATGGTCATCAATTCATTGATGGTCCACTTATCCTTATGTGTGTTGTAGGATATCTTGAATGGTCCGTACTGCTTTGGTAGAGTGTTCAATATATAATGCACAAGAAAAGACTCAGACATCTCCACCTCTAGCTTTTTGAGTTGGGCCGCTATATTTCTCATGGCCATTATGTGCTCGCGCACTCCTTTGACACTGGTGAGCCTTATCGATGAGAACTTCATTATCAGGGTGCTGGCCAACGCTTTGTCTGAAGTGACAAATTGATCATCTATGGCCTTCAGTAAGATCCTAACGTTGGTATGCTATTCGACTGAACCACGTATCCCAGCAGATATCTTTGTCTTTATATACATGACACTAAGGCAATTGGATCGCTCCCAGCGTTCATGTAAAGCTACTTGAGTAGGAGTGCTGGTCTCAGTCAATACGGGCTCGTCTTTCCTTATAGCATAGTCTATATCCATGCACCCTAATTGGAGGAGAACTCTGTCCTTCCAAACCTTGTAGTTCTCTTCATCTAATTCGAGAACTTCTAGGTAAATACTAGCCTGAGGAAATACTGCTTATAGAAAATAAACATGCTTATGTATCTAGAATTTTTGAGGCAAACTTAATTATATCTACCAATGTAAACATATTTTATTAATAAATCTTAGACATAAAACTTGCCTGTGGGCTAAAGTTCTAATTCTAATAGATTTATATCATAATGATAAAACTATCAAATTATATCATTTCCTAATCCCTGTGGGTAAATTAAGAAACTAATTTGACATTTTATCCTAATTAGTTATAAAATTATAATAAAAATTCCTGTGGGATAAAATTTATCATAACCTTATAACTAATTACAATTTATGTCTAATATCATTATGTGATTTTACAAAAATAATTTTACTTAATTAAGGTTGCTGTGGCTAAGCCCTAATTAAATAAATTATAAATCACTGAGACATATTGGTAAAATTCTAAGTTTATTCATATTTAAAAATTGCAATTAACACAAGGCAATTTTAATTCCAAATAATATGAATAACTTAGCTACATGTGCTTCTAGTATAAAAATAACAAAATTATACATATTCAAAATAAGCACATATGCACATTCAAAATCAAATTTTCATAATTTAATCATAATTTTATGATAATTTTCACAAAATTATTCAATTTAAAATTATAGCATTAATAAAAATTCCAAATTTATGAAAAATCCTCATAAAATCCAAATAATGAGAAGTTTTCATAATTATATTAATTTTGTGAAAATAATCTAATTATTCATAAAATTATGAAAATTACAGAATTGAAAATCTGATATAAAACTATCAAAAAATATAATTATTTGGCCTAAATTAAATAATTTAAATTTACTTAAATTAAATAAATCCTTAATGTTTAAAATAAACCAAATGACCCTTTTATTTAATCCATATGGCCCAAATAATCAACCAAAAGAGCCCAAAATAAATGGCCCAAAACTAACCAAATAAGGACCCAAACAGTGGCCCAAAACCCGAAGCCCAAAGATTTTTTTTTTTTTGCACAGTGTCACTGCACTGTACAACAGGCGGGCGCGTGAGACTCACGCGCCCGCATTATCTCTATCGGGAGCGTGAGTCAGGCTTCTTCTTCACCTGAATGGGTGTTTTGCAGAAATTTGGGTCTTTTGACCCGACCCGGCACAAAACCCTTCAAACGATCCCGTTTTTCATGTATTTTTCATCCCTAGAGCTTTACAACAATAGATCTAAAATATTTGAACCAAAATCACATGAAAACAAAATGGGTTTCATGAAATCCGAGACTTAAATTTTCAAAATATGGGTTTTTATAGCTTCTTTCTACAGATCTATAGCAAGACAGAGGTTAAACTACGGCTCTGATGCCAAATGTAAGTACATCATACAGATCATACATGCTTCTACACAATATGAAACATGTTAAACAAATAAAAGCGGAAGCGACAAGATCTAACCTCCAGCCATTGCACTCTGTAACTCTGCTGTTGAAGCAATTGCTGAATCTGACAATCTACTCTGTGCCGATCACAGACCTTCCAGATCTTCCAAGCACTCAAAACCTCACTAGATGGTGTTTGTGTGTTTTTAGGTTAACGTACTTGGGGACCGGAAGGAGCCCTCCTTAAATAGTAATGAGAGCGTGCTAATTATGGCAATAAAATCACGTTTTAACCATCATAAAATCGTGTTTTAATAGCCAAATATTGAGTTGAGATTCACCGTGAAATTATGGACCATATCCGGAATTGGTCAACCAAATATTTATTTCCATAAATGAGGAGATATACTAACACTCATTACTATTTAAGGAGGGCTCCTTCCGGTCCCCAAGTACGTTAACCTAAAAAAAACATACAAACACCATCTAGTGAGGTTTTGAGTGCTTGGAAGATTTGGAAGGTCTGTGATCGACACAAAGTAGACTGTCAGATTCGGCAATTGCTTCAACAGCAGAGTTACAGAGTGCAATGGCTGGAGGTTAGATCCTATCGCTTCCGCATTTTATTTGTTTAACATGTTTCATATTGTGTAGAAGCATGTTTAGGATTAATTTCTCTTACATTTGGCATCAGAGCCGTAGTTTAACCTCTGTCTTGCTAGAGATCTGTAGAAAAAAGCCATAAAAACCCATATTTTGAAACTTTAAGTCTCGGATTTCATAAAACTCATTCTGTTTTCCTGTGATTTTGGTTCAAATACTTTAGATCTATTGTTGTAAAGCTCTAGGGATGAAAAATACATGAAAAACGAGACTGTTTGAAGGGTTTTGTGCCGGGTCGGGTCAAAAGACCCAAAATTCTGCAAAACACCCATTCGGGTGAAGAAGAAGCCTCGGGCGCGTGAGTCACACGTGCCCGACAAGGGAAGAAAATGCGGACGCGTGAGTCTCACGCGCCCGACAGGAGAGGAAATGCGGGCGCGTGAGTCTCACGCGCCCGATAGAGATAATGCGGGAGCGTGAGTCTCACGCGCCCGCCTGTTGTACAGTGCAGTGACACTGTGCAAAAAAAAAAAAAAACCTTTGGGCTTCGGGTTTTGGGCCACTGTTTGGGTCCTTATTTGGTTAGTTTTGGGCCATTTATTTTGGGCTCTTTTGGTTGATTATTTGGGCCATATGGATTAAATAAAAGGGTCATTTGGTTTATTTTAGACATTAAGGATTTATTTAATTTAAGTAAATTTAAATTATTTAATTTAGGCCAAATAATTATATTTTTTGATAGTTTTATATCAGATTTTCAATTCTGTAATTTTCATAATTTTATGAATAATTAGATTATTTTCACAAAATTAATATAATTATGAAAACTTCTCATTATTTGGATTTTATGAGGATTTTTCATAAATTTGGAATTTTTATTAATGCTATAATTTTAAATTGAATAATTTTGTGAAAATTATCATAAAATTATGATTAAATTATGAAAATTTGATTTTGAATGTGCATATGTGCTTATTTTGAATATGTATAATTTTGTTATTTTTTATACTAAAAGCACATGTAGCTAAGTTATTCATATTATTTGGAATTAAAATTGCCTTGTGTTAATTGCAATTTTTAAAATATGAATAAACTTAGAATTTTACCAATATGTCTAAGTGATTTATAGTTTATTTAATTAGGGCTTAGCCACAGCAACCTTAATTAAGTAAAATTATTTTGTAAAATCACATAATGATATTAGACATAAATTGTGATTAGTTATAAGGTTATAGTAAATTTTATCCCACAGGAATTTTTATTATAATTTTATAACTAATTAGGATAAAATATCAAATTAGTTTCTTAATTTACCCACAGGAATTAGGAAATGATATAATTTGATAGTTTTATCATTATGAAATGAATCTATTAGAATTAGAACTTTAGCCCACAGGCAAGTTTTATGTCTGAGATTCATTAATAAAATATGTTTACATTGGTAGACATAATTAAGTTTGCCTCAAAATTCTAGATACATAAGCATGTGTTTTTCTTTAAGCAATGTTTCCTCGAACTAATATTTACCTAGAAGTTCCCAAACTAGATTGAGAGAACTATAAGGTTTGGAAGGAGAGAGTTCTCCTCCAATTAGGGTGCATGAATATAGACTATGCTATAAGGAAAGACGAGCCCGTATTGACTGAGACCAGCACTCCTGCTCAAGTAGCTTTACATGAACGTTGGGAGCGATCCAATCGCCTTAGTGTCATGTATATTAAGACAAAGATATCTGCTGGGATACGTGGTTCAGTCGAACAGCATACCAACGTTAGGACCTTACTGAAGGCCATAGATGATCAATTTGTCACTTCAGACAAAGCGTTGGCCAGCACCCTGATAATGAAGTTCTCATCGATTAGGCTCACCAGTGTCAAAGGAGTGCGTGAGCACATAATGACCATGAGAGATATAGCGGCCCAACTCAAGAAGCTAGAGGTGGAGATGTCTGAGTCTTTTCTTGTGCACTACATATTGAACACTCTACCAAAGCAGTACGGACCATTCAAGATATCCTATAACACACATAAGGATAAGTGGACCATCAATGAATTGATGACCATGTGTGTTCAAGAGGAGGGAAGACTGCTTATGGAATCGGGTGAGAGTGCATTTTTTGCAAGCCAAGGAAAGACCAAGGATCGAGCCAAGAACAAAGGAAAAGGTAAAATCCCTGCCCAAGCTGATATTAAGAAAGAGTCCAAGTGTTTCTTCTGTAAAAAGAAGGGACACATGAAGAAGGACTGTGCCAAGCTTCAGCAGTGGCTCGTTAAGAAAGGTAATCCACTCTCATATGTTTGTTTTGAATCAAATATGGTTGAGGTTAATCATAACACATGGTGGATTGATTCTGGATCTACAATTCACATTTCGACTTCCTTACAGGGTATGACAAACCTAAGGAAGCCAGTGGGAAATGAGGAGAGCATCTATTCAGGAAACAAGATGCGCTCGCGTGTTGAAGGCGTTGGAACATGCACTTTAGTTCTTAGGAGTGGTTTTGTTTTGCAATTGGAAAAGACCTTTTATATTCCTAGTTTTTCGAGAAATTTAATCTCTGTTTCTAGGCTGGTACCTTATGGATATTCCTTTCAATTTTCAAATAAATCAGTATTGATATATTTTAAGTGTGATATTGTTGGGAATGGTACCTTATGTGATGGTCTTTTCTCTATTGATTTGCAAAATGACACTGCTCATAACGCCTTGCATGTTCAAACTGGTACTAAAAGATGTGTTATGAATGAGGACTCCTCTACGTTATGGCACCGGAGATTAGGTCATATCTCCATAAATAGAATTAAGAGATTGGTAAATGACGGAATACTTAGTACTCTCGATTTTACTGATTTCGACACTTGTGTGGATTGCATTAAGGGTAAGCAAACCAACAAGTCTAAGAAAGGTGCCAATAGGAGTTCAACCATATTAGAGATCATACATTCTGACATATGTTGTCCAGACATTGATGCATATGGTCAGAAATACTTCATCACCTTTATTGATGATTACTCGAGGTTTATGTATCTCTACATGCTTCATAACAAGAGCGAAGCATTAGATGCCTTTAAAATCTTTAAGGCTGAAGTAGAGAAACAATGTGGAAAACCCATAAAGACAGTAAGAACTGATAGAGGTGGGGAGTATTACGGTAGATACACTGAAGATGGACAAGCACCTGGACCATTTGCGAAGTTCCTTCAAGAAAATGGGATTGTTGCCCAATATACCATGCCTGGTTCACCGGATCAGAATGGTGTTGCAGAAAGAAGGAACCGAACTTTGATGGAAATGGTGCGTAGTATGCTTAGCAACTCGAAGTTGCCTAAGTCCTTGTGGATTGAAGCTCTTAAAACGGCAGCGTATATATTGAACCGGGTTCCAACCAAGGCTGTTCCAAAGACGCCTTTTGAATTATTCAAAGGTTGGAAACCGAGTTTGCGTCATATGCGCGTTTGGGGATGCCCTTCTGAGATAAGAGTTTACAACCCACAGGAAAAGAAACTGGATCCTAGGACCATAAGTGGGTATTTCATTGGATATGCCGAACGGTCCAAAGGCTACAGATTCTATTGTCCATCTCATAGCACTAGATTTGTGGAATCAAGGAACGCCAAGTTTCTTGAAAATGACTTAGTTAGTGGGAGCGATCAATCTCAAGACCTAGTTTCTGTGAGAGATCAACCCTCTACCTCGAGTCAAGGATTGGTTATCATGAACAATGTCCCTTCAGTACAACTGGACATTGAACAACCAATCGTTGAAGATCCACAAGTAGTTGATAACTTACCAGTAGACGAGGCTCCTCTGGATACACCAGAATTGAGTGAGCAACCAGTTGAACAACATGATCCTTCGGAGAATGTTGAACCAACATTAAGAAGGTCTACTAGGGAAAGGAAATCAGCTATTCCTAGCGATTATATTGTGTATCTACAAGAGTATGATTTCAATATTGGGCCCGTTAATGATCCAGAGACGTTTTCACAAGCCATGAACAGCAAAGAATCAAAACTTTGGTTCGATGCTATGAAGGATGAGATGGATTCGATGGCATCTAATAGAGTATGGGATCTTGTCGAGTTGCCTAATGGGGCCAGGGCTATAGGCTGTAAATGGGTCTTTAAGACCAAAACTGACTCATTAGGCAACATTGAACGTTATAAGGCAAGACTCGTAGCCAAAGGATTCACTCAAAAGGAGGGAATCGATTACAAGGAGACCTTCTCTCCTGTATCTAAGAAAGATTCTCTTCGCATCATAATGGCGCTTGTTGCACATTTTGACTTAGAGTTGCAACAAATGGATGTGAAAACGGCATTTCTCAATGGTGATCTAGAGGAAGAGGTTTACATGAAACAACCTGAAGGTTTTTCCTCTAGTAATGGTGAGCATTTGGTCTGTAAGCTCAAGAAATCCATATATGGGTTGAAACAAGCTTCCCGCCAATGGTATCTAAAATTCCATGAAGTCATCTCTTCATTTGGTTTCGTTGAGAACATCATGGATCAATGCATATACCAGAAGGTCAGTGGGAGCAAGATTTGTTTCCTTGTGCTATATGTGGATGATATTCTGCTTGCAACCAATGATAAGGGGATGCTACGTGAGGTGAAACAATTTCTTTCTGAGAACTTTGATATGAAGGATATGGGCGATGCATCTTATGTCATTGGCATTAAGATCCATAGAGACAGACATAGAGGTATATTAGGTCTGTCACAAGAAGCCTATATCAATAAAGTCTTGGAAAGATTCAGAATGAAAGATTGTTCACCAAGCCCAGCTCCCATTGTGAAGGGTGACAGGTTCAATTTGAGCCAGTGCCCGAAAAATGATCTTGAGCGGGAACAGATGAAGAACATTCCATATGCCTCAGCTGTTGGAAGCATTATGTATGCACAGGTCTGTACCAGGCCTGATATTGCTTTTGCTGTGGGAGTGTTGGGTAGATACCAAAGTGACCCGGGGATGGACCACTGGAGAGCTGCGAAGAAGGTGCTTAGATATTTTCAAGGCACTAAGGATTACATGCTTATGTATAGACGGACTGATGAGTTGGAGGTGATTGGCTACTCAGACTCAGACTTTGCTGGCTGTGTTGATACCCGGAAATCAACATCCGGTTACATCTTCATGCTTGCCGGTGGAGCTGTTTCATGGAAGAGTGCTAAGCAGACACTGACTGCCACTTCCACTATGGAGGCCGAGTTCGTTTCCTGTTTTGAGGCTACCTCACATGGTGTATGGCTTAAGAGTTTCATTGGTGGGCTTAGAGTTGTTGACTCCATATCTAAGCCATTGAGGATATATTGTGACAATTCAGCTGCGGTATTCATGGCTAAGAACAATAAGAGTGGAAGTCGAAGTAAGCATATCGACATTAAGTACTTAGCCATTAGAGAACGTGTTAGAGATAAAAGAGTGGTCATTGAACACGTTAGCACTGAATTGATGTTAGCTGATCCTTTGACTAAGGGCATGCCACCGTTTAAATTTAAGGATCATGTAGAGAGAATGGGACTTGGTCCCACATTTTGATTGTAATTGAAACTCTTATTAATAATATGATGTTTCTCATTTTGATTTGTATACACTAAAGTTTTATTTGAGAAATATCCTTGTTGTTTGGACCGAGAATAAACATAAGGTTTATTCATTAAGTAAAAATGGGTTGATTTAGAAACATTTTACATAGTAATACATGGAAGATAATACTCGCCACTTGAGGAACTGTCGCCATGATTCATGTGATTTGTTTCTTCTATAAGTGAAATATATGGACCAAGTGGGAGAATGTTAGTATATCTCCTCATTTATGGAAATAAATATTTGGTTGACCAATTCCGGATATGGTCCATAATTTCACGGTGAATCTCAACTCAATATTTGGCTATTAAAACACGATTTTATGATGGTTAAAACGTGATTTTATTGCCATAATTAGCACGCTCTCATTACTATTTAAGGAGGGCTCCTTCCGGTCCCCAAGTACGTTAACCTAAAAAAAAACATACAAACACCATCTAGTGAGGTTTTGAGTGCTTGGAAGATTTGGAAGGTCTGTGATCGACACAAAGTAGACTGTCAGATTCGGCAATTGCTTCAACAGCAGAGTTACAGAGTGCAATAGCTGGAGGTTAGATCCTATCGCTTCCGCATTTTATTTGTTTAACATGTTTTATATTGTGTAGAAGCATGTTTAGGATTAATTTCTCTTACAAGGCAACAATTATTCATTGATATAAGATGACATTTGCTTATCAAAAGATCCGATTTTTGAGGTGTGCAAAGTTTTGAATTGAGTTCGTTTTTATATATTCATAGTATAATTTTTCAATTTTATAAGAAAGTTTTAAAAAATTATTATATGTTTTATTCTTTTAATTAATTTTTTAAGAATTTATATATGATTCATCGATAGTGTACAACCTTTATATATTGTTATTGCGTAACAAGTTGACACCTTATTAATAAGTAAACTGAAAAAAAAATTATTTGTACTTATTTATAAGGACATGGCATATTTTTTTAATTTGCTCATTAATGAAATATCAATTTCTAGTACAATAATAATGTATTGAGATTATACACTCTCAGAGTGCACCATGTATAAAATTTTTTTTAATATATTGATGTGTTTTATCTTGTTAATTTTATTCGTGAAATTTAAAAACTATATTGATGTTGTATAAGATGATTTTTCATTTGAAGTTATGTCTTATAATTCCTTTCAAGACTGTTGACAATATGCTTAATCGATTCAATTTATTTATTTTTATAAATATATATTACTAGAAAACTTCTTTCATACAAAAAAACTCTATTTTGGTTACACGTAAAAATATTACTAGAATATTTACTCGAATTGGTAAATCCATATCTATTTATATTTAAACATTTTTATCAAAACATTTGATGAATTAAACAATATGAGATTACACCAACAAATTTGGCCAAACATAGTTATAAGTTATAAATGAATTAGCTAATCATGTCAGATTTTGTTTTTAATAATATTAATGTTATAGGTTAGAATCTGATTTGAGTTTTTTTTAAGTTAAAAAAATTCTCATATCCACGTTGTACATTCAAAATTTTATTTTAAAGTATTCACCACAAATATATATATATATATATGATATATTGATATTGTATAATTTTTATACACATTTCATTAATGTGCAAAATTTAAAAGTGTATAGGCTTTTAAAAATAAATTTAAAAACTTTATTAATATTTATTTTTAAAGATCTCTATATGAGATGTCATTTTATAATTGATTGACAGTGTATAAAAATTATATACTGTCAATACATTATATATAAATTCTTAGATTAATCGAAATTTAAAATGCAAGATTGAATACTTTTTATTCCGATACTTTTAATTGCGAGTTTTCAAACTTTGTAAAAAATAACAAAAAAAAATACTCTTGATCATTTATTAATGAAATTATGAAATTTAATTTCATCCGATTTCTGATCCCGAAGCATCAAAGCATCAGAAAATTGCTAATGGAGGAGACTTTTAGGTATGGTTTCTTTATATTGAAAAAAAGCTACAAAACTTGGAATTTGGAAATGAGCCATTCCTTTCTGACTTGCCAAATTGTCAAACGCAACAACAACATCAAACCAAGTCAAAGCCTGGCTTGTTAGGTTATATTTCTACTTACTTGCACGTTGCATGTGGCCCTTTCTCTCTTTGCTTTGTTTGCCATTTCAAGAAATGAAACTTCGATTATGTCAGAATTTCAGGCATCTTTTTACAACTTTAAGATTAAGAAATTAATGCCCACAGATTGCTCTCTTCGTGTTTCTTTCTGGGTTTCTTCGCTTTCGTGGGGTGGGCTTCCTATTGGCGGGTGCTAAACCCTGATTCTCGGTTGGCTTCGAATAACAGTCAAATTAAGTATGTGGAATCAGATTTGACGCGGATCATGGCTAAAAGTTTTTTCTTTTCTTTTTTTAACGATACATTAAAACAAAGTTATAATGAATAATCTAAGTATTATTTTCATATATCATTTAAATCAATAAATTAATTTAATATATAATTCAAAATATGCAAACACGATAAAATTTAAACTTAAAATCTCATTGCTTAAGATCTCACTACCTCATTCTTACCATTAAACTAAGATTTTATCAAATTTTTTTTATTATTTTAATTAATAACAATAGCATTTCTATTATTATCTTTTCCATATTCACCATTATTTTAATATGTAAAATTTGATCTACGATTTTTGATTTCGTGAAAATTATCATTAAATTTTGATATGATTTAATTGTAGTTGATTAATTTGTTATGTTATGTAAATATTTGTATACACTCTTAATTTACTATAATTTATGCCAAATGTTCATGTTTAAATATTTTTTAAGAAAAGATTGTAAAAAAAATTAGTTATTTCATGTCAGCATATGTCATTTTCATTTAAATCATGTTACGTGATTACATTGAATAATTAATTATTTATCACATATCACACATGATAATTAAATAGTGAATATTTATTTCAATAATTATTCTAGTGATAATAAATGATTGATTTATTCTTATGTGAATAATATCAATGAAAGAGAAATATGCTAATCTAAAATATATTGATTAAATGAAAAATATAGCTTTTTTCTATTATAATTGAAGTTATATTCTAATTTTATAGTTTCCCTTTATATATTATTATACAATATACTTATATGAAGTTGTTTAATTAATTCTTTAAACGTGCTTAAAGTATTGATAGTTTATTAACGTATTATTTACAATAATACCAAGCTTAATAGATGAGTTTAGTCAAGCAAATAAGGACTAATTAAAAAAATTGTATTTCACCATTTGATACTTAGGCTAAACTCAGCTCGATGGTTAATTTATAATAAATATTTAATATATAAAAATATATATTAAATTATTAATTAAAAATAACATATATGTAAGGTTTGCAAATTTTAAATTTTAAAAACTAAACATATGGTGTAATTTGTTGTATGGATATAATTTTTTTAATTGATATGTTCACTTAAAAATTATTATGTAATGCTCATCAATTGAAGAAAACATCAATAGCATAGACACAAAAGCTAACCATGAATGATAACCAAGAATTGAACTTAAACAAACAAAATCTCAGGTACCAGATAACAATCATGCCGGAAAATAAATTTAAAAAAGAAATAAATAATAAGTCAAAATCTGCACTTCCATGCAGTGAATTGCAACTGCAGACCATGTTTGTAAAAGCTAAATGCCATGAATATAATAATATCCATTCAACCTGATGATCTTGGTGTGGCCCACTCGACCTGCAGGATTAGATTGTCATAACCATATCCATTCAACTTGTTGATGGCCCTCTGAGCATCCTCTCTGTTTACAAAGTTGACAAAACCAAATCCTCTACTTGTGCCTGTCTTCTGATCCATAGCAACATACACGCGTGTCACGGGACCAAATATGCGGAAAAGTTCAAGCAAGTCGGGCTCCTGGGTATCCTCAGATAAGTTCGTTACCCTCACAGAGTTTTCATCATTCCTACGTCTCATTTCTGATCCACCAGCTCTTTCTGCACCTGCTCTCTTGCTTGGAGGTACGTAGGCTCCCTTTCCAGCTCCAGAAGCAGCAACAGAGGTCTCGGATGCCGCAGGTTTACCAACAAAGGCTTCAACAGGAGCAGCAAGATCCTTATAAGGACATTTGGCAGTCCAGTGATCACCTTTCTTACCACATGTCCTGCACACCATGAGAACAGCACCTCCTTTGCTAATCTGAGCCAAGCTGTCCCCTGCAACCTTTATTTCTTCCTGTTTGGAACCTGTAAACAACTCCATATGTCAAAAGTTTTCACATCAAAAATTTGAACAAGTGACAGAAACAAAAAAAAGATAAAAATAATAAAAATTTAAAGAAAAAAAAAAAAAGGGAATTGAGAAACGAACCAGGGGCTCTAGGTCGTTCAAGAAAGATCTCTTCAGTGGAAACCATAGTGAGCCGACTCCCGACATCATCATGCACCGCATCGCCGAACTTCTGCCACTTCCTTCTCTCCAAAGCCCGCTTATTCAGCTGGGCCTTGGCCAGCTTTCGGACTCGGGTCGTCGTCGTTATTTTCACCTTATTACCCTCCTCGTTAAACTTGTATTCGATCACTTTCTTTATCCCGTTTTCGTCTGGTCCGATTACCTCCTTGGGCGGTAACAAGAAGTCCAGATCGTCGTCTTCCTCTAGCTCTCCCATCGGACTTTGCTCGGTTTAGACTGGTTTGGGTCGGTTCTGTCGAATGCCATTGTTTTGGGTACTGCGTTTGAGAGAGCTGAAGGTGGCGTGGGTGACTGCTGAAGATAGATAAAATAAAGAAGCTAAGAAGGTTTCGTAGTTTTTTTTTTTTTGGCTACAGAGGGTCTCGTAGTTTAGATGTTGTGTCTTGTCCTCTTTAAATAGTGAGGTTGCAAAACAAAGAGTTCTTTTAATCAAATTATACATAGAATTCGAAAGCAACCAAAAACACGTTTTCCTAGTTTTATTTTAATTAAATTTAGGATTACCTGCTGTTAATGAAGTTTTTTAATTTCACAAAAAAATTAAAATAATGACATGTATTTTTTAAAAAATTAAAAAATAAATAAAATAAATGTATATGAAAATATTTAAGCGTTTTATAAATTAAAAATAATTAATTATTAATGAAATTATGATATCTTTTACAATTAAATATTAATTCAAGTCTTACCTATATTGAATAAATTTCAAATATTATAAATTTGAAGACCAAAGTATCTTATTCAATTAAATTAAGGATAATTATTACATACACTGTCAGCAAAATATTTTTATTTCACAAGCAGTGTTAGAATCGTGACATGTGTCAAATAAAAATATTAAAAAATAAATAAATAAAATAAGATACATGTTACGATCCTAATACTGCTTGTAGAGTAAAAATATTTTACTGATAGTGTATAAAATAATTATCCTTAAATTAAATAAACAAATTAAAAGGATTAAAGGCAGATAAAAAATTTTTAAATTATTATATGCTTAAATTGAAAACCATTTAAATTCAATTAGTTTATGATATCGCTAAAAGGTTTTATTTATAATATTTATTTTCATTCACGTTGTCAAGAAATAGTGATTTAAACTCTTTTTTCTTATTTTTCTACTACTATTTTTTTTTTTTGCTCATGATATTTTTCTAGTACTAACTGTACTATTAGGAAAGAAAAAGAAATGTAACCAAAAAAATAAAAAAGAAAAAGGAAAAGAAGCTGGATTCAGCGTTTATGTGATTAATTTAAAGGCCCCCTTGCCAGAGTTCCGGCCCTCGGGGGCCCAATATCTCAAGTTTGAAGTGTTTTTCTTCCTTCAAGGCTTTTACTAAATCTCCGTGGGACTATCCTTCACAGGGCCCCAAAATCGCTATTTATTTTGGGATCAACCCATATAGACCTGATTATTGAGCAACCTTAAGCAAAAGTCGGACCTAACGCATATTATAATGATTTATATGCAAATTCAAACTTGATTCGGTTCAAAAATTCATATATGACTTTTATTTCAGATTTGTTTTTTATTTTATATTACAAGCCTAATCTTAGCCTGATCTGTCCGAATATTAATGTATTCATTTTTTTAGTATTTTAACTTTTTGTTTATTTTTTTTCTTTGAGTCCTTTAAAATTTAATTTGATTTGTCAAAATTAATATGTCAATTTTCATATTAAATATATAATCATGTTTATTAATCAATAATGTTTTTATGTACATATAATCAAAATATACTAAATAAATATATTTAAAAAAAAAAACTAATTTTGTTTTATGTTGGGCCCAGATCAGGTCGGGCCTAGCTTAGGCTTCAAAGAGTTAAGCTTGAGCCCAACTCATTTTTTTGATAAAATTTTGCCAAAACCTATTAAATACATCTCATATTTTTGTCTATGCTCGATCAAATATCGGGCGGACCTTCAAGATTTAGCGGGTAAGCTAGTCCTTGAACAGGTCTAGACCCAAACATCAATTTTTTATTTTTTTAATAATAAGTGAGGGTGAAATTTGAGATTGTTTGAGTTCTAATTCAAATTTTAAATATATCACACCTTTTTTTAATAATCGTATGAAGAGATTGTTGATAAATAAATGGGTAGGTCAAAAATTATCCCTTTTGTTGATTAACCATTATTAGTTTTAAGTACATCAACCGAATCATATATATATATATATATATATATATATAAATGTAAAGGATTATTATTTTATCCACTGTCAGTGGAGTTTTTTAACTCCACAAGCGGGATTAGGATGATGACATGTATCCTTTATAAATATTAAGAAAATAAAAAATAAATAAAATGAGACACATGTTATCATCATAATCCCGTTTGTGGAGTTAAAAACTCTACTGACAGTGTATAAGATAATTTTTCAAATGTAAATGGTAAATAGAAGAAAGAGATGGAATTGTTTGAGTTTAAATTTAAATATTATAACACATCACAACTTATATGATTACAAAGCATTTACATGATTGTAAATAAATAAAATCTTAATCGAGTCAACCGAGGAATGGTAGTACATCCTTGTTAAAGATTACCTTGGAGTAGGTAAATGATGGAAAAATTAGGCCTAAAAGGCTTATTCTCCTGCAATGCTTGTTATAATAATCATCATAGCTTGGGCATTTTTTTGACCATTCCATTTTGGTTTTTCACTCCAATTAATTCGTTTGTTAGATTCCAACCGATAATGATTTATTAGCTCACATTTCATGACGTCGACAAGCATATAGATAAATAAAACTCATGTTCTAGTCCTAATGAAAAATGCTTAGTCAAACATCAATTTTAACAAAAATGTGTGCTCACTGATTTTCTGAATTTTGGAGTAGTCTAGCTAGTGCAAGGATGGCATTTATTTATTTATCCAATTTTTGGATAAATATGAGAAAAATATTAAATCCGTTAATTGAATTTAGACTAATAAATGAGATTTTATTAAAAAACGAGCCAACCCTTCTTTTTTTTTTTGGTAAAAATGGAAAGTTTAAGCTAATTACATACAAAGCCAACCCTTCAATTTGCCTTTCAAAATCCAATTTCGGTTCGATCCAATCCATTTTTGTTTAGTAACCTTTAAAAAATATTTTTTTGTCTTGTTAATTAATAATTAATTTGATTCTTTTCAAATATTACTAATACGTAAATTTATAATTATAATTCTATAAGATATAATACATTTATCTTAATCATCAAAAATAATATTATAAAAATTTTTGAGTATTGATTTAAGTAATATATTTAAATTTTGCTATTTAAGGGTTCTAAAAAATAAATTTACAACATAAATATTAAATCAAATAAAAGTTTTTTTTTTAAATAGACGGACTTAGTTAGGTTTGAATTTTTTTTAATGTTTGTAAAAATAGACTTGAATAAAATATCAAACCCGAAATTCAAATTGGACCGGATCTAAGCTACCATCAACAAGTCTAAAAAAACAAAAACTATAATGCAATTTATTCGAGATTTTGATATATTTTATGCTAAGAAACCGACTATAGAGAGAAAACCCTAAAAAAGGCTTACAATGCAATGGTTCATCGGGTTTACACCGTTGCTCGTGCAATAAGCAAAGATTAAGATTATTCTGGAAATACACAAAAGCATGGCAGCTAGTTTACATCGTACTTCAAAATATACACGTGAGAAATGCTATCTGATTTGGTTTTTGAAATTTTTTTTTTTGTTTTAGATCATCCGGTATCTCTATATCTTTGGTATAGGACTAATCCAGATTCGAGCTGGGCAGGACCCAAAGGGCGACAAAGCTCTCCCTGAAGAATTTTAACACAACTGTATATTCAGAAACTCGAACTCGAAACCTCTGATTTTTGAAATTCTGATGAAGTAGCATAGAAGGATGCTGTCCAAGCAATGACTCAGTTTGAGCTGTCTTGGCCAGTGTCGGTGGCAGTAAGACAAATCTGTGGAGCTTCTTTTTTCACTTTTTTTTTTCTTTAAGAATGATACCTTTTTTGGAATAAAATCCTTGATATATAAGAAGTGTGCGATGGTTTTATTTTTATTTTTATTTTTTTTGTTGTGTTTACGTTCAAAGAGTTTTTGGGTCAGTTTATACGTATTTCGAAAATAATTTTTTATCAAGGGATTTTAAAGGCACACTAGCTCCAAAACTTGATTTATAAAATGATATTTGCTTACCAACAGATCCAATCTTTGGGATTGTGAGAAGTTTTGAATTGAGTTCTTTTTTATATATTCATAGTATAATTTTTCAATTTTATAAGAAAGTTTTAAAAAATTATTATATGTTTTATTCTTTTAATAATTTTTTTAAGAATTTATATATGATTCATTAATAATGTATAACTTTTATACATTGTTATTGTGCAACAAGTTGACACTTCGCTAATAAGTAAATTGAAAAAAAACTTATTTGTACTTGTTTATAAGGACATGACATATTTTTTTTAATTTACTCATTACTGAAATATCATTTTCTAGTATAAATAATAATATAATGAGATTATACATTCTCAGTGCATTATGTATAAACTTTTTTTTAATATATTGATGTATCTTATCTTGTTAATTTTATTTGTGAATTTTAAAAACTATATTGATGTTGTATAAGATGATTTTTCATTTGAAGTTACGTCTTATTATTCCTTTCATTTGAAGATATGCTTAATTGATTCAATTTATTTATTTTTATAAATATATATTACTAGAAAACTTCTTTCATACAAAAAAAAACTCTTTTTTTGGTTACACAAAAAATATTACTAGAATATTTACTTGAAATTGTAAATCCATATCTATTTATATTTAAACATTTTTATCAAAACATTTGATGAATTAAACAATATGAGATTAGACCAACAAATTTGGCCGAAACATAATTATATGTTATAAACAGATTTTGTTTTTAATAATATTAATGTTACAGGTCAGAATCTGATTTGATTTTTTTTAAAGTTCTCATGTCCACATGGTACATTCAAAATTTTATTTTTAAGTACTCACCACAAATATTCCTAAATTGAGAAGGAAAATATTTTTTCAATTAGATCAAGAGTTTATATATGATGCATAATGCATTGATAGTGTATAATTTTTATACACTATCAGTCAATTATTTAATGACACTTCATTAATGTGCAAAGCTTAAAGGTGTATAAGTCTTTAAAAATAAATTTAAAAACTTTATTAATATTTATTTATAAAGATCTCTATATGAAGTGGCATCTTATGATTGACTAATTGTGCATTATATATAAACTTTTATATTAATCAGTATTTAAAATGCAAGATTGAACACTTTTCATTTCGATACTTCTAATTTTGAGATGGTATTCAAATAAGTTTTCAAACTTCATAAAAAATAACAAAAAAAAACTCTTGATCATTTATTAATGAAATTATGAAATTTAATTTCATCCGACTATCAATTACCTTTGACTTTGTCATTTTCTGATCCAGAAGCATCAAAGCATCAGAAAATTGCCAATGGAGGAGACTTTTAGGTATGGTTTCTTTATACTGAAAAAAAGCTACAAAACTTGGAACTTGGAAATGCTTGGCCACCCAATTTCTTACCCAAAAAAAAAGAGTATGAGCCATTCCTTTCTGACTTGCTAAGTTGTCAAAGGCAACAACAACATCAAACCAAGTCAAAGCCTGGCATTTCTCGTTAGGTTGTATTTCTTCTCACTTGCATGTTGCATGTGGACGTTTCATTCTTTATTTTTTTTGCCATTTCAAGAAATGAAACTTCGATTATGTCAGAATTTCAGGCATCTTTTTACAGCTTTAAGATTAAGAAATTAATGCCCACGGATTGCTTTCGTCGTGTATCGTTCTGGGTTTCTTCCGTTTCGTGCTGTGGGCTTCCTATTGGCGGGTGCTAAACCCTTATTCTCGGTTGGCTTAGAATAACAGTCAAATTAAGTACGTGGAATCAGATCTGACGAGGATCATGGCTAAAAGGTTTTTTTTTTTTTTAACGATACATTAAAACAAAGTTATTATGAATAATCTAAGTACCATTTTCGCATATCATTTAAATCAATAAATTTATTTAATATATAATTGAAAATACTCACATTCGATAAAACTTGAACTTAAAATCTCATTGCTTAAGATCTCACTACCTCATTTTTACCATTAAGCTAAGACTTTATCAATTTTTTTTTATTATTTTAATTAATAATAATAGCATTTCTATTATTATCTTTTCCATATTAACCATTATTTTAATCTAAAAATTTTGATCTACGGATTTTGATTTAGTGAAAATTATCTTTAAATATTGATATGATTTAATTGTAATTGATTATCTTGTTATCTTATGTAAATATTTGTATACACTCTTAATTTACTATCATTTATGCCAAATGTTCATGTTTAAATATTTTTTAAGAAAAGATTGTAAAAAAAATCAGTTTTTTCATGTCAACATATGTTATTTTCATTCAAATCATGTCACGTGATTACATTGGATAATTAATTATTTATCACATATCACACATGACAATTAAATAGTGAATATTTATTTCAATAATAATTCTAGTGATAATAAATTATTGATTTATTCTTATGTGAATAATTTAAATGAAAGAGAAATATACTAATGTAAAATATATTGATCAAATGAAAAATATAGTTTTTTTCTATTATAATTGAAGTTATATTCTAATTTTATAGTTTCCCTTTATATATTATTATACAATATACTTATATGAAGTTGTTTAATTAATTCTGTAAACGTGCTTAAAGTATTAGTAGTTTATTAAAGTATTATTTAAAATAATACCAAGCTTAATAGATGAGTTTAGTCAAGCAAATAAGGACTAATGAAAAATTTGTATTTCACCATTTAATACTTAGGCTAAACTCAGCTCGATGGTTAATTTATAATAAATATTTAATATATAAAATTATATATTAAATTATTAATTAAAAATAACATATATGTAAGGTTTGCAAATTTTAAATTTTAAAAACTAAACATATGGTGTAATTTGTTGTATGGATATAATTTTTTTAATTGATATGTTCACTTAAAAATTATTATGTAATTCTCATCAAATTTTTATTTTTAATTTCTTGTTTTAAAAGAATTGACACTGTTTGGATGAGATTTGATTCTCTCTTTAATTGTATTAATGGTTTTAGGTAAAAAAACAAACTCAAAGAATTTGATCCCATCAAGTCTAAGCTTATCAAAAACGCCTTAACAACATATTTAGGCCTATTTTTAACTCATTTGATTTCATTTATGAACATCGACAATTAAGGCTTTTAGAGTCTTAGTATATTTTTGTATTTTAAATTTACATTTAAAATAATAATAATAAATATCTCAGCTAGCATTGTTACTGCTTATTAAAAGAATTTGGATAAAACACCGATTCACCCTTACTTTTTTATCTCATTGAGAAAAATAATAATAATTGAAGTAAAAAAATTGTAAATTTCAGAATTTGCTAAGATCTACCGTCTGTGACGGTAAACGTAAATGCGTAGACTTTGATTCAAAGTCATCGCACCTCCGGTACGGTAACTTTCAATCACTAGAGGACAAAATTTTAAGATGAAAATTTATTTTTTTCTCCTGTTTTTAATTTTTTATTATTTTATTAAAAATATATTTTTAATTTTTTTATTAATTTTAATTCCATCGATATCATTCTCATCATCTATCTAGAATTACCCGTTCTCAGCGTTTTCGTTATTCCATCATTTTCTCTGCAAGACTGCAACACTTTCTTCAACAAAAATCCCGACTGTACTTTTTTATCCACGACCCGTAACACATCCAAAACCCGAAACCACCTCGAAACAGCCCCCACAAAATACTTCCAAAATTGAATTGAATTTAATATTTAGTGTCGAATCCGCCTGCCTAAAACTAAAAACTGCACGTTAGTTACCTTCATCCCATTCTCGCCTTGTATAAATACCGCTCTATTTTCTCTGAAATACCGCCCCTCTTTTTCCTCAGCTGGCAGCTCAGCTCCCGGAAAAAAACCGTTGCTACAATAAAGCCTGCCAAACTCGTCCGAGTCGACTCGTTTCCCCGCCCTTTTGTAGTTTTGTTATTTTTTTTTTCATCGTATCGAGACCGAGTTGTATTTTGAACTCAGTGCGGGTTTGGATCTGGTAAGGCTTAAAGGTAATCACGGAATTCTGGTCTTTTCAAGCTTTGTTCGGTGTCCTCTCTCGAGTTTATTAATAGTTTAGCTTGAATATTTCAATGGAGTTGACAATGTTATGTGGCGTTCGCGCTCTTTATTTTTGTTTGATTTCGTTGTTTAATTATGTTTTATATTCAATTGTTATACTTTTTTTTTGGAGATTTTTGAGGTTTAATTTGATTCTCTCTGTTATATTTTTTAGATCTGATTTTTTACTTGGTTAATCACGCATAAAATCTTTTCAAGAAGAAAAAGAAGGGAATCTATATTAATTTATTAGTTTCATTCTCGTTTAGCCACAAAATCTAAGTTAATTAATTTTGTATTATAACGATTTTAATGTTGGTGAGTTCTGCTAATGTTTCCCCTTTTTTTTGCTATGTTTTTTGTCAAATACTTTGCAAAGGTCAAGAGTTTGCGTCTAAACAGATGAAGAATGAGCTGAATATGGTTTTTTCTTTCTTTTTTTTCCTATGTTTTTATTTCCTTTGGTATTGTCAATTCAAATGTTTCTAGTTAGAAAGTTGTGTTTATCTTATCCTTCTAGGCGTGATTCACTGGTGATTTCCTCTTTTCCAAGGCTCCATTGGAGAGTGGAAGCGAGTTAAAAACCACTCTTTCCCTTGAGAAAGAATAAAAGAAAAAGAAAAGATAAAGTAGCTTGAACATCAGTCATTGCTTGAAGCAGGGGTTATTTTGCGACTGTTTTGTTAGGTTCCATGTGAATGAATTTATCTTTATTATTAAAGAGACCAGAATGTGGTAAAGCTGGAATTTGTGTCACAATATCAGCTAAACCATTTTTGGATGGAACAAATGCTTGGATGCTTTAATCATTCCCCTTTTGCTTGGCTTTAAATTTGTTTGGTTTTCTTTTCCTTGCATGTGGTGAATTTTGTCATTCTTGAGTTCATGCTTATCAGTTCTGGTTAGCTCATCTCTTTTACCATCTAGATCTGCAAATGTCAGTGCAGAGTCCTGCATAGGTTAATCTCTTTTTTATTGTCATGTATTAGTAGAATAGTTTATGGTTATTCATTTCTGAAGCATATCTTAAGTTGCATTCCTATTTTATCTGAATTACATTGCTTCTTAAGATACTGACTTTAGCTTCTACAGGTAAAGCAGAAGGTGTATCACTATGAAGGCACTTATTCTTGTTGGAGGATTTGGAACACGATTGAGGCCATTGACCCTTAGTGTTCCTAAGCCGCTTGTTGAATTTGCTAACAAACCCATGATCCTGCATCAGGTATATTTCTGCATTATGGCCTTCATTCTAGACTTCTGAATACTTGTAAAAATTCTTTTTGGTTTAGTGGTTGTTATTTTCTCAAGATAAGCTTGTTGATTTTACAGATTGGGGCTCTCAAGGCTGTTGGTGTGACTGAAGTTGTTTTGGCTATTAACTACCAACCTGAGGTAAGTGAGGTGTTTCCATGTGTAAGATATGTAAAACTGATACAATTGTTTGAAATGTTAGTGGCTAAGTTTTTATAGGCTCACCAGTGGCCGCTTGCTTTTGCAGGTAATGTTGAACTTCCTAAAGGAATTTGAAGCTAAACTTGGGATCACGATCACATGCTCTCAGGAGACTGAGCCGCTTGGCACTGCTGGTCCTCTTGCTTTGGCTAGGGACAAGCTTGTTGATGGTTCTGGTGAGCCATTTTTTGTCCTTAACAGTGATGTTATCAGTGAGTACCCATTCAAAGAAATGATCGAATTTCACAAAACCCATGGTGGAGAAGCTTCCATAATGGTAACCAAGGTAATAATTCAGTTCTAAAATTTTCTTTATTTTCAATTTCAATTTAATTTCTGTGGAGAGATTGTAATACTTGAGTCAAAATTAAATAGGTGGATGAGCCATCAAAATACGGTGTGGTGGTTATGGAAGAATCAACTGGGCTAGTGGACAAATTTGTGGAAAAACCGAAACTGTTTGTTGGAAACAAAATTAATGCTGGAATTTATCTGCTGAACCCATCTGTTCTTGATAGAATTGAACTGAGACCCACTTCCATTGAGAAGGAGGTCTTCCCAAAGATTGCAGCTGAGAAGAAGCTGTATGCAATGGTTTTACCAGGGTTTTGGATGGACATTGGTCAGCCAAAGGACTACATTACTGGACTGAGGCTTTATCTAGACTCCCTGCGAAAGAAAGCTTCAACTAAGTTGGCCACCGGTCCCCACATTGTGGGAAATGTTTTGGTTCATGAGAGTGCTAAAATTGGAGAAGGATGTTTGATTGGACCAGACGTGGCAATTGGTCCTGGATGCGTGGTGGAGTCTGGAGTCAGACTCTCTCGCTGTACAGTAATGCGCGGAGTCCGCATCAAGAAGCACGCTTGCATATCCAGCAGCATCATCGGATGGCACTCCACGGTTGGCCAATGGGCGCGAGTAGAAAACATGACCATTCTCGGAGAAGATGTCCATGTATGCGATGAAATTTACAGCAATGGCGGCGTGGTTTTGCCGCACAAAGAGATCAAATCTAGCATTTTGAAGCCAGAGATAGTCATGTGACAGTGAGTTCAGCTTTCCAGATAAGTAGAATATGGTTTTAGAGATTATTCCGCTTAATTGTCTTCAGGAATGCGTTTGTTCTTTTATTTTTCTTTATTTCCCTCCAACACAGGTGTAAAGCTCAGTTTGTCCTAGTCTGAGTGATGCGTATTCGACGGTTCAAAGGGTCATTTTTCTGTTGTCAACTGCGTAAGATGATCATTGGTGTGAAATGTGTAAGTTTAGTGTGTATAATACTAATAAATTATCAGTTGGTTTATCTGGGATTCTGTCATCAATGAATTTTTAATTGTATATTTTATTCAAGCATTTTAAATTAATCGTTGGCGAGTTGTTATTTCACTATTCTTTCATGATATTTTTATGTTGATATTTAAATGCCCCCATTCTGTCGGCAGCATTGGGTCTGAATCTTTTCTTCGTTTTTGATGAGCCATAATAATAATAATAATAATAATAATAATAATAATAATAATGCACCATTTTTGCTAGATTGAATAAGAAATTGGTACCGAGGAAATCTGAGTCCCCACTCTGAACTGTTTGTTGGTATTAGAGCTCCTTTTTAGCTCTTTGGCTTGTGAGAAAGACTATCAATGATCAAATATTTGGATGTAAAGAAAAAAATAAATGATTATTACTGAATCAAATACTCAAATGTAAGGATTAAGATGCACTGAATGAAATATTTGAATGTAAAAGAAAAATTCAATCTTTGAATAAGTGTTCGGATGTAATAAAAATTAAATATTCGAATATAAGATAAAAACGACTACTGAGTCAAACGTTTGGATGCAGTGAAAATGGTCGCACAACAATTGGAATGCAACCAAACCCAATCAATGTTAATCTTAAGATGTAATTGGTAGGTAGCAAAACTAAAGTGGATAGGTAGATGGAAAGGTACACATAGGGACCCCAAATGAAGTTAAAATTTTTGGTCACCTCTCATCACTCACCAGTATGAGTATGTATCATCCCAATCGAAAGGATAAGAATTATTGTGGATAGGATAATGTATCAAAATCAATAGGATTTTGTTTTTGTTTTTTGGGTCCAAATTTGATTACGCTGCTGCTCTTTTATGGAGCAAACTCCTGCTAAAAGCACGAGCTCAATCTCCTTTCCACTGTCCTGTCAAAGGCTCAAAGCAGGTGATTATATCAACAAATTTTGATAGAAATATTGGTGTTTATTTCTGGTAATTTTTAATTTGCTAATTAGATGTCAATTAATCTGATCAATTATTTAAGTTACACTTTATTTTATTTGACTAGGTTATCATGCCACGAAATTATTCACATAAATATTAAATGCCAGCTAGCAATAAAGTTAGTGGACATTATCTTTTCATTCTTCACCAAAACTAAAAGCTGTTTTAGTCAAGCATGTGGCAGTTCTAATAGTATTTTTCTAATGATTATTGAAGTTTGAAAATACAAGAAGGAGATGATTAGTGGGTTATTGACGTTGTAAAAATGTCATAAACTCATAATCCTTTATTTTTATTTATTTTATATAAATTTTATATTTGACCACTGATATTGTATAATAGTTATATAATGTTAATCAATTACAAAATGTCACATTATTAATGAGTAAAATTAAAAATGTTGAAACTCTTCAAAATTAATAAATATCAAAATTTTAAAAAAAATGATTAGTATTTTTAAGTACTTATTTTTAAATTTTACTCATAAATAAAGTATTACTTCACAATTATTTGACAATATATAACTATCCTACATAGTCAGTGCATCAACTATAAACTTATTTATATATAACCTAGAAAAATTATGATTTTAACAAAGACAGCCTTAATTTTTAAGGTTCCCTTCTCTTAAGATTTGCATCTTATAGAATAACAAATCTAGTCCACATTGAGAACACCTAGACCTAGATCATTTTCTTACCTAATTTTGATTCTGTCAAGTTAGTGGCCAAAGTTCCCACATCATTTGTGGTACATTTGCTTGGTTTATGATGCCAAATTCCCAATAGAATAAAGCCAATTAAAATGCAAAACGTGCAGTGGAAATTGCCTTGTTATTATATGAGGGCTTAAGCTGTTTAGCTATCAAAATCTTCCTAGACTTTGATAATTGAATCACTTAATTGTCATTTATTTCATAAATTCTTCGATGAAAATAGCATTCAACTAACCAAGGAAAAAGTTGAACCAAAGAAAAAAGTTGATCAAAGAATGTGTAGCCCACCATGTGGAGAAGTGACACACTATGGGACACAAATATATTTTGTTTTATCTTTTCTTATTTATGTTCAAAATTATTAGGTATTAAACATTGCAGTTGGTAAACCTACCACCTCTAAAAAAAAGACCATGGAAAAGCAGAAGCTTAAAGCATAAACTCTTTCTAAGACTAATAAAGGTTAAAGAATGAGAAAAAGAGATCACGTTCAAATCATACACCAAACCGTTCTAAAAAATTATATTCTTCAGGTGATTTAGAAAAAATTAAAATAAATTAAAAAAGCGTAAAATTATAATTTTTTTGTGAAAAAAAATCTAAATTTCAAACTCACGGTCTTCAATTCCCAAAAAAAAAACCCGGATATTTAAGATTGAACAATCATAATATATGATTTTCTAATAATAGATTAATTTCCTTTTCCAATCTCTCTCTCTTGCTGAACCCAGGCCCAGAAGGGGATAAAGAGCCTAAATAGCATATTCCCCGATCATTATTACAGGACCACAACAAGGGACACGAATTAATAGTTACCAAAGGCTTTGACTTGTTGAACTGTTGTTTTTCAAAAACAACAATTTAAAAAATTAGTGAAAAATTTGTTGCATGTGGAAAATGATCAATATTGTCGCATGACAGCATAGCTTTAATTTTCTTTAGCTGAGTTGTATCCATCAATGTCGAGTCAGAAAAATAGTTTCATCCTGTTTTTCTCACTGTTTCTTACAGCTAAACAAATGAACCAATTTCGTCTGTCTATATCAGTACTCTTGCCACTGCTACACCGAAAACCATTAACTACCCAACAACCAAAGATCCATTTTTTTTCTTGTTTATGAAAATTCCCAACCAAACAAGTTTGTGCTAGAGTAATCAGGAACATACACAACAACATGTATTTGTGAATGCTGCCGCAGGCAGAGTGACTAGCCGAGAGTACTGTATTGTGTAATCTCAGCCTATATAGACGGTTGATAATTCGAAAGTACTTTGATGAGAGTGTGCAACTGTGCATCACATTGTCTTCATGCCAATTCTTGTGCTTTAGTGATTGTAACGTGCTAATTTTATGTGAGATTCTACTAAACTATGGTATATAAGTAGAGATTTAAACTCATACTTTGTGAAATGTTTTTTGTTGAACAGAATTGTAAGATTTTCGGTTAAAAACAAACGCTTCAGGTATTGCTGTTCTATATTCATGCTTTTGTCCTAACCTTGCTAGCCATATTTCATGGATATCTGACTACTAATGAATGTGGTGTTAAAACTAATTTCTGGATGCATGCATTCAGTTTTTTGGTAGGAAATAGGGAATGAAATTGAAAATTTTCTGGATAACTTTGGTAGATGGAAAGAATCTGTTTTGTACATACTGTCATATTCTTGTCTTTGTTATTTTCTGTTCTTGAAATTCAATGAACATACGAAATATGTAAGATCGCAGAAAAAGAGAAAAGGAAAAATGAAAGTGACAGAAGAAAATGCGAAAATCATGCATGAGAACTTTCCAAGAAAAGGAGTACTATTTCGCTTTGGAAAAAGAAAAACTAAATTAATACTACTTAAAGAAGAATGACTAAGGAGGGTGGTATTGATTTTGGTCACTTAAACTGCAGCCAAAAGCCAAAATGTCACATAAGAAGATATAGCAAGTAGGATCCATGAGATAAAGGTCAATAATATGGATGCTTGGAAACGGCTGCATGGAATTTTAGGTGATCTGCAGTAATCCAAGTATCCAGATTACAGAACTGTTACTTCAGCAGATGAGCAAGCTGCTACAAGAGGTAGAATAGCGGTCACCTGCATTTGCACCATTATCATTTAACCAGTTAGATTAATGAAATGAATGAATATCAGTGAATAAACAAAAATTCTAGGCCAAAAAACAAAACTTTGATAAATAAAGTAGGAATGAGCGAGGCAGGATCCAATAAATATATATGTTTTTTGTTCTGCACAACATTATTATGGCTACAAAGATTGAACTTGCTCAAGAATGGCACCAACGACTGTTAGTTGTCCTTGTGGCCTTTGGAGTTTGAACTATTGAAAATCATTCATGGAGGTACCAAAAACTGATAAAATTTCTTCAAACTTGTTGTTCAATAGAGTTCAGAATCTTAGAATGATGCTCAATGAATTAGTTGTGTCAAGTAAAATACATATGTAACAGGTTATTCCATCATCTATTTAATGAAGAAAGGAAAACAGGCAGGTTGGCAACACTGCAAAACTAAAGAGATTCACTCATGATTAAAGAAATAGATAAGAGAAACAAGCTTCTAGTTCCCCTAGAAGAACTTCATTTCCGTTTCATTGCTTTTGTTTTTCATTTTGAATGATTAGTTTTCACTTTCCAGTCAGCCTCTGTGGTATCAGAAAGTTGAAATTTAATCTTAACAAGTTCCTTCTTTTGTCCTTTAATTTTGGGTGTTAGGCCTTTCAATAAGGCCGAAAGCTAGTTTAAGAGGTGAGATTTTATCTCACACTTATAAACACAAAGTGGGGATTCTAACAATCTCCTCCCTCACACGTTGGGTCTTATGCCCAGAACAAGAAGATGTTGACAACTGGGATTTGATATCAGTGTTAAATGTTATTAGATCTTTTCAATCCAAAAATTAATTCAAAAAGTGAACTTTTCTCTCACACTTACAAACAAACACCCAACTCCTTTTACAACTGATGTGGGAACCCCAACACCATCAAACGTGAATGCATGGTGTTGGGATACAGTACAATGATCTAAGTAGGTATCCTTAAGTGTTTGTGCATTTATTCAAACATGATCCCATTAAGGAACAAATATTGAAAGAGAAACTTGATTACCCAATCACCAACAACAAACAGGCTCACTAAGGCAGGGTTCTGCTGGTTTTTTCTTTGACCTCAGAGTATGCAAATCAAGACATGCAAGTCCAAAACTCCACAAAACTTGAACCCCCATTGCTGCAATCAAATAGCTGAAGCCAACAAAGATGCACAGAAGCAATGGTGACATGTCAGAAATTCCACAGCAAAAACCTTAAGGAGTAAAAGTGAATTAATAGTAAGTACAAAGTTAAGACTAAAAACTATTTAGCTGCACCATCTAAAGCCCTGGTCTCCTGAAATGTGGAACACATCTCTGGTGAAGATGGAAAGAAAATGAGGGACCATAGACATTCTTTTGAGTTTCTGAACCATTTATGAAAACCTTGCAAAGAATTTGATGTATGATTAATCTCTTCACTTCTCCAGACCTAACTAGACATTTCACGAACCTAAGTATGTATAAGAACTAGTTTTTCAGTGAAGAAAATGAAACTCTTAAATAAAGAAGAAAGCAAAGAAATGAAGGCAATGAAATGCTTCAAAAAGAAGAAGTTAATTAACAGTTGAACATAGGTGTAAGAATCATATAACATCTACCATCAATCCATCATGTTAAAGTAAGGAGGGACATAACCAAATAAGAGAAAAGAGAAAGTAGTAAGGAATAAAGATAGAACAAAAAAAATTAAAAAGTAAGAAGTTAAAAACGCAATGAACAGAAACCACGACTCGAACTGAAGCAGCAGCAAAAAAACACTGCCCCATTCTCAGTTGCAGTCCACTCAACTTTCCTGGACTTCCAAAACAAGGCCATTTCTCTTAAAATAACATTACAGGGTTCTACAGGAAGAAAAAAAGGAAGAGGAGGTCAGGGTAGGGAAAGGGAAAGAAAGGGAAGAGATGTTTGTGCCCGATAGCTTTACCATAAAAGAAAGCGGATATGGTTTTTTTTTTGGCCATGAGATATGGGTTAGAGTTTTAAGAATCTGTCGACTTGATTAAGTAAATGAATGCTCTTTTACAGGAAAGTGACAATGAGTTTTCACGTTGGACAGCAACATCACCTTGACTTTTTGCTGTTACTCTTCATCCTCTCTGAGGAGAAAAGCAGTATTTTTTTTTCTTTTAATTTTTAGTGGTAATTGGTAAAGTAGGATTCATTTTCCTTGCTTTTTTAGTGAAGAAAAAGTACAGCTGTCTTGTTAGTCTTAACAGTGGAAGCATGTAAACTAAGTAGAGAGAAAAATTACTTTATTTGAAATCCTATGCTGCAAATTCTGAATGGTTAATTTAAATACATAAATATGCATATTTTGTATGGAATGCATGAATGTTTGATGAAATGTTATTATGGACAATGGTTTCATAGCTATGATTATATACATGGAAATTTTATTTGCAGTAAGCAACTAGCAGTCATGGTACAACAGTTTTTCAAAGGCATACAGAAAATTTTGATAAAATGAAAATTCTCTCTGACAATCATGGTACCAAGTATTGGAACCTGTTATTCTTCTTTACATTGGTTAAAGACCAAGTTCTCATACAGGCGAACTCCTAATACCATTTATTAGTAGCTGTGGAATGCTGAGTATACTTTTCCTGGACAAAAGCTTCCAGAATAACATTCTTCTCCTGAACATCTTTGAATTCAACTCTCCTACCATGACCTGCATAAATAGATATTGATTGTCGCAAATAGCAATCAAATATGAAAAGGATGAAGACAATGAATCCAACTTCTGTTGTTCATGACAATATGCTTGCATATGCAATTGTGGCAAATGGGTGGATATAAGAGCAATGCAATGGACAAAGAGTGCAAACGGAGATAAGTTCATGTTGCAGATGTGTGGTTTAGATATCTTCTAGACATGCGCAGAAGGCTGTTCTTCATAAGCAAGCAAGCTTTGATAAGCAAGACCAAAGACAGCAGCTCATATAAGTTTATGAATTCAATCCATGCATTTACACATGCAGAATACAACGAATAGCAACCTGGTATTATCCAACTGAAATCCAACTCTAACAACTTCTTAACGCTATCCACCTGTTCAGGAACTGTGAAAAATAACAAAATAGTGAGCGTAGGAAAGAAGATGAAGAGAAAGATAAATGATGAAACAAAAATCAAATAACTGTTAGAAAGACAGGTTCCATAAACATTTTCAGGTTCGTGATGATCCCAGGAAGAGAAGAAAACAATCTGGTAGCATGCTATATATGCAGATCACTGACATTTATCTGGGGAGACATTGATTAATTATATTTAAAGCCAATTAGAATTGGCAAAATTGTATGAGATGCACCACTACTTACACATTTCCATGTTATTGTAATTGCATTTAGTTTTACCTGAACATTTGTTGTAAAACTCCATTATGCTCAGCCCAGATTCTCTCATTAGCAGATGGTCACCGGTGAATAGAATCTTAAGCGGCTTATAAAACAAGCAGACTGATCCCTGCAAAAATTTTATAAAACGTAAAACTACAAGCTTTAGTCAGTGCTATTGATGCCAAACTGTTTGAGAAACTTCTGATATATCCAAAGTGAAATTTGTAAAACTTTGTTCTTAAAGAGTCTTATTGACAACTAAAAGTAATATACAGCGACTATTTGTGACTTAGAAAAAATCACATGAATCTGAAATCGGGCAATGTCAACCTAGAACCGAGGGAAGTGTTTGTCAAGCCATCAGGAAGCCATAATTTCAACAGTTTGCATTAGGTTAGTAACTCACTTCTGTGTGGCCTGGAGTGTGAATAAGCATAATGTCTTCTCCAAGGCTCCATGGACCGCTCCCCTCTAGCTTTGTCTCTACATCAGCAGTACCAACTTCTACCTAAAGAGATCAACAATAGAAGTAGTATGTTAGCTGAAAATTCCCATGTACTGTTCAACTAGTACTCAACATAAAGATCCAGTATCATTCTTTCATGGCCTTTAATAGCCATAGATAGTGATGAAGGTCGGAGAAGAACAAATGAAAAGCAATTTTTTTTGGCTATTAGTCACTCAATTGAACTCTCCAATATATTTCTATTGCATAGAACAAATTGGCATTAAATATAGAAACTAATAATCAATGATTAATAAATCAGAAGTTCCAAATCTGAGGAGTTAGGCATCAAAGCTAGTGTGACAACATTTTTGCTTAACAGAATTTGCAAATGTCCTGAAATAGATAAAAAGCATATCAGAGGTAAGTTAGATATTTACATCTTGAGAATGCAGAATTCGATCACAGTTAAACCGCTTTGACCACTTCAAATGATCAGCAACATCATCCCTGAGCATAAAAACATGAATCAGAAACCTCTAAAAGAACAAAAGATAAAAAATTTTGCTGACATACTTGTGGGTTAGAAACATGTAGCGTACTCCACCCAGCATCTCGATCTTACTTGCAAGTCTCTCTGTGAATTTGGGGCTGCAGAAAATAATAACAGCCAGGTTAGTTCAACATAATATGTCTAGCAGGGAAGAAAGATCTAGAAAAATTTTCACTTCCAATTTTTTCCCTAAAAATGGCTGATTCCCAACATCCCATGACAGTTCATAGCAGAGTTTTTCAGAAACATTGACCCAAAAAAGTATGATATTACCTATCTATAAGTATATTTCCTTCAGGATGAATGATCAAGTAGGAAGCAGCTCCATATGATTTCTCAGAATGATACCCACAGTGATAAACACCCTGAAAATATCATATTATAGCCACGGTGGTCAAGCAAGCATGCCATTGCAAGAGCACATAATTCAGAATGCAGTCTGTCAAATGGTACTGTAAAATAAATATACAGTAAGGAACAATAAGGGTTACCGGAAGCTTCTTCTCATCTATTGGAATTGGAAATGTCTTCTGAACTTCAAGGATATCAGCAGGAGGTACTTCTGTATGGATTGAGCTTGTTGGACAGGAAAGCAAGGCCTGAAATTATCAACAGTTTATGATAACATTGTTGTTTCTTCTGGAATAGATATGATCTAACACATGTAGATAATATAACTAGCTGCTGCACACATGCTAATAGAAACAAATAGAAATTCATAAAGGTGTGCAAGTTTATACATCCCTGAAAGTCTGTTGAGATTCAAACAGACAGAAATTATGAAGTTATGCTCTCTGATGTAGCTGGAAAAAGCAGAAAACATCATGTTCTAATTGATACACAAGAAAGGGAAGCAGTTTAAAGGCACCTGGAGAGCCTTCAATCGATCCTCATTGCATGTTGGCTGTTTATAAACTGCAGACATCTCACCAACTCGTGTGAAGACATGCTGAAAAAACAAGAAATAAAAAGCCCCGAGTAAGAATATTTTTGAAGATTGTTAAGTAAATCTCTACAGCATAGTCAATAATTCTCAGCTAGTGGTCCGCATATCCTTTCATTACCTGAAAAGGGATAATAGAAAAGAAAGAAATTGATGAACTGCAAAGCACATATATATATATATATATATATATATATATATATGGTTGAATGAAATGATTATATTATCATACATGAAAAGGAAGAAAATAAGCAAATTATTACCATCTATCTGATTACTAGGGAAGCATCAATGATGCCTTCCATCATTCTCAGCCTACACACACACACACACACACAAGGCTAGTGATTTTCAGTTCATACTGCTGATTGGCAGTTATTACCATCTGATTACAGGGTGGTGCAGAACTTATTTTGCCAACAGCTCAAACACGGTAAATAGGTAAATTGTGAACCAGAATTATGATGGGAATAAGAATTAACATGATTTTCATTCCTTTAGATATGATTTAATACCAAATCAGTTCTAAATGCATCCAGAAAGTGAAATATTTGTTGAACAACTTTTTCAATTATTTTTCTAAACCATACCATTCAAATTTATATTCAATTAGCAGGCACCTGCAATAGGATTTATTTTATCCACCAAACTACTCTTCCCTTTATGTCGAGAATAATTCAAACAAATTTATAATAAACTCTATTTTCCTAGCGTCATCTGCAGTAAACTAACATTCAGCGGTTCCAAAAAGGTTACTGTAAATAAAAATACAAATACAAGATGATTAGTGATTACCGGAGCCATCCAGCGGCAAGTATCACAATCTATGCAAGTATGATCTGCAAAGTAGATTAAAAAGCAATACCAAAATTAGCATAAAATAGTAGTGTATTGTGTATACTAAGAAAATAAGAAATATATTCTGGCCAGCATAGTTTTAACATGAAAAAAAATGTACTTTTCCAATAGTACTATTTTTTCCAGTATCTATTAAGGGTTAAAAACATATATTTTGCATAGCTAGAAAGGGAAAATCCTATAATCCTATTCATTCCAGTTTAAGAAAGTTACCATCCTACATAGCAAAAATTCAGAGCCCTTTGATCAATGAACTTATTCAAATAATAATTTCACACCTACTACAGTAGATTTCAAAGAAAAAGCTCTACACAGAAAAGTAAAATGTGGGAAAATATGATATTTACCAACAAAGAAATCTCCGTCTACATTCTGGGTTCGTCTCTGTCTGAACCCTTTTCCAGCAGCTGATTCCGCCGGGCTTTGAACTGCTTTGACTGATGAAATTCTTGACACCTTGAAGTTCATTTGAACACTGGTTGATGACTTCTTCAGTTTTCCAACAGAAGGAGGAAAAACTGAGCCAATACTTGCAAGACTGATAGCTTTGTTTGCCATAGCCATAGAGAATTTTCCTACCCTTTTCTGTCTCTTGATTTTTCTCCACCAGGAAGGAAAAGAAAAAACAGTGAGAATATATAGAAGAGAAGAGCTAGCGTGAGCTAGTTTAGTAGTCATGCTGACTTTTTTGCCATGAGGATAGAGTTGTGCCGCAACTTTGAATAATTTATTGGTTTGACTTCAGACTGTAAGATAATAAACTTTAATCAGAGAGTGATTTGATAAGCAATGATATTTTGCATTTGGTAAGCACTGACATCATCGCTTCTATATTGAGATTGTTAAGATTGAACATTTCCAAAACTATCAATAAATTAGAGAGCAGTTGGTGGTGAAATAATAATTTAAAGTCGATTTTTTCTTATCATTAAATGTAAAATCTTGGTTTTAAATGAAAAAAAGAAAACATTAATTTGTGTTGTGTGTTTAAATATGTAAAAGTAGGAAGTCTTAAGACCCGTAATAAACAAAGAGATTTTAAGTTCAAAATTTATCAAATGTGTAAGTCATAATTAAGATACTGATTTTGATAAAAAAAATTTATGTGAAAGTAGTTATAAATTGACCAAAAAAAATAAGATTAGAAAAATTACCCCTACGCTTAACGCTATTGATAACTTGGTAAGCAGTGACATGGCAACCTTTTTTTCTTTTTATTTTTTGTTGAAATAAAAATTTTCCCTTAATTATAAAAAAATTATTTAAATTGCTACTTTCATTTTAAATTCGAGGCTGCTCAATAAACTCAATTCAGGCTCCAATCAGTCCAATTTGGGCACTCTGAGGCCCAATTGGTCCAAAATCAGGCCCAATTTTATTAAAAAATAGGTCCAAATTAGAGATAAAAAGCTAAACCATGCCGAATATCTTTGCTTTAAAAACCTAAAACCCTCGTGACAGACAGTCTAGCTGTTCCTAAAACCCTAGCAAATCCTCTCTCCTCTTTCAGAGCAGCTTCCATGGCTTTCTATTCGATGCTTCGCAAATCAGCCAACTCTTTGGCTCCTCTCGCGATTCAGCTCACCCGAGTCCCGCGAAGCTACCACTCTTGCATCTTCACGGCCTTGAACCATAGCTTCCAGTCCCAGCAGCCGATCGTAAACCGTTTTTATCAAAAGACCTTTCATTTCTCAACCGCTGTTGACTCTAGAAAAACCTCTTCTGATGAGACTCTTATGCGAATTCTTGAGTCTGAGATTCAGTGTGCTGAGGAGAGTTCCGAATACGGTGATCGGGTTAGTAATTATTTTGTTTTTTTTCTTTTTTTTTTATTTAGGGTTTATGGGAAACTAAGGGGAAAATATGAATCATTGAATTTGGTGGGTTATCGATGTTTTACATTTTCTTTTCTTGATGGAAACGGAAAAAAAATGCAACATTGTTTAAAAGATCTTTTTTTTCTCCCAAAAAACTTGGAAGCTACTGAAAATAGTTTCCGAACATAATATTTAATATTATGCTCCTTTCTATCTAAAATAAAGATGTTGATGATTTCAATATCATTTTGGTAAACATAGGAAATTTAGGGTTTTTGATTTTCTGTTTCATGGTTTTAGGGTTTTAATTTTTTGAAATGAAAATCGCCATATGATTTAGTTTTTTTTTTCCTTTTTTTTAGCTGTTCACAGTTTGGTTAATGAGTGGTTAATGAGAAAAGTTGTGGAAAAGAAATTTGTTGAGCAAGTTCATAATACTTAGCATTGATGCTCTGTTTACAAGGTGAAAGAAATATTTTTTTCTTTATTTTTTACTTTTTCTTGTTTGTCTGGTCTTTTCTTCCTCTAATATGTGTTCACAGGATGAAGAAGCTCAGGATGAAGAAACTCCAAGTGGATTTCCATTCGAAATCGAAGATACCCCTGGTCTTCAAATTGTAACATTGACAAGACAATATGATGGTGAACTGATAAAAGTTAATGTTCACATGCCTGATCTCGTTACCGGCGAAGAACAAGAGGATGAAGACGAGGGGGATGACTCTGAAAAGCCTAGTAAATCAAGTATCCCATTGGTTGTTACTGTCTCAAAGAAAGGTGGTCCTAGTTTGGAGTTTAATTGTACTGCTTCCCCGGATGAGATTGCTATTGATAGTTTGGCTGTTAGAAACCCTGATTCTGAGGACGAACTTGCCTATGAAGGCCCTGATTTCTAGTAAGCTTTTTATGGTGCTTGTTTAATTGCATTGGCTACATGGAAAATTGGAATTTTGGTTGCACATCTGCTATAACTAACGGTTTCGATTTTGTGTTTTGCAGTGATTTGGATGAGAACTTGCAGAAGGCTTTCCACAAGTATTTGGAGATAAGAGGAATCAGGCCTGGCACTACAAATTACATGCATGAGTACATGATCAACAAGGATAGCCGCGAGTACATTAGGTGGCTGAAGAAACTTAAGAGCTTTGTTGAAGCATGAAGGATTTAAGCTTCTTAAAATAGTTTATGAAGAAGGGTATGCAGCAATAGTATTTTCCTTCTAGCAGTAAACTAGCATTCCTGCAAGTTATCGTATGAATTAAATAACATTGCACATTTTTATTCAGGCGATTTTTTTTTTGAAATTGTTGAAGTTGTTAAGATGGCCCATGATTGGAATTAAGTCAGATCTTATATTGCTCTACTTGAAGAATGTTTTGTCTCACACTTGTCTGAAGTCTGAACTATATTCTTCCAAGGCTTGCAGTAATTGAGAACAAGCATGCAAGAATCTCACTTCCTATGGACCTTCTTAGTTGATTAGTTTTGCAATTGCGAAGTATTACCTTCCTTAGATGAATGGTGGAAACGTCGGCTTTGGTCCTTCATCAAACCTTAAAAGAGATTGGAATATGCTAGTTGAATTGGCACTAATAGTTAATGTTCGAATGTTAAGTGCAAAACACTTAAATTTGAATCTTTGTGATCTTGATTGGTAGATAATATGTAAATTTTAAAAATTTTGCAGGTAAAAATTTAGTGAATCTGTAAATTTTAATAATAAATTGGCAATTTGTTCTAACCTTGAAAATTAAGTAATTTTTTCTTTTGTTATGAACATTTTGTTAAAAAAAAAAAAGAATACCTGGAATATGATGTTATATGTAAAAAAATTAAGGTGCTCTCCCCCTCATTTTGAACCCATCTTGCGTATCTTAGAAGATAAGGCATTGTTTTTACAATTTGTTTATATTAAATGAGTTCAGCTTTTAAAATACTTAAAACCCCACAATCCGTGTTGGCTAAAGACTCACCTCAAGTATTCTTTGAATAAGTTTTGGCCCTTAGAATGTCAGTATATACAAGGGGAAATATCCTCGTAACTTAGGTTGCCATTTACTAAAATGGGATTCCCCAATATATTACCACCCAGTCACTCACCCAAACGGATTCTAATCTAAAATCCTGAGAAATTCCCAAAATATAGCGAAAGAAAATAATTGAAAGGGACTGCTGAGATTTATAGTACATGAGAAGTCCTGAATTCACAAATTACATTCAAATACTAATATTCCTTTGTTCTTACTTTGGAGTCACCCAAAACAAATTTTTTATAATTATCGGAGTCTTTATTCCAATATTGGGTAGGCTCCTAAAACAAATTACTCCCCTAATTTCTATTTGTCACCCTTGAAAAAAAAAATTAACTTATAGCTAGAACAGTACCCTGACCAAACACTCCTAGGAATAAACACCAGTTTTCCCCCGATCTAAGAAAGGATAAGACAGAAATGACGAAGAAGAAAGTAGAAACCTAATCAGCAGCTTCAGGCATTTTTCCTCCGCATTTTAGCTTCCTCCAATAAATTTTTAAGAGTCAAGAGGTATGTCTTTGTGGATATAAACGACACCTTTATCACCAGCCACAACCTGCCCACTTCCTTTGAGAATCCTGTATTTGGGGAAAAAGCAAGCAATAGTAAGGTAAAACAACATTATAATAAAGAACCTGAACTATTTGAATATAGCCGGGAATACACGTGTGCAGGAGCATTTTAAAATTAATTTCATTGGTCATAAATCCACTTTGTAATTCATCTAACAGAAATTCATCAGAATATTGATTCCATCGGGTTTTTTCTTTTCTTGAAATCTTACAATACTATCATCAATGTTAAGATTAATAGACTGTATGTTACCGAAAATGATAGTCTACCTGTAAAAATGATTTCCTATAGTTAACTTATGCGTACAAATGTGTGCATGCAATACTAATAAATGCAATTTAGAATATATAGTAGATAAACGAAGATCTGAAAAGATTCATACCATCTTGTTGTTAATAATCCTTCAACTCCGACAGGACCCCGAGCATGAATCCTACTTGTACTTATCCCAACCTACTCAGTTATTGAAGAAAATAAATTTCTTAAACCAATGAACTTGAACATATTAAATAGATATGTAAAATAAAAGAGATATGATTACCTCAGCTCCTAGCCCAAATCGAGCTCCATCACAAAATCTTGTGCTTGCATTGTGGAAAACAGCAGCGCTGCCCATTGAAATACAGGATATATTACATGATGACCCAAAATTGAAGAAGCCAACGTTTTAGCAGAGTCAAAGTAATTTTTTGCACTCAAAATCAAAGTATTACCCCTTGCATTTTCTTATTTTAGATGTTACAGGTAAGATGATAGTATGGAAACTCAACAGTTGAAGTTACAGAATAACATACATGCTGATGTTTCAGAAACTAGATAATGGAAGTCTTACCTGTCAACTTGATGCAGGAATATTTCTGCAATTTCTGGGTCTTCTGTGATGATACAATCCGTGTGTGCACTGCACAAAAATGAAAAAAAGGGTGATCCATGTTCATCCGCATATGAAAACATACACATATATCCATATATAAAAAGGCACACAGGGATGTCAACAATCTTCTGTGCCAAGAGTGAGTAACATGCCTTCCATGACGATGGATATGATCGATAGCTGCAGACACATCATCCACTATTTCAACAGTGCAGGCCATTGAATTGTATTCATGATGAAATGAGCGTGCCTGTGGGATATCCAACAAGGAACTTGCCCTTGGCCCGCCATATAAAATCACACCTACAGAAGATGCATTGTTCTTGGTTATCTTAGATATTCCAAATATTGTGTTACAGTCTATTTGGAAAGGTGTAGAAATTGGATTCTAATAAATTTAGCACCACAAGAACAAAGGTGCCAAACAAATCAAGATAAACAACAAGGTTTTAAAAGATGCATAAAAACCTAAATAGGACAATGACACTTGTGGTCAAGTTATTCTATTAACTTGTCAGCCGATTCAAAAAATGGTTAGGATATCAAATTAGTCATAAAAGAAACCAAGAACTGTCATAAATACAAACAAAATTTAAGTTGAATGATAGTTTCTCACGTGGCTGGATTTGCAGACAGTGAGATTGCAATGAAAGACTATCCATTTCCTTCATAGTGCTGAATAGTTATAATTTAAGTTGTATGATAATTTCTCATGTAGCCGTATAAGATCTGATGCACCTAAGAATGAGCAATGAATTAGCATGTAAAAAAATCTCTCAGCTGGTCAAGCTACTAAAATAGCTCAAGAGAACCTGTCATACTCAAAACACAGAGTCGCAGTCAAGAATTTTGAAAGACATTCATTTTGTTCAAATATTAACTTTCAGTACAACCTAAGTGTAGTTGTCAGAGGGTTATACATAATGCACAGATCTCAAAATTTAAAAGTCAAAAGCATAGATTATCCCTTTCCTTCATTCATTCTAAAACCCTAAGTGGACATCTTATTAACTATGCTCCATTAATTCCACTTTTACAAGTTGAAATAACTACTTCATTCTAAAACCCTATCCGTTATCACATTTTAACCAGAGCTATTCATTCCCTAATAAAACAATTAACCATGTGGCAGTCATGGATAGTTTTTAAGTATCATGTATTGCAAGTGAGTTGTTTGCAATGTACCTTCTACACGGAGATCAACAATTAACTCATTAAGTTCACCGGTTGTCACTAAGTCCTTGTGCACAAGAAGAGTTTCCTGCCAAAAGTAAGAGAAGTGTTAAAAAACCATGCAATGTGATGAAGACAATTTGAAAATATTCAAACAAAAATAGAGCCTCAGAGAATAACATTGAAAATTCTACTTAAATTTGTCAAGAAATAAATTGATGCATGAATGACGAATTACCATTGCATTACAAGCAGCAGGATAATCTATTTTTGCATCTAAAACAATCCGCTTTGCCATATCCATATCAGCAGACTTATCAACGTATACATGGCAAATTCCATCTGAAACAAACAGTATTTGACTACATGAGAACTAGGCAGCAGTATCTATTCATTATAGAAACAAAATGACCATACTGGGCCAAGCAAATGATGAATGGATAAGACAATAGTAACCTGCATGACCAAGAACAGGAATTTTTGTTGAACTCTTGATTTGAGAAACAAGTTTGTTGCTGCCTCTTGGGATCACAAGATCAATCACATCATCAAGCTGAAGTAAAAGTGTTAATGCTGAGTTCCAAATTAAAGTGTATAATATTCTCATAAAAGTATCTGTTCTAATGAGTGGTCACTTAAAGATGTACTAACCTTCAAAAGATCAGGAATCTCATCTCTTGAAGTCACAAGTCCAATAACTTTGCCCCCAACGGTGTCTGGAATGGCTTCAGTTATTACCTATGAATTCAAAAGGTGATAAAATATAAGAAAAGAAATTTAAAAATGAATCAAATTTCATTAAATTCAAGAAACTCATTTTAGAACCCAAACCTTATGCAAAACAGCATTTGACCGCTTGGCCTCCTTTCCCCCTTTCAAGAGAAGCCCATTCCCACTTCGGATAGCTAATGAGGCTATCTGTTCAAATCATACATAAAGCAACAGAAGTATATTCAGAAATAGAAACATATAAATTGACTACGTTAACAATAAATAGCTCTTAGCTCCACCCCATACAATGCAGATAGTTTTTTGCATTTTCCTTCCTTGGTCAAGCCAAATAAAGGTTAACATACAAGTGGGTAGAACATTGATTCACCTCAGAAATAAAATAATCTATTTAAATCATTCGCCTTGTCTACAATATAGAGATATAGTGGAGACTGGAGAGTATTTCCCAAGTTGTATCCTATTTACCTGTACAAGTGCCTCAGGTCGAGATTCAAAAACAATCAAAAGGACACCCAAAGGACTTGATGTTTTCTCCAAAATAAGTCCATCTGCAAGCTGAAGGCAATGACAATCATTAGATAAATATTCAGTCAAAAGTTCTAGCAATTCTGTCAAATAAGTACTTTCGCCAAAACCAAAAATAGTTTTTGTCTCTGATATAATTCCCCCAGCCCCCCAAAAAAGGGACTTTTCATGCCCCACTTTTTTAAAGGTTTATAAATTAAACTACATTTCAAGCCGAATGAACCCCCGGTAACTTCACACCTAGGTGTATCAACTGACTGAACATATGGACTACCTCTTTATTACCTGTGTTTTCTTCAAAACACGACCAATTGGGTCTTCCATGTTAGCAAGCACGCGAATTGACTTTGCAAGGTTCAAAATCTGTTGAGTAAAAGGAGTAAATTCAACATGCAGAACAAAGGCACAAGGGTTGCATCTGCTTTTGGTATTGAAAACAAGGTCAAAACTGAGAGGTGACAAACAGCAACAGCAACATTTTACCTTCCCAGGCTTCAGAGCTAGCCGAGATATCAAGGATTTCTCATATCCAGCCTGTTGTGCAGCAGCAACATCAGCTTCATTCTCAATAGTGATTAATTTTTCATTTGCTTCAAGAGCATCAGCTATGTCTAGTAAAATCTTTTTCCGCTCTTGTGAAGACAATGCCTGAAGAACAATTGCCATTAAGTTATTTTTTCCTTCAGCCGAGAAAAAAATCTGACTGTCAACATTGGATGATGGCAGCCGGAACCACAATTTAAGGAAGAAATAAAACAAACGTTATCACAAAATAAGCACATAAATATTTGGGGCCACAAAACAATGCAATATTACCTGAAGTCGTCTGGAACTTTCTCTTGCTGCAACTGCCATTTCCCATGCACCAACTTCTTTGGTCGGTTCCCACAAATGTGCATCTTGATGAAAGAGAGTGCCAATTCGTTGTCCTTGGAGGACTTTTATTATGTTCTCAGCAGCATATCCACTTCATAAGAAACAAAAGAGAAATTACAGGCCATTAGACAGAATGCAAGTGGCTCACACCAGCATGGCGGAATCACATATGACTGCAGCGAGAATATTTTATATAGCAAAAGATACAAGCTCCAGACCAAAAAAATTTTGATTCTTTTTCCTCGAGTTGCAACTCAAAGAACAACATATAAGGGTTCCTAGATGGGATGGAGGAGGGGTTAAATTGCTGGAATTTTCCTACCCCTTAATGCACTTACAAGCAGGAAACTTGCCAGTATGTATGTTTCATTTTAAATGATTGTAATCCTAGCAAAACAGCATTTAGTCATTTAGCAAAACAGCATTTAGTCATTTTAACATGTGTCAAGATACACTAAAACAATGCATAGTGCAAAACCTGGAATAAAACATGAACTATACCTGGTGATAACAACAGGAATGCCAGCATAAGCTGCATTGACAGCAGCTTTTACTTTTGCCGTCATACCCCCTCTACCCACCCTCGACTTGTCTCCGAAGGTAATCTCACCATGATGCTTTTCCTTAACATATGTGTGGATGAGTTTTGATTTCGGATCACTTGGAGGCCCACTGTAAAGGCCCTCAACATCACTCAACAAAACAAGAAGATCAGCTTTTAGTTCCAATGCCAGTAAAGCTGCTAAACTGTCATTATCCCAAAATATACCAGAAGAATCCTGCAAAAGTGCTCCAATTATGAACTTTAAGATGAGCCAAAGTTTTAAACATTTCTTTGTTTTGACACCAACAAAGAAAGAATCTCACAATATCCGTTTACAAAATACATCAGAGCCTTGAAAAATAAGCTTCTATTTATTACGCATCAAAGTGTATTGGAACAGCCTCCTAAGATTAAGCTTTTACTTATGATGAAGAACGGGACATTTCATCCTACCAACAGAGAAGATTGTTGTAGGCAGAGGGATAGCATCGATCCAGGCATTGGTAAAAATAGACATGAACGCACATTGAATATAATGCATTCAAAATGTATTTGTACAGCCTCTAAGATTAAGCTTCTAGTTATGATGAAGAAGCTCAGTTTTCATTCTAGCAGTGGATAAGATTACTGTAGGCAGAAAGGGATAGCACTGATCCAGGTATTGATATAGGAAAATATTATCAGTATGATACCTCATATGGAGCTTTCCTGGTACTGACGGCATCATTTTCATTGAATATTGGAATAACTTTCAGTGATAATAAAGACATCACTGTTTCATTTAGTTGCTTCCTAAAATCTTTATCCCTAAAATCACTGTCTGTTACAAGAAGTTGAGCTGAAGAAACATCCAGCTGCAGTAAAAAAAAAAGAAAGTATTTCAAATAAGCTCATGTACCGATGATATAAACATGCATATCAAAATAGAGATCAAAATTTCCAGTGACAAAAGAATGAACACTAAGGTAAGGAACTTAAAAAAAAAAAAGATAAGTCGGATGCAGTCATGAAGTAGAAAATGCGTAACCACCTCGTTAAACAATGCATCATACAGGGCCATAAGACTGTTTTGTCCAACAGCTGCACATGCCTTTCCATCAAGTTCTACTTGTGGCTTCTGAAGATCAGCAAAGCTGCAAAACATGAGAATCATAAGAATAATATCAAGGAAAAAGAAATTATCAAAGAGAAAAATACCCAAATATTAAGAGTTTCCCCTTTTTCTTTGTTGATACATGGCAGCAATGTCCATTTCTAGGCTACAAATATGCTTGAGGTATAAACAACACTATTCAGAGCTGAAAGAAACCTGCTATTGACTAGTTTCCTGTATCTAAGCCTTTGGCGACCAAGGCCAACAGCACCTGATGTCACCAAAATAACCTCATATCCTTGAGAGTTCAATTCTTTAATCTGCAGATCATTTGAAACTTTAACTGCGTTACTACAGGGCAAATAAAGCAAGTGTAATCTCCAAGAACTCCATCACAATGATGTATTAAAAAAAAAAGCATACCTGCTCACATAGTGCTCCTAATCTTCCAAGTGCTATTCGTCCATCATTTCGAGTAACAACAGCAGTCCCAACCTTCAATATTAGTCAGTTCACTCAATTATCAGAACTCCAACTTTCTAAAGTATTTAGTTCTCTCTCGATCAGTGTATGTGCAAAGATGTTCATTACATAACTACCATATGAAAAGGAGTCAATTTTACAAACACAAATAGAAATCACTTTCAACCAAGCACTTTCAGGGTAATTTCCAATGATTAACAAGCCCACAATTCCAAAAATGCTAGATCTTGACTCTGTTAAAAAAGGGAGAGATCTTTTTAAAAATATAAATTAATCTTCAGAAAAATTGCTCTGCCAAATAAAGTTTTCTAAATATTTTCAGTTTTTCCCATCTTCACAAAATAATTTCAATCGCATGAAAAAGACCATTTTTAAAATGTAGACAGACAAAAAAAACTTTTAGTCCTAGATTTTAAACATCATTATACCCAAATTAAAAAAAAAAACCGCAATTAGATGGGCTTAAAATATAATCTAAAAATCTTTTTTTTTTCAAAATTTAGAACAATTATTCAGAAAATGGTTGTCATCTAAAGTATCAGACCAACCCATTTTCTTATTTAGACAAAAAAAAATAAAAATTAGAAAAAAATTCATCAAAACCTCTATTTGTTCTACATTTTTTCTGCTAACCAAACACACAAATTAAAATCAGCATAAAAAGAACTCATAGAAAACGAACCTTGATGACAAGACGCTTAACATCTTTAACAAAAGCTCGAGAACTATCCATCTCAGTCATTTTCGAATGCTTGCACCGAACACTTGGAGCAATCCAAATCGTTATTCCAAACCCGGTATTTCAGAGTCAATTTTCTCTTCAATATAGTTGATAGGGTTCAAATTTATTTTTTTATTTTTAATAAAATGGATTATAAATAATATTATATTCTGAAGCTCAAAAAATATTAATATTTTTAATTTGTATTATAATGATAATATAATAATTATCTTAAAACAGTGATAATATTAATACATGGGCTATTTATTAATTAGTGATTAAATAAATTAGCAAATTGATTGATAAAAAAAAATAGCAAATTGATCAGAAAAGACAAAATTAGTGATCCGTGTAATTCGGCAGTATTAAAACTCTTTCAATTTTTTTATTCGAATTTTTTATTTTAAAAAATAAATAACGCTTTTATTTTTATTTTTATTTTTTAAATTAATTTTCATTATATATTTTTAATTTCAAAATTAAAATTAAATAATTATTATATATTTCACTTTTTTAACATATTGCACCTGTTTTCGTTTATAAAATTTAAAAAGTTTATCTCATTTTCAAATCTTAAGATTAAAACTAACTCTGGTTTTTTAAATTAAAAAAATATTAAAAAATAAGTATCTAAAAATATTTTGTTTATATTTCCAGTGTTTTTTTATTTTTTTAGTGTTTTTTATATAATTTTTAGAGTATCGGAATAATTTATTTATTGTTTTTAAAAAACTTTAAAAAATAATTTTATTTTATTTTACAACTTTACAAATTTTTAACTAAATATTTCAAATTAAAAAATTAATATAAAAATAAATTAAATTAAAATTAAAAAAATCAATTTTCTAATAAAATTAGCTTATTTTTATTTTAAAAGTCAAAATTGAAATAACATTTGTCAGAAAGAAACAGCACTTAATATTTTTTACAAAACTGAAGAATTATATATATAATTAAAATTAGACAATTATAAAATATTTTGAGCAATATTTTTAATTCAATGATTTTGTACCTTTACTTTTAATTGAGTAAAAGCTATAATTTTTTTTTTATAAACTACAAAGTATTCTCATAACAGCGAGATCTTACACTAATGAACTTATCTTTTAAGCTTATTATAAATTATAAATTAAATATTTTTGATAGGGTTTAATTAAGATTAATGCTTTTTTATTTTAAAAATTATTTTTATATATTTTTAATCTCTTGATTGGGTTAAAATTTATTATATATTTTATTTTTAATTAATTTTTTAATCTACTTGTAAATTTAAAAAATTGTTATGAAATAATTTTTAATTATAATAAAACTAATTCATCTATAATTTAAAAAAAGTTAGCATAATATTTTTGAATTATTTATTAAGATAATTATTATGAAGCTTATAATTAAAATTTAGATAAAAAAATTTTAAGGTTACAACTAATATGTAAAAAACTCTAATATTTGGTTTTTGTAAAATGTTTTTTAATATGTTTTAACTTATTAATACTTGATACATAAAATTTAGAGATATATATTAAATAAATGTTGTATTTTATTATAAATTGAAAAAGATCAATTTGATTATGAATTTGATAGCCAATACCAATCATTTTAATTATTGTTATTATAAATTAATTAAATTTAGGTTTTTATAGCCAATGTCTTTTTACCCTTGAGAATAGGTTTCTAAATGTTTACTTTTGAATGAAAGAGCCAATTGTCTCATTCTTTTCACCGTGAGCCAAGTGTCTTATTCTTTTCATCTTTCAACCATATTAAGTATTTTTAATTAAAAATTAAAGACAATTTATGGGGATTTCAAAATTTTCAAACTAATATAGAAATGCACATAAATTTAACTTGCTCAAATAACAATTAAAGTGAAATAATATCAGTAACAACTATTCTCTTTACGGTAAGCAAATTTATTTTGCAAATTCGTTTATTACGAGTAATTCCTAATTGGATTAATGAAGTATTCAATATTTGAATTTTCGACATAAATATTATTATTTGAACAAAATAAATTGATTCATGATTACGCACTAGCTATTACATAGAAAAATTCAAGTTTTACTTGACTTCTATCAAATCCCCGCTTTACAGTACGTGGAGTTCACTAATCGGTTTAGGCGGGGATTTATTAGTATTAAAATTAAAACAGTCAAAAACAAATTGACTCCTTCATTCATCGGCCAAATCAACCAATGGGCTGCGGGTCCTGAAGATTGTATGGATTGAGCTGACCGCAGCCCCTGAATCAAAAGCGCATAGACTAACCTTCGTCAGGGTCGTGCTCAGGTTTCGAGTTCATAGACTGAAACTACAAGTGCTGTACAATTCAAGTTTTTGACCAAAAGGAGAAAATGGAAAGCTCCCAGCTAAAATACCACTTGACAGAGATATCAAGCTATTATGTTTATGTTTAAAGAATGCATAACCAGCCTTCTCCGATCCTTACTGCTCAACCTGAGTTTGGGCAGCTAATGCATTACACTTATTGAACAGGGTTTTATAGTTGATCTGCGACCCTGGATGCTCATGGTCCAATTACGGCTAAAACCTTAACAAAAGAGGGACCTAGTTTTTGACACAAATTTGCTTTAGGATGTTCAGCAACAATTACAGATTGACAAAATGACCCATGACAACCTATATGTACACAACCATGTGCAAATGAGAAGACTTCCAGGATTTAAAATATTACATCGACATTCATGCATATAGGCCATGTTGCTGCCACTCTTAAAAGTTGTAGGCCAACAACACCTAATCAATTAGATCAAATGACCATGTAACCAAATTAGTGGCGTTGCTGCAGCTGATCAAAACATCGACTCCTAGAACTCACTTCCATTACATGTTTCAAATTCATCACTAAACTATATCTCACCAAGTAAGAAATCCCAAAACACAGAAGCTTTTCTTCAAGGCATTTTGCTCAAATTAGTCTCCTTTTCCATGTTTCCCAAAAACAGAGTAAACACAGAAAAGTTCGTATTTTAGGTGCCCAGATAGACCACATAGGTTGACTTAGTGAGGCTCATGGAAAGAACCACACCTTGATGAAGATGGCGAGGGCCATTTGCAACAAAAATGCAGCAACCATCATCATAGAAAGATCATTCCCCTCAATATAAGATTTTAAATTCAAGGCAACAAAGCATGCTGTGGCCATACCGACAATGAGTATAATCATCCATCGTAGAATCTCAACTGGAATAAGCAGTAGAAGCTGCAAATATGTCATATAATACAACTCAGATGATTGTAAAAGAAAAAATGAAATAAATTTGAGCTTCATAATGAAAATTGAATAGAAAAGCTTCATAAGGATGCAAAACATAATCTTAGGTGATCTAGGTGTGCTCACCAGATGTGCTATCCCACTGGGTCTTAATACTTCAGAATTAGATTTAAGGTTCTCTCATCCATAGAAATGAAGATAGGATAATTAACAAGAAGATAGCATTGGACTTGAATGGTGAATTAAAACTAGTTTGGAGAGAAAGAGGGGAGTGGGGGTGGTGGCGGCATTTTTTTTTTTTTGCTTTAAAGAGACTAAAACTTACTGTAGTTGGAATGAAAATGGAGAGTGAATAACCCCACATGCACCAAAATCGTACAAGGCTAGCATTTGAACCCAGATACTGAAGCAAGAAGTAAAATGCCATCGGCACCACAACTGCATAACCATAGATTCCACAAGCTGCTGCATTTACATAGCCAACATCAAAGCTCCAAGAAGTAGTGCTATCACTGCGCTTCTCCATAAGGTAAGTGGCACAGTTTCCAAAGGATGCAAGCATAAAGACCAATGTAGTTGTGATCCAGATAAGCCCATACCTAGCATTAGGCAAAAATCAAGACAAATAAACTTAATTAACATATAATCATGAAAATTACTGCCGCACATTATTTCACCACTATCTAGTTGTATATGTTACATTGTCAATATTTCTACATAATCAGATGTATATTTCATCACATCATAGTAACAAGGAATTCAATTTTCTCATGGAGACAAAGCAAGAGCCATGTATGCTGTTACCTTTACAAAGCCTTCAGGTTAGGATTTACCGCTTTTATCCTAGCATTATACATTAAACAATACTTTGATTGGCCTACCATAAAAGATCCTTTGATTGAAGCCAGACTATCCATGATCTCCCTTTCAAACAACTCATTGAGAGTCTCTTGTATGAACAAATAAAAAGCTAAAAATCCAAACAAAGTACAAAATCCAGGTGTACTTTAACTTCTGTAAAACCATTATGATCAAATGATTCTATCTATCTCTTGTCTTCCTATTTTCTTTCTTAAAAAATGGCTTATTTTCATCAATCTACTTGCAAAAAGATGACCACAAATGCAAAGGGTAGGACTAAGATAAGAATTATAGACAATGATGCAATAAATGTGAAACCGATGTGTGCTTTTATCTTTTCTGTTACTGCTGTCCTTTATTGCAAACCAATGTGTGCTTATAATTTTTTTCTATCACTGCTGGCCTTTATTCTCTTTAGATAACAACCACATGCACTAGTCATGTTTAGTATGCTTCCTTTAATGCTTCTCACAGTTTTTCCTTCTTGTAACAATTCATGTCAAAATAAAGAACCAAATAGCTAAATTTTCTAACTTACTAAGTTTATGAAAATGATTAGTGAATTCAGGTCCCGACTTCCAAAAAGGTTGTTTCTAGCAAATGAAATAATGCCTAGGTCAATGGATGCTTCGACTGCTTTCAATCCTTTTCATTGCAATTTATATTGACTAGAGATATGCTTTTATGAGGTCTAACACACAAGAACATTAAACTTTTCTCTTCCGAAGGGTAACTTCCCATCCCAATAATAGAATGATGAAGCTTTAACAAAAGCAACTTTTCCATCCATATTAAAGAATATTTCATTCTTTGATATAACGGTGGCAAAAGAAGAGCAGAGGTGGAAAAGCATACTCACAGATCAGGGTTAGCATCAATCTTGCTGAAAAAATCTCCACCAACAGGATTAAAGGAACTTATCAATCTGTTTATGACAACATCTGTATCCACATTAAAATACTGTGTGTATGACGAGATACTAAACACTCCCTTCCAGTTGTTTGGTGGCTGTTGTTCAAATCCTTCTGCATACGATAGATAAAGGGATCATAAAACATTAAGGTTCCTTCAGTGCACTGAACAAAAGCATTACAAAATTACCATCATGAAATAAATCTAGCTGCTATGCACTAACTCAGCCACAATGTTCTTATGTGTTTTAGAATGTGAATGCAAAACAGTAGTCTACAACTCTGCATTCCTAATCAAATAAACAAAGGAACAGCATGCCCAAGGAAAGTTCAAAAATATATAGGCATCAGAGGAAGGTTTATTTCTGACCCTCCTTTTAACACTATTCACCACTATCCACCATAGACTCCATTCTACAGAAAGAAATTTGTGACTAAGAAAATAACCAGTAACTATTCCAAAACATAAAGAGTAAATTTCGATGTACACTATGCATTGAAAATTAAAGTGCATCGAAAATATCAACCTTCCTTGCTAACTTTACCGAGCATACCATATGTAACTTCCAATAAGTAAAGCCACTCAGTTCAATGATCAAATCTCCGACATCTGAACTCTAGATGTAGATGTCATGATTTTGAAAGTTTCTCTCCCCTTCAGTTATCATCAACTTGGGAAGAACAAAGTTTCCTTACTAAATCACACTTTAAGGCCCCCTTTTTTTTTTTTTTGAGAATAACTCTATAAGTCATTAATCATTGCAAATACAGCAGATTTTCCAATTTTATCACCTCAACAGCAAAAATAATAACTTTCTAATAATAAAAGTTCATAATAGGAAAAAGAAAGACTGAAAAACTTAACTAAATTTTTCTTAAATGGCAAGCAAACAACAAAAATAAATAAAAAGAACATACCAGTTGGAGCTCCAAGAGTTTGATAACCTCGGCCGCTACCTCCTCCGATTCCATTATTTGGAGGGAAAATTTGCATATTCGCTTCAGGAACTGCACAATTTCAAAAACAAATACATAAAAACAAATTCGTAATTACTGTAAACAAACTTTTTCCAAATACTGAAAATGAAAGAAATTGTACCTTCATACGAGGCTTTCTTTTCTTCATTGACAACAGCCTGAAATTCGAATGCAATTTTTTAATTTACAAGAAAAATACCGATCTTGATAATTTAATTCAATAAAAATGAAAAAAAAATGCCACAAATTAACTAATAAATAAAGGATAAAGAATATTAAGCAGCTTACTGGAACTGAGCCGAGTAAATGACTTGTAGCAAGATTTGAATACGATGATTCCTCCATTGAAAATGAGAGATCAAACTGAGAAATTAACAGGAGGAGTTTTTTTTTTTATATTAATTTTTTAGACAGCACTGGGGATTTTTTTTTCTTTGGAAATTAGTTAGGGATAAAAACGATGCGTTTTTCCGTAATTTGGAAGCAATGGAGACGACGAGGGACGGCAATACTCGACTGAACGGTACACTACTGGAGCTCTCTCTATCTTGGCACGCGCCTTTTGGGGCAGCTGATTTCACGAGTTGGTCGCTTTTTGCTTTTCCAGTGAGGTTCACATGATTTGGGCTAATAATGGGCCAACTAGGTTCATTAATGTAAAGTTTATGGGCTTTCTATGGACAAAAAGAAAATGGGCCCCAAAACTATCTTATAAAAAAAATAAAAAAAACAGCTTTAGAGCTAGTTTTGATGGATGGTGAGATTAATTTTGATGAGATTGAAAATGATAAAATGACTTTTATATAAAAAATAATTTTAATAAAATAATAATAAATGATAAAAAGTATCTTTACTGTAGACACTCTATTTTGTCCAGAGTCTTAATTTGTAAAAATAATTAATTAGGTTAGGTGACATTGTATTTTAATTTAATTTAATAATTTAGAATTAGGTTAAAAATAAATTAGTATTTTTTTAAGATTAGAATTAACACTAAAATTAGGATTTAGGAAGAATTAATAAATAAAATAAAAAAACAACAAAAAAATGAAATAAGAAATAAAAAATAAAATTAATTTTAGGATTAGGATAATTATTTTTTTAGATAATTAGTTGGATTAATATTAAATTTGGTAGAGTTAGATTAGAATTAATATAAGAATTAGATAAATAAAGTATTAAAAATAAGAGATAATTATTAAAATAAGTATAATTATATTAAGATTCTAATAAATTTGTGACTATAAAAAAAATTAAAACTTATGATTTAGGGGGGAAATGACATACACAATCAAGCATCTCAACCTACAATTTTTACTCTTAATCGCCTGTTTCTACCCTACGTCATCGCTCTGCCTCGCACTATCATCAACCGTCGTTCGCCATCTCGCCGCCTCTATCCTGCTTATCGAGCTTGCAACACCATCAACATCAAGCCACGTCGTTCTGTCCTTCTTATTGGCGAGATTCCGTGCTTGCTGCTACCATCGCTACTGCATTATCACTGCTGAGTTGCCACTCGTTTTGAACCGATCACCATCGCTGCTTGTCTTGCACCATCGCCTACTGTTTCGCTTCTGTAGTGGCTGTATGCTTCATTGCCAAGCTATCACCATCATTACTGCAACTACTGTCCCTCTCCTAAAAGCTACTGCTATCATTGCCACACTGTACACCTCTGTTGTGGAAGTAAACGGGAGAGAATAACAAGGTCAAAAAGGTTGCACTAACAGGTTTGTTTTATTTATTTCACTAATTGTTTAGTTAACTGTCTAATCATCTGATTAATTTAATTGGATAGTTTAACAATGGTTAATTAGTATTTAGTCACTTGCATGATAATTGAATAATTATATGATGATGTAAGTAATAATTTAATGTTTTAATAAATTGATATAGGGTAATTTAATATTTCAATTGGGTAATGTCATAATTTAATAATTTGAAATTCGTAAGATATAAGAATTGATATGCATTGTAGTGATAGTTGGCATGTGAATTGATTTAAGAAGATTTTAATTAATGACTACTTGCATGATAGTTAATTAATATAGACTGGCATGATAATTGGTAATTTGATGTATTGTATATTAGTGATTTGTTTGCATGATAACTAACTTTTTTTCTTGATTTATATTACTTTTCGCATGATCAATTGTTTGGACATTAAATTCACGGTAATAATTTTTAGAAAAATATAATAAGATAAATATAAAACCTCATAAAATAAAAGATAAAAATAAATTTAAATAAAATACTTAGGATGAATATGGATTATATCGAGGATGAAACTCCAAGAAAGTCAATTGAGACTCTTTGGAGATTTTTAAGTGAAAGAATCTTTCTTAAGTTGAGCCAAATTGATGGAATACTTTTGAAAGATTTTTTTAATTAATTCATATTTATTTATGATAAATAAAAATAAAAGTAAGATAAGATAGATGTATTAGATACATATAAATAAAAATGAGCAAAAAAAGACAAGCAAACAAATAAATAAAATAAGATAAGATAAAGTATATAAATAATAAATAGAATTATAATAAATAAGATAAATAAAAAAGAGTAAATATGAGTTATGCCGATGATGAAATTTCAAGAAAGTCAATTGAGACTCCTTGAAAATTTCTAGGTGAGGAGTTTCCTTTTGGGTTGAGCCAAATTGATGGGATGCTTAAAAGTGAATTTTCAATAAAACATAATTCATGTTTATTTCTTAAAAATAAGGTAAATAAGAATATAAATATAAATTAGAAAATCTAAGAAATTTATAAAATGAATATAGAGTCAAAATTAGAAACAAAATTAGGAGAAAATAGGAATCTTATAAAATATTAAAATTTATCTGACGACGGAGTTCAAGAAAGTCAATTGTGACTCCTTGAATATCTTGAGGTGAGGGGAGTTTCTAAGGTTGGAGCCAAATTGATGGAAAAAACTTAGAAAATTTCTAATAGATAAGTATATCGAAATTAATATGAACCCAAGGCAAACTATAAAAATAACCTAAAGCTAGTTGGTACCATCTTAGGATGGGCGTTGTGGGGGTGCTAATCCTTCCCCACACGTAACCGTACTCCCGAGTCTAAGAATCTTTGAACGTAGACCATGCCTTATCTTTAGACATGAATAGGTGACCAATCACACCTTAGGTTTGAATGGTTGGTGGTGACTCCTAAAATTTTAAAGTCTAGCGGTTAGGTTCTCGGACCTAGACGTTATAACATTTACATATGTATTTTTTTATCTTTAGTTTTTTTTTTTGTTAGAATCCACTGCACTCCGGTGCAATGAATTCCGAACTAAGCCTCAATCAATAAATAATATTTGAGTTATTTTTATCTGACACTGAAATTTTTTTTAATTGAAATTGCATAAATTATTAATTTTGGATTCAATAGATTCGGTTCACCATTGATCCATGTATTTTCAACATGTATCTCCAAATCTTAAAAAATATTCGTAAGCATTTAAATATTTTAGCATAAGGTAAAAAGACAAAACACAAATAAATTCCAATAAAAACAAGGCAGTAAAATAGCTTGAAAAAAGAAAAAAAAAGTACTTATATGTATGTATGAAGGTAAAATTTAAAAAAAAAGCCTAATCATTTTAAAAATCATCTTTTAATTTTTTTTAATATAAAGATGACATTCATTAATTCAATTTTAGATTACAAATGGTAGGAGGATTCATCCAAACAAACTGATTTTCAATCTGCATTCTTGCCAAATCATGAGCAAGTTTGTTTGCAACCCTATTGACACGATTAAACTACACATTAGATTGCTTATGATTCAATGTACTTTATAGAATCTATATTTCCCCTTTTTTTTATTGTAGTTAAATAAATTTGAGGCAAATAAATTGGTTTTAATTAAGACTTCAAAATATGCTGCAAAAATGTATATTTCTCAAATTTTCATGTTGAGATTTACATTTTTGCTAACAATATTTACAAAATGTTAGTGGTGCTCAAATTCAAAATCCTTTTATGTCAAAACGAAAAAATTAACTAATTGAGCCAATCCTTCATTAATCTATCATATTTCTTTGTTAGAAAAATGTTCTTTCGGAAGGGAATGATTAGATGTAAATTTACATTCAATACTTTTATACTGTTTTTATAATGTATAAAACCATCAACTACTTGGATGCATGCATGACATCTCTTTCAAATTAATTTATATATAGAATTGGATTCTTCACTTTATTTCTGCTAAATACATACCATATCCGACCTAGCATATCATACCCGAGTAATGCTCAAACTAAAGCATTTGGATTTTAAAGTAGAAATTAAACGCCGAGTGGGAGAGGAAAAAATAAGACTAGAATTAAAGGGTTTGAGACGTTGGTGGGAAAGCTTGAGGAAGCTGAGATTAATGTGGCTAAGAAATATTAACAATAACTGAGGCATTCAGATTTGTACAACCAGCATCGCTTCTGAGGGTCGCCCATGCAGCACCAACAATTAACTTCGGGGCGGCATTCGAAGTGCATGAGACATGGTCCAAGGTGCATGTTCGAATCAAGCACTCTGCTGCCTGTGTTATTAATACACAAAAAGAAAAAAAATCAAATAAAATGAAGTATTAACTTTTATAATAAACATAGAAAAAGTTAATTTTGTTGGCTTACATTGGATGATCATCGGGAAGGAAGCTAACACAAAGAAAACAAGAGCCAAATGAGCAGCCATGGACTTGGGATTTCTCATGATAATATGCCAAAGAGTTTAATTTTGAATTAAGGATATGGAGAACTTGCGGATAGATAGGTTTATATAGAAATTAATTTCTAGTATAAACAGAAATGGCATGAATACAAAGAGGTTAGCAAAAAAACTTTCTAATTTACAATACAGTATAATTACAATATTCTCCACATCTTTTTATTTTCTTTGAAATGAGTTCTATTTATCCCTCAATCCCTCTTAAAAACTTGGGTAAGAAAAAAAAATAAAAAAACTTGTTACCACAATTGACACTTCCTTGGAAATACTCATCAAATGAATTAATTAATTGGACTGTATTATTAAAATGATTTAACTCAAAAATTATAATATGTTCATCATTCATCATTGTGTGAAAAATTTTTGCAAATAGAGCTCCAATTTCAATTTCAATTGATATCCACTAACATTTTTTTTTATGTTAGGATTGAGAGAACAATTTGCAGACACAGTTGAACTTGGCCCTGCAAGTAATTCAACATTTTAAATGATTAGATTAACGGTAAAATCCTGATTTCTTGTATTCACTCACTTGTTTAGTTGTTTACAAGGTAAGGTAAGCCGTAATAATGGCTAAAACTAACAATTTTTTAAAATTAAACAGAAAATATTGCTCACATAGCTGGTATTTTATAGTAATGAGTTTGTAGATCATGCAAATCAAGCATATACCGAGTATTTTGGTCATGCAAAATATGCATTAATGAGTAGGAATTTTGATAGCAGTGCTTGAAGGGACTCTACCTTAAGCCACATGAGAATCCAAATTATGAAGCAAAATAGAGGAAGAGTTGAAAAAACTTATATATACCAACAAGGCTTAATTTGCTGTTGTTACCCTTTATTAGAAGGAATTAAGTTAAATATTTGAATCTTTTTACTTCTTTATACCTTTTAATGAATCTTTCTAGTATTTTATTTTAAATTATTTTATTTGAAAAGTATTATTTTATAATAACGTGGAATTAGTAAGCAAAAGAAATATATTCCTTCTTCTAGTATTTTATAATATATCATTCCTCTAATTATTCTACTTGTATAATTAAAAAACTACGATTATAATACACATATGTTTGCTCTAAATGGCAAAAGAATTTGATTTTGTTTTGATAAATTTGAGCTCAAATGTATAAGATTGTTAAGAAAATTGTGAAAAAATAATTTTTATGAATTCATTAAATTTGATATAAATAAATTTAAATATGAAAAAATATTAAACAAAATTTAAAAATTTCTTATCGTTTAATAAAAAATACAGTCGATTTTTTTTTTTAACTTTGACAATAATTTGTAAATTTCAATTTATAAAAAGCAAAATTTCTATAAATTAAAATATTTTGTTCTTTGTAAATAACACATTTTGATTTTTTTTCTCATTTATTTTCAATATAATCAATCTCTCCAATCTCAATTAAAATGTAAATTCGTAAGTTAAAATTAAACAACAAAAAATTATGTACAAACTATATTACCATCTTTTTCTTATTAAATTAGTATATATATTAAGAAAATCCGGAAAATTGCGAGCTAAAATAGAAGGCAAAAAAGAGGCGCAAAGAATCCATGGTGAAAAAAATTCAAGAGTGGAAACTGGAAAGATCCAAAATCCAATAAGCAAGTGCGAGAAGACAATCGCTTTGTCTGTGACCAAGAACGAAAATGTCATTATCCAATTTCATTCCTTATAACTTCTCAACCTTCCAATCGCAATCTCTTTATCATCACTTCCCCAACCACCTCCCGCGCAGTCGGCATCGAAATCCAAATCTCCATGGCCAAAGGTCAAAAAAGAAAATTAAAACCGCTTTTTAGATTTCTTTTTTTAACCTTTTTTTAATTTTTTTTTTTTGGGTAGGTGGATCGATGGAGTCCGCTGCGGCTCGATACGATTCCGCATTGGATGCGTTGTCGTCTTTGATAACGAAACGGAGTCGTGCTGATAAGAATAATAGGGGGGACCGCTTCGACTTGCTTTTTGATTATTTGAAAGTATAGTTGGTTCTGTTTGATTGAGTATTTTCTAGAAATGGATTGTTTAGGAGCTTTAGAATTGAGCTGATTATTTTTTGGATTTTAGATTTTGGATTTGGAGGAGGCAATTTCGAAGTTGAAAATCATCCATGTCGCTGGCACTAAAGGAAAGGTATTGAAATGTTCGGCTTCTGAATTCTTTTTAATTGTAATTTTTAGCTTTGAAATATATTCGTTTATTTTGATTTGTTTTAATTTATAATAGAACCTTTTGAAGAGAAATCTTTTTTTTTTCAGGATTTTTAGTATCAATTTAGAATGTATGAAGCAAATGAAAGATAAACTTAATATTTCTGCCTTTTCTACATGGCTAAATATAAAGTAAGAAAATTTTTATAAAAATATCAAAAGCAAATATTAAAGTGATAAATTTTTTTATCTAATTTAATTTAATTTATTAATTGGATTGTGATATATTTATTGACTTTTTTTATTTCTAAGAGTCATCAGATTGGTAGGCCTTTCATTTATAACTAATAAATAGTATTTTTTTAATGTGTTGCTCCTTTTAATAATTTTGTATTGGATCAAATTTTAGGCTCTTTTACTAACTTTATACAAAAAAGAGAAAATTATTTAATTCGGTCTTTTATGTTATTATAGATTCAGAATACCCGACTTAGACAAATTGCTTAAGCAATGTGATAGAAATAGGCAAATAGCTCCAATAAGTGGCCTTTTATCTATTCAGCTTTAAGATAATTTTTTGTTACATTTCATTCTATGCTGCATTTATCTGTGACTTTATCCTTGCATTCACTACTATTTTGATCTTGTTGGCGTTGGTGAAACATAATTGAGTTCAGAACTTAATCTAGAGTGTAAATTTTGTTGCTTTATCATGTTTGCATATGGCTTGTGTTTTAATACTAACTCTCTTTTCATTTGGAATTTGCAAAGGGGTCAACTTGCTCGTTTGCAGAATCTATATTACGTAATTGTGGGTTCCGAACTGGACTTTTTACATCTCCTCACCTTATTGATGTTCGAGAAAGATTTCGATTGGATGGGTGAGTCTTTTTATTCACTAGTATGTGCATTTGGTTGATCTTGATGTAAGAGGTTAAGTTATTATCTATTTGTTTCTTCTACTTTCCATCATCTAAATGTTGGTTAACCACTGCTTTCTATTTTTTATTTACAATTTTGGATACATATAATTCCTTCTATTATAGCTTTGCTGCTTTTTTAAATTTCTTGTCTTTCTTGGCTGCTCCAGTGTGGAAATATGTGAGGAGAAATTCTTGGAATATTTCTGGTGGTGTTATGACAGGCTGAAGGTATGTTTGCACTAGTGATTTATACATATATGTGTATGAAGTCCTCGTCAGGTCTTCTGCCATTATTCATGGCCTTTTCATACATTATTAAGTAGCTTTTGTGGACAGTACTTTTTTTTTAAGTGTGGACTATTGCCTTTTCAAAGTAGGAAGTAGTAGGCTCAATAGTAAGGACTTTCTATGGTACCAACTAGCATTGTACATGAATTTGTCCTATATTATTTAGTAGAATTTGCTGGTTATTTCTTCTACTATCTGTCTCCAACAAAGTATATGTGTTTAATCCTGTTGGCCTTTTCTTTGTTTGTTTGTAGGAAAAAACCAATGATGATGTACCTATGCCTACATACTTTCGCTTTCTGGCCTTGCTTGCCTTTAAGATATTTGCAGCAGAGCAGGTTTGATGTGTATTATGACCCTTCTGCGTTTAAGCTTTTCCCATGTTGCTTCTGTCATTTCATGAGCATCCTCTCTATTAGTGAAGTGGAAATAACTATTGTGTTTAAATCGTCTATGCAGGTTGAAGTTGCTATCTTGGAGGTTGGTTTAGGTGGAAAGTTTGATGCAACCAATGTGGTACATTTTCTAATTTAGTTCATAAAAATGCTACATATCTGCCAAGCTGAGCTTGTTATACATGGCCATTTTGATACCGAAATATAATGCAAGTGCCTAACTTTTCTAATTTTAGTTAATATGTGTCATTATTTCAGGTTCAGACACCTATTGTGTGTGGTATATCCTCCCTTGGGTATGACCACATGGAGATTCTTGGTTAGTGTTATGTGTTTTTTCTTTAGGTAATTGCTCATTAATGTGTCGTAGTTAATATACATACCAGACCTTTGAATAGCTTTTGTGTAATGCAGTTAATGGTGTATTATATTGGTTTGTTATCAGCCAAGTTGAAAAGGAGCATCATGTAAACCTTATTATTTATCTGTCACATATATATATATATATATATATATATATATATATATATATCGAGGTTTTAATTCCTCAAAGTTTACATGGCTCACTGCAATTGCTGAATAAAATCTGTGGATGAAAAGGCGTTTCAAGTTGTATGCCATTATTTTTATCATTGTGCAATAACTTCGTGACATCAATGATTTTTTTAAACCTCACGTTGGCAACTATATTTTTCAGTATATCTGTGAGGTTTCAGTAATTGGAGCTGTTGAACTTTTAAACTTAAAATGGAAGAAAATCTAAATTATGCAGAATAAGTGAAAAAGTATAGTTACGCTTGTTTATATGTAGTCTACCAGATTCCTGCATTTAGACTCGGGAATCTGCTTAGTTTTCTTATGTGCCAATTTTCTGACTGTTTGGGAATTAATTACTTGTGTGTCATGTCATTTGGTCTATATCAAAATATCTTGCTGCTTTTAGAATAATTGAAGCGATGCTAAATGATCACTTTCTGGATGCTATAAACAGGAAATACTCTGGGAGAAATTGCTGGGGAGAAGGCTGGTATTTTTAAGGTGTCTTTTAGAATTACATTTAGTTAAAGGATATGATAAATAAGAATAAGTTTCCATTTTGCAACATGATTTAAATTATTTCCTTCTTTTTATGTTCTTTTTCTGATGCAGCATGGGATTCCAGCCTTTACTGTACCTCAACCTGATGAGGCAATGCATGTGCTTGCAGAGAAAGCTTCCAAATTGAATGTAAGTTGACTCTTTGATTTCTGAGTTCCCTAAAGAATTTAAATGCATGGCTCAACTTGTATTCAAATTCTTAATATCACCTTGTTCTAATGGACATGAGGACCTATGCTAGTGGACCTGAAGAAAATCATGTTCTTAACAGGTTAACCTTAAAGTGGCACACCCACTAGATGCAAACTTGCTGAATGGTCTAAAACTCGCACTCGAAGGTGAGCATCAATATTTAAATGCTGGTCTTGCAGTTGCTCTATGTTCGACTTGGCTTCATAGGACCGGTCATCCTATCAGCAACTTCAATCAAACGGTAAGTTTTATCTATCGAAAGCTTTTTCTGCATTCGTTCTATTGTCTTTTATTTTTTTCTTTTGCTTAAAACATTTTTGTCTTCTTGGAATAGGGTCCATTACCTGAACAGTTCATTAAGGGCCTAACAACAGCAAGTCTGCAAGGGCGAGCTCAGGTTGTCCGCGATCAATTTCCTGACATTGAAAGCACTGGAGATCTGGTTTTTTATCTGGATGGAGCCCACAGTCCTGAAAGCATGGAAGCATGTGCAAGGTGGTTTTCTCTTTGCATTAAGAATGAGAATCAGCAATCCAACCTGAATTATCAGGCACATGATTATACTGAATCTAATAAAGTGGCACTGCTGCATTCCAATGAAAGATCTAAGAAGGATACTGCCCAGGTAGAGCACCCTGCTTTTAACCTCATTAGTTTCCACAGTTTTTGAAACGTAGATGATATATAAAGGAGAGTACTCTCTCCTTGCTGAAATTAGTGTTGTTTATGTTTGAATACTCAGAGCTTATATCTGGTCTCATTGTATTCACTATTCAAACTTTTCTATTTTAACTAATCAAAAGAAGCAATCAACAGATTGTGGCGCTGGCTTGATTGCTACTTATGAGTTCTGAGTATTAAGGATATCTAAACCCTTGAGGTATCACTTTTGTGGGAAATTTCGGAAGTTTGATGATTGAGTTTATAAGGCTCAGACATAACTTGAGGCAAAAGTAAACATATATTTTGATAATTCCTTGAGCACCTGGCTATAAACTGTTTCTGCTTTTCCTAATGTATGTGCATGCACCAATACACATTCAGCATTGTATCTTTCATCTAATTTATATTTCCTTCCTTGGTTTTATCACAACTTTCTGAACTTGAAGTTACACTCTAGAATTTGGGCTGCATCTTGGTGATGCTAGACTAAAGTTTGATGATTGAGCTTATAAGGCTCAGACATAACTTGAGGCAAAAGTAAACATATATTTTGATATTCCTTGAGCACCTGGCTATAAACTGTTTTTGCATTTCCTAATGTATGTGCATGCACCAATACGCATTCAGCATTGTATCTTTCATCTAATATATATTTCCTTCCTTGGTTTTATCACAACTTTCTGAACTTGAAGTTGCACTCTAGAATTTGGGCTGCATCTTGGTGATGCTAGACTAAAGTTTTTGAAAATTATGTACTTGCAGATTCTGTTGTTCAATTGTATGTCGGTGCGAGATCCACAGTTGCTTCTGCCACGCTTGATGAGAACTTGTGCTAGTCACGGTAATTACTTGTGTTAGAGGCATGTTTGGATATGTTTTCTTAGATTTATAGAATATAATATCCATGTGATGGAAAGCATCATGAATGCTTTGAAGTTCATGAAAAACTGGTGTGGTAGAGGATTGATTACAGTGCTTTAAACAAATTAATTATAAGAGGAATATATTGCTCTTTCAACATCCTAATGACTCAATGAAGGAATCACATTCTGAATCTGCCTTGTTTTAGTCTAAATGAGAATGGCATTGATGTCCATGTTTTAGGTCTAAATTAATTTGAACTCTAGAAAATTACGTGTCAGATGAAAGGACAAAGAGTTTAATTATTGTTGTTTGAATTCTATTTATTAGGGCTTTCTGAACACAATCTTAAGGGAACAAATGCTGAAATTAGGCTAGATTAAGTTGATTTGACCTTAGAAAGCTTGTAGGGTAATTATTGGCAAGACAAGATTTGTCTTCTTTACATTTTGGATTAAATAAATGGGGTAGCAGGAAGCTTGCCTGGATGCAGAAATTCTATATCTATTTATGGTTTTTACAAGCATTTAACTGATATTTCAGATGTCTGCTTCAAGAAGGCACTCTTTGTGCCGAACATATCTGTGCATCACAAGGTTGGATCCCATGCTTTACTAACAACTGATCCTCGAGTTGATTTGTCATGGCAATTTGCTCTTCAAAGAGTGTGGGAAAACCTTATGCGGGGACATAGGGGTATCAGTCTAATTCTTTCGCATCACATTCTTCTTATTTTTCAAAATTCGTAGTTTGTGAATTCTGTTGAATTGTGTAACTTTGAACTAATAAAGAATGGATCCTTTTAGTGGCAAAAAGTAGTGTTTTTGCCATATTTTGATTTCTTATGGATTTACTTGCTTTGGGTTCAAGTTCCATTATCCTGCTTCATGATATAAGTGAATTGATTTTAATTATGATCATTACAAAATGTGCAAAATTATTGGAGACCTGTAACATTATTAAAGGTGCTTTTGCTTATTTGGTTTATGAATGATTTTTTTTCCTTCATTTACTAGGAGGGGGGGTCAGTAACACAGATCAAGTTTGTGAAGAAGTGAAAGATGATACAGGAATGAGTTCTAGGAATTGTAAAAACAGTTCTGTCCTTTCTTCTCTACCATCGGCTATCAAATGGCTCAGGGATACTGCCCAAAGGGATCGACTTGTTCGTTTTCAGGTAATGCTTGTGTTTATGGATTATATTTGCTCGAGATTATGACATGCTATTGCAAATATTTGCCTGCCTCCTATATAACAAGGTTAGAGTACCTTAGATTGAGTTCCTGGCTGTAGTCTGGGCACTTATTAATATTCTAGCTTCTTTTGATGTGGTGGTTGAAGTGTAGCACATAAAACCTTGAAGGTTTTTAGAACGATAGGTTTATGCATGAATCGAGTGATTAATTGGCTGATGTTCCTTTGAAAACATTATTTGTGGTAGTGGAATTGAGTAAAGCGCATGGATAATCTACAGTGAGTTGTTTCTTATGGCTGTCAACAAGTTTTGTCTTAGTGTATGTATGTATATAGAGAGAGAGATTGACTGGATGGTTAGACTTGTAGATTATTTCTTGGGAATACTTGGTTAGGCTAAGCAAATAATTTCCTCAAAAAAGTACATGATATTCTACGTTTTGTAGCGGTTTGGATGAAATTTATTTGCAAGGATAGATGAAATTCAGATCAAGCTTTCCTTTCAGTTATTTAAAATAGTAAGGAGAACTTGGCAAACACTTGACTGTAGTCATGGTACATCTGTTCTCAGTTGACCCGGTCTAATTGAAAACGATAGAGGTCATGCTTAGCTGCAACTTTCTTCTTTAATGCTTACACTTCCCTCTTCTTTCGTACTTCTTTTGCGTTTTCATTGTCGCCTTATTTTGATTGCTTAGGTCCTTGTAACTGGTTCTTTGCATCTTGTCGGCGATGTTTTGAGATTAATCAAGAAATGAGATTGAAGCTTCCTATGCGCTTATAGTTCTCCCTACATCTATGTCTGTGCATTGACAGCGGCATTGGTTCATTGTCTTTTCCAAGTGAGGCAACTTCCCTATATGGGCTTCCAAGCTGTCAGTTTCTGGGTTTCTCGGTTTAGGTATACACTTTCAACAATGCAAATCGAAGTATGTCTAACTTCCTTGAGCAAATGAAGTATTGTTTTTTATAAAAAGTTGAGAAAAGTGCAACAAAACATGCAATTCATTTTGAATGACAAGTTGACAATTGAGTGCAACTTTTTTCCATTTCACCCATGTATTCTTTACTTGTTTCTGCAATGAAGTAAAATCCAAGACAGTTCATTGAATTTTTATATCGACTGTGTGTGTAGGAAATTTAAGTTGCTCATCATTTCTTCAGATCAAAATTTCAGCTTTGCCCAGATTTTTATCCTCCAGTGTGTGCTTCATCCCATTTGCAAACTACAATAGGGAACATTTGTACAGCTTGGGTTAGTAACTTCTTTGGCTTTTCACAAGGGTAATGTAGTGAAAATTTTAATTGCAGATTTACTGCAAATTAATCAACCATTTTATTTCATTACTACAATAAGGAGCACTTGTACTGTTTGTATTCATTATGCATGTAAAATTTAAGTAGATGGAGAGTAATATTTTTGTAAATAGATATTAACCGTTAATTTTTTATTATTATTGAACAAGTTGTTAAACATTTTTAATTAAATTGAAATTTGATAAATATGATTTACATTAATAAATTTTAAATTTCAATAATCAAATCGAAAGATATAAATTGTATAAAAAAAATGAAAGTAAAATTAAACTAGTTTTACATTTTATTGATTTTTGTGTGTATATGAAAGTTATGATCCTATGCTTGACTTGCCTAAAGGAAAAAACGTGCTGATTATGGCAAAATGTAGAATTTCAGTTTAAAAGGGTACGCAAAAAAAAAAAAAAGGAGAGGAAGGAGAAACAAGAATTTCAGATTCTTGAGTCAATAACGTGGTAAAATCACAAGTTAACCCAAGCCATGAAGGATTGTTTTACCAAGCAATGAGTACGAAGTCCTAATTATTATTACTAAAGTTCAGACATGGACAGATAGTCCTCAAATATTATTTTCTTCCTTGCCCAACATGGTTCCTTTTCAGTTTTGTAAGAAAATGAATCTGTTGGGAAGGGTTTTACTCTGCTTCCAAGTAAATTGCTGTGCCCCTGCTAAACTTCTCAAGAAAAGAAGCAAGCTTACTCCTTTGAGAAGTTTTTGGGGTATTGAAACGCTTGGCTAGAAATGCTTTTACGTAAGCAATGAAACATCAAATAGGAAAAGATAGAAAAGGGCTAAAAAAAAAGACAAAGAAGGAAGAATCTCCATTCTCTCAAGCAAAGAATGTAGACAAAGAAAGAAGAATCACCTTTTGCATTTTCTGTGCAACGTTAAAAGCCTGCAGGCTTACCACAGAGAATATCAATTTAGAGCTTTTGATAAAGAGGAATAAGAAAAGGATCATAGAACATTATCAATTTATGCTAAGTATAGATACTCGGCTAATATAATCCATAGAAATTAAGAATATTGTGCACACATAGAGGCGAATCCGTTCGCAACTCAAGAAAAAGAAGAGTAATTTAGACTCTGTTTTCGACCAGCAGGAGAAATGGCAGAGGCTATTGTGTCCTTAGCTATTCGAAGGATCTCGTACTTACTCATTCATGAAGCTGTTTTTCTTCGTGGAGTTCGTAAGGAAGTGGAGCGCCTAAATGCTGAACTAAAGCGGATGCAGTGCTTCTTGAAGGACGCTGACCATAAGCAAGAACAAGACGAGCGTTTCCGCAATCGAGTGGCGGAAATCAGAGAACTTGCTTACGATGCTGAAGATGTTCTTGACACCTTCATCCTTAAAGTTGCACATCAAGGAGGCTTTCAAGGAATCATCCAAAGGACCACCTCTATTTTCACCATGCCCTTTCATCTGCACAAAATCGGGGTCCAGGTCAAAGCAATCCAGACTAAGCTTGAAGATATTTCCAAGAGGCTTCCAGCTTATGAGATATCTGGTGAAGGAGAGGGGTCTAGCTCTAATTCTACGATGATGCAGCAGCGGTTAAGGAGAACATATTCGCATGTTGAGGAAGTGGATGTTGTTAGCTTGGAGGGCATGACAAGGGATGTTTTGGCTCAGTTGATGAAAGAAGAAGAAGATAGGCCTCATGTTGTTGTTTCTATAGTCGGAATGGGGGGCATAGGTAAAACCACTCTTGCAAAAATGGTATACAATCACACCGATGTGAAACGACATTTTGATTGTTGTGCTTGGGCTTTTATATCTCAAAAATGTATGCCAAGAGAGGTTTTGCGTGATGTCCTCATAAAAGTTCACAATCCTCCCAACGAAGAAAGAGAGTCACTTGATAAGATGAAAGAGGAAGAGCTGATGAGAAGACTTTTTCATGTCTTGACGGAAAAACGATACTTGATAGTCCTCGATGATATTTGGAGGAGCCAAGATTGGAACATTCTTAAACCTGCCTTTCCACGAGGACAAAAGGGAAGCAAAATTTTATTCACGACACGAAACAAGGACGTGGCGTTACTTGCAGATCCTTGTAACTCCCCAGTAGAAGTTCCACTTCTTACAGAGGATGAAAGTTGGAAGCTTTTTAGCAAGAAAGCATTCCCAGCAATGAAGGCAGAGTCTCAAGCTTGCTCAACGGAATTTGAGATTCTAGGAAGAGAGATGCTGAAAAAATGTAGAGGTCTACCTTTGGCAATTGTTGTATTGGGAGGCTTGCTAGCAACTAAAAGGTCTCCAGCTCAGTGGGAGATGGTTCAAAGAAACATCCATGCACACAGGCTCCAACAGCAAGACCATCAGTATGGTGCAGTGAATGGAATTTTGGCTTTAAGCTACAATGAGTTGCCTTATTATTTAAAACCGTGCTTCTTGTATCTTGGCCAGTATCCAGAAGATTGGGAGATCTCAAAGAAGGAACTCATTCGATTGTGGATCGCTGAAGGTTTCATACCATCACCAGAAAGCGAAAGAATGTTGATGGAGGCTGTAGCTGAAGAATTTCTAGAAGAGCTAATAAACAGATGCTTGGTTCAAGTTGGCAAGAGGGATTATGCAAGAATAGGTGCGAAAACATGTCAAATACATGATCTCTTAAGGGACTTGTGCGTGAACAAAGCTCGAGAGGAGAATTTCTTTGAAATTATTCAGCCACAGTTGGTTGAAAACTTTGGTTGTCCTCCCGATGTGTCTCTGTCGACATCTATGGCACGAAGAATTGCTATTCATCCTAGCAAAAGGTACGTCTATTTGGAGGGAGAGCATGCAAACTTGCGTTCTCTTTTGCTCTTTCAAAATGAGGATTTGATTAAACTACACATTTTAAAATGCAAAAACTTCAACTTTTTAAGAGTCTTAAAATTTGTGAAAATGAAGGATGACGAGTGGTGTGTGTCAAGTGAAATTGGCAATTTATACCATCTGAGGTATTTGGAGTTAAATTGTTCTAGAAAAATCATCTTACCGCGATGTGTTGAGAAGTTGAAAAATTTACACACTTTGCGCGTACAAAGCGCAGTCATAATAACTCCTAATGTTCTATTCGAGTTGGAACATTTGAGGCATATTTTATTAATTGATTATGCCGCTATTTGGGGTGAAGGACGCTTGTGCTTGCCGCAGAGGTTTACTTCAAAAAATATCGAAACTTTAAAACACATTGGGGTCAAGAATTTGATTGAAAGTAATGCAATGCACAGCTTAACTAATATTCAGACTTTAGGAATAATTTTTAAGAGATCACAAGAGGTTGAGCCTATCCTAAAAGCTTTGATCCAATTACACCGTCTCCGGTCGTTGGACATGAGGTTAACAGGGGACTCAAAGCCATCATATCCAAACTTGTTGGAACTCCTTTCTCAGTGTCATAGACTCTCCAAACTATTCTTAGAAGGGAAGATACAAGAAGATCCGCATTCGAGCCATCATGCGTTGAAATTTGTTCCAGCAAACATTGTCAAGCTAACTTTATCGAGATCTAAGGTAATGCGGGATCCAATGGTTGTATTAGAAAGGTTGTCTCATTTGAAGATTCTCCGCTTATTTAGTAATTCATACAAGGGGACTAAACTGATTTGCTCTGCCAATGGGTTTCCTCAACTTGATACTCTTGAATTTTTTAATTTTTCAAAATTGGAAGAGTGGGAGATAGAAGAAGGCGCAATGCCATGTCTTAGGAGTTTGAGTTTGACTTATGTACCGCTTTTGAGGATGATTCCAGAGGGGTTAAGGTACATTACTACTCTCCGAGAAATGAGATTAAATCGAATGAGGAAGTCCTTGGTAGAGAGGATTGAAGTGATAGATCGAAGAGACGGAGAGGATTTCTCTAAAGTCAGCCACATACCCTCCATCCAAATATCTTATACGGAGTACTGAAAAGAATGCAGGGGTAAGCAATTTTACATGTTATGTTTTCTAAATTTTATTTTTCGTTTATGAAATGTTTTTCTTGTGTGTTATTTTATTAGCTTCGAGATGGATTGTTTTATATAAGATTGAAGAAAACCCAACAAATTAAATTCAATCAAACTATTCATCGGCTTGAATCTGGTGTGTTCAAATGAAATTATGGTTCGTTTTATTTCATATAAATTTTTTTTAACTAAGTTGGATAAAATTGAGTGTTTACACTACTATTATTTTATCAATTGTAAGTTCATCATTAATTATATACTGGAAAAACAAATACTTTAATTTCACTTTGTAATTTTCGATTGCATAAAATATCTTTGCTTGCTATCAGTTCACCAAAACTCCAATTATAATTTATCCAAAAAAAAACTCGAATTACAAGCGTGAACTGACAATTGGACCTTCTTAAAACAGAGAAACACAGTAAAAGATATTCGATAATTGATCCTCTTGTTGTTAAGTCTTCAATAACACAGTAAAAGATAGTCTTTTTCCTGAAGGAAAGACGCTGAATTCAAATGATTTTGCAGGACAAAGGCTAGGGGGAATGAAAGAAAAGAACAGAGAGTCTTTCTCCTATCGCTTTCCAGTTTCCCGTCCAAAATTAAATAGACAAAGTTTATTTCAGTCTTTAATTATAGAAGTTCTTTCTCTTACTAAAAAAGAACCGAATTTAATGTCCAAAAACCTAATACCTTTTCATCCTCAAAGTTATCTCAAAATCATAGGCCAACAAAAACACTTCTATGTTATATTAATTTTAAATTCAAAAAAGGCAAAAGAGTAACAATGCTTACAATGAGAAATATTAAACTCTAAATGAACCAACAATGAGAATGATAAATCCTTTCATGGGAAATGCAAGGAGTATAATGTAATTGCCTTCTTCAAAGAATCTATGAAGAAATATAGTAATTTGTCTAACATCTATAATAGTTTTGAAAATGCAATTTATGCCAAAACTTTTGATGATGTTCTATTTTGATGATGCATTACATATCTAAGAGCCCAATTGAATTGTCATTCTGCCTTTGACATTCATTGTTATTTTAGCGATAATACAATGAAAATATACCTTTGGAGGGCATTGTTTTAAGTTCTAATCAACCTATATATGGGTTTATTCAGGATATTGTCCCCTTAAAATTGGCACCAAAAGGTGGTAGTTAATGCTGCTTACTCTTGTACATGATATTGATAAGCCTCTGTAACTGAGAAACCATTTTGCCTTTCCATTCAATTGCAAGAAAATAGATAAAGCTTTAAAACCATCTGTAAATGCTTTAATAGATGCTTGCTCAGCTAATGATCTTCAGTATCTTCATATTGTATTTAGAGGTAAGCACTCTCGATTGACGCTGATCTTAGAGCATGAGCCAAGCAGGTTTGAAAATGTTCCTCATGTTGTATTTAGAAAAACTCCTTAGTGTGGATGGTGTACTGCTGCAAACAAGTTGAAGAAGAAATTTGGTAGGCAAGGCACTTCCAGGAAGCTATCTTAAGAACAATAGTTTCCCCACACTGGTGCAAATGGTTCGGGAAACGTTGTTACCAGGATACAACGCCTACTCCAAGAAAAATTCAATTGCACTTTGAGTTTCTCTCTTGAACTCACTTGAACCAAACCAAAGAAAAAGAGTGTAAGAAGAGAATTTGATTTTGAGTGAAAGAATGTAGAAGATTGTATATTAAATTCTATGAAAGTGAAAGTATTTATAGACTCAAAACTGTGTTATAAACACCCTTTCATGATTAGACATCATTTGAATGAAGAATCATGACCCTTGGAATGAAGAAACATGTCCAACGGACATGTTTTTTGAGTTTCCAGAATGGGAAGTCGGATGCCCGAGAAAGGGAGTCGACTTCCCTAGTGTTTTTTCAAAACAGAATGTAATTTTTCTTGGGGCAATGGACTGCCCTATATGTAACTCAAATTCTCAAGCGAAAAATATTTCCAGAAAGTCCCGACACATAGAGCAGTTGACTGCTCTTTTGGGCAGTCGACTAATCAAGTAATTTCTTCATTCCAACTCATTTTTCATACTTTCAATTTCATTTTTCTTTAACATATATGCAAACTAAATGATTTTAAGATATAACTTTGCTAATATATACAACAATCCCCCACTTATTACCAAAGTATACAAATGTATGCAATTTATGCAATCCTAAGAAAGATGCAAGTTGGTTCTTATGTAAGGTATATATCTAAAGGTGGCCAAGGCTTGAACCTTTAGATTGAATATGAAACTCTAGGAAACATATTCACCCCTTACATTGGTTCGTGAGTTCCTCAAATAGGGCAGCGCATTTTTGTCATGGGACTTCGCTTTTATCCTGTGTTAGCAAGTACTCTAGGATTAATCGGAAATCCATAAGAAGCGTCCTCTCACTTCTCTACTTGCATAGGAAGACTTATCAAGAGTGCATCACAACCTTCCTTTTTTACAAACACTCCACTCACAAGAGCTATAAGTCAATTATGGATTTTAATCCAACCAATCATTGTGATTAACAATGCATCTAGATATGGGATCTTATTAGAATAGTCTTTAATTTAATTACCCCCACTATTCCAAGAAGTGATGCATTGGGAATATCATATATCTCATATATGAATTCCTTGGATGATTCATGATTGAATGCCTTTTGAACTCTCATACACAAAGATCATCAAATGAGGAGATTATCCTTTAAACCTAAAGGATCAATTTCCTAAGTGACATCAATGAGATAGAGTTGGAATCAATCAAGATCATCTCTAGTAACCGATAGTAATCCCATACCTCTCATAGTGTTAGCAATCTTATCTCCCGATAATGGTTTAGTTAGGGGATCAGCTAACATTTGCTCGGTAGGTAGATATTCTAAATTTACCTTACCTTTCTTTACAACACTTCTCACATGGTTGTATCTCATAGCTATATGCTTGCTATTATTAGACAACCTATCATTCTTTGTGTTGTAAATTGCAGCTTTATTGTCACAATATAAAGTGACTGGTCCTTTGGTTCTCTCAATAAAAGGTATTTCCCTTAAAAACCTTTTAAACCAAAGTAAATCCTTGGTGGCATGTGACATAGCAATGAACTCAGATTCCATTGTTGATAAAGCCACACAAGTTTGTTTCTTCGAAGACCAAGAAACAATAGCACCACCTATGGTGAATAACCAACCACTTGTTGATTTGGAACTTCTCTTATCTGAAGCCCAATTAGCATCACTATAACATTCTAGAACTGAAGTTTCACATTTATAGTGCAAGCCATAATATAAAGTATGCTTCAAATATCTCAACAATCTACTTAATTCATGCCAATGTTCATTACTAGGATTACTAGTAAATCTACTCAATATACCAACTGCACATGCAATGTCCGGTCTTGTATAATTCATAGCATAAATCAAACTACCTATAATTTTTGCATACTCCTTTTGATTTACTGGTTCTCCTTGATTAGGTACTAACTTGTGATATGGATCTATAGGTGTTTTGCAAGGTTTGCTAGCAAAGTGATTAAACTTCCTAAGTAATTTTTCTATGTAATGTGATTGTGAAAGAATAAACTTACCATTCTTCCTATAAACCTTAACACCTAATATAACATCCACTTCACCTAAGTCTTTAATATCAAATGCATTAGTTAAATATGACTTAGTTTCATTGATGCAATCTATATTTGTACCAAAAATAAGTAAATCATCAACATAAAGAGTAATTAATACTTTACTATCATTTGTGACTTTAATAAAGACACAATTTTCAGCTTTACTACTTTTAAAACCAAACTTTTTAACTTCTTTCTTGAATTTCTTATACCATTGCCTAGGTGCTTGTTTAAGACCATAAAGAGACTTGTTGAGTTTACATACCTTGTGTTCTTGTCCTTGAACTACATATCCTTCCGGTTGATGAATATAGATCTCTTCATCTAGATCACCATTGAGGAAGGCTGTCTTTACATCCATTTGATGTACTTCAAGATTGTAGATTGAAGCAATAGCAAACATCACCCTTATTGAAGTAAACTTGGTGACCGGTGAAAATGTTTCAAAATAATCCAAACCTTCCTTTTGACTATAACCTTTGGCTACCAACCTTGCCTTGTATTTATCAATACTCCCATCGGTTTTGAGTTTCCTTTTTAAAACCCATTTGGTGCCAATAGGTTTAGTGTTAGGAGGTAGATCCACTAAAGACCATGTATTGTTCTCATGTATAGATTTAATTTCATCATCCATAGCTTTCTTCCATAACATGGCATCTTTCATATTCATGGCTTCTTGAAAAGTTTTAGGATCCTCTTCTAACAAGTAAGTATACATGCCTGGTCCTAAATCTTTTTCAATTCTTTTCCTCTTACTTCTTCTTAACTCAATATCACTACATGCATTAGATGTATTTGCATGATTATGATTTTCACTATCATGTGGAGATATATCATCAATAGCATGCTCATGAACAATTAATTCATTTGACAAGTCTTTCTCTAATTCATGGCTACTAGCATCTTTAATTGTCAAATGCTCAAAATAAATTGCATGAATAGATTCAAAAACACTATTAGTTTTAAGATTAAGAAATCTACATGCTTTACTTCCTAAAGCATAACCAAGAAATATAGATTTGATTGCCTTACTTCCTAACTTAGGTCTCTTATTTGTAGCATCAAGAACATATGCAATGCATCCAAACACTTTAAAATAATTTATATTAGGCTTTCTTCCTTTTAATAACTCATAGGGAGATTTATCAAAACCTTTATGTAAAACTCTATTTGAGATGTAACAAGCAGTAAAGAGTGCTTCACCCCAAAAATTCAAAGGCAAATTTGAATGTAAAAGCATAGCACTTACCATTTCAAGTAATGATCTATTCTTTCTTTCCGCTACTCCAATTTGTGGTGAAGTATTAGGAGCAGAAACTTCTCTTACCATATCATGTTTCTTACAAAAGTTATAAAACTCATTTGAAAGAAATTCTCCACCCCTATCAGATCTAAGTTTCTTAATTTTTCTATTTGTCAAGTTTTCTATTTCTTCTTTGAAAATCTTAAATTTTTCAAATGCTTCATCTTTAGTTTTTAGTAAATAAACATAAGTATATTTTGAAAAATCATCTATAAAAGTAACAAAATATCTTTTTCCACCTCTAGTAATAATTTCATTATTATCACATAAATAAGTATGTACTAGTTCTAACAAAGAATTAGTTTTAAAAACTGATTTAAAAGGGAGTTTTGAAATCTTTGCTTGTGCACAACACTCACAAGTTTTAGTACTTAAAATGGTAGAAGACTTAGGAATTAAATCATGAGATGACATTCTATTTAATGCATTCATGCCAATATGTCCTAATCTATAATGCCACAAACAATTAGAATCATTCATATCAACAACATAAGCATAATTCAAAGAACTTTTATTGATATTGAGAACATACATATGGTCTTTAGCATATCCCTTCCCAACAAATGATCCTTTCTTAGAAATGATCACCTTTTGAGAATCAAACACAACCTTAAATCCATGGTCATCAAGTTTCTTCACAGAAATTAAACTCTTCCTAAGGTTTGGGATGTGATACACATCTTGTAATGTCAAAATTTTTCCTGAAGTCAAAGCAAGTTTGATTGTCCCTTTGCCAACAATTTTGCAAGTTGAAGAGTTCCCCATGAAGACTGGTTTGTCCTCATTTATCTCTTCATATGTCTTGAAGACATCTTTAAATGGAGTGACATGACAAGTTGCTCCAGAATCGATCCACCAATCCTCTTGGTTTTCAACCATAAGAATTTTGGTAACCATTGCAACCATGTCATCTTCAATCACAAGATTGGCCTCACTTTTCTTACCTTTCCAGAAGTGGCATTCTTTTGCAATGTGGCCATTCTTTCCACATACATAGCAAGGGCCTTTCTTCTTTTTGAAGTTCTTATCAAACTTGTTGAACTTTCCCTTTTTCTTTGAAGAGTTTTTTTGTCTCTTGTTCTGGTGAGTTTTCTTCTCACTTTCAGTTTTGTTCTCATTAGGACCTTCAATGTTATGCACATTATTGTCCTTTTCATCTCTTGTACGGGTTGCACTTTCAATCTGGATATGCTTCACCAATTCATCCAAGGTAAGTGACTTCTTCTTGTGTTTCAAATACCTTTGATAATCTTTCCAAGAAGGAGGAAGTTTACCAATTATGGTAGACACTTGGAAAGTCTCAGAAATTGGTTCTCTAGCATCATTGCATTCAGTAGCAATATCATTCAATGCATTTACTTGATCAATGACAAGTTTAGAGTCTATCATTTTAAAGTCTACATACCTGTTCACAAGGAAGGACTTGTTTCCAGCATCTTCATTCTCATACCTCTTCTCAATTGCACGCCATAACTCCAATGCTGTGTTGTGTTTATGGAATACATTGAAGAGTGAGTTGCTGAGTGCTTGAAGTATTGAAAGTCTGCAAATGTAGTCATCTTCAAGCCATTTTTGTTGTTTTGCTGTAAATTGTCCATCATTGCTTTCTTCTTGGGGTAGTACTCATGAAGAACATATGCAACCTTCAAAAGACTGACTTGATAGTATATCTTCATGCTCCACCTCTTGTAATTCAGGCCATTGAACCTTTCTAGTTTCTCCACTTCATAAACATGAGGCTTGAATGCAGGAGTCGCCATCTTGAAATACTATTGTTCTTAAATTGTTGTATTTAGAAAAACTCCTTAGTGTGGATGGTGTACAGCTGCAAACAAGTTGAAGAAGAAATTTGGTAGGCAAGGCACTTCCAGGAAGCTATCTTAAGAACAATAGTTTCCCCACACTGGTGAAATAGTTCAGAAACGTTGTTTAGGATACAATGCCTACTCCAAGAGAAATTCAATTGCACTTTGAGTTTCTCTCTTGAACTCACTTGAACCAAACCAAAGAAAAAAGAGTGCAAGAAGAGAATTTGATTTTGAGTGAAAGAATGTAGAAGATTGTATATTAAATTCTATGAAAGTGAAAGTATTTATAGACTCAAAACGGTGTTATAAACACCCTTTCATGATTAGACATCATTTGAATGAAGAATCATGACCCTTGGAATGAAGAAACATGTCCAACGAACATGTTTTTTGAGTTTCCAGAATGGGAAGTCGGATGCTCGAGAAAGGGAGTCGACTTCCCTAGTGTTTTTTCAAAACAGAATGTAATTTTTCTTGGGGCAATGGACTGCCCTATATGTAACTCAAATTCTCAAGCGAAAAATATTTCCAAAAAATCCCGACACATAGAGCAGTTGACTGCTCTTTTGGGCAGTCGACTAATCAAGTAATTTCTTCATTCCAACTCATTTTTCATACTTTCAATTTCATTTTTCTTTAACATATATGCAAACTAAATGATTTTAAGATATAACTTTGGTAATATATACAACACCTCACTGGAGCCGCTTCAAGATTGCAATCATAAAAAAATAATAGAAAAGTTAGAATCAATAAAAAAAGAACATAAGAGAAAGCAATCTAAAAAATAAATGAATAAATACCAAATAATGGCAAGATGAAGATTCTTGGCCTTTAACTTTTCATTGCTATTAACTTTTTAGTTGCTCATATATCTCTTCTTTCATCAGATGTCCAATGACATCAAGGCAAAACACCAATCACATTTTATGGTAAATAGCAAATTGCTAAATTCATTTATTAAAATAAAAGTGAACAGCAATGAAGACTTACTATAGAGTCAGGCATGACAGGCTATGCATTGAGGAAAAGAGGAACAGAGATTCAGAGTTCTCTAAACATAGACATAGGAAGTCTATTAAGAAAATAGTATAGGCTTAGAAGAAGTGGAATAAATAATTAAGGGAAATTTTTTATAATTCTCAATAACCTTTTGGTAAATTTCCATCCTAACCCTTTTCATAAATTTCGATTTATAATTTTTAAATCACCCAAATTTCCCACATGCATGCACAGTATTTCCTACACTACTTCTATATACCATTCCTTTCCTCAATCACAATGTCAGATAATCGATCCAAATTGCACCACCATGCCTCTTATTTCTCCAATTTACAAGCTGCAAGATAACATTTTAAAATAATCAACATTCACTGTTCGAATTTATAAAATCCTTTTATTTTCCTAAACTTCTATTTTTATTTATCAACACGTGAAAAATAATATTATGGAATTCCCATGAATTCCTTTGGTGACTGAATAGGTTAAATGAAATTTAATTAATTTAAATGCTTAGTTGTATTTCCTCACTATATATATATATATATATATATATATATATATATATATATATATATATATATATTATTTAACCCTTATCCATTTAAAATTAATTTCTTTCCTTCATGGGCAGCTCACACCAAAATTGCCCTGCTCCTTGATTCTTCCTATTATTTTCTGTCTTCACATCATATCACCAACATCATATTCTTTAGTATGACCGAATGGCTCTCTTTCAAAACCAATTATTTCTTCAATTTATTTTATGACTCCATCATAATTTTTCATGACCCAAGGCTACACCACTGTCACCCACCTCTTTTAATGTTCGGTTGCCTAATTTTCCATTAGCTCATGTTCCTACTATTTTAAGTTTCATGGTTATTTTATATCCTGTTCAGCTTCTATTCTTCATAATTCATGCTATTAGTCAATATTTCTACACTCTAAGATTCTCTATACTCAACTACATAGTAGTACATCAATTTCATATTTTAATAGCTTTAATTTATGACCATATTTATCACATCCTTTGTTGCCAATTTCCTACCGTTTACACTACAAGTTCAACTAAATTTTCTTTTCTTTCTTAATGGCCGGCTACCTACTTCTTCTTGAACACATTTTTCTTTTCTTTTCTTCCATATTAGGCTGTACAAAACAGCCAAGTTTTTCACCCCTTTCAGCCCACGTTTGTTGACTAAATTAAAGTTGTTGACTAAATTAAAGGCTCTACACTTATTTTCAAAATGTGGTCAGCTTCCTTCCTCATTGTTCACATCAATACACTTATTTTCATATTCAAACCCTCATTGGCTGAATATACTACAGCACTCCAATTTCAAGTTTTTTTTGTTTATTAAATTTTATGGCTATACTTCCTTTTCCATTTCCATGCCATTCACGTTACCAACATCAGCCCTATATTTTCTGTCCTTTCCATGCCATGAAACACTCAAAGTCAACCTTTATTTCTATCTTCCACGCCACATCTTCATCATCATCATATATATATATATATATATATACACACTTTATAATTAAATCTTATAACTATATTTTTATGGTCAAATTTTCTGCACACAATCAGCCACTAAAATCAGCCCACTCAGTACACCACCTACAGCAGAATTTTTCAGCCATTTACGCCACCATCAGCCCTTCAAACACCATGCTTACCCCTCTTCTTAAATTCCCTCTTCTTAAATCCTTATGTTTAAATACACCATAACTATGTTTTAAATCAATTAAAGTCCATGATTATACTTATTTCCATGGTCAGCCCCCAATTTTCTGTCATTAACGCCACAACAGCCAACATTCAATCCCTCAAACACCATGACCATACATCCAAGACTGATTTATACATGTTTTTATTTTAAACCAAAATCATATTAATCATCTACTCATCTAAATCAACCACAAACAAGAGGCAAATGTTAATAAAATGCAAGCCGAAAATTACCTGCTCAGAACGCCTCTGTCCAGCGGCAGGGTAGCCTCTTTTTGGTTTTTGACTGAGATTTTTAGGGGTTAGAGAGCTATGGAGGTGAGGATTTATTTATGTAAAGAAGCCTAAGTGAACTAGTAATGAAAATGTGGTGATTCAAGGCTGGAAAGGTGAGAAACGACGAGGGAGAAGAGAAGAAAACGCGGGCTGTAGCAGAAATGGTTGAGGCGGTGCAAGATGCTGGAAAAATAGAAGTAGGCTGGTGTGTTGTCATAATTCTATTGGTCGTAATTAATATTAATTTATAAAATCTGAATTAAGCTTGCTAGAGTCCAAAATACCTCTAAAAATTTAATTATTTACAAAATTTTTCACTAAACAGTAAATTTTCTGTCAAGTCAGATTTTATATTTAATTTTTTATTAAATTTTATTATTTTATTTTATTTTTATAACCACAACACATAAAAAAATTAATTTTTATAACTTCACCTTATATTTTAATTTAACATTTTCAATAGATATAAAAAAAAATGAAAAAATTAGAAATCTCACAGAGATTGAAGGTTCCTATGCGCTTATAGTTGTCCCTACATCTATGTCTGTGAACTGACAACAGCATTGATTCATTGTAACCCCCCTACATCTATGTCTGTGAACATCTATGTCTGGGGTTGTCGGTTTAGGTATACACTTTCAACAATGCAAATCGAAATATGTCTTAACTTCCTTGAGCAAATGAAGTATTGTTTATGTAACCAAAAAAAAAAAATGAAGTATTGTTTTTCATAAAAAGTTGAGACAAGTCCAACAAAACATTGCAATTCATTTTGAATGACAAGTTGACAATTAAGTGCAACTTTTTCCATTTCACCCATGTATTCTTTACTTGTTTCTGCAATGAAGTAAAATCCAAGACAGTTCATTGAATTTTTTATACCGTCTGTCTGTGTAGGAAATTTAAGTTGCTCATCATTACATCAGATCAAAATGTCAGCTTGGCCCAGATTTTTATCCTCCAGTGTGTGTTTCATCCCATCTGCAAACTACAATAAGGAACACTTGTACAGCTTGGGTTAGTAACTTCTTTGGCTTTTCACAAAGGTAATGTAGTGAAAATTTTAATTGCAGATTTACTGCAAATTAATCAACCATTTTATTTCATTACTACAATAAGGAACATTTGTACTGTTTGTATTCGTTATGCATGTAAAATTTAAGAGGATGGAGAGTAATATTCTTTTTAATAGATATTAACCGTTAATTTTTTATTATTATTGAACAATTTGTTAAACATTTTTAATTAAATTGAAATTTGATAAAAATGATCTACGTGAATAAGTTTTAAATATCAATAATTAGATAAAAAAATATAAATTATATAAAAAATATGAAAGTACATAAAATTAAACTAGTTTTACATTTTATTGATTTTTTTGTGTGTGTCTATGAAAGTTGTGATCCTATGCTTGACTTGCCTAAAGGAAAAAACGTGTTGATTATGGCAAAATGTAGAATTTCAGTTTAAAAGGGTACGCAAAAAAAAAAAAAAGGAGAGGAAAGAAAATAAAATAATTTCAAATTCTTGAGTCAATAATGTGGTAAAATCACATGTTAACCCAAGCCATGAAGGATTGTTTTACCGGGCAATAAGTACAAAGTCCTAATTATTATTACTAATAAAGTTCAGAGATGGACAGATAGTCATCAAATATTATTTTTCTTCCTTTGAGAAGTTTTCAAAGGAAAGAAGCAAGACTTTTCAAGAAAAGGGATTGCTTCTTTGAGAAGTTTTTGGGTATTGAAACGCTTGGCAAGAAATGCTTCGACGTTAGCAATGAAACATCAAATAGAGAAAGATAGAAAAGGGATAAAGAAAAAGGAAAGAAAAAGGAAAGACAAAGAAGGAAGAATCTCCGTTCTCTTACCCTATTTGAATTGGGGAGAAAGGAAAGGAAAGTTAAGTAAACAAAGAAAAATTGTAAATATTTTTTTTGTTTGAAAAAATTTTGTAGCTAGGAAAAAAAAGAGAGGGGGAGTGAGTAATTTTTACTTTCTTTTGATTTACTCAATTTTTTTAAAACTCGAATTTGGAGTAAACAAGAAGGAAAAAAAACTTAAAAAAAATTTTAATATATAAAATATCAAATTTAACCTTATTATATTACAAAATTTAAAACAAAAGAGATTATAATTGAAAAAAAAATTATAATGAATCATTTACTTTCCTTTTTATTGTTTAACTAAATAATAGTTGTCAAGATTATTTTTTTTATTAATTTTAACTATTCAAATAAGAGGTCTCTTCTTTCTTCTAATTTAAATTCTTTTCCTTTTTCTACTAATGTATATCCAAACATAATGTTAAGCAGACAATGTAGACAAAGAGAGAAGAATCACTTTTTGCTTTTTCTGTCCAACGTTAAAAGCCAACGGCCTCACCACAGAGAATATCAATTTACAGCTTTTGACAAAGAGGAATAAAAAACAAAAAGAAAATAATAAGAAAAGGATCATAGAACATTATCAGTTTACGCTTAGTATAGACACTCGGCTAATATAATCCACAGAAATTAAGAATATTGTGCACACATACAGGCGAATCCGTTCGCAACTCAAGAAAAAGAAGAGTAATTTAGACTCTGTTTTCGACTAGCAGGAGAAATGGCAGAGGCTATTGTGTCCTTAGCTATTCAAAGGATCTCGTATTTACTCATTCATGAAGCTGTTTTTCTTCGTGCAGTTCGTAAGGAAGTGGAGCGCCTAAATGCTGAACTAAAGCGGATGCAGTGCTTCTTGAAGGACGCTGACCATAGGCAAGAACAAGACGAGCGTTTCCGCAATCGAGTGGCGGAAATCAGAGAACTTGCTTACGATGCTGAAGATGTTCTTGACACCTTCATTCTTAAAGTTGCACATCAAGGAGGCTTTCAAGGAATCATCCAGAGGGTCACCTCTATTTTCACCATGCCTTTTCATCTGCACAAAATCGGGGTCCAGGTCAAAGCAATCCCGACTAAGCTTGAAGATATTTCCAAGAGGCTTCCAGCTTATGAGATATCTGGTGAAGGAGAGGGGTCTAGCTCTAATTCTACGATGATGCAGCAGCGGTTAAGGAGAACATATTCGCATGTTGAGGAAGTGGATGTTGTTAGCTTGGAGGGCATGTCAAGGGATGTTTTGGCTCAGTTGATGAAGGAAGAAGAAGATAGGCCTCATGTTGTTGTTTCTATAGTGGGAATGGGGGGCATAGGTAAAACCACTCTTGCAAAAATGGTATACAATCACACCGATGTGAAACGACATTTTGATTGTTGTGCTTGGGCTTTTATATCTCAAAAATGTATGCCAAGAGAGGTTTTGCATGATGTCCTCATAAAAGTTCACAATCCTCCCAACGAAGAAAGAGAGTCACTTGATAAGATGAAAGAGGAAGAGCTGATGAGAAGACTTTTTCATGTCTTGACGGAAAAACGATACTTGATAGTCCTCGATGATATTTGGAGGAGCCAAGATTGGAACGTTCTTAAACCGGCTTTTCCACGAGGAAAAAAGGGAAGCAAAATTTTATTCACGACACGAAACAAGGACGTGGCGTTACTTGCAGATCCTTGTAACTCCCCAATAGAAGTTCCATTTCTTACAGAGGATGAAAGTTGGAAGCTTTTTAGAAAGAAAGCATTCCCAGCAATGAAGGCAGAGTCTCAAGCTTGCTCAACGGAATTTGAGATTCTAGGAAGAGAGATGCTGAAAAAATGTAGAGGTCTACCTTTGGCAATTGTTGTATTGGGAGGCTTGCTAGCAACTAAAAGGTCTCCAGCTCAGTGGGAGAGGGTTCGAAGAGACATCCATGCACACTTAAACAAGCTCCAACAACAAGAGCATCAATATGGTGCGGTGAATGGAATTTTGGCTTTAAGCTACAATGAGTTGCCTTATTATTTAAAACCATGCTTCCTATACCTTGGCCACTATCCAGAAGATTGGGAGATCTCAAAGAAGGAACTCGTTCGATTGTGGATCGCTGAAGGTTTCATTTCACCATTACTGAAAAGCGGAGGAATGTTGATGGAGGATGTAGCTGAAGAATTTCTAGAAGAGCTAATAAACAGATGCTTGGTTCAAGTGGGCAAGAGGGATTATACAAGAATAGGTGCGAAAACATGTCAAATACATGATCTCTTAAGGGACTTGTGCGTGAACAAAGCTCGAGAGGAGAATTTCTTTGAAATTATTCAGCCACCGTTGGTTGAAAACTTTGGTTGTCCTCCGGATTTGTCTTTGTCGACATCTATGGCACGAAGAATTGCTATTCATCCTAGCAAAAGGTACGTTTATTTGAAGGGAGAACATGCAAACTTGCGTTCTCTTTTGCTCTTTCAAAATAAGGATTTGATTTTAAAATGCAAAAACTTCAACTTTTTAAGAGTCTTAAAAGTTGTGAGAATGAAGGATGACGAGTGGTGTGTGTCAAGTGAAATTGGCAATTTATACCATTTGAGGTATTTGGAGTTAAATTGTTTTAGAAAAATCATCTTACCGCGATGTGTTGAGAAGTTGAAAAATTTACACACTTTGCGCATACAAAGTGCAGTCCTAGTAACTCCGACTGTTCTATTCGAGTTGGAACATTTGAGGCATGTTTTATTAATTGATTATGCCGCTATTTGGGGTGAAGGACGCTTGTGCTTGCCGCAGAGGTTTACTTCAAAAAATATGGAAATTTTAAAACACATTGGGGTCAAGAATTTGATTGAAAATAATGCAATGCACAGCTTAACTAATATTCAGACTTTAGGAATAATTTTTAAGAGATCAAAAGAGGTTGAGCCTATCCTAAAAGCTTTGATCCAATTACACCGTCTCCGGTCGTTGGACATAAGGTTAACAGGGGACTCAAACCCATCATATCCAAACTTGGAACTCCTTTGTCGGTGTCATAGACTCTCCAAACTATTCTTAGAAGGGAAGATACAAGAAGATCCGCATTCGAGCCATCATGCGTTAGAATTTGTTCCAGCAAACATTGTCAAGCTAACTTTATCGAGATCCAAGGTCATGCGGGATCCAATGGCCGTATTAGAAAAGTTGTCTCATTTGAAGATTCTCCGCTTATTTAGCAATTCATATAAGGGGACTAAATTGATTTGCTCTGCCAACGGGTTTCCTCAACTTGATACTCTTGAATTTTTTAATTTTTCAAAATTGGAAGAGTGGGAGATAGAAGAAGGCGCAATGCCATGTCTTAGGAGTTTGAGTTTGACTTATGTACCGCTTTTGAGGATGTTTCCAGAAGGGTTAAGGTACATTACTACTCTCCGAGAAATGAGATTAAATCGAATGAGGAAGTCCTTGGTAGAGAGGATTGAAGTGATAGATGGAAGAGAAGGAGAAGATTTCTCTAAAGTCAGCCACATACCCTCCATCCAAATATCTTATACGGAGTACTGAAAAGAATGCAGGGGGAAAGCACCAGCAATTTTACATGTTATGTTTTCTGAATTTTATTTTTCGTTTATGAAATGTTTTTCTTGTGTGTTATTTTATTAGCTTCGAGATGGATTGTTTTATATAAGATTGAAGAAAACCCAACAAATTGAATTCAATCAAACTATTCATCGGCTTGAATCTGGTGTGTTCAAATGAAATTATGGTTCATTTTATTTCATATAAAAAATTTTTAACTAAGTTGGATAAAATTGAGTGTTTACACTACTATTATTTTATCAATTGTAAGTTCATCATTAATTATATACTGGAAAAACAAATACTTTAATTTCACTTTGTAATTTTCGATTGCATAAAATATCTTTACTTGCTATCTGTTCACCAAAACTCCAATTATAATTTATCCAAAAAAAACTCGAATTACAAGCGTGAACTGACAATTGGACCTTCTTAAAACAGAGAAACACAGTAAAAGATATTCGATAATTGATCCTCTTGTTAAGTCTTCAATAACACAGTAAAAGATATTGTCTTTTTCCTGAAGGAAAGACGCTGAATTCAAATGATTTTGCAGGACAAAGGCTAGGGGGAATGAAAGAAAAGAACAGAGTCTTTCTCCTATCGCTTTCCAGTTTTCCGTCCAAAATTAAATAGACAAAGTTTCACGACTTTGAATAAAGAGAAATTCCAAGCAGCTATATTAATTAGTAAACAAGGATACAAACATCTTTTCTATATGATCGTACGAATTATTGAAAAAAACTGATCTATCATTATCAACGATTCAAGACTGCCTGCTCGTTCTTCGCTACTTCGTTGGAGAAAATACACACACACATAGAGAGAGAGAGAGAGGGGCTTACATACACATGCGTAAAATAAATTTATTTTGCACAATTTTATATCTTCATATAAGATTAATATTTTTACAAACCAACCATTGGATTTAACAACCTACTCATATTTATTATGTATGTAAATTTTTGAATCAATATGTTATTTTTATCATTTTAATCGAGAATAGTATTTTTTTCAATATATATCAACGATTGAAATTTTATTTTACGTAATATATAGTTAGACGTATTCGATTAATTTGAAATTTGGCATGCATAATCTATGTGAATAGAATATAAAATTCAACGGTTGAATTAAAAAATTATAAATCATATAAAAAGATATGAAAATGTGTAAAACTAATTTTGTTTTACACACGTGTAAATGAATCCTTTCTCATATATATATATATTAGATTTGTTTTTGCACGATGTTTCAAGTTATAAATCATTAATATATTGATAATAAATTATTAATGTGTTTTATTATTTTATAAAAATAATTTACAAAATAACACTAGCTTATATCGGCATTGAATGTATTCAAAATGAAAAAAAAAAAAAGGAAAAAAATGTATAAAAGTATAGAAGTATAGATATAATAAAGTAATATATATGTAATAATAAAATATAGATATAATAAAGTAACCAAAAAAGTAAAACTAGTACATGAATAGGTGTCATGACATGAAAAGTAAAAAACGATGAAGAAATATGTGCATGGCTCCACCTTCACATGCAGTTATTGGCCATGCTATGGGACCAATACCACCACAAGCCTTTACTAAAAAAAGGGACAAGTGGCAAGCAATAGTAGGTTTGGAGGCAAAAATATATGTAAGTGTAGATAATATTTATTAAAAATAGTAATAAATCAAGATAATTATTTTAAAATATTAATTTTTAAATAAAACAATAATATTTAATTTATCAATTAAACATCTTATTTATTTCTTATTCTTATTGTTTTCAAAAAATAAAGTAAAATAAAATAAAAGTCTAACACAAAATTAGAAAATTAAATAGACCAAAATAAAAAAGGGTTATAGATATTTAGTTTTTATTGAGTGTGACATAAATTTACTAGTATCAAGATAAATTCAAAATAGGCTAATTCTCCGCCACCACTCTTTCATTTTTTTTCGTAATTTTTAAGTGTTTAATAATGAAATTATCTATTTATTATTTTATTTCCTCTTTTACAACCATTGATTTTCATAATTAAAGAAAATTTTTTGAATTTGATTTGTAGATTTATTTTTTATAATTTTTTGTTTATTTATGTTTAATTTAAAAAAATGATCTTTCAAATTTTTTTGCTGTATTATATAATTTTATCATTTTTTGAATTTTTATATTATTTGTAATACTTATTAGATTTTTACAGTTTTTGTAATTTTTAAATTTTGTGAATTATATAAATAAAAAAAGTAATTATAATTTGATTTGAAATTTTTTATATATTTAATATTAGTATTTTATTTGAATTTTTGCAAACCAAAATTTTAGGATATTTTATTTCAATTTTTAAAAAATTCTCAAGGGTTAATAATGATTTTTTCTTACTAAAAAAGATAAGTGTCATGCATAAGAGAGTCTTAGAGACAAAAATATAAGTATGAATAGGTATAGTTTTTTTCCTTTTGGTTACAATATATGGTATGAATAGATATAGTTTATTTTTCATTTAAAGAATTAGACAAATTTGTAGGTTCTTTTAACCATTTTTTGACCAATAATCCAAAAACTAAAACACAGTAATCCTTAGGCACGTTCACATTTCATACGCGCGACTTTACATTAATATTGCTGTACAAAAAAGAAAAATGCATATAGGCAGACAGATAAGGACATAGTCAAAGTTGGAAAGCGTGCGATCTTTTGCTGCTTTTGTTTGATATCGCGCGATCCTGTGAACTTTTCACGCAACAACTTGTCAGTCCGCGTGAGCCTATTGTGATTTTTTGTTTTAAATCACAATTTTTTTTTACTAGTTTTAATAATTTAAAATTAATTTTATTCGAAATTTTATTACAATTTAAACTTTTCACATTTTTTAAATATATTTAAGGCTTAATAACCAAAAAAAACTTTTAATTTTTAGTCCAAAATAGAATTCAATCTTTGAAATTTTATCGTGTAATATTCAATCCATAAATTTTTATTTCGGTGAAAATAAACCCTCAACCTTTTAAAATTATGAAATTAAATCTAAATCTGTTAAACGACACTAACTGTCGTTAGTATATCTAATGTGAAAACTGACGTGGATAGCTTAGTTAACGGTCACGTTAGATATACTAATAGCAGTTAGTGTCATTTAACAGATTTAGATTTAATTACATAATTTTAAAAGATTGAAGGTTTATTTTCACTGAAATAAAAGTTGATGGACTAAATTTTATGTAATAAAATATTGAGGACTGAATTTTATTTTAAACTAAAAATTAGGAATTTATTTAATTATTAAGCTTATATTTAATAAAAATTAAATTCAAGATTTGTTTTTATAAATTTAATTTACGTTATCAATTGAATAACAGTATATAAGTTGCGCGTGAGCCTATTATGATTGATCATTTAAGAACTTGCATTTATATTCAGGCTAAGAGAAAAAAATGAAGCAAAGTTTTCAATAAACAAATGCTAGACTCTTCCTGCTTTTGCTTTCCAGTTTCCGGTCCAGAGTTAAATAGTCACTACTCACCAATCCATGCCAGGCACGCCAGAAGGACAAAGTTTCACAACATTTGATAAAGAGAAATACACCAAGCAACCACATAGAAATTCCTACCCATTCACAAACAAACAAGCAGCTATATTTAATCGTAAGTTTCTTTTTTTATTTATTTAAAGAATTGGACACATTATTAGGTTCTTTTATTCATTTTTACACCAATAATTCAAAAACAAAACACACTGTATAATCCTTAGCATGTTCACATGTCATACGAAATGAATTTAGACATGTTCCCATCTCCCGCCGCATTCATTTTGTTGGAACCTTGATAAAAATCTTTGAAATTCAAGGTTGATTGATTTAATTAATATATATTTTTAAAATTTTTGAGATCACAGTTTGAGCAAAAGACTAAAACTAACAACATTTGATTCAATCAAACTTAATTTATGAATATAAAGTTAAGCGATGAGAATTCAACAAGTTTATCAAAGATAAAAAATACATTTAGTTTAACATCAGATTTAGTGAGTTCGAAGAACGTTTTGTTCGAAATTTGAAGTTGGGAGGAAATTAGTTTAGCTCGAAGAACTGATCTTACCTGGAATTCATTGTTATTCTTTGCTGAAGGAGATAAAGCAATGGTTGGACTTAAATTACATGTATAAATTGCCATCCTGTGCCAGTTTATGCCTAGAGACTGATTAACCTTTTGTATTTCATCTATTTCATCGACTACTTACAGTAAAACATAGCATTAAAACTAAGGGAATTTCTACAAGGGAATATAAAAAACCAAAGGTTAATTGGGTTATCTCAAAACTGTATGGAAGGAATTTTAAAGCCAAAATTGAATTTGTTATCCTTTCATTTCAAGACAATTGTTATTATTTTGTGTTTTAATAACTAAAAATTATTTTACACCCCCCGCCCAATTTTTTTTAGAAAAGTTCTCTTTCTTTATCTTTTTAAAGAAAAAAAATTTAAGGGTTTAAAATCGTGGTTAAGTATTTAGGGGTTTGTGCTCATACATTGGTTCAAATGAAAGACATTGTAAACAGAGTTCCCCCTCTGTTTAGCTCTGCTCAACATATGTTTCAAGTCACCTTCTTCTCAATTTCCTCTAATGTCCTAGCAATTCGTTTGACAAACAAAAGATTTTGTCAATCATTTACCCCCAGAGTTGAAAACAAGAAAAACATATATTGTAACAAAGTAAAATCAAGGATTGAAATTAATGTTAAATATTTAACATTTGATGCCGATACTTTGGTTCAAAAATGAAAGAAAATTTGAAGACATGTTCAATTACTCCCCATTGAATTCTGAAAATGCACTTTTATGTCAGCTTCCTCCAAATTTCCTTTATTTTCTTCTGGGCTTCACAAAAACAGTTCACTGAATAATTTATGCCAACGATCATTTCGTGCGGGAAATTGAGTTGCTTCACATTACATCAGATCAAACTTTCCAGTTTGCCCATAGGGTCATTTCTTTGGCTTTTTACTAAGCTTGGGGAATCTCAGCAATGCTTGGCATGAGAAGTTCTGCTTGCAATTTTGATAAAAATTGGGAAGAAGAAGGATCCTAACGATAAATCAACCCAAAGGTTTGGAGTTGGTAGCAGAAGTAATGCGTGGGAATAATTCTAGTTCAAATAACTTTGTCTCTAATTTTATTTTATTTTTTTTTACAAATGAAATATTAAATAAGTGAATATACAAGTGAAATTGTTTGGATTAAACTCAAATCTCGAAAAATATTATAATTAATCTTTAATTATTCAATGACACTTTGTCTCTAATTATTCATTCATCATTAGTTATATACTGGAAAAACAAATACTTTAATTTCACTTTGTAATTTTAGGTTACATAAAATATGTTTGCTTGCTATCAGTTTCAGTTCACCAAACTCCAATTACAGTTTATCCAAAAAAAAACCTCCAATTACAAGTTTGAACTGACGATTGGATCTTCTTAAAACAGAGAAACACAGTAAAAGATACAGTAATTGATTTTTTTTTAAGTCTTCAATAACACAGTAAAAGGAATTGTCTTTTCCAGATGGAAAGAGGTTGAATTCAAATGATTTTGCAGGACAAAGCTTAGTGGAAATGAAAGTTAAGAACAGAGATTCTTTCCAGTTTCCTGTCCAAAACTAAATAGTGACCACTCACCAGCCCACCACAAAGACAAAATTTCACAACTTTTGATAAAGAGTATTCACCGGGCAACCATAGAAATTCCAAGCTTTAATAGTAAGTATACTTTATTTTTTTTTAGACAAATTTGTAGGTTCTTTTATGAATATAAAATTAAACGTTGAGAATTCAAAAAGTTTATCCAAGATAAAAAAAAATACATTTAGTTTAACATCAAAATTAGCGACTTTGGAGAGCGTTTAATTTAAAATTTGAAGTTGAAAAGAATTTAACTCAAGGAACTGATCCTACCCAGAACTCATTATTATCCTTTGTTGAAGGAGATAAAGCAATGGTTGGACTTGGATTACATGTGTGCATCGCCATGATGTGCCAGTTTATGCTCCATGGATCAGGTGGGTAAACTTCGGAGGAACGAGAGAGAAAGCGATGCGTGAAATTCACAAGAACATTGCCAATGGTTTCAAGCTTCTTCACAACATTGGACAGAGAGCAGTCGCGCGACTTTACGTTTACATTACTGTATAGAAAAGAAAAACGCAATTAGTCTGACGGATAAGGAATAATTGAAGCTGGAAATCGTGCGATCTTTTGCACCTTTTGTTCGATTTCGCGCGATCCTCCACTCTTTTCTCTCGACAACTGGCAGTCCGCGTGAGCCTATTATGATTGATCATTTAAAAACTCGCATTTGCGTTCAGGCTAGGAGACAAAAATACGAAGCAAAGTTTTCAATAAACAAATACTTTATTCTTTGTCCTTTTGCTTTCCAGTTTCCTGTCCAAAGTTAAATAGCTACCACTCAGCACGCCAGGCACGCCAGAAGGACAAAGTTTCGCAACTTTCGAGAAAGAGAAATACACTCAGCAACTACGTAGAAATTGCTGCCCATTGACAGAGAAAGAAGCAGCTATATTTATAGTAAGTTTTTTTTTTTCATTTGAAGAATTAGACACATTTTTTAGGTTCTTTTAATCATTTTTACACCAATAACCCAAAACAAAACACACAGTATAATCCTTATGCATGTTCACATCCCATACGAAATGAAATTAGACATGTTCTCATCTCCGCATTCATTTTGTTGGAATCTTGATAAAAATTTTTGAAATTCAAGGTGGATTTAAAATAATATTTAATTAATATATATTTGTTAAAATTTTAGAGATTGCAATTTGAACAAAAGACTAAAAACTAACAAGACTCGATTCAATTAAACTCAATTTAAGAATACAAAATTAAGCGAGGAGATCTCAAAAAGTTCATCCAAAATAAAAAAAAAAAATTTGTTTAACATCAGAATTAGTGAGCTCGAGGAGCCTTTAGTTCGAAATTTGAAGTTGGCAAGAAATTAATTTAGTTCAACAAACTGTTCTTATCCGGAACTCATTATTATCTTTTGCTGAAGGAGATAAAGCAATGGTTGGACATGGATTACATGTGTGAATTGCCAACCTGTGCCAGTTTATGCCTAGAGACCGATTAACCTTTTGTATTTCATCTATTTCATTGACTACTTAAAGTAAAACATAGCATTAAAACTAATCTACAATGGAATACAAAAAAAAAAAAAGTCAATTGGGTTAACGCAAAACTATATGTATGGAAGGAATTCTAACGCCAAAATTGAATTTGTTATCCTTTCATTTCATTTCAAGACAATTGTTATTATTTTGTGTTTTAATAACTAAAAATTAATTAAACACACAAACCCCCCCCCCCCCCCCCCCAACAAAAAAATTTTTTTTTTCTAGAAAGTCATGTTTATTTCTCTTTTTAAGAAAAATATATATTGTTGGGAAAAATATCCTTTAATCCAAACACTCACAAAATGGAAGAAAGCAAAAACAAACACAATAATTTTTAATGTGGTTTAGTCCAACCAAATTGGCCTACAACCACCCAACTAAATTAATAATAAATTAAACAACTACAACTGTACAATTTTTAGAAAAGAAAAATTGCAAACTCCTTACAAACCCAAAGGCCAACTACCCAAAGAGTCCAACTACACCTTTTTATAATAGCCCAAACTCTATAACTCTCTGAGATATTTTACAAACCAAGTCTAACACTTCATTTATAAGGGAAGAACCCTTATAATTTCTCTTATACTTTCGATATGGGATTCAAGGCAAACCCCAACAAATCCTCCCTTGACTCGAATCCTCAAACTGCTCAACAACATCTGAAAAACTAACATGCCTCTGAATCTTTTTATTCTTGGAAACAACTCTATCCTTCGCATCATTAAGTCAATATAATTGTTTCTCATTCCTCTTTCCTTGCAAAACTAAATCTGCATTCTTGTATACTTTGCAACAATCATTATTACCAACATATGTGTACTCACGTGAAGCTAACTCACCCAAAGAAATCAAATTGTAGTTAACACTGGGTATATACCTCACATTACGAAGAGTCCTAACACCACCATCATGAAACTTGAGTTGAACACTCTCAATACCTTCAATCTTCACTCGATTACCATTCTCAATCGCAATATTGCCTAAACTTTCAACCTCTTTCAATTCGTCAAATTGATCTTTATCATTGCAAAAATGCATCGATGCAGCTGAATCCAGAACCCAACCTTTGTCATAAGCATAAGACCTATCTAAACAAGTTGCCAATACATCATCATCTGAATCAGTCAGAGTAACACATGTCTCATTCTTCTTTCCATCGTCACTATTTTGTTGAGCCTTCTTGAATGCAGCCATATCCTCTCTTAATGTCTTGCAGTGTGTTTGAATATGACCCTTCTCTCTACAATAATAACATTCCACCTCACTATAATCTCTGAATCTTGATCTCGATCTCCCTCTTGATCCACCATGTCTCTCATTAGTCCTCTATCGAGTAGAACCTTCCATAGCAGCTAGTACACCTCCCACAGATGAAGAATCTTCTTTGCCCATAAATCTTTCATTCTCACGCAACACAGCCATCACATCATCCAACTTTAAAGTAGTTTTACCCTAAACCCAATAAAATCTAAACTAAAGGTCTATAGGATTTAGGCAAGGATAACAATAACAGTAGTGCCTTCTCTTCTTCTTTCAACTCTTTAGAATCAATAGCCAATAATTGTGAAACTAGTCTATTAAATTCATTTAAGTGATCAAGGAGACTCATACCTTCATCCATCTTCAGAGAATATAAACCCATCTTCAAACACAATCTATTTGTCAGCGATTTTGATGCATAGATGTCTCCCAGCTTCTTCCACAGTCTGGTTGGTGTCGTCTCAGTCAATACATTATACTTAATCTCTGGAGCAAGCACCAATCTAATTGTGCTTACAGCCCTCTTCTGAATTCCAACCTAATCCTTATCAGACATTCCATCTGGCTTATTTTCTTTTAATGCCAAATCTAGACCTTGTTGCACTAGAAGATCCTGAATCATACTTTGCCATAACATAAAATTACTTTTACCATAAAATAAGGGAATCTCAAACTTAGGCATACCTCCAGACATAACTTCAGCCATAGCTTTCCCTCCTCTCGCAAGATCATGAACTTTTAGCTCTTGATACTACTTGTTGGGAAAATATCCCTCAAACCAAACACCCACAAAATGGAAGAAAGCAAAAACAACCACAATAATTTTTAATATGGTTTGGCCCAACCAAATTGGCCTACAACCATCCAACTAAATTAATAATCAAATAAACAACTACATTTGTGTAATTATTAAACGAGAAAAATTGCAAACTCCTTTCAAACCCAAAGGCCAACTACTCAAAGAGCCCAACTACACCTTTTTATAATAGCCCAAACTTTATAACTCTCTGGGATATTTTACAAACCAAGCTTGACACTTTATTTATAAGGGAAGAACCCTTATAACTTCTCCTATACTTTCGATATGAGATTCAAGGCAAACCCCAACATATATTTCCTTTTTCTCAAGAGTTAATTAAATTTGAATATTAAAAAATTATAAACATCCACTTAAAAAAAAAGAGTAACATAACATATACCAAAAATAGTAAAACAGATGAAGATATTTGTGATTACATAAAAAAGATTTAAAATCGTAGTTAAGTACTTAGGGGTTTGTACTCATACAATGTCACAGTCTATATACACAGTATTTTACACTTTTTCACACTTTTCCATACACACTCTACGGGTTGAGATGTCTGTGATGCCTTTAACACTATTCATTTACAATAGTAAAATCATTTAGATAACATTTATTTATTAATAAATAATATTCACAGTTGTATAAATCAGTTTACATCCCCTGAAATTAAAATTTACAACAAGTAGTATTGTATAAAAATGTTTGAATATACAAATGTAAACACGATACCTTCGGGATCCATTGTGAACTACTTCAAGCTACTCAAAGCGCAGCTAATCCATGAATTGATACTTCAGTTAACCGATACATAAAATCTATGGATGATGAAAGTAAAGGAGTGAGCAAACCATAGCTTTATAAAGGAATTGTATGTAAATCTTGATATTCCGAAATCTATATGTAGCAAAATCCCTTATTTTCCTATAGGTTCACTAGGGACTGAAATAGGAAGGATACTATAGTCGGCTAGGGATCCGGATAGAGTAAGAAAAGTATTTTGAAATACCTTTCTTGTCGCAGAACCTAGAAGCGTATATAGGGAGTAAGTATTTATTTTTAATGTAAAACACTTTTTCGTATTATTTTGAAAATGATTCTCAACTCTATGCTTTCATAAAGTAAAGCATTTAATCCAAATAATCTAATATTCATAATAATTCACAAAAGAATATTAGATTTATAAAATCACCTTCATATTCATTTCAAATCAGTACTTTCAACATATAAAACATTTAGTCACGTAATCTAATATTCAAGTTTAAATCATAAAAGAATATTAGATTAACAACTTTCGAATTCATTTTTGAAAACATGTCACTTGTCACATATATCATTGAAATCTCATAAACAGTATTGCAAACTATTTAGAAAAATCATTATTCTTTCATTTAAAACATATAATAACTGTTCATCTTTTCATGTCATCATTCATGTAAAATTATCACTTTTCGTGTCATAAAAATAGTGAAGACTAAGGCAACACCCTCAATATATCACGCTATAATCCCCGTAGGGAACAATATCAGTATCATATGGATCTATAGCCATAGTCTATGATTGTCCTCGGTTGTACATTGATCAGGTTTCAACCGGGATGCTGAAGACAGGATCAGTGTCAACAGCTTCACATATCACATATCACGTATCACATATCACATGTCACATATTAGCATGATAGGGGCCCCATAAGTCTCAAAACAGTATATATGAAATCTCATCACCTTTATGGAATTAAATAAAATCGATAATATCTTTCAAAAATCCATAAAGGTATAAATCACAGTGTTTCGTACGGTGAAAACAGTGTTATAAAGTATTTAAACTGTAGTAATAAAATTTCATAAATATTCCATTTCACCGTAAGCCCATATACACGTATTTCCACACTTTTCCGTCTAAACTTTCAATTTCAAGATTCTGGAAATAATTTTCCGGTAATTTCAACTTTATGGAAAAATAGTAATATTTATTTTCCAAAAATAATAATAATTCCATAAACACATTTTCACTATGAAACACATGTAGAAACATTTTAGTTTTGAAAACAATATTCACACGATAATATCACCTTTATGGAAATCAGTACAATGATTAAAATCTTTAGTCAATCCATAAAGGTTACATATGGTGAATATTTATGGAAAATATTTTATAAAATATTCACCTTTCCACCTTTCACTTGATATTCCACCTCATATACAATAAAACATGTAGGGAGAATTTTCTGTAATCTCATTTTCATCATTGTCAGTAACATGAATATTTAATTAATATTTTTTTGTATATTCATATTTTATGAAAAATATTAAATATCTCATTTTCCAGGCCAGGAAAATAAATCAATAATGTATTAGAATATTTTATAACATTTTTAGAAAATTTCTAAGGAAATTTCAGCAGCATAACGGCTGCGAATATCCTAGCCTCCCTGCACTTTCAACATTGTATAATACCAACCAAAACCACAGTTTTTAATGGCAATTCATTTCTAAATATTCTTATAAAATTATTTGCATTGAAAACCTGCATCCGAAATATACCTACAATCTACACACCCATCCCTTACCTGTCTTATGATATCAGACTTCTTGACAACACCACTTGTCATCCGATACTCCCGGGCTTGACTGAAACTTCCAACCCACTTTTCTCTTGAATTTGTCACTCTTTCATGAAGCTATTGGTATGGCTAGATAGAGCATGAAGAAAGGAACAATTTTGGTGAAGTGATTTTGGTGAGATAATGCTTATTTGGTAAGTTATGGAAGCTTTTGTTTTTTTTCTCTTATTTTCTTTCCATGGAGGACGTGAGAGAGGTGAGGAAGATGAGTGAATAGTGCCAGCTCTCAGCAGAATTAAAAAAGTGTGGAAAATTTTGGAGATAGGCAAAATTACCAAAATGCCCTTGGTTATGAAAATTTTGGATAATTTTGTCCTTACGTTCCTGTAGTCGTGAAACAATGTAAATGCACTCCAAATTTTCGGATTCTAGTACCAATTTGTCATATTAAATGTACTTTGATGATTGGGAGTGGTTTCGTTGACGCACGGTGCACACATAGTGAGAAATTACGATTTTACCACTACGACCAGCTAGCGAAATTTTTTGTTTTGGCTGCTGTTTCAAGAAATCTATTGATACTGTGTTAAAGTACTTTTCATGTAGATTCTCATGGTATTTTACTTCGTCCCAATTCATTTTAGTTTGAGAGTGATTTACGAAAATATTCTCGGGACATAACCGTCATTTCCCAATTTGTTTGTCATATTTTCAAAAATAGTTCAACCAAGGTATTTTGGCCTCCAAATTTCCATAATATTATTATTACATCATCCGTACACTGTTTCCTCAGTCATATATATATATCTAGGCTCGAAAATTTAAGTGGGGCCTACATCTTTATTTACTTAAAATTTACAAGTATATTTCAAAACAAATCAAAATTACAAATAAATACACATGTACAGTACCGTATAATCGGTTTTCACATACAATGGTTCAAATAAAAGACATTGTAAACAGAGTTACCCCTCTGTTTAGCTCTGATCAATATATGTTTCTTGTCACCTTCTTCTCAATTTCCTCTAATGTCCTATCAGTTCGTTTGACAAACAAAAGATTCTATCAATCATTTACCCCCAAAGTTGAAAAAAAGAAAAACATATATTGTAACAAAGTAAAATTGATGATTGAAATCAGTGTTAAATATTTAACATTTGATGCCGATACTTTGGTTCAAAAATAAAAGAAAATTTGAAGACATGTTTAATTATTCCCTATTGAATTCTGAAAATGCACTTTCATGTCAGCTTCCTCCAAATTTCCTTTACTTTCTTCTGGGCTTCACAAAAACAGTTCACTGAATATTTTATGCCATTGATCAATTCCTGCGGGAAATTAGCATTACATCAGATCAAACTTTTCCATTTTGCCCAGATTTATTTTCTTCATTTTGCAGCTCGGGTGAGTCCTTTCTTTGGCTTTTCACTAAGCTTGGGGCTTTTGAGTCACAACAATGCTTGGCAAGAGAAGTTTTGCTTGCAATTTAGATGAAAATTGAGAAGAAGAAAGAGTCCTAACAATAGATCAACTCAAGGGAGGAGTTGGTTGGAGAAGTAAAGCATGGGATGTCTAATTCTAGTCAAATCACTTTGCTTTTAATTATGTAAGTTCATCATTAATTATATATTGGAAAAACAAATACTTTAATTTGACTTTGTAATTTTCGGTTACATAAAATATTTTTGCTTGCTATCAGTTCACCAAAACTCCAATTACAATTTTTTTTAAAAAAAAACTCCAATTACAAGTATGAACTGACGATTGGACCTTCTTAAAACAGAGAAACACAGTAAAAGATGTTGAATAATTGACCTATTTTGAGTCTTCAATAACACAGTAAAAGATATTGTGTTTTTCCTGATGGAAAGAGGTTGAAGTCAAATGATTTTGCAGGATAAAGCTTAGTGGAAATTGAAAGTAAAGAACGAAGGTTCTTTCTCCTTTTTGCTTTCTAGTTTCTTGTCCAAAGTTAAATACCCACTGTTTGGAAATTATTTAGTGGGGCCTAACATATATCAATTATATTACATTTATCTATTCAGTCCATTAGGTGATCAAAAAGTTTTAAGTTATTGGTGGACTTTATCTCAAATTAGTTTGGGCTTTGCAATATGTAGAGACCCAATATTTTATTTTATTTTCATGATGGGCCAAAATAAAATAAAATATACTTCAAGTATAAATAGGTTATGATCCCCAGTCTAAACATAACATAATTCTCACAACAAATCCCATCGTTGAGTGAGATACAAATTCTCTCAAAGGTTTAGACGTGAAAGACTTTAACCCCAAGATATCGATTCCAATGGATTCAGGTACGCTTCCGTACTAATCTTTTTCTTGATGATTGAACATGAAATCCTGGGTGTATTTATCTGTATTAATTTTCCAACAAGTGGTATCAAGAGCCTATCATGTTTGATCATTGAGAATTAAAAATTATTGTGTAAAACCTTAGGGCTTTTATTCCTTATGGAATAAGGATTAAAATCATGTGAGCAAGTTCTGGAATTTCGTTTCATGATTAAAGTAATTTTATCTTTAAAGTTTTTAAATCCCGAATTAAATATTCATCCAAAACAATTATATTTTGTATATTTTGATTCAGATTGATGAAGGATAAATGCTTTTTGTAACTTATATAGTTGAATCTAAGTTGCAAATTTAAGGGATTTTTTTTTTTGGTTGAAAGAAATTAAGAAAACATAATTGGGTTACAAAGACAAGCTTGTACAACAATTGGGGTATTTATGATTAGTCTTTTGAAAGTGTTAAACTTTGTTTTACGCTAATTGTTGGAACCTTAAGCTTTAGGCAAAAGCCTAAGGTATTGGAATATATTTGGTATGTTATGTTTTATCCAATTGTTGGAATCCTGAAATTTGGGGTATTAAAACTTTATTTGAATATTGTATTAAACCCCATATCTTTATTGTTAATTTTTAATTTGGCTTATGTCTACTGGGATTGAATACCCTGAAATACTTATTATTTTATTATTTTAATATTTGGGGTTATATTCTTGGGGATCTAAGAATATTCTTATTTTGAGATGATTAACAGTACTCACTCTCCCTATTGATGTGAATTAATTTGTGTACTCCCTATATGTTTTGTATGTGCATAATATGTTAAAATTTAAGTTCAAAATAAATTAAATTAATATAAAATGCTACCAAAGTGACCTCTTTTATGTTAATTTATTTATTTTGAAAATTAAGGTTGTCATTTAAGAATTTAAATAACTGTGTTTTTAATCCCTGCGAAAAATAATCGACCCAAAGGAAGGTTATTTTTTGGCGGATTACAAACACAATAAGGTAGTAAATATGTGATAAAATTATGTTTACCATGCATGCAATATGTCGACCCAAAGGAAGGCATGTTGTTGGCAAGGATTTGGTTATCAATATTTACTAATAAAGTTTAAGAGTACCGCTTACAAATTAAAATTTTTGTCCAAAGACTAAATTTTAATGTTGTGCTTGGTATCTTATATGGCCCAAATTATTGTTTGTTAATTGTGAGCTTATTATTGTTGTTTTCTATTTACAGTAAATGTTTCTTCTATATCTGCCAATCTGAATAATATCCCGGTGCTTAACGGTACTAACTTCCAGAAATGGAAGGAGCATGTTACTATTGTGCTTGGGTGTATGGATCTAGACTATGCGATCAGGTCTGAAAAACCTCCTGCCCCTGCTGATAATAGTACAGCTACAGAAAGGGCACTTTATGAAAAATGGGAGCGTTCAAACCGTATGAGTCTGATGATCATGAAGCACTCAATTCCAGATACCATCGGGGGCGTAATGCCTGAAGAAGAAAATGCTAACAAAAAGAGAAAAAGGAGCACAGGAAAAGGCACTACAAATACTGGAACTTCACAGCCTAAGGGGCAACAGAAACAAGATAAGGTGATCACTTGTTTCTTTTGCCGTAAAGGTAGTCATGTGAAGAAGGATTGTTCCAAGTATGCTAAATGGCTTGCCAAAAAGGATAAACTTCTTAACTTTGTTTGTTCCGAAGTTAATTTGGCTTTAGTACCCAATCACACTTTGTGGATAGATACATGTGCAACTACTCACATAAGTGTGACTATGCAGGGTTGTCTTCGGAGCAGAAAGCCAATTGATGTTGAAAGATTCATCTATGTAGGAAATGGCGAAAGAGCTCCTGTTGAGGCTGTTTATTTATTTAGATTAAAGTTAGAATCTGGTTGCTATTTAGATTTGAAAGAGACTTTTTATGTACCGTCATTTAGACGGAATTTGATTTCTATTTCTTCTTTAGACAAATCAGGATATTCTTGTTCATTTGGAAATAGAAAATTTAGTCTTTTTCAGTATTCAAATCTCATTGACACAGGTTCTTTAGTTGATAATCTATATAAATTGGATCTTCATGCCTCACACATTAATGAATCCTTGCATATAAATAATTGTGGTACAAAGCGCAAATTAATTAATGAGAATTCTTTCATATTATGGCACAGGCATTTAGCACATATTTCTGAACAAAGAATAATGAGGCTTGTGTCAAAAGGAATTCTTGATTCCCTTGATTTTTCAGATTTCAAAATCTGTGTTGAATGTATTAAGGGAAAACAAACAAATATCAAGAAAACTTGTGCTAACAGGAGTTTAAACGTCTTGGATTTAATTCATACTGATATTTGTGGTCCATTCCGTACAGCTTCTTGGAATGGTCAACAGTATTTTATTACTTTCATAGACGATTATTCTCGTTATGGGTACCTATACTTGATTCATGAGAAGTCTCAAGCATTGGACGTTTTCAAAACCTATAAAGCTGAAGTTGAAAATCAACTTGGTAGGAAAATTAAAGCCGTTAAATCTGACCGTGGAGGTGAATATTACGGTAGATACGACGGATCAGGTGAACAATGTCCAGGCCCTTTTGCAAAGTATTTAGCAAAATGTGGCATTGTTCCTCAATACACCATGCTAGGGACTCCAAGTCAAAATGGTGTAGCTGAGAGATGAAATCGGACCCTAAAGGACATGGTTAGAAGTATGATTAGTCATTCTTCTTTGCCAGACTCACTTTGGGGAGAAGCCTTAAAGACTGCAGTGTACATTCTTAATCGAGTTCCAAGCAAAGCAGTAGCTAAAACCCCATATGAATTATGGACAGGAAAGAAGCCTAGTATTAGGCACTTACATATTTGGGGTTGTCTAGCTGAGGCTAGGCAATACAAGCCTAACGAAAGGAAATTGGACTCAAGAACAGTAAGCTGCTATTTTGTTGGATACTCAGAAAGATCGAGGGGTTTCGAGTTTTATGATCCCTCAAATAGATCCTTTTTCGAAACAGGGAATGCTAAGTTTATTGAGGATGTTGAATATGATAAGGGTGCCAAGCTCAGAAATTTTGTATTTGAGGAAGAACATGTTACAGTTCCTATAGTTGCAATTGAGAATGATCAGACAATTATGTCTGACATTATTCAAGATGCAAATCCAGACAATCAAGACACTGCTGGGTTACCACCTAATCATATTGAAGAGCAACAACAACCTCAATTGGAAGTGCCATTAAGGAGATTTTCGAGAGAGAGGAGATCGGTGATTCCAAATGATTATATCGTTTATCTCCAAGAACATGAGTTTGATATAGGACTAAAAGATGAAGCCAAACAAAGTGTTCACTCTCATAAATGGATTGAGGCCATGAAAGATGAGATGAAATCAATGGAGGATAATGACGTTTGGGATCTTATCGAATTGCCTAAAGGAGCGAAACCAATTGGTTGTAAATGGATTTTCAAAACCAAGAGGGATTCGAAAGGCAATATCGAAAGATATAAAGCACGTTTAGTTGCCAAAGGTTTCACTCAAAAGGAAGGCATTGATTATAAAGAGACTTTCTCTCCGGTTTCATCGAAAGACTCTTTTAGAATCATTGTGGCACTTGTAGCTCATTATGATTTGGAGCTACATCAGATGGATGTAAAGACAGCATTTCTCAATGGTAACATTGAAGAAACAATTTATATGGAGCAACTAGAAAATTTCGTGTTGGATGAATCGAAACATCTGGTGTGCAAATTAAAGAAATCAATCTATGGTTTAAAACAAGCAACCCGTTAATGGTATCGAAAATTTGATCAAGTGATCACCTCTTTTGGTTTTAAGGAGAACACTGTTGATCAATGTATTTATCACAAGATCAGTGGGAGCAAGTTTATTCTTCTGGTGTTATATGTCGATGATATCTTGCTTGCAAGTAGCGATATAGGCTTATTGCATGAAACCAAGAGATTTCTTTCAAATAAATTTGAGATGAAAGATCTTGGGAATGCATCTTTTGTGTTGGGCATACAGATCCATCGAGATCGTTCTCGAGGAATACTTGGCTTATCACAAAAGGCTTATATCGATAAGGTACTTAGCAGATTTGACATGAAAAATTGTGCATCAGGAGACACGCCCATTGCTAAGGGTGATAAATTCAGTTTGCTTCAATGCCCAAGAAATAATGTTGAAAAGGAAGAGATGCAGAAGATTCCTTATGCTTCAGCAGTAGGGAGTCTTATGTATGCTCAAGTTTGTACGCGTCCGGACATTGCGTACATAGTTGGTATGCTTGGCAGATATTTAAGTAACCCTGGAATGGATCATTGGAAAGCAGTAAAGAGGGTTATGAGGTATTTACAGAGAACTAAAGATTACATGCTCACATATTGGAGGTCAGATCATTTAGAGATCGTTGGGTATTCAGACTCCAATTTTGCTGGTTGCCTTAATAGCAGAAGATCCACTTCTGGTTATGTTTTCATGTTAGCTGGAGAAGCTGTGTCTTGGAAGAGTGTAAAGTAGTCACTCATAGCTTCTTCCACCATGGAAGTAGAGTTTATAGCTTGCTATGAGACATCGAACCAGGCAATATGGTTGCGGAATTTTATCACTGGGCTATGCGTTGTCGATGGCATTGAGAGGCCATTGAAGATTTATTGTGATAATAAAGCCGCAGAATTATACTCTAAAAATAACAGAAGCTCGTCAAAGTCAAAGCATATTGACATCAAGTTTCTTGTTGTTAGGGAGAGAGTTCAGAGTTTTCAGATATCTATTGAATATATCAATACAAACTCCATGATTGCGGATCCGCTTACTAAGGGTGTACCACCTAAGGCGTTTCATGAGCATGTAGCTCGTATGGGTGTGGTTCACTTTGATGATATGCTTGTATAGTGGGAGTTTGTTTCATTTATATTTATTTGTTATTGAGACATTTTTCTGATCAGAATAAAGTATTGTTGTTATTACTGAAACTCTGAAATAAAGTATTATTCTTTCAAATTGCAGTTGAGCATAAAGTTTTGAAAGTAGGACCAGTTGGAAATAGACATGTTTAAGGGATCATGTTGCATGTAATTTCCATGCTACACATCCATACTTGATCATGTCGTTGATTATATTAATATACGTGACCATTGTGTTGGATTATGCCCTTAGAACCATTCATTAGATGATTGACTATGGCATTTTTTTATGAATCATGACATTTTATTTATCATAGTTCATTATTATATTTGTCTTATAACTGCGTAATATAATCTTATATAATAATGTCCTTAGAATAGTAATAACACACTATTCTTAAAATATCCCTAGTCAAGTATTATTGTGAACAAGGATAACAATGATACGATAAGACTAGTATGTGGTTGACTGATGACCATTGTCATGGATATAGGATATCAAGTCATCACATAGGTACATGTTAGAGAACTATGTACTGGATCGACCCTCCATGAGAACGCTACATGGATTGTTATATGAATGTCATAAGCGATTCTCATAGTGATGATGGTGTATGTGATCCTTTGACTTGAGATCATCAGAGATCCCAACATAGAGAATTGCATACTTTAATGCTGCTAGATGTCATTCGTAACAGGATGGACTATAAAGGTAGTAATTGGGTATGCCTTGATCTATGTAGAGGGATGTTGAGTGATCAAGATAGGATTTATCCCTCTTATATAACAAGAGTGATGTCTTGGGCCCTTTGATAGAGTGAGACTAAGAAATGCATGGCCGTGCTCGAATAAGTCAATATGAGATATTGATTTTATTTGTTTAATTAGTCTACTCAGGAATCAAGAAACGCTGATTAGACTATACAAGTGTGACACATTCCATGACTTGTGTCTAATCAAGACATCATAGGATAAAGGGATTAAACTACACGGTAACATCTATCACGAGTAAGGTTATGTCGAGTCATTGACATTCTCGTTACATGGGTAGCAATGATGTGTTGCTAGATACCGCTCATTGCCTGTGACAATTTTGTCATTGCCATTGTTTTGAGAACCTATTGGGTCGCACACTTAGAACGGATCAATGAGGAGCTTAATTAATCCTATTCTGAATTGGATTAAGGATATATCTAATCCTATTCTGAATTGGATTAAGAATATATCTAATCCTATTCTAAGTAGGATTAGAGTTCTGTTTGGCAGTAAATTTTAGGGTAAAATTTACTGCCTATAAAAAGGATGTTTTTCCAAAAAAACAGGGCCGCACTTTTAAAAACAGAAAACAAAACATTCCTTTTAATCGAAGCTAGCAATTCGGTTATAAGGAATTAAAAAGCTCTTTAAGGCTTCTGATCGTGAGACGTTCAAGAGTCGTGAGATCCGTTCGTGTGGATACCGTAGAGGCAGGAACGAAAAGTTGCTGCTTGTGACTCGACCAACGACAAAAAAAAAAAACAGAGAAAACGTCAGGTAAAATCTCGAAACCCTAATCAGGCAACTCTCCGAATCGATCTTGGTGGAGGCCGAATGATTTAAATTCCGCTGCGTGTTGTTTCGGTTTCCATCACATTGATGGGTCTAGTTACAGAATATATGTAACAAAGATCGCTTTGATCCTATGTTAGTATAATTGATGGACCAGATTGTTTAGAGATGTTGTCTTGTCATGATAGCAAGTTTAGAGCTTTTAAAGTTATTTTAAAATGTACAATTATCAGGTGACATATGTGGCCCAAGTGGGAGATTGTTGGGAAATTATTTAGTGGGCCTACATATATCAATTAATTGTACATTACAGGCTATCTATTCAGTCCACTTATAAGTGATCAAATAAAGTTTAAGTTATTGGACTTTAGAACATCTCAAATTAGTATGGGCTTTGCAATGTGTAGAGACCCAATATTTTATTTTATTTTCATGATGGGCCAAAATAAAATAAAATATACTTCAAGTATAAATAGGTTATGGTCCCCAGTCTAAACATAACATAATTCTCACAACAAATCCCATCGTTGAGTGAGATACAGATTCTCTCAAAGGTTTAGACGTGGAAGACTTTAACCCCAAGATATCGATTCCAATGGATTCAGGTACGCTTCCGTATTAATCTTTTTCTTGATGATTAAGCATGAAATCCTGAGTGTATTTATCTGTATTAATTTTCCAACACCCACCACCCCACAAAGGCAATGTTTCACAGCTACTGATAAAGTGAAATACACCCAAAAAGTAAAAAGAAATTTCTAGCCACCGTCAAACGAACAAGCAGCTATATTTAATAGTAAATATAGTTTATTTTTCATTTATAGAATTAGACAAACTTTTAGGCTCTTTTAACCATTTTTATACCAATAATCCAAAAACAAAAACACAATTCAATCCCTAGACATGTTCAAATGTCGTATTCGTTTTGGTGAATCTTGATAAAAGTTTTTGAAATTCATATTTGATTTATAATAATATTTAATTAAATATATTTTTAAAAATTTTTGAAAATATAAAGGTTTAAAAACTGCTGGTTCAATCTGATTCAATTCATGAGTATAAAATTAAGCAATGAGAATTCAATAAGTTTATATAAAATAAAGAATGCAATTAGTTTAACATCAGATTTAGTGAGTTTTGGAGAGTTATTGGTTTGGAATCGGGAAGAATTTAATTAGCTCAAGGAAATGATTCTACTTGAAATTCATTATTATCTTTTATTGAAGGAGATAACGAAAGAGAAATTCTAAAAAAAATGTAGATATCATTGTAAGGTCAATCTATTTTACATTTTTATTTGACACTTTTTTTTATTCATAAAAAGTATAAGAAGAATTGGAAATCAAGCATTAGACCTAATCCCTTCTTAAGAGGAGTAACAACAATTAGACTAAGTCTTGATGGTTTATTTGATGCCTATTTTTATGATAGAAATATCGTAAACACATGAAAATAAGCGCAACATTAATGTTAATAAACGTAATTACATGATAATAAGTGTAAATACATGAAATAAAGATAAATTTAGTGTCAATAATTGTAAACATATAATAATAAATATAAACTCATAAAAATAAACGTGAAAATAAATATAAATTTATTATTAATAGATATAAAATAATTTAATTTTACTGTAAAATAAGTATAAACACATAAAAATAAATAAAAAAGACTTAAAATAAATATAAAATAAGTTGATTTGACAGTAAAATAAATTTTATTATAAAATTTTTCAATAAATTAACTCAAGAGAATATTGACAATGGTTGAAGATTCTTCTCAGCATTCGACAAATAGAAAATAACATAATTAAAGTTGGCAATCGTGCGATTTTTTGTCCCTTTTGTTCGATGTCGTGCGATCTTCCAAATTTAATTTAACTTATAAAAACAAATTGGAGTTAAAAAATCATAATTATAATACTTAAGGAATTAATTAAACTAAATATAACATTAATAATAAATAATTTATATATATAAATATAAATATTATATTAAATAATTTTTATTTTTAATTAGATTAAAAATTGAAATATTAAAATATCAACATTAAAAATCTTTCAATATTTTAAGTATATATTTTATTTTGTATATTATCAATCTTAAATATTTTTAATATTTCAATAATAAAAAATATTATATTATTATTTTAATATTAAATAATAGATGCTAATTTAATAAATAACATATTTATCATTTTAATAATTTCTTAATATTTTAATTTAAGATATAATGTTTTTTATTTTATTTACAAATATTTTTACATTAATATGTTAATATAAATATATATAAATAAATAATAATTTTTTATTATTTTAATAATAAATATTTTCAGTACAAAATATAATTATTTTAATAATATTAATATTTTATATATTTTAAAATAGAAATATTTAAAAAATATTAATATAAGTAATAATAAATAGTTTTCTTTTAAATGTTTACTAATGTAAACATTTTAATGTTACATATTATTTTCAAAATATAAATATTTTTAACATTAATAGATTAATTAATAAAGAATATATAAAAAATATTTATTAGTTATCTTAATATCATTTGAAAAAAATGATTTTTTAAAAAAGAATCAAAGAACAAAGAATCTTTATAAAATACTTTCGATTTTATTCTCTGAAAATAATTTAATTGAAAAAAATAATCCACATTGATTAATTTAATTGGTATATATGCATTTTTTATATTGTCAACTATGTTTGATATTTGTGAGAAATATTTTAAGAATATAATCTTGAATGTATTACACTTACGTAATGTTTTTTAAATATTGTTTGAGCTTGGAGGAAAACGAGATTAGATTCATTAGAACTTGAGATACAATTGATGGTATTATTGAAAAAAACTTGGTTTCACATTGTATTAAAATTAATTTGTAATTACATCAAATTTGCTTAGATTTTATTATCTGTATCTTATATCAGAATAACACATTAAAACAGAAATTGAACTATTTTGCTTTTCTTTTATTATTTTTTTTGGGTCTTTATGATTAATGACTTTTGGGTTTTCAATAATTGTCCTTTGCAACTACTACTATTAAATTTTTGATAAAGAGAAATACACCCGAGAAGAACATAGAAATTTCTAGCCATTGACAAACAAACAAGCAGCTATATTTAGTAGTAAATGTAGTTTATTTTTCATTTAAAGAATTAGACAAATTTTTAGGTTCTTTTAACCATTTTTATACCAATAATCCGAAAACAAAAAACAGTTTAATCCTTAGACATGTTCACATTTCGTATTCGTTTAGGTGAATCTCGATAGAAGTTTTAGAAATTCATATTTGATTTAAAATAATATTTAATTAATATATTTTTAAAAATTTGCGAGATTACAATTTGAATGGAGGTTTAAAAACTGACAAGGCCTAGTTTAATCCGATTCAATTTATGAATATGAAATTAAGTGATGAGAATTTAGTAAGTTTATTCAAAATAAAGAATGCGTTTAGTTTAACATCAGATTTAGTAAGTTTGGGGGAGTTATTAGTTTGGAATTGGAAAAAATTTAATTAGCTCAAGGAAGTGATCCTACTCAGAACTCGTTATTATCCTTTGTTGAAGGATATAAAGCAAGAGAAATTTTACAAAAATGTTGATCTTATTATAAGATTAACTTATTTTATACTTATTTGATGTTTATTTTCATATTAAAAATATGGTAAACAAATGAGAATAAATGTAAAATTAATTTCAAATAATATAATTACATGATAATAAGTGTAAACACATGAAATAAGTGTCAATTTAATGTCAGTAAATGTAAACATATAATGATAAATGTTTAACATAAAAAAGGTAAATACAAAAAAATAAACGTAAACATATTATCAGTAGATATAAAATAATTTACCTTTACAGTAAATAAATATAAATACGTAAAAATAAGTCAACATAAACATAAAATCTGTATAAAATAAATTGATTTTATAATAAAATTGATCTCATTACAAAATTTTTCCGATAAAGCAATGATTGGACTTGGTTAAAGTTGTGATTATTAATTCACGAGAAAATTGCCACTGGTTGAAGATTTTTCTCAACGTTGAACAAATAGATAATGACATAATTAAAGTTGGCAATCGTGCGATTTTGTTCGATGTCGCGCGATCTTCCTAACTTTCCTCTCGACAACTTACGAGTCCGCGTAAGCCTATTAGGATTGTCCGTTTAATATACGTTCAGGTTATGAAAAGTTAATGAAGCAAAGTTTTCAACAAACAAATAGATTTTCCATTTTAAGTAGTGAGAAAACCCGCATTAACATCGTCCGAGAGAATCGGTGGAAAAAGAGCTACAAATTAAAGCTCCGTTTCATTTATTGAAAATTACTTTGAAAAATAATTTATTCTTTTTTTTTTTAGGTTTGATGGGTAGAAAATTTACTGATAAAAATATGATTTTTTTCGTCAGCAAAGAATTAGACTTTTTTTAAAATTTATCTTATGCTTTTGAAAGGAGAAAATAAATTCCAAAAATTGTCTCTATGTAGGATTATTTATTAAACTTGTGAGTATAATTCTATTCAAGTTAGATCTTAAATATGATTTTTAAAATTTGTATTTAATTTAACTCTACATAAAATATTATTATATTACTAAAAATGTTTTATTTAATTAGATTACAAATTAAAATATTAACATTAAAAATCTTTCAATATTTTAAGTATATTTTTTATTTTTGTATATTATTAATTTTAAATATTTTTAATAATAAACAATATTATATTATTATTTTAATAATAAATAATAGGAACTAATTTAATAAATAATGTATTTATTATTTTAAAAATTTTTAATATTTTAATTTACGATATAATGTTTTTATATTTTAATAACAAATATTTTTATATTAATATTTTAATATAAAATAATACTTTTTATGATTTTAATAATAAATACTTTCAATAAAAATATAATCATTTTAATAGTATAAATATTTTTAATATTTCAAAATATTATTATATTTTGAAATAGAAATATTAATATTTTATATAATTATTTTAATAGTATAAATATTTTTAATATTTCAAAAAAAAACTTGGTTTCATATTGTATTGATATTAATTTTTAATTACATAAAATTTACTCAGATTTTATTATCTATATCTTACATCAGAGTAACACATTAAAAAAAGAAATTGAACCATTTTTGCTATTCTTTATTATTTTTTGTTGGGTCTACACTCTACATGACCGATGACTTACGGGTCTTCAATGATTGTCCTTTGCAATACTAGTCTATTATTAAATTTTTTTGGTTGCCTGTGCCAAAAAAAAAATGTCTTGGTTGGATATTAACTCAGCCAGAGCAGATGACTACTTTTCTCTGTGTATCGCAAAATTAAGAATATTATCCACACACACAGAGGCGGATCCGCTTGCAATCCTAGAAAAAGAAAAGTTATTTGGACTGTTTTCGATCAGCAGGGGAAATGGAACAGGCTATTGTGTCCTTGGCCATTGAAAGGATCTCGGATTTACTCATTCATGAAGCAGTTTTCCTGAGTGGAGTTAGTGAGGATGTGGAGCGCATAAAGGCTGAACTAAAGCGGATGCAGTGCTTCTTGAAGGACGCCGACCATAAGCAACAACAAGACGAGCGTCTTCGCAATCGAGTGGCGGAAATTAGAGATCTTGCTTACAACGCAGAAGATGTTATTGACAACTTCATTCTTGAAGTTGCACATCGAAGAGGTTTTCAAGGAATCATCAAGAGATTCACCTCTATTTTCACCAAGCCTTCTCATCTGCACAAAATCGGGGTGCAGGTCAGTGCAATCCAGACTAAGCTTGAAGATATTTCCAAGAGCCTTCCAGCTTATGAGATATCTGGTGAAGGAGAGGGGTCTAGCTCTACTTCTATGATGATACAGCAGCGGTTAAGAAGAACATATTCGCATGTCGAGGAAGCGGATGTTGTTAGCTTGGAGGGCATGACAAGAGATGTTGTGGCTAAGTTGAAGGCAGAAGAAGAAGATAGACCTCATGTCGTTGTTTCCATAGTCGGAATGGGGGGCATTGGTAAAACCACTCTTGCTAGAAAAGTATACAATCATATTGATGTGAAACGACATTTTGATTGTTGTGCTTGGGCTTTTATATCTCAGAAATGTATGCCAAGAGAGGTTTTGCATGATGTCTTGATAAAAGTTCACACTCCTCCCAAAGAAGAAAGAGAGCTAATTGATAAAATAAAAGAGGATGAGTTGATCAGAAGACTTTTTCATGTCTTAACAGAGAAACGATACCTGATAGTCCTCGATGATATCTGGAGAAATGAAGATTGGAATATTCTTAAACTTGCTTTTCCACGAGGAAAAAAGGGAAGCAAAATTTTATTCACAACACGAAACAGGAATGTGGCATTACTTGCAGATCCTAATAACTCCCCAATAGAGCTTCCATTTCTTACAAAAGAAGAAAGTTGGAAGCTTTTTAGCAAGAAAGCATTCCCAGGAATGAAGACAGAGTCTCAAGCTTGCTCAGCAGAATTTGAGATTCTAGGAAGAGAGATGGTGAAAAAATGTGGAGGTCTGCCTCTGGCAATTGTTGTATTGGGAGGCTTGCTAGCAACTAAAAGATCACGAGCTCAGTGGGAGATTGTTCAAAGCAACATCCATGCACACTTAAACAAGCTCCAACAACAAGACCATCAATATGGTGCGGTGAACGGAATTTTGGCATTAAGCTACAACGAGTTGCCTTATTATTTAAAACCATGCTTCCTATACCTTGGCCACTATCCAGAAGATTGGGAGATCTCAAAGAAGGAACTCATTCGATTGTGGATCGCTGAAGGTTTCATTTCACCATCACTGGGAAGCGGAGGAATGTTGGAGGATGTAGCTGAAGAATTCTTAGAAGAGCTAATAAATAGATGCTTGGTTCAAGTTAGCAAGAGGGATTATACAGGAATAGGTGTGAAAACATGTCACATACATGATCTCTTGAGGGACTTGTGCGTGAAGAAAGCTCTAGAGGAGAATTTCTTTGAAATTATTCAGCCACCACCATCGGTTGAAAACTATGATCTTCCTCCATCTGTGGTACGAAGAATTGCTATTCATCCCAGCAAAAGGTATGTTTGTTTGAAGAGTAAACATCCAAAATTAAGTTCTCTGTTACTCTTTCAGAATGAGAATTTGATAGATCTGTGCTTTTCAAAATGCAAAAACTTCAAATTTTTAAGAGTCTTGAAGGTTATGAGAAGGGATGATGACAACTGGCGCGTATCAAGTGAAATTGGTCATCTACAGCATTTGAGGTATTTGGAATTGAAAGGTTCTAGAAATGTCATCTTGCCACAATCTATTGGGAAGTTGAGGAACTTACACACTTTGCGCGTTGACAACAATGGAGAGATAAAAGCTCCTAATGTTTTATTTGAGTTGGAACGTTTAAGGCATATTTTATTTAGTATTAGTTATCCTATTATAACCGGAAGAAACTTGTTTTCAGCGCAAAGGTTTGCTTCAAAAAATATTGAAACTTTAAAGAGGATTAGGAGTGAGAATTTAATGAAGAATTGTGCGATACATAGCTTTAGTAATATTCAGAGTTTAGACATATTTTTTAATAGAGCAGAAGATGTTGAGCCTATCCTAAAAGCACTGATCGAACTACATCGCCTTCGATCTTTGCGCATGCACTCAAGGGGATATACAAGCTTGGAATTGGAACCCTTATCTCAATGTGATCACCTCTCCAAACTATTTCTTATAGGGAAGATACAAGAAGATCCGCATTCGAGCCATCATGTTTTGAAATTTGTTCCAGCAAACATTGTCAAGTTAACTGTGTTCGAATCTGAGGTAAAGCAGGATCCAATGGCTGTATTGGAAAAGCTGCCTCATTTGAGGATTCTTTTCTTATGCGTGGAGTCATATACGGGGACTACACTGACTTGCTCTGCCAATGGGTTTCTTCAACTTGATTCTCTTGCAATTCATTGGCCATCAAAATTAGAAGAGTGGAAGATAGAAGAAGGCGCAATGCCACGTCTCCGGAGTTTAAGTTTGGCTGGTATTCCAAATTTGAGGATGTTTCCAGAAGGGTTGAGGCATATTACTGCTCTCCAAGAAATGAAATTGTCAGCGATGAAGAGGTCATTGGTAGAGAGGATTGAAGTGAGAGATGGAAGAGAAGGAGAGGATTTCTCTAAAGTCAGCCACATACCCTCCATCCAAATATCTCATACGCATTCTTACTGAAAGCAGATAGTTGCAGGTCAGTTATTTATTTCTATAAAATAATAATAATAATCTCTTTTGTTTTCATTTGGGACTTTATATTATAGTTATCCTTCCCTTTTCACCTGTCCTCTCACCCACATGGTTGACATAAATATAGGAATTGGTAAAAAAAACAAATAAAAAAGTTAGTCGTCTTTAGTGATAAGAAAAAACAACGGTAGGTATAATATTTTAAGAAATGAGTCTTAGTTCTATTTTTAAGAAAAGCAATTTTTAATATGACTTTTTTAATTCAAAATTTCTATTTTTTTTGTTTGTTTGCTGTTGCTATTATTGTTGTTAGCATAGCATCAATAAGAGATCATGCCCTTTTTGTCTTGCTGTAGGTAATCAAATGGCAGCGATATGAGGCTTAATTGGATGCTTTCCTTGATCAGGATATGCAATTGTGCCAATATGATGAGCAAGAATGCAAGGGATCACCTCCAATTGCCTTACGATTATTTGAAAGTATAATTTGTGTTCTCTTCTTACTTAATAACAGATTCGGATGATCAGATCTTTTTTAGAAATAAATTGGTACGCTTTTGTATGAATTGATTGTTTATTGATTTTAATTTTGGATTTGAAAAGATGCAATTTCACATATGAAAAATTTTCCACGTCGTGCTTTCTGAATTTTATTTTTGCTTATTTGTATTTTTATAACCCTTTTTCTTATTGTATTTGTATCACTTATCATAATAACTAAAATGACACTCGATGCTGCATAATGACATTTATTTATTTTTATAAGTTGATATGTTTAAATATGAAGAAGGAAAAAATGGTATTTGTTACACGATTGCATCAGAACTTTGATTTTATTTCAGTCTTTAGTTATAGAAGTTCTTTCTCTTACCAAAAAAGAACCGAATAATAAATCCTTTAATGGGAAATGCAAGAAGTATAATGTAATTGCCATATTCAAAGAATCTAAGAAGAAATATAGCAATTTGTCTAACATCTATAATAGTTTTGAAAATACAATTTGTGCTAAAACTTTTGATGGTGTTCTACCTTGATGATGCATTACATGTCTAAGAGCCCAATTGAATTGTCATTCTGATCTTTGGCATTCATTGTTATTTTAGCGATAATAAAATGAAAATATACTTTTGGAGGGCATTGTTTTAAGTTTTAATCAACCTATATATGGGTTTATTCAGGATATTGTCCCCTTAAAATTGGCATCAGAAGGTGGTAGTTAATGCTGCTTACTCTTGTACATGATATTGATAAGCTTCTGTAACTGAGAAACCATTTGTAAATGCTTTAATAGATGCTTTAAAACCATTCAATTGCAAGAAAATAGATAAAGCTTTAAAACCATCTGTAAATGCTTTAATAGATGCCTGCTCAGCTAATGATCTTCAGTATCTTCATATTGTATTTAGAGGTAAGCACTCTCGATTGGCCCTGATCTTTAGAGCATGAGCCAAGCAGGTCTGAAAATGTTCCTCACTGGTGTCGTTTCAAGATTGCAATCATAAAAATAATAATAGAAAAGTTAGAATCAATAAAAAAAAAGAACATAAGAGAAAGCAATCTAAAAAAATAAATGAATAAATACCAAATAATGGCAAGACGAAGATTCTTGGCATTTAACTTTTCATTGATATTAACTTTTTAGTTGCTCATATATCTCTTCTTTATCAGATGTCCAATGACATCAAGGCAAAACACCAATCACATTTTATGGTAAATAGCAAATTGCTAAATTCATTTATTAAAATAAAAGTGAACAGCAATGAAGACTTACTATAGAGACAGGCATGACAAGCGATGCATTAAGGAAAAGAGGAACAGAAATTCAGAGTTCTCTAAACACAGACATAGGAAGTCTATTAAGAAAATAGTATAGGCTTAGAAGAAATGGAATAAAGACAAATGATCTCAAACAGAGGAAGTCTACTGAGAACATAAACTTGTACCTCACAATCAAGAATTGGGAGGTTGCGAGCATGGCAACAGAAACATTCTAGATAGGAAAATGCATTGAGGCAATTTAGAATTCTTCCATGATCATGAATAAATTAAACCAATCTACTCAAAAGACCCACCATCCAAAGCGAAAAATAGAAGTAAAGAACTCATGATCTAATAACATGTCAAATTAAGAGAGTAAGAGAGAAAGAAGAATATGCAGTAGAAATAAAAACATAATAAAAATGCAAAAACAAATTATTTGCAAATTTAAAAGTTTAATACAGACATTGCAACATTATGATGCAAACTGCTCACACAATAAAATTGAGTGCACTAACCATATTCAATGCAATATTACGGTTGGTTTAAGAAGCTAAACAACCCAATCTTAAGAATTGCCATATACTTCAAATTCAAGCAAAAAAATGTACAAATATAATAGGAGAACTTCAATTTCTAGAGAATTATATTAAGCAATATAGAGAATTGCAAGATAGTGTACACTCGTCAGTGACAACTGTGATAAAAAAAAGAGAAGGTACTGGGGACTTAACTACAGTCTCGTAGCCCTAATCATCAATTTGTATGCATGAATCCCCAAGAAGCTAACACTCTTATAAAATCATTTTCATATATCTTAAAATCACAGTAAATCATTTTTCATGTATACTATTTCAATCGATTTCTAATCATGTAAACAAATCAACACTTTATATATTCTAAATAAATCTCATAAAACTCATAAAACATATTATCATCATTTCACGTATTCAAATATTCAAACTATATAAATTACTATTTATTTCATGTAATAAGATTTATTATAAAATAATTAGTTAAAATCACTCATATACAATTCATATAGTCTCAAACACATTTTAATTTATAAAAAAAATTCATATTATTTATTTAAGATACTGAGTGTATAAATAATTAAAGGAAATTTTCTATAATTCTCTATAAACTTTCGGTAAATTTCTATCCTAACCCCTTTCATAAATTTTGATTTATATTTTCTAAATCACCCAAATTTCCCACATGCATGCACAGTATTTCCTACACTACTTCTATATACTATTCTTTACCTCAATCACAATGTCGGATAATCGATCCGAATTGCACCACCATGCCTCTTATTTTTCCAATTTACAAGCTGCAGGATAACATTTTAAAATAATCAACATTCACTGTTCAAATTTATAAAATCCTTTTATTTTTCTAAACTTCTATTTTTATTTATCAACACGTGAAAAGTAATATTATGGAATTCCCATGAATTCCTATGGTGACCGAATAGGTTAAATGAATTTTAATTAATTTAAATGCTTAGTTGTATTTCCTCACTATATATATATATATATATATATATATATATATATATATATTATTTAACCCTTATCCATTTAAACTTAATTTCTTTCCTTCATGGACAGCTCACACCAAAATTGCCTTGCTCCTTGATTCTTCTTATTATTTTCCGTCTTCACATCATATCACCAACATCATATTCTTTAGTATGACCGAATGGCTCTCTTTCAAAACCAATTATTTCTTCAATTTATTTTATGACTCCCATCATAAGTTTTCCTGACCCAAGGCTACACCACTGTCACCCACCTGTTTTAATGTTCGGTTGCCTAATTTTCCATTAGCTCACGTTCCTACTATTTTAAGTTTCATGGTTATTTTATATCCTGTTCAGCTTCTATTCTTCATAATTCATGCTATTAGTCAATATTTCTACACTCTAAGATTCTCTATACTCAACTACATAGTAGTACATCAATTTCATATTTTAATAGCTTTAATTTATGACCATATTTATCACATCCTTTGCTGCCAATTTCCGACCGTTTACACTACAAGTTCAACTAAAGTTTCTTTTCTTTCTTAATGGCCGGCTACCTACTTCTTCTTCAACCCATTTTTCTTTTCTTTTCTTCCATATTCGGCTGTACAAAACAGCCAAGTTTTTCTCCCCTTTCAGCCCACGTTTGTTGACTAAATTAGACGCTCTACACTTATTTTCAAAATGTGGTCAGCTTCCTTCCTCATTGTTCACATCAATACGCTTATTTTCATATTCAAACTCTCATGGCTGAATATACTACAGCACTCCAATTTCAAGTTTTTTTTGTTTATTAAATTTTATGGCTATACTTCCTTTTCCATTTCCATGCCATTCACGTTACCAACATCAGCCCTATATTTTCTGTCCTTTCCATGCCATGAAACACTCAAAAGTCGGCCTTTATTTCTACCTTCCACGCCACATCTTCATCATCTTCCCCCCCCCCCCCCCCCCCACACACACACACACACACGTGTGTGTATATATATACACATACACATACATATACACATATACATATACATATATATGTATATATACATATATGTATATATACACATATACATACACATACATATATACGTATATGTATACGTATACGTATACGTATATGTATACGTATACATATATACACACACATACACACACCTTATAATTAAATCTTATAGCTATATTTTTATGGTCAAATTTGCTACACACAATCAGCCACTAAAATCAGCCCACTCAGAACACCACCTACGGCAGAATTTTTCAGCCATTTACGCCACCATCAGCCCTTCAAACACCATGCTTACCCCTCTTCGTAAATTCCCTCTTCTTAAATCCTTATGTTTAAATACACCATACCTATGTTTTAAATCAATTAAAGTCCATGATTATACTTATTTCCATGGTCAGCCCCCAATTTTCTGTCATTAACGCCACAACAGCCAACATTCAATCCCTCAAACACCATGACCATACATCCAAAACTGATTTATACATGTTTTTATTTTAAACCAAAATCATATTAACCATCTACTCATCTAAATCAACCAAAAACAAGAGGCAAATGTTAATAAAATGCAAGCTGAAAATTACCTGCTCAGAACGCCTCTGTCCAGCAGCAGCGGAGCCTCTTTTTGGTGGTTTTTGACTGAGATTTTTAGGGGGTTAGAGAGCTATGGGGGTGAGGATTAATTTATGTGAAGAAGCCTAGGTGAATTAGTAATGAAAATTTGGTGATTCAAGGCTGGAGAGGTGAGAAACGACGAGGGAGAAGAGAAGAAAACGTGGGCTGTAGCAGAAATGGTTGAGGCGGTGCAAGATGCTGGAAAAATAGAATAAGGCTGGTGTGTTGTCATAATTCTATTGGTCATAATTAATATTAATTTATAAAATCTGAATTAATTTTGCTAGAATCCAAAAATACCTCTAAAAATTTAATTATTTACAAGATTTGCCACTGAACAGTAAATTTTCTGTCAAGTCAGATTTTATATTTAATTATTTTATTTTATTTTTGATAATATGTGATAACCTCAAATTTTCCTATTTTTGGAGTTAAGTATATGTAAAATTTAATTTTAGATGTTAATAGACTGATTGAAATAAATAAATAAATTTATTAAAGGATTGAAATATTTCAAAATTATAATACTTGATCAATCGATAAATAAAAAATTTGATAATTAAGAATTTAATCCGGGTATTAGGAAAAAAAAAGTGTGTGTACGTATATATCTGTAATTGTTAAATATATATATATATTCATCATATATTGATATTATGTATTTTTAAATAAAATAAATAGATAAATAAATAAAAATCTGAAAATTATAAATAAAAGATATTTCAAGTGACTAAAGTGTAAATGTAAAGACTTTTTAGGGGAATTGAAATTGTTGGCCATGTGACCAATTTCCATAGGATGCAATGTCATTGACCTTTTCTAGCAACTTCATCACCGACTTCACCCTGCCATTTTCTGCCTGAAATCGACGTTCCCTGCAGTGGTGTTTTCTTTCCATTTTCTTCTACACGTCTCCCTCAATTTCACCATGAAAATCTTCCTTCAACCGCTCAACTCACCAAGCATCATTAACCAGCCTTCTTCCCCATCTTAAAAGCTGTCTAAGGCTAGGATTTTGTGGATAGGAACCAACGTGACAGGGGCTGGAATGGGTCTCTACGGTTCGGCAATGGTAAAGGTAAGGAATGGGTGATGTGTTACATAATTCTAGCTATAGCCTCTACTTGTTCATATCATGGATGGTGTGTTTTATATCTTGAATTGAATTAGATGAAAATGAAGAAGAAAACAGAACAGATTCGGTTGACAGAAAATGAAGAAAAATTTGATGAATTTAATGTATTTTGCATAGAAATTAATTTGTAGGAGATGAATTAAGCTTGATTGAAACTTGGATGAAATGATAATTGGTGGAACTATGAAATTGGCTTGTCGAGTGTTCAAAACAGAGCATGTGGCGTGAAAATGGGTTGTTTGGTCATGATAGGGGCTAAGCAAGGGTGTTGATGAATTGTTGAATTGAAGATGTTTGAAATAAATTCTAAATGAGGAGAGGAGAGTTATAAAATTAGAATTGATTTAGAGAAAGTACAACACAAGGATAGGATAATTGAAGCTCACAACAATGGTTGGAATAGTAGGAAGAGGTTGAGGAATTCTTTTATTGCAGAAAAATATTCAGCTATGAGAAAATAAAGTGAAAAATATTTATGAACTAAATTTGGAGAAGAATAAATGAAAGATCATGAAGGTTGGAAAATTTGGGGTTGCCGGCCATTAAGGAAAATATGACAAATCTGCCAGCAGTGGAAAAAGAAAATGATTTAATTATGATTTTATTTTGGTATTTAGTTGGAATTAATAAAATGAGATTTATGTGGTCATTTGTAAATTTGGATTTGAAAGGAATGGTGAATTTAGGTGTAATTATATTGTGGTGTTTTGTAAGAAATTAAAAGAATAAATTATTGAGATTGACAAAATGGAAGATGGGGATTTATAGAATACCTATTATAGTTATATACGGGATTTTAAATATAAATTGGAATTTTTGGTGACATAGAATTTATAGAAGAGTGAGATTTAATTGAAATTATATTTTGTTTTTTAGTAGAATCATAATATAGAATTTTAAATATAACTTAGAATTATTGTGTAGTGTGATGTACGAGAGATAAAGAGGCATAAATGGCTCTACTGGATTTATACTACGTAGAAGTAGAGGTAAGGAACATGTATAGGAGTTGCATAAAATAATCTTTACTTGCATTTAGAAATTTTCGGATACCAAATCATAACCGTTTATTCGTTTAATCCTTCCAAATGAAAGATAGAAATTTATCTTAAATACTTACGACTTAAATATTACCTTACATGAAATGATTTACATGAATCGAATTACATGAAACAACATACATGGATTTAATTGCATGAAATGATTTATATGGAATGATTTATATGAATAGCATTATATGAATTGATTTACATGAAAGGTTTCAAATTACAAAAAAATGTAATTTCTCATGATTTACCATTTATGTTCAGATACGTTACTGTGTAATTAAAGTTTTGCATTGAGTTTTAAATGAATTTTATTATTGCTCAATTACGATAATTACTCTTTATATGATTTTGAACTGATTGAAGATAAGTGCTATTTAAATGATTTCTATTGTTAATTCTATGATTTATGAAAATGATTTGGATTGACTAAAGATAATTGCTATTTAAAATGATTCTACTATTGAATTATATGATTTAAGGAAATGTTTTGAGACGGTCGTTGCTTAGTGATCATGCATACTGTTACCGATTGCGAGACTTTGATCAAGTCCGCAGGTTACCGACATATTGATTACCGGCTGTGGGATTATTATGGTCAAACCCATAGATTTACACAGCTAGCACCTGACCAGTGTGAACTGTGACCGACCGACGATGGCCATTTGTTACCGATCGTCCCTTCGGGGATACCGATATTGTTTTATGCATGATTCTATTAGATGTGACTGTCTCCACTGAATTTTATTTGAATGATTTGAATACCGAATTGAGTGAGGTGATGAATGACCCGTAAGGTACTTCGGGCCCTTACAATAAATACCAAATACTTTGAATACTGAATGAATTGATTTCTAAATGATTTGAATACCGAATGATTTGAATACTGAACGGTTTGAATACGGAACGATTTAAATACCGAATGATTTGAATACTGAATTATTTAAATACTGATTTATTGATTTGACAGAAAGAAAGAAAGGTTTGAAATCAAATGATCGAAGGTGATAAACTTAAATGATTTGCTTTACTGTATAAGACGAAAATCTTGCTTATATTGACATTTAAACTTGTTACCGAAGTTGCATACTGAAATTTGTTTTATAGCATCGCTTACATAAATGGCTTATATATTGAGTAATGATTTCAAAGTGCATCGCATAAATTATAAAATGTTTTATACGGATTATTGATTTGAAATAGTATCACATAAATTATTAATTGTTTTATATTGATTAATGAATTGAAATTGCATTGCATAAAATGTTAAGTGTGTATTTAATATGTTTTTCTCTTAATTAACAAAATAAGTGATATTTATTTAACTGCATTTTGTACGCGCTTTTATATATGTTTCTTACTGGGTTTTTTCCAAAGCTCACCCCCTCACTCACCATCCCAGATAGCCCATCAGTGTACAAGATTTTCGCTGCCTCCGGGTTAGTTGAAGAATGCACTAGAAGTTTAAGGTATCAAGTGAACAGGTATATGTCTAGAATTTTATATTTATATTCAGATTTATAAATGTACAGTAGATGTGTTTGCGATGGGATGTAAATAGTATGATGTTTAGTTAAAGCATGTTTATGAATTGTAATGAAAATAGTAAAATGAACTTACATTGACACCGAATGCAAACCGAGTGATACTGACTAATTGAATGCGAAAGATAGTAACTAAAAGGAAAAAGTTAGTCCGAATTTCAAAATTTTGGATGTTATAAAGTGGTATCAGAGCAAGGTTTGCCTAGTACGTGTCAGTGTAAGTAAGTTGAAATTGATTTACATCCCATGCTGTTGTGCATAGTCTGAATATAAATTGTAAAGAATAGTTAGAGAATGGAACAAGATGTCGATCGATAGAGAAATTTTGGTAGTAATGGAAGGAACAAGAAGGATAGATATGGATATAGTAGGGAATTATTGTGGAGATAAATATTGAATGATCGGAGATAATTGATGATGATTAAAGGCATCAGATTAAGTAAGAGTGATTGAAAGTGATTGGTGGTTTCTGAGTAATTGGAGATGATAGAACGATTATATTGGAGATGAGTGGTACAAATAGAAATGAGAATTGTTAGCGAATAATGTAGAAGTTATACGAAAGTATGAATATAAATGAATGAGATAGGTATTAAGTGATCGAAAATGATTGATAACATTGTGGTCAATTGGAGACGATAGAATGATCTTATGGAATATGTTGATCTGGAAATCAATATGAATTAACAAAGGCAAGTGAATTGATAGAAAATGGTGTAAACCTGGTATAAGAATATTGATATGAATGAGCGATAGGACTGATTACAACGAGTAGTTATGAAAATGATAAGTCTCTAGGTCTGAATTGTCGGATTACTTGTATCGAATTTGGAGGATCCCAAATTTTCTTATATTCGATATAAACTACAAAGTGGAGGAATTTAAAAGAGAAAAATTATTTTTAAAATATTTAATGAATGATCTCTTCGATAAGGTTCAAAGAGGTACTCGGTGAGGGCCCCACCAAGACTTTCTCTGTCCAGATCGAAGTGAGACCCTAAAATTAAGAGGGTTGAAGCGAAATATGAATATAGAAAAATTTATAAGAGTGTGAGTGTTAGTAAATTGGAAAGAGAATAAATTATGTGTATGATGAGAGGTATGGTTTAAGTATAATAATAGAATTGTGGTTGTTTGGAAGTGATAAAATGATTGTAAAGGATATAAGTAGTATGAAGATTGATGAGAATAGAAGGGATGCAATAAGATAGTTGATGAATGGAATAAACATTGTAAAGAAAATCATGTATCACCGTAAAGGAATAAGATAGATATCGAATGATCGAGACTAATTTATTGAAGTATGTAATATTTGAGGATAATAAGACGATTGTATATGATATAACTGATGTAGAGATCGATATGATCGATAAAGGTAAGAGGAGTGATAGTGAATCATGTATACAGTGTATGAGAATATTGATAGGAATGAGTAAAATGACATACTGCTAAAAGTAGATATCGAAATCGCCAAGTCTTAAGGTACTGAAATCACTGAAGTACAAGTGTTGAATTTGGAGGACCAAATTCTTTAAAGGTGAGGAGAATGTGATAACCGCAAATTCTCCTATTTTTGGAGTTAAGTATATGTAAAATTTAATTTTAGATGTTAATAGACTGATTGAAATAAATAAATAAATTTATTAAAGGATTGGAATATTTCAAAATTATAATACTTGATCAATCGATAAATAAAAAATTTGATAATTAGGAATTTAATCCATGTATTAGGAGAAAAAAAAGTGTGTGTACGTATATATCTGTAATTGTTTTATATATATATATATATATATATACTCATCATATATTGATATTATGTATTTTTAAATAAAATAAATAGATAAATAAATAAAAATCTAAAAATTATAAATAGAAGATATTTCAAGTGGCTAAAGTGTAAATATAAAGACTTTTTAGGGGAATTGAAATTGTTGGCCATGTGGCCAATTTCCATTGGATGCAATGTCATTGAAAGGAGTCCTTCTCAGCCTTTTCTAGCAACTTCATCACCGACTTCACCCTGCCATTTTCTGCCTGAAATCGACGTTCCCTGCAGTGGTGTTTTCTTTCCATTTTCTTCTGCACGTCTCCCTCAATTTCACCATGAAAATCTTCCTTCAATCGCTCAACTCACCAAGCATCATTAACCAGCCTTCTTCCCCATCTTAAAAGCTGTCTAAGGCTAGGATTTTGTGGATAGAAACCAACGTGACAGGGGCTGGAATGGATCTTTACGGTTCGGCAATGGTAAAGGTAAGGAATGGGTGATGTGTTACATAATTCTAGCTATAGCCTCTACTTGTTCATATCATGGATGGTGTGTTTTATATCTTGAATTGAATTAGATGAAAATGAAGAAGAAAACAGAACAGATTCGGTTGACAGAAAATGAAGAAAAATTTGATGAATTTAATGTATTTTGCATAGAAATTAGTTTGTAGGAGATGAATTAAGCTTGATTGAAACTTGGATGAAATGATAATTGGTGGAACTATGAAATTGGCTTGTCGAGTGTTCAAAACAGAGCATGTGGCGTGAAAATGGGTTGTTTGGTCATGATAGGGGCTAAGCAAGGGTGTTGATGAATTGTTGAATTGAAGATGTTTGAAATAAATTCTAAATGAGGAGAGGAGAGTTATAAAATTAGAATTGATTTAGAGAAAGTACAACACAAGGATAGGATAATTGAAGCTCACAACAATGGTTGGAATAGTAGGAAGAGGTTGAGGAATTCTTTTATTGCAGAAAAATATTCAGCTATGAGAAAATAAAGTGAAAAATATTTATGAACTAAATTTGGAGAAGAATAAATGAAAGATCATGAAGGTTGGAAAATTTGGGGTTGCCGGCCATTAAGGAAAATATGACAAATCTGCCAGCAGTGGAAAAAGAAAATGATTTAATTATGATTTTATTTTGGTATTTAGTTGGAATTAATAAAATGAGATTTATGTGGTCATTTGTAAATTTGGATTTGAAAGGAATGGTGAATTTAGGTGTAATTATATTGTGGTGTTTTGTAAGAAATTAAAAGAATAAATTATTGAGATTGACAAAATGGAAGATGGGGATTTATAGAATACCTATTATAGTTATATACGGGATTTTAAATATAAATTGGAATTTTTGGTGACATAGAATTTATAGAAGAGTGGGATTTAATTGAAATTATATTTTTTTTTAGTAGAATCATAATATAGAATTTTAAATATAACTTAGAATTATTGTGCAGTGTGATGTACGAGAGATAAAGAGGCATAAATGGCTCTACTGGATTTATACTACGCAGAAGTAGAGGTAAGGAACATGTATAAGGAGTAAAATAATCTTTACTTGCATTTAGAAATTTTCGGATACGAAATCATAACCGTTTATTCGCTTAATCCTTCCAAATGAAAGATAGAAATTTATCTTAAATACTTACAATTTAAATATTACCTTACATGAAATGATTTACATGAATCGAATTACATGAAACAACATACATGGATTTAATTGCATGAAATGATTTATATGGAATGATTTATATGAATAACATTATATGAATTGATTTACATGAAAGGTTTCAAATTACAAAAAAATGTAATTTCTCATGATTGACCATTTATGTTCAGATACGTTACTGTGTAATTAAAGTTTTGCATTGAGTTTTAAATGAATTTTATTATTGCTCAATTACGATAATTACTCTTTATATGATTTTGAACTGATTGAAGATAAGTGCTATTTAAATGATTTCTATTGTTAATTCTATGATTTATGAAAATGATTTGGATTGACTAAAGATAATTGCTATTTAAAATGATTCTACTATTGAATTATATGATTTAAGGAAATGTTTTGAGACGGTCGTTGCTTAGTGATCATGCATACTGTTACCGATTGCGAGACCTTGATCAAGTCCGCAGGTTACCGACATATTGATTACTGGTTGTGGGATTATTATGGTCAAACTCACAGATTTACACAGCTAGCACCTGACCAGTGCGAATTGTGACCAACCGACGATGGCCATTCGTTACCGATCGTCCCTTCGGGGATACCGATATTGTTTTATGCATGATTCTATTATATGTGACTGTCTCCACTGAATTTTATTTGAATGATTTGAATACCGAATTAGATGAAGTGATGAATGACCCGTAAGGTACTTCGGGCCCTCACAATAAATACCAAATACTTTGAATACTAAATGAATTGATTGTTAGTATATCTCCCTCAATTATGGAAGTAAATATTTGGTTGACCAATTCCGGATATGGTCCATAATTTCACGCTGAATCTGAACTCAATATTTGGCTATTAAAACACGATTTTGTGATGGTTAAAACGTGATTTTATTGCCATAATTAGCATGCTCTCGTTAGTAATATAAGAGGGCTCCTTCCGGTCTCCAAGTACGTTAACATAAAACACACAAACACCATCTAGTGAGGTTTTGAGTGCTTGGAAGATTTGGAAGGTCTGTGATCGACACAGAGTAGACTGTCAAATTCGGCAATTGCTTCAACAGCAGAGTTACAGAGTGCAATGGCTGGAGGTTAGATCCTGTCGCTTCCGCATTTAATTGTTTAACATGTTTCATATTGTGTAGAAGCATGTATAGGCTTGTTTGATGAACTTACATTTGGCATCAGAGCCGTAGTTTAACCTCTGTCTTGCTAGAGATCTGTAGAAAGAAGCCATAAAAACTCATATTTTGAAACTTTAAGTCTTGGATTTCATGAAACTCATTCTGTTTTCATGTGATTTTGGTTCAAATACTTTAGATCTATTGTTGTAAAGCTCTAGGGATGAAAAATACATGAAAAACGGGACTGTTTGAAGGGTTTTGTGCCGGGTCGGGTTGAAAAGACCCAAATTTCTGCAAAAAAAGGCCCGTTCGGGCGAAGAAGAAAGAGTGGGAATCGAGCGCGTGAGATCCACGCGCTTGATGCTTTTAATGTTGCGGGCGCGTGGATAATCTTATTGTTATGCGGGCGCGTGAGAACCACGCCCCCGATGGAGTAATGTGGGTGCGTGTGATGCACGCGCCCGCGCCCTGCTGTATTAATGCAGCAAGAAAAAAAAAAGGGAAAAGAAATTCTTTTGGGCCTTGGGTTTTGGGCCACTGTTTGGGTCCTTATTTGGTTAGTTTTGGGCCGTATAATTTAAGAGTTTTCCTTTTATTTTGGGCTAGATTATTTGGGCCATGTGGATTAAATAAAATGGCCATTTGGTTTATTTTAGGCCTTAAGGATTTATTTAATTTTAAGTAATTTATATTATTTAATTTAGGCCAAATAATTATATTTCTGATAGTTTTATCAAATTTTCAGTTCTGTAATTTTCATAATTTTATGAATAATTAGATTATTTTCACAAAATTAATATAATTATGAAATCTTCTCATTATTTGGATCTTATGAGGATTTTTCATAAATTTGAAATTTTTATAAATGCTGTAATTTTAAATTGAATAATTTTGTGAAAATTATCGTAAAATTATGATTAAATTATGAAAATTTGATTTGAATGTGCATATGTGCTTATTTTGAATATGTACAATTTTGTTATTTTTATACTAGAAGCACATGTAGCTAAGTTATTCATATTATTTGGAATTAAAATTGTCTTGTGTTAATTGCAATTTTTAAATATGAATAAACTTAGAATTTTACCAATATGTCCAAGTGGTTTATAATTTATTTAATTAGGGCTTAGCCACAGCAACCTTAATTAAGTAAAATTATATTTATAAAATCACATAATGATATTAGACATAAATTGTAATTAGTTATAAGGTTATAATAAATTTTATCCCACAGGAATTTTTATTATAATTTTATAACTAATTAGAATAAAATATCAAATTAGTTTCTTAATTTACCCACAGGAATTAGGAAATGATATAATTTGATAGTTTTATCATTATGATATGAATATATTAGAATTAGAATTTTAACCCACAGGCAAGTTTTATGTCTAAGATTCATTAATAAAATATGTTTACATTGGTAAATATAATTAAGTTTGCCTCAAAAATTCTAGATACATAAGCATGTTTATTTTTTATATGCAGTGTTTCCTCAGGCTAGTATTAACCTAGAAGTTCCCGAGCTGGATGGAGAGAACTACAAGGTTTGGAAGGAGAGAGTTCTCCTCCAATTAGGGTGCATGGATATAGACTATTCTATAAGGAAAGATGAGCCCGTATTGACTGAGACCAGCACTCCTACTGAAGTAGCTTTACATGAACGCTGGGAGCTATCCAATCGCCTTAGTGTCATGTATATAAAGACAAAGATATCTGTTGGGATACGTGGTTCAGTCGAACAGCATACCAACGTTAGGACCTTACTGAAGGCCATAGATGATCAATTTGTCACTTCAGACAAAGCGTTGGCTAGCACCCTGATAATGAAGTTCTCATCGATGAGGCTCACCAGTGTCAAAGGAGTGCGCGAGCACATAATGGCCATGAGAGATATAGCGGCCTAACTCAAGAAGCTAGAGGTGGAGATGTCTGAGTCTTTTCTTGTGCACTATATATTGAACACTCTACCAAAGCAGTATGGACCATTCAAGATATCCTACAACACACATAAGGATAAGTGGACCATCAATGAATTGATGACCATGTGTGTTCAAGAGGAGGGAAGACTGCTTATGGAATCGGGTGAAAGTGCATTTTTTGCAAGCCAAGGAAAGACTAAGGATCGAGCCAAGAACAAGGGAAAAGGGAAAATCCCTGCCCAAGCTGACATTAAGAAAGAGTCCAAGTGTTTCTTTTGTAAAAAGAAGGGACACATGAAGAAGGACTGTGCCAAGCTTCAGCAGTGGCTCGTTAAGAAAGGTAATCCACTCTCATATGTTTGTTTTGAATCAAATATGGTTGAGGTTAGTCATAACACATGGTGGATTGATTCTGGATCTACAATTCACATTTCGACTTCCTTACAGGGTATGACAAACCTAAGGAAGCCAGTGGGAAATGAGGAGAGCATCTATTCAGGAAACAAGATGCGCTCGCGTGTTGAAGGCGTTGGAACATGCACTTTAGTTCTTAGGAGTGGTTTTGTTTTGCAATTAGAAAAGACCTTTTATATTCTTAGTTTTTCGAGAAATTTAATCTCTGTTTTTAGGTTGGTACCTTATGGATATTCCTTTTAATTTTCAAATAAATCAATATTGATATATTTTAAGTCTGATATTGTTGGGAATGGTACCTTATGTGATGGTCTTTTCTCTATTGATTTGCAAAATAACACTGCTCATAACGCATTGCATGTTCAAACTGGCACTAAAAGATGTGTTATGAATGAGGACTCCTCCACGTTATGGCACCGGAGATTAGGTCATATCTCCATAAATAGAATTAAGATATTGGTAAACGACGGAATACTTAGTGCTCTCGATTTTACTGATTTCGACACTTGTGTGGATTGCATTAAGGGTAAGCAAACCAACAAGTCTAAGAAAGGTGCCAATAGGAGTTCAACCATATTAGAGATCATACATTCTGACATATGTTGTCCAGACATTGATGCATATGGTCAGAAATACTTCATCACCTTTATTGATGATTACTCGAGGTTTATGTATCTCTACATGCTTCATAACAAGAGCGAAGCATTAGATGCCTTTAAAATCTTTAAGGCTGAAGTAGAGAAACAATGTGGAAAACCCATAAAGATAGTAAGAACTGATAGAGGTGGGGAGTATTACGGTAGATACACTGAAGATGGACAAGCACCTGGACCATTTGCGAAGTTCCTTCAAGAAAATGGGATTGTTGCCCAATATACCATGCCTGGTTCACCGGATCAGAATGGTGTTGTAGAAAGAAGGAACCGAACTTTGATGGAGATGGTGCGTAGTATGCTTAGCAACTCGAAGTTGCCTAAGTCCTTGTGGATTGAAGCTCTTAAAACGGCAGCGTATATATTGAACCGGGTTCCAACCAAGGCTGTTCCAAAGACGCCTTTTGAATTATTCAAAGGTTGGAAACCGAGTTTGCGTCATATGCGCGTTTGGGGATGCCCTTCTGAGTTAAGAGTTTACAACCCACAGGAAAAGAAACTGGATCCTAGGACCATAAGTGGGTATTTCATCGAATATGCCGAACGGTCCAAAGGCTACAGATTCTATTGTCCATCTCATAGCATTAGATTTGTGGAATCAAGGAATGCCAAGTTTCTTGAAAATGACTTAGTTAGTGGGAGTGATCAATCTCAAGACCTAGTTTCTGTGAGAGATCAACCCTCTATCTCGAGTCAAGGATTGGTTATCATGAACAATGTCCCTTCAGTACAACTGGACATTGAACAACCAATCGTTGAAGATCCACAAGTAGCTGATAACTTACCAGTAGACGAAGCTCCTCTGGATACCCCAGAATTGAGTGAGCAACCAGTTGAACAACATGATCCTTCGGAGAATGTTGAACCAACATTAAGAAGGTCTACTAGGGAAAGGAAATCAGCTATTCCTAGTGATTATATTGTGTATCTACAAGAATATGATTTCAATATTGGGCCCGTTAATGATCTAGAGACGTTTTCACAAGCCATGAACAGCAAAGAATCAAAACTTTGGTTCGATGCTATGAAGGATGAGATGGATTCGATGGCATCTAATGGAGTATGGGATCTTGTCGAGTTGCCTAATGGGGCCAGAGCTATAGGCTGTAAATGGGTCTTTAAGACAAAGACTGACTCATTAGGCAACATTGAGCGTTATAAGGCAAGACTCGTAGCCAAAGGATTCACTCAAAAGGAGGGAATCGATTACAAGGAGATCTTCTCTCCTGTATCTAAGAAAGATTCTCTCCGCATCATAATGGCGCTTGTTGCACATTTTGACTTAGAGTTGCAACAAATGGATGTGAAAACGGCATTTCTCAATGGTGATCTAGAGGAAGAGGTTTACATGAAACAACCTGAAGGTTTTTCCTCTAGTAATGGTGAGCATTTGGTCTGTAAGCTCAAGAAGTCCATATATGGGTTGAAACAAGCTTCTCGCCAATGGTATTTAAAATTCCATGAAGTCATCTCATCATTTGGTTTCGTTGAGAACATCATGGATCAGTGTATATACCAGAAGGTCAGTGGGAGCAAGATTTGTTTCCTTGTGCTATATGTGGATGATATTCTGCTTGCAACCAATGATAAGGGGATGCTACGTGAGGTGAAACAATTTCTTTTTGAGAACTTTGATATGAAGGATATGGGCGATGCATCTTATGTCATTGGCATTAAGATCCATAGAAATAGACATAGAGGTATATTAGGTCTGTCACAAGAAGCCTATATTAATAAAGTCTTGGAAAGATTCAGAATAAAAGATTGTTCACCAAGCCCAGCTCCCATTGTGAAGGGTGACAGGTTCAATTTGAACCAGTGCCCGAAAAATGATCTTGAGCGGGAACAGATGAAGAACATTCCATATGCCTCAGCTGTTGGAAGCATTATGTATGCACAGGTCTGCACCAGGCCTGATATTGCTTTTGCTGTAGGAATGTTGGGTAGATATCAAAGTGACCCGAGGATGGACCACTGGAGAGCTGCGAAGAAGGTGCTTAGATATCTTCAAGGCACTAAGGATTACATGCTTATGTATAGACGGACTGATGAGTTGGAAGTGATTGGCTACTCAGACTCAGACTTTGCTGGCTGTGTTGATACCCGGAAATCAACATCCGGTTACATCTTCATGCTTGCCGGTGGAGCTGTTTCATGGAAGAGTGCTAAGCAGACACTGACTGCCACTTCTACTATGGAGGCCGAGTTCGTTTCCTGTTTTGAGGCTACCTCACATGGTGTATGGCTTAAGAGTTTCATTGGTGGGCTTAGAGTTGTTGACTCCATATCTAAGCCATTGAGGATATATTGTGACAATTCAGCTGCTGTATTCATGGCTAAGAACAATAAGAGTGGAAGTCGAAGTAAGCATATCGACATTAAGTACTTAGCCATTAGAGAACGTGTTAGAGATAAAAGAGTGGTCATTGAACACGTTAGCACTGAATTGATGTTGGATGATCCTTTGACTAAGGGCATGCCACCGTTTAAATTTAAGGATCATGTAGAGAGAATGGGACTTGGTCCCACATTTTGATTGTAATTGAAACTCTTATTAATAATATGATGTTTCTCATTTTTTATTTGTATACACTAAAGTTTATTTGAGAAATATCCTTGTTGTTTGGACCGAGAATAAACATAAGGTTTATTCATTAAGTAAAAATGGGTTGATTTAGAAACATTTTACATAGTAATACATGGAAGATAATACTCATCATTTGAGGAACTGTCGCCATGATTCATGTGATTTGTTTCTTCTATAAGTGAAATATATGGACCAAGTGGGAGAATGTTAGTATATCTCCCTCAATTATGGAAATAAATATTTGGTTGACCAATTCCGGATATGGTCCATAATTTCACGCTGAATCTCAACTCAATATTTGGCTATTAAAACACGATTTTGTGATGGTTAAAACGTGATTTTATTGCCATAATTAGCATGCTCTCGTTAGTAATATAAGAGGGCTCATTCCGGTCCCCAAGTACGTTAACATAAAACACACAAACACCATCTAGTGAGGTTTTGAGTGTTTGGAAGATTTGGAAGGTCTGTGATCGACACAGAGTAGGCTGTCAAATTCGGCAATTGCTTCAATAGCAGAGTTACAGAGTGCAATGGCTGGAGGTTAGATCCTGTCGCTTCCGCATTTAATTGTTTAACATGTTTCATATTGTGTAGAAGCATGTATAGGCTTGTTTGATGAACTTACATTGATTTCTAAACGATTTGAATACCGAATGATTTGAATACTGAACGGTTTGAATACGGAACGATTTAAATACCGGATGATTTGAATACTGAATTATTTAAATACTGATTTACTGATTTGACAGAAAGAAAGAAAGGTTTGAAATCAAATGATCGAAGGTGATAAACTTAAATGATTTGTTTTACTGTATAAGACGAAAATCTTGCTTATATTGACATTTAAACTTGTTACCGAAGTTGCATACTGAAATTTGTTTTATAGCATCGCTTACATAAATGGCTTATATATTGAGTAATGATTTCAAAGTGCATCGCATAAATTATAAAATGTTTTATACGGATTATTGATATGAAATAGTATCACATGAATTATTAATTGTTTTATATTGATTAATGAATTGAAATTGCATTGCATAAAATGTTAAGCGTGTATTTAATATGCTTTTCTCTTAATTAACAAAATAAGTGATATTTATTTAACTGCATTTTGTACGCACTTTTATATATGTTTCTTACTGGGCTTTCTCCAAAGCTCACCCCCTTACTCACCATCCCAGATAGCCCATCAGTGTACAAGATATCCGCTGCCTCCGGGTTAGTTGAATAATGCACTAGAAGTTTAAGATATCAAGTGAACATGTATATGTCTAGAATTTTATATTTATATTCAGATTTATAAATGTACAGCAGATGTGTTTGCGATGGGATGTAAATAGTGTGATGTTTAGTTAAAGCATGTTTATGAGTTGTAATGAAAATAGTAAAATGAACTTACATTGACACCGAATGCAAACCGATTGATATTAACTAATTGAATGCGAAAGATAGTAATTAAAAGCAAAAAGTTAGTCCGAATTTCAAAATTTTGGATGTTATATAACCACAACACATAAGAAAATTAATTTCCATAACTCTACTCAATAATTTAATTTAAAATTTTTAATAAGTATAAGTAGAATGAAAAATTTTGAAATCTCGCAGAGATTGAAGCTTCCTATGCGCTTATAGTTCTCCCTACATCTATGTCAGTGCATTGACAACAGCATTGATTCATTGTCTTTTCCAAGTGAGGCAACTTCCCTATATGGGCTTCCAAGCTGTCATTCTGGGATTGTCGGTTTAGGTTTACACTTTCAACAATGCAAATCGAAATATGTCTAACTTCCTTGAGCAAATGAAGTATTGTTTTTTTTATAAAAAGTTGAGACAAGTCCAACAAAACATTGCAATTCATTTTGAATGACAAGTTGGCAATTAAGTGCAACTTTTTTCCATTTCACCCAAGTATTCTTTACTTGTTTCTGCAATGAAGTAAAATCCAAGACAGTTCATTGAATTTTTTATAACGTCTGTCTGTGTAGGAAATTTAAGTTGCGCATCATTACATCAGATCAAAATTTTAGCTTTGCCCAGATTTTTATCCTCCAGTGTGTGCTTCATCCCATTTGCAAACTACAATAAGGAACACTTGTACAGCTTGGGTTAGTAACTTCTTTGGCTTTTCACAAAGGTAATGTAGTGAAAATTTTAATTGCAAATTTACTGCAAATTAATCGACCATTTTATTTCATTACTACAATAAGGAGCACTTTTACTGTTTGTATTCGTATGCATGTAAAATTTAAGTAAATGGAGAGTAATATTTTTTTAATATATATTATCTGTAAGTTTTTTATTATTATTGAACAATTTGTTAAACATTTTCAATTAAATTGAAATTTGATAAGTATGATTTATGTGAATAAATTTTAAATTTCAATTATCAAATAAAAAATATAAATTGTATAAAAAATGTGAAAGTATGTAAAATTAAATTAGTTTTACGTTTTATTGATTTGGTGTATATGAAAGTTGTGATCCTATGCTTGACTTGCCTAAAGGAGAAAAAATGTTGATTACGGTAAAATGTAGAATTCCAGTTTAAAAGGGTACGCAAAAAAAAAAGAAGAAAAACAAGAATTTCAGATTCTTGAGTCAATAATGTGGTAAAATCACAAGTTAACCCAAGCCATGAAGGATTGTTTTACCAAGCAATGAGTACAAAGTCCTAACTATTATTACTAGAGTTCAGAGATGGACAGATAGTCATCAAATATTATTTTCTTCCTTGCACAACATGGTTCCTTTTCCGTTTTGTAAGAAAATGAATCTGTTGGGAAGGGTATTACTCTGCTTCCAAGTAAACTGCCGTGCCCCTGCTGAACTTTTCAAGAAAAGAAGCAAGCCTGCTCCTTTAAGAAGTTTTTTGGGGTATTGAAACGCTTGGCTAGAAATGCTTCTACGTAAGCAATGAAACATCAAATAGAGAAAGATAGAAAAGGGGTAAAAAAGAACAAAAAAAGGAAGAATCTCTATTCTCTTAAGCAAAGAATGTAAACAAAGAAGGAAGAATGACCTTTCGCTTTTTCTGTCCAACTTTAAAAGCCGGCAGGCTTACCACAGAGAATATCAATTTAGAGCTTTTGAAAAAGAGGAATAAGAAAACAATAAGAAAAGGATCATAGAACATTATCAATTTACGCTAAGTATAGATACTCTCGGCTAATATAATCCATGGAAATTAAGAATATTGTGCACACATACCACTACTAGAAAATGGGGCTTTAGCGACCAAATTTGCAACAACTAAGATAATCGTTGCGAAATCTCATGACATTTGCAATGATTTTTTATAGTCGTTGCTTAATTAATTTTTTTTTATATTTTATGCAACGATATTTGTTGTCGTTGTCAATTCTTGTCAAATTGACAACGAAAAAAAGTCATTATGGTATCTTATTATATTTACAACGATTTTTAATTGTCGTTGTTTATTTGATTTTTTTCTTTATATTTTATACAATGATGCTTATTGTCGTTGCAAATTCTTATCAAATTAACAATGATAAAAAAATCGTTACAATATCTTCTTACATTTGAAACAATTTTTTATTGTCATTGCCTAATTAACTTTTTAAATATCTTACACAACAATAAGAAAAATTTTTACGATATTTATATCATATTAATAGCGACAAAAATAATCATTCCAAAATCATATTAGATTTGCAACGACTTTATGTAATCGTTGTTAAATTATTATAATTTAATTTTTATTTTGCATAATTATTTGATTTTTTAAAAAATAAAAAATTAAATTAAATAAGTCAAAGTCATAGTTGCTTAAATTAAAACTCCTAGTTATCTTTGTGGCTCTGCAAAACCTATTTGTTAGACATGAAAAAATAAAGTGCAAGGGCACTTGCTACCAATAAATATTAATATTGAAAATTCTCTTTAAATTTCTAATCATTCTAGTAAATTTGAAAGGATTTTTTGTTTAAAAGTTTTTAAAAAATCTCTAGCTCGTAATTATTCTGGAAGCTCATCATTGAATTTTTTTAGTTAAATAAGAAAATTACAAAACTCACGCCACTTACAAAATTCATATTTCCTTGGGAGAAAATACAAATTTTAATTTAAAAGTTTGTCTTATGTAATTTTCAAAGTTATAAATTTCTAAGTCTGTTTTATTATAAATTTATTTAGCCTATCTATATATATATTTAAATTTAATTATTCTCATTCATATATTTATTTAATTCTCCTATGTATTTAATTTGAAAATTATTAAATTCTAACCAAATAAAATGATTACTCAACTAAAATGATAATGAATAATGATAATAACAAACTTAGTTGAGTTAAACAAAATAAATAAATGCACAAGAAAAAAAAACTTTTAAACGCGTGTGTATAGCTGTGAATGACGTGTAATGGAATGATAGATATCTTTCCATTTGCAAACGGTGTCGTGTCCTAAAGCAACTCCATTTTGTTTCTTTTCCTTTTTTCGTTCGTTTCGTCCATTTTGTTCATTCTTTTCACTAGATAGAACACACCTATTTTAACTCCTCCAAAGTCCAAACACGACAGCCCCCTTAGCCATTTTCTCTGTATCGAACAGCCACTGACTTTCATCACCACCAACAACCAGTCCACAGCCGATAATGAGAATGATCAATCCTCTCTATTTCCCTAGAATTCCCTTTACTTTCTTTTGTCTTCCTCTAACCGAACCCAGTAAAAAACCCTAAAGAAATGAGCTGAAAATTTCTCTTTTTTCTTTTTGCAAATTTTGTGTATTTTATGGTCTAATTTTGCTTTATTTATGTTATGAAGTTACACATCAAAATCGAGGAGGAGTCAGGGAAAATAATCGATGCTTTAAAACCTTCGATTGTGTCTTCTTCTGTTGGTATGCCAATTTTCTTATTTATTTATTTATTTTTATTGACATCTATAGTACAATTTTTTAATTGAAAGTGTAAAATTTGTTTATGTTCTCTTCGTTTTATTCTATTAAAGTTAAATTCCAAATCGAAAAATATAGATTTTGAATTTGAATTTTACATTCAACATAATAGAATATGTTTGATTTCAATGGTTCACAAACAAAATCCAAGACAAAGCACGGATTGGCTGTTATTGTTTCTATTTTTTTTCTATCCAATACAAAGAAAAAAGTTTGTTTTGCATACAAAAGCAAATAATTATGTTAAATACTTGAATAAGATTTTTTTTATTATAAACAAAATGATGATTTTACTTTAATATAGAACAATTATGCTAAACTATTATTGCATTTAGTTAATTTTAGGGAGAAGAAAAGCAATTAGCAAAAACTAACAAAGTGGAATGTCTATTTGTTTGTGAATGTTGTTGAAAGGCCTAATTTGGATTGTAAATGTTATTCAATATTTTGTACTTATGAGTTTGTTTGCAATGGCTTTCAATTTTTGCCAAGGAGCTTTTTAGTTATGGAAAAGCAATGACAAGGTGAATAAGATGAAGATAAATTCAACTCCAAAAACTCTTAGGAAGGATAGGCTTTAACTGGTTAATGACTTGCTTTCATCGGTGAGGTTTTCTTTGCTGCCATATCTCCTGCTTAAGAAGGTAAGAGAGACCTGGATGTAAAGATATCTATCATGCTAAGAATATGACCAAAGCTAACTACCAATTGCTAATTTTTTTCAATCATACTGTAGTTGGAACATACCAGTCTAAGCAGGCCGATTTCTGCTTTTGGGGATATTGTAAGTTTGTTGTTTCTCCTCATAGAAACAATTTGGACATGTGTTTCAATACCAAATTGTCTTCTCCTATATTGATGTCTTTATGTTAATGAAATAGGTTAAGGAAGCCATTTATCATATAGAATGAAGAGATGCAATACATGGAAATTACCACAAGTAAATCTTCTTTTGCACTTGTGCATCATGATTTCTTTCTCATGATAGTTTTATGCATACATGGAAATGACTTGATTTTACTAAATGAGAATTCTTTTATCCATGTTATATCCAGTATGAAACATCTGCATACCGGATCCATTCATTGCAAAAAAATCCAATATTAAGTTGTTTCATACTGGAAATGACTAAAAGATCTTGCATATACAGGCGAATCCGTTCGCAACTCAAGAAAAAGAAGAGTAATTTAGACTCTGTTTTCGACCAGCAGGAGAAATGGCAGAGGCTATTATGTCCTTAGCTATTCAAAGGATCTCGTATTTACTCGTTCATGAAGCTGTTTTTCTTCGTGGAGTTCACAAGGAAGTGGAGCGCCTAAATGCTGAACTAAAGCGGATGTAGTGCTTCTTGAAGGACGCTGACCATAAGCAACAACAAGACGAGCGTTTCCACAATCGAGTGGTGGAAATCAGAGAACTTGCTTACGATGCTGAAGATGTTCTTGAGACCTTCATTCTTAAAGTTGCACATCAAGGAGGCTTTCAAGGAATCATCAATAGGTTCACCTCTATTTTCACCAAGCCTTTTCATCTGCACAAAATTGGGGTCCAGGTCAAAGCAATCCAGACTAAGCTTGAAGATATTTCCAAGAGGCTTCCAGCTTATGAGATACCTGGCGAAGGAGAGGGGTCTAGCTCTAATTCTACGATGATGCAGCAGCGGTTAAGGAGAACATATTCGCATGCTGAGGAAGTGGATGTTGTTAGCTTGGAGAGCATGACAAGGGATGTTTTGGCTCAGTTGATGAAAGAAGAAGAAGATAGACCTCATGTTGTTGTTTCTATAGTCGGAATGGGGGGCATAGGTAAAACCACTCTTGCAAAAATGGTATACAATCACACTGATGTGAAACGACATTTTGATTGTTGTGCTTGGGCTTTTATATCTCAAAAATGTAAGCCAAGAGAGGTTTTGCATGATGTCCTCATAAAAGTTCACACTCCTCCCAAAGAAGAAAGAGAGTCAATTGATAAAATGAAAGAGGAGTTAATCAGAAGACTTTTTGATGTCTTGACAGAAAAACGATACTTGATAGTCCTTGATGATATTTGGAGGAGCCAAGATTGGAACGTTCTTAAACCTGCTTTTCCACGAGGAAAAAAGGGAAGCAAAATTTTATTCACGACACGAAACAAGGATGTGGCATTACTTGCAGATCCTTGTAACTCCCCAATAGAAGTTCCACTTCTTACAGAGGATGAAATTTGGGAGCTTTTTAGCAAGAAAGCATTCCCAGGAATGAAGGCAGAGTCTCAAGCTTGCTTAACAGAATTTGAGATTCTAGGAAGAGAGATGCTGAAAAAATGTAGAGGTCTACCTTTGGCAATTGTTGTATTGGGAGGCTTGCTAGCAACTAAAATGTCCTCAGCTCAGTGGGAGATGGTTCAAAGAAACATCCATGCACACTTAAACAGGCTCCAACAGCAAGACCATCAATATGGTGCAGTGAACGGAATTTTGGCTTTAAGCTACAATGGGTTGCCTTATTATTTAAAACCGTGCTTCTTGTGTCTTGGCCAGTATCCAGAAGATTGGGAGATCTCAAAGAAGGAACTCATTCGATTGTGGATCGCTGAAGGTTTCATTTCACCATTACTGGCAAGCGGAGGAATGTTGATGGAGGATGTAGCTGAAGAATTCTTAGAAGAGCTAATAAATAGATGCTTGATTCAAGTTGGCAAGAGGGATTATACAGGAATAGGTGTGAAAACATGTCACATACATGATCTCTTGAGGGACTTGTGCATGAAGAAAGCTAGAGAGGAGAATTTCTTTGAAATTGTTCAGCCACCACCATTGGTTGAAAACTTTGGTCCTCCTCTAGATGTATCTTTGTCGACATCTATGGCACGAAGAATTGCTATTCATCCTAGCAAAAGGTACGTCTGTTTGAAGGGAAAACATGCAAACTTGCGTTCTCTTTTGCTCTTTCAAAATGAGGATTTGATTAAACTACACATTTTAAAATGCAACAACTTTAATTTTTTAAGAGTCTTGAAAGTCGGGAAAATGAAGGATGACAAGTGGTGTGTGTCAAGTGAAATTGGCAATTTATAGCATTTGAGGTATTTGGAGTTAAATTGTTCTAGAAAAATCATCTTACCGCGATGTGTTGAGAAGTTGAAAATTTTACACACTTTGTGCTTACAAAGTGCAGTCATAATAACTCCTAATGTTCTATTCGAGTTGGAACATTTAAGGCATATTTTTTTAATTGATTATGTCGCTATTTGGGGTGAAGGACGCTTGTGCTTGCCGCAAAGGTTTACTTCAAAAAATATTGAAATTTTAAAACACATTGGGGTTAAGAATTTGATTGAAAATAATGCAATGCTCAGCTTAACTAATATTCAGACTTTAGGAATAATTTTTAAGAGATCAAAAGAGGTTGAGCCTATCCTAAAAGCTTTGATCCAATTACACCGTCTTCGGTCGTTGGACATGAGGTTAATAGGGGACTCAAAGGTATCATATCCGAACTTGGAACTCCTTTCTCAGTGTCATCACCTCTCCAAACTATTCTTAGAAGGGAAGATACAAGAAGATCCGCATTCGAGCCATCATGCCTTGAAATTTGTTCCAGCAAACATTTTCAAGCTAACTTTGTCGAGATCTAAGGTAATGCAGGATCCAATGGCTGTATTAGAAAAGTTGTCTCATTTGAAGATTCTCCGCTTATTTAGTAATTCATACAAGGGGACTAGACTGATTTGCTCTGCCAATGGGTTTCCTCAACTTGAAACTCTTGAATTTTTTAATTTTTCAAAATTGGAAGAGTGGGGAATAGAAGAAGGCGCAATGCCATGTTTTAGGGGTTTGAGTTTGACTTATGTACCGCTTTTGAAGATGTTTCCAGAAGGGTTAAGGTACATTACTACTCTCCGAGAAATGAGATTAAATCGAATAAGGAAGTCCTTGGTAGAGAGGATTCAAGTGATTGATGGAGAAGAAGGAGAAGATTTCTCTAAAGTCAGCCACATACCCTCCATCCAAATATCTTATACGGAGTGAGTACTGAAAAGAATGCAAGGGGAAGCACCAGCCTTTTTTTTTTTCCAAGTATAATTTGTGTTCTTTTGAAGGAGGCAATTTTGCATGTTATGTTTTCTGAATTTTATTTTCGTTTATGAAATGTTATTCTTGTTTGTTATTTTATTAGCTTCAGGATGGATTGTTTTTGTGTTGTACCTTTCAGATTTAATTTTTATACCTGGCAATTTGATGTTATTATTATCACATCATATCTTTTAACATTTATATGTTATTTTATAGGTTTTAATGCTTGCTTCTCTCCTCCCTCTATCATTCTCTTTTATTTATTTATTTACGTACTTTTTCCTTATTCACTTTGCAACTCATTATGAGCGACGTCTTGAGATTAATCAAGGGTGCCGAGATTTGTTTATTTATTTATTTTTCATCTATGCCATAAGGAAGCGGGGGAAAAAGATATTTGGTTACATTTAATTTTTTTATCTAATTAGAAATAATTAATATACGTTTCCAATAATTTAATTTACTAAGATAAAAAAAAAGTATTAACATATATGAGTAAAGAGAAACTTGGTTGGTTGAAATAGCTCTATTAGGTTGTCTGTTAACTTTTCTTTTCTTTGCATTCCTATACTCAGTTGATCATTTCTAATGACAAATGCATGAGGTACTAGTGGCTGGGCGGCAAATATTAACATCTCACTTGTATTCAAGGGGCAACTTCCACATTGTTGTGTTATTGAGTCGTCGAATTTTTTACTTTCTGCTGTTTGCCTCTTGCAATTGTTGTATTGGGAGGCTTACCTGCAACAAAGAAGTCAAGGAATGAATTGGAGATGGTGCAGAAAAACATCAATGCACACTTGAACAAGTTCCAAGAAAAATATTATCATTACGGTGGAGTTAATGGGATTTTGGCCTTGAGCTAAATTGAGTTGCCCCTTCATTTAAAGCCATGCTTTTTATACTTTGGTTTTTATCAATAATATTCAGAGATTTCAAAGAAGGAAATAGTTAGACTGTTTGTTTCAAGGGAAAAAGTTTTGTTTTGGCCTAGCAAAAGATATGTTTGTTTGAAGGAAAAACATCCAACCTTACGGTCTCTTTTACTCTTTCAAGACAAGGAAGCTATATGAGTGTACATTTCAGAATGTAATAACTTCAAATCTTTTTAAGTCTTGAATCCTGTGAAAAGAGATTGTGTGTGGCATGTGTCAAGTGAAATTGGTCAGCTACATCGTTTGAGGTATTTGGGGTTAAAAATGTGATAGACAAATCATCGTGCCACAATCTATTGGAAAGTTGAAGAATTTACACACTTTAATAATAAGTCAAAAGCTCTACATTTACAAGAGTTCCTAATGTTCTATTCAAGTTGGAACATTTAAGGTGCATTCTATTACTTAAGATTTACACGTGGTTGGGAGGGAGTAAAACTGTGTTTACCACCAAGGGATATTTCAAGAAATATTGAAACTTTGAAGTACATACAGGCCGATAAGAATTTAATTAGAAACAATGCAGCGCTCAACTTGATTAATATTCAGAATTAAGAATAAATTTTAAGGAGATCATAGGATGCCTAAGGCTTTCCTGAAATCAGAGATCCAATTACATCGCCTTTCGTCATGGCAGATGCGATTGGACTTCCTAGTCCAAATGAAATAAAACAAATATATAAAAAAGGAAGCAATGCAACCTGAACAAACCAAATAATCAGTTCCGAGAAATTTTTTTATATAAGACTGAAGAAAGCCCAACAAATTAAATTCAATCAAACTATTCATCGGGTTGAATCGGGTGCGTTCAAATGAAATTATGGTTCGTTTTATTTCATATAAAATTTTTTTAATTAAGTTGGATAAAATTGAGTGTTTACACTACTATTATTTTATCAATTGTAAGTTCATTATCAATAATACTTTAGTTTCACTTTGTAATTTTGGTTACATAAAATATCTTTGCTTGCTATCAGTTCACCAAAACTCCAATTATAATTTATCCAATGAAAAAGCCTCCAATTACAAGTATGAACTGACAATTGGACCTTCTTAAAACAGAGAAACACAGTGAAAGACATTCGATAATTGATCGTTTTGTTAAGTCTTCAATAACACAGTAAAAGATAGTCTTTTTCCTGATGGAAAGAGGCTGAATTCAAATGATTTTGCAGGATAAAGGGTAGTGGAAATGAAAGAAAAGAAAGAAAAGAACGGAGATTCTTTCTCCTTTCGCTTTCCGGTTTCCTGTCCAAAGTTAAGTAGACGAGGTTTCACAACTTTTGATAAAGGGAAATACACCAGGCAACTACAGAAATTCCAAGGAGCTATATTTAATAGTAAACATCTTTTCTTTATGATCGTACGAATTTTTGAAAAAAACCGATCTATCATCATCAACGATTCAAGACTGCCTGCTCGTTCTGCGTTCGTTTTGCTGTGCATGGGACCTAGCATCATTGATGCACTTTGAATTATTGATCTTTTTTTGTCTTCTTTCAATTATTTGTCAGAAATAAAATCTTAATGTAGCAAATCAGAGCAGATATAGCATGAAACAAAATAACACATATGAAAGATAAATGAAAAAAAACGGAAGGAGAAATCAACTTTGCTTCAAAGAAAATAAAAGCTTCACCGCAAAATCCATAAGTGATGGTAACCGAGTAAAAGAATATATATATATATATTATATATATATATATATATATATATATATATTAGATTTGTATTTGCACGTTGTTTCGAATTATAAAATGTCAATATAAATGTATAAAAGGATAGAAGTATAGATATAATAAAGTAACATATATATGTAATAAAATATAGATAAATAGATATAATAAAGTACAAAAAATAGTACACGGATAGATAGGATGACATGAAAAGTAAATAATGATGAAGAAATATGTGCATGGCTCTACCTTGCATGCAATTACTGGCCATGCTATGGGACTAACACTACCACATGACTTTACTTAAGAAAATGACAAGTGGCGAACAACAGTGAGTTTAGAGACAAAAATATAGGCAAGTATAGATCGTATTTATTAAAAATAGTAATAAATCAAGATAATTATTTTAAAAATATTATTTTTTAAATAAAAACAATAATGTTTAATTTATCAATTAAACATTTTATTTATGTTTTATTCTTATGTTTTTCAAAAAATAAAATAAAATAAAATAAAATAAAATAAAATTCTAACACAAAGTTAGAAAATTAAATAGATCAAAATAAAAAAGTTATAGATATTTAGTTTTTATTGAGTCTGACCTAAATTTGTTAGTGTCAAGATAAATTCAAATTAGGCTAATTTTTCGTCACCACTTTTTCTTTTTATTTTTTGTAATTTTTGAGTGTTTAATATTGAAATTATCTCTTTATTATTTTATTTCCTCTTTTACAACCTTCAATTTTCATAATTAATGAAAAATTTTTGAATTTGATTTTATATTTATTTTTTATAATTTTTTTGTTTATTTATGTTTAATTTTTAAAAAACAATCTTTGAAATTTTTTTGCTTTATTATATATGTGACGTCTCCGTCACTACATCTTATAACCTAACTTTTTCCTTATTATCTTATACGAAATTTGATTTAGTTCATCAGTATCCTTCATTTCTTACCCTTAAGCTAAATATTTAATAGCTCATAAACTTTAATTTACTTTCCGTAAACATAATAATAATACATATAAATATCATTCCATTCCACAGGATCTTACACATCATCTTAACTTATATCCCCGACATCTTATAAACATAGTTGCTACTTGTACTATACCATAGCTGAATTACAATTTACTTTACATAAGCATATAAGTATACCTTCTATGCTAATTGGGAAGCGTATTGCAAAGGTACACTTCAATCTTTCAAAAGTAAGCTCCTCTAATCGGAGCGAGGTTCACTTCAGGAAATCTGTAGGAAAAATGGTCGTAAAAGAGTGAGTTTACGCTTAGTAAGAAAAATATGTAAAAGAGCGTACTATGCATCTATATGCATTTTTCCTACTTGGCTCTATAATGTTATGTAAAGCATTATAAAGCATGCTTCATAAACATCTTTCATACATCGTTTACAATCATGCATATTTCTTTCAAATGGTATAAGCAAACATACTTTCTTTAAAACATGCATCATCTTCTTTCTTTAAAACATCATACTTCAAAACATACATCATATACTGATTCAAAGCATACATCTTATACTTTAAAATAGATGGAGACTATGTACATTTATTCAAGCGATTGCATCATCATATAAATCATTTATACCCATTTATATGATTCCAATCACATAAATCATTTATACCCATTTATGTGACTTTAATCCTGTATTAGTACAGTGGTGCACCATGTAGAGGTCAGGGATTCTCTCCTGCCTTTAGTAATCCACAGTTAACACTAGTCAGGTGTCACTTGTGGCCTTGAGGACCGGACTAAGGTCCCTCGCTTAACATAATAATATTAAGGACTTGATCAGAGTCTCTCAGCCAAATACAGGGATGCATGATCATAATGTAGCCCATAGTCTCAAAACGTTTTTCATATACTTCTTCAGAAAACACTTTTGTGTTTAAATCAAATAGGCTTTGAAATCTCTTTTCATACGGGGCAGTCGGCTGCTGCTTCATAACTTCCTTTATCGAAATTATTTTCATTTAAAATTTCGATAATTTTAATTTCGAAAAACACATGGGGCAGTCGACTGGTCCATCTGGTTTTCAAACAGAATGCTTCTTAAGAAATAGCAGTCAACTGGTCATATAGCAGTCGACTGTTTTTGAAACAGAATACTTCTGAAAAATTAGCAGTCGACTGGTCTTATAGGCAGTCAGCTGGTTTTCAACCAGGTTGCATTTTAGCAAATAGCAGTCGATTGTCCCATATAGCAGTCAACTGGTTTGAAACAAAATGTTTCTGGGTAAATAGCAGTCGACTGGCTTACATAGCAGTCGAATGGTTTGTCTCAGTTTTTGAAAAACGGCGTTTTGGTTGTCTCTAGGCAATCGGCTGCTCCTAGCCTAATTGGTACTAGGAGTAAAGTCCGAAAATGCACTTTTCCTGCATAAAACAACTAGTGCTTCTCTCCAAACCATATATAAACATGTTAAAACATGCGGACATAGCCGCCTTACGTTCATTACATAAATTCCTTACCTCGATTCCTTAGAGAACACAAAATCACTTGGCGTGTCAACCCTAGCTTTTCACTTCTTCAAATCTGTAACATCATATCAAATTAAACCTTTAAATAATTATCATACATACATCATACCAACTCAAAACAACTCCAAATCATAAACAAAATTGAAAGAAACATCTTCTTCTCTTACCTTTGCTAGTGACCAAAATCTCAAACTTTGAGATCTCCTCCAACACTTGGATTCAATCTACCAAACTTCGGATATCACTTAGTCTACTGACCAAGATCGATTTTCGTTCAACAAACTAGTTGAATCGATGGGAGAGTGAGGTGGTTTGTCAAGGTAGCTTGGAATGGAACTTGGAAAAATGGAGGAAACGATGGAGAGGGCTGGAAGGGGGCTACCGTGGGAGTGAAGAAAGGATGATGACTCATGCTTCATGCATTAATTGCATGCTTTATCCTCCCTTATCTCAGCCATTAGTCCTTTAATTGACTCTTTGACTCATTTGACCATCAATTAATTTATTTCCTCTTATCCATATCAGCCACTTGTCCATTTAATTGCCAATTCAACATCTGATTTTATTTCTTTTCTCATACTCCATTATTTTCCTGATATCACATAAACTCTTTGACTACTTGACTTTCAGCTTTCTTATTTCTTCCATATTCCATACATCATTCATACATCATTTATACATCAAACTTCATATTTATTTAATCATTTTAGATTGTAATACTTTACAAACATGGAGGAATTACATGGAAATTGGGGATTTCACAATATAGTTTTATCATTTTTTTAATTTTTATATTATTTGTAATACTTATTACATTTTTATAGTTTTTGTAATTTTTAAATTTTGAGAATTATACAAATAAAAAAGGGAATTATAATTTGATTTGAAATTTTTTAGATATTTAATATTAGTATTTTATTTGAATTTTTGCAGACCAAAATTTTGGGATATTTTATTTCAATTTTTAAAAAATTCTCAAGGGTTAATAATGATGTTTTTTTACTAAATAAGACAAGCTTCATGCATAAGAGAATCTTAGAGACAAAACTATAAGTATGAACTACATACAAATCCGCGCGATGTTACGAGTCTATTTTTATTTTGCAATTCTTAAAGTTAGTAAAATTGATTATTAGATAAGAATTGTTAATCATAAAAATATTTATTACGTTAATATTGTTTAGTACAAAAGAAAAACATGTTTACTAATGATAGAATTTATATATCATACAAAATGTTCAAATTTTTTTTTGAGAAATTTGGATTAGCTTGGATTCAAAAAATACACAATATTTAAGTTAAATAATATTACAAATAAATAATTTGTGCTAAAAATAAACAAATTAAGATAATGAGAAAATTTCACGACTTTCGATAAAGAGAAATACGCCCAGCAACTCCATAGAAATTCCTACCCATTGACAAACAAACAAGCAGCTATATTTAATCGTAAGTTTCTTTTTTTCTTTTTTTAAGATTTCGAGAATTCGACACCTTATTAGGTCTTTTATTCATTTTTACACCAATAATCCAAAAACAAAACACACTGTATAATCCGTAGCATGTTCACACGTCATACGAAATGAATTCAGACATGTTCCCATCTCCGCATTCATTTTGTTGGAACCTTGATAAAAATCTTTGAAATTCAAGATATTTTTAAAAATTTTTGAGATCACAATTTGAACAAATGACTAAAAACTAACAACATTCGATTCAATCAAACTTAATTTATGAATATAAAATTAAGCGATGAGAATTCAAAAAGTAGATAAAAAATACATTTAGTTTAACATTAGATTTAGTGAGTTCGAGGAGCGTTTAGTTCGAAATTTGAAGTTGGGAGGAAATTAATTTAGCTCAAGGAGCTGATCTTACGCGGAACTCACTGTTGTCTTTGCTGAAGGAGATAAAGCAATGGTTGAACTTGGATTACATGCCATCCTGCGCCAATTTTATGCCTAGAGACTGATTAACCTTTTGTATTTCATCTATTTCATCAACTACGTACAGTAAAACATAGCATTAAAACTAGGGAATTTCTACAAGGGAATATAAAAAACCAAAGGTTAATTGGGTTAACTCAAAACTGTACGTATGGAAGGAATTTTTACGCCAAAATTGAATTTGTTACCCTTTCATTTCAAGACAATTGTTATTATTTTGTGTTTTAATAACTAAAAATTATTTTACACCCCCCGCCCAATTTTTTTTTCTGAAAAGTTCTGTTTCTTTATCTTTTTAAAGAAAAATAATTTAAGGATTTAAAATCGAGGTTAAGTATTTAGGGGTTTGTACTCATATATTGGTTCAAATAAAAGACATTGTAAACAGAGAGTTACCCTGTGTTTAACTCTGATCAACATGCGTTTCGTGTCACCTCAGTTTCCTCTAATGTCCAATCAATTCGTTTGACAAACAAAAGATTTTATCATTCACCCACCAATTATGAAAAGAAGAAAACATATATTGTAACAAAGTGAAATTAAGGATTGAAATCAATGTTAAATATTTAACATTTGATCCCGATACATTGGCTCAAAAATAAAAGAAAATTTGAAGACATGTTCAATTACTCCCCATTGAATTCTGAAAATGCACTTTCATGTCAGCTTCCTCCAAATTTCCTTTACTTTCTTCTGGGCTTCACAAAAACAGTTCACTGAATATTTTATGCCAACGATCATTTCGTGCGGGAAATTGAGTTGCTTGACATTACATCAGATCAAACTTTTCCATTTTGCCCAGATTTATTTTCTCCTTTTTGCGGCTCAGGGGTGGGTCATTTTCTTTGGCCTTTTACTAAGCTTGGGGCTTTTGAATCTCAGCAATGCTTGGCATGGGAAGTTCTGCTTGCAATTTTGATAAAAAAAAAATTGGGAAGAAGAAAGAGTCCTAACAATAAATCAACCCCAAGGGTAGGAGTTGGGTGCAGAAATAATGCGTGGGATAGCTAATTCTAGTTCAAATAACTTTGTCTCTATTTTTTTTTTGTTACAAATGAAATATTAAATAATTGAACATAAGAGTAAAAGTGCTTGAATTAAAATTTAAGTCTTACAAAATATTACAACTCATTTTTAATTGTTTGGTGACACTTTGTCTCTAATTATGCATCCATCATTCGTTATATACTTGGAAAAACAAATACTGTAATTTCACTTTGTAATTTTCGGTTACGTAAAATTTTTTTGCTTGCCATCAGTTGTGAGACCCGAATTTGTTACACTGTACACAATAATTGTAACTGATTGATAGGGAAATAAATTATAAAATGCAGTATAATGAGATAAATTGAAAGAGGAATCTAGGCGGAATGTGAAGCTAAATTTCTATTGGCTGAAATGGTCAAGAAGAAGAAACATGTAGCAGAAAACAGAAGTAAGTCAAACCGAGTAGCAAAAGTAATCTACATTTCCGCCTTTTTTTTTACAGTTGGCTTCAAATTTTAATGAATGAAAGACGTAAAAAGATGAAAGAAAACGGGATAAGAAACAGGTGGTAAATTCTGATTGGATTAACAGGAATATATAAGGAAACTTCATGAGAAAACTGACATTAGCAAACTTCATCTTCTTCGAAAACCACTCTACTGCTTCTCTTCCACTATGTTTTACTGCAAGCTCAAATCTCGTTTCTTCCGTTCCTTTCATACGTGAGTCATGAAATTTCATCCTTTAGTTAGCTAAACCTTTTCTCCATCGTTTGAAGAGCTAAGGAATAAGCAAAGTAAAGCTAACGTGAGACAGAAAACACCCTGTTCTGGAAGTGTAACTCAGTTAAGGTGAGTTCCATATTTCGTTGGTTCTCTTCATGTTTATTGGTATATTTCTATGTTTTATATCGTAAGAAACCTAGATATAGCCTTGTTTTAGTTAAATCTTGTTAGGACATAAGAAACTAGAACAAGATGTGGTATGAAAAATAATCGAGAATAAACAAGGAAAGTGCTAAAAACGGTGTAAAAGTGATGAGAAATAGGCGAGCTCAACTATTACGGGCGAGCTAAATAATATGGACCATGATATAGTGGGCGAGCTCGCCACATGCTAGTTTAATTCATAGGCGAGCCCACCTCTGAATAAAAAGCCGTGTATGGCGAACTCACATGCATAGGCATGGTGAGTTGAATTGTGGGCGATCTCCCACTACAAGCCAATATATGAATGGCGAGTTGTGTAGGGCAAGCTAAAGGATTAGTCCCAAGTCTCACCAAAGAGTTGAAAACATTCGAACAGAATATATTGATGGTCTTGAATATTTATTTTTGCAGCCAGGAATTGAGGACTCGGTAAAGGCGACCGGGAAGCTAGGTTTCATGAGACCAGGTAAGGGAGATGTGTGTGAAGTGAATGCATGTTCTGTGGAGTTAAATTTTATGGAAATATTGAGAAAATGATTTGGTTTGAAACATGCATTGGTTTAATAAACTGTTTTCATAGACCATGATTTGGGCGAACAATAGAGTCGACCCCTATGATGTTTTCTGGGTGAGCCAAAGAAAGGTGAACCCTGTTTTAATAAAATCCGGGCAAGCCAAAGCTAGGCGACCCCTTTTTGTGATATTTCGGGTGAGCCAAAAGTGGCGACCCCTTGGTGTTGAAAGACTAGTGTTTATGGGCGATCCCTAATAATCTTATGGGCGACCTCGAACCATTGAGTTATATTTCAGCCTTCGAGCAAATATTTTTATGGGCAATTCCCTAGTCAGCTCTGTCATGAAATCTAATATAGCAGGCAAGCATTAGTCAAACTCAAATGCGAATGTTAGTGGGCGAACATTAGTTCACCGAAATGGGCGAGCTGACCATGGGCGAGCCATAACGGGCGAGCTGACCATGTGCGAGTCGAAATGGGCGAACTGACCATGGGCGAGCCGGTTTAACTTGTGTTTTTCTCACATGAAATATGGTGAAATAACTAGCTGTTTTTACTATATTTTGTAAATAGAAAACATAACGCCTTTTTGGAAAATAATCATTTTAAAGAAATGATGAAATATGTGAAATATTCCTTAAAGGTTCTTTATGAGATATAAAATGATTTTTGAGACTTTAGGCCCCGAGTTTCATGCATTACTATTCACGAGACTGATTGACCCGCCAAGTCATCAAAGGTCTCGAGGTCACCTGGCAAGTGTACTCGAGGACCACCTATAGATTATGGCCATAGATCTAGCTGTGTCCCAGTGGGGATGCGAATTGGAGTTTTGGCCTAAGGGCCCACTCTGAGAAAGCCATGAGGGGTGATGGCTTACTGGTGCACCCCAAAGCGGACGACTTGTGTTCCTGTGGGAACGATGATAGCATGATTTAATTGTAAGGTGATGCCTAGTCTCAACTTACTGAGAGGATTTACTGAGTCCTGTTTACTGTTTACTATATTATATTGTAAATTGTTTAGCCAGTGATTTGAATATTAAAGACTGTTCACTATATCCACTGTTTACCTACTGGGTATGCTGTTAGGGAAAATAAACATTTTGTGGTATATGGTTTTGGTTTTGTAAAGCAGCATACAACTTCCTTACTGAGCACGTTGTCGCTCACTCCTTATTTTTCACTCCACAGATTGTTGAATTTGGACTAAGAGAATTACCTTCCAGAGTTTATCGATTGCTAGTGTCAGCAGATATTTGATATCGAAGGTATATAAATTTCTTTTATATATTCAGCGAATTTGTACAGTACTACTTTAAATAGAAGGGAATGTATATATATATATATCTTAAGGAAACAATGTAACAATTCATATATCCATATTGGTACGATGAATAAGAGTACTAATTCTTACTAAAGTGATTAATGGATTGTTAAGCATCACAGACAGCCCAACTGGTAGAAATGTGTGAATAAGATAAAATATGTGATTTACTGTAGATTCGGAATGTTACAGATTTAATGGTATCAGAGCAGGGTTGGTCGGATGTCTAGTGATGCTTAAAAAAAAAGTGAATAGTAAACATTCCCTGTAGTACTATATAATCTGAATATATAGTTGATATACTAATGATAAGTGAAATAAATGATCCCTGTGGTACAGATATGAGTAGAAGGAGGGTGACACGCTCAATTAGAGATATAGGCTGAGGAAGGGCAGCACAAATTCTGGAGTCGCAGACACCGGAACCTGCCCCAAGACCTCCACGTCCTATACAGCCGAAGAGCATTGATGCTCGTGTGAGCCGAGTAGAGAGGTTAGTAGCCGATTTCATGGCTATGTATCAGGCGGATAGAGCCGCTGATATGTCGGAGAAGGAAAGAGCGACATCTCCCGCAGCTCCCGTAATGGCGCCAGCACCACCACAATCGGCACCAGTTGTACCCGAGCCTCAGCCTATTCCACCACCGGCACCTCAGCCACAGGTAGCTCCACCATAGCCATTGATTCAACCGCCTAGAGATGTGGAGTCGTATTTTGATGTCACCTTGATACGATCATTTAGGAAGTTGGATCCACTTAAGTTTAAAGGTGCTAGGGATCCATTGGTGGCAGAGCAATGGGTTATTGCTATAGAGAAGTTACTAAGGATTATGAGGTGTATGGAGACCGAGAAGGCAGGTCTAGCAGTGTTCCAATTAACAGATGATGCCGAGCATTGGTGGAAGGCAACTCAGATAGTATTGTTCTCTCAGCATCAGGATATTACTTGGGAGATTTTGTAGATGCCTTTAGACGAAGGTATATCCCTGACACTACACAGCAGAAACAACAACAAGAGTTTATGGATTTAACTCAAGGAAGTATGGCAGTGGACGAGTATGAGGCTAAGTTTACGACCTTGAGCCGATTTGATTCACAGACCAGTGTTAATGAGAGACATAAGATCGAGAGATTTAAGGCTGGTTTGAGACCCTCCATCAGATCAAAGCTAGCCCCATTTGATATCTTGACCTATGATGAGGTAGTACGACGGGCTCAGCTATGTGAGAGGGATTTTGAGCAGTACCATATAGAGGCTGGTGGTAAGAGCAAGAGTAAAGGTAAAGATAAGGGTAAGAGACTTTTGGAGAATAGATATAGTAGGGAGCAGCCTAAGAGAACTAGATTTTCGGGCATACAGATTTCCGAGGGAAGATTCAATAGATCAGCAGTTTCTATCCCTACTAGTGGCCCCACCACTACTCAGAGAAGTGTTGCGACTTTATGTAGACATGGTGGAAGGTCACATGGGTCACGCCCTTGTCCTTTGATGTCTAAGGCATGTTTTAAATGTGGACAGACTGGGCACTTTATCAGGAATTGCCCGATGCTCAGAGAATCAGCTGCTTCTACTATTCCTCCTGCATTACCTCAGATAGCGGCACCGGCAGCTCCGAGTGAGCCGGAGAAGGCGACACCCTCACAGCCTAGGCGGGCAACAGCCGCAGAGAAAGGTAAGAAGGTTGTGACTCAGGGTCGGGTGTACGCGATGGATCAGGAGACTGCCGACGCCTCTATCGATGTGATTAAAGGTAAAGTTTATCTCTTTGATATTCCCGTAATTGCCTTATTTGATCCGGGTCTACCCATTCGTTCTTATCGCCTACATGTGCTAATAGGACCCTAGTAGAGTCGGAGTTGTTAGGGTATACTTTGCAAGTGAATACTCCTTTTAAAGATTTCCAGAGGACAGATATTGTATATAGGAATTGTAAATTAACTATAGGAGAGAAGGTTATGACAGCTAACCTAATCTTGTTGAATATATATGATTTTGATATCATTTTGGGTATGGATTGGTTAGCTGCGAACCATGTTAGTTTGGATTGTAATACTAAGTTTACTACCTTCTCTCGTCTCGAAAAGTACATTATAAAGTTAATGTAAATTAATAGAAAGGTATGTGAATATATGTTTGTAAAATAATATGTGTACTGAAATTAGGGTTGTGCATGAATGTTTATGAAGGATATATTGCTAGTGTGGAGGATGTAGAGAGGAAACATCCAGAGATTCAAGAGATTCTTGTGGTTAAGGATTTTTCGAATGTATTTCCAGAGGACTTACCAGGGTTACCACCGGATCGAGAGACAGAGTTTATGATTGAGTTGGTAACCGGTACGGAGCCGATTTCTCGACCCCCATATCGGATGGCACTGACTGAGTTAGATGAGCTTAAGAAGCAGCTCCAAGAGTTATTAGATAAGGGATTTATACGTCCCAGTGTGTCACCATGGGGAGCTCCAGTATTATTTGTTCGAAAGAAGGATGGTAATCTCCGGTTGTGTATAGATTACCGGATGTTGAATCGGGCTACCATTAAGAATAAATATCCACTACCCAGGATCGATGACCTGTTTGACCAGCTCACAGGTATTTTCCAAGCTAGATCTCCTATCAGGCTATCACCAGTTGAAGATTAAGGAGTCGGATGTGCATAAGACAGCATTTCGGACTCGCTATGGTCACTATGAGTTCTTAGTGATGCCTTTTGGGTTGACAAATGCCCCTGCAGCTTTTATGAGTTTGATGAACGAGGTATTTCACCCATTTTTGGATAAGTTTGTCATAGTATTTATAGATGACATTTTGATTTATTCTAAGACTCCAGAGCAGTATTTGTATATAGTATTACAGACCCTCAGAGACCGAAAGTTGTATGCCAAATTTAGTAAGTGTGATTTCTGGCTTGACCATATAATCTTTTTGGGACACATAGTGTCGAAGGACAGGGTGTCAGTTGATCCATCCAAGATAGAGGCAATTGTACAATGGGAAAGGCCTAACACCGTTACTGAGATACGGAGTTTCTTAGGTCTTGTCGGATATTATCGCAGGTTTGTGGAGGGATTTTCTAGGCTTGCTGCTCCATTGACACGACTCACACGTAAGGATGTAAAGTTTGAGTGGAATGATGTGTGTGAGCACAGTTTTCTTGAGCTTAAAAGGGGATTGACTACTGCCCCCGTATTAGCCCTTCCCAGCGGATCAGGTGGATTTATGGTGTATACTGATGCATCCGCTCAAGGTTTAGGGTGTGTGCTTATGCAGCATGGTCAGGTTATAGCCTATGGTTCTCGGCAGTTGAAGGATCATGAGAGGAATTACTCGACACATGATTTGGAGCTAGCCGCAGTAATGTTTGCATTGAAGATTTGGCGGCATTATTTGTACGGGGAGAAATTTTAGATATACACAGACCATAAGAGTCTAAAGTATATATTCTCGCAGCGAGAGTTGAACTTGAGGCAGCGACGGTGGATGGAACTGTTAAAGGACTATGATTGTGAGATTTTATATCATCCAGGTAAAGCTAATGTAGTAGCAGATGCACTAAGCCGTAAGCATGTTGGCATGGTATCTTACATGATGATGAGGGAGCATGATTTGATAGAGCAGTTCTCTAGCCTCAGCCTGACAATTATTTCCTCTGACCAGTATGGATTTACGGCTAATTTTTGTATAGAGCCGGATTTGATGGATCGGATTAGAGAAGCTTAGAAGAGTGATGATTATTGCGTCGGGATATCCAGTCAGATTCAGATGGGAGTTATGTCAGATTTTGAGATTGGCACCAATGGAATACTGAGGTTTAGAGGCAGGATATGTGTTCCCAGAGATCAGCATATTCTAGATTTGATTTTATCAAAGGCCCATACCTCTAGATATACATTACATCCGGGTAGTACTAAGATGTACCAAAATCTCCGAAGAGTATATTAGTGGCCTAAGATGAAGAAGGACATCGCTAATTTTGTTGCTAGATGTCTAACATGCCAGCAGATTAAGATTGAGCATGAAAAGCCTGTAGGTATGCTTCGACCGTTATCGATTCCTACGTGGAAATGGGAACATGTGACTATGGATTTTATTATGGGATTACCACGGACCCGGAAGGGGTATGATGCTATTTGGGTGATCATAGATAGATTGACTAAGTCTGCTCATTTCTTGGCTATGAGATCTACTGATTCAATTAGTGCCTTAACCGATTTGTATGTCAGGGAGATAGTGAGGTTACATGGTGTTCTAGTGAGTATTACTTCTGATAGGGATTCCCGCTTCACCTCTCATTTCTGGGAGAGATTTCAGGAGGTTATGGGATCCCAGCTGAATTTTAGCACCGCTTTTCATCCACAGACTGATGGACAGTCCGAGCGTATGATACAGACGCTCGAGGATATGTTGAGAGCATGTACACTGGATTTTAGAGGCTCATGGGACGATCACTTACCCCTGGCAGAATTTGCTTATAATAATACTTTCACACGAGTATTGGCATGGCACTTTATGAGGCCTTGTATGGCAGACGATGCAAATCCCCGATAGCATGGGAAGAAATGGGGGACCGTAAACTGTTAACCCCCGATTTGGTCGAACAGGCTTCCTGTGATGTACAAATGATTTGTGAGAGGCTCAGAACGGCTCAGAGTCGGCAGAAGAGTTATGCAGATATTAGACACCGACCATTAGAGTTTGTAACGGGTGATTATGTATTCTTAAAGGTCTCACCATCCAAAGGTATAATGAGATTCGAGAAGAGAGGAAAGTTGAGTCCCCGATACATTGGGCCGTATGAGATCTTAGATGGCGTTGGAGATGTAGCATATCGGTTAGCACTACCACCAGAGTTGTCAGGAGTGCATAACGTATTCCATGTCTCGATGTTGAGAAAATACCATCTAGATCCTTCTCACGTAATTTGACATGAGCCATTAGAGATCAGAGAGGACATAAGTTACGTTGAGAAATCGGTACGGATCTTGGATAGGAAGGATAAGGTATTGCGATCTAAGACGATTCCTTTGGTTAAAGTGCTCTAGCAGTATCATACTGAGGAGGAGGCTACTTGGGAGTTAGAGAGCATTATGCATGAGAGATATCTAGAGCCCTTTCAGTGACAAGTCTGGCTGAAATTTGGAAGACTAAATTTCTTAACATAGGGAGAAATGTGAGACCCGAATTTGTTACACTGTACACAATAATTGTAACTGATTGATAGGGAAATAAATGATAAAATGCAGTATAATGAGATAAATTGAAAGAGGAATCTAGGTGGTATGTGAAGCTAAATTTCTATTGGCTGAAATGGTCAAAAAGAAGAAACATGTAGCAGAAAACAGAAGTAAGTCAAACCGAGTAGCAAAAGTAATCTACATTGCCGCCTTTTTTTTCTACAGTTGGCTTCAAATTTTAATGAATGAAAGACGTAAAATGATGAAAGAAAACGGGATAAGAAACAGGTGGTAAATTCTGATTGGATTAACAGGACTATATAAGGAAACTTCATGAGAAAACCGACATTAGCAAACTTCATCTTCTTCGAAAACCACTCTACTGCTTCTCTTCCACTATGTTTTACTGCAAGCTCAAATCTCGTTTCTTCCGTTCCTTTCATATGTGAGCCATGAAATTTCATCCTTTAGTTAGCTAAACCTTTTCTCCATCGTTTGAAGAGCTAAGGAATAAGCAAAGTAAAGCTAACGTGAGACAGAAAACACCCTGTTTTGGAAGTGCAACTCAGTTAATGTGAGTTCCATATTTCGTTGGTTCTCTTGATGTTTATTAGTATATTTCTATGTTTTATACCATAAGAAACCTAGATATAGCCTTGTTTTAGTTAAATCCTGTTAGGACATAAGAAACTAGAACAAGATATGGTCTGGAAAATAATCGAGAATAGACAAGGAAAGTGCTGGAAACGGTGTAAAAGTGATGAGAAATAGGCGAGCTCAACTATTATGGGCGAGCTAAATAATATGGACCGTGGTATAGTGGGCGAGGTCGCCACATGCTAGTTTAATTCATAGGTGAGCCCACCTCTGAATAAAAAGCCGTGTATGGCGAACTCACATGCATAGGCATGGCGAGTTGAATTGTGGGCGATCTCCCACGTACAAGCCAATATATGAACGAGGAGTTGTATAGGGCGAGCTAAAGGATTAGTCTCAAGTCTCACCAAAGAGTTGAAAACATTCGAACATAATATATTGATGGTCTTGAATATTTATTTTTGCAGCCAGGAATTGAGGACTCAGTAAAGGTGATCGGGAAGCTAGGCTTCATGAGACCAGGTAAGGGAGATGTGTGTGAAGTGAATGCATGTTCTGTGGAGTTAAATTTTATGGAAATATTGAGAAAATAATTTGGTTTGAAACATGCATTGGTTTGATAAACTGTTTTCACAGACCATGATTTGGGCAAACTATAGAGTCGACCCCTATGTTGTTTTCTGGGCGAGCCAAAGAAAGGTGAACCCTGTTTTAATTAAATCCAGGCGAGCCAAAGCTAGGCGACCCTTTTTTGTGATATTTCGGGCGAGCCAAAAGTGGCGACCCCTTGGTGTTGAAGACTAGTGTTTATGGGCGATCCCTAATAATCTTATGGACGACCCCGAACCATTGAGTTATATTTCAGCCTTCGGGCGAATATTTTTATGGGCAATTCCCTAGTCAGCTCTGTCATGAAATCTAATATAGCAGGCGAGCACTAGTCAAACTCAAATGCGAATGTTAGTGGGCGAACATTAGTTCGCCGAAATGGGCGAGCTGACCATGGGCGAGCCATAACGGGCGAGCTGACCATGGGCGAGCCATAACGGGCGAGCTGACCATGGAATGGGCGAACTAACCATGGGTGAGCCGGTTTAACTTGTGTTTTTCTCACACGAAAAATGGTGAAATAACTAGCTGTTTTTACTATATTTTGTAAACAAAAAACATAATGCCTTTTTGGAAAACAATCATTTTAAAGAAATAATGAAATATGTGAAATATTCCTTAAAGGTTCTTTATGAGATATAAAATGATTTTTGAGACTTTAGGCCCCGAGTTTCATGCATTACTATTCACGAGGCTGACTGACCCGCCAAGTCATCAGAGGTCTCGAGGTCACCTGGCAAGTGTACTCGATGATCACCTATAGATTATGGCCATAGATCTAGCTGTGTCCCAGTGGGGATGCGAATTGGAGTTTTGGCCTAAGGGCCCACTCTGAGAAAGCCGTGAGGGGCGATGGCCTACGGATGCACCCCAAAGTGGAAGACTTGTGTTCCTGTGGGAACGATGATAGCATGATTTAATTGTAGGGTGATGCCTAGTCTCAACTTACTGAGTTCTGTTTACTGAGAGGATTTACTGAATCCTGTTTACCGTTTACTACATTATATTGTAAACTGTTTAGCCAGTGATTTGAATATTAAAGACTGTTCACTATATCCACTGTTTACCTACTGGGTATGCTGTTAGGGAAAATAAACATTTTGTGGTATATGGTTTTGGTTTTATAAAGCAGCATACAACTTCCTTACTGAGCACGTTGTCGCTCACCCCTTATTTTCCACTCCACAAATTGTTGAATTTGGACTAAGAGAATTACCTTCCAGAGTTTATCGACTGCTAGTGTCAGCAGATATTCGATATCGAAGGTATATAAATTTCTTTTATAAATTCAGCGAATTTGTACAGTACTACTTTAAATAGAAGGAAATGTGTATATATATATCTTAAGGAAACAATGTAACAATTCATATTTCCATATTAGTACGATGAATAAGAGTACTAATTCTTACTAAAGTGATTAACGGATTGTTAAGCATCACAGACAGTCCAACCGATAGAAATGTGTGAATAAGATAAAATATGTGATTTACTGTAGATTCGAGATGTTACATCGGTTCACCAAACTCCAATTACAATTTATCCAAAAAAAAAACCTCCAATTACGAGTATGAAATGACGATTGGACCTTCTTAAAATAGAGAAACACAGTAAAAGGTATTCAATAATTGATCTTTTTTTGAGTCTTCAACAACACAGTAAAAGGTCGTTTCTTTTTCCAGATGGAAAGAGGTAGAATTCAAATGATTTTGCAGGACAAAGGTTAGTGGATATGAAAGAAAAGAACAGAGGTTCTTTCCAGTTTTCTGTCCAAAATTAAATAGTCACCACTCACCAGGCCCACCACAGAGACAAAGTTTCACAACTTTGGTAAAGAAAAATACACCGGGCAACCACAGAAATTCCAAGCTTTAATAGTAAATATAGTTTATTTTTCACTTAAAGAATTAGAGAAATTTGTAGGTTCTTTTATGAATATAAAATTAAGTGATGGGAATTCAAAAAGTTTATCCAAGATAAAAAATACATTTAGTTTAACATCAAAATTAACGAGTTCGGAGAGCGTTTAATTTAAAATTTGAAGTTGAAAAGAATTTAACTTGAACTGATCTGCCCGGAACTCATTATTATCTTTTGTTAAAGGAGATAAAGCAATGGTTGGACTTGGATTACATGTGTGCATCGCCAATTCGCCATCATGTGCCAGTTTATGCTCTACGGATCAGGTGGGTAAACTTCGGAGGAATGAGAGAGACAGCGATGTGTGAAATTCACGAGCACATTGCCGATAGTTTAACCTTCTTCACAACATTGGAGAGAGAGCAGTCGCGCGACTTTACGTTTACATTACCGTATAAAAAAGAAAAATGCATTTAGGCAGACAGATAAGGAATAACTTGCAAATCGTGCGACCTTTCGTACCTTTTGTTCAATATCGCGCGATCCTCTAAACTTTTCTCTCGACAACTTGCAGTCCGCGTGAGCCTATTGCGATTGATCAGTTAAAAACTCGCATTTACATTCAGGCTAGGAGACAAAAATATGAAATAATGATAATAAGTCATATAGGCGTGTCGTGGGCATCTTTTATTTTGAGAAATTAAGATAAAAAATAAATAAGAACTCTTTTTGATGATTGGATGTCGCGTAAATTAGAAGTAGTAATTTTTAACTGATAGTTAGATGAAAAAAGTTCACTAAATATTACCAATTTATTGAAATATTTAGTGTGATTTTTCAATAATATCAATTTTTGTTAAAAATAATGAATAAGGTTTTTTTAAAAAAGAAATTAGTAATAAAAGTAAATATACTTTTGATGATGAGATATTATAGAAATCACAAGTAGTGATTTCTAACTGATCTCTAGGTGAGAAGGATCCGCTAAATATTACTAAAATATTGGAGTATTTAGTGTGCTTTTTAAACAATGCACATTCTTGTTTAAAAAAAATTAAAGTTTTAAAAGGAAAAATGGAAAATAATATTAAAAATTCATATGCATCATTTATTAAATATTTGAATCATACGTATTCATGCAATATCAAAGTAAATGTGAATCTCTGAGACTGTGATTCTATAGCAATTGTAAGTAATAATTTTTAAAAAATTTCTAGGTGAGAATATTATTTCAAACATTACCAAAAGAATGAGAGCAGTTGATTTAATTTTCGCTAAAAAGGGTTCACATTTATTTAAAAAAAATAGTTTTTTTTATATAGAAATAAAAACTGATTTTGAGAAAAATAAAATTGTTTAATAAAATAGAAATTATTTTTAAATATTAAGTTAAGACTATATTATTAAATCTAAAAAGATAACACATGATTAAGATGGTATTGCTTTTTAATGGGCATTGGGTGGTGTTAATCTTTCCTCACTCGAAACCATATTCTTGACCAATCTTTATTTTCGCAAATCTCTAAATTGTCTTTTTATTAAAACTTGACTAATCTTGCGATTTTGTTAAAAAGAAATTATTTTTAAATGGCTAATTACACCTAATTAAAAAATAGGATAATTATTCCATACATTGGCAGTAGAGTTTTTTTACTTTACAAGTGAGGTTAGGATTATGACACATGTCTTATTTTATTTATTTTTTATTTTTTAAATATTTTTATCGACATATTTTATAATCTTAGTATCGCTTGTGAACTAAAAAAACTCCATCATAATATATGAAATAATTATCTTAAAAAATATTGATGGCAACTCCTTTTTTGTGTTTTTAAAATCGTTGAGTAGTGGAGTTCATAAACAAAATTGTTATGACACTTATACTTTAAAGCAACCCACTATCATCCACAGTCAACCAATGTATAAATGCTCTAAATTTATTCTTATAAGTAACCCAGTACCATCCACCATCATAATCAACCAATAGATAAATGCTAACAATACGTCCTTTGTCCTAGCCTCTTTCTCTCGCATCACACATTTCCTTGTTTAACTCTAAAAACCAACCTTCCTTTGTGTACTCTTAGGAATCCTTCTCATTCGATCCTTTGGCTATGGATGCAAGGTTGAGAGTAGCTGCAGAAACAGGAGATACCAACGAATTGTATAATTGTATTCAAGACGTTGGAGATGTTTTGAGCCACTTTGATGAGGCAGACTTCGTTCATAATCCACTACATGTGGCTGCAGCTAGAGGCCATGCTGATTTTGCAATCGCAATCATGTACTTAAAGCCATCATTTTCTAGGAAACTGAACCGAGACGTCTTTAGCCCCATTCACCTTGCCATGCAAAATGATCACACAGAGACGGTTCTTCGTCTCCTGGAAGCTGACAAAGATCTTGTTCGTGTCAAAGGGAAAGAAGGGTACACTGTTTTTCATTACGCAGCTGAAAAAGGGAACCTGGAACTTTTGGCTCAATTTCTCCGGGATTGTCCTGAATGCATCGAAGATGTCACGATTCAAAACGAGACTGCTTTACATATTGCGGCAAAATACCATAGGTACGACGCTCTTGAAATCCTTGTGCGATGGCTTGAAAGGACCCATTTCTATGGTAAAGTTTCGAGAAAGCACCTATTGAACTCGAAGAACAAAGATGGGAACACAGTGTTGCACATAGCCGCTTCTCATACTGAACCCTACAAGGTAATGAAATTTAAAATCATCTCACTTTTGTTGAATAATGAATATAAACACACACACTCAGAGTATGAGTTCACTTATTGCTTATATTAGTGTAAAACAAAATGTTATACACTATTTTTATCACTTCATCTAAGATTTAATATTTTTACAAACCAACAGTTAGATTTAACAATTTACTTTTATCTATTATGCATGTAATTTCAAGTCAATTCGATTTTTTATTATTTAAGTCAAGAATAATATCGTTTTTAATATATATTAACGGTTTAAATTTTATTATTATCTAAATAATAATTAGACATTTTGAATTAACTTGAAATTTGATACGAATGATTTACATGAATAGAGCATAAAATTTAAAGATAAGATTAAAAAGTATAAACTATATTAATAAAATTGTTTAAAACTAATTTAGTTTTTTTTTTTTGAAAGAAACTGCATTCACTTTTATTTATTCATCATCAATACATCAGATGCCAATACATTATTTAATAGAGTAGGTGGGTCATCCACCCATATACATTCTTCTGGACTTTGTAGTCCAAGTTTTGCTAGTAGATCTGATTACCTGTTCATCTCACATGGCTTATTCTAAACTCATCGAAGGATATTGAAAGAGAGTGTGCTTAAGCGCCCCAACAATTGACAAGTCCACCGAGCCTTTGTTAAACATATGGATCACCATCAGCGCATCACCCTCTAGAATAACCCTGAGTATTCCCAGATCACAAGCGAATCGCAATGCTTGAATGGCTGCCATACTTTCTAGCACCAACTCATTTGATCGCCAAGGAACAGGCACTATCAAGGCCTCCTTAAGCTTATGCCACCACAGTTGGATGTAACATTGGAAGCTGCATTAAAATTTAACTTATAGTATCCAAGCGGTGGGGCTTGACAATTTGCTTGAGTTGGTGAATTGAAAGTAAGAGATGTAGTCGTTGATAGTACTGAGTTCATCTCCTGGACAACCATGAATTTGTGTACTTAGCTGGTGTGGATCCTTCGACTATCCAGAAAATACAAAGTCATTTCTGTCCTTCTAGATTGTCCACAATCCCAAAGCAAACAATTGCAATTCTTTATCGCCCAAAGACTTCAGTAAGGTGGACAATTGGGATGTGGACACTCTCCCTACTCAACCTTGGAACACAGTAAGTCCATTCCAAACCTCCCTTGCATGAAGGCATGTAAACAGTACGTGATTCAGCATCTCAGAACTGGTCCCACAGCGAGGACAAATCGTTGTAGTGACAATTTCTCATTGTCGAAGATTTGTCAAAAAGGGACAATATCAAGTAGAGTACGCCAAAGGAAAACTTGGACCTTTGTAGGTACTTGTATGCTCCATATCTTCTTCCACACCAAATCCGGAGTCAATATGTTAGAACTCATTTCAGATTCACTTAACAAATGACAGCCATTGCGTGCAGTATAGTGTCCATCAATTGTATGTGTCCAAGATATAATATCCTCCACAGTTGAGTGTAGTAAAGGAACGGATAGTATCTCCTTTGCATCCTTGCTCTGACCAAGTTGTGTATAGTAGTGCTATTCCAATCCTTTGTCGCAAAATCAATCAAAGTAGCCGCCTTTAAAGTAACATCTTGCACTTCTTGTAGAGGTATGGGTTTACTCGTAGCTGACCATGGCAGCCACTTATCATTCCAAACAGAAACCTCTGTTCCAGCTCCAATTCTCCAGCAGTAACCCTTAACCAGCAAGTCTCGTGAAGACCAAATGCTCCTCCAGATAAATGATGGTGTAGAACCAAGTCATGCCTCAAAGAAGGAGGAAGATGGGAAATATTTGGACTTTAGTACTGAATACAGCAAGGTGTGGGGATTGGAAAGTAACCTCCATCCCTGTTTGGCTTCCATAGCCTTATTGAACAGCCATATGTCTCAGAAGCCAACTCCACCCCATTTTCTGCTTTTGCACACCTCAGACCATTTCATCCGGGACACTCCTCTCTTTTCACTATTAGTATTCAACCAATATCAAGCCATCATACCATTAAGTTCAGTACATAAAGCCTTTGGTAGTAAAAAGCAGCTCATAGTATAAGTGGGTAATGCTTGGACCACTGCTTTGAGATATACCTCCTTACCTCCAGTTGAAACTTGCCACATAGTCCATCCCTGTAGCTTAGATTCTACTCTATGTACTCTATGTTTGATGCTGCGAAAGGCATGGTGCTTCCTTTTACCCACTATACTAGGCAAACCCAAATACCTCTCAGGGTTGTACATCACATTTACATTCAAAACATTTTGTACCACTGCTCTGTCTTGTACGTCTATATTGGCAGCAAAAAAGAGGGAAGATTTATCATAATTTATTTGTTGGCTAAAACAGGTTTCAGATCGCATGAGTAAGTAACTCAAAATCTCCACTTCCTCTTTTGTTGCCTTTGCAAACAATAGACAATCATCGACAAATAGTAAATGAGTCACTTGCAGGCCACCTCTAGTAGCACTAACCCCGTGCAGCAAGCTTTCCTGATGCTTCTTAGTAAGGAGTGCAGATAGTCCCTCTGAACACATTAGAAACAAATAAGCACTCAAGGGGTCTCCTTGTCATAAATCCTGTTCAGGAACAAAATTTGCAGTAGGACTCCTATTCAACAAAATTGAGTATGAAACTGTTGTAACACAAGCCATAATCTTCTCTACCCAGAGTGGAGCAAACCCAAGCCGAGCATCATTTGTTAAAGGAAACTCTGTTGGGAAAAATATCCCTCAAACCAAACACCCACAAAAACAAAGGAAAGCAAAAACAAACACAATAAAATTTAATGTGGTTTGGCCTAACCAATTTGGCCTACAACCACCCAACCAATCTAACAATCAATCAAACAACACAATCGTGTAATTTTTAGAAGAGAAAAATTACAAACTCCTTACAAACCCAACCGTGCAATTTTTAGAGAGAAAAATTGCAAACTCCTAACAAAGATCCCAAAGCCCAACTACACCCTTTTAATAGCCCAAACCCTAGCTATTCTATCGGTATCTACAACTCTCTGGGACACTTTACAAACCAAGCGTGACACATTATTTATAAGGGGAGAACCCTTATAACTTCTCATATACTTTCGATGTGGGATTCAAGGCAAACCCCAACAAATCCTCCCTTGACTTGAATCCCCAAACTCCCCAAACTACTCGACAACATGCAAACCATCCTCAAACTGAAGAGTAACTCCAACATTGTCATCACTATCATGCTCGTCATCTTCTTCCAATCATCATCATCAAACTCATCATGGTCATCTTGTTCCAAATCATCATCATCTTTATCTTTATCTTTATCTTCATCTTCATCTTCATCTTCATCAAACATAGCTTTCATCCTCATCTTTATCTTTATCTTCATAGCTTTCCTCCTCTCGCAGGATCACGAATCTTCAGCTTTGATACCACTTGTTGGGAAAAAATATCCTTCAAACCAAACACCCACAAAACCAGAGGAAAGCAAAAACAAACACAATAATTTTTAATATGGTTTGGCCCAACCAATTTGGCCTACAACCACCCAACCAATCTAATAACCAATCAAACAATTACAACCGTGCAATTTTTAGAAGAGAAAAATTGCAAACTCCTTACAAACCCAACCGTGCAATTTTTAGAAAGAAAAATTGCAAACTCCTTACAAAGCCCACCTATGCAATTTTTAGAGAGAAAAATTGCAAACTCCTAACAAAGCCTACCCATGCAATTTTTAAAGAGAAAAATTGCAAACTCCTAACAGAGATCCCAAAGCCTAACTATACCTTTTTAATAGCCTAAACCCTAGCTATTCTATTGGTGTCTACAACTCTCTGGGACACAAAATTGCAAACTCCTTACAAACCCAACTGTGCAATTTTTAGAGAGAAAAATTGCAAACTCCTAACAAAGCCCAACCGTGCAATTTTTAGGGAGAAAAATTGCAAACTCCTAACAAAGCCCAACCGTGCAATTTTTAGAGAGAAAAATTGCAAACTCCTAACAAAGATCCCAAAGCCCAACTACACCCTTTAATAGCCCAAACCCTAGCTATTGTATCGGTGTCTACAACTGTTTGGGATACTTTACAAACCAAGCCTAACACATTATTTATAAGGGGAGAGCCCTTATAACTTCTCATATACTTTCGATATGGGATTCAAGGCAAACCCCAACAAATCCTCCCTTGACTTGAATCCCCAAACTACTCGACAACATGCAAACCATCCTCAAACTGAAGAGTAACTCCACCATTGTCATCGCTATCATGCTCGTCATCTTCTTCCAATCATCATCATCAAACTCATTATGGTCATCTTGTTCCAAATCATCATCATCATCATCATCTTCATCTTCATCTTTATCTTCATCTTCATCTTCATCAAACATAACTTTCATCTTCATCTTCATAACTTTCATCTTTATCTTCATAGCTTTCATCTTTATCTGCTTTCCTCCTCTTTTAGGATCACGAACCTTCAGCTCTTGATACCACTTGTTGGGAAAAATATCCCTCAAACCAAACACCCACAAAAACAGAGGAAAGCAAAAACAAACACAATAAAATTTAATGTGGTTTGGCCCAACCAATTTGGCCTACAACCACCCAACCAATCTAACAATCAATCAAACAACACAATCGTGCAATTTTTAGAAGAGAAAAATTGCAAACTCCTAACAAAGCCCAACCGTGCAATTTTTAGAGAGAAAAATTGCAAACTCCTAACAAAGCCCAACCATGCAATTTTTAAAGAGAAAATTGCAAACTCCTAACAAAGATCCCAAAGCCCAACTACACCCTTTAATAGCCCAAACCCTAGTTATTCTATCGGTGTCTACAACTGTTTGGGATACTTTACAAATAAAGCCTAACACATTATTTATAAGGGGAGAGCCCTTATAACTTCTCATATATTTTCGATGTGGGATTCAAGGCAAACCCCAACAAACTCCACTCAACACGTTCATAGGTTTTTGCCATGTCTAGTTTTAAAGCAAAGCACCCTGTTTTCCTTGTCTTCTTCTATTCATAGAGTGCAAAAGTTCATGCGCTATAATAATGTTTCAGAAATGAGCCTCCCTGGTACAAAAGCGCTTTGAACTTCGTTGATGCATAAAGGTAGGATTTTCTTCAGTCTATTCGCCAAAACCTTTGCGATGATCTTGTAGATTACATTGTAAAGGCAAATCGGGCGAAACTGGGTTAGAGATGTCGGTGTTCCCACTTTAGGAATTAGACAAATATATGTTTTGTTCACCTCATGCAATAATTTCACTCCATTCAAACAATCCATGCAATACGCGATGACATTATCACCTACTGTTGTCCAATACTTTTGATAAAGAGCGCCAGCATGCCATCGAGCTCAGGAGACTTTGTGGGTCGCATTTGGAACAAGGCCTCCTTTATTTCGTCAGGACTAAACTACCGTAACAGTGATGCATTCATATCCTCTGTTACCGTAGGCACCACCGATTCCAAGATATCATCAAAGTTCCCTGGTTTGATTGATTTGAACAAAGATGTAAAGCAAGATGTTGCCATATTGGATAAATCATCCTTGTTCTCACACCATTGACCAGCACCATTAAACAAGCCTTGTACAAAATTTTGCTTCTTCCGCCTTGTGGCCTGGCTATGAAAAAACTTAGTGTTGTGGTCCCCTTCCTTTAGCCATGTCACACGAGACCTTTGTCTCCAATAAACTTCCTCTTATGCCCTAAATTTGTTAATCTCAAACCAAGGACAAGCTTCTCCCTGTAACAGCCTATCAATTGGTTGCAATAACTTTATCCGTTACAACTCAGATTTCAACCTTCCTACTTGTTTACGAGTTGCCTGCAGTGTAGAGCTAGACTAGTGTTGTAAACACTGACCTGTGTACTGTATTTTATGGCAAACTAGTTCATTGGGTTTTGAATTCCATGCCTCTTATACAACCATCTCATAACTCGATTCAAAACTCCAAAAAGCTTCAAATCGAAAGATTTGTCGACATGAACCCTTTTGAACACAGGCATTGTTGTCAGTTTCAAGAAAAATAGGGTTGTGATCAGATATCGTAGTAGTTAGGTGATGCACACGATATTGTGGGAAAAGTGATTTCCATGGCTTAGTTGCTACAAATTGGTCCAAACGTTCACTTACCAATGTGTCCACAGTGAGGCCTCTCTGCCAAGTATATCAAGGCCTCGTATATCCCAAATCGATTACTTTGCACTCATCCAAAATTGTCCTAAAGTTACTCATGGTAGAGGATCAACGCAAGCAATGACTCGTTTTCTCCTTATCCCATATGATTTCGTTGAAGTCCCCTAAGCAAATCTGTGAACTATCATATTGCTGCGCTAAAGTCCTTAATAAATCCAATGATTGCTCTCATTGTGATTGGACAAGATCACCATAAAAACCCGTTATCCTCCACTGCATGTGCCCCTCATCACCCTGAATCATCAAATCTATATGTCTTTGTGAGAAACTCAGCAACTGTAGCACAATTGGATCTCTCTAGAACATGACCAAACTACCCCTACTCCCTTTTGCACTGACACCTATACACCCATTCATTCCACAAAGACATCATATCTTATCGAGTTTGCTATCATGTAGTTTCGTTTTAGAAATGAAAACTACATGGGGATCTTTAAGTTTGATAAGCTCATATAGAGCTATAACTGCCCGTGGATTCCCAAGCCCATGGCAGTTCCATCCGATAATCCTCATGGCTGAGGGCGAGATTGATTGCTAGTCACCGCTCTATCGATCACAGCAGCTTTATTCACATCATTTATCCCCAGCCATAATGATTGAAAATATGAAGCAAGGTTTGTCTCAACCGTCAAATGTCTTCTGTAGCTTTCCTTTTGGAACCAATCTCAACCACAACAAACCATGTAGGTGGTTTCTGTCATGCCAATCTCTTCCACCCACGACTAGAAGGTGCAGTAGTAGCGCTAGGGAAAGCTCCTTCATTTTCAACCAGATCCATCTTTTCTTTTCCTTTTGGCAGTGACAGTTTTTTTGTTTTAACCATTTTTTATAGTTTCCATAACCCTATCTATATGCCAGTGTCCAAAGAAACATTCTCCGCAATGGTTATGTTAGAATTAACCATCACTTGATAAACTGGAGACAATGTCAACCGTCACCTGACTCCTAGGTTCCCAAAGGCAGTCTCCGTCGATCCATCACTATGTTCCCACCATCGTTGCACAGCATCTGAGTGAGATAGGTTCCAATGTTTGGCATATAGTGCTGTTGAAGCACCTACTCCTTCATATACTCGTTTGGTTATTGGAGAAGTCTGAAGCCATTCACTATATTGATAAGGGACATCTCGCTCCTGTGGCATGTCACCAACTTTGGGATAGTCGGCTTCCACATGGTTAAGATGACCACAAATATAACAGAAAGACTACAATCGCTCATATGCCAGTCATCCCTATACTACTTTTCCATAACGGAGATCTTCAATAAATACAAACCTACGTAATGGCTCAGTGACGTCTAGATCTATCCTTACCCATAAAAACCTGCCACATACTCGCTAACCTTGAATGTAGTCTGACTGAATAAACTTCTCCACTTGATTTCTAATGCACTTGGCCATATCAACATTCATCATCCATAGTGGGAGGCCATACACACACAAACACCTAAAAAACCACATGGGTGAAAATATATTTCAAGGGTTGGAGTTGTCCATCATAATCTGCAAATAAAATTAGACACTTGTTGAAAGACCATGGTGAACCCTCCAATACTCGTTGTTTGTCACGACCATTAACAAACTCGAACTAGAAAAGATTATTATCAAGCACCATGACAAAGGGATGTTGAGATACTTTCCAAACAATCTTCAATGTACCCAAGAAAGCATAAGGATTAAACTATTGATTCGTTAACAATTTGGCCACTAACCAACATCGTTCCTCTGTTCCATCTGTAGTCTGTCACCCTCAACTTGAACCCGATCCCTCTCATCATTTGTCAATTTCAACAAGAACCAAATATCAGTGCGACCATCCACATTCGCCATAACAGAGTAATAAAAAGACCAAAGAACTAAAGGATACTATGAAAAAGGGGGAGAGAAAGAAAGGAAATAGACTTAGTTTAAGTAATCACGGTGTAGGATGGAAAAAAATCGATGGGAAAAATGGTTATTGAAAAACTGGAACCAACCAAGAAACTCTTTCTGCAGAGAAAATGCTCTAAGAGAAGACTGAGTATTCATTTAGGAAAACTAATTTAGTTTTATACTAGTATAAGTGGATCTCTCTTCATATTTATATTATGTATATATAAACCATCCAGCAAATTGAATATTTGTATTTCTTTTTAAATTGTTTCAAATATGTTCATTTTTTTTAACTAATCATTTTAAGTAGTCAAACATAAACATTTAATTTTGTTGAAATCTCAAAACAATACCAAAATAGTTTTATTAAACTAACAATGAAAGCTATCATACAACCACACAATTCTTATTTAACCCTATAGGGTTACCATAGGGTTTCTATTCACATACTCCAACAATGTTTCCGTAGGGTTTCTTTGAACCACTCACATAGTTAAGACAAAACTTGAAAACTCAATAATCAAAACTATTCTTAAATAAATAAGGCAAACATAGTTTATCTAGAACTCACAATCCCCTTTCAAACTCTAAACAGAATAACATACTTATACCAAAATTCTAAAACTTTAAAAGGACTATTAGTAAAATAATTCCTAATAAACTATTAATTTGGTTTAGTTTCAGCATTGCTTCTTTTAAACCAAGTCTTTAAGCTTTATCATGCCAAGCATCATCTTGAACTTAAAAAGCCAACATGCTTTCAATGGCCTTTTTATTTTTTTATAAATATATCTGCAAGTTGTTCTTCAAACAAGCAAAACTAAACCACAATCTCATTATCCTTAACCAAGTCTTGAATATAATGATATTTAATATCAATATGTTGTTTATGACCATGAAACATCGGATTCTTAATTAATGCAATTGTCGACTTGTCACAAAAAATTCTTGTAGGTTTCACTTGCTGTTATGTCTTATAAGCATCATTTGCAACATACTGCTTAAATAGCACAACTTGCTGCTACAATACTCTACCTTTGTTATTGAATGAGCAACTACATTTCGCTTCTTATACTACTAATAAAAAACAACAGTTCCAAGATGAAAAACATAGCTAGAAGTATTTTTCCTCATTTCAACATCACTTGCCCAATCACTATCCATATATCCAGCAAGCTTCACATCATCAATTCAGTGTTACCTTTAATATATCTCAGGATACGTTTAGCTGCTTGCAAATGAGATTGACAAAGAAGTAGGAAAATCATACAGATAAATACACACGGGATCATATGTTTAGTCATCAAGAAAATAAGGAAGCGTACCTAAATACATTGGAATTGATTTCTTGGGGGTTAGAGTCTTCCACATCTAAACCTTTTGAGAGAATCTGTATCTCACTTAATGATGAGATTTAAGAATAAGAATTACCTTATATTTACACTAGGGACCATAACCTATTTATACTTGAAATATACTTTATTTTATTTTGGCCATCAAGAAAATAAAATAAAATATTAGATCTCTACATATTGCAAAGCCCATACTAATTGAGATGTTCTAAAGTTCAATAACGTAAACTTCATTTGATCACTTTTAAATGGACTAAACGAATTAGATAGCCTATAATATACAATTAATTGATATACGTAGGTCCACTTAAAGAATTTCTTAACAATCTCCTACTTGGGCCACATATGTCACCTGATAATTGTACATTTTAAAATAACTTTAAGAGCTCTAAACTTCTATCTTCACAAGGCAACATTTCTAAACGATCTGGTCTATTAATTATACTAACATAAGATTAAAGTGATCTTCGTTACATATATTCCTTAACTAGACCTATTAATGGTCACATGTATTAATATAATCAACGACATAGATCAAGTATGGATGTGTAGCATGGAAATTACATGCAACGTGATTCCTTAAATGTGCCTATTTTCAACTGGTCCTACTTTCAAAAACTTTATGCTTAACTGCAATTTGAAAGAATAAAAACTTTATTTTAGAGTTTCAATAATAATAACAATACTTTAGTCTAATCAGTAAAATGTCTTAATAACAAATGAATATAAATAAAACAAACTCCCACTATACAAGCATATCATCAAAGTGAACCACACCCCTACGAGCTACATGCTCATAAAACACTTTAAGTGGTAAACCCTTAGTAAGCAGATCTGCAATCATGGAGTTCATACTGATATATTCAATAGATATCTGAAGACTTTGAACTCTCTCCTTAACAACAAGAAACTTGATGTCAATATGCTTTGACTTCGATAAGCTTTTGTTGTTCTTAGAGTATAATTCTGCGGCTTTATTATCACAATAAATCTTCAATGGCCTCTCAATACCATCGACAACACAGAGCCCAGTGATAAAATTTCGCAACCATATTGCCTAGTTCGATGCTTCATAACAAGTTATAAACTCTTCTTCCACATGGTGGATGAAGCTATGAGTGACTGCTTTACACTCTTCCAAGACACAGCTACTCTAGCTAATATGAAAATAAAACTGAAAGTGGATCTTTTACTATCAAGGCAACCAACAAAATCAGAGTCCGAATACCAAACGATCTCTAAATGATCTGACTTCTAATATATGAGAATGTAATCTTTAGTTCTCTATAGATATCGCATAACCCTCTTTACTACTTTCCAATGATCTATTCCAGGGTTACTTAAATATTGCCAAGCAGTCCAAATGTATGTAATATCCAGACACGTACAAACTTGAGTATACATGAGACTCCCTACTGCTAAAGCATAAGGAATCTTTTGCATCTCTTCCTTTTCAATCTTATTTCTTGGGCATTGAAGCAAACTAAATTTATCACCCTCAACAATGGGCGTGTCTCCTTATGCATAATTTTTTATGTCAAATCTTCTAAGCATCTTATCGATATATGCCTCTTATGATAAGCCAAGTATCCCTTGAGAACGATCTCGATGGATCTGCATGCCCAACATAAAAGATGCATTCCTAAGATCTTTTATATCAAATTTATTCGAAAGAAATCTCTTGGTCTTATGCAATAGGCCTATATCACTACTTACCAGCAGGATGTCATCGATATATAACACCAGAAAATAAACTTGCTCCCACTGAACTTGTGATATATACATTGATAAAAAGTGTTCTCCTTAAAACCAAAAGAGGTGATTACTTAATCAAATTTCTGATACCATTAGCGAGATGCTTGCTTTAAACCATAAATGGATTTTCTTTAATTTGCACACCAGATGCTTTGATTCATCCAATACGAAATTTTCTGCTCATACCATATAAATTGTTTCTTCAATGTCACCATTGAAAAATGTTATCTTTACATCCATCTGATGTAGCTTCAAGTCATAATGAGCTACAAGTGCTATAATGATTTTATAAGAGTCTTTCGACGAAACTAAAGAAAGTCTCTTTATAATCAATGCTTCTTTTTGATTGAAACTTTTGGCAACTGGACATGCTTTATATCTTTCAACATTGCCTTATGAATCTAACTTGGTTTTGAAAATCCATTTACAACTAATTGGTTTCACACCTTTAGGCTATTCAAAAAGATCCCAAACGTCATTGTCCTTTATTGATTTCATCTAATCATTCATGGCCTCTATCCATTTATGAGAGTGAACACTTTCTTTGGCTTCACTTTGGGTCATCTTCCAGTCCTATATCAAACTCGTGTTCTTGGAGATATATGATATAATCATCTAGAATTGCCGGTCTCCTCTCTCTCAGGGATCTCTTTAATGGCACTTCTAATTGAGGTTATTGTTGCTCTTCAATATGAGTAGGAGATAACTCAGGAGTGTCTTGATAATCTGAATTTGCATCTTGAAAGATGTCAGACATAATTGTCTGATCATTTTCAATTGCAACTATACGAACAGTAACATATTCTTCCTCAATGGCACCCTCATCATATTCAACATCCTTAATAAACTTAGTGTTTCTCATTTCGAAAAAGGATATATTTGAGGGATCATAAAACTTGAAACCCTTCGATCTTTTTGAGTATCCAACAAAGTAGTAACTTATTGTTTTGAGTCTAATTTCCTTTCATCAGGCTTGTATGGCCTAGTCTCAGTTGGATAGCCCTAAATATGTAAATGCCTAATACTAAGCTTCTTTCCTGTCCATAACTCATATGGGGTTTTATCTACTGCTTTGCTTGGAACTTGATTAAGAATATATACTGTAGTCTTTAAGGCTTTTCCCCAAAGTGACTTTGGAAAAGAAGAATGACTAATCATACTTCTAACCATATCCTTTGGGTCTCAACTACACCATTTTGACTTGGAGTTCCTGGCATGGTGTATTGAGGAAGGATGCCACATTCTGCTAAATATTTTGTGAAAGGGCCTGGACGTTGTTCACCTGATCCGTCATATCTACCATAATATTCGCCTCCATGGTCAGATTTAGTGGCTTTAATTTTTCTACCAAGCTTATTTTCAACTTTTGCTTTATAGGTCTTGAGAACGTCCAATGACTGAGACTTCTCATGAATCAAGTATAGGTACTTATAACGAGAATAATCATCTATGAAAGTAATAAAATACTATTGACCATTCCAAGAAGCTATAGGAAATGGACCGCAAATATTAGTATGAATTAAATCCAAGATGTTTAAACTCTTGTTAGCACCAATTTTCTTGATATTTGTTTGTTTTCCCTTAATACATTCAACATAGATTTTGAAATTTGAAAAATCAAGGCAAACGAGAATTCCTTCTAACATAAGCCTCTTTATTTTTTGTTCAGAAATATGTGCTAAACGCCTGTGCCATAACATGAAAGAATTCTCATTAATTAATTTGCACTTTGTACCACAATTATTTATATACAAGGATTCATTAATGTGTGAGGCATAAAGGTCAAATCTATATAGATTATCAACTAAAGAACTTGTACTAATAAGATTTGAATACTGGAAGAGACTAAACTTACCAATTCTAAATGAACAAGAATATCTTGATTTGCCTAAATAAGAAATAAAAATCAAATTTCATCTAAATGACGGTACATAAAAAGTCTTACTCAAATCTAAGTAGCAATTAGATCCTAACTTTAATCTAAATAGACAAATAGCTTTAATAGGAGCCTTTTCACCATTTCCTACATAGATGAATCTTTCAGCATCAGTTGGCTTTCTGCTCCTTAGACAACACTACATAATCACACTTACATGAGTAGTTACACTCGTATCTATCCACCAAGTGTGATTGGGCACTAAAGTCAAATTAACTTCAGAACAAACAAAGTTGAGAAGTTTGCCTTTTTTGGCAAGCCATTTTACATACTTGGAATAATCTTTCTTCACATGACTACCTTTATGGCAAAAGAAACAAGTGATCATCTTATCTTGTTTTCGTTGCCCCTTAGGCTGTGAAGTTCCAGTATTTGTAGTGCCTTTTCCTGTGTTCCTTTTTCTCTTTCATTGGCAGCATTGTCATTAGAAGAAGATGTTAAGTGAGCACTTTCTATCTTCTATTACTTTAACCTCTCTTCTTCTTGCACATACTAAGCAATGAGTGTTATAACTTATCTTAAAAGGACTGAATTATGCAGGAAGAGATATTAAGACCAAGTGTACGAGATTGTCCTCAGACAACTTTAACTTTAGTGCCTTTAGTCTTGTAACAAGATTAGATATTTCCATAATATATTTTCTTATGTTTTCTTTGCCATTATACAGCATTAAATCAAGCTTAGACATGATGGTGCTTGTTTAGACCTTTTCATTTGCAACGAATCTGTCTACAATTTGCTATAAGAAACTTTTAGCATTTTCTTTCTTAAGCATTGCACCCCTGATGGTATCCGGAATTGGATGTTTCATGATCATCAGACTCATGTGGTTTCAACGCTCTCATTTTTTATAAAGTGCCCTTTTCCGTAACCGCACTATTATTAGTAGGGTGGGAGGTTTATCAAACCTGATCCTATAGTCTAGATCCATACACCTAAGCTTAATAGTAACATGCTCCTTTTATTTCTTGAAGTTAGTGACATTAAGCACCAGAATATTATTTAAGTTGGTAGATATAGAAGAAGCATTTACTGAAAGCAAAAAATAAAAATAATAAGCTCACAACTAACAAACAATAATTTTGGACCACATAAGATACGAAGCACAACATTAAAATTTAGTCTTTAGACAGAAATTTCAATTTGTATGCGGTACTCTTAAACTTTATTAGTAAATATTGATAATCAAATCCTACCAACAATATGCCTTTCTTTAGGCTGACATATTGCATGCAGGGTAAAAAAAAATAATTTTATCACATATTTACTACCTTATTGTATTTGTACTCTGACAAAAAAATAACCTTCTTTTGGGCTGATTATTTTTCACAGGGATTAAAAACACAGTCTTTTAAATTCTTAAATGACAATCTTAATTTTCAAAATAAATAAATTAACATAAAAGAGGTTACTTTGGTGGCATTTTATATCAATTTAATTTATTTTGAACCTTTATTTTGCACCAAATATACACATGTGTACATACTGAGAGTACACAAATTTATCAACAATATTAGGGTTATAATCCCAAAAATAAGAATATCCTTAAATCCCCAGAAATATAACCCAAATATTAAAATAATAAGTATTTTAGGGTATCCAATCCCAGCATATATAAGCCTAATAAAAAACTAACAACAAAGATGTGGGGCTTAATATAATATTCCAATAAAGTTTTAATATCCCAAAGTTCAGGTTTCCAACAATTGGATGAAACATGACATAACAAATATACTCCAATACCCTAGGCTTTTACCTAAAGCTTGGTTCCAACAATTGGCCTAAAACAAAGTTTAGCGCTTTCAAAAAACTAATCATAAATACTCCAATTGTTGTACAAGCTTATCTTTGTAACCTATTATGTTTTCTTGATTTCTTTCAACCAAAAAAAAAATTTCTCAAATTTGTTACTTAGATTCAACTATACAAGTCACAAAAAGCATTTATCCTTCATAAATCTAAATCAAAACATACAAACCATAATTGTTTTGATCGAATATTTAATTCGGGATTTAAAAAAAATTAAAGAATAAATTACTTGAATTATGAAACAAAATTCGTAAAATTGTTTACATGATTCTAATCTTTATTTTATAAGGAATAAAAGCCTTATGATTTCAAAGAAAAATTCTTTAATTCTTAATGATCAAATATGAACACACTTTTGATACCACTTGTAGGAAAATCATACAGATAAATACACATAAGATCACATGTTTAATCATCAAGAAAAATAATAAGGAAGCGTACTTGAATCCATTGGAATTGATTTCTTGGGGTTAGAGTCCCCCACGTCTAGATCTTTTGAGAGAATCTGTATCTCACTCAATGATGGGATTTGAGAATGAGAATTACCTTATATTTATTTAGACTAGGGACCATAACCTATTTAAACTTGAAGTATATTTTATTTTGTTTTGGCCCATCATGAAAATAAAATAAAATATTGGTTTCTACACATTACAAAGCCCATACTAAATGAGTGCCCTAAGGGCCAATGACTTAAACTTTATTTGATAACTTTTAAATGGACTAAACAATAGCCTGTAATATACAATTAATTGGTATATGTAGACCCACTTAAAGAATTTCCCAACAAATGAGTCTTCGTAAGTCTATGAACAAACATCATACATAATATTTGGCCTAGAGGCCATCAATTAACACAAACTTCCAACTAACCTTTTATAATTAGTTGCATCAACTAAGTCACTACTATCATCATTCACAAGTTTCAATCTTTCTTCAACAGGAGTTAAAAATTGGTTTGTATGATTCCATCTTGAATTTTTTTTTAAATATCACTTGCATACTTTTTCTATGAAATAAATATACTGACATCTGTTTGTCTCACCTCAATACTAAGAAAGTAAGATGTTGAACCCATATCGGTCATCTCAAATTGAGCAATCATAGCCCTTTTAAAGTTCACTAACAACTTTGAATTATTGCTAGTGAAAATTAAACCATTCACATAAAAGCATATAATGGTAAGATCAACTTGCGGTTAGGTTTGACATACAAAGTATGGTCATAAGGACTCCTATGAAAGCCATGATTAAGAAAATAATAATCAAATCAAGTATACCATGCTTTAAGCGCTTGTTTCAATCCATACAAAGCCTTTTTCAACCTATAAACTTTGTCTTCCTTCCTTTTTTTTACATAAACTAGAGGTTGCTCAACATAAACCTCTTTCTCATGTATACCATTCAAAAATTTTGGACTTTATATCCATTTTCAATATTTCCCAACCATTTTGAGTAGCAAGTAAAACAATAATTCTCATAGTATAAACTGTAGCAATAGGAGAAAAAACTTCAAAATTATCCGTACCTGTCTTTTGGTTGTATCCCTTGGCAACTAAACATGCTCTGAATCAATCCACTTCTCCGATGGCCTTATACTTAGTCTTATACACCCTTCTGCCACTAATTGGCTTTTTATCTTTAGGAAGAGTACTAAACTCCCATGTATTTCAATAGCATGAATCTTTTCATCTATTGCTTACACCAAACAATCATCACGAGTAGCTTCCTTATAAGATAAGGGATCCAGTCTGCAAATAAGGCATAATGCACTATTTCATCTGTATGATCATCAAAAGAGCTACTAGTAGTACCAACCACATAATTATGTAGATAAGTAAGCATCTGACATACTCTTTATGGATGACTAGAAGTATCTACAGGTGTCATTTGCACTTTTAAAATTTCATCAATATTGCTTCTACCAACACCAACTATAATTGGTAGTGAACTATTCCTTTCACTAAATCAATCTCAAAGACCATTTTCATCAAAAGTAACATCCCTACTAACAATCACCTTTTTTGGTCTTTGGATTGTACAAGTTATACCTTTTGTCTCGTTATTATAGCTAATAAAGATGCATTTTTCAACTTTATTATTAAACGTCTCTCTTAATTAATTAGGCACATAGGCATAAATAATGCAACCAAACAACTTAAGATGCCTAATTTTGGGCTTTTTACCATTTTAAGATTCGTACGAAGTTTTGCCCTAGAACTCCTAACAAGACATCTATTCAAAACATAAATAACACAAGTGACTACATTTGCCCCAAAACACTTAAGTAAATTTTTATTATGCAGTATACATCTCACCATATCCGTGATAGTCCTATTCTTCCTTTCTACCTTGTTGTTTAATTGAGGAGTGTATCATGGTCAACTAATGTTTAATGTCATGCTTTTGCAAAAATTCATCACATAGAATATATTAGTACCCCTATCAATTCTTAAAACCTTAGGATCACATCCATTTGGTTTTTTTCGATGTAAGCCACAAATGTTTTAAATGTATCGCATGCTTCATATTTATACTTCAAAAAATAAACCCATCTTCTACTATAATTATCAATAAAAGTGATAAAGCAATTACTACCACCATTGGAAGGAACCTCCATGAGCATAAATTAGAATGAATAAGTTCAAGAGGTCTACTAGTTCTTCAATCTTGTCTTCTAGGAGAAACATATTTATGCTTCTTCCTCAAAACACAAGTCTCACATACTTTGTCCAGAACACTAATAAATGGCAAGCCAAAAACCTAGTTTTTACTAGCAAGGTGTTTAACACTATCAAAATTCAAATGCCCAAGTTTATATGAGACAACCAATCATCATAAAATATCATAGAAGTATGGAAATAAGGTTCATCATAATTAAGTTTCAAAAAAACGGTTTCTTGAAATCTTTACCTTTATTATTACCTAGTTTTTCACATCAAGAATAATGCAACCATGTTTATTGTATTGCAAGTCATAATCTTTCTCTGCCCACTTTCCCATACTCAAGAGATTTTGACAAATTTTTAGAGAACAAAACAATTCCAAAATGTAGTTAAATTCTCATCTTTCTTTTTGATATCTATTTTGTCTTTTTAATAGACTATTATGCTCTATCATTTCCAAAATTTACTGAAATGCTAAAAGTATCATCAAAATCAGAAAACAAAATCCTATTGCAACTAAGATGATTACTACACCTTGTGTCTACCAACCACTGGTTGTCAAACTTGCTTGTATTGTCAAAACCAGTCATCAAGAAAGTTTTAGTATTATCCGCACCATTTTCTGCACCTTTTGCATAAGAATCTCTATCATCTACTCTTTTGGTAGAACAATATCTAACGTGACCATATTCCTTAGAATTATGGCATTGAATATAAGACTTACATTCATACTGATGATGACCATATTCTTACACATAACGTTGAATATTAGATATATTACGATTTTGATCAAAATTACATGTTCCTCTTTACCTTTGACTGGGCCTAAAATTTCTATCATCTTTGTCATTTCTTTGAATTGATTCACCTTTGTTTACAAGCTTATCATTTTCTTTCTTCACATCCATCTTAGTTTTCAAAGTTTGTTCAACTACTATTGTAGTTCTTCCATCCAATCATTATCCATAGGCTTCCAACGTTCCTTGCAAACCATAAATTGTCATCGTTTTGTGGTTGTTTGATTCCTTAATGGCAGCTACTACGTCAAACCATTCTATCAAGATTCGAAGTATTATCTCCATTATCTAAATGTTAGAAATAGTTTTACCACTAACCTTCAAGTTGTTGACCAGTTTCTACGTATGTGAATAAAATAGTTGGCAATTTTCTCCTTATTTTCTTGTCAAAGAAGTTCAAATTGCCCCTTTTAGGTTTGTAATCGCATCTTTTGAAATTTTTTTGCACCTTAGCAAGATTGAAGCAAAGTGTTACATGCCCATTTTAATGTTTTAGAATTAATAATCTTATAAGAAATTGACAGTATGGCACCTTGAAAAACATAATGGGTTGCTAGATCATTATTGAAAAAATAAGATTAAATTTTTGTCGTAGCATTTTTGTCAAAGTTTCTCTCTTTTCAGGTTCAACAAATCCTTACTCTACAATCTTTCAAATACCCATATTTTTCAAAAGAAATAAATGTAAACTATTTATTCCTGAAAATCATTTTTGCCATCAAACTATTGGCTGGTTTATCACACTCTTGCTTCACCCAAATGCATGAAAAATAAAGAGTTAATGAGAGAAAATGGTTGCTGCCATTACAGCAACGAAACAGAAGAGAAAAATGTGAAAAGAGGTGGCAACTTTCTATGTATTTTTCACTTCAAACTTTTCTTTTTACATCAGCATACATATGACCCACTATTACCTTAAGATGTAGGGATCTAAGTTGTCCAAGTGTCTAAATCAAAAACTATTTACATATATGAATAAGACAAAAATTCACTAGATAAAACTTTACTGCTGTTGCACATTACACAACATAGCCCCTTTAATGTGCTGCTCCCAACTCCTAAAGCTTCTTTTAACTCTTGGAACTTTGCTTTTGGTAATACCTTTGTGAAAATGTTAGCTGCTTGCTCTTCTGACTTGCAAAACACCTATTGCACTTGTCCATCTTTAATTACTTCTCGAATGAAATGATGTTTGATAGCAATATATTTGGTGCGACTGTGATAAACTGGGTCTTTAGCCATTTCTAAGGTTGATTTGTTGTAACAATATATCACAACAGCTTCTTTTTGCTTTTCAACTACATCTTTCATGATTCTCTTCAACCAAATAACTTGTTGAGTAGCCAAGCTTATTGCCACATATCTGCTTTAGCTATAAATTATGCTACAATTTGTTGCTTCTTCAAACACCATGAAAATACTCCCAAACCAGCAGAAAATGCATAGCTTGAAATGCTTTTCATATCATCAAGGCTACCAGCCCAATCACTATCACTATAGCTAAACAACTTTAACTCAGAACTTCTCATATCTGATTCCATAGTTTGCTATCCCTTTAACATACCTTAGCACTCTTCTGGCTACACCAAGGTGAATGTGGCTTGGGTTACTCATGAACCCAGAGAGTAAGCTTGTTGCAAATATTAAATCAGACCTTAAAGTAGTGAGATAAAGTAGATTTCCAATCAGACTTCTATGTAGGCTCTCATCCACCTTTCTTCCTCCATCTTCCTTCTTTAGTTTTTCACTCACCACCAAGAGTGTATCAACAGGTTTGCATTCATCCATATCAAACTTTCTCAAGATCTTTTTGGCATACTTTCTTTGACAAATGAACACACCATTATCATCTTGATGAATCTCAATACCAGGAAAATGATGCAACAGCCTTAAACCACTCATTTCATACCTTTTCATCATCTCAAACTTGAACTCTTTCATCATACTTTTGTCACTTTTGGTATACTCCAAATCATCTACATAAAGTGCAACAATAAGAACATGAGTCTTACCTTTATGTTTGACATACAAAGTAAGCTCACTTTTACCTCTCTCAAAGCCTTGCTCAATAAAATAGCTATTAATTTGACTATACCAAGTTCTCGGAGCTTGCTTCAACCCATAAAGAGCTTTTTCTAACTTGTACACCTTTTCTTCTTCACCTTGAATCACAGAGCCTTGAGGTTGTTCAACATACACCTTCTCCTTTAATCTTCCATTCAAAAAAGCTGACTTAACATCAAGTTGATACAAATTCCATTCTTTTTGAGCTGCTAAGGCAATAAGTGCTCTAATAGTGTCCAAACGAGGTACTAGAGGAAATTTTTTTTCAAAGTCAATACCGTGCTATTAAGAGTAGCCCTTTGCAACCAATCTTGCTTTGTTTCTTTGAACTGAACCATCCGAGTTGTGCTTCACTTTGTAAACCCACTTCACACTAATCACATCTTTCTCTTGTAGCCTATCAACGAACACCCTTGTATTTTTTTTTCAACTGCATCAATTTCTTCTTGCATAGCTTTCCTCTAAGCTTCCTCCTTCATAGCTTCTTCAAAATTTTTTGGTTTAATAACACAAAAATTACTTCTTGCATACACATCACTCAAACTTCTTATTCTTCTTGGAGTTGAGCGAGGACTTGATAAGTTTTAGCTTGGTGTAGATGATGAGCTAGGTGTAGATGTTGGTGGGGTTGTTTGGGGTGAGAATGGAGCTGGTTTTTTTATGATTTCTAGCCTCTTGAGTTGAATTTTGCTGTATAATAATGACAGGGATTGATTGACCCTTAACCTTACCTTCATTCCAATTCCATGCACTTTTTTCATCAAATATCACGTTCCAAATGATTATTATCTTCTTTGTCTTCAAATTATACAGCCTATAGCCTTTTGACATTGAGCTATAGCTAACAAAAATACATTTTACACTAGTTTGATCAAGCTTGGTTCTCCTCTCTTTGGGAACTTATGCAAAACACACACAACCAAACACTTTCAATTGCTTCATTAATAGCTTCCTCCCATTCCAAGCTTCCATTGGAGTCATATTACACATAGCCTTTGTAGGACATCTATTCAACAAATACACAGCTGTATGGACAGCTTCAACCCAAAAACTTCTTGGTAGCCCTTTCTCAAACAACATAGATTTGGCTATTTCCATTACGATTTGATTCTTCCTTTTTGAAACTCCATTTTGTTGAGGTATGTAGCAGACAGTGAGCTACCTTTCATACCTTCATCCTCATAAAATTCATCAAGCTCATTTGAAGTATACTACTTTCCCCTATCACTTCTCAACACTTTGATACAATTACCACCTTGCTTTTGAACAAGAGCTTTAAACTTCTTAAAATAGTAAAAACTTTAAATTTTTGTCTCATAAAATAAACCAAGTCATGCAAGAATAATCATATATAAACAAAAAAAAAAGTAAATATTTTGAGCATTTGATGGAGTGTTCATAGGACCACACACGTTGGTATGCATCAACTCAAGAACTTCCTTGGCTCCCCAAGCTACATCTTTCTGAAATAGTTAGCGGTGATGCTTTCCAAGTGTACAATCTTCACACGCATCATTTTTCTCATGAATTATTGAAAGCCCATACACCATGTTCTTATGAAACAACAACTTAAGACTAATTAAATTCAAGTGCCCAAGCCTTATATGCCATAGCCATGAGTCATTTACTTGTCTTGCCATTAAGATCAAGTTCTTCACATATCTAAAAGAAAGTGGAAAGCTTCTGCTTTTTGTCATCTCCACAACGCCACCAACTTTTGATTTTGATAAAAAATTCTGCACTCTCAGTCCTTGAATTTTAGCCTATAGTCATGCTCTAAAAGCTATCCAATACTCAGTAAATTTTTATCTAACTCTGGCACATAAAGATCATCATGAATAGCTTTATTTCCTGACTTGGTTTCAACTTTAATACTGCTTTTTCCCTTCATTTCCACATAATCACCATTCCCTAATTTCACCCTTGAATTGAAGAAAGAATCTATATCCATAAAAGTATCCTTATCACCAGTCATATGGTTACTACAACCATTATCCAACTGCCAAAACTTTTTATCTCCTTCATTAGCTTGATGACAAGCATAAAACAAAGTTACCTTCATCCTCTTTTACCTCTATAAAACTAGCTTGCTGCTCATTCTTGAATCTACACCCCTTTTACACATGGCCAAACTTCTTACAATTATAACATTGAGGCTTTCCCTTGTTCCAACAATCCCTCTCATCATGACTATTTTTCTCGCAAGTAGTACATCATTTTGAAGAGTTTTATCACCAAATTCTTTGTCAGAGTTGCCTCTACCTCTACCTCTACCATGTCTACCATTCTAAAAAATTCATCTCTAGACTGAGTGTGTGTTGATGGCCACTTGTCCACATAGTTAGAGTCAATGGCAAGCTTAGATTGAAATGCACTCTTAATTTGTTTGTCAGAGTGTCATGCTAACCTTTGCTCATAAGATTTCAATGCAGCCATCAACTCTTGAACACTCAAAGTGGAGAGATCCTTAGTATTTTCTATGACAGCCACTATAGGATCAAATTTGGCAAGTATCTTAATCAACACTTTCTTAATAATTTGAACATCATCAATAGAATCACCATAACTCTTTATTTGATTAATCAACTCCATAAATCTACTAAAGTAATCATTCTAGTTTTCGTTCTCCTTCTCCTTCATTTTCATATTTCCCAAATCTCTCTTTAAAGATTGAAGTTTGACAGACTTTACCTTTTTGTCACCTTCAAACTCTTGCTTTAAGATGTCCCAAGCTTCCTTTGCTTTCCTTGCTCTCATGATTCTTGGGAAAATGGTGGTTGAAACTCCTCTTTGTATCAAGCCAAGAACTCCAGCATCTGTAGACTTCTTGTTCTTCAACTTATCTTTTTCAGTATTCGTTAACACCACCGTTGGAGCTAGTTCTACATACCCATATTTAACAAACTCCAAAAGATCCAAAGAGAGAAATAAAGTCTCCATTTTTACACACAAAAAATCATAGTTTTCACCTTGAAATAAAGGAACATTAACATTACTAAAGATTGTGTTACTGGCGTTTAAAGAAGAACTTGAAGCAACCATTGGTTTTTCTCTCAAGTCTTCATCTTTTCTTCATTGCCTTTGTCTTCCTTTGAACTCCAACTTTGATGTCAGTTTGTTGGCTGGTTTATCACACTCTTGCTTCACTCAAATGCATGAAAAATAAAGAGTTAATGAGAGAAAATGGCTACTGCCATTACAACAGCAAAACAGAGGAGAAAAACTTGAGAAGAGGCAACAACTTTATGTGTATTTTCCACTTCAAACTTTTTTTTTTATATTGACATATATATGACCCACTATTACCCTAAGATGTAGGGCATCTAAGTTGTCTAAAGTGTTTAAATCAAAAACCATTTACATATATAAATAAGACAAATATTCACTAGATAAAACTTTACTATTGTAACAATTACTGCTGCACATTACACAACACAAACTTAAAAATTGAACATGGCACATACTATATACTGGTAGCTATCCCAAGAATTTATGAGTTTGACACCCCTTGTTGAAATCCCAAAATAATATTAAAATAATTTTATTAAACTAACAATAAAATCTATCATACAACCACACAATTTTTTGATTAGCTTCATAAGGTTTCTGTCTCATTCCCCAACAATGTTTCTATGCTTAAACAGATAAGTCAAACCAAGTTTATCTAGAATTCACAATTTTCTTTCAAACTCTAAATAGAATAACATATTTATATTAAGACTCTAAAACTCTAAAAGGGCAGATAATAAAATAATTCCCAATAAACTATTGACTTGGTTTAATTTCAATAAATTTAAAAACTTGAAACAGATTGGGTTATCAATATTGTGATCGGTTAAAATGTACATTTTTTTTAGATGATCCGGCTGTTATTGGAATGTGACGTCGATCGGAAGGCGCCTAATAAGGAAGGTTTAACGGCGTTAGATGTTCTTCAAGGACAAACGGGTCTTAGAACTGAAACCAGAGAGATGAGTTTGAATATTCTACGTGCAACGAGAGTTTTTAGTCGTTTGACTGCCATCTTCATTCCTCGAGTTAGACCCTTGCACGAGAGGTTTAGATCAAAGATTACATTTCCTGAGAAGACAGCAGTGCGACTAATTGGCCCAATTATAAATATGTCAGTCGAAAGTATCAATGCATTCCTTGTACCGTTAGCACTGATTCTAACAGCTATTTATGAATCCATACTCAGTCCGCCTGCTGGTCTTTGGCAAGGCAGTGATCAGAATAACACCCGTGTGGGGAACTCAGCCATGGATGTAGTTTCTTTTCTGAATTTCTTCAGTTCAATTTATTTGTTGGGTCTTAGCTCGACCACTCTAGCCGTCGGCTTAATCCAACTTGTGACGGATAGCAGTATGTTGGCGTTAATCGCTGAAGTAATATCGCTGTTTTTGTTTGTATCCTTCTACGATGCCTGGCGGACCATAAGACCGACGTATTCCAATGGGGAAAAAATTGATGTCTATTTCATTACCCAGGATCCAGCAACAGAAAGGGCAGCGTTCCTTTGTCTTACTCTAGCGTGCATGGAAGGCGGTAGATGGCTCTTTCTCATTTCTAAAAGATTGTACTTGAACCGTCGAATGGACTAGACTCAATTTACGGTTCATTATTCTGTCATTTTAAAACCTTTTATGTTTCTTCTGTTGGAAAATTCTTTAGTTGGCTTACATATATCAATTAATTATACATTATAGGTTATTTTTTTCTTCCACTTAAAAGTAATCAAATAAAGTTTAAGTTATTGGACTTTAGGACATCTCAATTAGTATGGACTTTGCAATGTGTAGAGACCCAATATTTTATTTTATTTTTATGATGAGCCAAAATAAAATAAAATATACTTCAAGTATAAATAGGTTATGGTCCCCAGTCTAAACATAACGTAATTCTCACAATCAAATTTCATCGTTGAGTAAGATATATATTCTCTCAAAAGGTTTAGACGTGGAAGACTTTAATCCCAAGCAATCAATTCCAATAGATTCAGGTACGCTTCCGTATTACTTTTTTTGATGATTAAACATGAGATCCTCGATATGTTTATTTGTATGAATTTTCTTACAAGTGGTATCAAGAGCCTATTCATGTTTGATCATTAAGAATTAAAATTTTTTGTGTAAAATCTTAGGGCTTTTATTCCTAATGGAATAAGGATTAAAATCATGTAAACAATATTCTGGAATTTTGTTTCATATTTCATGAATTTTATTCTTAATTTTTTTTAAATCCTGAAATTAAAAGTTAACCAAAACAATATTATTCTATGTGTTTTAATTCAAATTGACTAATGATAATTGATTCTTGTGACTTATATGGTTGAAACAAAGTCACAATTTTAGTAGACTTCTTGTTTTGGTTGAAAGAAATCAAAAAAAGGGGTAAGGGTCTTTCATGGATATTTTCTTGAATCCTTTTTTGATCTGATTCATCATAATTTTTGATGTTTTGATCCGTTTTTTGGCCTGGGTTTTGTAGAATAATGACTTAATTACATGATCATGTGTTTAATTTGGTAAAAAAAAAATAATTCAAAAAGAGCTAAAATTGAAGGGAAAAATCGAACAGACCTAATCGGGTTTGTTCAGGACTCGACCTGGATGGAGGAAGGGGAAGATAGATCCTAATTTGGGATTTATCCCCCACACGCAAGTGTGGCGCGTGGGACCCATGTGCCACCTTGTGGTGGTTTTTCGAACACCATTTTTTCCATATCAACAAGAAATTTTATTTTAAAATTTTTGGTGATTTTTTTGAAATTTTTTGAAACTGTTAAATATTTATTGTTTAATATTCATTGTAATTTTGGTGTTTTGATATATTATGCGCATATTTTCTGAAATTTTATTTCATGATAAAATATTTCATGATATTCTGAGTTGATTGGTAGTACTCACTCTCCTTGTTAATGTGAATAAATTTGTGTACTCTCTATACCACCACTAATATTGTGTCTTTACCATGTGACTTGGGCAACCTTTCTATGAAGTTAAAGAATATCTCATACCATATACTATCAGGCATAGGGAGTGGCTGAAGAAGATTAGGCAAGGCAGAGTTGGCACTTTTACATTGTTAGCAAACAGGGCATTCTCTAATCATCCTGATCTTGACTCTTTCTTCATCCCTTTCTAATAGAGAACACTTGCAATTCTACTCATAGTCACATCGATTCTTGAGTAACCTCTTGTAGGACTAGTATGAAAATATTGTAGGATTTCTTGCCTTACCTCTATATCTATACCCACCACTAGCTTTCCCTTTCTTCTTAGAGTAACTTCTTGCCATGTGTATTTAGATGACACTGGCACCCCTGATTGTAGATCCCAAATTAGTTGTTACAATTTAGGATCTCGATTCTAGGAACTTTATATCTTTCCCAACAAATCTGTACTCATGGAAGATATGGCCATTAGTTGGCTATTTCCCAATTTTGGTTTTCGAGATAAGGAATTTGCCATTATGTTCAAAGTTTTTTTTCCTGTAGGTGACCTCATAGTCATAACCCATCATATTGGCTATGCACATTTGTTGAGCTGGAGTAGTAGTATGCTAAGTGAGCAAAAATTTCAAGCTTTTGTGATTAGTCCTTATGATAAAATGCTTGCCAACTAGGTAAGAGTTCCATTTTTTGACTGCCATTAATACTACCATCATCTTCTTGTCATAGACTGAAAGGGCTAGGTGTTTTGGTGCCAAGGCCTTGCTGAGATAGGTGATGGATTTTCCTTCTTGAGTCAACACAACTCCCATTCCAACTCTAAGAGCATCAGTTTCAATGACAAAGGTTTTGTTGAAGTTAGGAAAGGCCAACATGGGGGTTGTAGTCATGGCTGCCTTCATCTTTCAAATGCTACCTGTGCCTCCTCATTCCATCTAAACCCATCCTTTAACAACAATTCTATTAAGGGTTGAGCTATCACTCCACACCCTTGTATAAATCTTCTACAATACCTTGTTAGCCCTAAAAATCCCCTTAGTTCCTTTACTAAACATGGTTGTGGCCAATTCAACACTTTTTCTATCTTTTTTCTATGTATCTCAACCCCATCAACTGTGATTACATGTCCCAAATATTCTACTTCTATCACCCTAAACTCACATTTACTTTGCTTAAGATAAAATTGGTTCTTCTTAAGTATTTCAAAGACAACTCTCAAGTGCTTTATATGGCCCTCCCTATCACAGAGTAAATTAATATGTCATCAAAGGAAACTAGCACAAACTGCCTCAAATGCGATCAATAGATATCATTCACGAGGCTTTCAAAGGTGGAAAGAGCATTACTTAACCTAAAGGGCATAACCAAGAACTCATAGTGATCATCATGAGTGCTAGAAGTAGTTTTGAAAATGTCATCCTCATGCATCCTTATTTGGTGATAGCCAGACCTCAAGTCCAATTTGGAAAAAAATCTTAGCCTAGCCATTTCATCATCAACTCTTCTACTAAAGGATGGGAAATTTGTCTTTAAGGGTAAGGTGATTTAATTGCTGTAGTCAATACACAAGCGCCATGACCTATCTTTCTTCTTAACCATCATAATTGGGGAAGCAAAGGGACTATTACTAGGCCTAATGATTCCAGCCTTTAGCATCTCTTTAATCATCTTCTCTATCTCTTCTTTCTATATAGGGGAATACCTATAAGGTTTGACCCGAACAGCCTGTGACTCATCCTTGAGGGCTATTTTATGATCATGTCCCCTGTTGGGAGGAAGACCTTGAGGTGATTCAAACAAAGTGACATACTCCAATAATAGTTGAGTAATAGCACTGTCCTTTTGCTTTAGAAATGCCCCCGTCCAAGCCTTTAACATTGAACTTAACATGGTTGTGAGTGGTTAACATAAGTGCGTATGGAAAGAACTTCTGAGCAAAAGAGAGACATTGCATCTGCTTGTGAGATTGCTTTTGGCTAGCTATGTCAACCAGCCTTGGTTGTATACCTTGCAAGGTTATTCATCTTCCTTCATACTAAAATTACATAGTCATAGATGAAAAATCCCACATTATAGGGCCTAGAGTTGATAGCCACTATACTCCTAGCACCATGTAGCATCTTTTTAAAGATAAAACCAAGAAGTTAGCCATAAACTTGGACGCCATCATAGTCCATTGTAGTTCTGGACATACCCCTATTGTTCTTATGATGTCTCCATTGGCCACTGTAACTTTTATTTGGCAATTTGTTTGACGTATAACCCCACATTTTTAGCCACTGAACTATTTATAAAGTTGTGAGTGCTGCCAGAATCGATCAATACAATCAGTGCTTGGTTTTTGACAACACCTTGCACCCTTATGGTTTGGAACCCATTAGTACCCTGCATAGTATGCAAAGAAAGCACTGGTAAATCCCCTATCACAGATCATTGCTGTCTATACATTCTACATACTCCTTATCTTCCATTTCCTCCTTACAACCTTCTACAAGCAGTTGCTACAACTGAGATTTCATGTACTTATTGCCCACGAAGTACTTGACACCACACCAATAGCATAATCCCTTCTTCTTTTAGTCTTCCATTTTAGCTGGAGTGGGTCTTTTAGGAACATTTGTTTTGGAACTATTTGGGTGGTCATTGGACCCATTGGTTCTTTTGGTAAATGGTAGAAGAGGTTTGGAATGTGTTTGGTGGGAATGGTTTTGATTCGAAGGTGCCTTTGGTTGGGGGGCAAAGGTGGTAAAGTGTTGGTTCTACAGTGGAGGGAGCTAGTGGTTGTAAGTTAAGTATTGTTGTTGGATTTTTGCAGGTTCTAGCTCTTTTGGAAAAAAGATATACGAGGGTTTCCAAATGTATGGCAAAGTAGAGTGCTTCAGTCAAATTTTTGGGTTTAAACAACTTAATGGAGTTTGATATGCTAGCTTAAGGTTGCTTATAAAGATGCTTAAGGCATAATGATCAGGCAACTGTAACATATTAAGTATTCTCATGATTTCATTATAATAAGAGTTTATAGAATCTATCTGCTTAAGCTCAAGCAATTTTGTCATGGGGCCATCAATTTCATCAGAGGTAAATCTCTCTCTCATCTCATTAATATAATCTACCTAGACCAATCGGTCAAAACCCCCTGTGCCATGGAGTAGTATTGATGCCACTACAAAGCTTTACCCCCTAAGCTTAACATTACTACCCTTAGCATTATTAGCTACCCTTTTAGCCTCAAAATACTGCTCAAGTTTCAGATACCAACCTTTGAAATCTTCTCTATTAAATTTAGGACACCCCACTTAAGACTTCCTGAAGAGTCAGAAGTTTGATACCTGATTGGGGTTTGAGCCAATAAATCACCCTTGTTTGTCTCGTCCCCACACATCTGAAGCACATCCTTGGTTATTGAAGAGTTGGCCATGGTTCCTTTGCTTGATCGAGTCTTTGAAGTTGAATCATTCTATTGCTCCTTGTAACCTTCTCGAATAGCCATAAGTTCAAAAAAAATTTTAAACTCTCCTTTAAGCTTCAACACCATACCCTCAAAATGTTGATCAATCTTAGCATCCAATTTTTGCAACTCACCCTAGAGCTTTGACAAATCTTGCTAGTTTTGCTGTACCTCCTTTTGCAGCCTCATAGTCATGCCCTTCGCCATTGATGCCAGGTCACACCTTTGATACCAAATGATGGGAGTGGAAGTTAGTGATGCAAATGTACAGAAAGCCTTTAGAAAGGGAAGGAATTTTCAGGGAGAGAAAGAATGATTTTTTTAGGAATTTTTTTAAATGACCTCTTTATTTTTGTTCTTTTTTTTTATATATATAACGGCTTCCTTTCTTAGCTATAATTTGTAATTCCTAATTTGGACCACATTCTCTCTCTTTCTCTACTAACAACCTAACTATTTGGGCTTTCACAAGTTGGGCCTTACTCACATGAAACCCATGTGGAAATTAACAACGCATACACAAACTTGCTCTAGCACATACTACTACTACGAACAAAATATAAGACTATCAAACGAATCTTTGGTCTACAACAATCCTTTTAGATCTGGCACCCCTTAAGCCGTCTTCCTCACGCACGATAATCAGTCATCTTCCTCATCCATCTCCCTCACACAGTTGGCAGATCTGAGAGTATGATCTTTTTTTTTTATAACCTTTATTTGGTTTACTTTGTATTATTTTTTTTGGATAGCCCCCACAACTTTGAAAAGAGGAAAGATGAATGGGATAACAAACTAGTTTGACGAAAGCTAAACATTCTCCCTATCTCTCCACATATTCTTATCTGGATCTTCCTTAACAGGAGGAGCTTTGTAATATGCAGAAATAGTCGTAGGGAAAAAAATTGCCTCACTCTTTCTGCCTTGATGTTAAGGAAGATGATTCATGACACTCCGAAGATCAATCTAGCTCCAATCCAGATTCACTTAAGGGAAGGGAAAGGCAATAATTATTTTTACAACATTTCTTATCTGGATCTTACTTTGTTTTTTTATCTCCTAATTTACAACATATTTATTTTTTCTGTTATTGCTTGATTTTTTTTGGTATGGTTTTATATTGAGATTTCAGTATGTGACATGCTTTGCTGATTAAGATCTAAAAAGCAGTAGCCAATAGTGCTAGTATGTTATTATCTTTGATTCTTTGTGTTTTGTCAAGGAGTTTTGAACTTATAATGATATGATCTGCTTGGATTGATTGGTTATTCTATTTTCATGTAACATTTTCAGTTATTGTATTTGACTTTATGGGTGTGTCTTTTGCTGAAGGAGATAAAGCAATGGACCAATGGTTGGACATGGATTACATGTGTGAATTGCCATCCTGTCCCAGTTTATGCCTAGAGACCGATTAACCTTTTGTATTTCATCTATTTCATTGATTACTTGTAGTAAAACATAGCATTAAAACTAATCTATAATGGAATACAAAAAAAAAAAAGATTAATTGGGTTAACGCAAAACTGTATGTATGAAAGGAATTTTAATGCCAAAATTGAATTTCTTATCTGTCATAACAACTTTTGTCCAGGGACTCAATCGATAGACGATTTTGAAGAAAACACAAAGAAGAGTCGCCACCAATCTTTTTTGACTAGGTGTGATTGGCCACCGAAAATATTTATCTTTTTAATAAAATCTTAAAATTAATTAAGTTTTATCAAAAAAATAATTTTTGGTTTGCGAAATCAAGCTTTGGTTTCGGGAGTTCGATTATGCATGGGGAAGGATTAGCACCCCCAGAGCACCCGTTAAGAAACGGTACCACTTAATCATATATTATCTCTTTAATCTTAATTAAATGGACTTAATTAAATATCTAAAAGAACTTCATTTATTTTGAAATATTTAAATTTTAATTTTTTATTTGAAATAAGTGAAAATCTTTTGTATTGAAAATTATCCCGAAGTACCCCAATACTTCTGGTACCATTTCGGATAATTTCCTTATCTAGAGATTTTTTAAGAATTGCTACTTGCAATTTCTATAAATCCCATCCTTGGGAGATTTGCACTTATTTTGGAATTTCATGAATGCAAATGATGCAAACAAAATATATATGATGCACATGAGAAATATATTATTTTGTTTTATTATTATCATCTTTTATATTTATCTTATTGCTTTTGAAATTTGTTGATTTTATAAAATTTATTTTTATTGAAAAATCATACTAAATATTCCAATACGCTGGTAACATTCAGCAGATTTCTCTCACCTAGAAATCAGTTAGGAATCACTACTTGTAAATTCCGTAACATCTGATCATCGGACATTATTTATATCTTATTTGTTATTACTCTTTATTTCCAAACAAAATTGCAATCTTGTTTATTTATTTGTTTAACATTTTTATTTGTTTATTATTATTTATTATTATTACTTTTTAGTATTAGTTTATGTCATACAAATTAATTATATTAGAAATCTTAATATCGAACTAAAATTACTTGAATACCCCAATACGCTGGTAATATTCAAATATTTTATTTCGACCCTAAGGATTATCAAAAAATTACTACTTGTGGTTTCTAAGAAATCCTATCATCGGAAATTTTTTTAAAATGTATATTTTTATTTATATTTATTTTAATACTTATATTTGCATTTATCGATGTATTTATATTTATTTATTTTAATTCCTAGATTTTTTATCTGTTTAAAAGTTTTTATTTCTATTCACTTACTATTTTCTCATATTATTATTTTTATTACCATTTTTATATTTATTTTTTGTACTAAGAAATCTTATTAATATTTTCTTTTTATTTTAATTAATTCATTTAAATGTTCCAATACGCTGGTGACATTAAAGATTTTATCCCGACCTTAAGAATTATTAAAGAATCGCTACTTGCGATTTCTAAGTAATCCTATCATCGGAAATTTCTATTAAATTTTATATATTTTCTTTATTAATTTCATTTATTTTAGTATTTTATAGAATTTTCTTTTCATATTTAGAATTTATATTTTGTTCATTTATTTTTCATTTACTTTTATCTCCTTGAAGTTATTGATTTTACATTTTTTTATTATATATATTTATATTTATATGATAATTCGATATCGAGATAAAATTAATTAGATGTTCCAATACGTTAGTAAGATCAAATAATTTTTCTCGATCTTAAAAATTATCAAAGAATCACTAATTCTTATTTCTTTGAAATCTTATCCTCGAAATAATTTTTATTACGCCTATATTTATTAAATTAATTTTACAATCATTTAATCTTTATAGCAAATATTCAATCTTAACCATTATACAGTTCAATTAATACATAAGAAAAGTATGGCTATGCTTGTAAATAAATGAGGGAATGAGTAAACATAAAATAGACAAAGGAGTATTAAAATAATATAAACAAATAAGAGAGCCATACCTTGTACAGACCAACGTATGGTCTAGATCACTACAGAGACAAAATGAATTAATGGGGCTCTCCACTACGACACCAATTGCTTTCAAGATCAAAGTATTTTACAAGCCCAAGCTTTAGCTTCCTCAAAAAATTGAAACCAAAACAACGTCGTTTACAGTGGGTTTTCTTCCTCCTTCATCAGCTTTCCTCTGATCTTGAACTAAACATTGCAACGCCACCCACAATTGCTCACTGGACAGTGGCCATTTACATGAATACGGGACTGCTGCTCGGCATCTACAAGACTTGCTGAACAACCACGCAGCAGCAGGGGTTGCAGTAGGCCAGGTAAGAAAAGATGGCAGCGGCAGGAAGCAGAGTAACAAGGGCGGAAGGGCTCGGCAAGGACGGTGCTGGGCAATAGGATCGGTGCAGTAAGGAGCTTTGTCGTTATAGTGATTCACTTGGGGCAGCTGTTCGGCAGAAGCAATGGCGATGCAGTGCAGGCGGTGCGCCGGAAACAGGGGCACGATACAAGGGGCGACACAAGCGCTGCAGCAGGGGCTGGGAATGGTGATTAAAGGTGGTGATGGAAAGTGCCACAAGTAGGGGACAATGATGATGTTGCAAGGCTCAGTTGGAGATGATGATGAATAGCGAAAGAGGCTGCAGAAAAGAATGTAAAATTTTTGTTTCTGTTTTTTTTTCTTTTCTTTTCCTTCTTTTTTCTTTCTCTTCAATTCTCACCCCTTATGTAATGGCTTTAGACGACCACTTAAAGAAAATCCTTCAATTTTGATTTTTCTTTCATTTTCTTTGCAATTTTTTATTTCATTAAATTTTTGTGATTGATTTTCTTGACAAATTACATCCCTAAGTTTAAGTAATTGACTTGGGTATTAATTCTTTCCATTTTTGCTGTTAATTTCATTTATTTATGGTAACAAAAATCAACATTGGTTAACCTATGATATGCAAATGATATATATGGTGTTCACATGGGAGATTTTAGGGTTTAACCAAAATTTAGTTCATTTTTTTATTTTTATTTGGGTAATATTTTTTAAAATCACCCAGGCAAAATTCAATGTCTACAGCTGCCCCTCTTTGCACATTGCTGAGAATCAGGAATAGGGCAAAGACTTTAGACAACAATTTTGTCTGAACTTTTTATTTTAATTTTTTTTGAAAAATTCAATTTTGATTCTCGAAAATAATACCTTGACTCCATACCAAGGCTCAACCCATTAGAACAATGGATTCAATTTGAAACACATAATATTTTAACTCCTTACCAAGGCTTGATCTACTTTAGAAAAATGAAAATAATACCTTGACTCCCCGCCAAGGCTCAATCCACTTTGAAAAAGTGAATTCAATTTGACACATGATACCTTGACTCCTTACCAAGGCTCGATATAGTTTGAAAAAAGGGAATTCGGCTTTAAAACATAATACCTTGACTCTCTACCAAGGCTCGATCTACTTTGGAAAAATGAACTTGACTTTAAAACATAACAACTTGACTCCCCACTGAGGCTCAGTCCACTTTGAAAAAGCGAATTCGATTTGACACATGATACCTCGACTCCTTATCGGGGCTTGATACACTTTGAAAAAGTGAATTCGACTTTAAAATTAATACCTTGACTCCCTACCAAGGCTCGATCCACTTTGAAAAAGTAAATTCGATTTTGACACATGATACCTTGACTCTTAAAGCTCGATCCACTTTGAAAAAGCGAATTCGACTTTGAAACACAACACCTTGACTCCCTACCAAAGCTCGATCCACTTTGAAAAAGTGAATTCGATTTTGACACATGATACCTTGACTTCCTACCAAGGCTCGATCCACTTCCAAAAGTGAATTCGATTTTGAAACACAATACCTTGACTCCATACCAAGGTTCGATTCATTTTTTTAAAAAATAAATTCAATTTTGAAACAGAATACCTTAACTCCTGTACCAAGGCTTGACCTATTAGAAAAATGGATTCAATAAAAGAAGATTTTTTTAAGAGAAATTCACATATTTGGAGCAAAAAAAATCCATGATTCACAAAAATTTCAAGATTCGCATCCAGTAAAACTTGAAGATTTACATCATAAGAGATTCGCATCTAAACTTTGAAGATTCACATTCTAAGAGTTTCACATCTTGACTTGAAAATTCACATTCTAAGATTTCTCATCTTGACTTGGAGATTCACATCCTAAGAGTTCCCATCTCAAATTGAAGATTCACATCCCAAGCGTTTCACATCTTGACTAGAAGATTTGCATTCTAAGGGATTCACATCTTGACTAGAAGATTCACATTCCAAGAGTTTCTCATCTTGACTTGGAGATTCACATCCTAAGAGTTTCCCATCTTTATTGAGAGATTCACATCCCAAGAGGTTCACATCTTGACTTGAAGATTCATATTCTAAGAGATTTACATCTTAACTGGAAGATTTGCATTCTAAGAGATTCACATTATGACTAGAAGATTCACATTCTAAGAGTTTCTCATCTTAACTTGGAGATTCATATCCTAAAAGTTTCTCATCTTTACTCAGAGATTTACATCCCAAGAGTTTCACATCTTGACTCGAAGATTCGCATTCTAAGAGATTTACATCTTAACTTGAAGATTTGCATTCTAAGAGATTCATATCTTGACTAGAAGATTCACATTCCAAGAGTTTCGCATCTTGACTCGAACATTCACATTCTAAGAGTTTCGCATCTTTAGAATTTCACATCTTAACTTGGAGATTCTCATCTTACATTCATTGGTTTTATAGGTTGCATCTAGAAGATCTAAGGTATAATCTTATCATGCATCAATCTCACCATGAAGCCAACTAAATCTCATTTACTCATAAGCTAATTTCACCGCTTAAAACCACACAATGATGCCAACAACATTAGACTTAAACTCTCATCATGACTGCAACCATTTTTCTTTAAAGAAACATTTTCTTACTCTTTAAGAAACATTTAATGTGACAATCAAGAATTTCCCACTCTCGAAATTAATTTAATAGGTTAGTAGAAGTAGTTAATTATTGAAGATTATTAAGAGTTATGGGAATTATGAAATTGATAAATTTCATGGTAGAATTTCAAGAATTATCTTTAGAAAATAATTCTTTGAATTAATTAAAAAATATATATTTAATAATTGGTATACGAATAAATGGATTTATTGGAGATGTAATTTCACAAAATATATATATAAGTGAAAATAAAAATAAACAAATAATAAAAAGAAAATAAATATATGTGTAAAGAAAAATATAAAATATATATAAATCAAATTAAAATATAAGATATATATATATATATATGTAAACATTTATATCTATGTATATATATTTTCATTTAATAAATATATACATATTTTATGTATGTATATTTATATTTATATATATATTATAATATAAAGATGGTTTGGTGGGATTACCCACCAAACCGTATGCCTTTCCACAACTTTTATTTTATATATATATATATATATATATATATATATATATATATAATAGAGTAAAAATGAGTGGAGTTTGGTGGTACTTCACTTACAAAGTCTGCTAAGGCAGACGTACCTACTCCCCCTGTTCATTGTTTTGCCTCATTAAACCAAAGCAAATGTTAAAGAAAGGAAAAGGTTAGAAACAAGGCAGGGAAGCGGCGAGAGAGAGAACGAAAAATAATAATATAAATAAATTAATATACATATAAAAAGACTATATCATATAAATATAAATATACTAAATAAAACAAAAGGATTATATAAAAATATATAAGTACATAAATGATATACAAGTGAAAATTAACAAACAAAATTATATAATTATATAATATAAAATTGATGATTGAAAATAAATATACATTATATAATGCTCTGTCAGGAGACAGAGTACCATACCAACCCTTCCCACATCTTCTTTTCCTTTTTCATTTCTCGCATCAGCTCTCACCTGCCCACACTTCCTCGCGCCATCATTCATCTCCTTCACTCATCTTCCTCACGCAATCCCCTGCATTGAAACAAACAAAAAGAAAAATGAATACGAAAAGGAAAATGAAGGTCCGGGCTGCTCCGCACGAGGAAGGAGAGCTGTCTGAAAGTGCTAGGAAGAGTAAAGCCAAGAGAGAGAGAGAGGCGTAGAACAAAAAAAAAGAGGGGGTTCGTTCCCCAATCTCCAGCTGCTTCCTCTCCGTGCATCAAGGCTGCTCCACGCGAAACGACAAAACAGGCTGGAGAAAGAAGTGAGACAGCAGTCAAGCAAGGAAAAATGGAGCTTTATTCTCGTCTAAACTGAGCAGAAAACAGGGCAGTAAAGCGTTTCGCTTGGCAGCCATTTGATTTAATGATTTGAAGCTAAGCAGAATGAGGCTGATCAGAACCGATAGTGAGAAGAAAATCTGAAGCAGGGGTGTGGGTACAATAGTGTCGGGTGCTGATTGGGGACTAGAACATGGCATTTAAGGGCTGATTTTCAGAGCTGGAGACAAAGGGGCTGTTAACAAAGGTGTAAGGCTGTTTTGGAGCTGTGAAAGGAGGCCAGAAAAGGGGCTATCGGGGCTGGCTTTTAAGTAATGTCCAGGTGCTCCATTAGGTTGCTGTTTAGGGGCAGTTTAGAGCTGTGTACAGGGGAGTAGTGAGATCTTCTTGCACGTTTGAAAATAGAGAAAAGAATGAAGGCAGTGTTAGTATATCTCCTCATTTATGGAAATAAATATTTGGTTGACCAATTCCGGATATGGTCCATAATTTCACGGTGAATCTCAACTCAATATTTGGCTATTAAAACACGATTTTATGATGGTTAAAACGTGATTTTATTGCCATAATTAGCACGCTCTCATTACTATTTAAGGAGGGCTCCTTCCGGTCCCCAAGTACGTTAACCTAAAAACACACAAACACCATCTAGTGAGGTTTTGAGTGCTTGGAAGATTTGGAAGGTCTGTGATCGACACAGAGTAGACTGTCAGATTCGGCAATTGCTTCAACAGCAGAGTTACAGAGTGCAATGGCTGGAGGTTAGATCCTATCGCTTCCGCATTTTATTTGTTTAACATGTTTCATATTGTGTAGAAGCATGTTAGGCTTGTTATGATGCACTTACATTTGGCATCAGAGCCGTAGTTTAACCTCTGTCTTGCTAGAGATCTGTAGAAAAAAGCCATAAAAACCCATATTTTGAAACTTTAAGTCTCGGATTTCATAAAACTCATTCTGTTTTCCTGTGATTTTGGTTCAAATACTTTAGATCTATTGTTGTAAAGCTCTAGGGATGAAAAATACATGAAAAACGAGACTGTTTGAAGGGTTTTGTGCCGGGTCGGGTCAAAAGACCCAAAATTCTGCAAAACACCCATTCGGGTGAAGAAGAAGCCTCGGGCGCGTGAGTCACACGCGCCCGACAAGGGAAGAAAATGCGGGCGCGTGAGTCTCACGCGCCCGACAGGAGAGGAAATGCGGGCGCGTGAGTCTCACGCGCCCGATAGAGATAATGCGGGCGCGTGAGTCTCACGCGCCCGCCTGTTGTACAGTGCAGTGACACTGTGCAAAAAAAAAAAAAAAACCTTTGGGCTTCGGGTTTTGGGCCACTGTTTGGGTCCTTATTTGGTTAGTTTTGGGCCATTTATTTTGGGCTCTTTTGGTTGATTATTTGGGCCATATGGATTAAATAAAAGGGTCATTTGGTTTATTTTAGACATTAAGGATTTATTTAATTTAAGTAAATTTAAATTATTTAATTTAGGCCAAATAATTATATTTTTTGATAGTTTTATATCAGATTTTCAATTCTGTAATTTTCATAATTTTATGAATAATTAGATTATTTTCACAAAATTAATATAATTATGAAAACTTCTCATTATTTGGATTTTATGAGGATTTTTCATAAATTTGGAATTTTTATTAATGCTATAATTTTAAATTGAATAATTTTGTGAAAATTATCATAAAATTATGATTAAATTATGAAAATTTGATTTTGAATGTGCATATGTGCTTATTTTGAATATGTATAATTTTGTTATTTTTTATACTAAAAGCACATGTAGCTAAGTTATTCATATTATTTGGAATTAAAATTGCCTTGTGTTAATTGCAATTTTTAAAATATGAATAAACTTAGAATTTTACCAATATGTCTAAGTGATTTATAGTTTATTTAATTAGGGCTTAGCCACAGCAACCTTAATTAAGTAAAATTATTTTGTAAAATCACATAATGATATTAGACATAAATTGTGATTAGTTATAAGGTTATAGTAAATTTTATCCCACAGGAATTTTTATTATAATTTTATAACTAATTAGGATAAAATATCAAATTAGTTTCTTAATTTACCCACAGGAATTAGGAAATGATATAATTTGATAGTTTTATCATTATGAAATAAATCTATTAGAATTAGAACTTTAGCCCACAGGCAAGTTTTATGTCTGAGATTCATTAATAAAATATGTTTACATTGGTAGACATAATTAAGTTTGCCTCAAAAATTCTAGATACATAAGCATGTTTATTTTCTATATGCAGTGTTTCCTCAGGCTAGTATTAACCTAGAAGTTCCCGAGCTGGATGGAGAGAACTACAAGGTTTGGAAGGAGAGAGTTCTCCTCCAATTAGGGTGCATGGATATAGACTATGCTATAAGGAAAGACGAGCCCGTATTGACTGAGACCAGCACTCCTGCTCAAGTAGCTTTACATGAACGTTGGGAGCGATCCAATCGCCTTAGTGTCATGTATATTAAGACAAAGATATCTGCTGGGATACGTGGTTCAGTCGAACAGCATACCAACGTTAGGACCTTACTGAAGGCCATAGATGATCAATTTGTCACTTCAGACAAAGCGTTGGCCAGCACCCTGATAATGAAGTTCTCATCGATGAGGCTCACCAGTGTCAAAGGAGTGCGTGAGCACATAATGACCATGAGAGATATAGCGGCCCAACTCAAGAAGCTAGAGGTGGAGATGTCTGAGTCTTTTCTTGTGCACTACATATTGAACACTCTACCAAAGCAGTACGGACCATTCAAGATATCCTATAACACACATAAGGATAAGTGGACCATCAATGAATTGATGACCATGTGTGTTCAAGAGGAGGGAAGACTGCTTATGGAATCGGGTGAGAGTGCATTTTTTGCAAGCCAAGGAAAGACCAAGGATCGAGCCAAGAACAAGGGAAAAGGTAAAATCCCTTCCCAAGCTGATATTAAGAAAGAGTCCAAGTGTTTCTTCTGTAAAAAGAAGGGACACATGAAGAAGGACTGTGCCAAGCTTCAGCAGTGGCTCGTTAAGAAAGGTAATCCACTCTCATATGTTTGTTTTGAATCAAATATGGTTGAGGTTAATCATAACACATGGTGGATTGATTCTGGATCTACAATTCACATTTCGACTTCCTTACAGGGTATGACAAACCTAAGGAAGCCAGTGGGAAATGAGGAGAGCATCTATTCAGGAAACAAGATGCGCTCGCGTGTTGAAGGCGTTGGAACATGCACTTTAGTTCTTAGGAGTGGTTTTGTTTTGCAATTGGAAAAGACCTTTTATATTCCTAGTTTTTCGAGAAATTTAATCTCTGTTTCTAGGCTGGTACCTTATGGATATTCCTTTCAATTTTCAAATAAATCAGTATTGATATATTTTAAGTGTGATATTGTTGGGAATGGTACCTTATGTGATGGTCTTTTCTCTATTGATTTGCAAAATGACACTGCTCATAACGCCTTGCATGTTCAAACTGGTACTAAAAGATGTGTTATGAATGAGGACTCCTCTACGTTATGGCACCGGAGATTAGGTCATATCTCCATAAATAGAATTAAGAGATTGGTAAATGACGGAATACTTAGTACTCTCGATTTTACTGATTTCGACACTTGTGTGGATTGCATTAAGGGTAAGCAAACCAACAAGTCTAAGAAAGGTGCCAATAGGAGTTCAACCATATTAGAGATCATACATTCTGACATATGTTGTCCAGACATTGATGCATATGGTCAGAAATACTTCATCACCTTTATTGATGATTACTCGAGGTTTATGTATCTCTACATGCTTCATAACAAGAGCGAAGCATTAGATGCCTTTAAAATCTTTAAGGCTGAAGTAGAGAAACAATGTGGAAAACCCATAAAGATAGTAAGAACTGATAGAAGTGGGGAGTATTACGGTAGATACACTGAAGATGGACAAGCACCTGGACCATTTGCGAAGTTCCTTCAAGAAAATGGGATTGTTGCCCAATATACCATGCCTGGTTCACCGGATCAGAATGGTGTTGCAGAAAGAAGGAACCGAACTTTGATGGAAATGGTGCGTAGTATGCTTAGCAACTCGAAGTTGCCTAAGTCCTTGTGGATTGAAGCTCTTAAAATGGCAGCGTATATATTGAACCGGGTTCCAACCAAGGCTGTTCCAAAGACGCCTTTTGAATTATTCAAAGGTTGGAAACCGAGTTTGCGTCATATGCGCGTTTGGGGATGCCCTTCTGAGATAAGAGTTTACAACCCACAGGAAAAGAAACTGGATCCTAGGACCATAAGTGGGTATTTCATTGGATATGCCGAACGGTCCAAAGGCTACAGATTCTATTGTCCATCTCATAGCACTAGATTTGTGGAATCAAGGAACGCCAAGTTTCTTGAAAATGACTTAGTTAGTGGGAGCGATCAATCTCAAGACCTAGTTTCTGTGAGAGATCAACCCTCTACCTCGAGTCAAGGATTGGTTATCATGAACAATGTCCCTTCAGTACAACTGGACATTGAACAACCAATCGTTGAAGATCCACAAGTAGTTGATAACTTACCAGTAGACGAGGCTCCTCTGGATACACCAGAATTGAGTGAGCAACCAGTTGAACAACATGATCCTTCGGAGAATGTTGAACCAACATTAAGAAGGTCTACTAGGGAAAGGAAAACAGCTATTCCTAGCGATTATATTGTGTATCTACAAGAGTATGATTTCAATATTGGGCCCGTTAATGATCCAGAGACGTTTTCACAAGCCATGAACAGCAAAGAATCAAAACTTTGGTTCGATGCTATGAAGGATGAGATGGATTCGATGGCATCTAATGGAGTATGGGATCTTGTCGAGTTGCCTAATGGGGCCAGGGCTATAGGCTGTAAATGGGTCTTTAAGACCAAAACTGACTCATTAGGCAACATTGAACGTTATAAGGCAAGACTCGTAGCCAAAGGATTCACTCAAAAGGAGGGAATCGATTACAAGGAGACCTTCTCTCCTGTATCTAAGAAAGATTCTCTTCGCATCATAATGGCGCTTGTTGCACATTTTGACTTAGAGTTGCAACAAATGGATGTGAAAACGGCATTTCTCAATGGTGATCTAGAGGAAGAGGTTTACATGAAACAACCTGAAGGTTTTTCCTCTAGTAATGGTGAGCATTTGGTCTGTAAGCTCAAGAAATCCATATATGGGTTGAAACAAGCTTCCCGCCAATGGTATCTAAAATTCCATGAAGTCATCTCTTCATTTGGTTTCGTTGAGAACATCATGGATCAATGCATATACCAGAAGGTCAGTGGGAGCAAGATTTGTTTCCTTGTGCTATATGTGGATGATATTCTGCTTGCAACCAATGATAAGGGGATGCTACGTGAGGTGAAACAATTTCTTTCTGAGAACTTTGATATGAAGGATATGGGCGATGCATCTTATGTCATTGGCATTAAGATCCATAGAGACAGACATAGAGGTATATTAGGTCTGTCACAAGAAGCCTATATCAATAAAGTCTTGGAAAGATTCAGAATGAAAGATTGTTCACCAAGCCCAGCTCCCATTGTGAAGGGTGACAGGTTCAATTTGAGCCAGTGCCCGAAAAATGATCTTGAGCGGGAACAGATGAAGAACATTCCATATGCCTCAGCTGTTGGAAGCATTATGTATGCACAGGTCTGTACCAGGCCTGATATTGCTTTTGCTGTGGGAGTGTTGGGTAGATACCAAAGTGACCCGGGGATGGACCACTGGAGAGCTGCGAAGAAGGTGCTTAGATATTTTCAAGGCACTAAGGATTACATGCTTATGTATAGACGGACTGATGAGTTGGAGGTGATTGGCTACTCAGACTCAGACTTTGCTGGCTGTGTTGATACCCGGAAATCAACATCCGGTTATATCTTCATGCTTGCCGGTGGAGCTGTTTCATGGAAGAGTGCTAAGCAGACACTGACTGCCACTTCCACTATGGAGGCCGAGTTCGTTTCCTGTTTTGAGGCTACCTCACATGGTGTATGGCTTAAGAGTTTCATTGGTGGGCTTAGAGTTGTTGACTCCATATCTAAGCCATTGAGGATATATTGTGACAATTCAGCTGCGGTATTCATGGCTAAGAACAATAAGAGTGGAAGTCGAAGTAAGCATATCGACATTAAGTACTTAGCCATTAGAGAACGTGTTAGAGATAAAAGAGTGGTCATTGAACACGTTAGCACTGAATTGATGTTAGCTGATCCTTTGACTAAGGGCATGCCACCGTTTAAATTTAAGGATCATGTAGAGAGAATGGGACTTGGTCCCACATTTTGATTGTAATTGAAACTCTTATTAATAATATGATGTTTCTCATTTTGATTTGTATACACTAAAGTTTTATTTGAGAAATATCCTTGTTGTTTGGACCGAGAATAAACATAAGGTTTATTCATTAAGTAAAAATGGGTTGATTTAGAAACATTTTACATAGTAATACATGGAAGATAATACTCGCCACTTGAGGAACTGTCGCCATGATTCATGTGATTTGTTTCTTCTATAAGTGAAATATATGGACCAAGTGGGAGAATGTTAGTATATCTCCTCATTTATGGAAATAAATATTTGGTTGACCAATTCCGGATATGGTCCATAATTTCACGGTGAATCTCAACTCAATATTTGGCTATTAAAACACGATTTTATGATGGTTAAAACGTGATTTTATTGCCATAATTAGCACGCTCTCATTACTATTTAAGGAGGGCTCCTTCCGGTCCCCAAGTACGTTAACCTAAAAACACACAAACACCATCTAGTGAGGTTTTGAGTGCTTGGAAGATTTGGAAGGTCTGTGATCGACACAGAGTAGACTGTCAGATTCGGCAATTGCTTCAACAGCAGAGTTACAGAGTGCAATGGCTGGAGGTTAGATCCTATCGCTTCCGCATTTTATTTGTTTAACATGTTTCATATTGTGTAGAAGCATGTTAGGCTTGTTATGATGCACTTACAGGCAGTAAATGGCATGAAAATGGAGTGAATCCGTTAGGCATAAAGGAAAGAAAAATAGGAGTAAATCCCATTCACATCACACTCTTTGCTCATCTACCCCAATTTAAAATAAACCTTGAGTGGCTGATGTTGTGATCTACATTCTTGGTAAAGGGAAGCAAATCAGCAAGAATCAAGGTTAAAGAAGCAAAGTTTGAGAGGGCTGAATTGAGACAAGTTAGGGATTTTCCTTGTTGGTTTTAACCTGGATAATTTCTGTTTTGAGGAAGAACGGCTGCTAAATCGTGAAGAGAAGAAGCAAGACATGGCTCAGTTTTGAAGCTTTTAAGAAGGTGGAAATAACTAGAGCAAGTGAGGTGAAAACCAGCAACCAAAAACCGAGAGGCCAAGTAAGCGAGTCGGAAGGCAATGACAAGCTCAATTATAAGAGTTTTAAGGTGTTGTTGGTGAGATGGAGACAAAAACACAAGTTTGAAGTGCAACGGCTATTGAAGGATTTTAAAGGGTAAGGGATATGTCATTTGATTTAAGGTTAATGTGTGTGTGTGTATATATATATATACATATGTATGTATATATATGCCTTATAAGAGGATGAATGGACGTTCATGGTATAGGGTTTGTTGACAAGTCGTTGAGGACAATAAACAAGAAGGGCTTGGCATAAAGGTAACTATTTTTTAGTTTAAGACATATATACACACACTAAATGTAAAATAATACCTCTTGGCCACCTCGAAAGGAAGTGTAGAAAAAGGGTTAATATTTTTATAATTAGTAATGCTTTAGTGAAATAAATATTCATAATGAATAACAATGTATTGGTGGCATAAGAATGACTTAAATAATTTTGGTCCTAAGATACGTGTTTTGATCCATGAATAAACATAATGAGGTCATGTTATTGAAACGTTATTGAATTGATTGTAGTGAATTGGAGTAGTGCAGAAGCTTGAGCTTGATTTGGAAACTTGAGGAGGTAAACTGCTAAGTATCAAGGTAAGTGGATTAAGTAAAGTTTCGCTAGTATCATCTCGTAGGAGATGTTTATATTTTTTTTATATATAAATAAATTACCTAACCTTCGAAAATTAAGCACTGTGATGCTATTGATCAGGCTATTAAGGTAAGATATAAGGTATTACTGAACTATGAATATGGATTATGCTTGGACCGGGATTGAGAACTATGTTTTATGATTTGCGTGTTGTGGCCGGCCAAGCTTGCCTGTTGTGTGGAATGAAATGTTAAAGTGTTTAAGTTATTCAATGAATCTTGTTTGTCTAGTTTGTTTAGGCTAAGTGAATGTGTGCATGGTTCGCATTAAAAATCTTAATAGGTTGCCATGCAAAGTACGTAGAAGTACTTCTTGAATGCATAAGTGAAATTACGCACAACATGTTTTGGCTCAAACTATAGTATGCATAAGCTTTATAATACTCGGCACTACACTTTGGTTTAAAAAGCATAGTTTTGGACTAACTCTGTAACAAAGAGCTCTTATGCATATTTGGAATCTTGAAAGCTGTTTTGATTGGTATTTTAAAAGCTATGCATGTAGTTGGTACAATGGTGTACCTTTGAATTTTGACAATACATTCTGTCTTGCTAAGTTAAATTTTGATCAGTTCTCCATCTCTGAACTTAAAGATTTCGATCATTATTCAGTAATCCGTTTTCTAAACTAAAGGATTTTGATCAATATTCAGTAATCTGTTTTCTAAACTAAAGGATTTTAATCAGTATTCAGTAATCTGTTTTCTAAACTAAAGGATTTTGATCAGTACTCAGTTTTCCATTCTATATTTGATTTTAGGTAGATCCATTGACCTTCGGGTCACTTAGAGCCTATCGAGCTTCGCTCTAGGTTCCATTTCCCGTCTATCGAGCTTTGTGCTCTAGACTTTTAGTATCAGTATCTGCGCCTTACGAGCCTTGTGCTCTAGGCATTATTAAGCTTGTCTGGAGAACCAGCAGACAAGTTCCAGTTCCTGACTGCGCAGCGGGGCTGGAGTAACTCTACGGCCATAGATATTATCGTGGGAGCCACCTCTAGAATCCTAAGGGAACTACGTGCTACACGGTCACGTCCTTGTGATGTTTTATCCATCACTAGCTAGGATGGACATCAGTATCAGTATCAGTATCAGCTATCAGGGATCTTTGCCTACGCCTTATCAGTATCAGTTTCCAGTGATTTGAGGCTTTATACCAAACTTATCAGTATTCGTTTTGATTTTCAATTACAGTTTAGTATTTGAGGCTTTATGCCTAAACTTTATCCGTATCTGTTTTGGATTTCAGTTTCAGTTTAGTATTCGAGGCTTTATGCCAAACTTATTAGTATTCGTTTTGAATTTCAATTATAGTTCAGTATTTGAGGCTTTACGCCTAAACTTTATCAATATCCATTTTGGATTTCAGTCTCAGTTCAGTATTTGAGGCTTTATGCCAAACTTTATCAGTATCTGTTTTGGATTTCAGTTTTAATTCAATATTTGAGGCTTCATGCCTAAACCTTATTTGTTTTAATTTCAGCATCAATTTTCAGTATTTATAGGTATTTTGCCTAACTCCATCGAGTATCTATTTTCATAAGATTATTTGTTTTGAACTTAGTGCATAATGACCGTGTTTGAACTAATGTGCATAGTTATCATGTTTTAAACTCGATGCATAGTAATTGTGTTTAAACAAAGTGTATTAGAAAACTGTTTCGTTATTGGAATTAGTTCTCAACGTTTTGAGATTTTATTCCTAAACTTATTGATTTTTCAATTTTACTACGATTATCGGTTTTGAACTAAATGCATCAGAAAATCTATTATCAATATTTGGTTTTAGTAATCAGAGGCTTTAGGCCTAACCTTATCAGTATCAGTTCAGTACAATTATCGATTTTGAACCATGTGTTTAAAGAAGTGTTTCTATATCAGTATTGACTTTATTATTTCGAGGTTTACGCCTAAAGTGATCAGTAATCTGTTTTGAACGAGTGCATAGTGATCTTGGTTTTGAATAAATACATTGTGAATCAGTTTTGAACTAAGCACATTACTACTGTAATGCTATGCATCCTATTAACATTGTAGTATTGTGATGAGTGATCATGTTCTCTAGTATCGTGTTGAGGCTCAAAGAAATGAGGTTCATAGGGTATCATTCAAACTAATACCTTGTAGAGCTTCAACCTTAAAATATGAGTCCGGATAGATAAATTCGGCATCAGGACATAGTATCCCACATACATGTCACTTTAGTTTCTATTCATGCATACACATGCATGTAGATCGACATGAGCCTATCATGCATTTACTTAAACTACTTACTGAGCCGTGGTTTGCTCACCCCTTTCTAACATCATCACAGATCATACGAGCTAAAGTCTACGTTTGGAGTCCTATGTGTGGGCCATCAAGGACTGTACCAAGCCTAGGTACATACCAGCGTCCTTTGAGCCTTGCTTTCGCTATTTTTCAAGGTATACAAATAATGTATTGTTTTGTTTACATGCACATTCTGTAAAGATTACACAGTATAGTTCGCTTATGTCATGGGATGTAACTTAGGATCGTTTTAGAATTATTTTGTAAGTAATATGACAATCGAGCGTGATCCTAGATTCGATATGTATGTGATAATTAGTGGTGGATATTAGGATTGTTGATATGACAATCATTTGATGATCTGTATTTTGATGCGAATGTGTGGATGGTGGAATTAATTTGGTACGATTGGATTATGATAAATAATAATGTCTTACCGGTTGTTTACCTAAGGAAATCTTTAAATATAAGGAAAGATATTTTCAATCTGGTTTTTTTTAGTAAGATTACGTAATAAAAAAAATGATCATTATATACCTTAGGGAGTTATTTCACTCGCTTTTAGATCAAAGAATAAGTTAGTAACATTGAATTGAAAGAAAAAGGATAAATGAAAATCGTTTAGTGACTACCCTGATACCGAATGCAAACCATAAATCGAAAAGAAAAAATTTAGTTCGTAAATTTGCCAGGTGTAATAAGTGTAAGTGTTAAGTATACGTCACGGCCTTCGGGTCGTGACAGATTTAATGGTATCAGAGTAAGGTTTGTCTAGTACGTGTCAGTGTAATTGAACCGTGATAGTGTTACATCCCACGTACTGTGTAATATCTGCATGTAAACTTGTTGATTTTTGACATATACCAAGGTTAGTTTGCGTTTGCTATAAGTTTCTATTGTGATTCTATTCCATTGGACGTAGAAGTAGTCCTAGGAGATCGGCTCGAAGACAACTGAATTTCACCTCTGACTCAATCACCCTCATCAACTGCACCTATAGTAAGTTGCATATTTAGTCAAAACTTCTAGGTTATCTTTTGTATATTAACACTTTTTTCGAGGAATCTCAGATAAATGAGTGTGTTTATCGTCGGCATAAAGCGAAGGTGGAAGATAAAGACCTAGTAGCATATTAGATATTGTTACTCATGTGCGACTTTGAAATTCTTTTGGGCATGGACAGTTAGTCACCTATCATGCTAGTGTATACTATTATAGGAAAACTGTAACCTTTTCTCTATCTAATCTGTACATAATATGATTTGATAAGTAATTAATGCTTATTTGTGTTTTGTTATAAACGTATTGAAATGATGATAGTAAAGGAACAATGGCTTATGTCATTTGGAGATTGATGTGGAATACCTGACAAGACTTATGAATAAGAAATGAAGTTGTGTTTGATAAGAGATGATAGTCGAATGACCTAGTATAGTTTGGCCTAAGATGGGTCATGTAATGATCTGAAACTTGAGCTATGTAAAATTGAAGGGTTTTGTCTTATGAAGTCATCCAAACATGTGGCTTTACACCAACAAAACTGTTTAAACAGAAGTATGTGGTTTGATTGGAAGCATAATCCCACTTTAGTTTTGAAGACTATTGAAATTTGAAATTTGGATTTCAAATTATGATCTCAGATTATAGAATTTTGATTTTTATGGGATTAGGCATTCTTAATGAGTTTCGATAAAGTATTATTTGACTTGAACTATTGGATTGACCAATAGGAGTTTAGATTTGTCCATTACATGCGGAAGGAAGTGGACTTTAGCGATATGCCTAAAAAAAAAAGACTAATCTCTAATTGGATTGAAGATATGTATTGGATCATGCATTGTATACCTTGGAAAAGGTATACGATGTGTAGACTACATGGATTTTGGAAGTTCAATAATTTGAACTATATGATTTTAAACTAAGTGAATTTGAAAACTAAGGGACTCTTCAAACTCTCCATTAGTAAAGTAGAAATCAAACACGACCTATTATAAAAAGTGAATTCTGGTCTGAATATCAAAGAATCATTTGGATATGTCATGCAAGAAGACAATATGTATGAAAGTTTAGATTGTGTGATATAAGACGCACGAGACCATCTTGTTATGACACTGATCTTGGTTCATTTTGAGGGTTTCTGAAATATAAGAAGATGTATGGCTACAATGTGCGAACTAAGAGATATGTCCAATTAGTGGACTTCTCAAACATTGAACTATGAGGGTAATATGAAGTAAGTTAATCTTTAGATAAGTATTAAATGTGAATTTGATCTTAAAGTTTATCAGATTTGGAGGACATGGATATAGAAGAAGTAAGAAATGAAAGCATCCTCACACTATTGAGATGACAACGATCAATTTGGAGGACCAAATTCTCTAAGGTGAGGAGGATGTGACAATCAAGAATTTCCTACTCTCGAAATTAATTTAATAGGTTAGTAGAAGTAGTTAATTATTGAAAGTTATTAAGAGTTATGGGAATTATGAAATTGATAAATTTCATGGAAGAATTTCAAGAATTATCTTTAGAAAATAATTCTTTGAATTAATTAAAAAAATATATATTTAATTATTGGTATACGAATAAATGGATTTATTGGAGATGTAATTTCACAAAATATATATATAAGTGAAAATAAAAATAAACAAATAATAAAAAGGAAATAAATATATGTGTAAAGAAAAATATAAAATATATAAATCAAATTAAAATATAAGATATATATATGTAAACATTTATATATATGTATATATATTTTCATTTAATAAATATATACATATTTTATGCATGTATATTTATATTTATATATATATATTATAATATAAAGATGGTTTGGTGGGATTAACCGTATGCCTTTCCATAACTTTTATATTATATATATATATATATATAATATATATATATATATATATATATATATATATAATAGAGTAAAAATGAGTGGAGTTTGGTGGTACTCCACTTACAAAGTCTGTTAAGGCAGACGTACCTACTCACCCTGTTCATTGTTTTGCCCCATTAAACCAAAGTAAATGTTAAAGAAAGGAAAAGGTTAGAAACAAGGCAGGGAAGCGGCGAGAGAGAGAACGAAAAATAATAATATAAATAAATTAATATACATATAAAAAGACTATATCATATAAATATAAATATACGAAATAGAACAAAAGGATTATATAAAAATATATAAGTACATAAATGATATACAAGTGAAAATTAACAAATAAAATTATATAATTATATAATATAAAATTGATGATTGAAAATAAATATACATTATATAATGCTCTGTCAGGAGACAGAGTACCATACCAACCCTTCCCATATCTTCTTTTCCTTTCTCATTTCTCGCATCAGCTCTCACCTGCCCACACTTCCTCGCGCCATCATTCATCTCCTTCACTCATCTTCCTCACGCAATCCCCAGCATTGAAACAAACAAAAAGAAAAATGAATACGTAAAGGAAAATGAAGGTCCGGGCTGCTCTGCACGAGGAAGGAGAGCTGTCTGAAAGTGCTAGGGAGACTGAAGCCAAGAGAGAGAGAGAGAGAGAGGAGTAGATCAAAAAAAAAAGAGGGGGTTCGTTCCCCAATCTCCAGCTGCTTCCTCTCCGTGCATCAAGGCTGCTCCACGCGAAACGACAAAACAGGCTGGAGAAAGAAGTGAGACAGCAGTCAAGCAAGGAAAAATGGAGCTTTATTCTCGTCTAAACTGGGCAGAAAACAGGGCAGTAAGGCGTTTCGCTTGGCAGCCATTTGATTTAATGATTTGAAGCTGGGCAGAATGAGGCTGATCAGAACCGATAGTGAAAAGAAAATCTGAAGCAGGGGTGTGGGTACAATAGCGTCGGGTGCTGATTAGGGACTAGAACATGGCATTTAAGGGCTGATTTTCAGAGCTGGAGAAAAAGGGGCTGTTAACAAAGGTGTAAGGCTGTTTTGGAGCTGTGAAAGGAGGCCAGAAAAGGGGCTATCGGGGCTGGCTTTTAAGTAATGTCCAGGTGCTCCATTAGGTTGCTGTTTAGGGGCAGTTTAGAGCTGTGTACAGGGGAGTAGTGAGATCTTCTTGCACGTTTGAAAATAGAGAAAAGAATGAAGGCAGTAAATGGCATGAAAATGGAGTGAATCCGTTAGGCATAAAGGAAAGAAAAATAGGAGTAAATCCCATTCACATCACACTCTTTGCTCATCTACCCCAATTTAAAATAAACCTTCAGTGGCTGATGTTGTGATCCACATTCTTGGTAAAGGGAAGCAAGTGTCAGCAAGAATCAAGGTTAAAGAAGCAAAGTTTGAGAGGGCTGAATTGAGACAAGTTAGGGATTTTCCTTGTTGGTTTTAACCTGGATAATTTTTGTTTTGAGGAAGAACGGCTGCTAAACCGTGAAGAGAAGAAGCAGGACATGGCTCAGTTTTGAAGCTTTTAAGAAGGTGGAAATAACTAGAGCAAGTGAGGTGAAAACCAGCAACCAAAAACCGAGAGGCCAAGTAAGCGAGTGGGAAGGCAATGACAAGCTCGATTATAAGAGTTTTAAGGTGTTGTTGGTAGAGGTGGCAAACGGGCGGGTTCGGGCGGGTTTCGGTTCGGGTTTTTTCGGTTACAAGCTTTTTTGGTTGTGGGCTTTCTCGGTTACGGGTTTTTTCGGTCTCGGGTTTTCTCGGTTGTTGGTTTTTTCGGTCTCGAGTTTTCTCGATTGCGGGTTTTTTCGGTCTCGAGTTTTCTCGGTTGTGGGTTTTCTCGGTTTCGAGTTTTTTCGATTACGGGTTTTCTCGGTTTCGGTCCGGTTTTGGGTTCGGTCCGGTTTTAATCGGGCAGGCTTAGCGGGCTTAGTCAAAGTATTTTAAAATTTTATAAATTATAAATATTTTATAATTTTGAATGTAATAATTAATTTAATTTTATATAGTTAAATAAAAATATAATAGAAATGCTAAATTTAAGTCAAAATTTAATAAATGGAATTGTATAATATATATATATATATATATATATTGAGAAATTTGGTTGGGATGATTTTGAAAACATTGGGAGTGGACCAATGAAGAATATAGTTATCTACAATAATAAAAGAGAACATATCATATATAACTATTACATTACAATTAATTAATCAAAATTTAAAGTCACGTGAGATCTATCAAAATAATACATAAAGTTTTCACTTGTAAATGATGAACCAATACATAATTTTTTAATTATAATTGATTAATTATCATAAAAAGAATTACAAGTAAAATGCTCGAAGACGTAAAAGACATTGAAAAAGTTTTAAATCTTGCATTGCATTTGCAAAAAATGAAAGCACTTCTGCTATTGTAAACTTCTTCCTTGGAAGCATCTGGATTTTTGTACTAATTAATTTTTTTGTCCACAAACTCCAACTACTAAAAATCATCTTTGAATTGCTAACAACCTCTTGGCCTAGTGGTTAAAGATGAGTTGTGGCATATTGTAAGTCTTGGGTTTGAATTCAACACCCTCATCCCCAGTTATTTAATATTTTCCTTGTAATAAAAAAAATCATCTTTGAATTTCGATTATAATTAAAACGATTATAATAGACATTACATTATATTAGACTTAATAATTCGTATATATATATATATTATATATATATATATCTATATTTTGTATTCGTATTGTATCAAATATATTTGTATCATATAAAATATAAAAATTATTGTATTAAAATTTATATTAATATACCAAACACAATTTTTTTTCTAATTTTTATCAAAATTTGATCCAATGTCACGTTCTTTTTTTTAATTATCATATTTACATTGTATGACAGTATATTGAGATAAAGATATTTCAAAATTTGCTTTTGAAGATTTTTCATGTGATTCTCAAGGGAGGGAAAAGGCATAATCCCAAAGAAATTGAAATTTTTTGGTAATGTGGGAAAAGCTTGTTTGGAGGGAATTGAAAAATGAAAATCAAACAGATCTCCTTTCATACGAAACTCTCATAAATAAAATATTATTATTCATTATTTTTAATTTCTTTTGTTGTTTTGACTAAATTTATATAAATATAAATTTTTACATTTTAATGTTTTTATTACTTGATAATTATTATTTTTTTTAATTTCCTGTGATATTTACATTTGTTATAAAATATATAATTATATATTAATAATTATATAAAAATTTATTTTTTAAATGAGCCAAATATATATAGTAAAACTAAAAGAAAGTGAAAATCCAAAAGTATTAGCTATACAAATAAATAACTAACAAATTATAAATAAATCATACTAAACAATTAAACATTTATATAAATAGCTTTATACTCTTAACAATAACTTATTGAGTCATTGTGTTTTTTTTTTGGGTCAATATTGGGTCATTGGAATGAAAAATGTCTGAAATTAAAACTATAATATGCTATGAGAGATTGTTTAATTTATTCTATATTACATGGTAAGAGATTATTATAATTTAACATACAAATCATTATGATAAGATAAACATATTGATAATCTATTTTATATAATTAAGAGCTTGTATAGTTGATTATATATCACATGATAAGATATTATTTTTAAAGTTATAATAACATGCAAATCATTATGATAAAGCGTTATTTATTAACTATATTATGTATTTTATTTGCTATCAAAAAAACTATTCCAAATTGAGTAATAATTTTTTTTCATATTCACATTAACATAATAATATTAGATATACACCAATTGATTGAATATCTAATTAAAATGTTAAATAATAGATATTACTAAATTAATTAATATAATGCTAGTTATTTAAATATAATTAATAATAATATTAACAAAGTATAAAAAATAAATTTTATTAAAATTACCACTTACATAGTAATACAACTCTAATATATTATTAAATTACACTTTAATTTACTATTAGAATTATTATTTTTATCCACACTTTAATTTTACATTTAATAGATAATAAATAAATTATTTTTAATAAATACTTAATTCTATCAAAATAATACTTACACACTAAGAGATTATATAATTTATTCTTAAAAGATTATTATAATATAATATACAAATCATTATTATAAAATACCAAATTAGTTTATTCATGTATAAGATTATTATAATATAATAAATAATTAAATATCACTAGCTTGATTTTTTAATGTCTTTTGTTTTAAGGCTAAAAATAAAATTACCACTATAATTTTCTCTTTTAATGATACCTAAGTATAAAAAAATTGTGCTTGTATTGTTTAATTTAATTACTTAACTTTTTTTAATCTTAAAAACTTGAATTTTAATTTTAAGATTAGGTTTTTTTAAATCTAAATTTAATATCTTTCTATACTTGAAACTTTAAGAAAATATAGTTTAAATTTAATTTTATTAAAAATATTTTTAATGTGTTGCACAAAATATCAAATTCAAAGTTTCAAACAAATATTGAAATTATATAATTTTTATATATTTGATTTATTATTGTATTAAAATTAAAATTTTATTATAAATAAAAATAATAAAATGTTAAAATGATTTTTATAATAAAATCAAATGTCAAATTAATAATATATTTATTATTATAAATGCAATAAGGATAATATTAAAGATTATTTGATGATATCATATATTATATATTATGGTGTTTTAAATTAATTTAATTAAAAAGATTCAATATTTATTTTGCTAGTAATATATAATTGATAAAATTGTATAATAAATAATAATTGTTTTCAAAATTTTAAACTTTTTAATTAAAAAAGTGTTTCAATTATTTATTTATTTTTAAATAATAATTATATAATTACGGGTTATAAATTCGGTTTTTTTCGGTTTTTGGTTCGGGTCGGTCTCAGTTTCGGATCGTATCGGGCTCGGGTTATGTCGGGTTCGGGTTGTGTCGGATTCGAGCATTTTCAGTTTCGAGCTTTTTCGGTTTCGAGTTTTTTCGGTTACGGGCTTTTTCGGTTACGGGCTTTTTCGGTTACGGGCCTTTGACTTTTTTGGTCAATTCGGGCTGGTCCCGGTTCGGTCTCGGGCGAATTCGGGCGGGTTTTCGGGCTCGGGCCAATTTTTGCCACCTCTAGTTGTTGGTGAGATGGAGACAAAAACACAAGTTTGAAGTGCAACGACTATTGAAGGATTTTAAAGGGTAAGGGATATGTCATTTGATTTAAGGTTAATATTTAGTGACTACACTGATACCGAATGCAAACCATAAATCGAAAAGGAAAAATTTAGTTTGTAAATTTGCCAGGTGTAATAAGTGTAAGTGTTAAGTATACGTCACGGCCTTCGGGTCGTGACATTTAACCTCATTGCATTCATTTTCTTTTTTTTCTTTTATTTTTTTCAATGATGCAAATGCAAAATGCATGCCCTTAAAAAAATGTCTATCACAATGATGATAATGCAAATGCTTTCTTGAAATATGCCCCAATGTAATAGTTAAAAACCATGATGCATGCATCTTTTAGAATTATGTGAATGCCTAGATGTCAGAAGTCTTCTTAAAATTTCCTTCTTTTTCTTTTCAATGCTGAAAATCCATGGTTTTCTTCATTAGAATCATTTCTTCTTCTCACGAAGATTCTCTTCTTTATTTCTTGTCTTGTTGATAGAAACACGTGTGTCACCTACATTCAACATTCTTGCTCCATTTTTGTTTTTGGCCCTTTATCATCTTTAGAATCTTTTCCAAAGCAATGCCAATGATTTTTATGTATAATTATCATTTATTTATCATCATTCCAATTCCATGACAAATGCAGTTCAGCCACCAATTTCCTCAATCCATTTTAGGAAGGTAAGGACACTAGAAGGTTAGGCGAGATTAAAAGAAATGTAGGAACAAACTTGTCAAAGTATAATAAGAAATTGGACAATTTGGGGTGAATAACAATGATAGGTTCTCAATTAAGAAATTGGATAATTCAAAGCAAATGACAATGATAGATTCTTAATGAAAAATCAGACAAATTTGACAAACTAGTCAGGATTCTTTGAAAAATCTATTCAATTGACATTCTCTATCAAATTGAGTTGCCCCTTACACCATGAGATTCTTAAATGATGATGGTTCTCCTTATGTCAAACCATCTTCCCAAATCTTCAACTAGATTATAACTCTTTTGACTCAAACCGCCCTTTCGGGTTTTCAATTTAAGCCTCCCCCTTTTATCCTTCTTTTCTCTTTTCTTTCTTTTTTCTTTTTGTCTTTTCTTTCTTTCTTTCTTTTTTTCATTTTCTAATTCATTCTCTTTTTTTTTTCAACATCACTAATATTCCCAACAAACTAATTGCAATCTTGTTGTTTCTTGATGGCATCATGAGTATGTCCAAGTTCAATGCATGATTCTCCAATTTCAAGTATTCACATTTGATCAAAATGGACTTTTAAGGCACATAATGTAGGCTTTGGTGATGGGTTATGAAAAAAAATGGATTTAATCAGGTTCAAAATTTGTTTTTTTAAGGGTCAAAAACCAAAGGATCATTTATCATCATGCAAAGCATGCTTGCCACTTTGCCTTAATTGATTTTTATTTTCATCATTTTCTTTTCTTCTTCCATTTTTCTTTTTCTTTTTTTTTACAACTTTTCATTTTCACCCCTCCCTTTTTTTTTACAAGAGGACTCAAACATCAAAGGGTATTTTCTCTTTGTATTTTCTCTTGAGATTTTTTCATGACTCATGACTTGAATTTCTTCATTTGTCAACAAGTTTTTTTTGCAAAATTTGCCCCTCAATGTGAAGGGTGACCCTTGGTGGGTTTGTTTTGAAAAAAGCATAATAGGCTTAATAGGGGTGGCAAATGGATAATTTTACTCATGCACGAAGGATAGATCAAAGATGGCCATTTCTCGTCTCAAATGTAAATTCTCTTATTGAAGAACATTTATTAAACAAGAACAACACAATGGATACAAGAGCTTCACTTCTTTCTCATTTCATGCGATTTTAACTTCTCTTGATAGGAGCTATCTCTTTATTGCTTCAACAATTTTAGCAATTTAAGGGACAAGAATGATCACTGACTTTGCCAAAAGAAATAGAATTTTCAAAATAGAATCCCAGACTATTGTCATGATTGACTGCCCATTCATTGTTTGGATGTTGAGTATGGGTGAAATATAAAGGGATGAAAACAATGATTTGTATAAAAGAGGACACATGATGAAAATGCATCTGCCATTTTATTCAAATGATAATAGATAAACTAGCCCATACATAAAAATTTCCCCAAAGCTTATAGGCGTAAGCATTTAAGGAATTTCATTAGTTTAGAATAACAACTCAAAAGTGACAAAAACTTTGGCCTTTTCCCATAGAGCATTCATCCTCCAAAATTTATGCCTCTTTGTAGCACAAGGTTTCCATCGACATTTTACTTATCAAAATTTAACAAGCCAATATTGATCAAACTCTGCACCTTGTATTTGAAAGCAGGGCAAGTCACTATGGAGTGGCCTACATTCCCACAATGATAGTCACATCGAGCAGTGGCATCATACCATTTAGGATATGGAGGTTTTAATGGTTCCAGATAAACAGATGCAATAAGATTATCTCTCACCAATTGTGGAAATAACTCTGTATAGGTCATAGGAATTGGGTCCACAGAGATTCTCCTTTATTGTTCCTTGCCCTTTTTTGTCTACCCATCGGTTTCTTTGATTGGGTATGGACTTGAAAATTTGATTGCCAACTTGGGTGATAAACAAAAGGACTATGGGTAGTGTTGTCTATAGTTGGATAATAAGGATATGGGTGATGTGTAGTATAGGGTTGAAAAGGAATGAAACTCCTTGGTGGTTGATTTTCAATGGTAACAGCTTGTGTTTCTACCTCCTTCCTCTTATTTGCCCCAACTCTATTTGAAGCAGAAGTATCCTCAATTTTACCACTCTTAATGGCATTCTCTATCATTTCTCCAGAAATTACCAGGTCAACTAATTTTTTTGCAGCACTCCCCACAAGCCTATCATAATACAGCGATGGCAAAGTATTGACAAACAATACCGTGCTTTCCTTCTCAGTAAAGGGAGGCTGCACTTGAGATGCGAGGCCCCTCCACCTATTGGCATACTCCTTAAAACTTTTAGAAGGCTTCATTTCCATATTCTGCAAAGATAATCTATCTAGTGTCATGTTAGTCATGTGCTTATACTGGGACAAGAAGGCTTTTGCTAGGTCATTCCATTTGCGAACATGACTCCGATCTAGCTGATTGTACCACTTTGTTACTGTTCCAGTTAAACTATCTTGGAAGCAATGAATGAGCAACTTATCATTATTTGTATACCCAGACATCTTTCGACAAAACATAGTGATGTGAGTTACTGGGCATGTGGTCCCATCGTATCTCTCAAATTTAGGTACTTTAAATTTCGGTGGAATTACTAGATCTGGGACCAAACTAAGCTCATTAGCATCTATATTTCCAAAGAAATCCATACCTTCGATTGCCTTTAGCCTTTCATCCAATAGTTCATATTTTTGTTGTGACTTGCCATTTTCTTTCTTCAACCTTTTTTGTTCCATGGGATCATTTAAATTTGGAACAAAAATAGGATCAGCAAGGGTAGATCCCGAGTGCTGTCCTCAGTCTGGTTGTTGATTCACAAAAACATGAGCTGGGGGATAAGCTTTTTGGGAAGTTTGAGTTTGAGGGGCAATACACTCCAATGGGTATAGTGGATTCTCTCTCATAGGTTGAGGCTCATTTCCTGATCCTTCCGTGGCCTCTTTGCCTTTCATCCAAGTCATCATCATCTCCATCATCTTCGACATTTGCTTTCGAGATTCTTCCTGAGATTTAGCTAGCTCTTGCTGAATTCTTTCCATCTTTTCCATTCGCTCAACATGTTCATTTTCCATGGTTTTGGTCTTTGATTGAGTATTGTAACGATGTCGAATAAGTGGTTCAGAATGCAATGGCTTCTTTATTTTGGCACCTTTGACATTTGTTTACCACAATTAGGAGCATATTATTATTTGAAATTGTGCCATAAAAGAAAAGACTATTAAAATCCTCACCATAAAATCATCCCAATACGCTGGTGAGGATTTTAAAAATCTAAACTTTTTACTTCCAAGATCTAATGTCATTACTTATGATCACCAAAAATTTTCATAAGTGGGCACAAGATGAAATGTATGTATGTATGCATGCTAAACGCATGTATGTGCATAAAATTCAATATCTATTACTCCTGTGATGAGATGCATGTATCAAGTTAAAAATCTTACAAAACACACCTTTTTAAAAAAAAAAAACAAGAAAGAAAATCTTTTTTTGTAAGAATATACAAATTATTGAAATCACAAATAGAATTCGATGAGAAGGTTTTTTATTTTAATTTTTATATTTTTTTCACAATTTCAATATTCACTTTATTATATTTCCCATAAATGTGTTACATAAAAGTATTCATTCATGTGCCATAATTTAAGGTAACCGCTATAAAAGACTGGCATGGCTTGAACTAAGGTTAGTTTCTCTATGGCTCACTACATGCTTGGTTTAAGTCTCTAAAGGGCCAAAGGTTCTCAAATTATTCCTTACTGATGTCTAAACTAGACTAGTAAGACACCCCAATCCTCACCCATGATAGGCTATAGACAAAAAGGGTTCAATTTAAGTGGGAGTATTTTATTTGCCATTATAGAGGTTATCACCTCACGAGAGCAAAGGTACTCTACTCCCTCCTAAAAGGGACAAACCTGGGTGTAGGGTTGATGTATGCAATGAATATGTCATATATGCAAAGGAACAAAATTTAAAGTGCATCCCAACAAAATGCAAATGATAAAGATGATTCACACATTTTTTTGTTTGTATTTTTTTCTTTTTTTAATTATTTTTTATGAAAAATTTTATTAAATATTTATTAAGACCATTAACTAAGATTTTGGATAAACATGATTAATCATGGTTCGACTCTCTAGTGTCCCCAGCGGAGTCGCCAAGCTATTGTAACGACTTTCGTTTGTGGACTCAATCGCTAGATGATTTTGAAGATGTAACGTCCGAAATTATAAAATTCCAAACTAAATTTTTCCTTTTCGATACTATCTTTTTCTTTCAATTAATCGGTAACAATAGATTTGCATTCGGTATCGGTGTAAGTACAATTCATCTTTACTTTTCAACCAATTCGGTATACCATTAGTTCAATAATAATAATAAATTAACTGCAGACTATAATATAATAATTACGATTCCGTTCACAATAAAATTCTTATAAGTTACATCCCACTAATTTTCGATACATATTTATGCTCTATTGCATAATTACAACTGCTGTGCAAATACATGTCTGAATATAAATAAACATTTAATAAATACCTGATCACTTGGTACTTCTAACTTCTAGCGATTTCTTCGACTAACTAAAGGCAGCGGACTTCTTGTATACCGATAAACTATCTGGGATGGTGAGAAGAGGGGGGTGAGCTTTGGGGAAAGCTCAGTAAGAAACACATATAAAAGTGCACATTATAAAAATAATTTAAAATATGAATATTAAAACCTTTAAAATCATTTTATGCAATAATACTTTATGTAACTAGTTTATATAAATCAATTCAGTATACAATGCAATAAAGCGATTCATTTAAAATCCTTAAAATAAGATAAATGCACTTGCATCAGAAAAACATATACTGTAAAACTTGTATCACTTCCTTTGTAACTTTTAAATCAGTTCATGTATTAATCTCGTAAACCAAATCATTCACTATTCTCGTAAAATAAATCATTTAGTAAATCAATCATCTGTCAAATATCACTTATCGATAGAAAATAATCTCCCAGAGATTCATGCACGCACTATATCCCATAAGGGACCTGTATAGGAAGGCCAGGGATCTGGAACTCCTTAGCCAATCCTACGAAACACTGTAACGAATAGCCATTGTCGATCACTCACAGTTCGCACTGATCAGGTGCTCACTGTGTAAACCTGTGGGGTTCGACCGTAACTCCCATAGTCATATCATGTAAAGGGGAAGGTCTGGGACGTCTCCCAGCCTAATCATCACTGTCTCGTATGCACGATCATCATGGAGACATCAATTTCATAAAATCACTTCATATACTCGTAAGTTATTTCATATAAATCACTTCATGTAAATCCTTTCATGAAATTCAGTTCATGTAAATCATTTTGTACAGTTCAATTCATGTAAAGCACTTCATATAATTCAAATCATGTAAATCATTTCATGTAATTTAATTCATGCAAACCGTTTCTTGTAATTCAATTCGTACAAATCATGTCATGCAATTCTATTCGTGTAAATCATTTCTTGTAAATCAATTCATACAAATCACTCGTGTAATGCAATTCATGTAATTCATTTCATATAATAAAATTCGTATAAATCGTTTCAGATAATGCAATTCATGTAAGTCATTGCATGCAATTTAATTTGTGTAAATCATATCATGTACTCATTTCAATAAAATCATTTAATGTAATTCAATACATATAAATCATTTCATTTAAATCAACTCATGTAAAACATTTCATATAATGAAATATTTAAACTTGTAGGAATTAAAGATAATTTCTATTTCTTGTATTCGGAAAAATTGGGTAAGAAACGATTCAAATGAGATTTTCGAGAATTTTTTTATTGCAAGTAAAACATATGTACAACTCCTATACATATTTCTTACCTCTATTTCCGTGCAATGTCCAAGATCCAATATCGCCCTTTACATTTCTTTTAATTCTCGAGCTTAACACTGCACAATAATTTTGAATTATATTCAAAATCCTATATAGTAACTTTAATAAATATTCCGTAGTTTTCTATTTTCTATTTATTATTCTCACAAATTAATTTATTTTGTTTTCTACTAAATACCCTAATATAATTTCAATTAAATTCCCATTCCTTCTTCAATTATCATGTCATCAACAAATCTTAATTTATAATATAAATCCCATCTATCACTATAATAAATATTCTATATACTTTCCACCAATAATTCATATTTCAATTTTTAATAAATATTTTATATTTATCAATTATTACAGATCACATTAGCATCTTTCTTTTCTTTTCTGTTTTATTTTTCAACTGCCGACAGCTATTCCTACCTTCTTTCATGGCCGACAGCCTTTATGTTGCCATATCTTTATGATTTTTCATTCCTCAACTCACTCTACTTACATGAACCTCTTCCATTCACTTAGGACTTATATCAAATACCTTAAATTCAACCTATTTTCATCATCATCGTTGAGCTCATTCCATGGCAGGTTACTGCCCATTCATCAGGCCACTAGCTATTTGTAATTTTATCATCCAATCTAAATTCAATCAAGCTCAATACATCATCTAACCAAATTGTTCATCAGATTCTACTCATCATCATCATTCACGCAACTTACTGTTTTGTAACAAAATTTCAGCATCCATCGTTCAGCCACTTCCATGATTTTCACGTATCATCATTAAATCTCAAGTTCAATCAAGTTTAATTTAGCATCTCCAACTAATTTCCTAACCAAATACATTAAATTTGCCAAGATTTCTTCAATTTCTTTCCCTGACCAAATCTGCCCTGTTTTCTTCCATATTCACTTTTGATTAAATTCAAGACTTTATTCATATCATCCTTGCATAAACAAGTAAATACCATAGCATAGGATCAAGCCAAAACACCACCAAGCTATCTTACCTTGATCAACCGATTGCACCACCCCAAACCGATTCTGCCAGTAGCGTTTTCAGCTCTCAAACGTTGGGTTCCACCCTCCAATTTCCAAGTTTAAGTTGCTCTTAGGAGAGGGAATAATGTTAATAAGGGAAGCTTAGGAAATTCTTATAAAGAAAATGATGAATTCTGTATGTGTTGGTCGACAGACGTGAGGGAGGAGAAGAAACGCAGCAGCAACAGAGGAGGGAAAAATCGATGAAGCAGAAACAGGGGCAAGGTCTGTTACGGGTTGAGAAGAATGGCTGAGCAGTGTTTTATTTATCTTCTTTAATTTATACATCTTCCTATAAAATTATGCCACCTAGATAGCCAATAAATTTCCTATCTTTTCTTTCCCTTTTCCTTTCTTTTCTGTTTTAATTACTCTTCAGTGCAGCAAAGAAAGAATGAAACAAAGAAGTCGGTGCTGCAGCAAATTGCAGAGGAGAAAGTCGGTTGAGCATGATGAAAATGAGTTGGTCCTCTTTTATTAATTGTCATCCAATAAAATTGTACTATGAAATCCTTTAATTTAATTTCCCGTCTTTTCTCTTCTTTTTCTTTTCATTTCTGCTTTTAATTTTGCACTGCAGCAATGACGAGAAGAAGAAGTCGATGATGGGCTGGTTTAGGTGGCAGATTTTTGTGGCTATTTTGTGTTATTTAACATATAAAAATCTATCTTATATAAAATAACAAGTTTACCCCTTTTATCTTCTAAGTATTTCACTTTTACCATGCTTTTTATTTTATTAGTTTTAATTTTCAGATTTTAATTTATATTTTTCTTATATATATTTGTTAATTTCAATAATTAACTTATTTTATTTCTTATTACATATTACTAAAATGTAATTGCAATAAATCGTATTCTTATTCGACTTAACTTAAGAGTTATTTCTATTCATGTAATATATTCATGATACACTTATTTTATACTCAAAATTACAATAATTTCATCATCTAATATCATCTTTTTAGGGTCTCACTTCGATCTGAAAAGAGAAAGTCCTAGTGAGACCCTTACCGAGTATCTTTTTGAACCTTATCGAACAAACCTTTTATTAAATATTTAATAATTAATATTTTCTTTTTAAATTCTTATACTCTGTAGCTTACATCGATTATTAGAAAATTGGGGTTCTCACAGAAGAAAACACAAAGAGGAGTCGCCACCAATTTTTTTGACAGGTGTGATTGGCCACCGAAAATTATTTATCTTTTTAATAAAATCTTAAAATTAATTAAGTTTTATCAAAAAAATAATTTTTGTATGTGAAAAAAAGGTTGGGGTTCGGGAGTTCGGTTACGCGTAGAGGAGGATTAGCACCCCCAACGCCCGTTAAGACACGGTACCACTTAATCATATATTATCTCTTTAATCTTAATTAAATGGTCTTAATTAAATATTTAAAAGAACTTCATTTATTTTGAAATCATTTTGTTTTTTGTTTTATTTGAAAATATTTAAATTTAAATTTTTTATTTGAAATAAGTGAAAATCTTTTGTATTGAAAATTATCCCAAAGTACCCCAATACTTCTAATAGCATTTCAAATAATTTCCTTACCTAGAGATTTCTTAAGAATCGCTACTTGCAATTTCTATAAAATCCCATCCTTGGGAGATTTGCACTTATTTTGGAATTTCATGAATGCAAATGATGCAAACAAAATATATATGATGCACATGATTAATATATTATTTTATTTTATTATTATCATCTTTTATATTTATATTATTCCTTTTGAAATTTATTGATTTTATAAAATTTTTTTTATTGAAAAATCATACTAAATATTCCAATACGCTGGTAACATTCAACATATTTCTCTCACCTAGAAATCAGTTAAGAATCACTACTTGTAAATTCCGTAACATCTCATTATCGGACATTATTTATATCTTATTTGTTATTACTCTTTATTTCCAAACAAAATTGCAATCTTGTTTATTTATTTGTTTAAAATTTTTATTTGTTTATTATTATTTATTATTATTACTTTTTAGTATTAGTTTATGTCATACAAATTAACTATATTAGAAATCTTAATATCAAACTAAAATTACTTGAATATCCTAATACGTTGGTAATATTCAAATATTTTATTTCGACCCTAAGGATTATCAAAGAATCACTACTTGTGGTTTCTAAGAAATCCTATCATCGGAAATTCTTTTAAAATGTATATTTTATTTATATTTATTTTAATACTTATATTTGCATTTATCAGTGTATTATATTTATTTATTTTAATTCCTAGATTTTTATCTGTTTAAAAGTTTTTATTTCTATTCACTTACTATTTTCTCATATTATTTTTTTATTACCATTTTTATATTTATATTTTGTACTAAGAAATCTTATTAATATTTTCTTTTTATTTTAATTAATTCATTTAAATGTTCCAATACGCTGGTGACATTAAAGATTTTATCCCGACCTTAAGAATTATTAAAGAATCGCTACTTGCGATTTCTAATTAATCCTATCATCGGAAATTTCTATTAAATTTTATATATTTTCTTTATTAATTTCATTTATTTTAGTATTTTATAGAATTTTCTTTTCATATTTAGAATTTATATTTTGTTCATTTATTTTTCATTTACTTTTATCTCCTTGAAGTTATTGATTTTACATTTTTTTATTATATATATTTATATTTATATGATAATTCGATATCGAGATAAAATTAATTAGATGTTCCAATACGTTAGTAAGATCAAATAATTTTTCTCGATCTTAAAAATTATCAAAGAATCACTAATTCTTATTTCTTTGAAATCTTATCCTCGAAATAATTTTTATTACGCCTATATTTATTAAATTAATTTTACAATCATTTAATCTTTATAACAAATATTCAATCTTAACCATTATACAGTTCAATTAATACATAAGAAAAGTATGGCTATGCTTGTAAATAAATGAGGGAATGAGTAAACATAAAATAGACAAAGGAGTATTAAAATAATATAAACAAATAAGAGAGCCATACCTTGTACAGACCAACGTATGGTCTAGATCACTACAGAGACAAAATGAATTAATGGGGCTCTCCACTACGACACCAATTGCTTTCAAGATCAAAGTATTTTACAAGCCCAAGCTTTAGCTTCCTCAAAAAATCGAAACCAAAACAACGTCGTTTACAGTGGGTTTTCTTCCTCCTTCATCAGCTTTCCTCTGATCTTGAACTAAACATTGCAACGCCACCCACAATTGCTCACTGGACAGTGGCCATTTACATGAATACGGGACTGCTGCTCGGCATCTACAAGACTTGCTGAACAACCACGCAGCAGGAGGGGTTGCAGTAGGCCAGGTAAGAAAAGATGGCAGCGGCAGGAAGCAGAGTAACAAGGGCGGAGGGGCTCGGCAAGGACGGTGCTGGGCAATAGGATCGGTGCAGTAAGGAGCTTTGTCGTTATAGTGATTCACTTGGGGCAGCTGTTCGGCAGAAGCAATGGCGATGCAGTGCAGGCGGTGCGCCGGAAACAGGGGCACGATACAAGGGGCGACACAAGCGCTGCAGCAGGGGCTGGGAATGGTGATTAAAGGTGGTGATGGAGAGTGCCACAAGGAGGGGACAATGATGATGTTGCAAGGCTCAGTTGGAGATGATGATGAATAGCGAAAGAGGCTGCAGAAAAGAATGTAAAATTTTTGTTTCTGTTTTTTTTTTCTTTTCTTTTCCTTCTTTTTTCTTTCTCTTCAATTCTCCCCCCTTATGTAATGGCTTTAGACGACCACTTAAAGAAAATCCTTTAATTTTGATTTTTCTTTCATTTTCTTTACAATTTTTTATTTCATTAAATTTTTGTGATTGATTTTCTTGACAAATTACATCCCTAAGTTTAAGTAATTGACTTGGGTATTAATTCATTCCATTTTTGTTGTTAATTTCATTTATTTATGGTAACAAAAATCAACAGTGGTCAACCTATGATATGCAAATGATATATATGGTGTTCACATCGGAGATTTTAGGGTTTAACCAAAATTTATTTCATTTTTTTAGTATTACTTTTCATTTTTTTATTTTTATTTTTTTTAAATTATCCGGACAAAATTTGATATTTACATTATCCTTTCATTTCATTTCAAGACAATTGTTATTATTTTGTGTTTTAACAACTAAAAATTAATTAAACGCCCCCCCTTCAAAATTTTTCTAAAAAGTCCTATTTCTTTCTCTTTTTAAGAAAAATATATATTTCCTTTTTCTCAAGAGTTAATTAAATTTGAATATTAAAAAATTATAAACATCCACCCAAAAAAAAGGAGTAACATAACGTATACCAAAAATAGTAAAATGGATGAAGATATTTGTGATTACACAAAAAAATTAAAGATTTAAAATCGTGGTTAAGTATTTAGGGCTTTGTACTGATACAATGGTTCAAATAAAAGACATTGTAAACAGAGTTACTCCTGTGTTTAGCTCTGATCAACATATGTTTCATGTCACCTTCTTCTCAATTTCCTCTAATGTCCTATCAATTCGTCCGGGTAGATTGCCATCCTGTGCCAGTTTATGCTGAGAGACTGATCAACCTTTTGTATTTCATCTATTTCATCGACTACTTTAGTGAAACATATAGCATTAAAACTAAGGGAATTTCTACAAGGGAATATAAAAAAACAAAGGTTAATTGGGTTAACTCAAAACTGTATGTATGGAAGGAATTTTAACGCCAAAATTGAATTTGTTATCCTTTCATTTCAAGACAATTGTTATTATTTTGTGTTTTAATAACTAAAAATTAATTTACCACCCCCAATTTTTTTTTTTCTGAAAAAGTTCTGTTTCTTTATCTTTTTAAAGAAAAAAAATGTTAAGGATTTAAAATCGTCGTTAAGTATTTAGGGGTTTGTACTCATACATTGGTTCAAATAAAAGACATTGTAAACACAAGAGACCCATGTTTAGCTCTGATCTACATATGTTTCATGTCACCTTCTCAATTTCCTCTAATGTCCTATCAATTCGTTTGACAAACAAAAATTTTATCAGTCATTCACCCCCCAAGTTTGAAAAGAAGAAAAACATATATCGTGACAAAGTAAAATTAAGGATTGAAATCAATGTTAAATATTTGACATTTGATGCCGATACATTGGTTCAAAAATAAAAGAAATTTTGAAGACATGTTCAATTACTCCCCATTGAATTCTGAAAATGCACTTTCATGTCAGCTTCCTCCAAATTTCCTTTACTTTCTTCTGGGCTTCCCAAAAACAGTTCACTGAATATTTTATGCCATCGATCATTTCGTGCGGGAAATTGAGTTGCTTAACATTACATCAGATCGAACTTTTCCATTTTGCCCTGATTTATTTTCTCCATTTTCCGGCTCGGGTGTGTAATTTCTTTGGCTTTTCACTAAGCTTGGGGCTTTTGAATCTCAGCAATGCTTGGCATGAGAAGTTCTGCTTGCAATTTTGATAAAAAACGAGGATGATTTTGGGTGTGAACTTTTTACTTGTCTCTCTATATACCACATACATGAACATGGGAATATAAGCTTAAAACCATAGGAACTTTTTAAAGTTCACATTTCACACAGGTTGTCGTGTGAGATGAGGTTTCAATTTCTACCCTACTTGCCTCTCCTTTAAGCAATTAACAATTGAAAAGGAATTTCGAATTGGTCTAAATAATATTCAGCATCAGTATGGTATACTATATACTTGGATTTTATCCTATAAAATTGCCAAAAGGCATTTGGCTTTCTACTGTATACATATACTGCAAATTTAAAAATAAAAAAATGTAAAATAAAACAGAAGTCTTACAAAATATTCCAATTGGCAGTCTATGTGATGATTTGCATATGTCAATGTAAAACTATTTTTAACACTACCCTCCCCAAAATCCAAAAAGAGAAAAAGACAGACACGCTAGAGAGGGAAAAGAAAGGGAGAACGTCGCGGGGAGCAGCTCGCAGGGAAGAAAGAAAAGAAACAACCCAGGAAAGAAAGGAGCATAGAGGGACACGCGCTAGATCAAGAATAAAACACAAACTCTGTGCGGAAATTACATCCCAATCGAATACAGACAAAAAAAGGTAACCAAAGGAAGGTTAAACACGGTAAAAGTATGGTAAAAAAACGTGGCAATGGGTGGTGGAGCGTAGCTTTACAACTTTTATAATATAGATTGGGAAGAAGAAAGAGTCCTAACAATAAATCAACCCAAAGGGTCGGAGTTGGTTGCAGAAGTAATGCGTGGGATAGCTAATTCTAGTTCAAATAACTTTGTCTCTATTTTTTTTTAGTTACAAATGAAATATTAAATAATTAAACATCGGAAGGAAATTGCTTGAATTAAAATTTAAATTTTACAAAATATTACTACTCATTTTTAATCATTTAGCGACACTTTGTCTCTAATCATGCATTCATCATTCGTTATATACTGGAAAAACAAATACTTTAATTTCACTTTGTAATTTTCGATTACATAAAATATTTTTGCTTACTATCAGTTTCAGTTCACCAAATAACAGAGTCCAGCAGCTCACCTTATCCAACTAACTCATTTCACTGTTGTAGTTAGTTTAATCACTAGTTAGTTAAAAACAGTTTTCAGTTAGTTAGTTCTCTATTTTGACTTTGTATATATAAGCACTATACCATCAGATGAATACAACAAGACTTCTCATCATCTTCTTGAATCGCTTATTCTTAATATGGTATCAGATTAATCTTCCATTTTTGACCTTTACTTCATCCTTCATCTGCCATTAATCATGGCTACTGGTTCTGTCACTACAAACAATAATACCAGACCTGATGATTCCCCTTCAAACCCTTTCTTTATCCACCCAAACGAGAACCCTTCCTTAGTTCTTGTTTCTCCAGTTCTTGAAGGTTCCAATTATCATTCTTGGTGCCGTGCAATGAAGATGGCCCTATTATCCAAAAACAAATACAAATTTGTCAATGACTCCATTGGAATACCTGCAAAGACTGACTCAACCTATCCAGCCTGGGAATGATGCAACACAATGGTCCTTTCCTGGATTCTACATTCAGTTTCAACAACTATTGCAAAGAGCATCATATGGTTTGATAATGCAGTTGATGCTTGGAATGATTTGAGGGACAGATTCTCACATGGTGATGCCTTTAGAATTGCTGAATTGCAAGAAGAGATATACTCTTTTCAACAAGGTACTATCTCTGTCACAGACTATTTCACCAGATTAAAGATGCTATGGGATGAAATTTTCAATCTCAGACCGGTACTCATATGTTCTTGCAATCCAAGATGTAATTGTGGTGTTCTTGACAGAGCAAGAAAGTATCAAGAAAATGACCATGTGATTCGTTTTCTCAAGGGTTTAAATGAGAACTTTGCATCAGTAAGATCACAAATATTGTTGATTGAACCCTTGCCACCGATCAACAAAGTTTTTGCTATGGTAATCCAGCAAGAAAGGCAGAATAACTCTCTGTTGCAACTCCATTCACAACCAGTTGAGCCATCAGCATTTGCAAACAAGGTGCTGTCACAATCTACAAATGGTTCGTCCTCCAGAAGATACAATCCAGGATTGAAAAGACCAGTCTGTACTCATTGTGGTTACTCTGGTCACACAGTTGACAGATGCTACAAGAAACATGGATACCCTCCTGGGTTCAAACCAAGGAACAAATTTGTTTCTGCAAACCAAGTTGATGCCTCTCAAGTTGAGGTGAATCTAAACAACTCCTAGAATTCTGAATCAGCACCCCATGATTCTGTTCCCATGTCATTCACCAGAGATCAATATTCCAAATTGCTTGGATTGCTTCAGTCTGTTGATATCACTTCTTCTCCTGTCTCTCATGTGAATGCTGTTCATAAGATTGTAACACCAGCACATCAAGATCCAGAAACCACGTCCTATTCAGGTAAATTTGCTGCCTCATGTACCATTACCAATGCTTCCTCCCCTTCTGTTTTTCTTCTTGACACAGGGGCAACTGACCACATCATTTGTTCCCTTAATTTCTTTGAATCCTATACAACTACTATTAATTCATATGTCAGATTACCTACTAACCAATATGCTCCTGTTTCACATGTTGGCCTTGTCAAGATATCTCCTAACCTCATATTAGAAAATGCCTTATTTGTTCCTAGCATCTCTTTCAATCTCATTTCTGTTAGCAAACTCACAAAAACATTACATTGTTTTCTAACCTTTCAATCTGAGTTTTGTTTTATCCAGGATATCAAAGCATGGAAGACGATTGGACTAGCTAAACAAATACAAGGTTTATATCAACTCTTGATATCTGATTCTTCCGTACCTTCAAAAACCTCAGCTCATTCATGTTCTTCATTAGCTTTCAATAGCAACCCTGTCTCAAATCAGTCTATGAATGTATGGCATTATCGATTTGGTCATGCCTCAAACTCTAGAATAAACATGTTGAACAAAATTGATTCTTCTATATGTGTTCCAATCAAATCTCCTTGTGATATTTGCCATTTTGCAAAACATAAAAGAAATCCATTTCGTATTAGCAAGTCTGTCTCTCAATCTTGTTTTGATCTTATACATGTTGATATATGGGGCCCTTATCCAGTGGCATCCATATATGGACATCATTATTTTTTAACCATTGTTGATGACTACAGCAGATACACCTGGACCTTTTTCATGAAATTAAAATCTGAGGCTCGACCATTGTTAATAAACTTCTGTAATTTTGTCCACACACAATTTTCAGCAAATATCAAAACTATCAGAAGTGACAATGGACAAGAATTCAACATGCCTGATTTCTACAACTCAAAAGGTATCATTCATCATACTAGCTGTGTACAAACACCACAACAAAATAGCATTGTTGAATGAAAACACCAACATTTACTGAATGTGGCAAGAGCATTACGTTTTCAAGCACATTTATCTGAAAATTTTTGGTCTGATTGTGTTCATCATGCAGCCTACTTAATAAACAGATTACCTTCACCAGTAATCTCTCACAAAACTCCATTTGAACTCTTGTACAAAGAGCCTCCTGTGTTTTCAAATCTCAAGGTCTTTGGGTGCTTATGCTATGCTTCCACCTTGGCACATCATAGATCAAAACTAGATCCACGTGCACTCAAATGTATCTTCTTTGGTTTTCCTTCTGGAACAAAAGGTTACAAACTCTTTGCACTACAATCAAAAGAAATTATAGTATCCAGGGATGTCATCTTCTATGAGCAAATATTTCCTTTTCATTCCTCTTGCTCAACTGATAATAATCAGTCTTTCTCCATGTCCCTTCCTATATTAGATCATTCTCATGATGAATATATACCACCTACTACTTCTATATCAAACACTTCAGAACCTTCAGCACAATCTCAACCCACTAGGAAATCCATTCGAAACAGACTTCCTCCAACATACTTACAAGATTATCATTGCAGTTTAACTCAGTCCAATTCCTCTACTGCTTTGGATCCTCCAAAACAAAAATCAGGTACTCCTTATCCTATTTCTTCTGTCCTTACTTATACAAAGTGCTCACATAATCATAAAGCTTTTTCTTTAGCAATTACATCCATCACAGAACCACAATCTTATGAAGAAGCTATTACACATGATTGTTGGAGAAAGACAATATCTACAGAATTACAAGCTCTACAGGACAATAATACTTGGGATATCACTGATCTCCCTTCCAACAAGAAAGCCATCGGTTGTAAATGGGTTTTCAAAGTCAAGTACAAGGCAAATGGTGAAGTAGAGAGGTTCAAGGCTCGGTTAGTAGCCAAAGGATACACGCAACAACCTGGAGTGGATTTTACAAATACATATTCACCAGTAGCAAAAATGAATACTGTTCGAACCCTTTTGGCTATTGCAGCAGCCAAACAATGGCATCTTCACCAATTGGACATAAACAATGCCTTCCTCCATGGTGATTTGAATGAAGAGGTATTCATGAAACTCCCTCCAGGTCATCCAGCAGCCAACTCTGGCCAAGTTTTTCAGTTGAAGAAGTCCCTCTATGGCCTCAAACAAGCAGGCCGCCAATGGTATTCAAAGTTCAGCTCAGCTCTGTTGGCACAAGGTTTTTGACAAGCCCCATCTGATCACTCCTTGTTTGTCAAGAATGTTGACTCCTCATTCATTGCTCTTCTCATCTATGTTGATGATGTTATACTTGCAAGCAACAATGAACAATTAATTCAAGAGATGAAAACATATCTTGATTCATCTTTTCGAATCAAGGATCTGGGCACCCTAAAGTACTTCCTTGGTCTTGAAGTTGCACGATCAAAATCAGGCATCAATCTCTGTCAGCGCAAGTATGCCTTGGAAATACTCCAACACACTGGTTTTCTGGGCTGCAAACCAGTCACAACACCAATGGTTCCATCCTTAAAACTTTCAAAATCTACTGGTGTTCCCCTTGATGACCCTACTTCCTACAAGAAATGAAGGAAACCGAAACAACACGCAACGGAATTTAAATCATTCGGCCTCCACCAAGATCGATTCGGAGAGTTGCCTGATTAGGGTTTCGAGATTTTACCTGACGTCTTCTCTGAATTTTCTGTCGTTGGTCGAGTCACAAGCAGCAACTTTTCGTTCCTGCCTCTACGGTATCCACACGAACGGATCTCACGACTCTTGAACATCTCACGATCAGAAGCCTTAAAGAGCTTTTAAATTCCTTATAACCGAATTGCTAGCTTCGATTAAAAGGAATGTTTTGTTTTCTGTTTTTAAAAAGTGCGGCCATGTTTTTGGAAAAACATCCTTTTTATAGGCAGTAAATTTTACCCTAAAATTTACTGCCAAACAGAACTCTAATCCTACTTAGAATAGGATTAGATATATTCTTAATCCAATTCAGAATAGGATTAGATATATCCTTAATCCAATTCAGAATAGGATTAATTAAGCTCCTCATTGATCCGTTCTAAGTGTGCGACCCAATAGGTTCTCAAAACAATGGCAATGACAAAATTGTCACAGGCAATGAGCGGTATCTAGCAACACATCATTGCTACCCATGTAACGAGAATGTCAATGACTCGACATAACCTTACTCGTGATAGATGTTACCGTGTAGTTTAATCCCTTTATCCTATGATGTCTTGATTAGACACAAGTCATGGAATGTGTCACACTTGTATAGTCTAATCAGCGTTTCTTGATTCCTGAGTAGACTAATTAAACAAATAAAATCAATATCTCATATTGACTTATTCGAGCACGGCCATGCATTTCTTAGTCTCACTCTATCAAAGGGCCCAAGACATCACTCTTGTTATATAAGAGGGATAAATCCTATCTTGATCACTCAACATCCCTCTACATAGATCAAGGCATACCCAATTACTACCTTTATAGTCCATCCTGTTACGAATGACATCTAGCAGCATTAAAGTATGCAATTCTCTATGTTGGGATCTCTGATGATCTCAAGTCAAAGGATCACATACACCATCATCACTATGAGAATCGCTTTTGACATTCATATAACAATCCATGTAGTGTTCTCATGGAGGGTCGATCCAGTACATAGTTCTCTAACATGTACCTATGTGATGACTTGATATCCTATATCCATGACAATGGTCATCAGTCAACCACATACTAGTCTTATCGTATCATTGTTATCCTTGTTCACAATAATACTTGACTAGGGATATTTTAAGAATAGTGTGTTATTACTATTCTAAGGACATTATTATATAAGATTATATTACGCAGTTATAAGACAAATATAATAATGAACTATGATAAATAAAATGTCATGATACATAAAAAAATGCCAAAGTCAATTATCTAATGAATGGTTCTAAGGGCATAATCCAACAATCTCCCACTTGCACTAAGACCATTCACTCATGTATCTAATACCTAGTGACCTAGTGTGACGATCATGTCTCTGCTGCGTCAAAGGCTTCGTCAGTGGGTCGGCGATGTTATCGTCAGTTGGTACTTTGCATATCCTCACATCTCCTCTCTCGATGATATCTCGAATGAGATGGAAGCGCCGTAGTATATGTTTGGATCGTTGGTGAGATCTAGGTTCCTTAGCTTGTGCGATGGCTCCATTGTTGTCACAATAGAGCTCAATCGGATCTACAATGCTAGGAACAACTTCAAGCTCAGTAATGAACTTCCTGATCCAAACAGCCTCCTTAGCAGCTTCAGAGGCAGCTATATACTCAGCCTCTGTTGTAGAATCGGCCACTGTCGCCTGCTTTGAACTCTTCCAGCTCACAGCACCACCATTAAGGCAAAACACATAACCAGACTGCGATCTATAGTCATCTTTATCAGTTTGGAAGCTAGCATCAGTGTAACCTGTTACAATGAGCTCTTCCTCACCTCCATATATCAAGAATGTATCCTTAGTCTTTCTCAAGTACTTAAGAATATTCTTGACAGTGATCCAGTGACGTTCACCAGGATCAACTTGATATCTACTCGTCATGCTCAAGGCATACGATCGGGACGTGTGCATAACATGGCATACATAATGGATCCAATAGCAGATGCATATGGAACTTTACTCATACGTTCTCTCTCTTCTTGTGTTGTAGGACACTGTTCTTTTGAGAGAGAAATGCCATGTGTCATAGGCAAGAATCCTTTCTTGGAATCCTGCATGCTAAACCTCTTTAGCACTTTATCTATGTATGCACTTTGACTTAGGCCAATTAATTTCCTTGATCTATCTCTATAGATCTTTATACCCAGTATATAGGAAGCTTCGCCCAAGTCCTTCATTGAAAAGCAATTCCCTAACCAAGTCTTTACAGACTGAAGGGTAGGGATGTCATTCCCAATGAGTAGTATGTCATCTACATACAACACCAGGAAGACAATAGTGCTCCCACTGACCTTCTTGTAGACACAAGGTTCATCTTCATTCTTGATGAAACCAAACTCTTTGATTGCATCATCAAAACGAAGATTCCAACTTCGAGAAGCTTGCTTTAGTCCATAAATAGAACGTTGCAGCTTACAAACCTTTCCAGCATTTTTTGGATCAACAAAACCCTCAGGTTGTGTCATGTACACATCCTCGAGTAGCTTTCCATTAAGAAAAGCAGTCTTGACGTCCATTTGCCAGATTTCATGATCATGGTATGCAGCTATCGCAAGCAAGATCCTAATGGATTTGATCATCGCGACTGGTGAAAAAGTTTCATCATAGTCAATACCATGAATTTGTTTAAAACCTTTAGCAACCAATCGCCCTTTATAGGTATGAACATTTCCTTCCATGTCGGTTTTCTTCTTAAAAACCCATTTACACCCTATAGGTTTTACCCTTTCGGGTAAGTCAACCAAGGTCCAAACTTGGTTGGCATACATGGATTCCATCTCAGATCTCATGGCTTCAAGCCATTTCTCAGAGTCTGGCCCTGTAATAGCCTCTTGATAGGTAGTAGGCTCATCTTGGTCCATGAGCAATACATCACCGTTCTGAGTCATTAGAAATCCATATTTCTGTGGCTCACGATGTGTTCTAACTGATCTACGCAAGGCTTGTGTCTCTTGAGCAGGCGGTTGCTCCACAACAGCTTGTGGTTCTGGTTCCACAACAACTTGTGGTGCTTGCTCAGGCTCCATCTCAACATCGGGTGCGCTATCTTGTAGCTCTTGAATTTCTTCAAGTTCTACTTTTCTCCCACTAGTTCTTCTAGAAATGAATTCTCTTTCTAGAAAGACACCTGTTCTAGCTACAAACACTTTGCGCTCAGTGGGATTGTAAAAATAATATCCTTTAGTTTGTTTAGGATATCCCACAAAATAGCACTTATCAGATTTAGGTGCAAGTTTGTTAGAGACTTGACGTCTTACATAAGCCTCACAACCCCAAATCTTCATAAAAGACATACTGGGACGTTTACCAGTCCATATCTCATATGGTGTCTTTGGAACCGATTTAGATGGAACACGGTTCAGTGTAAAAGCAGCTGTTTCTAATGCATGTCCCCAAAAGGATTCTGGAAGATCTGTATGACTCATCATTGATCGAACCATATCTAATAAAGTTCGGTTTCTCCTTTCAGATACACCATTCCATTGTGGTGTATTTGGAGGAGTGAGTTGTGAGACAATCCCACACTCTTTAAGATAGTCAAGCAATTCTTGGCTTAAGTATTCACCACCTCGATCTGATCGAAGTGCCTTAATGCTCTTGCCAAGTTGGTTTTGTACTTCATTCTTGAATTCTTTGAACTTTTCAAAAGATTCTGACTTGTGTTTCATAAGAAACACATAGCCATATCTACTGAAATCATCAGTAAATGTAATAAAGTACATAAACCCACCTCTGGCCTGTGTGTTTAAAGGTCCACATACATCTGTATGTACTAAGCCCAATAAATCACTTGCCCTTTCACTATGTCCTTTGAAAGGGGCTTTAGTCATCTTGCCCATCAAACAAGATTCACATGTCTCATACGATTCAAAATCAAGTGAGTCCAAAAGTCCATCTTTATGGAGTTTGGAAATGCGATTCTCATTTATGTGTCCTAAGCGACAATGCCAGAGATATGTTGGATTTTGATCATTAGATTTAATCCTTTTAGCATTTATGTTATAAATAGGCATATCAAGATTTAGAATGTAAAGACCATTAATTAGTTGTGCACTACCATAAAAGATATCATTTAAATAAATGGAGCAACAGTTGTCCTTTATTATAAATGAAAAACCCTTCTTGTCCAAACAAGAAATAGAAATAATGTTTTTAGTGATGGAAGGCACATAATAACAATCATCTAATTCTAAAACAAGCCCTGTGGGCAATGTCAAAATATAAGTTCCTACAGCTAATGCAGCAACCCTTGCTCCATTTCCCACTCGTAGGTCGACCTCGCCCTTAGTCAATGATCTACTTCTTTTGAATTCCTGCACATTTACACAAATGTGAGAACCACATCCAGTATCTAATACCCATGATGAAGAAGTAGATAGATTAACTTCTATAACATAAATACCTGAAGTGGAAGTCTCACTTCCTCTCTTCTTCTTTAGTTCTTCCAAGTATTTGTTGCAATTCCTCTTCCAATGTCCGGTCTCACCGCAATGGAAGCATTTCCCTTCTTTGGCAACCCCACCTTTGGGCTTCAGTGTAGTATCATTGGGCTTGAACTTGCCATTGGCTTTATTACCTTTTTTCTTGCCCTTTGCATTAGCCTTGCCCTTAGCTTTCTTAACTATTAAGACATCTTTGGGCTTGGCTTTTTTCATGTTGGATTCAGCTGTTTTCAACATGCTAAGTAATTGTGGCAGAGTCTTGTCAATTTCATTCATGTTGTAATTAACAACAAACTGACTGTAGCTGTCTGGCAACGATTGCAGAATCACATCAGTGGCCAACTCTTGGCCCAAAGGAAATCCCAATCTTTCAAGGTTTTCAGTATACCCAATCATCTTGAGCACATGAGTACCAACGGGAGTCCCCTCTGCCATCCTACACTGAAACAATGCCTTAGAGACATTGTACCTTTCTTGCCTAGCTTCCTCTTCATAGAGTTGCTTGAGATGCTCGATCATATCGAACGCATCCATTTCCTCATGTTGCTTTTGAAGCTCAGGATTCATGGAGGCAAGCATAAGGCAACTAACATCCAATGCATCATCTTGATGCTTCTTATAAGCATCTCTTTCTGCCCTTGGAGCATTAGAGGGTGGTTCCTCAGGTAAGGGAATTTCAAGGACATACAACTTCTTTTCATGCTTGAGGACTATCCTCAGGTTCCTGTACCAATCTAGGAAGTTTGTCCCATTCAACTTGTCCTTCTCAAGGACAGATCGCAGTGAAAGTGTGTTATTTGTGTTTGATGCCATGGTAATCTACAACAAAAATATGCAAAATATAAGTATCATGAATGCATTCATTTAATTAAATATTTATTAAATGATGCTCCTACTATTTTTATCGAATCAATAACCCTCACTATTAATTCGAAAAAATTATCACATAATTTCTCTAGTGGGCCAAGATCCATATTTCACCTTATCTAGAGTTAGCTTTGGCTAATCGCCCAAGATTTGGCTATTTAGGTAGGCAACACTTACCAATTACATCTCATGTAACTCTTGGATAGTTGGGTGAACAACACTTGTTCTAATTCATCTCATGAATGGAAGCCCAACTTTATGCCTCTAAATTCCCAATCCTATTGATGAAATTTAGTCAAGTCAACCCAATTTATAGCCTTTGGATATCACTATTATCCCATCGCGTCTTACTAAGATAGATATGATATTTTGCTTTGGCAAACATAACAAAATCGATTCTAGTCTTGACGAGTGCTATTCATTGGTAGGCATATATTATTGACTTAATTTAATTTGAGGGATTTTCTTAGTTTATTGAATAAGATCTCACCAATTTTACTTTTTTTTTTTTAAAATTATCATATGATTTTCATATCATAAACGTACAAAATAAACCATGCATCTCATGCAATTAAGCAATAAAATAAACGTGACATAGTTATAGCCCAAACTAAATGGATTTCCCAAGCCAATGAGAAACCCTAAGGGTTAACCTAAGGGTAATAGCATCTTCTCCAAGTGCCTCTTTGGTCATCCTTTGCATGGTTGTCAGCTCCAATTACATAGTTTAAGAGAAACCTCGAGTTACATTCGAGGGGAGTAAGATGAGAAAAGAATGTACAACAAGAATTTCAAGAACAAGGCACGACACGCAGGTCGTATTTATTAAAATTTACAACCACGAAAATACAATCATATTGGGCTAGGGCTATAACTATGCACCATGCTCAAACAACAACCACCGTGTTATACAAACAAGTGTAATGCAATTTTTAATTTTTAGTTTTATTAATGAGGCACATTTGAAACGAATTATAACCCTGACTGCGGGGTTCCCAGGGGCGGCAGCCCCTGGGCTGCGGTCCCGCTGGTAGGTCAGCGGGCGGGGTCAAGGGGCAGCGCCCCTTGCGGGGGTTTGGGGGCGGAGCCCCCGAAAAAAAAAAGGTCAACAGTATTGACATTGCCAACGCCCCTTATCCGGAAGTGTCCTAATCTTATCAGGATGTTCCAGCCAGTATCTCATACTGACTATAATTTTAGTCGCATTAGAACTCTTATCTAAAAGTGTTTCAATCTTTATACACTTTCGACATTATTCTGTTTCTTCCATAACGTTTATGCAGAACAGAAACCGCCATTAATAATTCGCATCACAAATTATACATAACGTTTATGCAGAACAGAAACGCCATTAATAATTCGCATCACAGATTATACATAACGTTTATGCAAAATAGAAACGCCATTATTAATTCGCATCACAGATTATGTCTCACATATAAGTTGAATCGAAATTGATATACATAATATATATTTTCAACAATTCGATTTCTAGCCTCTGAATATATCATATACATTCTAATCCGTATTAATCTCATTAAAACGATTGCATGTAATCATAAACAGAAAGTAACCAGAGATCATGCTTTTATCAAAACAAATCAGGGACTCCGAATCTGGCTCTGATACCAGTGAAGGAAACCGAAATAACACGCAGCGGAATTTAAATCATTCGGCCTCCACCAAGATCGATTCGGAGAGTTGCCTGATTAGGGTTTCGAGATTTTACCTGACGTTTTCTCTGAATTTTCTGTCGTTGGTCGAGTCACAAGCAGCAACTTTTCGTTCCTGCCTCTACGGTATCCACACGAACGGATCTCACGACTCTTGAACATCTCACGATCAGAAGCCTTAAAGAGCTTTTAAATTCCTTATAACCGAATTGCTAGCTTCGATTAAAAGGAATGTTTTGTTTTCTGTTTTTAAAAAGTGCGGCCATGTTTTTGGAAAAACATCCTTTTTATAGGCAGTAAATTTTACCCTAAAATTTACTGCCAAACAGAACTCTAATCCTACTTAGAATAGGATTAGATATATTCTTAATCCAATTCAGAATAGGATTAGATATATCCTTAATCCAATTCAGAATAGGATTAATTAAGCTCCTCATTGATCCGTTCTAAGTGTGCGACCCAATAGGTTCTCAAAACAATGGCAATGACAAAATTGTCACAGGCAATGAGCGGTATCTAGCAACACATCATTGCTACCCATGTAACGAGAATGTCAATGACTCGACATAACCTTACTCGTGATAGATGTTACCGTGTAGTTTAATCCCTTTATCCTATGATGTCTTGATTAGACACAAGTCATGGAATGTGTCACACTTGTATAGTCTAATCAGCGTTTCTTGATTCCTGAGTAGACTAATTAAACAAATAAAATCAATATCTCATATTGACTTATTCGAGCACGGCCATGCATTTCTTAGTCTCACTCTATCAAAGGGCCCAAGACATCACTCTTGTTATATAAGAGGGATAAATCCTATCTTGATCACTCAACATCCCTCTACATAGATCAAGGCATACCCAATTACTACCTTTATAGTCCATCCTGTTACGAATGACATCTAGCAGCATTAAAGTATGCAATTCTCTATGTTGGGATCTCTGATGATCTCAAGTCAAAGGATCACATACACCATCATCACTATGAGAATCGCTTTTGACATTCATATAACAATCCATGTAGCGTTCTCATGGAGGGTCGATCCAGTACATAGTTCTCTAACATGTACCTATGTGATGACTTGATATCCTATATCCATGACAATGGTCATCAGTCAACCACATACTAGTCTTATCGTATCATTGTTATCCTTGTTCACAATAATACTTGACTAGGGATATTTTAAGAATAGTGTGTTATTACTATTCTAAGGACATTATTATATAAGATTATATTACGCAGTTATAAGACAAATATAATAATGAACTATGATAAATAAAATGTCATGATACATAAAAAAATGCCAAAGTCAATTATCTAATGAATGGTTCTAAGGGCATAATCCAACAAGAAACTCATTGGTAGACTATTGTATCTCACTACCACCAGACCAGACCTATTGTTTGTTGTCCAGCAGCTATCACAATTCCTAGATCAACCAACTGATATTCATCTCACAGCTGCCCACAGAGTTCTTCGATTATAAAAGGCAGTCCTGGTCAAGGTCTATTCTTTCCTGCTATCTCTAATTTGAAGCTCAAAGCCTTTTCAGACTCTGATTGGGCTGCATGTTCAGACACCAGACGATCTGTCACTAGCTTCTGTGTGTTCCTTGGTAATGCACTTGTTTCCTGGAAATCAAAGAAACAGCCAACTGTTTCTCGATCATCTTCTGAAGCAGAATACCGAGCCATGGCATCTGTGACCTGTGAGCTTCAATGGCTAACCTATTTGCTCCATGATCTTGAAGTTCATCATCCCCATCCAGCCCTTCTGTTCTGTGACAGCAAATCCACCATTGCCATTGCTGAAAATCCGGTCTACCATGAAAGAACAAAACACATTGAAATTGACTGCCATCTTATCCGAGAAAAACTTCAAGCTGGAGTGATTCGTCTGCTGCATGTATCTTCTTCTTCTCAGCTTGCTGACATCTTCACCAAACCTCACTATCCAGCTACTTTTGCTCCATATCTACAGAAGCTTAATCTACGGACCCTCTACACTCCAGCTTGAGGGGGGCTAACAGAGTCCAGCAGCTCACCTTATCCAACTAACTCATTTCACTGTTGTAGCTAGTTTAATCACTAGTTAGTTAAAAACAGTTTTCTGTTAGTTAGTTCTCTATTCTGACTTTGTATATATAAGCACTATACCATCAGATGAATACAACAAGACTTCTCATCATCTTCTTGAATCGCTTATTCTTAATAGCAAACTCCAACTTTTGGCATGTACTCCCACAACAATTGCAGATGAAATTAGCTCTTGTCTATGCTCTGAATGTCCAAGATCTCTATGAAAAAGTAAAAAAAGTTGACTTTGAAGAGTATTGTTTGGGAAAGGAGTTTGGGCTTGATGTTTGTCTTGTTTGAGACTTATTTCCCAAGTGTATGAAGGATAGACTGGTCGAGACAATTTGTGGGTTCAATTACCATTTAATCTAAATAGACACTTTGTCTTGCTTTTGTCGAGTGTGATAATAAGGCAAATTCATAAACAAACTGCATGCTCTATGTTCTTTCTATAGATGATATCCCTGAATTCTTAGCTCTTTGAGTGATATTTTTGTTTTAAATTCAAAAAAGTTTCATATCCTATGTTCGAACATTTGATTTAGTGGTAGATGATAACGGTATGTTTTCTTGTTCAAAGAAAGAATATAGCTGATTCCAGTCTCCCCAAGTTTTGGATATTCTTGATCCTGCCCTGACTTTCACTGCAAATTAAAGTGCAATGTAAGAGGTTTTGGAACTTTGATATCATTCAGCCGTATCTGCCGTCGACTGGTTCAAGTTTTTTGACTTCGAAATTCATCATGTGGCTGGAATTTGCATAGGCCCCTCCTTTAATTGGAAACGTCTACTTGGGTTTGGCTTTATTCCTGGTTTTTTATCATAATTGTACCATGCTTGCTATACCGAATACTTTTCCTCCATTCTCTCTCTTTTTGTCACTTTATTATAGATTCTCAGTCAACTTGTGTAAAGACAGATTAGTTGCCCTGTGATTTCTTTGTGGAAAAAAACAATTGAATTCCAAAGTCATCCGATTGACGATGGGTGACCAAATGGTTACCAGATCCGAGGCATCTGCGTGATTCATGGGTCAATCCCCTTGAATAAAAGCCATTCTCGAGAAATGACTAAGACAAATGTGATAGTAGGCCCTTTTCTAATGAACAATCCCAACAAAAGGATTACGAAACTATAGACATTGTCATAAGTTGATACCTGACTTCACATACCTTATTCTGCATTTCAAACATCATAGGTTGTAAAAGTATTTGTAAAAGAACTTGTATGCTGCCATAGTTGAAGTCTATGGCAGAGAAAGAAAAAAGAATGAACAAGGAACAAATACAGGAATGATAGAAATAATAGTTACCTGGAGCAGCGTAGCCAACAGTTCATCTGCTGGTCTTTTACCTGTAAACATCTCCAACAACAGGATTCCATAACTGCAGACATCCCCCATAAGTAGATACTGCCCCTCCCATGGCATATTCTGTACATTGAAGCCAATGAATAAGAGGGCATTCACAATATAAAAAAAAATCATAAATACTGCAACTGCTATAGAGCATGATTTTTTAATCTATACTTCTAAAAATAAAGTTTTCATTTTAATTTACCTCTCCACATAGGAAAATTTGTTGGTAAAAAATTCATTCAAATCTTACCATTTGAAGCAAATTTTGTCTTCAAGCAAATAAAATTCTCCAAAAACATGTGGATTCTTCCATTATTCCATAAAAAGAACAAAGTCTTCCATATTGGAGATATCATCATCTTATCTTATGTTGAGGTATGTTCGTAGAAAGATTAAGGGTAAAATGGTTTTTATATTTTTCATCATATTTTCTATGTGTAAAACTAAGAATAAGATAAAATAATTTTTTTACTAATCAAAAGTATTAAATTTTTTAAAGTAAATATAATTTAAATTTATAATTTTATATTATAAATATAGTTAAAAAATTTCCAAATGCCGAGCACACAAATGAATCTTTGTTAAAGGATTTATTAGGTACCAAGAATATCCAAATGCATGAGTATATCATATACAGTGAAACTATATTCACATTCAAAAGGATGCTATGGAAATTAAATCAGTTGAAAACTTTCTTATATGTTGGTGTTCAAGGCATAACTCGCTTGAGATCTACTCATCGACATGCTAATCTCTCTTCTGTAAGAAAGAATATAGCTGATTCTGGTCTCCCCGAGTTTCAGATATTCCTACAAGGGAATATAAAAAATCAAAGGTTAATTGGGTTAACTCAAAACTGTATGTATGGAAAGAATTTTAACGCCAAAATTGAATTTGTTATCCTTTCATTTCAAGACAATTGTTATTATTTTGTGTTTTAATAACTAAAAATTAATTAACCCCCACCACCCCCCCCCCCCCCATTTTTTTTTTCTGAAAAGTTCTGTTTCTCTATCTTTTTAAAGAAAAAAAAATGTTAAGGATTTAAACTCGTCGTTAAGTATTTAGGGGTTTGTACTCATACATTGGTTCAAATAAAAGACATTGTAAACACAAGTGTCACCCGTGTTTAGCTCTGATCTACATATGTTTTGTGAAATCCCAAATTTTTCCATTTTTCTTATACTTATTAAAAGTGCTAAATTAAAAATATTGAGTGGAGTTATGGAAATTAATTTTCCTATGTGATTTGGTTATCAAAAATATATGAAATAAATAAAAAATTTAATGAAAATTCTGGTCTGGACAGAATATACTGTGCAGTGATATATTTTGGTAAAATAAGTGATTTTTAAGATGGTATTTTGGACCTTAGCAAAATAAAATCAGATTTTATAAATTTAATTTTAATTATGACCAATCAAATTGAGACAACACAGCCATCTTTTCTATTTGTTCAGCTGAATTCCACCGCCTCAACATTTCTTTGTTGCAGCCAACGATTTTGCATCCTTCCTCCATTGCTATTCACGTTCCAGCCCTTGATTCACCACTTTCTCATCACCATTTCACCTAGGCTTCTTCACATAAATTAATCCTCATCTCCATAACTCCTTAACCATCTAAAAATCTCAGCCTAAATCAGCCAAAACAGAGCTCCCCTGCTGCTGGACAATAACGTTACTGCTTAGGTAATTTCCAGTTTTGATTTCTTTCACTTTTGTCATTTGTTCGTGCTTAAATTAGATGTGTAAATGATATATAAGATCATGGTTTGAAGTGAAAATACGCATAAAATAAATTAGGGTGTTAGATCATGCGATTTGAAGGGCTGATTTTGGGCTGTTGTGGTGTGAATGACGTGAATGGTTGAGGAGCTGAGCAGAAAATAAAAGTTGGACAGAAATTTAAAATGAAACCAGGAATTTTAATTTATTTAAAACATAGGTATGGTGTATTTGACCATGGGGATTAACGTGAGGGTAAGCATGGTGTTTGAAGGGCTGATATTGGTAACGTGAATGGTTGAAAATTTTTGATTATGTGGCGTACTGAATGGGCTGATTATAGTGACTGTTTGTGTGCAGAAAATTTGACCATAAGAATATAGCTATAAGATATAATTATAAATATATATATATAGAGAGAGAAAAGATGATGAAGATGTGGCGTGGAAGATGGAAATAGAGGCTGATTTTGAGTGTTTCATGGCATGGAAAGTCAAGAATTGTGGCTGCCATAAAATGAAAGAAAAATAATGCTTATTGTTGAAGGCCATGTTTGACCAAATGGGAATTCATAGGAATTCCATGTAAACTCTTAAGTGTAAATGAATAAAATAGAAGATGAGAAGAAGAAAAGGAATAAGTCTAATTATTTTAATTATCATTTTTGCAGCTCGTAATTTGGAGGATTAAGGGCTCGGTGTTGCGATTGGATTTATTTTCCTACACTGTAAATAAGGTAAGGAATTGTATATGGAAGTAGTATAGGAACTACCGGTGTATGCATGTGGAAAAATTCGGGTGATTTAGAAATTATAAATCGAAATTTATGAAAGGGGTTAGGATAGAAATTTACCAAAAGGTTACCGAAAATTATAGAAAATTTCCGTTAATTATTTACATGCTCAGTATCTTAAATAAATAGTATTTTTATATAGTTTGAATATTTGAATACGTGAAATGATGATAATATGTTTTATGAAATTTATGAGATTTATTTAGAATATATAAAGTGTTGATTTGTTTACATGATTAGAAATCGATTGAAATAGTTTACATGAAAATTGATTTACTGTGATTTTAAGATATATGAAAATGATTTTATAAGAGTGTTAGCTCCTTGTGGATTCATGCATACATATTGATGATTAGGGCTGGGAGACTGTAGCTAAGTCCCCAGTACCTTCCCCTTTATCCGATCACAGTTGTCACTGACGAGTGTACACTGTAGATCTTCGACAATGGCCATTGTTACAGGTAGGAACGGCTTAGGGCTGGATGCTTGGCCCCACGTGGGTACGCCTAATCCTATACAGGTCCCTGTAGGGATACAGTTCGTGCATGAGTTTCTTGGATGTTAACTTCTATATGATTGGTTTTACAGACAGATGATAAATTGATTTCGAATGATACAGTATACGAGATAATCGATTTACCGACAGACAACAGATTGTTTTAAAGGATTATAAAAAGTGAAAAAGTATATGAATCGTATATGTTTTAAATGAGGTTTCTATATATGTTTTCATGAAACCGCATGCATTATTTTGGTTATAAAAATTTAAATTCATGATTATTACTACATATAGTGGCATGGTACCACTCTTTTATATGCTCTTCCTTACTGAGTGTAAACTCACCTCTTATTTTTCCACCCAGACTATTTGCAGTAGATTCTGCTCATACGAGAGGAGCATGATTTTTGGACCTTACAGTATTTCCTTCGAGGCTGATTATTTATCCAGTGAAGGTACATTGTATTTTCTATATATTTCAAACTTGAATAGTACAATACTTATTATGTTGTAAAGGCTAAGGGGATGTAAATTTAAAAGAAAGAAATTCTATACGTGTCTAGAGACTTGAACTTTTATATAAGGGTATATCGAATGTGTGATTTTTTGTGGACTTAATTACATGAAGTTATTTGGTATGTAATTGCATTTGAATCATGCAAAAATTGGGATTTTCAGCTGGTATATAAATTGTGTCTGAAATGCAAGAGGTTAGGATATTTGCGGCAGTTATGCTGCTGAAATTTCCTCAGAAATCTTCTAAAATATCAGGAAATATTTTAAGTACAATAAATTAAATGAAATTGTGAATTTGGAATTTGTTTCCAACAAATATATCTCATATGTTTAATAACTTTTGTTTAAATAAATATTGATTATAATTATATGAAAGGTAAATAAATGAAAAAGAATTAAGCAATCGAAAAGAAAGAAAAAATGACATCGACAAACAGCCTAACCAATTGTAGAAAAAGAAAAAAAGTTAATTAGTATTTTAGTGAAAATCGGATGTTACATGTTTCATGTCACCTTCTCAATTTCCTCCAATGTTCTATCGATTCGTTTGACAAACAAAAGATTTTATCAATCATTCACCCCCCAAGTTTGAAAAGAAGAAAAACATATATCGTGACAAAGTAAAATTAAGGATTCAAATCAATGTTAAATATTTAACATTTGATGCCGAAACATTGGTTCAAAAATAAAAGAAAATTTGAAGACATGTTCAATTACTCCCCATTGAATTCTGAAAATGCACTTTCATGTCAGCTTCCTCCAAATTTCCTTTTCTTTCTTCTGGGCTTCGCAAAAACAGTTCACTGAATATTTTATGCCATCGATCATTTCGTGCGGGAAATTGAGTTGCTTAACATTACATCAGATCAAACTTTTCCATTTTGCCCAGATTTATTTTCTCCATTTTGCGGCTCGGGTGAGTCATTTCTTTGGCTTTTCACTGAGCTTGGGGCTTTTGAATCTCAGCAATGCTTGGCATGAGAAGTTCTGCTTGCAATTTTGATAAAAAATTGGGAAGAAGAAAGAGTCCTAACAATAAATCAACCCAAAGGGTCGGAGTTGGTTGCAGAAGTAATGCGTGGGATAGCTAATTCTAGTTCAAATAACTTTGTCTCTAATTTTTTTTTGTTACAAATGAAATATTAAATAATTGAACATATGAGTGAAATTGCTTGAATTAAAATTTAAGCCTTACGAAGCATTACAACTCATTTTCAATAATTTAGTGACACTTTGTCTCTAATTATGCATTCATCATTCGTTATATACTGGAAGAACAATTACTTTAATTTCACTTTGTAATTTTCGGTTACGTAGAATATTTTTGCTTGCCATCAGTTCACCAAACTCCAATTACAATTTATCCCAAAAAAAAACTCCAATTACGAGTATGAACTGACGATTGGACCTTCTTAAAACAGAGAAACACAGTAAAAGATATTCAATAATTGCTCTTTTTTTGAGTCTTCAATAACACAGTAAAAGGTATTGTCTTTTTCCAGATGAAAGAGGTTGAATTCAAATGACTTTTCAGGACAAAGAAAGGTTGGTGGAAATGAAAGAAAAGAACAGAGATTCTTTCCAGTTTCCTGTCCAAAATTAAATAGTCACCACTCACCAGGCCCACCACAAAGACAAAGGTTCACAACTTTTGATAAAGAGAAATACACCGGACAACCACAGAAATTCCAAGCTTTAATAGTAAATACAGTTTATTTTTAATTAAAGAATTAGACAAATTTGTTGGTTTTTTTGTGAATATAAAATTAAACTATGAGAATTCAAAAAGTTTATTCAAGGTAAAAAATACATTTAGTTTAACATCAGAATTAACGAGTTCGGAGGGCGTTTAATTTAAAATTTGAAGTTGAAAGAATTTAATTCAACTCAAGGAACTGATCCCAGCCGAAACTCATTATTATCCTTTGTTGAAGGAGATAAAGCAATGGTTGGACTTGGATTACATGTGTGCATCGCCATCCTATGCCAGTTTATGCTCCGTGGACAAGGTGGGTAAACTTCGGAGGAATGAGATAGAAAGAGACGTGTGAAGTTAACAACGTTGGACAGATAGCAGTCGCGCGCTTTACGTTTACATTACTGTATAAAAAAAGAAAAATGCCCTTAGGCAGACGCAAAAGAATATACTTAAAATGGAATAAAAAAAAGAACATACTTAAAGTTGGAAAGCGTGCGCTCTTTCCCTTCTTCTATTCGATATCGCGCGGTCCTCCGAACTTTCCACTCAACAACTTGTCAGTCGGGGTGAGAGTACTGTGGTTGATCATTTAAAAACTCGCATTTACATCCAGGCTAAGAGACAAAAATATGAAGCAAAGTTTTCAATAAACAAACACTAGATTCTTTGTCCTTTTGCTTTCCAGTTTCTTTTCCAAAGTTAAATAGTCACCACTCAGCACCCCAGGCACGACAGAGGGACAAAGTTTCACCACGCACCACTCCGAACTTTCCACTCAACAACTTGTCTGTCGGGGTGAGCCTATTGTGATTGATCATTTAAAAACTCGCATTTACATTCAGGCTAGGAGACAAAAATATGAAGCAAAATTTTCAATAAAGAAAGACTAGATTCTTTGTCCTTTTGCTTTCCAGTTTCTTTTCCAAAGTCAAATAGTCACCACTCAGCACGCCAGAAGGACAAAGTTTCACAACTGTTATTTTTTTTGGTTGCAAAGTTTCACAACTGTTGATAAAAGGGAAACATACCCAGCAACTACATACAAATTGCTACCCATTGACAAACAAACAAGCGGCTATATTTAATAGTAAGTTTTCTTCTTTTTTTTCATTTAAAGAGTTAGACACATTTTTAGGTTCTTTTAATCATTTTTACACCAATAATACAAAAACAAAACACACAGTGTAATCCTTAGGCATGTTCACATGCCATACGAAATGAAGTTTGACATGTTCCCATCTCCGCATTCATTTTCTTGGTATCTGGATAAAAATTTTCGAAATTCAAGGTTGATTTAAAATAATATTTAATTAATATATATGTTTAAAAATTTTGGAGGTCACAATTTGAACAAAGGACATTAAAGTCAGTATATGAGAATAAGCGTTTTTTTTTTGTTTATTTGAAGTTTATTTTTATAATAAAAGTATTGTAAATACATAAGAATAAACATAACATTGATGTCAATAAACGTAACTATATTATGATAAGTGTAAACACATGAAATAATCGTAACTTTAGTATCAATATGTAAATCTATGATAATAAATGTAAACATATAAAAATAAATGTAAAAACGTGAAAATAAATATAAATTTATTGTCAATAGACAAAATAATTTAACTTTACTGTAAATAAATATAAACACATAAAAATAAGTAAAAATAAACTTAAAATAAATATAAAATAAATTGATTTTATAGTAAAATCAATTTTGTTATACAAATTTTTTTTGTAAACCACAAATATCATGATTTGTTTAATGGTTTGAGACTAATCTTATTTGAGATTTCGTCACAATCAAGGCTCTTCACTCATTTCCAAACGTGTGTTTAATGAAAATCGAATTCGAGAACTCTTCTTACAAACTTAACCTGTATTGCTAATATAGCCGCAACTTATGAGTTTATTGTACAATTTTTCGATAAATTAACGGTTAGACTTGGTGGAAGTTGTGAATGTTAATTCACGAGAATATTGACAATGGTTGAAGATTCTTATGAACATTGGACAAATAGATAAAAATGACATAATTAAAGTTGGCAATCGTGCGATTTTTCGCACCTTTTGTTCAATGTCGTACGATCTTCCAAACTTTCCTCTCGAGTCTCGATAACTTGTGAGTCCACATGAGCCTATTTATGGTTGACCATTTAAAAACTCCCTTATACATTCAGGTTATGAGATATTAATGAAGCAGAGTTCTCAACAAACAAATAAATTTTTATGTGTTTATTGTTTATTGTTTATTATTTTCGATCTAAATATAATTAATTTTAAATTATAAAATAAATAAAAATGTATATATATCGTTACACAAAAATATAGATTTTCCTTTCTTCAAAAAAAAAAGAATTTCTTTTTTGAGAAGTGAGAGTATAAATGTAAACTGGTCAGATACCCGTTAATTTTGGGATACTCAAGTTCGAATCAATTAAGTTTTTACAATATCCGAATCCGATTAACTACCCGATTATTTTGATTTATGTTACTCGAATCCTAATCCTATAATATAAAAAATACCAGTTTAATTACCCAAACTCGCTAAATACTCATTTACTAAGTTAAAATTTAACTTTTAAATTTAAATTTACGAATCAATTTTAGAATAAATTATTTAAAAAATTAAATTAATAAATTTAATTTAACTCATGAAAATAAATTAAAGTTAAGAAATCATAATTATAATTTTTAATGAATTAATTAAACTAAATATAACATTAATAATAAATAATTTATATATAAAAAATATAAATATTATATTAAATAATTTTTATTTATAATCGAGTTTGAGTAACAAATACCTTAAAATAACTATCCAAACTTTATTTGAACCCGTAACGGATAGTAAAACTATTATTTGAATCTTATTCAAATCCGATTATATCATACTTTAATTTTATTTAATTGAATCAAATAATACCAAATATCTATCTATAAGTTAACATTGTCATTCCTAAGCGAGAGTAACCCACGTTAATATCCTTTGATAGAATCGGTGGAAAGAGAGCCAGAGAGTACAAATTAAAGCTCCGTTTCATATATTGAAAACTACTTTTGAAAAATAATGTTATTTTTTTATGTTTATTATTAGAAAATTGAATGATCAATAAAATATTTTTTTTTGTTTATATGGGGTACAAGGGGGAGTGTGGAATTGAACCTTGAATCTAATTCTTTCTAAAGAGAGGTAACAACTACTAGGCCAAGCTTTGGTTGTTAATAAAATATAATTTTTAATCAACAAAAAATAGATTATTTTTCTAAAAATTACCTTATGCTTTTTAAAAAAGAATATAATTTTCAAAAAGTAACCGTTTATATGCGAGAACCACATATTCTAATACTGTAGCGTAAATAAGAATTCTTATCACTGTCAATTCTTGTGTATTTCGCAGGTATATAGGATAACAGCATGGTAGGCCCCACGACCTTCTAATGTTTGGATGAAGGTGAAACCTAGAAGACTTAATATTCAGAGCCAAATAAAGTGATGGTAAGAAATTCTAACCCAAATTCAATTATTTAGATTATTTTTGAAGCATTTAAAACAAATTTAAAAATGACGATTAAGGACATAGGCTGGTGGAATTTTCGTAAATAACAGTCAAACGAAATTGACTTCTGACCAAGTGTCAAATATAAAATAATTCTCATGTGAAAGAGTCCCATGCCATGGCAATAGATAGACTTAGCCATCTGAAGAAACAGAAAATTAGGTGATTTTACGGTTAGGGGTATTTTTGTAATTTTGCACAAATGACCAGTCAAACTTCAACAAAAGCTTATCCGACCATAAGAATAAGTTAAATAGATGTGATTGGTGATTAAAAGACATATTTTGGAGATTAGACGAATAGTTTTCAACAAAGTCAAACCGAAAGGGTAAAATAGTCTAAAATTTTTATAATTAAGGGCAAAATGGTAATTTTATCATAAAAATCAGCATATTTCCAGAATTTTCAGTCTTCTTCCTCTCCATTTCGACCAGCCTTCTTCCTTTCTTAAGCAGCTACCATTTTTACACCGTGAGAAAGTGAGAAAAACTAAGGGAAAATCACAAAAAAAATCATCTTCACCAAAGTTGCTCTCCTCAACTTCCTCTACCTTTCCATACTAAAATCATCACCCAAATCAGCCAAAATAACAGTGTAGATTCCCTTGAAGATTTCGGCCAAGAAGAAAAGGTAAAGAAGTGTTGACTTTTTCTTGGTTTCCATGATCTACTCTTGATACTTAACATGTCTAAATGTATATTTGTAACAGTCCACAATACAGTAATTTAACATATTTTATACATAATGTAAGGTTGGGTTGTCTGTGATGCCTTTAACACGTGATCAGTAACAGTAATAAATGGCAAACATTTATTTAGTAAATTCATAATATGCAAATTTACAATATTCCTTATATATTACATCCCTTGTTTCTATTTTTCAATAATGTAGTACTGTATACCAGTGTCTGAATATATAAGAGAAGTGACTGTACCTTTAAATTTCTATGCTCTTTGTCCCAGTAGGCTACTCGCAGCTATATTTAACTGAGAAAGCCATCAAATAATCCTCAGGATTAATTTGGAAAGTTTGAAAGTAAGGGGTGAGCGAACCACTTGCTCAGTAAAGGAGTCGTATGCTGCTTGATGTAATGAAAACTATATGCCGTAAAACATTTATTTCCTAACAGTGTACTAAGCACAGTAAAGGAAGGGTACTATAGTCGGCCGAAAAATCCAGATGGAGTATGGAAGGTATTTTGAAATACCTATCTTGTCCTGAAAACCCAGAGCAACTATAGAGAGTAATAAATAAATTGTTTTATTTCAAAACAATTTCCTTCTCTTTTCTCATAATTATAAAAATGGTACAAATCATTTTATTATATCACTTCAGTACACCGATTTCAAAACAGGTGACAGTACAGTGATCAAATAGTAGTTACAGTAAACAGTCTTTTTAGTACAGTAGCTTATAAATATCCAAATCGTTGGATAAACAGTTCAGTAATTATTTCTATTTAAGAAATAATTTTCAAAGTATTCTTTCTTGATAATAGTAATTTCCTTTCAGTTTAGTAAACAGTATTCTGTACAATTCAGTTCAGTAAACAAAAATCAGTAGGTTTCAATTCAGTAAACAGTAATCAGTAGCTACCAGTTCAGTAAACAGTAGCTTTTAGTTTAGTAAACAGTAATCAGTAGCTACCAGTTCAGTAAACAGTATTTTCCAGTGCAGTACAGTTCAGTAAAACAGTATTTCAGTAAGGTTCAATTCAGTAAACAGTAATTCACAGTGCAGTACAGTAAAACAGGATTTAGTAAATCCCTTCAGTAAACATTAATCAGTAAGTTGAGAATAGGTATCACCCTACAATTAAATCATGCTATCATCGTCCACTAAGGGACGCAGTAATCATCCCTGAAAGGACACAGTATATAGTGAGATCTATGACCATGATCTGTAGGGTGTCCTCGGTGTAAACTTGCCAGGTGACATCCGGGACACTGATGACTGGCGGGTCAATCAGCCACGTGACAGTAACAGTAACAGTATAATGCATGAAACTCAGGGCCTAAGTCTCAAAACAGTATAAAATCGTACCATAGCCTTTATGGACCTTATTCAAAGAAATTTGAAATATTTCATATTTATCCATAAGGCTTACAATTTTATATATCATCACCTTTATGGAAATTTTAAATTAAATAAAATCAGTATTTAGTTCCATAAAGGTATAAAATCATTTATTTTCTCATAAAAATACCTTTAAGGAAAGCTAATGAATTAAATCATTTATTTAACTACTTATTTCCAAAAAGGTATTTATTTCTCGTTTCTAAATACATTAGAACAGTCAATAAATATTCATGTATTAAGTGAGAATCTCATAAATATAATTTTTGAATATCTAATAGTATAAAGAATATATTTTATTCTCACTTTAAATAGAATTCTTTAACATGAATATTTAATTTAACATTTTTCAATAAATTCCAATTCATGGAACATTTATGGAAATAATTTCCAAAATTCACAAATTATCCTTTTCATGCATCTAAAATATTTCATGATATTTTAGAAGAATTTCGATAATTTTTCGGCTATATAACGACTGTGAATTTCTAGCCTCCTACACTGAAATTCACAGTATATAAAACCAACTTTTAACCACAATTTGCATGTTTTCAAACCAAATCATGCTTCCAATATTTCCATAAATTTAAGCTTGGTAAAACATGCAATTCATTATATCTCTACAACTCACACACTCCCCCCTTACCTGTCTCGTGTGTCGAACTTCTCGATGTCACCACACTAGATCCGATTATTTATGCTGCAAAATAATTTTATCAAAAATTGTCGTTAATTATTCTCGTAATTTCTACAGAAATTCCCACGTTCAAACCATAGAATTGCAACATAATAATACTCTAAAAATACTCATGGCCGAATGCCTTCCTGAACCCCTTCTTATGGTGATTCATCTATTCATCCTTAATCCCATTTATGCATGTTTATTATTTCCTTTATTTCCCTTCTCAATTAATTTGGGAAATATTTTTACTCATCCTCAACTATTTTTCTTTAATCATTAAGCATAAAATTGATATGAGAATCTCTCATGAACAATGCTTGATTAGTTCATTCATTTATTCAATTTTCATTTCTTTTCTCAATTCCCATTTCATTTTCAAAACAATGAAATTTTCCTTCTTAATTTATTTCTTAACTATCAACCATAAAATTTTCACTTTAAGCCATATGGTTTGCTTTGACCAAGAGCACTTTAAGATTTCTCATCTCCATATATATTTATATATAAATATATATATATATATATTTCTCAATTTAGTCTTTTTAATTACTCTTTGTTGTCCTAACCTTTCTACTTTATACTTCTCTTGTATTTAAATTTCCTTTCCTTTTAATATATTTTTAACTTGGCCTTTTATTGTATAAAATTCATAATCCAACTCAAGAAAGTCTCCAGCTGGTCACGCATGAAGGCAGAGAAAGAATGCTTGCCGTCCACACTTGGTTGCACTTTCTTGACTTTTCTTGGCCTCTTTTGCTAGCTATTTCATCCAATAAAATTTTACTTCATGTTAATTTATTAACTCCTCTTCATCTAATATTATTTACCAATTTTTTTTCACCAAAAATTGTATCCCAATCAATAGCAAACCGTGTACCTGCAGCAACCATGTAAATGGCGTGGAAACTACCTCCTTTTTGCTACATGATTTAAGTTTGTTCCTTTTTTCTTTGTATATTCCATACAACCAAAATACATCACATGTAATATAAAATTTTCTTTTCTCTTATTAATATTTTTGGTGATATTTTATGCCATGGAATAACCTTTCCATGCATAAATTTTTTTCTGATTCTTTTTCTTCTCATATCCTATGCTCTTTAATTCATCTTTTCATATTTGTTTCAACTTTATACACTATACTACAATTCATGAATCCGAAATTCCAAATTGAGAGTGGAATTTCATTCAATCTTTATTTAAATTCCACTAAATAATTAAATTTCACTATCAATAATTCACAAAGTATAGTGTACAGTATAATAAAATCGGGTCTCACAATATTCAAGCTTGAATCATGTAAAAATCATGTGTTTGGGCAAGTGAGGGTTCCGGCCAAGCATCGTGAATTATGATAATGGTGTTGTTTGATGTTAATTTCATGTTGATTAATAGAAAATAATAGTAGAAATCATGAATAAGTTAGAATTTAATTTAGCTAAATTAAACGAAAGAACATCAATAGGTAGGGATGGCCCATGGCATGATGGACTAGAATTTGGTGTCATTTGATGTGTAAATCATGTGCAAGTAGTATGGAACATTTGTAGAATTAAATTGAAATTGATAAAATAATTAAATTTGGAAGAAAACACTAGTGAAAGAGAGAAGAGGCATTCGGTCAAGGTGAAGGGGAAGGAGAATTCTTGGCTATTTCAATCTCATTTAGGTCCTAAAATAAAGTATAAATTATTCTCAGAATTTAGGCGCAACCGGAATCGAATCGGAGTTATATAGAGGAAGTTATAATTTTTATTTCGGTAAAAAATAGACCGAAAAATAAGGCTGCACTAGGCAACGTAATATATTTTATGATAATACATATTTTTATAGTGAAAATGTAGAATATTGATAATATCAATATGATAATTTGCAGCTAAGAAAATCGAGGAGGACACTAGTGCTCATTCCCAGCACAGTGATAAATTATCAGGTAAGGGATATATGTAATGAACATAGGGATACTATAATGCATATTTGATACGAAATGATTTTTTTGAAATTGCTTTAGAATCTATTGGATTGAAAATTGTGAACTGTTGTTGTAGGATTTCGGTTGTTGCTGTGTAGGAGGGTTAGGATATACCTAGCCGTTAGGCTGTAGAAATTTTAAAAAATCTCATAAATTACTCTTTTTTATCTCATTGAATATTAGTGGCAAATGATTTATCAAGTAATTCCATATATTTTGTCTAAATTCGTTATTTTCATATTATATCGAAAAAAACAATATTTAAAAATTCATGTTATCAAATTTTACGTATGTGAAAGCATTGGCTTGTTATTATGACTTGTTTACAAATACATAGAATATTTTTAGAACCAAATAATGAGTTATGAATATTTTATAAATTTTTATCTTTGCACTGCATGTATTTTCAAATTATATCTTTATGGACTTATTAAAGATTTAACTTTTAGAAATTATCTCCGTAAATCGTGGTAAAATGTTTTATATTGTTTTTTTTAGACTGTTAGCCCAATAGCTGCCTACTGGCACATGCTATTATGAGTGTATGATCGTATGACTAACTAGTGGGCTGATTGACTTTGATCTCACCATCAGCGCCCCAGATGGTGCCTGATTAGTACCACTGAGGACTATATTCTGACTATGACCATATGTCCTATTTCATGAGTCTATTGGGTGATATCTTGTCTCTACGAATTTAACTTTGATGATAATTGTGATTTTAAACTGTGACTTATCATGAATGTCGTGAATTGAAGTTTTTATATGTTTGCGGGGTATTTTAGAAGTGGTTTATGGAATTTAAGCTTACGAAATTTATTTGTGAAAATTTAATTAACTTTTGAACTCTCTATTGTTATATCTAGGAACCGAGACATGACAGGTACTTCAAAGTCCCTCCCATACTCTATCTGGTTTCCTAGTCGACTATATTATCCTTCCTGTGAAACTCGTGCTTAATATACTTTACTAGCATTATCTATAAATTTTAATGCATGTTTTGAAAACTTGCATATAGTTATTTAGTATTAGTTTTATTATATATATTTCTTTTTGGGCATTAGCTCATCTCATTTTCCCCTCCTCCCAGATTACTTTTAGTAGATATTTGCTTTTGCTGAGGAGGTGTGTGGCGAAGTATCCCCAAGGCGAAACTATTTTACAGTTAAGGTATAATTACTTCTTTTATGTGTTCAGACTTATATTGTACAGTACTGATGTATGTAAAATAAATTATTGGATGTAAATTAAATATAATTTCATAATATAAATAAATAAATATCCCTTTTATATATGGATTTTACATGAGTGAAATAAAGACATTGTAGACAGCTCAACCGTTATCTTCTGAAATTAGTGGAAAATCTACATAAAATATCTAAATTCAGAAAATGACAATTAAATTAGTATCAGAGCAAGGTTGGCCTAATGTCTGATAATGTCTTCGGGTTTAGAAATGATTTACATCCCTTCTAGTATTGTGCTTGTCTGAATATGTAATCGAAATGAGTGATTAAAAGTATTTTTATGGTTATTCTGATGGAGATGAATGGTAGGCGACAGGGTACCAGATGAAGATGGGGTCATCCGAGACATGTCCAACCCTCTCCAGAGCACACTCCGAAGCTAGCTCTACCTCCATAGCCTGGGAGTCCTAATACTCGTTTTAATAGAATTAAGCAGATGTTGGCAGAGTTAATAGCCAATCAGAATAGAACACCAGCACAAGATCCCATACAGCCTCCTCCTCCACCTTTAGTTGCTGCTCCTCCGACACCACAGCAGCCGCCTGTACCACCCTTACCTCAGCCTTAGCCACATGTAGTCGCCCAGCCTAGACAGGATCCAAGGGTTGGGTGTGACGCGAATCTTCTCTGGCATTTCAATCAACTGAATCCCCCGAAGTTTAAAGGCAATAAGGATCCTTTAGTGGCGAATATTAGGAAAATTCTATAGAGAAATTGTTTAAGTATCTGTGGTATAGCGAGACAAAGAAAGTCGAGTTAGCAATTTTCTTATTTACTGAGGAGGCCGAGCATTGGTGGAGATCCATCGAGATGGTGCTAGCAGTGAGTCATCTTGTTGTGACATGGGATATTTTTCTAGAGGCCTTCCATAAGCAGTACATTCCTTGCATGGCTCAAAGGAAATTGAAATTGGAGTTTCTGCATTTGTATCAACGGAATAAGACGATGGACTAGTACAAGTCCAAATTTACAGCACTGAGCCATTTCAACCCGGAGGTTGTGACGAGCAAAGAGCATAAGGTTGAGAGGTTTTTGGTAGGGTTAAGGCCTTCTATTTGGAGTAAATTAGCAGTGATGGACATTACCACCTATGATCAGACTATTCGCCAGGCTCAGTTATATGAGCAAGACTTTGAGTTCCAGCAGGCGAAGTTTAGACCTCGGGCTAAAGGGAAAGGTAAAGAGAAGATGAAGCAAGGTTTCGAGGAGCGATTAGATAGAGGCCCAGTGAAAAAGGCTAAGGGGATTGTGATTGGTGGTATGAGTACCAATGAGGAGATAGTTAGGTCCACAGCGACTGAGCGCCCTACTTCTACTTAGAGGGGTGTTGTCACTCGATGTTCTACACGTGGGAGGTCATATCCTGATATACCCTGCAGGTGGGTCACAAGCGCCTGTTTTAAGTGTGGGCGGCGAGGACATTTGATTAGGGATTGCCCATATCTGGAGACACCACCTTTGCCTACCATTCCTCCAGTAGTAGCACTAGTAGCTAAAGAAATAGAGCAGGCTACACCTTCCGCTCCCAGGAAAGCCACAGCCATGGAGAAAGGGAAATAGGTTGTGAGTCAGCGTAAAGTATATGCATTAGATAAGGAATATACTGACACTTCCTCATATGTTATTAAAGGTACAATTTTTGTCTTTGATATCAATGCATTTGCACTAATTGATCCCGGCTCCACTCATTCTTTTGTATCTCCATATTTTGCTACTAAGTTGCCAGAGCAGCCTAAACCTTTAAGGTATTCACTATAAATTAATACACCCTTTAGGGAATCACAGATAACGGATATAGTGTATCAAAATTGTAAGTTAAAGATAGGAGAAAAAAGAAACAGTAGCTAATCTAATAGAATTTAATATGTATGACTTTGATGTCATTTTGGAAATGGATTGGTTAGCTACCAATCATGTTAGTTTAAATTGTTACACTAAATATGTAACTTTTTCTTGTCCTGAAAAATATATTGTAAAGCTTCCTATATAGTAATGAATATGAATTTTCATTAAATTGTGTTTGTGACTAAACTTTTGAGAATGTTGTGATTGAAGAATTCCTTGCTTATGTGGAGGATACGAAATAGAGACGTTCGAAGTTACACGAGATTCCTGTGGTCAGGGATTTTTCAACCGTGTTTCCGAAGCCTTCCTCCAGATCGAGAGATCTAATTTACTATTGATCTAATACCCAGTACTGAACCAATTTCCAAGCCTCCATATCAAATGGCACTGGTGGAGCTTGAAGAGCTCAAGAAGCAACTCCAGGAGTTATTAGATAAGGGATTCATTCGTCCCAGTGTTTCTCCCTAGGGTACACCAGTGTTGTACGTCTGAAAGAAGGATGGTAGCTTGCGACTATGTATTGATTACCAGTTGCTCAACAAGGCTATTGTCAAGAATAAATATCATCTACCCATAATTAACGATCTATTCAATCAACTTAGTGGTGCACAGGTGTTCTCTAAGATCGATCTGAGGTCGGGATATCATCAGTTAAACATTTGAGAGACAAATGTCCCTAAGACCACTTTCAGGACCCAATATAGTCATTACGAGTTCCTTGTTATGCCATTCGGGCTCACTAATGCACCTGCAACCTTCATGAACCTGATGGATAAGGTGTTCAAGCTTTTTCTGGATAAGTTTGTCATTGTTTTCATTGATGATATCCTAGTATATTCTAGATCCCGAGAAGAGCATGAACAACATCTTTGCATTATTTTACAGACTCTCAGAGACTGGAAGTTGTATGCAAAATTCAGCAAGTGTGAATTTTTGTTAGACCATATCACCTTTCTGGGAAAAGTAATGTCGAAAGACGGGGTGTTTGTCAATCTATTCAAGATAGAAGCTATTGTCCAGTAGGAGAAACTAAAGACAATGACGAAGATACGTAGTTTTCTGGGTCTAGCCAGGTACTATTGCTGGTTTGTTGAGGGTTTCTTTCTGTTGGCTACTCCATTAACGTGTCTCACCCGCAAGGATGTAAAGTTTGAATGGACGGATGCTTGTGAGTGTAGTTTTCAGGAGCTAGAGCAGAGATTGACTATGCACCAATCCTCACTATTTCGAGTGGTTCAAGAGGTTTCTCAATGTATAGTGATGCCTCCTCAAAGGGTTTGGGTTGCGTACTAATGCAAAACGGGAAAGTGATAGCTTATGGTTCTCGTCATCTGAAGGACTATGAGAAGAACTACCCCACTCACGATTTGGAACTAGCTGTCATGGTGTTTGCTTTGAAGATATGGCAACATTATCTACACGGTGAAAGGATCCAGGTATACATTGATCACAAAAGTCTCAAGCACTTGTTTTCCTAGCGTGAACTGAATATGAGACAGCATAGATGGATAGAACTACTTGAGGATTACAATTGCGAAATATTGTACCACTTGGGGAAAGATAATGTGGTGGCTAATGCATTGAGTCGGAAGCATCTAGGAATGGTCTCATATGTGATGGTTCAGGAACATGATTTACTAGAGTAGTTTGTAAACCTCAACCTTAATATCACCTCTTTTGAGAGATATGGTCTGATGGCTAGTCTCAGAATTGAGCTTGATTTGATGGAGCAGATTAGGAATGCGTAGAAGGAGGATGTAAAATGTATTCAAATTGCCAGTTAGATTCAGTTAAGACATCAGACAGAATATGGGATTGGTACGGATGGAATTTTGAGGTTTATGTTCTTGGAGACAGACAATTGAGAGACCTGATTTTGTCAGGGGCACACATTTCGAGGTACACTTTACATCCTCATAGTAATAAAATGTATCAGAATCTATGTAAAGTGTATTAGTGGCTGAATATGAAAAGAGACATCACAGAATTTGTAGCAAGATGTCTCACGTGCCAACAAGTTAAGGTAGAGCATCAGAAATCGGCAGGATTATTGCAGCCTTTACCTATACCGATGTGGAAATGAGAGCATGTCACCATAGATTTCATCATGGGTTTACCAAAGACCCGCAAAAATCAAGATGCTATCTGCGTGATCATTGATAGACTGACGAAGTAAGCCCACTTCCTTGCTATCAAGTCTACAAATTCCCTAAATGTCTTAGTTGATTTTTATGTTTAGGAGATTATTAGACTACATGGAGTCCTAGTGAGCATTACTTCTGATAGAGATTCTCAGTTTATCTCTCATTTCTAGGAGAGATTTCAGGAGACTATAGGATCTCAGTTGAATTTTAGCACAGCTTTTCATTAGCAGACTGTGGTCAGTCCAAGCGTGCCATTCAGACGCTTGAGGATATGTTAAGAGCTTGTGTGTTGGATTTTAAAGGCTCTTGGGATGATCATCTTCTGTTAGCAGAATTTGCATATAATAATATTTATCACTCTAGCATCGGCATAGCTCCTTATGAAGTATTGTATGGTAGAAGATGTCGATCTCCCATTGCTTAGGAAGAAGTGGGCGATAGAAAAATATTAGCTTCTGATCTTGTAAAGCAGGCTTCAGAGGATATCTGGGTTATTTGTGATAGACTAGACTGCTTACAGTCGGCAAAAAAGCTATGTAGATGTCAGACACTGACCTTTATAATTTTCAGTGGGTGATTCGGTTATCTTAAAGATTTCACCATCTAAGGGCATAATGACGTTTGGGAAGAAAGGAAAGATGAGTTCTCGTTTCATTAGACTATTTGAGATTCTAAACTGCGTGGGAGATATGGCTTACCGGTTAGCGTTACTATCAAATCTATTCGGTGTCCATAATGTTTTTCATGTGTCGATGTTGAGGAAATATCATCCGGATCCATCTCATGTTATCTAGTACAAGCCTTTGGAGATCAGTGAAGACATGAACTATGTAGAGAAACCAATACGAATTCTGGATCAAAAAGAGAAAGTACTTCGGTCTAAGACAATTCCTCTGGTAAAGGTTCTCTGGCAGTATCACACAGCAGAAGAAGCCACTTGGGAGCTGGAGAGCCTAACGAAAGAGAAATACCTAGAGTTATTCAATGATTAGGTCTGATCAAATTTGGAGGACCAAATTTCCTAAAGGTGGGGAGGATGTGATAACCACGTATTCTAATACTATAACGTATATAAGAATTCTCTTCACTGTCAATTCCTATGTATTTCATAAGTATACGAGTTAATAGCATGGTGGGCCCCATGGACCTTCTAGTGTCCGAATGAAGGTGAAACCTTAAATACTTAATATTCAGAGCCAAATAAAGTGATGGTAAGAAATTCTAACTCAAACTCAATTATTTAGATTATTTTTAAAGCATTTAAAACAAATTTAAAAATAACGATTAAGGACAAAGGCCGATGGAATTTTTGTAAATAACAGTGAAACGAAATTGACTTTTGATCAAGTGTCAAATATAAAATAATCCTCATGTGAAAGAGTCACATGCCATGGCAATAGATAGATTAAATCATCTTAAGAAACAACAAATTATGCGATTTTACGGTTAGGGGTATTTTCATAATTTTACATAAATGACCAATCAAACTTCAACGAAAGCTTCTCCGACCATAAGAATAAGTTAAATAGATATGATTGGTGATTAGAAGACATATTTTGGAGATTAGATTGAAAATCTTCAACAAAGTCAAACCAAAAGGGCAAAATAATCCAAAATTTTCATAATTAAGGGCAAAATGATAATTTTGCCATAAAAATCAGCATATTTCCAGAATTTTCAGTCTTATTCCTCTCCATTTCAATTAGCCTTCTTCCTCTCTTAAGTAGCCACCTTTTTTACACCTTGAGGAGTGAGAAAGTGAGAAAAACTAAGGGAAAATCACATTAAAATAAAAAATCATCCTCACCAAAGTTGCTCTCCTCAACTTCCTCTACCTTCTCATACCAAAATCATCATCCAAATCAGCCAAAATAAGAGTGTAGACTCCCTTGAAGATTTCGGCTAGGAAGAAAGGGTAAAGAAGTGTTGACTTTTTCTTGGTTTCCATGATCTACTCTTGATGCTTAACATGTCTAGGTGTATATTCAAGCTTGAATCGTGTAAAAATCAAGTGTTTGGGCAAGTGAGGGTTTCAGCCAAGCATCGTGAATTATGATAATGGTGTTGTTTGATGTTAATTTCATGTTAGATTAATAGAAAATAATGGTAGAAATCATGAATAAGTTAGAATTTAATTTAGTTAAATTAAATAGAAGAACATCAATAGGTAGGGATGGCAAGGGTGGTTCAGCCATGGCATGATGGACTAGAATTTGGTGTCATTCGATGTGTAAATCATGTGGAAGAAGTATGGAAAATTTGTAGAATTAAATCAGAATTGATAAAATAATTAAATTTGGAAGAAAACACTAGTGAAAGAGATAAGAGGCATTTGGCCAAGGTGAAGGAATAGGAGAATTCTTGGCTATTTCAATCTCATTTAGGTCCTAAAAGAAAGTATAAATTATTCTGAGAATTTAGGCGCAACCGAAATTGAAATCGAAATCGAAGTTATATAGAGCAAGTTATAATATTCGTACCGGTAAAAAATGGATCAAAAAATAAGGCTGCAATAGGCAATGTAATATATTTTATGATATTACATATTTTTATAATGAAAATATAGAATATTGATAATATCGATATGATAATTTGTAGCTAAGAAAATCGATGAGGACATTGGTGCTCATTCCCAGCACAATGATAAATTATCTAGTAAGAGATATATGTAATGAACTTAGAGATACTATAATGCATATCTGATATGAAATGATTTCTTTGAAATTGTTTTGGAATCTATTGGATTGAAAATTGTGAATTGCTGTTGTGAGATTTTAGTTGTTGTGCAAGAAAGTTAGGATATACCTAGCCGTTATGCTGCCGAAATTTAAAATCTCTTGAATTTCCCTTTCTTATGTCTTGAAATTACTAAATACCCAAAAAATTCAAATCAAATTATAATTCCCTTTTTATTTTTATTATTCTTGAAATTTAAAAATTACAAAAACTATAAAAATGTAATAAATATTACAAATAATATAAAAATTAAAGAAATGATAAAATTATAGTATAAACAAAAACATTTCAAAATCATTTTTTAAAACTTAAAATCAATAAACACAAAAATATATAAAATAATTATATAAATAAAAAATTTTAAAAAAATTCTTTAAATATGAAAATCAAATGCTATAAAAGAGGAAATAAAATAATAAATAAATAATTTCAATATTACACATTTAGAGACTACGACAAATAAAAATAAAAAGTGGTAGTGGGGATTAGCCTTATCTGAATTTATATTAAGTCTAATAAATTAGGGTTAAACTGAATAAAAATTTAAATATTTTATAATTTTTTTTATTTGGGTATATTTGTAACAATGCGAGTATACAGTAATATTACATATTTACACACTCACATTGATGGTTGGGCTGTCTCCAATGCTTTTATTTCTACAATTTCACTTATCCACAATAGTTTATAAAAATAAATTTATTTAATTTACAAAATATGAATATTCACATAACCATATTTAATTCCATATTTACATCCCCTGTCTATCATTATAATATAGTAGTACTTTACAAAGAGTCTGAACATATAAAGAAAATAAATATACCTCCAGGATCCACAAAATGTTGCCTCGGGGTAACCATTGTGCAGCTGATATCCTCGGATGGTATAGTACACTATCATTGAAAGTAATCTGTGGAGTTAAAAAAATTAAGGGGTAAGCAAAACATGCTCAGTAAAGGAATCATATGTAGAAACTAATATTATGAAATTCTATATGCACAAAATGTTTATTTTTCCTAAGGGCACACTAAGTACAATAAGAGAAGGATACTATAATTGGCTAGAGATCCAGATGGAGTATGAAAGGTATTTTGAAATACCTGTCTTGTCCCAGAATCTAGAAGTGACTATGGGGAGTAAATATTTATAATGAAATAAAACATTTTGAATAATATTTCATAAATGAATTTAACATAAATACTTATTTAAATAATTCATAAAATTAAAATATTTATGTAAATAAATCTTAAATTCATATTTAATCACAATTAAATATTCATTTTAAGAAATCTTAAATTCACATACAAACACGTTTCACATAAATCGGTAAAATTTTTATAACAATATTGTGCACAATGTAGCCCAATAAATCATTTAGAGAAATCACACATTTCATAGAAAATTACATCAATAGCACTTATGATTTAAAAACACAATTCAATAAAACGATTTAATATCACAATAAAGTGATGGAGACCAGGCATCACCATAGATATATCATGCTACGATCCCCGTAAGGTATGACAATAATCATATGAGACATATGGCCATAGTCTATAAATGTACTCAATCGTACACTGATCAGGTGTCAACTGAGACGCTGAAAATAGGATTAATATCAATAGCTTCACACATATAACACATTAACACATGAGCATGATACGGGGTCTATCAGTCTCAAAATGGTATAAAAACTATATTAGAGGCCTTTATGGATTTTATTAAATAACTTAAATTTTCATAATTGTCCATAAAGGAAAATAATTCTACAAAATACACATTTTCATAACATAGTCTATAAAATATTCACATTTCAATAATAAATTTCAAAAACACTTTATTTCACTGTAAAACACATTGAAGAACACATCGGTAACTTTATTTTGATAAAATTCCTTTTTAGGTATATTTAAATATTATTTTTCTATAAATTCGCATTTTATGAAAAATATTAAATAATTAATTTCCAAGGCTAGGAATCACACAATTATGCATTTAAAATATTTCATGATATTTTTAGATTATTTTCTAAGAAAATTCAGCAGCATAACGGCTGCTATTTGCCTAACCTTCTTGCACTTTCAGCACAGTTCATAATTCAACTGAAAACCACAAATTTCACAGTTTTCAAAGCAATTGAGTATCAAAATATTCTCATAAAATTATTCTCATTGAAAGCATGCATTCATAATATCCTTATGGTCTTCACACTCATCCCTTACCTATTTAGCGTTATCGAACTTCTCGCTAGCATCACACGTGAACTATTTCTCCCAGGCTGCAAAGCAATTTACCAAAAATATTAGCCCACTTAACACTTATTTTTAAGCTACTTTTCATGCTTAATTGCAGCCACATTGTATACTAAAAATATTAATTCAGTAAAATTTATACCGATAGTAAAGTCTAACGTCTCCGTTTTAAGTCGGAATTTAAATCCGATTACATCGGTGGATTCATTGTAATTTCTACAATCTAATGGCAATCTAAAATCATCAAATGCAGCCATGAAATTGCCTCCCCTTAGGCTGGCCGAATCTACCACCTTGCCAAATTCATTGTTTTTCAACAATTTAACTTCACATTCATGTTTTATCATGTTCAATCATCAATTTGGCATCATTTTCATGCATGAAACCACATGAATTCATGAGATCCCATGCTTGGCCAAAACCCCCTTTAATGGCACATTTTGATTTAGCTTGATTCAATTCAAACCAATGCCATAAACATGCTTAATACAATTAAAAATGCTAGAATTCACCATTGAAATTAAAAGAAACATAAGGTGTAGAAAGAGAGAAAGAGAGAGAGATAGAGAGAGAGAGGTACCTTGGCCAAAACTTTCCTTCCTCCTTTCTTCTTGTTTTGTCACTTATTTAAGGATCTATGGGTATAGATGAAGAGAGGAGAATGAGTAGAATAATTTTGTAGCTATATGTTTCATGAGAAAGTGAAGATTTTGTGAGTTTTTCTTTGGTTTCTTTCTTTTCTTCTTTTTCTTCTTCAATGGTGTGAGGATGGCTTGGAAGAGATGATGAATAGTGTCCAGCCAAGAGAAATGAAGAAATATGGAGAGTCTTATAGAAGGGGGTAAAAAGACAAAAATGTCCGTAGTTATGAGTTTTTTAGACAATTTTGCCTTTAACCACTAATTCGATAAATCTATTGACATAGCCTAGGATTTATTTTCATATAAAATATCATGATATTTTTACTTCGTCCAAATTCATTTTAGTTTGAACAAAATTTACGAAAATGCCACTGGGCTATGTCCTTAATCGTCATTTTCTAATTTGTTTACACGCTTCACAAAAATGATCTAAATAGAATATTTGAGGCTCGAAATTTTCACAATATATTTATTATACCCTCCGTACACCGTTTTATCAATCTCATGTACATTTGGGCACTTTAAAGCAAGTGGGGCCCACATTACTAATTTTACTTATAATTTACAAAATACAAAAAAATTAATTAATAAATAATTATCCACACATATACAATAATAGTACAAACGGTTCTCAAAATATTTAATTTTCTAATTTTATGTTAGAATTTTATTTTATTTCTAAAAAATTATAACAATAAAAAAATAATTTAGATGATTAATTGATAAATTAAATATATTTGAATTTTAATTTTTTTCTCTCTCCACTATTTATATGTTTAGCTTCATTTTTTTATTTTTACTTTGGAAAAATAATAATAGTATTTATAAAAAAAATTGTGAATATTTAATTTAACTCTTTTCAATTTTTTTATTTGAACTTTTCAGTATCTCTCTTCTCTTTCTTTTTTCATAGCAAATTCTTTTTTTTTGTATTTTTAAAATTTTAAAATTAAAAATTTAAAAATAAATATTTTAATTTGAATTAAAAAAGTATCACATATAAAACTAAAAACTATCCTATGACTAAATTTATTTTTAATATTTTAATTTTAAGTAAAAATTAAAATTAATTATAAATTAAAAAATTAAAAAATTGTCTTTAAATGTAATGAAGTGTCATATAACAGCTACGCACCTATTAAATGGATAATTTTTGTACCTATCAGTATTTTAAGTTTAACCCATGTAGTGTCATGATTTTTATCAAACCAAAACAATATAAAAAATAAAATCAAAAATCAAAATAACATTTACCAAACCAACTTAAAAATAAAAACGAGTAATGCACAGGTGTCAATATATCCTCACAAGGGGTTCTTCTTATATAATCAGCAATATTTTAGATTAAATGCATTAATATTAGTAATCTAAGAATTATAATTTAATGCATTACAGAAAAATCAAAATTTATATACTTATTATAAAAGTCCCTCACAATCTGCCATATCTTCAAAATAAGGAATCCAATCAGACAAAATGAGTGAGCAACTTCCACCATCAGATCTCCAATCAAAACAAAAATCAAGAACCTGCCCAGAGCACACATCCGCATAAACGAAAGCCCAAATCACAGTGAACAGACCACAATATTTTTATATATTGTATAGATATCTTACATCAACTAACAAATAATTAAAAGAAATGAAAGTAAATTTTTTTTAAATATTTGAATAAGATTTGAATCCTAAAGTTTTTATTATTGGAAGAGCTTTTTTACCATTTATCATTTTTGATCCAAATAAAATTAATTTCAGACTGTAAAATAAATAAAGATACTTGTACTTAAAAAAAATAAATACATTACATTAGAGTAACACATTTAAAAAAAATGAACTATTTTGCTTTTCTTTTATTATTATTTTTTTGGGTTGGTATGACCAATGACTTTTGGATCTTTAATAATTGTCCTTTGCAACTGCTGGTCTGTTTTTAAATCTTCTTGGTTGAATATTAACTTGGCCACAGCAGATGATTACTTTTCCCTGCATATCACAAAATCAATGAAAGGAAAGTAAGAACACCTTTTTTTCTCCGTATGTTTCTCTTGTCCAATGTTATATAGCCCCGACTTGGATTGATACTCAGCAGCTACTATAATTCATAGAAATTAAGAATATTGTCCACACTCACAGGCGGATCCGCTTGCAAACCTAGAAAAAGAAGAGTAGTTTGGACTGTTTTCGACCAGCAGGAGAAATGGAAGAGGTTATTGTGTCCTTAGCCATTGAAAGGATCTCAGATTTACTCATTCATGAAGCAGTTATCCTGCATGGAGTTCGTAAGGATGTGGGTACAGGCTGAACTAAAGCGGCTGCAGTGCTTCTTGAAGGACGCTGACCATAAGCAAGAACAAGACGAGCGTTTCCGCAATCGAGTGGCGGAAATCAGAGATCTTGCTTACGATGCTGAAGATGTTATTGACGCCTTCATTCTTAAAGTTGCACATCAAGGAGGTTTTCAAGGAATCACTGAGAGGTTTACCTCTATTTTCACCAAGCCTTTTCATCTGCACAAAATCGGGGTCCAGTTCAAAGCAATCCAGACTAAGCTTGAAGATATTTCCAAGAGCCGTCCAGCTTCTGAGATGCCTGGTGAAGGAGAGGGGCCTAGCTCTATTTCCTGGATGCAGCAGCGGTTAAGAACATATTCGCATGTTGAGGAAGAGGATATTGTTAGCTTGGAGGGCAAGACAAAGGATGTTGTCGCTAAGTTGATGACAGAAGAAGAAGATAGGCCTCATGTCGTTGTTTCGTTAGTTGGCATGGGGGGCATTGGTAAAACGACTCTTGCTAGAAAAGTATACAATCATATTGATGTGCAACGACGTTTTGATTGTTGTGCTTGGGCTTTTATATCTCAAAAAAGTAAGCCAAGAGAGGTTTTGCATGATGTCCTCATAAAGGTTCACACTCCTCCCAAAGAAGAAAGAGAGTCAATTGATAAAATGAAAGAGGAGGAGTTGATCAGAAGACTTTTTGATGTCTTGGCAGAAAAACGATACTTGATAGTCCTCGATGATATCTGGAGGAGCCAAGATTGGAACGTTCTTAAACCTGCTTTTCCACGTGGAAAAAAGGGCAGCAAAATTTTATTCACGACACGAAACAAGCACGTGGCGTTACTTGCAGATCCTTGTAACTCCCCAATAGAGCTTCCGCTTCTTACAAAAGAAGAAAGTTGGAAGCTTTTTAGCAAGAAAGCATTCCCAGCAATGAAAACAGAGTCTCACGCTTGGCCAGTAGAACTTGAGACTCTAGGAAGAGAGATGGTTAAAAAATGTGGAGGTCTACCTCTGGCAATTGTTGTGTTGGGAGGCATGCTAGCAACTAAAAGATCACGGGCTCAGTGGGAGATGGTTCAAAGAAACATCCATGCACACTTAAACAAGCTCCAACAACAAGACCATCTATATGGTGCAGTGAATGGAATTTTGGCTTTAAGCTACAATGAGTTGCCTTATTCTTTAAAACCATGCTTCCTATATCTTGGCCACTATCCGGAAGATTGGGAGATCTCAAAGAAGGAACTCATTCGATTGTGGATTGCTGAAGGTTTCATTTCACCATCACTGGAAAGCAGAGGAACGTTGATGGAAGATGTAGCTGAAGAATTCTTAGAAGAGCTAATAAATAGATGCTTGGTTCAAGTTGGCAAGAGGGATTATACAGGAATAGGTGTGAAAACATGTCACATACATGATCTCTTGAGGGACTTGTGCGTGGACAAAGCTCGAGAGGAGAATTTCTTTGTAATTATTCAGCAACCACCATTGGTTGAAAACTATGATCTTCCTCATGATGAGACCCTGTCGGCACCTACGGCACGAAGAATTGCTATTCATCCTAGCAAAAGGTATGTTTGTTTGGGGAGTAAACATCCAAAATTACGTTCTCTGTTACTCGTTCAGTATGGGAAATTGATACATCTGTGCATTTCAAGATGCAAAAACTTCAAATTTTTAAGAGTATTGAAGATTTTGAAAAGGGATGATAAAAGCTGGCGTGTGTCAAGTGAAATTGGTCATCTCCAGCATTTGAGGTATTTGGAATTGAAATGTTTTGGTGGAATCATCTTGCCACAGTCTATTGGGAAGTTGAGGAATTTACACACTCTGCGCGTTGGTACTAAATACGCTGGAGAAATAACAGTTCCTAATGTTTTATTTGAGTTGAAACGTTTAAGGCATATTTTATTTGGTAATTCTTATCCGACCATAACTGGAAGAAACTTGTTTTCACCGCAAAGGTTTACTTCAAAAAATATTGAAACTTTAAAGTGGATTCAGAGTGAATATTTAATGAAGAATTGTGCAATGCTTAGCTTTAATAATATTCAGAGTTTAGGAATAATTTTTGATGAAGCAAAAGACGTTGAGCCTATCCTAAAAGCACTGATCAAACTACATCGCCTTCGATCTTTGCGCACGTGGTCATCTAGTTATGCAAGCTTGGAATTGGAACCCTTATCTCAATGTGATCGCCTCTCCAAACTATACCTTGAAGGGAAGATACAAGAAGATCCGCATTCGAGCCATCATGTTTTGAAATTTGTTCCAGCAAACATTGTCAGGTTAACTTTGTTTAGTACTAAGGTAAAGCAGGATACAATGGCTGTATTGGAAAAGCTGCGTCATTTGAGGATTCTCCGCTTATTGAGTGAATCATATAGGGGGACTACATTGATTTGCTCTGCCAATGGGTTTCTTCAACTTGATTATCTTGTAATTGCTGGGCTATCAAAATTAGAAGAGTGGAAGATAGAAGAAGGCGCAATGCCACGTCTCCGGAGTTTACATTTGCTTCATATTCCAAATTTGAGGATGCTTCCAGAAGGGTTGAGGTATATTACTGCTCTCCAGGAAACGAGATTATCGCCAATGCAAAGTTCATTTGAAGAAGAATTGGCGAGGTCACTTGTAGAAGGATTGGAGTGACAGATGGAAGAGAGGGAGAGGACTTCTCTAAAGTCAGCCACATACCCTCCATCCTCACAGGAAGCAGATAGTTGCAGATGGTAAGACTAGGTTTTGCAATGCCAAATCCTCACAGGAAGCAGATAGTTGCAGGTCAGTTATTTATTTCTATAAAATAATAATAATAATCTCTTTTGTTTTCATTTGGGACTTTATATTATATTTATCCTTCCCTTTTCACCTGTCCTCTCACCCACATGGTTGACGTAAATATAGGAATTGGTAAAAAAAACAAATAAAAAAATTAGTCATCTTTAATAATAATAAAAATCAACTGTAGCTATAATTTTTTTTTAAAAAAAGAAGTAGAAATGAATTAAAAAAATGAGTTTTAGTTCTATGTTTAAGAAAAGCAATTTTTAATATGATTTTTTTTAATTCATAATTTCTATTTTATAGTTTGTCTGTTTGTTGTTGGTATCATTGTTGCTAGAATCGGCAAGAGATCATGCTCGTTTTGTCTTGCCATAGGTAATCAAATGGCAGTGATACGAGGCTTACGTAACTTAGGAGTTTCAAAAGATGGATTGAGCTCTTCATTTTTACTCAGTTTTTCAGTATCTTTTTTTGTGCCATCACTTGAACTTTTTTCTTGTTGTTTCTCCTCTGCAACTTTATTACCTGTAGGTAAGGTTAAACTTTTATCAGAATTATTATTCATTATTTTTAAAAAATGAGTCTAACCTTTTTTGCTTGCATATGAATGATGAATCCATAAGACCTACAATTATATAAATTTATTAGTTTAATTTTCATAATAAATTCTTTAACAAATTTATACTCTCATAATATCATTTATAACTTAGAAAATTTATTTATAAATTATAAAACAAAATTATTACTACAATTACAAGAACAATACATCGATATAATGCGGCTAACTTTCTCTAAAAAATTTATATTCCCAACATAATTATATAAATTATTACTATTTACTAACCCATTAAAATTTAAATTGTTAAAGTTACTAATGCAGACTATACAAGAAGCCTAGCAAACAATAAATTATAATTACTTTTCTATGGTTTTTTCTCTAATCTCTACGCAAATATCCATACAGGAAGAGCTTTTAATTTCCATTCACAAAAGCTCTCGTTGTCGTCATGCGTGTAAAAAAAATGACTTCTGTTAATATTTTAATTGCAATCCAAGCTAAAGTTTTACGAATTAACTATCTAATTTGAGTATGCCCTAAATTTTTCCACTTCCTCTAACAGAAGGAAAATCAAAAAAATTCCCACTTTCTTCCCCAATTTCATTGTGAAAGAGAGAGTCTAAGCAATTTTCTTGGGTGGCAAATGGGGCATAAGAATTGTCATTATCATCCCACTTAATTTATTTGTTTCACCTTTAGTTTTAATTAATTTTTAATAGTAATTAAGAAACAGTTACCTTAAAATTTTAATTAAATATAAAAAATTTAACCCTACTCATTCATATAACAATAAAATTATGTAAATAATAAACATATATTTAAAAAATTAACATACAAACCTCAATAATTTTGATAGTCTTGCTTTTAAGAGAACAATGGGTAAAATAATAAGTAAGAGTGCAAAGTATATGGGAAAAATATAAAATAGAAAAGAAATTATGTTGGGTGGCCGGTGAGTTATAAAATATTTTAGGTTTATTTGCTTTTGGAGTTGATTGAAAGTTTAATTGGGTTTTTTAAGTTCACATGATTGTGACTTAATATTTGTGACAACCAATTAATTTTAAGTACTTGATAAAGATATTGGTAAGTAAAAAAAAATGATTATCAATATAATTTTATTATTTTATTTTTTGAGAATTTAAATTTATTTAATTCAATATATCATACATATAAATAAGTACATGAATTTTGCAAAAATATTGGGGGTGGAGGGGAGATGAGGGGGCCAATGCCTAACAACCATAGGTTAGGAGCCGCCTCCTGTGTATCATTATTGTTCAAACAAACGGTTTCACATGTTTAAACAGAGATGATTTCACACCTTTTCTGTTTGAACTTTTCTTTTTTTCACAATCATTACACATCATTAATTCATCATCATTATTAAACAATCAACATACATACATATACATATGTATATGTATATGTATAACGTGTGAAAGCTTTTAGTGTACTGTTTGAATATATTCTTGATATTATAATATATATCATTGTTATTAAATCGAGATACGTATCGTGAATCGAAATTTTATTTTTAAGGATCGAGTATCGAGTATCATATCGTATCGTAAGATATGATAAATAATTTTAAAATTAATTATAAATAATATATACACATGTAAGATAAATAAAATATTAAAAATATTATACATATTAATATGATTAAGTAAGTATATGATAAAAATAAAGAAGTGTGATTTTTTTCAAACACTTAACATCTTCATTAATAGTATATATTTTTAAATAATATTTTTATATATTTTTTATTTTTAATTTTCTAACTAAAAGTTTATTTTTTTTCAATATTTCAAGATTAAATTATATAGAAAATATGTTTTTAAGTATTTTTTAGGTTAAAAAACACTTAAAATTGCATTTTTAGTTAATTGGGCCAAATCAGATTTTTTTTGACCTGGCCCATTATTACTCTAAAGCGTATCGAAGTGAATCGGTGTATCGTACGATACGTATCGATTCGTTTGTGTATCGATAGATACACTACCGATTCATGATAAAACCGATTCTTTGTATAGATACGTATCGAATTTATACTAAATCGAACCGAATCGTACGATACGTATCGCGTATCGTACGATTCTGATAACTATGATATATATATATATATATATATATATATATATATATGTCACGTTAAACATTATTTATATATACAATGGCAAATATGCATAGGCACTTTACTATTTAATCATATACATGAACACATATTTAGGATCTTCCAAAACTAGATATCTCATGCCTTTTAGATAATATAAAAAATTATATGCGTACCTCTATTCGTTGTGGGTGTTAGTGAAGAAAAAAAGCCATTGTTACGGTCTCTGTAACAGTACACAAATTTCTCTCTCTTACTCTATTTTCTTTTGTTTACAATGTAGATGAAAAATACTGTATCTTCTAAGAGAGAGAGAGGACATATTTATATTTAATTAAAAAACTACAACTTTTAATCATGTCCATCATTTGAGTGGATGTTGGTCCTAATTTAAGGGGTAGTAGCCTATTAAATAACTTCAATTAGATTTTAATAGAGGCACACAAAATAACCGTTGGTTTATCTAACAGTAATTGTGGGTGAGTTATTTATTTCTATAAAATAATAATCTCTTTTGTTCTTATCCTTTCCATAAGAGATAATGCCATTTTCATGTTGGTGTAGGCTATCTAATTGGCACTGATATGATGCGTTCTTTGACCAGGATATGCAATGGTCCCAATATGAGCAAGAATGCAGAGGGAATCAATCACCTCGTTTGCTATTTGTTTATTAGAAAGTATAGTTTGCTCTTTGAAGATCGAAGTGACTTTTAGAAATAAACTGCTAGGGAATATTGTATGAACTGATTGTTCAATGATTTTAGATTTTGGATTTGAAGGATGCAATTTCGCGGCTGGTTGCAGTGTATTAAGTGTCAGTTTCCAGAATGGTTAGATCAGGTACATTTTCAGTGAAGGCTTGGTCCTGCAATGAAAGTAAATCCAAAAGAAAAATTAAGGATTTAAGCCTATAGATTGGGTTCAATTAAAAACTGCGTGTGACAGAGTTTGCCCCTAAGTTGAAGTCCATGTCAGCTTCCTCCAAATTTTCTCTAATTTCCTATCCATCGGTTTGGCAAACAAATGATGACAATTTCATGTCAGCTTCATGTGTCGGCCAAATACTAATATTATTGATCTTCTTTTGAAAAAAGAAGGGTATGACAAAACATGTAAGGAAAAGAGTTTTATTCAATGTGAAAGCCGAATAGCAGTAGATTCCTAGCCATTGACAAACAAACAAGCAACGATATTTAATAGTATGGACATAGGGGTTTTTTTATTTAAAAAATTAGAAAAATTTTAAGCTCTTTCAATAATTATTACACCAATAATCAAAAAATAAAAATAGAACACACGCACAATTTTATTTGTTGATTAGTCCAGGATACGAGAAATTAATGAAGCAAAGATTTCGAGAAACAAATAAATTTCTCTCTTTAACCAATGAGCAAGATCATTATTGAATTTTAATTTTAGAAATTAAAAAGAAAATTCAACTATCGTGTTTTTTTATTATTATTAATTTTTTGTTGGTTCGTTTACGCCAATGACTTTTATAGAAAGAACTAAGTTTGAATCTTATTTATTTTAAATTAAAAAGAAAAATGTTTAATAAAAAATATATATGTATTTTTATGAAGCAATTTCATTTGTCCGCTATACAATTTTTAATCCAATTTACTATATATATGCTTCAACCTATCATTTTATTAGCATAGGAGTGAAAAATAGTGTTCTGGATTTGGTTCAACTTTTAGGCTCTTTTAACAATTTTTACACTAAAAATAAACAAATAAATAAATTTGGTTCAACACATGAGGGTGATGACTAAGCTGCAAATATTCCATTCTTACTTTAAAAAAAAATAGAAGCAATTTGTCTATGGCATTCAAGGGCAGGACTTAATCAACTATTATTATTATTATTATTTGGTTGGGTCTTCAATAATTGTCCTTGTTACAACTACTATATGACAAAATCAATGAAAAAAAAAAGTAAGGATATAATATTCTTTTCCATAAGTTTCTCTTGTTCAATTTTAAATAGCCACCGCAAAGAAACATGGTTAGGTACTCGGCTAATATAATTCATAGAAACTAAGAATATATATTGTGCACAAGTATGGAGTAATGTGGACTTTGTTTTCAAAAGGCAGGAGAAATGGAAAAAACATGCGAAAAAAAAGAAGGCACACAATGTGAAAGCCGAATAGCAGTAAATTCCTAGCCATTGACGAACAAACAAGCAACGATATTTTATAGCATAGATCTAGGGTTTTTTTTTTTTTTTTCCATTTGAAAAGTTAGATAAAGTTTAAGCTCTTTTAACAATTACTACACCAATAAAAAAAAAAGGCACAATTTTATTTGTTGATAAGTCCAGGCTTTGAGAAATTAATGAAGCAAAGTTTTCGATAAACAAATAGATTTTTCTTTTTAATTAACGACCAAAATACATATTATTGAATTTTAATTCTAGAAATTAGAAAGAAAATTCAACTATCGTGTTTTTTTTTTATTATTTTTTTGTTGGTTCTTTAACATCAATGACTTTTGGGTCTCCAATAGTTGTCCTTCGCAAGTACTAGTCTCCTATTAAATTTTCTTGGTTTGAAATCAACTCAGCCGCCGCAGATGACTACTTTCTCTGTATATGACAAAATCAATAAAAGGAAAGTAAGGATAAGCTTTTTTTCTCCATATCTTTCACTTGTCCAATGTTATATAGCAACGACTTGGATAGATACTCGGCAGCTGCTATAATTCATAGAAATTAAGAATATTGTCCACACAAACAGGCGGATCCACTTGCAATCCTAGAAAAAGAAGAGTAATTTGGAGATTTGGACTCTTTTTCGATCAGGAGAAATGGAAGAGGCTATTGTGTTCTTGGCCATTGAAAGGATCTCGGATTTACTCATTCATGAAGCAGTTTTCCTACGTGGAGTTCGTCAGGATGTGGAGTTCCTGATGGCTGAACTAAAGCGGATGCAGTGCTTCTTGAAGGATGCTGACGATAAGCAACAACAAGACGAGCGTTTCCGCAATCGAGTGGCGGAAATTAGAGATCTTGCTTACGATGCTGAAGATGTTATTGACGCCTTCATTTTTAAAGTTGCACATCAAGGAGGCTTTCAAGGAATCATCAACAGATTCACCTCTATTTTCACCAAGCCTTTTCATCTGCACAAAATCGGGAGGCAGGTCAAAGCAATCCGGACTAAGCTTGAAGGTATTTCCAAGAGTCGTCCAGCGTATGAGATACCTGGGGAAGGAGAGGGGTCTAGCTCTATTTCCTGGATGCAGAAGCGGTTAAGAAGAACATATTCGCATTTTGGGGAAGTGGATGTTGTTGGCTTCGAGGGCACGACAAAGGATGTTGTGGCTAAGTTGATGACTGAAGAAGAAGAAGAAGAGATGGACCCCATGTCGTTTCCTTAGTGGGCATGGGGGGCATAGGTAAAACCACTCTTGCTAGAAAAGTATACAATCACATTGATGTGAAACGGCATTTTGATTGTTTTGCTTGGGCTTGTATATCTCAAAAATGTATGCCAAGAGAGGTTTTGCATGATGTCCTCGTAAAAGTTCACACTCTTCCTAAAGAAGAAAGAGAGTCAATTGATAAAATGAAAGAGGAAGAGTTGATTAGAAGACTTTTTGATGTCTTGACAGAAAGACGATACTTGATAGTCTTCGATGATATCTGGAGAACTGAAGATTGGAATATTCTTAAACCTGCTTTTCCACGAGGAAAAAAGGGAAGCAAGATTTTATTCACTACACGTATCAAGGATGTGGCTTTACGTGCTGATGGTAGCAACTCTCCCATTGAGCTTCCACTTCTTACAGAAGATGAAAGTTGGAGGCTTTTCAAGAGGAAAGCATTCCCTGGAAATACAACGGAGTCTGATGCTCGCTCAAAAGAATTTGAGATGCCTGGAAGAGAGATGGTGAAAAAATGTGGAGGTCTACCTTTGGCAATTGTTGTATTGGGAGGCTTGCTAGCAACTAAAAAGTCATGGACTGAGTGGGAGATGGTTAAAAGAAGCATCCATGAACACTTAAACGAGCTCCAACAAGAAGACCCTCCTGAACATGGTGCAGTGAATGGAGTTTTGGCTTTAAGCTACAATGATTTGCCTTATCATTTAAAACCTTGCTTCTTATATCTTGGCCATTATCCAGAAGATTGCGAGATCTCAAAGAAGGAACTTATTCGATTATGGATCGCTGAAGGTTTCATTTCACCATCACTGAAAAGAGGAGAGTTGATGGAGGATTTAGCTGAAAAAATCCTGAAAGAGCTCATAAGTAGATGCTTGGTCCAAGATGGCAAGAGGGATTATACAGGAATAGGTGTGAAAACATGTCACATACATGATCTCTTGAAGGATTTGTGCGTGAAGAAAGCTCGAGAGGAGAATTTCTTTGAAATTATTCAGCCACAACCATTGGTTGAAAACTATGATCTTCCTCATGATGAGACCTTGTCGGTATCTATGGCACGAAGAATTGCTATTTATCCCAGCAAAAGGTATGTTTGTTTGAAGAGAAAATATCCAAACTTACGTTCTCTGTTACTCTTTCAGAAGGAGAAAATGATAAATCTGCGCATTTCAAAATGCAAAAACTTCAAATTTTTAAGAGTCTTGAAGGTTATGAAAACGGATGATGACAACTGGCGCGTATCAAGTGAAATTGGTCATCTACAGCATTTGAGGTATTTGGAATTGAAATGTTCTCTAAACATCATCTTGCCACAATCTATTGGGAACCTGAGGAATTTACACACTTTGCGCGTTGAAACCTTGGGACTAATAACAGCTCCTAATGTTTTATTTGAGTTGGAACGTTTAAGGCATATTTTATTTAGTATTAGTTATCCTATTATAACTGGAAGAAACTTGTTTTCAGCGCAAAGGTTTGCTTCAAAAAATATTGAAACTTTAAAGTGGATTGGGAGCGAGATTTTAATGAAGAATTGTGCGATACTTAGCTTTAATAATATTCAGAGTTTAGGAATATTTTTTAGTAGTGCAAAAGATGTAGAGCCTATCCTAAAAGCACTGATCGAACGACATCACCTTCGATCATTGCGCATGTGGTCATATCTTTACTCATCCCCATATACAAGCTTGGAATTGGAACCCTTATCTCAATGTGATCACCTCTCCAAACTATACCTTCAAGGGAAGATACAACAAGATCCGCATTCAAGCTATCATGTTTTGAAATTTGTTCCAGCAAACATTGTCAAGTTAGCTTTAAGAAGATCTGAGGTAAAGCAGGATCCAATGGTTGTGTTGGAAAAGCTGCCTCATTTGAGGATTCTTCGCTTCTGGTATAAATCATACACGGGAACTACACTGACTTGCTCTGCCAATGGGTTTCTTCAACTTGATTCTCTTGTAATTGAAGGGCTATCAAAACTAGAAGAGTGGAAGATAGAAGAAGGTGCAATGCCACGTCTCCGGAGTATACATTTGCTTGATATTCCAAATTTGAGGATGTTTCCAGAGGGGTTGAGGTATATTACTGCTCTCCAAGAAATGAAATTGTCGAGGATGAAGAGGTCATTGCTAGAGAGGATTGAAGTGATAGATGGAAGAGAAGGAGAGGATTTCTCTAAAGTGAGCCACATACCCTCCATCCAAATATCTTATACGAAGGAAGACTGAGTTTTGCAATGCCAAATCCTTACTGAAAGCAGTGAGTTGCAGGTCATTTATTTATTTCTATAAAATGATAATAATCTCTTTGTTTTCATTTGGGACTTTATATTATATATCCTTCCCCTTTCACCAGTCCTCTCACCCACACGGTTAATTCATAATTTCTATTTCATAGTTTGTTTTGTTTGTTGTTGCTATTATTGTTGTTAGCATCGATAAGAGATCATGCCCTTTTTGTCTTGCTGTAGGTAATCAAATGGCAGTGATATGAGGCTTAATTGGATGCTTTCCTTGATCAGGATATGCAGTTGTGCCAATATGATGAGCAAGAATGCAAGGGGATCACCTCTATTTGCTTTTTGATTATTTGAAAGTATAATTTGTGTTCTTTTCTTACTTGATATCTGATTCTGATATCAAGTTCTTTTTAGAAATAAATTGCTATGGCTTTGTATGGATTGGTTGTTCATTGATTTTAAATTTTAGATTTGTAGGATGCAATTTCACATTTGAAAATTATCCATCTTATGTTTACTGAATTTTATTTTTGTTTACTTTTATTTTTATAGCCTTTTGGTTATTGTATTGTATCAGTTATTATAATAATATCATACATTTCTTGTTTTCCTTAGTTTCCTTAATATGATTGGCTATGCATTTAATTATGAGTGAGATCTTGAGATTAATCTGATGCTGAAGATGTTATTGACTCGTATACTGTTAAAGTTGCACATCTAGAAGGCTTCCATGGGATCGTCAAGAGATTTACAACCATTTTCACTAAGCATTAAAACTAATCTACAAGGGAAGAAAAAAAAGGGTTAACTCACAAATAGATTTTTGACAAAATATCTAAGATAGTAAAAGGATCATCTTACAGATTTCTCTTTTTAAGAAATGAGTCGCCCATACTAACACTATTTGAGAAAAGGATAATTATCTAAGATATTGTCAATGGAGGTTTTTGATTAGTGGAAAAAGAGGTATAAAGCTGTTTTTGGTTTGCAATAAATTTGAAATTTGAAAAGCAGTCGAGCCCTAGCTTTAGATTAATAATTGACTTAATAATAAATATATATTTATAAAAAGGACTAAGTTTGAATCTTATTTATTTTAAATTAAAAAGAAAATTGCTTTAATAAAAAATATATATGTATTTTTATGGTGCAACCATAAAATTTTTAATCATATTTAACATATAATATATATATATATATATATATATGGATTTATATATGATGCACTGACAGTGTATAGTTTCTATACACTATCAATGCACCAGAAATTGACACCTCATCAATAAGCCCTTATATGCAAATATAAATAATTTTTTTTAATTTGCCCATAAAGGCTTATTGAGGAAGTGTCAATCTCTGATATATTGACAATGTATAAAAACTATACATTATCAGTGCATCATATACAAACTATATATATATATATATATATATATATATATATATATATATATATATATATATATATATATATATATATATATACTGCAACCTATCATTTTATTAGTATAGGAGTGGAAAATAGTGTTTTGGATTTGGTTCAAGTTTTAGGCTCTTCTAACAAATTTTACACCAAAAATAAATAAATTTGGTTCAATATATGAGGGTGATGACTAAGCTGCAAATATTCCATTCTTACTCTTAAAAAAAAAAAAAAAGGTAATTTGTCAATGGTATTCAAGGGCAGGACTTATTCGACTAATTTTTTTAATATTATTTTTTGGTTGGGTTTTCAATACTTGTCCTTTGTTACAATTACTCTTCTTTCTGCATATGACAAAATCAATGAAAAGAAAGTAAGGATATAATATTCTTTTCCATAAGTTTCTCTTGTCCAATTTTAAATAGCCACCACAAAGACCTTGGTTAGTTAGTCAGCTAATATAATTCATAGAAATTAAGAATATACATTGTGCACAAATCCAAGCGGATCCGTTTGCAATACTAGAAAAAGAGGAGTAATTTGGACTCTGTATTCAATCAGCAGGAGAAATGGCAGAGGCTATTGTGTCCTTAGCTATTCAAAGGATCTCAGATTTACTCATTCATGAAGCAGTTTACCTCGGTGGAGTTCGTGAGGAAGTGGAGCGCTTAAAGGCTGAGCTAAAGCGGATGCAGTGCTTCCTGAAGGACGCTGACGATAAGCAAGAACAAGATGAGCTTTTCCACAATCATTATGTCTTGCTTTACTTGTTCTTCAAAAGCACCGATGTTGAAAACCTTCGAGGCAGTGTTAAAGCTGCTAGTTTTGGTGAGTCAAGGCTGCCTGCTCAAGTAATGCCTTTTGAACCAAGAGAGAAAGAAGACATGGAGCTGGAGAAGTGATCATGAAATCCCAAATAAAGTCTCCTGATATGAAGGGACATCTTTTGTAAGCAAGTTTTCGTAGATCAGGTTAGAACTTGTTAACGAGCTAATACTTGTCTGACTGAGTGTTGAAGACTGATCTTGTCCAGAATAAATAGAGCCTGTTGTCAGACCACCAGAAGCCTGCATCCCAAAACAGGATGGCAGCTGACGAAGGTGGGTAAATTTATCGGATATCTTCTCGCCACCCCAAGCTTCTGGAGGAGCAATGGAGGCCTCTTCGCTCTTGGAAGATGGTGTAGGTGTAGATGCCATTGCTGTAAAAGATCTTGTGTCATCCTGCATAAATAAGTGGTAGACAAACATCTTCATGTGGGATAAAAACTGGATACCCATATCAATTTCACTCAGAAACTAAATTATCAGTAACAGTTCTACATGTAAATAATGCAGGAGATAATAGCCTGACAATCAAACTCATGACAAAGTAACTGATTAAGAGAAATGAAGATCATAAGAAAGGAGAGGTCAGTGAAGATAATAAACAAGTCTGGAATTGTATATCTAACAAATCCTCAAACACGCAAAGTCAATTTGTCAGCATGTATTAAAACAAAGTTGATCGATTGGAATTGTTGCTATACACACCCATAATGCTCCAAACGTACATAATGCACAAATGGTCACCACATTCACATTCTATGCAAAAATGAGGACTAACTAATAAACTTGCACCAAATTAGAATTTCATTACCCTGAAGATTTAGAGTAAGATCCTATACAGAAAAGTCAAAATAAATATGCCATCAGTGCTGTAAGAACATAATAGAAGATGAAAAAAACTTAAACCTTTTGAGACGTTGAACTGGACTTCCAATCAAATATCGGGTGATCACTAGCTCCATCATCTGCAAAAGCAAACCTCCTGCTACAAGGAAACAGCAGGGATGAAGGCTTCTTATCAGTGGGTAGATTCTCTTTCTTTACACCCTCATGATAATCCCATGGCTTATCCAGCGAGGGTGTAATCAGTTGAACATCCACAAGAGGGAAAATCACCTCCATATCATCCTTGAAATTGTATGTAAATTGAGGGGCATGTAATCTCGTCAGTGTTCCACCTGGCCACAGATGGCTTCTATGTGGTGTTTCCTCAGAGGAAGACAGACTAAGTGTGCTTGACACCAATCCACTACTACTTGTAAGAGAAGATACTTCTGCAGGACCTGAACGGATAGTGGTATGAGAACAGAAATTGCCGAGGATAGTGAAAGGCTTGATGATATCACTGATGGAAGTGGGTCAGGCATAAGAACTGAATCCTCCACTGCACCTCCCAAAAGAGCAGTCTCAGCAGTGCAAGTACTCTCGTTAACAATGGCTGGTTTTGATCTTTACCAGCATAAACTTGAAACAGCCTGATGGATGCTATAAACACTTAGTACTTAAAACGATTAACAGAATCAAGCTTCTTAACTTTCAAATTCATGACCTAACAATAAGATTATCATTAGTTTGTTCCATTTATATAAAACTCTTCAAAGATGGAGCACAAACAACCAGGCAGTAAGCCTAGGAGACATCAATAGTGCCATAATAGAACATGGTCTTATATACTAATACCATTCAAAATTCTACATCAAGTTTAGATTCTAATGGAAACAATAGAATTTGAAAGTGAATGCAAAGTACATGAAATTATCATAGTCCTGGCTTTTTCACATTAAAAAGTGACACATAGAGAAAGACAGCTGACCTCTGAACTACTAAAAGCACGAAGAACAGTAAAAGGATGTAGTTTTCCCCGAATATCGTAGAATACCACTCTACCATTACTAGTGCCAGCTGCCAATGTCCAACCATCATCTCTAAATGCCAATGAAGAGAAAGGTGCCTCATAAGAAATGAAAGCTGAGGGTTTCCTAGACCCTGACTCATAAGTGCATAGCTTGTTATCTAAACCAACACTAGCAATTATCTGTCAAAAAGGAAAATGAAACTTGAAACATCAGAATACTTAACACATTTTTGCAAGATGTGCTAACCATAAAATAGCTTCTTTTATCTCAAACGTCCAAAAAAGCTTAGCCTATTCCTTTAATATAAAATAAATAATGAGACCTTATCATTGGATGGTGAGAAGCTAATGCCAGCTCTGGGAGCAGAATGCTGCTTCAACCAGGAAACCTGTGAAGGGAAAATGGATTAATTATGAGCTTAAAAACACCAAGAATATTAAAGAGAGAGAGAGAGAGAGAATAACCTTTGGACTATGACCAGTGGTATCCCATAAATGGATAGATCCATCATCACCTGCAGTCACCAGAACATGTCAACTAATCCGCAAAAAATCAAGTACCCTCAGTACCTGATCTTAAAATCCAACAAAGAAAATTAGCTTGCAACCAAGACTTAGAACTTAACATAAGCACCCAAATGCAACAAACTAAACAACCTGTTCATTAGGAACTTTTAGCCCAGCAGCCCTTGCCCCAGAACCAGATGCAAGGTTGTGAAGACTGAGATCCCCACTCAGGCTGATAGAGGAGCCAAATGTTCATCTTTGCAGTTGTACATAACGCCTGTTATTGTGCTGGAATGACCTCTTAACCATTTGATGCAACGCTTCCTCTGCAAATCCCATATTCTTACAACTTGACCACTTCCCCCTGAACATATGTATCTGGATCCCTTGTTGCTAAAGCTAATAGTTAAAATAGACTCCCGCAAAAAGAATGGAAATTTTAATTGATAAATTTGACTAAGAAAGCCCATGGCAATAATTGTATAAAACTTCAGTAGCCTTGGAAACCAATTAAGGACTAGCATTAACAAATAAACAATTTTGGGTGTCAAGTCATAAAAACTTGAGGGCTTTAGTTTTGCAAATGAGAGCACATGAAAAAAAAAATTCTTTTTCTTTTTGCATAAAACATTATAGCATCTAATTTGAGGAAATGAAAATCATTCGAGTGCAATCAAAGCACCAAATATTTGAAGCAACCTTGTCCATCCATGCTACTTAAGCCACATCATCTGTTCTTGCTACGTCCCTACATTGATGCTAGAATCACATAGTGGTCATATATACAGATAGCCAAAAGGGCTTTTGAAGAGAAAACAATGATATTTTGTTCACTATACTCCCAGACCACAGACAACAAGAAGCCGCAAGTCCATACTGCTAAAGGAGAAACATACAGAAAGCACGCGAATCAAAGATTCTTACATTGCTTTATTTCGATCATAATTGACTCAATTCACTACATCATTTAATAATCTATAATGATTGTCATTCACTATACCTTTTAAGTCGGCTGCCAGTCAACACTCATCCCATATATACTTCAATTTTATCATGTATATATTTGTAGTTAAAAACATTATGACAAATTTAAAATTTAACATGCATGAACTACCATGAAATAAACATTATATTACAATCCAAAATTTATGCTGTGAACAATCAAAATCAAAGTACTTCAATAGTATTCCACAGTTTTTGTTTAATAGTTAACAATGTACTAAGCCTACAGGAGGATTTCCTCAATGATATCTACACTATCAGTCCCAGCAACCGGAACTGTCCCCATACTCTGCCCATTTTTCCGTCACAATGATATCTTCTTGTCTTCTGCGGCACTCGCCACCACTAAATCTGCATGACATCAACTCAGCCGGAATCATTTCAAAAAAGGAAAGAACTGATATTCTCTGCATCATTGCTAAACTAATCTTAAAACAAATTTCTAAATTATAAAAATTCAATTAATTAAATTAAAATAAGAACTTATTGCATTTAATTCAACAAATTATTCATTTCAAAATGCAAACTGTTATTTAAAAAGACATTGACAAAAGCCACCACATTCTCAGCAACCAACCAGAAAAGGAAGCAAAACAGAATTTTTATTTTAAAAAATAAAAGGAAAAAAGAGCTTACTAGTGTGGTTCCACTTAAACGAGTTGACAAGGAAACTCGGAGAAGGCGAGTAACTTAAAACGCAAGGATCGTTTGGTTCGAGCTTAATGTCGAAGATCTTCACGGTGTCGCCGCCACCCGCTTCCAGCGACGCATCTGCTAGATTCATTATAATCCTTTTTTTTTAAAATATAATTTTTTAGGAAAAACTGAGTTGATGGTTAAAATTTGGAACTTTCTTGATTAATTGGAATTTGGTTTTAGAGCAGTATATAACTAAACTCAACGGGATAGCAGAGAGAAGAAAAGAGAGAGGGGACAGAAAATTTTAAGCTTTACTCGAGGCAATTAGAGGATGAAAATTTTGTTAATTTAATAATTAAGTTTTATAATTATTTTTTTATTTTATAGTTTAATAATTAAATTAATAAATTTTTTATCTTCATCTTTTTATATTTTTTTTATTAAACAAAGTCTTAAATTAGAGTGTAAGGAATGCTGCAAGTGAGCGCCTCTTTGTAAGTTATTGTAATTATATATTTTATATATATTAATAATAAAATTTTTAAATTTTACAAGTAAAATTAAAATATTATCTACATGTCACTTTTTAAATTGATTCGTATAATTTAAAAACTTCAAAAATCATTTCTTTATTTTATTTCCTTGTATTTATTTTGTTGTAGTATTTTTAAAAAAAGGGCGTTCTTTGTATTAAGAATTCAAGATTTTATCCATTTATTTGTTGTTAAATACTCCAATCTATTTTCATTTTCTTTGCCAAGTTTTCTATATTTCAAAAAATTTTAAATGAGAAATACTTAAGAATAGAAATATTATTACATATTTGCATTGGATTTTTTTAATTTTAAAATAAATTTATCTAACTAACTCAAATTTATTTGGTAACTATTTAAATTTATTAATATTTTTTAATTACACCTTAAAAACATGGAGCAACTGCATATTTGAACTTTTTTTCTGGAATAAGAGCCACACTCAGTTTCTTTCTGAAATCATTTATATCACTTTATACATCTTTTTTATATTCTATTTTTGATGAAGATAAATATATATAATGAATTTTAAAATTTCAAAAATGATTTTCGATTAATTCGATTTTAAATTTAAGTCTGTTTTGAAATTGATTCATGCAATTAAGTTTAACGATCTTTTGTTGTTAACGCTACAAATTGAATTAATTAAATTAACTGACACTTTTTTAAAATACATTATAATATATAATAATTAAAGTATATTTATTTAAACAAATCGAAAAAAAAAATCAATAAATTGAATTAATTGATTTTCCTATAGTTTATTATTTTGTATCAAAATTGAATTAGTTGACACTTTTTTAAAATATTATTTAAAATATATTATAATATATAATAATTAAATTATATTTATTTAAACAAATTGGAAAAAATAAAAAATCAATTAATTGAATTAATTGATTTTTTATAGTTTACTAATACTATCTTGTATTAAATCATTTTTTGAAAAAGACATATCAATTAATTTTGTTAAAATTTGACTTTATATTAAAAAGCATCATTCTATGAAAACTATTCTATCACTTTAATATTTTAAGACTCAAAAAATAACGTTAAAATTTTGATTCATGTTTCCTTAGACTATATATAAAAATAATAATAAATTATTAAATATATATGAGTCAAATCTTTAATTTATTTTATTTGTAAAATTTAAGATATATAAAAAAATTTAATAATACATTTTTATTAAAAACTACAATCATAATTAGTACAAAAATTACTTTATTCAAACTAAGCAAATTAGTAAATAACTAGATTAAATCACAAAGGACCGGGATTAGTCTCATTTATAATGTAATATAAAGACACACCATGGTTACACAAAAAATAGGCTAAAAAAAAAACCTTTAAACTTTATCACTTTATTTAAATAAGCCCTTATACTTTTATTACATTTAGATAAATTCTAAGTTTTAATTTGTATTCAAATAAGCTCTTATTTCAAATAAAATTTTACATGTTAGTAAAAAACAATTAAAATTCAGTTAATTTAATTCAATTAAGTCAATTTCAAGTTTAAGTCAGTTTTTTAGGTTGGTTGATTCAATTAAGTCAGTTTTTAAAATTACGAATTAAACTAAATGAATAAATTGATATTTTTAAATATATTATATATAATATAAATAATTAAATATTATATGATATATTATATTTTTTTTTTTAGGTAAGAAGTTGAGTTCTAAAACCCATCTAAAAAAAATCATTGCTCACCTTTATACAAAATTGATTTATGTTAAAAGTTCATTCCAATACAAAGTAAAGATTAAGGGTTTATTTGAATACTCAAATTAAAATTTTAGAGTTTACTTAAATACAAACGAAAGTTTAGGGATTTATCTGAATACAATAAAAATATAAAGGTTTATTTAAATAAAATGATAAAATTCAATGGCTTTTTAATATCTTAGCCAAAAAAATAACTAGGTTAAACTCAATCTTACATATAATGAGACTTAAAGACCTCAAATTCTCATAGTTTTTTTTCTGCCACAAAGCTAAGACCTCATTAACATCTTTATTTCTATCTTATTATCATTAAAAAAATAATTTTTATGTAAATTTTCTCAATGTGTGTTGTTTTCCATTAATTTTAACAGTGATTTAGGGAAAAAATTAAATTTTTTATTTCCTTTGATTTGTTTATATCGATAGTATTTTTTAAGAAAAATATTAACGGTATTTCTTATTTTATTATCTTATAACAAAGAAAAAATCCTAAATTTTTTTTCATTTTCTTTTAAAATGTAAAGAAAACCCACTAATAATGATCAACGTTTGATCTAAGATTATTATCTCTCTCTAAAAAATTTAGATTTAATATTCGAATCTTTCTCCTCTATTACTTCCTTACGAAAAACAAAAATCCACTAGCCATTGATACAAGTGGAGTAGTGTTAATTGTTATAAAAGATAGAAGCACAAGAAAGAACCAATAACAGGCAAAAGTAGTAGCCTAGCCAATTGCCATTGTGTGCTCAATAATGGTACTGGGCATTTTTAGCATTAGTGGAGGAAGGGGGTAGAATTCTTTTTACTTCCTAATATATTTTGAAGCCTTTCGACTTCCATCTGTAAATAGTCATACAAGCTTAAACATGCTTCTACACGATATGAAACACGTTAAACAATCTAATGCGGAAGTAACACGATATCTAACCTCCAGTCATTGCACCTTTGTAGTTGAGCAGTTCCAAGCTTGACAGTCTACTCTGATCAATCCCAAGCCTTCCAAGCACTCAAATGCTCACTAGATAGTGTATACCAGAACCATATGGTGCTTGGGGACTAGAATAACACTCTTTTATATTAACTTAAAGCTTCAATATTCTAACCAAAAACTCTCACACGTTCTAACTATCATAGAACTGTGACTAATATATAAAAGGCCAGAAAATCGGTTGAATTAATGTGGAATCATGGACCATATATTTGACATTAACCATCACTAGCTATATATGGTAATGATCGGATTTTGTCAACTAATAGAATCTAGTCTTTACTTGTGATCAAGGGATATGCCAATACCAACATTCTCCCACTTGGTCCATGTATTTCGCTCATAGAAGAAACAATCACATGAATCATTGCAATAGTTCCTCTAATGGCGAGTATTATCTTCCATGTATTACTATGTAAAATGTTTCTAATCAACCCATTTTTACTTACTGAATAAACCTTATGTTTATTCTCAGTCCAAACAACAAGAATATTCTCAAATAATACTTTAGTGTATACAAATCAAAATGAGAAACATCATATTATTAATAAGAGTCTCAATTACAAATCACAATATGGGACCAAGTCCTATTCGCTCTACATGATCCTTAAATTTAAACGGTGACATGCCCTTAGTCAAAGGATCAACGAACATCAATTTAGTGCTAACATGTTTAATGACCACTTTTTTTATCTCTAACACGTTCTCTAATGGCCAAGTACGCAATGTAGATGTGCTTACTTTGACTACCACTCTTATTGTTCTTAGCCATGAATACCGCAGCTGAATTGTCATAATATATCTTCGATGGCTTAGATATAGAGTCCACAACTCTAAGCCCACCAATGAAACTCTTAAACCATACACCATGTGAGGTAGCCTCAAAACATGAAATGAACTCGGCCTCCATAATGGAAGTGGCAGTCAATGTTTGCTTAGCACTCTTTGAAGAAATAGCTCCACCGGCAAACATGAAGATATAACTGGATGTTGATTTTCGATAATCAACACAGCCAGCAAAGTCTAAATCAGAGTAGCCAATCACCTCCAACTCATCAATCCGTTTATACATAAGCATATAGTCCTGGTGCCTTACAAATATCTAAGCACCTTCTTCGCAGCTCTCCAATGGTCCATCCCCATGTTACTTTGGTATCTACCCAACATTCTCATAGCAAAAGCAATGTCAGGTCTGGTATAGACCTATGCATACATAATGCTTCCAACAGTTGAGGCATATGGAATGTTCTTCATCTATTCCTGCTCAAAATTATTTTTCAAGTACTAGTTCAAATTGAACCTATCACCCTTCACAATGGGAGCTACGCTTGGTGAACAATCTTTCATTCTAAACCTTTTCAAGACTTTATTGATATAGGCTTCTTGTGACAGACCTAATATAGCTATATGTTTATCTCTACAGATCTTAATGCCAATGACATAAGATGCCTCGCCCATATCCTTCATATCAAAGTTCTTAGAAAGAAATTGTTTCACCTCACGTAGCATCCCCTTATCATTGGTTGCAAGCAGAATATCATCCACATATAGCACAAGGAAACAAATCTTGCTCCCATTGACCTTCTGGTATATACACTGATCCATGATGCTCTTAACGAAACCAAATGAAGAGATAATTTCATGGAATTTTAGATACCATTGGTGGGAAGCTTGTTTCAACCCATATATGGATTTCTTAAGCTTATAGACCAAATGCTCACCATTACTAGAGGAAAAACCTTCAGATTGTTTCATGTAAACCTCTTCCTCTAAATCACCATTGAGGAAAGTCGTTTCACATCCATTTGTTGCAACTCTAAGTCAAAATGTGCAACTAGCGCCATTATTATGCAGAGAGAATCTTTCTTAGATACAGAAGAGAAAGTCTCCTTGTAATCGATTCCCTCCTTTTGAGTGAATTCTTTGGCTATGAGTCTTGCCTTATAACGTTCAATGTTACATAATGAGTCAGTCTTGATCTTAAAGACCCATTTACAACCTATAGCCCTAACCCCATTAGGCAACTCGACAAGATCCCATACTCCATTAGATGCCATCGAATCCATCTCATCCTTCATAGCATCGAACCAAAGTTTTGATTCTTTACTATTCATGGCTTGTGAAAACATCTCTGGATCATTAACTGGCCCAACATTGAAATCAGACTCTTGTAGATACACAATATAATCACTAGGAATAGCTGACTTCCTTTCCCTAGTAGACCTTCTTAATGTTGGTTCAACATTCTTCGAAGGATCATGTTATTCAACTGGTTGCTCATTCAATTATGGTGTATCCAGAGGAACCTCATCTACTGGTAAGTTATCAACTACATGTGGATTCTCAATGATTGGTTGTTCAATATCTAATTGTACTAAAGGGACATTGTTCGTGATAACCAATCCTAGACTCGAATTAGATGGTTGATCTCTCACAAAAACTAGGTCTTAAGATTGATCGCTCCCACTAACTAAGGCATTTTCAAGAAACTTGGCATTCCTTGATTCCACAATTCTAGTGCTATGAGATGGACAATAGAATTCATAACCTTTGGACAGTTCGACATATTCGATGAAATACCCACTTATGGTCCTAGGGTCCAGCTTCTTTTCTTGTGGGTTGTAAACTCTTATCTCATAAGGGCATCCCCAAAAGCGCATATGACGCAAACTCGATTTCTAACCTTTGAATATTTCAAAAGGCGTCTTTGGAACAGCCTTTGTTGGAACCCGGTTTAATATATACGCTGCCAATTTAAAAGCTTCAATCCACAATGACTTAGGCAACTTTGAGTTGCTAAGCATATTCCATACCATTTTCATCAAAGTTCAGTTCCTTCTTTCTGCCACATCATTCTGATCTGGTGAACTAGGCATGGTATATTGGGCAACAATCCTATTTTCTTGAAGGAACTTTGCAAATGGTTTAGGAGCTTGTCTATCTTCAGTGTATCTATTGTAATACTCCCCACCTCTATCAGTTCTTACTATCTTTATGGGTTTTTCACATTATTTCTCTACTTCAGCCTTAAAGATTTTAAAGGCGTCTAATGCTTCGTTTTTGTTATGAAGCATATACATATACATAAACCTTGAGTAATCGTCAATAAAGGTGATGAAGTATTTCTAACCATATGCATCAATATTTAGACAGCATATGTCAGAATGTATGATTTCTAATATGGTTGAACTCCTATTGGCACCTTTCTTAGACTTTTTGGTTTGCTTACCCTTAATGCAATCCACACAAGTGTCGAAATTAGTAAAATTTAGAGTACCTAGTATTCCATCATTTACTAATCTCTTAATCCTATCAATGGAGATGTGACCTAATCTTTGATGCCATAACGTGAAGGAGTCCTCATTCATAACACATTTTTTAATGCCAGTTTGGACATGCAAGGCGTTATGAGTAGTGTCATTTTGCAAATCAACATAGAAACACTACAAAAAAAATAAAGCATTAGAGACAGAATTTGTGACCAAATTTTCGTCACAAATTTTCAATTTCCGTCACTAATTGTAATTAGTGACGAATTTGAGATGGAATATTCCGTCTCAAATTCTGTCTCTAAATTTGAGGTAGCTAAAAGTCTATCCGTCACAATTTTTTTTTTCCGTTGCAAAATCCGTTGCAAATTTGATACGGATATTTGCTACTAAAATCTGTTTCTAAAGCTATTTTTTTTCGTCATAAAAATTGTAATGAAACAAAAAAAATAATTTTTTCTACGGCTTTTGCATCGGATTTTGCAACTGATTTTTTCCGTTACAAAATTTTGTAACGGAAATTCCGATACAATTTCCGTCACAAAGAATTAATTTATTTAAATTAAAAAAAAATCAAATTCTATAGTTTGTGACAGAGTTTTGGTAGAAAATTTCGTCTCAAAATAAGTTGCAACGAAATTTGTAACTAAAAATTCCGTATGTAATTTCATTTTTTTTGTCACAACAAATATATTATTAAAACAATATAAAAATTAAAATTATAATTTGTGAGAAAATTCTGTCCCAAATTCCGTCAGAAAATTGTGACAAAAAAATCAACATTTAAATTATTATTTCATAACTATTGAAATTGTTGAATTTCATTAAAAAACAATTAATTTTGTAAGCCAAAATCTAATTTCCAAGTACACCTAAAATTGAATCCAATTAATTTACAAGAAATATAGTTTAACAAAAAGATATACATTTAATATATACATAATTAAACAAAAACCTTAAATATATATACATCTAATATTCACAAAATATGTACCGACATCCATAAACATTATATTAAATTCGGAATTATATACTATATTGAAATACAAAAACATGAAGTCGTATAACATCGTAGCGCTTCATGAAAATGATCTTTGCTTCAAAATCGAACACCTATAACAAAATAAATTGTTTTGTTAAATACGATTTAAAAAAAATTCATACAATTAATATATATTCTAGTCACACACAAACATAAGCAATTAATATATATTCTACTCACTTTGGGCAAGTTAGTCGAAATGGAACATTGATGGAATGTATGAATATAATTAACATTCTCAATCCTTTACAACAAATGATAATGGTTATCAATGCTTATAAAACTTGAGGAACCTCAAATTGCAGTAGCTATACCAGTCCTATGTTTCTCTAGACAACTTAAAGGTTGGTCAAATGACTACCTAACCTCCAACAACAACTAAATATATATTTTAAAGGCTGCTAAAACAGAAATGAACGAAAACCAATCCTCAACGATAGATACCAAGAAATCAAAAATTATGTTGCAACGGTAATCTTCGTCATAACCAAAACATTCGACCCTTGCTCAAAGATAAAAATGCAGAACTTCTATCAAAACTAAAATGCAAAAAGGTTGATTATTATCTTACGTTATTTGACTTTAGTCATGAAATCAATTTACAAATCAAGGTTGTTTGTACAGATTTGATGATTATCTTACTTTGTTTGTACCATTCAAAAATACCAAATCAATTTACAAAATCTTTACCATAAACAGCACTAGTGCTCTCCACAAATATGGGTGAAAAGCTTAACATGGCCGCACTTAATGCAGTAAAAAATGATTCAAAAAAATATGGAAATTGCAAATTAAAAAACCTAATCTGTATGAATTTTTCTCTAAACTCAGGAAATCCTAAGTATGCAAATCAGCTGCTGTCCTATGGCAGCAGGTGCACCACCAGCTGCAGGACAGCAGCTGCTGGTGCACCTGCTGTTGCAGGACAGCAGCTGCTGGTGCACCAGCTGTAGGACTTGAATCAACAAAAAAAAGAAATCTGAAATTCATTTACAATGATGAAGCAAATCAAGAAAGAATTAATAAAACAACTAAAAATACAATTCATTTTATTGCAACTATAAAAAACTCACTTTCTAACAGGAGTTTTAGAAATAAAAATGCAAAATCCTAAGTATGCAAATCAGCTGCGAGATCCATTGATAATTTCATGTATATAAAGAAGCTAAAATAAAATGGATTAATGAATTGACCAGCCCTATTATAAATTAAATACTACAGACTCCTGTGCCTTAACTCTCAACAGATGCTACAAGTTTGTACAATATTAAAGTAGAATTAACTTGTCTTTAATGATTGGAGCTTGGCGAGATGGCTATAGTTGCAACTAAATCAAAGATTACTAAAAAAAGTCAAAAGAGAAAAAGTGAACCAAGATTCACAAAACTATAGAAGAGAACATTTATCTATTTTCTCATATGTAATTACCCCATATAAAGTACCCTCACGTAATCCATTATTTAAAACATTTATCTGAGTTCTACACAAATTGATGTAGATCCATCAAACATAGATTAAAAACCAATAGTGTATCAGCATAATCAAGAATCAACAAATTTAAAAGCAAACCCACCAACAGAAATAGCTAAAAGCCTACCATAACCCAATGCATCTTCCTGAAGTTTGCCATGAAACTGAAATAAAATACTTAAATAACATTACTTACCCAATGACATTACGTCCTAAAAACGAACGACATAAGAAAAGATCAACTAGATTAAGACAAACCCATTAAGATAAATGGCTATAGAATCCAGTGCTAAATGCCTATAGAATCCAGTGCTAAATGCCTATTCAACGAAGAAAACAGAAAAGAAACGATGGCCTGAAGCAAAAACAATTACAAAAAGGATAATGACAGCGACAACGGGCCAATAATTCATGAAAGATTGTTACCTTGCGAAATTAAAAGGTAAGAGCAGATCTGGGTGGCTTATATGCAAGTGGTTGCAATGTATTTCTCAATTGATAGCCAGGTTCATCTTGAGCAATTGATTCAATGGAAAAGTTCTCCCCCGATGCATGAAACGAAGGAAACTGAGAATTGCAAATTCACTTAATTTTGCTTCTAGAATTTAAAGTTATAACTTATGAACCTAAAATATATATTTTACAAAATAAAAATTAACTATACAAAATAAATAAATAAAAACCCATTTATACCAAATGTGTTGGGAAGGGAGCAGGGACTGTCGGTGCCAGATCTAGTAAGAAGAGGGGCCAGCGGCAGCATGTTCGCCAATAGAGATGGACGACATCAACTTTGGTCAGGGGAGGATCTTTCGATAATGCAGGGAAGAGGAGAGGCGCGTAGGTGAGAGGAGAGGAAAGAAGAAGGAACCAGTGCTGGGCGGCTGTGCTCGACGTCGGGGTGAGGCGAGGTGCGCCCAAGGGAGAGGAGAGGAGAGGAGTGGCGAGGAGCGCAAGGCGGCTAGGCTAGAAGTCTGCGCCAGATCTGGGCGGGTGAGGCCGGTAGGAGGAGTCGGGGTGAGGACAGGTGGGTGAGGATCGGGTTTTTCTTTTAGCTCATTAAGTAAAAATGGGCGAGATGCAGACCTTCAAGACCAAAGAAAAAAATTGTAAAATGGGCGGTAAATAAATCTTATGGGGAGGGAATTAATGAAAAATTTGAGACGGATTGTTAGCAAAATCCGTCTCAAAGTTTTAGTATATTTTTATATAAATTTAATAATATTATTTCATTTAAATGTAAAAATTTTACTATAATTTTTTTTATATTTAAATGATATTATTTATAATTTCTATATTCTAAAAATTATTATAAAACATTAAACTAAAAAAATATTACGATATTATAGTTTATATTAATATATTAGTTTATATTTTATCTCAAAACATATAAATTTTTTTTTAGAGATTTTGAGACGGAATTTGCAACGGAAATTCCGTCTCAAAATCTCCCAATACATAAAAAAAATCTATAGGTTTTGAGACGGAATTTTCCATCTCAAAATCCGTTTCAAATATTAGAGACGGAATTTGAGACAGAAAATTCCGTCTCAAACCCTTTCCAAAAATAACACAAGGAATATAAAGGTTTTGAGACGGAATTTTCCATCTCAAATTCCATCTCTAATATTTGAGACGGATTTTGAGACGGAAAATTCCGTCTCAAACCCTTTCCAAAAATAACACAAGGAATATAAAGGTTTTGAGACGGAATTTTCCGTCTCAAATTCCTCTAATATTTGAGACGAATTTTGAGACGGAAAATTCCGTCTCAAAACCTTTATATTCCTTGTGTTATTTTTGGAAAGGGTTTGAGACGGAATTTTCCGTCTCAAAATCCGTCTCAAATATTAGAGACAGAATTTGAGACGAAAAATTCCGTCTCAAACCCTTTCCAAAAATAACATAGGGAATATTAAGGTTTTGAGACAGAATTTTCTGTCTCAAATTCCGTCTCTAATATTTGAGACGGATTTTGAGATGGAAAATTCCGTCTCAAAACCTTTATATTCCTTGTGAAAGGGTTTGAGACGAAATTTTCAGTCTCAAAATCCGTCTCAAATATGTCAAATATTAGAGACGGAATTTGAGACGGAAAATTCCGTCTCAAACCCTTTCCAAAAATGACATATTAGAGACGGAATTTGAGACGGAAAATTCCGTCTCAAACCCTTTCCAAAAATAACACAAGGAATATAAAGGTTTTGAGACGGAATTTTCCGTCTCAAAATCCGTCTCAAATATTAGAGACGAAATTTGAGATGGAAAATTCCGTCTCAAACCCTTTCAAGAAATAACAAAAGGAATATAAAGGTTTTGAGACGAAATTTTCCGTCTCAAAATCCGTCTCAAATATTAGAGACGGAATTTGAGACGAAAAATTCCGTCTCAAATCCTTTTCAGAAAAAAAGCAAAATAAACGTTTTGAGACGGAATTTTCCCTCTCAAATATTAGAGACGGAATTTGAGACGGAAAATTCCGTCTCAAATCCTTTCTAGAAATAACAAAAGCAAAATAAACATTTTGAGACGGAATTTTCCGTCTCAAAATCCGTCTCAAATATTAGAGACGGAATTTGAGACGAAAAATTTCGTCTCAAATCCTTTCTAGAAATAACAAAAGCAAAATAAATGTTTTGAGACGGAATTTTTCGTCTCAAATATTAGAGACGGAATTTGAGACGGAAAATTCCGTCTCAAACCCTTTCAAGATATAACAAAAGGAATATAAACGTTTTGAGACGGAATTTTCCGTCTCAAATTCCGTCTCAAATATTAGAGACGGATTTTGAGACGGAAAATTCCGTCTCAAAATACCTCAACAAAATAGAAAAAACAATATAGGGGTTTTGAGACAGAACTTTCCGTTGCAAAATTTCGTCTCAGACTTTAAAGACGGAATTTGCAACGAAAATTCCGTCTCAAAATCCGTCGAAAATTTGGCGGGGATAAACACTATTTGCACGCGCCTTTTTAGCCTCGGAATTTGTGATGGAATTTATTCCGTTGCAAATTTGCAACGATTTTTCGTGGAAAATCTGTAGCTAAATTTGTATCTAAAACTTTTCTTTGTTTCGTCACTAATCCGTTGCAAATCCGCATGAACTTGTGACGGAAATTTTCGTCTCAAAAATTCCGTCATTGAAAGTATAATTTCTTGTAGTGAAAAGACCATCACATAAGGTACCATTCCCAACAATATCAGATTTAAAATATATCAATAATGATTTATTCGAAAATTAAAAGGAACATCCATAAGGTGTGAAATCCCTAATTTCATGTAATTCCCTCATGATTGTAAAGTATTATAAACCAAAATGATTAAGTAAATATGAGAATTATGAAGTATAAATGATGTATGAAATATATGGAAGAAATAGGGAAATTGATAGTCCAATTGCCAAGGAATTAATGTTGATATCAGGAAAATAATTTAAAGTATGAAAGAATTAATATCAAAAAATTGAGTAATTAAATGGGTATGAGTTATATGGAAGAGAGAAGGCCAATTAATTAATGGTCAATTAGTCAATGAGATGGTTAATGGCTGAGATGATGGGGGATAAAGCATGCATTAAATGAAGGTTGCATGAGTCACCACCACCTCCTCTCCAAGTCGTCAGCAACCCCATTCCAGCCCCCTCACTCTCGTTCCCTTCCATTTCCCTAAGTTTCCTCTATAGCTACCTTGACAACCACCTTGTTCCTCTATAGATTCATTTAGCTAGTTGAACGAAAAACGATCATAGTCACTAGAGTAAGCTATATCCGAAGTTTGATGGATTGAATTCAAGTGATTAAGGAGATTTGAAATTCTACCAAAGTTGGCTATTGATAAAGGTAAGAGAAGAAGATGATTCTTTCAATTATGTTTATGGTATGAAGTTGTACTGAGTTAGTATAATATGTTTATAGCAAATTCTTAGAAGTTTGAATTATAATGATAATTTCAGATTTGAAGAAGTGAAAGGCTAGGGTTGATGCAAGCAAACTTGTGGAGTTTGGCAATCAAGGTAAGAAATTTATGTAACGGACGTAGGGTGGCTATGTTCGCATGTTTTAATGTGTTTTTAAGTGTTTTGGAGAGAAGTACAAGTTGGCTTTTATGCAGGAAAGGTTACATTTCGGGTCTTACTCCTAGTACCAATTAGGCTAAGAGCAGCCGACTACCTAGAGACAATCAAAGCATAGTTTTTCGAAAACCGAGACAAACCAGTCGACAGCTATGTAAGCCAGTCGACCGTTATTTTCCCAGTATGCATTCTATTTCAAAACAGTCGACTGCTATATGGGACAGTCGACTGCTTTTACTTAAAAAAGCATTCTGTTTGAAAACCAGCCGACTGCCCTATAAGACCAATCGACTGCCCTGTTTTCAGAAGCATTCTGTTTCAAAAATAGTCGATTGCTATATAACCAGTCGACTGCCATTTCTTGAAAAGCATTCTGTTTCAAAACCAGTCGACTGCTATATGGACCAGTCGACTGCCCCATGAGTTTTCAAAAAAGAAAATATCGAAATTTTAAAAGGAAATAATTTCAATAAATGAAAATATGAGGCAGTAGCCGACTGCCCTATGAGGCCAGTTGACTGCCCTATTTGAAAAGAAGTTTCCAAGCCTATTTCAAGAAAGTATAAATGTCATAGCAAATAGCTATATGGCAAATGTTTTGAGACTATGAAGTACTTAATGATTATGCACTTCTGTATATGTTCATGGCTGAGGAGCTCTAGTCTAACCCTCAGTGCTATAGATGTCACCTGACTAGTGTTTACTGTAGCCACCGACGTTTGGCCAAATTGTCTCTGTTATATATATATTGGCTAGGGGAGGATTCCTAGCTCCTACAGGAGTACGCCACATGATTCAGTGCATAATTCTGTTAATATGTGAATAGTCTCTCTGTTATTTACAAGCTATATGATGTATGTTTTGAAGAAAGAATATGATGCATGTTTTGATGCAAGTATATGAAGTATGTTTTGAAGAAAGCATGTGAAGTATGTTTTAACGAAAGTATATGAAATATAATGTCATATGATGATTTGAAAGAAGTACATGCCATACGCTTTATAATGATTTACATGATATTATAAAGCTAAGCAGGAAATCTGCATATAGAGGCATAGTACGCTCTTTTACATATATTTCTTACTGAGCGTAAACTCACCCTTTTACGAATATTTTTCCCATAGATTATCTGAAGTGAACCCCGCTTCGAATAGAGGAGCTTGCTTTTGAGATATCAAAGTGTACCTTCGTGATACGCTTCCCAGTTAGTATTGAAGGTATACTTATGTACTTATGTAAAGTAAATTGTAATTCAGCTATGGTATAATATAAGTTAACAATTGTGTATATAAGATGTCGGGGATTTAAGTTAGGAATAATGTGTAAGATCTTGTGGTAAGGAATGATATATATATATATCATTATTCTGTTTATTGAAAGTAAATTATTCATATTGAGCTATTAGATATTAAGCTTAAGAAGAAGCATGAATGACATTGATGAACGAGTCAAATCAAGTCGTATAAGATAATAAGGAAAAAGTTAGATGGTAAGATGTAGTGACGGGGACGTCACATAAGGTACCAGCCTAAAAACAGAGATTAAATTTCTCGAGAAACTAGGAATATAAAAGGTCTTTTCCAGTTGCAAAACAAAACCACTCCTAAAAACTAAAGTGCATGTTCCAACGCCTTCAACATGTGAGCGCATCTTGTTTCTTGAATAGATGCTCTCCTCATTTCCCACTGGCTTCCTTAGGTTTGTCAAACCCTGTAAAGAAGTTGAAATGTGAATTGTAGATCCAAAATCAATCCACAATGTGTTATGACTAGCCTCAACCATTTTTTATTCAAAACAAACATAGGAGATTGGATTACTTTTCTTGATGAGCCATTGCTGAAGCTTGGCATAGACCTTTTTCATGTGTCTCTTCTTTTTACAGAAGAAACACTTAGACTCTTTCTTCTTAATGTCAGCTTGGTTAGGGATTTTGTCTTTTCCCTTGTCCTTAGCTTGGTCCTTGTTCTTTCCATGGTTTACCAGAAATGCACTTTCACCTGATTCCATAAGCAATCTTCCTTCCTCTTGTACACACATGATCATCAATTCATTGATGGTCCACTTATCCTTATGTGTGTTGTAGGATATCTTAAATGGTCTATACTGCTTTGGAAGAGTGTTCAGTATATAATGCACCAAGAAAGATTCAGACATATCCACCTCCAGCTTCTTGAGTTGGGCCGCTATATATCTCATGACCATTATGTGCTCGTGCACTTTTTTCTCACTAGTGAGCCTTATTGATGAGAACTTCATTATCAAGGTGCTGGCCAATGCTTTGTCTGAAGTGACAAAATGATCATCTATGACCTTTAGCAAGGTCTTAACATTGGTATGCTGTTCAACAGAACCATGTATCCCAGCAGATATTTTTGTCTTAATATATATGACACTAAGGCGATTGGATTGCTCCCAGCGTTCATGTAAAGCCACTTGACTGTAGAGCTGGTTACGGGCCGGACCGGGCCGGTTCCGGACCGGTTTTCACCGGTTCCGGCCCTAACCATGAGAAAACCGGTCCGGTTCGGACCGGTTCTATTTCTTATAAGAGGCGAACCGGCCCGGTTGGCTGGACCGGTTCGCCTCAAAACCGGACCGAACCGGTTTAAACCGGTTCGGTCCATTTTTTTTTTTTGCTTTTTAGACTTTTTATTTCTAAAAATTTATATTAATTTATTTTAATATATATTAATATATTTTAATAATTTAATCTAATAAATTTATTTTTATAATAAATAATGTTAATAGTTTAATTTAACAATAATTTATTATAAAGTTATATTATAATTTATTTAATTAATGTAACAATAATGTAAAAATAAACTATTATAAAATTATCTAATAAAATTATTGTTATAATAAATTAAAGTTATATTATGAATATAATATTATGATAAAATGATATTTGATTCAAAATACAAATAATGATATTATGAATATTATTATTATATTCATTTTGCATATCTTTATTTATATTCATTTATTATATTCATTTTGCATTTAAAATAATTTATTATATTTGAAATATCATTTACTTAATATTTATTCATTTATTTAATATGTTTTTAAAATATTAATTCATTTTGTATTTTAAATATTTATTTATTTTAAACATAGATAAGTATAACATTAATTAATTTGGTATGTAATAATAATAATAATAATAATAATAATAATAATAATAATAATAATAACAACAACAACAACAAAGGAGAAAAAAGCAGAGAGTAGGAGACCAAAGATTTTTTACGTGGAAAACCCCTTCAAAAGTTAGAAGGGTAAAAACCACGGGACCGTAGTCCATAAAAATATTCACTATGACTAAACTTATTTACAATTTTACATACAATTTACAAAAAAAATTATTCTCTACTCTTCATAATTTATACGGATTGCCTTGGAAATTTCTTCCTCCTCTTCTGAATTATTATCAGCAAATTCATTGGCCATTCCAAGTTCGACATTGCGCGATTCTGCATCAAACCAATCTTTAAGGCATGTTAACATGCACAATGAATCCGGATTAAGAGTGGTTCGATGGTCTCCAATAATTCTTCCACACGTCGAGAATGCGGATTCCGAAGCAACAGAAGAAACTTGCACCGCAAAAACATCTCGGGCCATAGAAGCTAAAACTGGAAATTGTTTTTGGTTTTCTTTCCACCATTGGAGAAGATCAAAGTTATCATCTACAGAAAAATCTTGACTTAAGAAAAATCCTAGCTCATTGAAGCTAGAACTTCGTCGAGTTGTTGATCCCGATCCCGATCCGCTCGCTTTTCCTTTTAGCTTCATTCTTTTCTTTGCTGCTTCCTTAATTGCGTTTAAAATTCCTTTTCCTTTTTTGCTACTTTCGGTTTCTTCGTATGAATCTTCTTCTTCTCGATTAAAGTTGAATTGCTCCCTTTCTGTTTCATAAACATTAAACAATTCTCGAAAAAGATTGTTAATTGAGGACTTTTGATCCTCAATAGAATCAAGACCAAGAAATTCTTTATAACAATCAAAAAAAATTTCTATATTTACCTCACCTTGACTAGGATCTAGTAAAGTTGCAATACAATAAATAGGAGGAATTATTTCCCAATATTTTTTAAATTTTTCCTCCATATCATATACAAAAGAACTTAAAGTTTCATGATTCCTAAATTTTACAAATTTATCAAACATTGTGTAGATAATAGGAACAAAATACGGTATAGTTGGATAAATTTGAGTTGAAAATCTTTCGGTTGCATCTTTAAAAGTAGATAATAAATCAACACAATATTCAATAAAAGTCCAATCATCTTCAAAAAGTACTAATTGTGTGCTATTTGTATAATTGTTATAAAAAGGAGTAACAAGTTCTTTATAAGGTAAAATAGAAGAAAGCAAACGATGAAGTGAATTCCTCTTGTTTCCACGGGAAGTGGAAATGCTTTAACAGGTATATTATTTGTTATACAAATTTGCTTCCATTCATGTTTATTACTTGGTGTGCGAATCCATTTTGCTAAAATTTTAATTTTATCAATTGGACCTATGCCAGTACCAGTACCACTAGAACTAAAACCACTTTGAACACATAATTTATAATATGACATGCACATCTTGCATGAAAAAATATGCCTTGCATAACAGGGTTTAAACTTTTAATTAAATTAGGAATAGCTGCAGTATTACTCGAAGCATTATCAAAAGTAATAGCAAAAACTTTATTATTTTCTAGTCTATATAATTTACAAACTTTAGTAATATATTTATGAATAGTATATGAATTATGTGCTTCTTCTATTATATCTAAAGATAAAATTCGTTTTTGCATGGACCAATCTTCATCTATCCAATGACAAGTTATAACAAGATAACTTATACCATTAGTACTAGTCCATATATCACTAGTTAAACTAACCCTAGATGAAATATTACTAAGTTTATCAATTAAAGCTTGTCTATATTCTTTAAACATATCCATGCAATCTCTTTTTAATGTATGTCTAGAAATAGATTTATATGCGGGTTGTAAATAGTTACAAACAAATTCTAAATATCCTGATTTTTCACAAATTGTGAATGGTTGTTCAGTCCTAATTACAAATCTAACTAAACCACGTCTAGCTTGAACATTATCAAAAATAAAATTTTTTCCACCATCACGTGTATTAATTTGAGATTGTTTACCTTCTAAAATTTCATCTTCTTCGGCATCAGGATTAATTTTATGTGCAGTAATTAAATGTCTTTTATACGTACCTATACCGCCAGCACCTCCACCGGACTTATAAGAGTAAACGCCTTGGCACAATTTACAGATAGCACAATATTTATTCGTCTCACCTTCTTTTGCTACAATATCGAAATACTCCCATACCTTGCTCGTTTTTTTTCGACTAAACTTCGGCCTTGATGATGTAGCAGCAGTGGTGGCAGCTGATGATTGTGTTTGAGTATGACCTCCACGTTGACCACGACCAACTGATGGCGCCGCCAAAGGAAGCTCCTCCTCCGGATGAATATCGGGTTCGATTTCATTAAATGATTCGTCACCCAAATTAGGAATTTCAGTGGAACCAAAAGGTCGAGAAACAGAGCATGAACGACGAAAGAAATTTGACATTTTTATTTTTTTTTTTGAAAATAAATATATGTTAAAAATTAAAAAAATAGATGTATGATATATATAATATATTGGAATTTGAAAATTGAAACTTGAAAATTAAAAGTAAAATTTGCAAAATTATAAAATAAAAAGAAAAATGAAATTTATAAAGAAAATGATGATATTATAAATTTGGAATAAGGAATATATATAATATATTAGAATTTGAAAATTAAAAGTAAAATTTGTAAAATTATAAAATAAAAAGAAAAATGAAATTTAGAAAGGAAATGATGATATTATAAATTTGGAATAAGGGAATTTAAGTGAATTTGAGAGAGTTTGAGTGAATATTGAGAGAGTATGTGAGTGAAGAGAATAAGAGTAGATGAATATAGATAGTAGATTTGAGAGAAAATATAGAAGAAATGTAAATGAAAATAGAAGATTATAGAGGTATTTATAGGAAAAAAATTAGAATAAAAAAATAAAAAAAATAAAAAAAAGGATTGATTTTGGCTGTTGCCCATCAAACACAGAGCAGAGGCAAGCCTCTGCTTTGCATATTGCAGTTGCACTGCACTACTGCAGTGCAACTGCAAGAGGCTAGGCTGCCACTGCGCAGTGGTAGCCAAACCTCTTTTTATTTTTTTTTAATTTAATTAAAATAAAAAAAATAAAAAAAAAGAAAAGAAAGATTAATGGGCAACGGCCATCAAAAAGCAGACTCGCAGAGGCAAGCCTCTGCGAGTCTGCATGCTGCAGTTGCACTGCAGTGCAACTGCAGTTTTTGTTTTTTTGTTTTTAAACCGGACCGGTTCGAACCGGGCCCGGTTTTAATAAACTAAAACCGGCCCAGCCCGGTAACATACCGGGCCGGGCCGATTCCGAATCGGTACAATACCGATTCGGATTTTGGGTCGGATTGACCCGATCCGGTTGCGAACCGAGTCGGGCCAACCCGGCCCAATAAGCAGGTCTACACTTGAGTAGGAGCGCTGATTTCAGTTAATATGGGTTCGTCTTTCCTTATAGCATAATCTATATCCATGCATCTTAATTAGAGGAGAACCATTCTTCCAAATCTTGTAGTTCTCTCCATCCTGTTCGAAAACTTCTAGGTTAATACTAGCCTAAGGAAATACTGCATAAAAGAAACCGCATGCTTATGTATCCAAAGTTTCTGAGGCAAACTTAATTATGTCTACCAATGTAAACATTTTTTATTAATCAATTATGAATCTCGACATAAAACTTGCCAGTGGGCTAAAGTTCTAATTCTAATATATTCATACCATTATGATAAAACTATCAAATTATATCATTTCTTAATCCCTGTGGGTAAATTAATAAACTAATTTGATATTTTATCGTAATTAGTTATAAAATTATAATAAAATTCCTGTGAGATAAAATTTATTATAACCTTATAACTAATCACAATTTATGTCTAATTCCATTATGTGATTCTAACAAATATAATTTTATTTAATTAAGGTTGCTGTGGCTAACCCCTAATTAAACAAATTATGAATCACTTAGACATATTGGTAAAATTTTAAGTTTATTCATATTTTAAATTTGCAATTAACATAAGACAATTTAATTCCAAATAATATGAACAAACTCAGTTACATGTGCTTAAAATCAATTACAATATAAAATAACAAAAATTATACACAATCATAATAAGCACACATAGTATCCAAATTTAAATTCTCATAATTTTGGCAATTCAACCATAAATTTTCATGATTATTTTCACAATTCATTTATGAATTATTTATTAGGTTCTAAATTATACAAAAATTCATAAATCAAAATTCACATAATTCATGAAAATTTTAAATATTGTGAGATTAAAAAAAATTCTGCCAAAATGCCATATTTGTCCAAAACTTAATAAAATTAATTTTGTCCAAATTAATAAAACATATAGCCCAATAATAAAATACATCCAATTTAAGGAGGAGGCCTAACAGAACACACAGACCAGGCCTTTTCCACTTTTTTTTGGTCAAAATAGCCCAAATTCATTTAATTAAAAATCAGCCCAAAATTATACTTAAAACAGCCCAAAAGTTAAAATAACAGCCCAAAAACATGGACCCAAAAATCGAATTTTCCTTTTTTATTTTTTTTTTGAAATTTCCATGCGGGCGTGTGTGAAGCACGCACCCGCTATTTCCCCTTATAGCGAACGGCATCGTTTTGAGGAAGCCCACCTAAATGGCAAAACGACGTTGTTTTGCCTCTTTCTTCTTCACTCGAAACCATCTTCTTCTTCGCCTGAACGTTTTGTTTTCAACCTGATTTGCCACCTGACTGAAAAATGACCTTCCATGCTTCGATTTGAGTGATTCTTGATCCCAAATTGATCAAAATCAAATGAAAACAAGCTTCATGAAATTGGTTTTGTCTGAATATTGCTTAAAAAGCAATTCCAAATTTTCAGAAACCTTGTTTTTGGTTGACTATACAGGGAGCATTCAAGAGTTATTTGTTCAGTTTTTTGATTGCTAAATGGCTAGAAAATCAATTTCAAATCATTCCCTAACCTCATTATAACTAGAAATATATAGAAACACAAGTAGACAATTTTGGCAGAATTAACAAAAATTACAAAGTATTTTTCTTCATGCAGGACAGAGGTAAATTGTAGCTCTGATGCCAAATGTAAATAGTCATACAAGCTTAAACATGCTTCTACACGATATGAAACACGTTAAACAATCTAATGCGGAAGTAACAAAATCTAACCTCCAACCATTGCACCTCTTTATAGTTGAATAGTTCCAAGCTTGACAGTCTACTCTGATCAATTCCAAGCCTTCCAAGCACTCAAATACTCATTAGGTGGTGTTTAACAAAATCAGATGGTGCTTGAGGACTGGAATAACACTTTGTTATGTGAACTTAGAACTTCAATATTTTGACCAAAAACTCTCACACGTTCTAACCATTATAGAACTGTGACTAATATATAAAAGGCCAGAAAATCGGTTGAATTAATGTGAAATCATGGACCATATATTTAGCATTAATCATCACCAGCTATATATGGTAATGACCATATTTTGTCAACTAATAAAATCCGATCTTTACCTGTGATCAAGGGACATGCCAATGCCAACACCTTCTACTTACTTTACTTGAAGAAGACATTATACATTGAACTCTTTCAATCTTACAACTCTTTAAAATCTATTCAACTAATAAATGTGAATAATATTTTAGATTTTTAGTCGGTGTTTCCACTTACATATATATTTTCAATACTCTCACCAAAAAAAAATATATTTTCAATAAAGTGAAAGGGTTCCCATAAAGTAGTAGTAAAATATTCGAGTTTGAAGAATTGGAAACTGCAAAAAAAAAATGATGCGGATGTTCCACTAACAAGAAAGGAAAGATGTATTCATTATCTGTTGGAAAACCTTGGCGACAAGAAGATCGGATTTTTGGCATTTACTCCCACACCAATAGCAGATGAAATTAGTTCATGTCTATGCTCTGATTGTCCAAGATCTCTATGACAAAGTCAAAAAAGTTGTCTTTGAAGTGTTATTGGTTGGGAAAGGAGTTTGGGTTTGATGTTTGTCTTGTTTGAGACTTATTTCCCAAGCGTATGAAGGATAGACTGGTTGAGACAATATGTGGCTTCAATTACCATTTAATCTAGCAGACACTTGTTCTACTCTTGTCAAGTGCGATAATAAGGCAAATTCATAGACAAACTGCATGTTCTATGTTCTTTCTATAGATGATATCCCTGAATTCTTAGCTCTTTAAGTAATATTTTTGTTCTAAATTCTAAAAAGTTTCATATCCTATGCTCGAACATGTGATTCAGTGATAAATAATAACTGTATGTTTTCTTGTTCAAAGCTATGACTAGAATTCTCTCGTCCGCATATCAAAAAAAAAAAAAATCAGTCGCCTACAATATGGAACAGGCTTAATATGGGGTTCATGCCTAATTTTGTTTTGCTTCCTTGAAATGTAAATTTAATAATCTTAAATAAAGCATGATAATACGATATGAAAACGATATGTAAAAAATACAAACACACCTTAAAATTGAGTAAAAATTTTATATGAATATACTAAGAGTTAAAATAATCATGTTTAACGTGTTGAGACAAATTTTAATACGAAATTTTTGCATTTTACATAACATAAATATAAATTATATGCATGAATTATCACTTCTACCTGAAAGCATCTTGCTAAAGGTATTTAGATTATTATCCTATCCATTGACAGTGGAGTTTTTTAACTCCACAAGCGGAATTTGGATGATAACACATGTCTCATTTTGTTTATTTTTTATTTTTTAATATTTTTAAAGGACACATGTTATCATCCAAAACCTGCATATGGAGTTAAAAAATTCTACTGGCAGTGGATAGGATAATAATCCAAGGTATTTTTTATTTTAATAAGGAAAGCTTGTATTGAGAAAAAGCTAGTGACCCTCAAGTGTTTGGATCAAATCAAAGGATGCAAAAACAATCTGTTTCTGAGTACTCATCCATAGGATAACCATTAACAATTGAATCTTTTCTGACAAAATCTACGAAGACATCCCATCTTTTGCGAGTCAAAAATGGACACTGCCAAAAGCATCTCAACTGCAGTGAGCACTGGAATGCCAGCTTATACCATCTTTCATATGTCAAAATATGTGTCCAACACGAATATATTAATATTTACAAAAAAAAAATGAAGAGTCGAATCAATATAGTTTAAATTAATCGTATACAATAAATAAGATTTAGCTTAGAAATTATTACTGAATTGTCAGTTAAACTAACGTGGATAACATTTTTTTAGTTACTTTTCGCCAGAAAAACACATGCTTTCTTGTTAAACATGGTGTTGATGCTGATGCAAGAATGCCTGCAAGGTCGTTCAGGAATTTGCTTTCCTGATTTTGTCAATCTTTGTAAGATAAATTTAACAGAAAAGAATACCTTTAGCGACATCATTAGCCTTTTCAAGATAAAACTAAAAAAAGAAATCTCCCAGTTAAAAAAATCTCATTTGTTTTTCAGATAACCACATGGCAAACTCTGTTGAAGAATATGATTCTATCTCAGTAGACAAATGAAATATTAACATGATGCCAAAGTTTATCGAGGATTACAGAAACTGACTTTCATTTTACCGGAATATTAAAGCAGCAATCTTTGTTTAAGTAATAAATCTCCTTTTCTAAAAGCAATGGCTAATGAAATTATGGAACAAGCAATAGGAATATATTCAGGCTGACGTCTTAAACGTATGGTGGTGGTGTAATTACAAGTGTAAATGAGTCGAGTCGAGACAATCTATTAATAGGTTCAAGTTCGGTTCAATTTAAAAATTTGAGCCTTGAATTTCGATTCAAGCGTTAGTTTTTGAAATTTGAATTTGACTTGAAAAAATAGTCAAATTCGACTTATAAATTCGATTTATCCATTTTTACTCATATATCATAAGGTAAAATATTAAATAACAATATATTAAAAATATATATTAAAAAAATGCTCAATTAGACTCATGAGTTATTTAAACCAAGCATTAAAATACTCAAACTCAATTCTGACTTGTTACTCAACTAGCAAACAAAATGTAGTTTTTATTTGAAATCAGTGATGATTTCTTCAAATTAGTGATTGTTCTGGTTTTTAAATGTCAAAAGAGAACAAGAAAATGCTGAGACCAAAGTGAACCACTAAGCTACAAAAGCCTAGATTTAGGCTCAACTGAAGTGATGTAAAGATTCTTTCAGTTCAGTAACACTAGTTTTTGATATTGTGCCTTGGCAATCTTCAAAGCTATATACCATCAGTACAGCCTTTACAATCAACAACAAAAATTGTAACTTCTTTCTCATCTTCTTCCATCTATTTTAAGGCAATTAATATTTTCGTTTGATTTGAAGTATAGATCAGATGATGAATCAAAAAAAAAGTATAGATCAAACGAATATGTCCGCATGTTTAAAGCGGAAACATGATATTCGAATGTTTACATTTTCCTTTTGTTTGAGGCTTTATTAATATATATATATATGTACACACACACACATATATCAAAGAGGACTCACTTGCATTAATATAAAATAAATTATTTTATATCAATTTTATAAGTTTATTTAAAATTAATATTTTACTAATCAACCATTAGATTTAATACTCTATAATCTTTCATCATGCACGTAAAATTTTGAGTTGAACAGATATATTTAGCATTTTCATAAAAAATAACATTTGTTTGAATATATATTATTGGTTGAAATTTTATAATTACCAAACAAATATTTAAATATTTTTTATTAATTAAAATTTGATATGTATGATCTATGTAAATAGTCAAATAGAGCATAAAATTCAATAATTGAATTAAAAAAATTATAAATTGTATATAACAGTATAAAATCTTGCATCCCTCCCCTGTTACCTGTGTGTGTATATATATATATATAGCAAAACTTGAGAGGTCCAACAAATTAACGTCTGTAAATACATACAAAACGTTCAAATTGAAAGAGAAAAACAACGTTGGTGTTTCATTTAACTGTCATTGTTCCAGACATTCTCATCAACTCAAAAAAAGTATCTGAAACCCATCAATCTGACTTTTGAAGGAATCAAAACAGATACCTCCCAAAACAGCGTGATGGCAATGCGTAAACCAAGAAAATTCCTGCTCATTTTCCATCAACTTCAACTTTTCCCCGGCAAAAATTCCTTCAAATAATTTCCCCACCATTATAAAGAAAACAGTTGCTGATTGCTGAAAGACTGGAAGAACCTGATATACACTACGCTCGCTACGTACGTTAATGCTATTCCTATCACATATGCGAATTGTGATTAACTAATTACTCTCATAAAATATTGGTCAGGGATGCGATGCTTCCATTCTTTTAAATCACGAGGGAAGTGAGAGGACTGCCGAGGCCAGCAAAACATTAAGAGGGTTTCAAGTGTTAGACGACATAAAGGCGGAGGTGGAGAAATTGTGCCCAGCAACAGTTTCTTGCGCGGACATTCTCACGGCCGTCACCAGGGATGCCACTGTCTTACTGGGAGGTCCCTACTGGATGGTTCCCTATGGCAGGAAAGATTCCCGAATTTCAAATGCCAAAGATGCTGATATGGTGCCCATGGGTCGCGAAGGCATTACCACTCTGCTTGAGTTCTTCCAATCTCGAGGTCTAAATGTCATTGATTTGGTTGTTCTCTCAGGTATTCTAAAAGCTCAAGTATTCCTCTTATTTATTATTCTAGCACTGCATTTCGTTTTATTAATTAATTAGTCCAGACGATGATGCCTTATCAGTTTTCTGATACATGCACGCTTGCATTAAAAATGGGTGGAAGGAACCTGATAAACTGAAATTCCTTCTCCAGCTCAGTAACTGAAACTTTCTCTTGGAATAGAAAATTCTAAACCGTCCGTAAAATTTTTTTTTAATTAAATTTTACATCTTCTTCTTTTGGTTTCCTTTACTCAAATATTCCTTCCACTTTCTCAAGCTAAGAATCTCTGCTCTCCTTTGCTTTCCTTACTTTCTCTCCTCCTTTTAACAATGCTTCTTTCCTTCTTTCTGGCTTTCTCTCCTCCCATTTTTTCTTCTCTTCGCGTCGTTTTCATTGATTTATTCCGGCGATTATTGATAAATATACTCCTTCACTTCTACCTCCATGGCTCATCCTCCTCCCTCAAATGTCAACCATCTCTCTCACCCTCGCATCCATGGTATGCTCTTCTTCTCCTTTCTTTTTCTTCTGTTTCACTCCCAATGCTTTTATACTAGAAGTTTTCTTATAGTATTTTGGGTTGCCTCTCTTATTTCTTTTTTGAGTTTCTTTTTCAGTTTCGCATCGATCAAAATTTTTTCTTACAGTATTCCAACCATTTAGTTTGTTCTGTATGCTCCTTTCAATGCTTTTTTCTTCCGGAGTTCTGTTTTTCTCTGTTTTCAATGCAAATGATCCTTTTAACCTTTTTTTTCGAGTTTCTTTCAATCCGTTTTTCTCTGTTTTGAGTCAAAATTGTTTAAAAGTATTCTTGTTTATACTGTTCCAGTGATCAGTAGACTCATTTAAACAATTCCTTCGAGTTTCTTTTTGTTCTGTTTTCCTCTGTTTCTGTTCAAATGTGCTTGATAAAATTCTTTCTTAGATTATTCCGGTTACCGCTTGTTTGAGTTTCTTTCTGTTCTGTTTTTCTCTATTTAATTCAAATGGGCTTGATAAAATGCTTCCTCATAGTATTTGAGTACAGGTTTCTTTTTGTTTGTTTTTTCAATGTAACTATATTGTAAATATTGAAGTTTTTATGGAAAAGCAGGGGATGTTGGTTCTTCATACACACAGAGAAAATCAGGGTTTATGAAATGGCTCGGTAAACTTTTCAAGACCAGTTCAAGTAGTCCTCGAAGAGATAGCGGTGGCGGTGGCGGTGGTGGCTATAATCCGCATTTTCTAGGGGAAGAAAACATGGTTGCTCGTGCTCCGGCTAGGATACCGGTAATGTCATAATTTTGTATTCTATCTTCCTAGTAATTTGATTTTGATATCAAAGAAAACACTTTTGCAGTAATGATAAGAAAAGAAATTTAGCTTTCAAGCATATGAAGAAAAAATCAGAATAACTTTTACATGAAAAGAGACAAAAGGAATAGAGAAAAAGAAGATCCAAAATTTGATAATTTTGAACTTGGTAGCACAAATTGTTCTTACAACCACTCTTAAGAGATGGCATTTGATTCAAATCGTAGCACTGGCAACCCATTATAGGATTCGACCTCCTTTGTATCAAAAAATATAGTTTGTTAAATTTTAATTGCCCTCTGCAAAATTACTTAGGTTCTTCAGCTAGCAAAACCTTAGTAGTAAAACTTGCAATGTTTTATGACGTTGCCAATTTTGCAAAAATAGATTTCTTTGTGAATATGATGACATCTCCATAGTAACATGAAAAAAAAGTTAGCTTAGCCATTTCAGCTATTCTGTGCAATTTTTTACCGTTGCCTTTGCAACGAAACCAAGAAGAAAAGATGCGTATTTCAATGGGAGATTGTAAACATTTTTGACATCAAGTTTGGTTTGTCATTAGGATGATCGCCCTAGAACGAGGGAGCAAGAGGAATTAGATCATGCAATCGCACTTTCTTTATCTGAGGGTATGAGAAAACCAACTGGTAAGTTTACAATGTCTAAGGGTTGATTGATCCTCCATGACTCTCACCTATCTTTGTTCTCATCAATCTCGTAATATATGTCTACTAATTCATTTGGTGTTAAGGTTTTTCGGGTTATGACGAATGGCAGACGGATGATAATTATGGTCGAGCTTTACCGTGGGGAGCTGATGATGGTCGCATGAATTCATCTGCATATCCTCCTTATGGCAATTTGCAATATCCGCCTCCTGGAATTAGGTAAACTGCTATTAATCACAGTTGTAAAAAAATGTGAGATTAAATTAATCAAAACCATTCTCTGGTTCCTTCAATGTTCTTCATTTTGTACTTGCTTTTCTATTACCTTCTTAATTGAACATATATGTTTATGCATGTGACTTGCAGCGTATGTGCTGGTTGCCATCGTCCAATTGGATATGGCAATTATTTGGGATGCATGGGAGTATATTTCCATCCTAATTGCTTCCGCTGTCATTATTGTGGTTATCCGATCACCGAGCGTGAGGTAGTTTTTATTCATCTTTGATCCAAAGAGAACTTTATATTTAGTCTTTCAACTATTGTCTTTTTTAATTGAATCACATTGTGAAAGTTAGAAAAGAAAATAGGCCTATATAACTCTAAACCTGTTTTTCCTTGCCATCCAAGTATTCTTTGTTGGAGGAAAATCCACATCACACAACTTGCTTCAAAGAGTTGACACATCCCAAATGCGAAGTTTGTTTCCAATTTGTAAGATTGTCTACTGTTATTTCAAGATTATATCATTTGAATTATTAGTACTATGAATTACATTCTTATTTTCAGTTGGATCGGATCTCAGATTTCGACGAATGCAGCTGGTTTAATAGAGTATAGGTGTCATCCATTTTGGAACCAAAAGTATTGTCCATCGCATGAGCTTGATGGCACAGCTCGCTGCTCTAGTTGCGAACGCTTAGAGGTATGAACCTAAGCCACTGCTAAGAATTGTGTTTGATTGTAAGAACTCAACGTTCTGCTAACAGTTGTGGCTGTTGGTTATTGTTGTTTTCCTCCTGAAGCCTTGGAATGTAAGATACTATACGCTGGAAGATGGACGGAGTTTATGCTTAGAGTGCATGGAATCTGCAATCATGGACACCAGTGATTGCCAACTTCTTTACCATGCCATCAGGGATTATTACGAAGGGCTGAACATGAAAATAGAGCAGCAAATTCCCATGCTTCTCGTTGAAAGACAAGCGCTTAATGAAGCTATTGTTGGAGAGAAAAATGTAACATGTGAACTTTTGCTCAATGTATTGTATCTTTTTGTTCTGTACAATGGCTTTGAGTTTTTATGATCAGTTTCGTTCTTGCCAGGGTTATCATCACATGCCTGAGACAAGGGGTTTGTGTCTGTCCGAAGAGCAGACAGTCACCAGTGTATGCCAACTGAATAATGCCATACTTTTGCTTAGTTTGGCTATAGTAGGAAATTCACTTAGCATTTTCTTCAATTCGTTCATTACAGATACTAAAAAGACCGCGAATTGGAGGCCGTTATTTTAGTGGAATGAGAACTCAATCTCAAAAGCTGACCAGGAAATGTGAAGTTACAGCCATTCTAGTTCTCTATGGTCTTCCAAGGTAAATTCGGACGGATTTTCTTCATTTATCCATTCTGAACTGAACTTTATTCGATCTCTTGGCTGGAATGCAGACTACTAACTGGGGCAATCCTCACGCACGAGTTAATGCATGGCTGGTTACGCCTCAAAGGTAGAAAAGTGCTGTGAATCCTCAGTGGATAGATTTTCTTAATGTTTTCTGTTTTTATTTTAATTTCTCCATTAATGTATATGCAGGATTTCGAAATCTAAGCCCAGAGGTGGAGGAAGGAATCTGTCAGATGCTAACGCACATGTGGCTTGAATCCGAAGTATTGCCTGGGTCAAGCAACAGGGCGTCCACATCAGCAGCTTCTTCGTCTTTTTCATTCTCGAAGAAAGGAGCAAAGTCTAATGTTGAAAACAAGCTTGGTCAGTTTTTCATGCACCAAATTAACCATGATGTTTCCCCAGCCTATGGGGGAGGGTTTAGAGCTGCCAATGCAGCTGTCAATAGACGTGGTTTACGTGGAACCTTAGACCACATACGCCGGACTGGGAATTTCCCGTTGTAAAAACTCAGTGACTCAGTGATTCAGTTTTCTCTTGTCCCCCACTTCTCCAAAGTTGTACCTTGATAAAGAAAACAATGCTTCTCCCCACAATTTTCATGACAGAAGATTGAAATAGCTTCTACCCAAAAATTTTTCATGAGGTACTTATGAGCTGTTAGTTGACTGATAATAGAGTCGATTTCAGGACCGAGGGTTTCGAGTGCGAATTCCATGAAAATTTTTGTTAGTATACATGTTAGGATGAGGTTTCCGGTTCAGAATTACTCGTTTTATTGTTGTCTAATTAGAGAAGGGTTTTTTTTTTTCCCGTCGTTCTTGCTGTAATTTTCGTGCTCGATAAGAGAAAGATCAATAGTAGAAATGCTTGTGAACTTTTCTGGAAAAGAAAATTGTTGAGAAACTGGCAATAACAACAAAATCCAAACTGTTTTTAAGCTGCGTGCTTGTTTCGTTCATGATTCTTCATGCAAAATAATTGAGTATATCAGGACTTCTAGGTGTTTAGTTTGACTCCCAAATCCACCACAAATCAAGCCAAGGCATCAGATTCAATGCTGAGGTTAAAAAAACATGCAAAGAAATAACAGTGAGAAAAAATTGCAAGTATAAAAATTTGAAACTAAACCTACCGAATATCATGCTTCAAAAGAATTTATATAAATCATCTGAACTAAACTCTGAATTCTACTGATTCAATTTTAATTTGATAATACAGTCAGTCCAAAGAGACTGAATGCTGCTTCTGCTTACTACAGTTTGTGCATCATCAATAAATAATTTAAAAAACAAAAAGAAAGAATCAGGAAGCTGGCAGAACAGTTTGAAATCAGGATGGCCAGCTTTGCAAACCAACCCTGAGTACAGAACAAAGCAGCAACTGCAATTTCAAAAATCATTGATAATAAAATTACAAAGACAAATACTCAAAATACTCATGAAATAAGCCTCTTCTATAAGAGAATGTAAACCATTGTTCAAAAGTTGAAGTTATAAATGCATGACACATGCCAGTGATTTACACAATTCGGTAAAAACATGCACATGGGAAAAGGGTATTAAAGATGATCACAGTCGGTGTTGCATCCTTAAGAATGTGGAAACAGCATTGAGTGCACTCGAAATGTAAGTCAAGATCCATCTATTTACATTGAAAAACATACTTCTCACAGCAGCATCACAAAAAGTTGCCACTGCAAGAAGAGCTGTAAAAGTTAAATGTGTTGTGCTGTGCTATCACATAACCAATTTAACCAACCCATCATTTCAGTTGCAAATCCAACATCCGGAGATATGAACACGAACTACAATTTTGCAGTAATATCTGCTAAAAGCATCTTCAATGTTTTGTGGGTCATGAAACATATACCAACACCTGGCACCACTTTGTAATATTCAGGCAATATCCCTATACAAACCACGAAAGCCTTCAGTCTGGACTATGTGCTTAAATGTACCAAAAAGCCCTGTTGTGTAAACACGGGCTCGTCCACCAGCCCCCTCCAACTGTTTGCGTTGCCGGATCAGATCCAAGGGAAATATTGCTGAATTTATACAGAACACAAAAGTAAAGGGACCTGCATTGCTTTTTCAACGCATTAAAAGGTTATTCATAGAAGAAAATATCACCAAGCAAAAAAAGAAAGATATTAGTGTCCACACTAAGAAGCACAAACCAACTAAACAACCTAACTCCACAGAAATAGTCAAGTTTTGCAAAGAATCCAAATTTTCTTGATAAATTATATGAGCTATCAATAAACAGCATGCTACCACAAATTTGTGATTCAACTTCGAAAAAAGTCTTCAACAGACTTTCCAGCCAACCAAGAAAACCTTAACTCAAAGGCCATCACTAGTACTCGGTAATGATATTTAGGGTTAGTTTGGATGAGCGGTGCGATTGGCTCCGGTGAAATTGAAAAAAAAGAAATGACCACCGTGGGCATAAGTTTTATAATAAAATATTTAAAAGAAGGGGTAAAAAAATAATTTTACATGATTTTTTTTGTCTTTTTTGCTCCCACTGGATTGGAGTCACCGCACCGGAGGTGCGGTGACATCCAAACGGAGCCTTAATCTCTGCAGTCTTCGAGAAAAGTTAGTATTGTGGTCATGCTAGGAAAAAGCAACTGATGCCTGAGCTGCTACAGGACTCTAAAATTGAACTTTGCTGCTCAATAATAAGCCATTGATATAATAAATCCTTTTAGTTTAAGAGAAACGAATTTTGGATTATTAAGGAGCTGGTAATATCACATTCAATCATAAAAAAGAGAGAGCACCAAAATTGTGCTATTGTCAACATGACTTAATCAGAAAGCCAACAAGAACAATGGTTGGGAACCTAGGTTATAGCAATGCAGGTTTTGACTGGCCCAAATAGGTATTGCATTCAACCCCTCACAAACCTTTTGTAGCAAGTGAAAGCTCCAAGGCTTGAAACAGGATCAACAAGATCACCCGTGTTATAAAACTAGAAACCTGGTGACTAGCCCAAGGAACCCTAATGCATGAGAGATCAACTCTACAGCTCAAATTGTGACCGAGACCAACTCCAAGTACATAATCTTGTCCGCAATTGCAAGGTGTATGACTTATATGACATCTATTTGAGTAAGGAGCACAAATTAGCTTCAATTAATGGAAATTACTGGTTGGATCTTGAATGATCACTTTTTTAATAAAAACATCTGGCCTAAATTATCTCCAGTGAATAGAGGAAAATAAAATTATTGAATTTACTCCAAATGTTGTACAAATTGATGGAGAGTTCCTGGTAAACTGCACCAGAAAGGTCTCAACGACTCTGATCCACTAAGAAATGGCAAAGAAGCCTGACCGAGAAGCATACCTCAAGGAGGATACCTCTCACAATGATAACTCGAGGAAGCCATATTAGTTCACCAAAGAGTAGAGCCACCCTATTATGGAACAAACTGCAAACCTTGGGGAAAAATGTTGATGAAGAAATGATGTAGAGCTGAAGTTAATCCAAGAATGATTTTACATAAAAATAAATGATGATAGAGAATGACAGAGAAAATGGTAAATTTCTTGTTGACTTCCTTACTGGAGTTCTCAAATGCCAGACAAAAAACAACTCCAATTTGGGTCTCTGGTTCTAGGGTTCAATCTGGTTTAGGTGCTTAATGCAGAGCCTGCACTGCAGCCCGCTTCTCTGCATCAAAAGCATAGTAAACAGCTGAATTGATTAACTTTTATAGTTAGAGATAATTTCATGGTCAGATCAAGTAAATGTAAGTATTTCAACCCAATATATAATCCAAAAAGAGCATTTTTAATTAACAACTGATAGAATAGCAGAATCTTTGGGCACACCTACACCAATCATTTAACGGATAGTATACATTTATTAAGAGCGTTTACGCAACATGATACGGCCATATCACTGTTACTACAATTGAAAATACATGCATTTAACTTAAAGACAACTATTCAGGAAAAATAGAACAATGCAGTAAAGCGGATACCCACAATTATACTCAACTCCAATTGCAAGATCAAAATAAAGTTCTCCTTAACAGGATAAATAACCAAAAAGAGGAAAAAGAATGAAAACAAAACACAATATATTTCAGATCTAACTCACTCACCTGTTGATAATGCAATCCCTGAAAGAGCGCCACAAGATAGACTGACCAAGACTCTGGAATCTTGGGGCCTGATAGAAAGTTAATTATAAAAAAGGTGCAAGCAGTTGGGCTTAGAAAAGGATGATCTATGGAATAATGATCACAAGAAGGCACAGTTTATTGATCAAGAGGAGTAATTACCTTTGTGATTGCCAGAAAGACCTCAAGCTCTTTTATACTGAAAAGCTAATTGCCATGCTGGGTCCGACACCTAAAAGTGTCGTTCCAAGTCCCTTGTATAGGCCCACAACACCCTCGTCTTTGCATATAGTTTGTAAAGCAAGCCAAATGCCTCTGTAGTATGTAACATTTGTCTGTATGTGGAAGCAAAGCAGAAAGGTTTAAATATTACTCATTAGTTGTACCAGCAAACTAGGAACCAAAGTAATTTTTTTGAAAGTAAAAACACCAAAAATATGATTCTATCTCAGTAGACAAATGAAATATTAAAATGAGGCCAAAGTTTATCGAGGATTATAGAAACTGGCTTTCATTTTACCGGAATATCAAAGCGGCAATCTTTGCTTAAGCAATAAATCTCCTTTTCTAAAAGCAATGGCTAATGAAATTATGGAACAAGCAATAGAATATATTCAGGCTGACGTCTTAAACTTACGGTGGTCACGTAATTACAAGGGTAAATGAGTCAAATCGAGACAATCTATTAATAAGTTCAAGTTTTGTTCACTTTGAAAACTTGAGTCTTGAATTTCGATTCAAGCTTTAACTTTTAAAATTTGAATTCGATTCAATAAATTTGATTTGTTTTTTTTTAATCATATATATAAGGTAAAATATTAAATTAATAATATATTAAAAATATATATTAATAAAAGCTCAATTAGACTCATAAGTTATTCAAAACCAAAGTATTAAAAATACTCAAACTTAATTCTGATTTGTTACTCGAGTAGCAAACAAAATGTAGTTTTTATTGGAAAATCAGTGCTGAATTCTTCAAATAAGTGATTGTTCTGGTTTTTACAAAGTGGGTCAAAAGAGAACAAGAAAATGTTAAGACCAAAGTGAAGCAGTAAGCTACAAAAGCCTAGATTTAGGTTCAATTGAAGTGATGTAAAGATTCTTTCAGTTCAATAACACTAGTTTGTGATATTGTGCCTTGGCAGTCTTCAAAGCCATATACCATCAGTACAGGCTTTCTTTACAGTCAACAACAATAATAGTAACTTCTGTCTCATCTTTTTCCCTCTTTTTTAAGGCAATTAATATTTTCATTTAATTTGAAGTATAGAACAAATGATGAATCAAAGAAAGGCATAGATGAAATGAATATGTCCGCATGTTTAAAGCGGAAATTCGAATGTTTACATTTTCCTTTTGTTTGAGGCTTTATTAATATATATATATATATATATATAATATATATATATATATATATCAAAGAGGACTCACTTGCATTAATGTAAAATAAAATTATTTTATATTATGTTTATAAATTTACTTAAAATTAATATTTTTACTAATCAATCGTTAAATTTAAAATCATATGATCCTTCATTATGCACGTAAAATTTCGAGTCGATTTGATATTTTTGACATTTCCATAAAAAAAAAACATATGTTTAAATATATATTAACAGTTGAAATTTTATAATTATCAAACAAATATTTAAACATTTTTTATTAACTAAAATTTGATATGTATGATCCATGTAAATTATAAAATAAAGCAAAAAATTTAATGATGGAATTAAAAAAATTGTAGGTGGTATATAACGGTATAAAATCTTGTATCCCTCCTCCTGTTACCTGGATGTATATATATAGAGCAAAACTTGACAAATCCAACAAATTAACGTCAGTAAATATATAACAAACGTTCAAATTGAAGGAGAAAAACAACGTTGGTGTTTTTTTTTTTGTTACATTTGGTGTTTCATTTAACTGTCATTGTTCCAGACATTCTCATCAACTCAGAAAAAGTATCTGAAACCGATCAATCTGACTTTTGAAGGAATCAAAACATCGTAATGGCAATGCGTAAACCAAGAAAATTCCTGCTCATTTTCCATCAACTTCAACTTTTCCCCGGCAAAAATTCCTTCAAATAATTTCCCCACCATTATAAAGAAAACAGTTGCTGATTGCTGAATGACTGGAAGAACCTGATATACAGAGTCTATAAACTGAAATTCCTTCTCTAGCTCAGTTACTGAAACTTTCTCTTGGAATAGCAAATTCTAAACCGTCCATGAAGTTTGTCTTTTTAATTAAATTTTAAATCATCCCTTTTGGTTTTCCTTTACTCAAATATTCCTTCCACTTTCTCAAGCCAAGAATCTCTGCTCTCCTTTGCTTTCCTTACTTTCTCTCCTCTTTTAAACAATGCTTCTTTCCTTCTTTCTGGCTCATTTTCATTGATTTATTCCTGAAATTATTGGTAAATATACTGCTTCACTTCTAGCTCCATGGCTCATCCTCCTCCCTCGAATGTCAACCATCTCTCTCACCCATGCGTCCATGGTATGCGCTTCTTCTCCTTTCTTTTTCCTCTGTTTCACTCCAAATGCTTTTATACTAGAAGTTTTCCTATAGTATTTTGGGTTTCCTCTCTTATCTCTTTTTTCTGTTTCTTTTTCAGTTTCGCATCGATCAAAATTGTTTCTTACAGTATTCCAACCATTTATTTTGTTATGCATGCTCCTTTCAATTGTTTTTTTTCCCGAGTTCTGTTTTTCTCTGTTTTCGATACAAATGATCCTTTTAACCCTTTTTTCCGAGTTTCTTTCAATCCGTTTTTCTCTGTTTTGAGTCAAAATTGTTTAAAATTATTTTTATTTATAGTGTTCCAGTGATCAGTAGGCTCATGTAAGCAATTCCTTCGAGTTTCTTTTGTTTTGTTTTCCTCTTTTTCATTTCATATGTGTTTGATAAACTTCTTTCTTAGATTATTCCGGATACCACTTGTTTGAGTTTCTTTCTGTTCTGTTTTTCCCTATTTAATTCAAGTGGGTTTGATAAAATGCTTCTTCATAGTATCTGAATACAGGTTTCTTTTTGTTTGTTTATTCAATGTAACCATATTGTAAATATTGAAGTTTTGATGGAAAAGCAGGGGATGTTGGTTCTTCATACACAGAGAGAAAATCAGGGCTTATGAAATGGCTGGGTAAGCTTTTCAAGACCAGTTCAAGTAGTCCTCGAAGAGATAGCGGTGGCGGCGGTGGTGGCTATAAGCCGCATTTTCTAGGAGACGAAAACGTGGTTGTTCGTGCTCCGGCTAGGATACCGGTAATGTCATAATTTTGTATTCTATCTTCCTATTAATTTGATTTTGGTATCAAAGAAAACACTTTTGCAGTAATGATAAGAAAAGAAATTTAGCTTTCAAGCATAAAAAGAAGAAATTAGAATAACTTTTACATGAAAAGAGACAAAAGGAATAGAGAAAAAGAAGATCCAAAGTTTGATAATTTTGAACTTGGGATTTAGCTCAAATTGTTGATACAACCACTCTTAAGAGATGACATCCAATCCAAATCCTAGCACCGGTAACCCTTTATAGGATTCGGCCTCCTTTGTACAAAAAAAAAATAGTTTGTTAAATTTTAATTGCCCTCTGCAAAATTACTTAGGTTCTTCAGCTAGCAAAAACTTAGTAGTAAAAGTTGCAATGTTTTATGACGTTGCCAATTTTGCAAAAATAGATTTCTTTGAGAATATGATGATATCTCCATAGTAACATGAAAAAGAAGTTGGCTTACCCATTTCAGTTATTCTGTGCAATTTTTTTACCATTGCCTTTGCAACGAAACCGAGAAGAAAAGATGCGTATTTCAATGGGAGATTGTAAACATTTTTGACATCAAGTTTGGTTTGTCATTAGGATGATCGCCCTAGAACGAGGAGGGAGCAAGAGGAATTAGATCATGCAATCGCACTTTCTTTATCTGAGGGTATGAGAAAACCAACTGGTAAGCTTACAATGTCTAAGGGTTGATTGATCCTCCATGACTCTCACCTATCTTTGTTCTCATCAATCTCGTAATATATGTCTACTAATTCATTTGGTGTTAAGGTTTTTCGGGTTATGACAAATGGCGGACGGATGATAATTATGGTCGAGCTTTACCGTGGGGAGCTGATGATGGTAGCATGAATTCATCTGCATATCCTCCTTATGGCACTTTGCAATATCCGCCTCCTGGAATTAGGTAAACTGCTTTTAATCACAGTTGTAAAAAAATGTGAGATTAAATTAATCAAAACCATTCTCTGGTTCCTTCAATGTTCTTCATTTTGTACTTACTTCTCTGTTACCTTCTTAATTGAACATATATGTTTATGCCTGTGACTTGCAGAGTATGTGCTGGTTGCCATCGTCCAATTGAATATGGCAATTATTTGGGATGCATGGGAGTATATTTCCATCCTAGTTGCTTCCGCTGTCATTATTGTGGTTATCCGATCACCGAGCGTGAGGTAGTTTTATTCATCTTTGATCCAAAGAGAACTTTATATTTAGTCTTTCAAATAGTCTTTTTTAATTGAATCACATTGTGAAAGTGAGAAAAGAAAATAGGCCTATATAACTCTAAACTTGTTTTTCCTTGCCGTCCAAGTATTCTTTGTTGGGGGAAAATCCACATCACACAACTTGCTTCAAAGAGTTGACACATCCCAAATGCGAAGTTTGTTTCCAATTTGTAAGATTGTCTACTCTTATTTCAAGATTATATCATTTGAATTATTAGTACTATGAATTACATTCTTATTTTCGGTCGCATCGGATCTCAGATTTCGACGAATGCAGCTGGTTTAATAGAGTATAGGTGTCATCCATTTTGGAACCAAAAGTATTGTCCATCGCATGAGCTTGATGGCACAGCTCGCTGCTCTAGTTGCGAACGTTTGGAGGCATGAACCTAACCACTGCTATGGATTGTGTTTGATTGTAAGAACTCAACGTTCTGCTAACTATTGTTGCTGTTGGTTATTGTTGTTTTCCTCCTGAAGCCTTGGAATGTAAGATACTATACGCTGGAAGATGGACGGAGTTTATGCTTAGAGTGCATGGAATCTGCAATCATGGACACCGGTGATTGCCAACCTCTTTACCATGCCATCAGAGATTATTACGAAGGGCTGAACATGAAAATAGACCAGCAAATTCCCATGCTTCTCGTTGAACGACAAGCGCTTAATGAAGCTATTGTTGGAGAGAAAAATGTAACATGTGAACTCTTGCTCAATGTCTTGCATCTTTTTGTTTTGTACAATGGCTTTGAGTTTTGATGATCAGTTTGGTTCTTGCCAGGGATATCATCACATGCCTGGGACAAGGAGTTTGTGTCTGTCCGAAGAGCAGACAGTCACCAGTGTATGCCAACTGAATAATTCCATACTTTTGCTTAGTTTGGCTAAAGTAGGAAATTCACTTAGCATTGTCTTCAATTCGTTCATTACAGATACTAAAAAGACCGCGAATTGGAGGCCGTTGTTTTACTGGAATGAGAACTCAACCTCAAAAGCTGACCAGGAAATGTGAAGTTACAGCCATTCTAGTTCTCTACGGTCTTCCAAGGTAAATTCGGGCAGATTTTCTTCATTTATCCATGCTGAGCTGAACTTTATTCGATCTCTTGGCTGGAATGCAGACTACTAACTGGGGCAATCTTAACGCACGAGTTAATGCATGGCTGGTTACGCCTCAAAGGTAGAAAAGTGCTGTGAATCCTCAGTGGATAGATTTTCTTAATGTTTTCTGTTTTTATTTTAATTTCTCCATTAATTCATAAATGCAGGATTTCGAAATCTAAGCCCCGAGGTGGAGGGAGGAATCTGTCAGGTGCTAACGTACATGTGGCTTGAATCCGAAGTATTGCCTGGGTCAAGCAGCAGGGCGTCCACATCAGCAGCTTCTTCGTCTTTTTCATTCTCGAAGAAAGGAGCAAAGTCTAATGTTGAAAACAAGCTTGGTCAGTTTTTCATGCACCAAATTAACCATGATGCTTCCCCAGCCTATGGCGGAGGGTTTAGAGCTGCCAATGCAGCTGTCAATAGACATGGTTTACGTGGAACCTTAGACCACATACGCCGGACTGGGAATTTCCCGTTGTAAAAACTCAGTGACTCAGTGATTCAGTTTTCTCTTGTCCCCCACTTCCCCAAAGTTGTACCTTGATAAAGAAAACAAAGCTTCTCCCCACAATTTTCATGACAGAAGATTGAAATAGCTTCTACCCAAAAATTTTTCATGAGGCACTAATGAGCTGTTAGTTGACTGATAATGGAGTCGATTTCAGGACTAAAAGTCTCGAGTTTGAATTCCATGAAATTTATGTTGGTATACATGTTAGGATGAGGTTTCAAGTTCAGCATTACTCGTTTTATTGTTGTCTAATTAGAGAAGGGTTTTTTTTCCCCCTGGTTCTTCCTGTAATTTTCATGCTCGATAACAGAAATATCAATAGTAGAAATGCTTGTGAACTTTTCTGGAAAGGAAAATTGTTGAGAAACCGGCAATAACAACAAAATCCAAGCTGTTTTTATGTTGCGTGCTTGTTTCGTTCATGATTCTTCATGCAAAATAATGGAGGATACCAGGACTTCTAGGTGTTTTTTTGACTCCCAATTCCACCACAAATCAAGCCAAGGCATCAGATTCAATGCTGAGGTTAAAAAAACATGCAAAGAAATAACAGTGAGAAAAAATTGCAAGTATAAAAATTTGAAACTAAACCTACCGAAAATCACGCTTCCAAAGAATTATATAAATCATCTGAACTAAACCTTGAATTCTACTGATTCAATTTTAATTTGATAATACAGTCAGTCCAAAGAGTTTGAATGCTGCTTCTGCTTACTACAGTTTGTGCATCATCAATAAATAATTTAAGAAACTGTAACAAAAAAAAATTAATTTAAGAAACAAAAAGAAAGAATCAGGAAGCTGGCCTCAGATGTCTTCCTCAACAGTTCGAAATCAGGATGGCCAGCTTTGCAAACCAATCCTGAGTACAGAACAAAGCAACTGCAATTTCAAAAATCATTGATAATAAAATTACAAAGACAAATACTCAAAATACAAATGAAATAAACCTCTTCTATAAGAGAATGTAAACCATTATTCAAAAGTAGAAGATACAAATGTATGACATATGCCAGTGATTTACACAATTCGGTAAAAACTTGCACATGGCAAAAGGGTATTAAAGATGATCACAGTCAGTGTTGCATCCTTAAGAATGCAGAAACGGCATTGAGTGCACACGTAATGTAAGTCAAGATCCATCTATTTACATGGAAAAATATACTTCTCACAGCAGCATCACAAAAAGTTGCCACTGCAAGAAGAGCTGTGAATGCTAAATGTGCTGCGCTGTGCTATCACATAACCAATTTAACCAACCCATCATTTCAGTTGCAGATCAAACATCCGGAGATACGAACACGAACTATAATTTTGAGGTAATATCTGCTAAAAGCATCTTCAACGTTTCGTATGTCATGAAACATATACCAACACCTGGCACCACTTTGTAATATTCAGGCAATATCCCTCTATATAAACCACGAAAGCCTTCAGTCTGGATTATGTGCTTAAATGTACCAAAAAGCCCTGTTGTGTAAACACGGGCTCGTCCACCAGCCCCCTCTAACTGTTTGCGTCGCCTAATCAGATCCAAAGGAAATATTGCTGCATTTATACAGAACACAAAAGAAAAGAGTCATGCATTGCTTTATTCAATGCATTAAAAGGTAATTCATAGAAGAATATGTCACCAAGCAAAAAAAGAAAGATATTAGCATCCGCACCAAGAAACACAAACCAACTAAACAACCTCATTGTACAGAAATAGTCAAGTTTTGTGAAGACTCCAATTTTTCTTGATAAATTCTATGAAAAATAGTTTCAACTGCTAAAATAAAAAAACCAAGCTATCAAAAAACAGCATGCTATCAAAATTTGTGATTTAACTTTGAAACAAGCCTTCAACAAAGACTTTCCTGCCAGCCAAGAAAACCTTAACTCAAAGGCCATCACCAGTACTCAGTAACGATGTTGAATCTCTACACTCTTTGAGAAAAGTTAGTATTGTGTGGATAGTCATGTCCATGAGAAAGTAACTGATGGTTGAGCTGCTACAGCACTCTAAGATTGAACTCTGCAGCTCAACAATAAGCCATTGAAATAATAAATCTTTTTAGCTTAAGAAAAATGAATTTTGGATTATTAAGGAACTGGTAATATCACATCCAATCATAAAAAAGAGAAAGCACCAAAATTGTGCTATTGTCAATATGACTTAATCGGAAAGCCGGTAAGAACAATGGTTGCGAATCTAGGTTATAGCAATGCAGGCTTTGATTGGCCCAAATAGGTATTGCATTCAAACCCTTGAAGGCCTTTTGTAGCAAGTGAAAGCTCCAAGGCTTGAAACAGGATCAATGACCACCCATGTTATAAAGCTAGAAACAACCTAATTACTACCCCATGGAACCCAAGGATGAGAGAGAAACTCCACAGCACAAAATGTGACCGAGTTCAAGTCCAGGTACAAAATCTTGTCTGCAATTGTAAGGTGTACAACTTATATGACATCTATTTCAGTGAGGAGCACAAACTAGCTTCCCTCAATAGAAATTGCTAGTTGGATCTTGACTACACACTTGAATCACCACTTTTTTAGTAAAAACAACTGGCATAAGTTACCTTCAGTAAACGGAAGGAAAATAAAATTACTGAATTTACTACAAATGTCGTACAAATTGGAGACTTCCTAGTAAACTGCACCAGAAAGGTCTCAACAACTCTGATCCACTAAGAAATGGCAAGGAAGCCTGACTGAGAAGCATAACTCAAGGAGGATACCTCTCACAATGATATCTTGAGGAAGCAGTATTAGTTCACCTAAGAGTGAAGCCACCCTATTATGGAACAAACTGCAAACCTTGGGGAAAAAAGTTGATGAAGAAATGTTGTAGAGGTGAAGTTAATCCAAGATTGATTTTTACATAAGAATAAATAATGGTAGAGAATGACAGAAAATGGTAAATTTCTTGTGGACTTCCTTACTAAAGTTCTCAAATGCCAGACAAAAAACAACTCCAGTTTGGGTCTCTGGTTCTAGGGTTCAATCTTGTTTAGATACTTAATGCAGAGCCTGCACCGCAGCCTGCTTCTCTGCATCAAAAGCATAGTAAACAGCTAAATTGATTAACTTTTATAGTTAGATAATGTCACGGTCAGATCAAGTAAATGTAAGCACTTCAACCCAAAACAGAATCCAAAAAGAGCACTTTTAATTAACAACTGATAGAGTAGCAGAATCTTTGGGCATACCTACACCAATCATTTAATCGATAGTATTCATATATTAAGAGAATTTATGCAACATGATAGAGCCATATCTCTGTTCCTACAACTGAAAATACATACATTTAACTAAAAGACAGCTACTCAGGAAAAATAGAACAATGCAGTAAAGCAGATACCCACTTCAATTGCAAGATCAAAATATATAAAGTTCTGCCTAACAGGATAAATAACCAATAAGAGGAAAAAGAATGAAATTTGAAGCACAATATATTTCAGATCTAAAGATCACTCACCTGTTGATGATGTAATCCCTGAAAGACTGCCACAAGATAGACTGACCAAGACAGTGGAATCATGGGGCCTGATAGAAAGTAAATTATAAAAAGTGTAAGGAGTTGGGCTTAGAAAAGGATGATCTATGGAATAATGATCACAAGAAGGCACAGTTTATCGATCAAGAGGAGTACTTACCTTTGAGACTGCCAGAAAGACCTCAAGCTCTCATATACCGAAAAGCTTATTGCTATGCTGGGTCCAACACCTAAAAGTGTCATTCCAAGTCCCTTGTATAGGCCCAAAACACCCTCGTCTTTGCATATAGTTTGTAAAGCATGCCAAATACCTCTGTAGTATGTAACATTTGTCTGTATATAGAAGCAAAGCAGAAAGGTTTAAATATTACTCATCAGTTGTACCAGCAAACTAGGAACCAAAGTTATGTTTTTGAAAGTAAAAACACCAAAAACTATGTTTCTGAAAGTAAAAACACCAAAAACTATATAAACAGCCGTGCAGATTAAGATTTAGATTCTGCAATTACTCAATGTCACAATTAAGACCAGTCCAAACCCAAATGTGAGCACATACATGCATCTCTGTTCATGTAAGCTAGCTGTAAATGACAAAAGTTTAGTGAATATCACGAAACATAAACAAAGAAAAAGGAAAAACCTATTTACCTACTTAAAGTAATTAAGCCTGCTCATAGTTAAATTCAAGCAAGGAAAACATATTCTTGTGCACAGCAAAATCCAAAAACATTTGCAGTGAGGTTGCACTACCCATCCAAAACATTTGCAACCTTACATGGAACAATAATATAAAATACTAATAACAAAAAAGCAAATAGTTTGCCTGAGATCATTTTGTGAAGGGCATATGGATCTAACCTGCGCTGCAAGACGTGTTCTAACAAGATCCAGTGGATACGTAGCAGATGCAGCAGTAATTCCTGCCAAACCACCAGCAACAAAATGCATGCAAAGGTCGGCACTCACACTTTCACCATGACTTTCCAGTCCGGGAAGCATATACAGCAACTGAAACAAAGAATAAAGATCAATATGTAAGAATAAAAATGCCCAAAAAGAAACAGAGGTAAAGATCAAAAAGGATCAAATTATAACCAGAACAAAGTATAATTCACCAAAATACGGATGGCATTTTATTGTAGAAATTATTAATGTCTAGAATCTTAGTGCCAACCTTCTTATAGCGCTCATATGCATAGAAGTTTAAAGATGAATATGGTAGACGATGTGCAATTGTAACCAGATTTCCCTTCCAGAAGGCTCTGAAACCCTCTTCACCAACAATACGTGATGCTTCACGCCATATACTAGCTTTTCTTAATGTTGCAGCATCAGAGTGCATACCTTGCACCTATGATATATAATGACAAAACAAGGTAGATGAAACAAGGTAAAAATATCACAGTTGTTGCCAACTCATGAAGGAATACTATTTCAATACACAAAAATAAGGATATACATACATACGTATATGTATATATGTATATAAAGAGAGAGAGAGAGAGAGAAGCAAAAGATCAAGCAAATCACTGGAAACATAATTAATGATGAAAAGTTGAAAACTACACCACCTAACAAACTAATCATAATATCAAGCATATGCCACACAAATTGAAGAACATTAGTTCTGTAACAAAAACAAGGATTCAACAGATAAAAGATGTACGTCCACCAACAACATTTTACAGGGATCAATGCGTAAAGGCTCACTGCATAAACATTTCCACATGACATCACATAGTTTACCTTGACTATTTTGACATGAAAAATTTTCCATATCAGATTATTGTTTCATACACCAAAGGTGAAGACAGTGTTCTCAATCAGTGATAGCTTTGATCTCCAGAATTCATAGATAGTCATACGTTGATATTTTGAACTCCCTTTGTTAAAAATCAGAATCAAGTTATTTCAGATATTCTAATTGACCAAGTTGGATGTAAACAATTGTGTTCATGACTTACAAAATACATAACCAATATTTCACAAAGAAGAAGCAGGTTAAAGGGTCATCAGCTACTTCTCTCTAATACAAATTGATCAATTCACAGAAATATATATCAATGTCCCAGAAAATTATCATCTTTAATGCAATTCCTCAGAATATTACAAAAGAAAAAGAAAAGAACCACCTACCTTTCCTAAAACCCACTATTTTTTTATTATATAAAATCAAACCTAAATACCATGAACGCAAAAAGCATCAAAAACAGAAAGCAACCCAAAAATATTTTAAAAAAGGTTGAAAAAATAACTGAAAAAACCTGAAAAAGAATGGTGAGACGAGCAAGAGGGGCAGTGCAAGTCTTGCTTAAAGCACCAGCAACCCCACCAGCGAGCAACTGTGAGACGGTCCCGATCTGGGTTTTTTGTGCTTGCAGCAACTCTTGCTGTTGCTGCTTAAATTTCAAGCTTGTTGTCTCCACCCCACTTTTTCCTCCTCCTCCCCCATGGCCTGGATTTACTACCGCGACTCTTGCTTCTGTCTGCATATCTAAATGTAACTCAAAACCAGAAAATTACAAAGTTTAAGCAAAGATTGGAAGTTTATTAGGAAAAATAAGAGGCTTTGGTTTTATAGGGAAAAAAAAAGCTTGAATACAAAGCTCAGAATTTTTCTTGGTTTATTTGTTTTTCTTTTTGCCAAGAGTTTCAATCTCTTTGAAGGTTGAGTGGAACGATGTCGTTTCTCCTTGTTATCAGTTACTATCACCGAACTCCACCGAACCGACTTTGTTATCTGCTGCCGTTGATCTGTTTGACTTTGTGCATCGGTCAATTTTTCCGATTTTTTTTATAAAAACTCCATTAATAATATATATTTAAAATTCCTAAAGAATTAAAAATATATATATGGTGGTTTGACATTTTTTTTTGTTCTTATAATTTACCTTGTTTACATAAATTTATACATATTTAATTTAAGGGCTTTTACTTAAAATTTAGTGATTTTTTTTAAAATTAGATGAACACATGACAAATTTATATATAATTTGTTTGTGAAAATTTTATTATTTTATCCATATTATTATTTAATTTTATAGGTAAAAGTTAATTGGATTTTACATCAAATAAAAACAAAATTTTCATAATTCATAAATATCTTTCATCTCTTTAATATTTCAAAGGTGAAAATATGATCTTTAATGAATTGGTCGACATAAAGTAAATATATTTATTTAGATCAATTTAGAGAATTCATACATCGGGCAAATTTTAAAAACTTTATACCGTTAAAAAAACTTTTTAGCATATTTTTTATTTTATTAAATATTTGTAAATATGATAAATAACTAATTGAGAAAGTAAACGAGCCGCAAAACTTTTACTCTTTTATTTTGCATCATTCATACCTTATATCATTATTTTTGTACCCTTATTTTTCAATTGCATTTTTTTTCATATTAAGTAAATTTATCTAACTAAATATTTTTTCTAATTTTTAGAATAAAAATATAAATCTATTTTTTAATATAATATACTCGCACATTGAAAATTGAAGTTCTATTTTATAATTATAAGTTCTTTTTGATATATTAATTTTTATTTTATAAATGAGGTTAAATAACATATTTTATTTTTTAATATACTTTAAAAGATATGCATTATCTGTAAAAAAAAAAAGGGAGAGAGATTTATTATCTTACTAATTTTTTTTGTCCATTATTATCTTACTAATTTAAAATTATTACTAATCATATATGAAATATCTAATTATAATCTTTATTTATTTTCATGGTTGTAACCAAAAAAAATAGTTTTCATGGTTGAATGTGATTTCATTCATCATCACCATAAATTAAAATCTTTTTAACTACTATAAAAAAAAATGAAAAACCTTGGAATTGTGAGGGGCTAAGGGCCGTTGGTGACTGAATTATCATGAGATTAAGATTTCATGATGCGTGACTGTGGTAGGTGTTTTTTACAGCTGTAGAATATCCGTAGCGGATATTCTTTCAAATTGGAATTTTTTTGACAACGCGTGAGTGATAGCTGTTAAAGTGCAACGTTGAAGTTTAAGGTCGGTCAACTATGACCTCCATTCAGATACTTCCACGTGTATCCGTTGTGGGAAAAAAACGTTGCTTTTTGTTGGTCACGAGATGTCACCGGCCGCATTCTATATCTTTCTTCATCCATACGATAAATCAGCTGCCGAACTGATTATTTTACTCAGTTTGCAATCGCCAGTTGATATCTCACACGTAGCATTAGTAAGAAAAATTTTATCAGTTAAGAACCAAAACATAGATTAGGCATTCAATCTCATGAAATAGTAAAGAAAATAGCAGTAGAAAGATTTTCAGGTTCCAATTATACAGTAAGTAAAGTTTGTGCTTTGCCTTCGGAAATTTTTTTCTCCATCATTCCTTGAGCAGCTTTAGGAATTCTTCCCATGTTGTCTTCCAACATCAAAACCAGCTTTCAAACTCAGCTCACCATCATTTTCAATGTTGAAATTGTGACACAAGTTCATTGGCATTGGCAAGGGCTGTTGTGCCAAGTCAATTCCATTGTTCTGGTTAAGACTCAATGCTAAACAGAAATTATTGCTGGTTCCACCAACTCCAAGATGTTGGTGATGGCTAGGCAGCTGATTAGTGTTTTGTACATTCTTCTGCAGCTCACTTTCATTTTCTGTGTAGAAGATATTGTTTCTTGGGCGTTTAGCTTGGATGTTCTGAACTTCTTGGCTTGCAGTGAAATGGGGCAACTTGTCTAGGATCTCAGATGCCAGTTTAGCGTCTTGATTTGTTGCTTCTGATGATGGTGTCTGAGCTTGCCTTAACTCAAGCATGTGTATTTCTTCCACCATTGGCTTCCACAGTCTTACTCTTGCATTGATAAACCAATTGGAAACCTGTACAGAAGATCATTTCATTGCTGCATCAGCAAACCTAGAAGGGCACGAAATTATGGTTCTTAAGAACAGAATGCTGATAAAGTTCACCTGAGTCCTGGAGAGACCTGTTTGTGAAGCCAACATAAGCTTTTCCGAATCTGTAGGATAGCTGCCAAGATAAAGAAAGAATTAACGGAGAGTACAATTAGAACAACATGATATTGAAAAGTTTCTAAACAGGCACTCACGGGTGCAGGAAATGTTCAAACAGCCATGCCTTGAGCACTGCAACTGCATGCTCTGGAAGTCCTCTTTGAGATCGCCAAAGAGGAAGCTGAAGAAAACCCAGGTTCTGGAGAGGATTTTGGTTATTATCTTTACCAACACTGGCATTGTCGACAGTGTTGTCTGTGCACCGAATTTGGTCCAGAATGGCATTCTTCAAGCAGCTAAAATGCTTTGCAATAGCTTTGAAAGCAAAACATACATAAGGAGCTGCATTCCCAAGTCCAGAAACACACTTGAATGATGCAACAACTGATTGTATTTGCTGGGAGTACAACTTGTATTTCCTGTATACCTAATGGAGATTAAGGAAGAACAGATTGGAACATATAAATCTCCCTCACCACCAATAATTTTTTAAACCAAATTGAATAGTATTACCTAAAATTTATGTTGTGACATTTAATAGATACTGATTAAGCATTCACTATAGTTCTAATCTGCAGAGAACAGGGTATTTGTTTGCTAGAATGTTATTATAGGTAACATGCTGCCTTATGATCATTTTATTTATTTTTAGTATGATTTGGAGAAGGGAGATTGGAAGCCTCCATAGTCCATGCTCCAGAGATTTATATAATCCATCAGAAGAATTTCTTTTCTTCCCACCATTGACACGGGGGGAGATTATCTTAAAATATGATTCTTCTAAACTTTTTGTTGCTTTAATGCTTTTAGTGAACTTCCTCTCCTGTAAATCTAACGGAGATAGAAATGTTAATGGGCTGGACCGAATTATTCCACTTCCAGTCCATTGTTTAGAAGAATCAGACAGATCTAGTTAACAACGGGACGGCTTCCTGTTTAATTAAGGAACCATTCAATCTAATCCGATCCATCATCCATGTCACCGAAACATGGATTTTAGACCAGATCAGTTACGGTTCAATTCGTTTTTTTAGTTTCAATTATTATATTTATTAAATTCTAATAATTGAAAATAAGAAAGAAGATCGAAGAATTTTTACATGAAAAACCATCTTAAAAACGTAAAATTTACGAGACCGTGATCCGTTAAAAAAATTTACTATATGTGAAACTCTCTACATAATACAGTTTACAAAAAAAGTTAAAAAAAGATTATTGTTCAAAATTAATAAGAACTTGTTTCGAAAAATTTTCCTCTTTCTCGTGATTATGCTTACAAAACTCATCTTTCAAATCAATTTTTAAGAAACGCGGGCATGTATAGTGATGCTAAACAAAAATTGGTTCAATGATCTTCAATTATTTTTCCATAAGTGGAAAATGCGAATTTTGATGTATCGGAGGATACTTAAACTCAGAACATCTTGTACCATTGAAGTTAAGATCGAATATTATATTTAGTTTGTTTTTACTATTGGAGGAAATCGAATTTCTTTTCAAATTGGAAACATTGATTCAAATAAAATTGTAGCTCATCTAAGCTCCCTTGTCGAGATCAGGATGCATTGTTGGTAGATGATGATCTTTTTTCCTTCAACCTTATCCTTGCTACTGCCACTTCCATTTCCAGTCAACATCACGATTCAGATGACAATGTCAATAGTGAAGGAGGTGTTTTGGATGTAATCAAGATAGCATTAAAGAAGAGGCTGACGGGGAAAAAACATCGTCTACCAGCAGTGACTTACAATCTTGTCAAGAGTTAAAGGTAGCTGGAATGAGTTACAACTCTCCTTGAGTCAGGGTTTTCAAATTAAAAAGAAATCCAACCTCTTGATTTCTTTCAATGGTAGAAATAAAACAAAAGACAATATTTAATCTTAGCTTCAATGGATGAGATGTTTTTGCGGTTCAAACATCCTCCGATATAATAGAATCTGCATTCTTCACTTGTGGAATAATAAATAGAGAGCATCTAACCAATTTTTCTCCAGCATCATTATACATGCTCATATGTATTAAAGATTGGTTCAAAGCCAAACAGGGCTGTTTCTTTCTTCTCTATGGGTGCACCCCTTCTAAAGCTGTTAATATGCCCTAAATGATGAGATCCAAATAAGAAGCTGCATTTCCTTTTTTTTTTTGTCAAATGTCACTCCTACAAGCTCAACAAGCCTATCTTAACAGAGACAGGTTCAGGTTCATCTGCATTCTACAGCTTAAGAGAGCTTTTCCCTACTGTCAGTGCAATGCAGAGAACACACCAAGAGAGATGCCACCAGATGGCTCTAACAGGTTTTTTTAACTTAAACCACAGTACAAAAGGGAAAAAAAATGAAAATGCAAAGAAGAAGCTTGTACATAGAAAATAAAAAGAAAAGATTAAAAGGGAAAATACAAAGGGAAATGCAAAGTCAGAACAAAACAAACAAGGAACAGTAACATGATTTAATATGACAAGACAATGCATCTTTTTGCCAACCTAGATAAATCAGATATCTTACCCCGAGGATACTGGTACTGATTCCTTGACAGAAACAATTAAATCATCGGGAAGTAACATATCACAATCATCATCTTCTTTTTTTTCACACATGCATCCACTGCTCTTGCTAGCCTCCATTTAAATGATCAGAGAGTATTTCCATTTCTACAGTTATTCGCTAAAAATCAAACATAGTTTTGACACTGTCATTTGCACTATTAAGCCAACTTTATGCATCATTGATATACTGCATTTTTAGTTGTCATTCATACATTTCCCGTAAGTTTAAGCTCCATTTATTTGTTTCATGGCAATAGTTTAAACCTGTTGACTACCATCTTACTGCTCTTTTATGTTTAATCACAAAATTAGAAATGAAAGCTACCCGTTGCATGTAAGAGAATTAATGTAATTTTTCATTTTATAAACTTAATTGACATATAGAAAAGTTTGAAGTTGTGCGGTGACAAGAAACACGCATACCTCATCCAGCAACAGAATGAGCCTTGAGTTTTTACAACGATGCCGAATTCTGTCACTGCATGTAATTGGATCCTTACCAACCCCACCATCAGCTAAGCTCTCCAATGGAAAGTCTAAAACTTTATACTCCACTCCACAAAAATCATCTAAAATCTGCTGTGCAGGCTTCAAAAACCTTGAACTCTTCAACACAGATGCATAGCCAGTGAGTGGACCCAGTGGAACAGAACTTCTGATTTGACCCTTCTGCTTGAAAAGATCTCCCAAGATTGAATTCCCATTGCTTTTTTGTGCATCCAAGTTCAAAGGCAGATTCGTGTTATCATGTTGTTGAAAAGATAGAGACAAAGATAAACCCTGGGTATTACAGAACGGGGAGTTTATACCTCTTGGGTTTTGCATTGTGCTTGAGCACAAAGATTTTGGGAAAGCGTGCATGAAGGTTGGTTGATGAGAAGAAGAAAGTAATGCTGGCTGGTTTAGTTGGAGAATTGGAGCTTGTAAGGTTTGTTCTTCATCTTGGCTGTTTCCAATGATGACTCTAAGCCTATTTCTTCTGTTTTGTTGTGGTATATGGAAGGGTTCATTATTTCCTGCCATGAAAAAAAAAATATGAAGATCTGACTATGAGTTTCAGACAAGAAATGAGAGAATAAAATGGGAAAAAAAAAGGAGACGAAGAGAATTGTTGATGAAGGAAATGAAGGGGATTATGATAACAGTCTTCTGCATTTGCAGTGTTGTGCAGTTTTAGCACAGGTAGAGATGATTACAGGCCTGGTCTTGAAACATGAAAGACAGAGGTAGGTCACACTCTCAATCTCAAATCTGTGGACTATTCTTTCTGCTATGGCATTGAGTATAATAGGACTTTCCCACCACCTCAGCTATAGTATTTATTGAACATTTGGTTTGTATTATAATGGATGGTAATATTGTAAAAAAAAAGGTATAACCATGTATGTTTTCATGGTTTGAATTGAAGAACACTTGTTTGGATTTGATTTTGATAAATAAAACTGATTTACACAGTTAATTCTGCCCCATCACTTTCATGGCAGAGAGACACAGGAACATTTCTTTCTACATTTTTGTAAGTATACCTCCTTGCCAATAATACATAAGCACATAAATTTAGTACAATTAAGGCTGCTAGCATCCAATAGAAATTATCCAAACGACTAGAGTTCAAATCCTTGTCAATCCAACTTTTGCCATCCTTTATGGTGATGTGATCCACAATTATGATTAGGAAGCTGCTTAAAAAGCTCCCAACTCCAATCACACTGAAATAAAAGGCTATCCCCAAGCTTCTCATTGAATCAGGAACTTGATCATAGAAATACTCTTGCAAGCCAATTAAAGCAAAAACATCTCCCAGGCCATGCATAATGTACTGAGGAGCAAGCCAGAACACAGTCATTGACAATGGTCCTTTTTTCCCTCCTTGTGCAATCTCCTTCTCAACAGCTTTCAGCCTTTTCATTTCAACACAGGCTGCAGCAACCATGGACACTGCGGATAATAACATCCCAATACCTATCCTTTGAAGGATGGTTATGCCTCTTTCGTTGCCGGTAACTTTCCTTAAAAATGGAACAAGAATCTTTTCGTATGTGGTGATAGAAACCATGATTCCAATTGCAGCGATAGAATTAATAGATGCTGGTGGAATATCAAAATTTTTGCTCATCCTTCGGTCCATGGTAGCAGCTTGTTTGACAAAGAAAGTTGTAGGTTGTGCTACACTTACTCCAAATATTAAATATGTAAGCCAAAAGGGAATCATACTTAAAACAAGCTTCATTTCCTCCACTTTTGTTACTGTTGCCAGTCTCCAAGGATTATGAGTCTTCTCAGCTGAAATGTTTTCTCTGTCTTCAACTATTGCAGCTTTGTCTAGAAACCTGCCGATCAGATTAAATGGATTAGAATCTATGTTACCTAAGCTGACATTTTAATCAAACTTAATTATTGTGAACTTCCTTAATTACCTAAGCCTACTTGTATGACATAGAAGCCTTCCTTGGGACAAATTTAACTTCGGTACTTCATATAGTAGAGAAGGATTGGAAGGATAGGGTAGTTTTCTCTTCCTTATGGCTGCAACCAGAACTTGGAGCAAGGGAGTTAAAGGACTCCCTTCTGGTAACCGGTATCGGTAATAAATCTTCCCCATGTAAAAGGTTAAGATTGCAGCAGCCATAACTATAGTGAGGAAAAGAAATGAAACCCCCCAGCTTACTTTGTCTTCAACATAAACTATGACTGTTACACTAAGCAAAAGTCCACAACCAAGTGCAAAATTCCACCAGTTGAAGTAAGACATCTTCTTCTTCCTTTCTTCCAAGTGATCATCATCAAACTGATCTGCTCCAAAGCTCTCAAGGCAAGGCTTGTGTCCTCCAGTTCCAAGGGAGATAAAATACAAAGCAACAAAGAAAAACACTTCATGAATTTTTCTCGGTTTATGACACATGGCTACATTGCATGGTTTTATATCTGGGATGAACTCAGACATTGTCAAGAGGCTCAGACCCTGGCTTTCACATCAAGTAGATATTAGTCATAGAAGCATTTCAGTTTTAAATCAAGTTTATTTCTGATTTACAAAGTGAGATTACCATTAGATAAATGAGGGATGAAAGCAGAACCATTGTGAACCTGCCCAAGTAAGCATCTGCTAAGAATCCTCCGGCTAGAGGCATTATTGTTGTGACTGCTATCCAATAGTTTACATTCTTTGCAGCTGTTCCCAGGTCTTGATGAAGCACATTGGTCAGGTATGAAATGAGATTTGCTGCTATTCCAAAGTAGTTTAGCCTTTCACTGAACTCAATTGCTGCTCCAAAAGTTAACAGACAGTTAGTACAGTCCAAAAGAAGGTTCTACAAACTAATTAAAGACTCGGATTACCATAGTCTGTAATCTGACCATTGGATTAGAATTAGTCAAAGATTAAATCAGGGGAATTGTACTAATAATCTAGCTCCTTTTCAATATTTTACTATCAATCAATAGCTTGTAATACACTTAATTATCATCATTGTTTACACACATGGAATCAACAGTTTCATATCGGTGTCTGAAAGACTGCTAATTACAAACTCTGGTGGCCAAAGTATCAACATTCAATCTATTCATTTCCTTCGTTAAGATCCATTCTGCTTACTAGAGTTATGGCACCCCTCAGTCTAAAGCAACCTTGAAACAGAAAGTCAACCGTCTTTCAGCCTTTTTTTTTTCATTTCATTTCAAGTAAAGAGCTGTCCAGTATCACTGAGGTTGGCAACCTTGATGGAGGCAAAGTTGCTTGCCCCTGGAGACAGACACTAACACACAAACATGCCCTTGCAAAGAAGAAAAAAATCACAGACCTGTTTGAATCAAATGGCATTTGTTTTTTTAAGAAGTTAGTGTCACAAGTGAGCTGACTCTTGATAACAATAAATAATTCAGGTCAAGATAAAGGCAGACATGGGGCTTTCCCTGACCTCATCCATGCACATTAGTGTCTCTAGACAAACCTCTCCAAAATAAAATCTCTAGGACTTATATTATTCGAAAATACAAGTAGTGTTTGAGTTTAGATCTTTTTCTAAAAAGCAGGTCTTGGAAACTACTTTTAAGTTTAATCTAGATATGTACTTACTAATGATGAAGAATGAGGCTTTCCAGACACCAGTTGAAGCTCTTAGAGGAACTTTTCCCTTATAATCTACAGATGAATCATGAACCCATTTCTCTTCCTCTCTTCCTCCAGCTTTACCATCATTTCTCATTGCTTCTTGCTCCATTTGAAGTTTACTAATTAATAAGACGAGTTTTGATTGTAAGTTGAGGGTATGCTTAGTACTGCTTTTATACAAAAAAAAAAAAAAGTAAAGGTCTTTCTGTGAATAGCAATATAAGTTCTCGAATCATGTTAGATTGAAGAGATAAAAACTATTGTTATGGTTGATCTGTTTTATTCCTTCCTTTTTTAGATATTAAACTCAGATGCCATTTTAGACATACTTATGGGAAAAACTATGCATGTCTATATGTAATTCCATACTCTTTTCCCCTTTTTATTAATTAAACTCCAAAGAGTCAAAGAATACTAGGCCATATCTATCATACATATAGTTCTAAAATGTTCAAATATAATTAGCTCTCATACTTATAGTTCTAAAATATTCAAATATAATTAGCTCTGCCAGTTGCATAATCATGCAGTTGATTAATTTTTTCTTTGTTGATATAAAAGAAAGTGCTTGAAGATGATAGCATTCTATACAAGTAACCTAATCCTAAATTGTTAGACTGGCAATTCAAGTATTGGGATATGCCTCATGTTAGATTTATCATGTATAGGAAAGTTCTGAAACTTTCAATCAGGATGGTAACAGGTTTCCTGGTCTGGCAGTAAATTGTTTTCCTCTCCATGGCAGCTTTCTGGCTCTTGTCTATACTCTATGTGCTATGGAAAGATGATGGCATTCAAATAGGAAATCAGATTCTTAAATTGATAACTCAGGAAAACCTGTTGACAAGAACAGAAGAAAAGTGATGGTATTAGTATGTAACGGAGTATATGTATATTTTGAATGCTTTTAACTAGACTCTTGGTCTCAAGTTCTTAGGTAACATCCTTTATTTTACTGAAGACTTTAAACTTTATATTAAAAAAACTTGTCAAGCTAGTTAAGCTTTTGACTGCTTTTTTAAAACACTGTATATTTTGAAAGTGAAAAACTGAAAGGTTCCTTTTCCAGTCTTTAGATTATAAAACTCAAAGCTCTATATGCTGTTTTTTTTTTGGTAATCTAAAAAAGAAGACAGAATTGTATAATATTGGCCTAATTATCTGTTCCAATTTGAACTGATTCTTTGAAAATTATTCTCCAAAGTCAAGACTGGTTTCATCCACTCTTAGTGTTGATGGACCAGATTATGATAATCTTTTTAAACTTTAATCTCTAACAATAATCCATACATAGGGTTAATCAAGTCTCTAATACCATATTCTGTAGACAGGAAAAATCAGATTCTCCAATTAGTCTCTATCAACTCCTTCGATTCTCAACCTATCCCACTAAATAACTGTTTAATAAAACGTAGTTTACTCATCTTTTTCTTAGATAGGCAAGTCTTATTTAAATCTAGTTTGTTTGTCAGGTAAGATCTCAGGTTCAAATCCAGTCTTAAATAGGTTTAAATATGCTGAAAATCATCTGATTGTGATTGTAATTTCTGCTCATAAACATAACGAGATAAAAAAAATGATAAAAAAATCTTAGAAATTGTTACTGTAGGTTTACACCAGGTCTTATTTAACTCTTTTCTTTTTTTGCTTAAGAGCAATCTTTCGGAGAATTTACTTTGTGCTAATTAGATTCCTCGTGGAATGCATGAAGAAACAAACAATAAACAAAGAGGGTCAGGAAAAAAGGAAGAATTATCAAGCCATATTCTCTTAATTAAAAAAATTTTCATCTCTGTGTCAAGGCACATATTCAAAGTGATCTGCAAAAACCGTCAGATGTTGCAGACAATGAGTTGGGAAATTACCCTGACTATTTTCACTTGATTCTGTCAGTTTTGCAGATTGACATCAAAGAAAGAAACATTGGAAATCCTTTCTAGTGGATGCCTAAGATAAAAAATGTGCTAGTTATAAAATATATAAGTGGTGGACCAAAAAACTAGTTGGTGATAGTAGAATAGATTCTCTAATAGGAATGGATAAAGTTTGGTTGAGTTGATTTCCGCTTTGACTCCAAATTCGTTCTGTTTTTTTTTTTCTTTTTGGCATCAATCTGTGAGGCTGTCTTAAGCAGATAACCAAGTATTATGCCTTGCGTCAACACAGAATCTTGAAGAATTCCATGAACCAGGCATAGACATGTTTCTGAGGTAATATTTTCAACTCTTTTTTTTCTGTGCTAATTAAGAACATTTAACTAGTTTCAGCTAAAACCTAATGAAATTTGTTGAATGCAGTGAGGATCCCGAAAACAAAAGGAAAGCAGAGATTAAAGTTTAGAAGAAAACCATCAATTCCACCATTTTTTATAGCTTGAAGAAGAAGGGTTTAATTTCAGATCTCCTTCTTAGGTGGAATTGTGACTGCTAAATAGGTCATATCTCAGTTAAAGAAACCCTTAACTTAGAAAATGAATGTATACAAGAAATTTTGAGAAACTAAACCTTATTATGATTAAAGAATTCAGATTCTAATGGTGACAGAATATTACAACTAGTGTTGCACATAAGTCAGTTAGTTAACAATCTTCAAAACAACATGCCATGTTCAGTTCCTCTCAGCAGGCCAACATATCCTTAGATATCTGGAACTTCCATCCGACATGCCATCTTCATCCTTAAATGATTCTTTGTCTCTGAAACATTGTTGCTAAGGCCAGGAATCACATTAAAGATATTTCTTTTCTTAATTGAAAGAAAATCCTACTTTTGTATTCAACTTCTATGAAGTTTTGGGTGTCTATTTAAAGGTAATTAAACAAATTGTTAGATTTGTTTGAAAATTGAAAGTTCATATGCTATAAACAAGTTTATGTCATGTAATAACTGTCAAAAGTAAAAATTTTGAATTCATTTCATGGATCTAAATATTGGAGCAACTGGTGTTGGTTTACAACATGAATAATTATAAATTTATTGCAAGTTCAAAAAATCAACATAAGCAAGGCTTTCCAAGAAAAAAACTGAAAACAGAATCAAGTGCAACACCTTACAACACCTCTTCTGCCTCTCCTTGCCTAAACTATAAGAAATACTTGGTAATTTCCCATGAAACCGACTGTGAATTCCAAACCGAATCATGAGACCGAAAAAATCCTCATTTTTAATCTTAATCTATGCCTTTTTTTGAAGCAAAAACCTGCTTCCCACATTGCCTTGAGATTATACATTCAGAACAAAATGTTTTTCATGTCTGTCTCAAAGGGGGGCACACAATTGGCTGGCAATGCAACATTTCTGTTATCTCTTACAGAAAAAAAAATACCTTCTAGGTAGAACAGCAAGCTCTCTTATTTCTTTTTTCTGACATATTGGACACATTAATGGTAGTGCCATGAGGGACGACAGTGGAGGAAGCTGCTTCCTGTGCTGCCAGTGCTTTTTTGCTTATTATATGGTAAATATCCAGTAAAATCGTCTGGAATGCTTTCTCAATATTGAAAGCTTCCAATGCTGAAGTCTCAAGGAATGCGAGACTTTCGGTCTCAGCCAAGCTTTCTGCATCTTCTCGCGAGACTGCTCTAAGATGATTCAGATCACACTTGTTCCCAGCCATCATGATGACAATGTTTGAATCTGCATGGTCCCTCAGTTCACGCAGCCACCTCAGGACATTGTCAAAGGTTTGCCTTTTAGTTACGTCATAAACCAAAAGCGCCCCAACTGCACCTCTGTAGTAAGCACTGGTAATGGCGCGGTACCTCTCTTGACCAGCTGTGTCCCATATCTGTGCCTTAACTGTCTTCCCTTCTACCTGAAATGTAAGAAACAGCTTCTAAGCTTAGGTAATTTAGATTTCGATCATTAACATTGTTCAGTTGCTTGATTCGCAAATTTAGTGTCTAAGAACATAGAAATATCAGAATCACACTGAAAAATGATGCAGCAATGAACAGTACCACAACATTGAGCAAATGAGCCATATTTGGGAAAGATAATTAAATCAGAGTATATAAAAAGCCAACCTGAAGAGTCCTTGTTGCAAATTCAACACCAATGGTTGACTTGGTCTCCAAGCAAAACTCATTTCTTGTAAATCTTGAAAGAATGTTAGATTTTCCCACACCTGAATCTCCAATCAATACAATCTTGAATAGGTAATCATATTCATGATCCACTCTATATGCCATTTAACCTGCTATATCCAAATAAATTAATTTTTTTTGTCTAAAAAAAATGTTAATTAACTTTCATTATACGGAACAATCCAGATTTAGCTTAACCATTATTACCCAATATCCTTAATATCTTCATATGCAAGATATCAGAATACCAAATTCTAAGAAACCTATTTATTGTTAATGAAAATGTTAATGAAAATGCAGAGAAAAAGAAATTGCATCAGTTTCTTTCTTTTTTTCTTGTTCTTGAGAAACAAATAAGGTCTGAAAGAAGAGAAGAAACTAACCATAAAATGATGATTGATTAATATCGATTTTGATAGCAAAGGGTGGTCAGTGAAATTCAGGAATTTGGTGTTTGTTTTGCTGAAAGTTCTTGCATGGGGAGAGAAAGGCTCCTCAGGAGAAGGAGAGGAGAGAAAGGAAGCATTGCTTTCCATAGCCAAAGAGAGAAAACAGATTAACGGATGAAAAGGCACTTAAAACGGTGTTTCGGTGGGATCTAACCAGCTAATTTCGGCCAGTCTAAAATATTTTACTTTCATTTTTTAATCATCTCGTGGTGGATAGGACTGTGCCTAATTTATGAGATATTGTTCATTTTGACACAAAAATCTTATGGTTTTGTCTTATAAAAGGTTCCTCACAATTATGAGTTCAAGCTTCTGCGTATATGCAAATAGATCTCACAATAGGCAATAGGTATTTAAAATCAAATGACAATAAGTAGAAGGGTCTAACTTAAATATAAGACCACATAAAATTTAGTATTTTATAGATTTGAGATGACGTCATTTTAACAGCCCTTCATCACGTGTATGTGAAGATAGAGATAAAACCTATCACATGATAATTTTAAAAAAAGATAACAAGAAGAAATCTATATAACAGAATCGGAGCTCTATACGATATTAAATATTTATCCTAAAACTAATTAAAAATAGATGTGGAGGGGTCCAACTTAAATTTCCACATCCTCACTTCCTATCAGCTTGCTACAAGATGTATTAGGCAGGTATAAAGAAATACTGATTTAAAATTGCTGTCATAATTGCAGTTCAAACAATTTGGACCATTTATTAGAAATGCAGAATATGCTGGGCTCATTTGATTGCTGCAATTTTCAAAGTAGTTCTATCAATGCATTTGCTTCAAGTTCAAACATGAAAGCAATTTTGCACAAAGAAGATTGAAATCAACTTCCGAATTTGGAGATAAAACGAAAATATGGTTCATAAAGTTATCAGGTCCAAATATGATGATTACTCCAAAGTTGAAGAAAAACTGAAAGCATAGAAGTAGCAATTATTGAAGTATATATATGTATTAAGGTGAACCAAGGCCTTTTATAGGACTGATTACTTCATTGTTGTTGATAATTACAGCCGCGTTAGGAGTTGACATTCTAGCTGCATCATGGTCTTTAGTTTCCCCCGTTTCTCAAATTAAAGGCGATGACAGATTCGTAGCATTCAACATAATCCCAGGTACATCAAATCTGCCATTGTGAGCTTATGACCAGTGATGACTATAGCTACCAGTCTTCCAGTACGGTTTCCTAAACAACAAAATCTCAGTGACTGTAGCTAATTTTCTGATTGGAATGTTTCCTTGCAGCCTTCTCTACGAGTTCCGCCACGAACTTAGAGGCTGAATTTGCATATGGCTCTGACCATTTTAATCCAGCTGTTAATCCTGGACTAACATATGATTGTGAAGAAGCTGATACTTAAAATTTGTGTGGACAAGGATATGGGATAATGGGACTTGATTTCTACAGCAAGTCACGAGCCATAATTGTGGAGATCGCACTTGATTTATAAGATATTGTTAGCTTTGATTGTTTCACGATTTTATTTCACAATAACACTTCACAAATATGAGTTCAATTTCAGTTTTTACTTTATATATCATAGTAGAATCTCGTAACATATTTCGATATAAGATTGGTACGCCATAAACTCCTACTCTTAAAGTCTTAGCGTTTTCATTAGTTTAATACAGAACAGAATCAGAATCAAATCAAGTAGTGGAATTCTAAAGGTGACTCACATTGCATAACACTTAATTCTTGTGTTACCTACTCTAATACTCCATTTGTGAAGATTGCATGTGTAGATACTTGATTTTGGAAAAACTAATATTTGCTTCAATACTATAAGTGAAAGACAACCTCTTCTCAGAATAATACTTCACAAGAATAACTTCTTCAGAAAAGCTTCTATACAAGAACAACCTCTTATCAGAAGAGCTCATTACTCTTAAAAGAACTCATTCGCAGAATAGCTCTTCTCAGAACAACTTTGCTCGGAACAACTCTTTACAGAACATCATATTCACAGAACAACTCATTTATGGAAAAGAAGCTTTTCTGAAGAAGTGAAGATAACTCCGGAATAGGGCAGGGTTCTTGAGTTAACTTCACTATTAGGATGTCCTGGAGAGTTTGGCTTGGTGGATCAGATATGGAGGTAGTTAAGAGTTCTTCTCTTAACCTTTCTCTGAAATATGAGTGCTCTTCCCTATTTCTTTCAGTACACCTTCTCCTAAAAACGTAACTCCCACTAGACAAAGCATTAATGCTTTGTAACCGTCAATTCTCATTATTACATCATTAATACCAAAGATATGTAACTCCCATCCTCTACTCCTATATATAGAGGTTCTTGTTATCAGTGAAAGGACTTTTGGCAAATCAGCTAATCCATAAACTCTTCCAAAACCTCTCTGCACTGTTTTCTCTACACAGCCTTGTTCTCAGCCTTGCTCAGCCTTCTACCGCCACCTGCCGCTGCACTCATTATTCAGGGTCTGCTCCAGTCTTCCTCTCCGCCGCCTCCCGGCCACCCCGTTATACTGGTTTGCAACGTTTCCTCTCCATCACAAAAGAACCCTTCTACATTTTGGCGACTCCGCTGGGGAGGAGCGATTGCATTGAGTAGAACATCTTCAACTTTAACTTTGTCGGAAAACATGGAGAGCTCTACTGGAAATCAGGATGCTCAGGCCCCTGTCTACATTCAAGAGTTGATGAAGATGATCCAAGCTTCTCAAGAAAGAATGGAAAAGTTGGAAGACACTATCTCCCAACTCACACCTTCCAATGCCACAACTTCTCAAGTTCAATCTGTCACCCCTGCTACTGCCAGGAATGAGAACACTTCTACTGACAACGGGGAAACTCAACTGATGCACTTGTTCTTGGAGGTGTTGAAAACATTGGTGCAAATAACGCCACTACTGTTGGAACTTCTATTGTGACTCTTCCTTCATCCACAACTCAAGGCTTTGTGACAAAAGAAGAGCTTCAAAGGTTGTTGGAAGAGAAGAACAAGAGTTTGAGTTTTTCCGAATTTGATCCCAAGTTGCCTTACCCTGCTAGTGTGGCTGCGAAGCCACATTCCAAGGACTACGCTAGTCCTAAGTTTAAGCAATTCAATTGCAAGACTAGAGATACTCATGAGCATGTCATGAAATTTATAAAAACTCTTGGTGTAACTAAACTGGATGAGGATTTGAAGTTAAAGGAATTTTCCAAGTCTCCTACTAAAAAGTGTACAGCTAATATGTTAATCTTATTCATGGCTCTATAGAATCTTGGAGCTAGATGTATAAGATGTTTGGAGAAAAGTTCTTCTCTACTCGAGAGAAAGTTACTCTTATTGATCTAGGGAGAGAGCATCAAAATTCACGTGAAGATCTCATGGAGTATATCCAACGTCTTAGAGAAAGAATGTTAGACATTCAAGACTCACTTGATGAGAAAGAATTGGTGAAAGTATGTATCCAAAATATGCTTGATGAGTGTAGAGTTTACCTAGAAAATCTACCTCTTCCAACCTTTGCTACTTTACTTGAAGCTGCAGGAGGAACTAATAATATAGTTCTTAAGCAAGGAGAAGATAATTGTCTTACTCAAAGGAATGCTCCTATAGTGAATGCAATTCAAAGAAAAAAAAAGAGGATCTTCTCATCCTAACATGCATCTTGGAAGAGATAATCTAAGAAGAAGACAAGATGATGCTGACTTTCCACCATTCTTAGTTCCATTGGACAGAGTGAAAGCACTTTTCCAAGAATGGATTAGAGAAATGTAAATCCACCTTATGTTTCACAACTACCAACAACAGAAGAAAAGTCTAATCCAAAGTATTGTGTTGAATCTACTTTCGCTGATTTTAAGTTGAGATATATTATCTCCTTAATATATATTAGAGTTTGATCACTTTCTTTTTGGGTTGAGAACTCTTCTCCCCAATATGAAATTGAGATTTACTCATTGGCCGCAGCTCTATCGCTTATTATTTGGCCACAACTCTATCGCTTGTACTTATAGCCGCAGCTTTATCGCTCATATCTTGGCTATGCTTTACTACTTATAATCCAGCCGCAGTTTTATCGCTCATATTTTGGCTGAGAGACTTGCAAATCATATATTGACCGCAGCTTTAACGCTTATCTAAAAGGATTGAATCAATCTCCTTAATATTGAGTTGAGAGATAATCTCTCCTTGATGTAAAGTTGAGAAAGGTTCTCCTTGGTCGCATATATACATACAAACTATTCTCTAAAGAGAATTCAATCGTTGTGATCTTGCATCACTTCCATTAATTTCATATGCAAAAATTCTTCCATTAGATGAGTTGAACTTTGTGATCTTACACCACTTCACTTAAGAAAAGTTGAATACTACGACTCCTCACGTCACTTCTGCTAATTTACTACAAAAGAATCTTTTCTCTTATTTGCAGGAGTACAGGCAACACAAGAAGAATGTTCATAATTGACTACTGCCACAATGTGTGGAGAATACCTATAAGAAATCGAAAGCATTATCCAGATAAGTATCTATTCATAAGCATATGCAGTAGTCTTCTTCTTCTTCTTCTTCTTCTTCTTCTTCTTCTTCTTCTTCTTTAAAAAAAAAATAATAATAAAATACTTCTTAATAGGAGCTTGCAGGAATAATCCTGGTAGCTTGCAGGATTAATCTCGTAAGCAACACACAACAAGAGGCTGTAGCACATGTAGCTTGTTGCTAGGCAAAACTAGTAGAACAAGTTAGAATGGCAGAACCTCCTTAAATAAAAGAAAAAAAAAGCACTGCTCTGAGTAAAGAAATTCTTAGAGTTCAAACTTCAAAGTAGATGTAATGATGTACATTCATTTCAGCCTGTAAAGCCATGTCAATGACAATCCAAAAAAAAAAAGAAAAGAAAAGAAAAGCAAGATTTACTGTTGATAAATAAAGCAATGAAAGTACCAATATTATTGCAAGAGATCAAAAAAATCCTAAAACAAAGAAATATTAAAACAGAATTACAACAAAAGAAAACAAATATCTAATTAGCTACATAGCTCCAAAGAGAAGAATAACTATTGCTAAACTCTGAAAAAGAATCTAACTTCTGCAGCAACTCAGCTTGATGATTCTTTAGTGAGGCAATCTCCACTTCTATTTCTTTTAACTGTTCTCCTACCTTCTTCTTCTCAACATCAATGGAAAGGAAGGCTTTAGCTTTGGAAATGCAAATGTCAATACAATCAAGCCTAAAACCAGCCTTTACTGCATCATCCATAAGTCGCAACATCAACTGTAATTTCTCTAAAGAAATAGAAGACACTGGAACATCAGCAACCAACAAGGCTTTCCCTAACCCATCCAGTATGTAGGAAATAAAATCTTCACTTTGGAAGATACAAGAATCCCAAAATTCACCCCCTTTCTGATAGATGACCTCCAAATGCTTCACATACTGAGACTGAACAGAGAAACCATGAAAATCAACTCTAGCTGTAACATTTCCAGAATATGTTCCAAAAGAATCAAGGGTATTAGTAGCTTCCCTGTTCTCTGACACTGGGGGGGAAGAAATAACATCAAGAGCAGTTGTAGCGATAACAGTGTCAGTCTGAACAGGTTGAGCACTTGGAACAGGTTGAGTACTTGGAACAGGATCAACATTTGGAATAGGAATAGCTATGTCAACCTGAACAAGTTCAACACTTGGAACAGGATCAGTATTAGGAACATGTTGAACATTTGGAACATCTTCCAAGATAGCAACTTCATCACTCTGAATATCTTCCTCAATTCCATTAAAGAAATCATCAGCACTTATGTCAAATAGAGAAGTAGAATTCTCTAGTTGAACATCATCAGCTCCAGAAAAGGCATCATCATCAGACTCTTCAGAATTCATAGAATGCTCGTCACCAGATTCATCGTCATCATCACAAGAGGTCTCATCATCATTAACAACTTGCTCCTTTCGAATTGATTTACCCTAAAAAAAAAATGGGGGAAGATGAGAAAATGACATCAAAAGAGATAGTAAAGAAGAACAAGAAAGGAAAAGAGAACAAGAACAACTTTCTTTTCCATGTCTAATACGTGAAGCAACAATATCAGAAGACTCCTCATCTATCTGATCAGCACATTCTTTTCCTTTTCTTCTTGAACATGAAGGGATCAAACGCAATGATATGTCACTTTGAGTAACATCAATAAGAGTAAGGCGTTTTCTAAGATCAGGAAGAGGTATACAAAAAGCTTTCCAATCAGAAATACATTGACCCCAATAAGCTAGCCCCCTGAACTATAATAGCTGCGCCTATCAGAAGCTGGTACAACCCAAAGTTTGATCTCCTTACGTTTCTTCTGAATCTCATCAAAAAGAAAATCAGAAACACAAGAAGAGAAGTCTTCATCCAAAGGACTAAAAGGGGCACGTGGAATCATTTGATCATATCCAAATTGACGAGCAACTCTGCACATTGAGTATACTTCAACAGAACGAGAATCTCTATCCAAGCCTGCATAGGTACTTTCTATCATAGAGGGTAAGATGACAGGATTAGTCCACAAGTAAAACTCAATCTCTTTCTTACTTAATGAAGAAGAACGAGGTTGATTCTGAACACCATAATAGGAATCTGGATTACCATACCCATTCTTCTTACGCAAGTAAGGACGCCAAGTGAATTCCTTCATCGCATCCAACACCTCAAGAACACATCTCCTCGCACTCTGATTATGCCAAGCCCAAGCTCTATAATTATTCTTAGAAAGAGGTCCAGAAGAAGTCACAGGTTGAGGACTTTGATTAGGTATAGGAGCACAAGTACTAAATCTCTCCCATAAACACATTTGAATGAAAGAAACATCAATGTACGTAAGAATTCTATACCGACCAGCTGATTCTTCAGTCTTGGAAGAATACAAATCCAACCTTCTATAAAGAGAACCCAAATAGAAAGGGGCCAGAGAAAAGCGCATACCTTTAGCAATTTTAATAGCTATTGGAATAAGAGCTGGACTAATACCATCATCTGGACATCCTGGGAAGACATGCCTGGCTAACCACATTATTAGTAGTGCTTCTAACTCATGCTCAGAATCTGGAAGATCAGGAAAACTACTTTCACCTTTTCTAGGTTTGAATTTATGAAAAAATAATCCAATCCAATTAGAAAAACGGGCAGCCTTAGATTTCTCTTTTTGATGCTTGAGCAAGTCATAGAAGAAACTACGAGTCCTCTCTTCATCTTCAGACAATTTGATGGAACAAATATTATGTCTCCCAAGGCAAGGAAGTTCAAGAAGAACACGCACATCCTCAAGAGTAAAAGTGAATTCTCCCCAAGCAGTAATCAAGGTATGAGAAAAAGTACTCCATCGTGCCAAAATAGCACGCCACACATCCATTCTTCCTTCTCTACGAATACGAAGTTTTGAGGAAACCAGTATAGCATCAAGTACTCCCGCTGAAGATAGAACCTTTACATGAACAGGATTCTTCATTACCTTATTCACCCAATCTTCCCAACCTTGAACAGGTTGAGAATTAGAACCAAGCTTAGTTAAAGACAATGGGAATTCTCCTCGTTCAAACCTAAATTTCAGAATAGACTCGCCTGGAATATGAGTTCTGAAAGTTGATGCTTCAGGAATAATACTGAGCCAAGAATGGCCAACTGGAGGATCAGGATAAGAAGCAATCCGTCTACCACGAACATCTCTCCAGAAATGATCTTCTCCTCCTTCCTTAATAATCTGATCTGACCAATCTTCAGGAACAGAAGGAAGCGCACGACCTTTTCCAATACGAAGACGCATTTTCTTGTCAACAGGAGCTTCGACAATAGAATCTTCAGAAGTACTATTTTTTCTTTTCTTTACAGGAGCTCGAGCAGCAAGAGAAGGTTGACCATATTGAATCTTCGTCATTGGAGAATAGCTACAAGAAATCAACAACACAACTCAGATAAGTATAAATATTCATCAAGATATGTATACACACACACATAAAATATATATATAATGAGATAAACCATAAAAAAAATTTTTTAAAATTAAATTATTGTTTTCTCATCTTAAAATAAATAAGTAAATAAAATTATTATTATTATTATTATTTTTTGCACTTTATTGGTGTAGGTACAGTGTTTTATGCACAGTAAAAATGATATATGAACAGTACCCGCGCAGGAACAGTACCCGCGCAGGAACAGTACTGCATGCAGGAACAGTAACAACGTATGAACAGTAACTGCGTACAGTAACAGTACTGCATAAAAAGAACAGTACGATGTTCCTGCAATTTTTTTTATATTTAATGATAAAAAATAATAAAAAAATAAAAATATTAAATATTAAATGATAAAAAAAACAAAAAATAATAATAATAAATCAAAAAAATGAAAAAAAATGAAAATGAAGAACACTTACTCCTTCAACTGAAAACCAAAAGAATGAAAAGAAACTATTGCTCTCTAGTTTTTGATGTTAGAAAACTCTGAAGAGAAACTTTCATATTTATAAGACTTAGAGTATCAAGATTTTAATGACAGATATTTAGAATAAAATCTTCTTTAATTATAAATATTTTTTTTTACTTGCACAAATATTTCTTTTTCCTTGCACAATCTTTTAAAAGGAAAGTTAAATAAATTTATATTTACATATGATCTCTCCTTTTCAAAGATTTGAAAAGTAACATTAATTTTTACTAAAAAAAAAAAAATCTGTTACAACCGACAAAAACACATGGTAATGAATTTTTTTTTTAAAACAAATCTTAGGAATATACTTCTTATCTGTTCCCAAAATTTTATTACCTGTTCCCAAAATTTTAGGAAAAAAAGCTTTTAGCTGTTCCCAAAATTTTAGAGAAATGCTCTTACCTGTTCCCAAAAAATTTTAGGGAAAAGCTTAAGCTGTTCCAAAATTTTAGAGAAACACTCTTACCTATTCCCAAAATTTTAGAGAAACGCTCTTACCTGTTCCCAAAAAAAAAAATTTAGGGAAAAGCTTAAGCTGTTCCAAAATTTTAGAGAAAAGCTCTTACCTATTCCCAAAATTTTATTACTTGTTCCCAAAATTTTAGGAAAAAAGCTTTTAGCTGTTCCCAAAATTTTAGAGAAATGCTCTTACCTGTTCCCAAAATATTTTAGGGAAAAGCTTAAGCTGTTCCAAAATTTTAGAGAAACACTCTTACCTATTCCCAAAATTTTAGGGAAACACTCTACAACCTGTTCTCAAAATTTTAGGGAAAAGCTTCTAGCTGTTCCCAAAATTTTAGAGAAAAACTTTTACCTATTCTCAAAATTTTAAGGAAAAGCTTTTTACCTGTTCCCAAAATTTTAGGGAAAAGCTTTTTACCTGTTCTCAAAATTTTAGGGAAAAGCTTCTAACTGTTCCCAAAATTTTAGAGAAAAGCTTTTAGCTGTTCCCAAAATTTTAAGGAAACACTTCTTAAGGAAAAGCTCCTTATCTGTTCCCAAAATTTTAGGAAAACGTTCCTATCTATCCTCAAAATTTTCGAGAAAAACCTCTAACTATTCCAAAATTTTAGAGAAAAGCTTTCATCTGTTCTCAAAATTTAAAAAAAAAAAAAAAACTTCCTACCTATTCCAAAATTTTAGAGAGACACTTCTCACCTGTTCCTAAAATCTTAGAGAAAAACTTATACCTGTTCCCAAAATTTTAGGAAAACACTCTCACTTATTCCCAAAATTTTAGGGAAAAGCTTCTCACTTATTCCCAAAATTTTCAAGAAACATTCTTCTTATTCTCAAAATTTTATAGAAAGGTTATTCTCACTTGTTCTAATTTTTTTTTTCAAAACTCTAAAGAAACACTACTTCTAAATTGTTCTCATTTGTTCTCAATTATGCATAATTATTTCTTTTCTTTTGAAATTTCTATGCAGGGGGCAAACTCAACATAACCAATTGCTCCATCAAGTAACTATATTGCCAGACAAAATTATTTTGTTATGCTAAAAAAAAAAATTCATTTTTATTCTGTTAAGAAAATTTCATTCATCATTAAAATTCATAAATGGGCAATAATGAGTCTAACTTAAACAATTTCAATACAAGACAATAAGTTTTAATAAGAATATCATTTTTTCCAAAGATCCTTTATAATACTAGTGCATGAGAACTTCTTATACTAAGATTTCCCATGCAGGGGCAAAATGTAGATACTTGATTTTGGAAAAACTAATATTTGCTTCAATACTATAAGTGAAAGACAACCTCTTCTCAGAATAATACTTCACAAGAATAACTTCTTCAGAAAAGCTTCTATACAAGAACAACCTCTTATCAGAAGAGCTCATTACTCTTAAAAGAACTCATTCGCAGAATAGCTCTTCTCAGAACAACTTTGCTCGGAACAACTCTTTACAGAACATCATATTCACAGAACAACTCATTTATGGAAAAGAAGCTTTTCTGAAGAAGTGAAGATAACTCCGGAATAGGGCAGGGTTCTTGAGTTAACTTCACTATTGGGATGTCCTGGAGAGTTTGGCTTGGTGGATCAGATATGGAGGTAGTTAAGAGTTCTTCTCTTAACCTTTCTCTGAAATATGAGTGCTCTTCCCTATTTCTTTCAGTACACCTTCTCCTAAAAACGTAACTCCCACTAGACAAAGCATTAATGCTTTGTAACCGTCAATTCTCATTATTACATCATTAATACCAAAGATATGTAACTCCCATCCTCTACTCCTATATATAGAGGTTCTTGTTATCAGTGAAAGGACTTTTGGCAAATCAGCTAATCCATAAACTCTTCCAAAACCTCTCTGCACTGTTTTCTCTACACAGCCTTGTTCTCAGCCTTGCTCAGCCTTCTACCGCCACCTGCCGCTGCACTCATTATTCAGGGTCTGCTCCAGTCTTCCTCTCCGCCGCCTCCCGGCACACCCCGTTATACTGGTTTGCAACGTTTCCTCTCCATCACAAAAGAACCCTTCTACAGCATGCAAAGTATTATTTGCTTTGACACCAAAATTTCACGATTTTGTCTCTAAAAAACGGTTCCCAAGTATACATTTAAATATCTACTTTTATATTATGAAAGACTCTCACAATATATCTGAACATGAAATTGAAAGTTACAATAATACAACTTGTTCTAAAGCTACCAGTGCAACAGTATGGGATCTAAACTATACATCCTTCCTTTGCTGTTTTACCTCAGCCTCAGCAACTGTTAGCCGTGTCTTCAACAGGACAGACAAATGTGAGATCACTAATGTCTATTTATAAAGAAAATATGACTGCCTCTGTAGGAACATTGAAATTCCGAGTTAATCCTCTAGTGCTGTCATTCACATCTCAGTACAAAACAAAAAGCTATCATTTTTTTTTTTTTCAAAAACAAAAGCTATCATCTGCACCAGCAAATGAAGGAACCACAGATAAATCTATACTAAGTTTCTGCTTTTTTGGAATGGGATGATGGTGTAAATAGGTTAGCTTTCTTACCTTTTTCTTTTTTTTTTTTTTAATTTTTTATTACACAAGTTTGTGTGAAGTTCAATTGTCGGAGTTTCGAGTTGCTGAAGTTGTTGAAAGCAAGTTGTCCGGCTCAAACACAGGAAAATTCTACTGTTGATTTATAGATTTTGACCTTATTATAAAGTTAACAAATAATAACATTTAGATTAGTAACAATTAATCTAAACCATTGATTATATTTGTAAAGTAAAAAAAAGTATTAACCTGATAATTTATTCAATTAATTTTAAATAATTATCATTAAATGATAATTATTAATTAAAAATATAAAAAGTTTATCATCATTTATACATTAATAATTTTTAATTTATTTACATATAATGTTTCTTATATTTGTCTTTTATTGATTTTATTGCATATGAAAGCAAAAAAAAAATGAAAGATAGATCTTAGAGGTTGATAACAAGTATTTAAAAATAATGTTTGGCGTTTTTGTCAATTATATTCTCAAACGGAAGCAATGAATATATTGGCAATCGATTGCTTATATTAAGAAGTCGATTGCCTAATATAATCAGATTTTTATGAATGTAAGGCATAAAGTTTATAAAATAAACATAAAACCACAAAAACAAATATAAAATTATGGTAATTAATCACAAAATTGATTTAAATAAATGTAAAAATATTAGAATAAACACAAAACTATGATAATAAAACGTAAAATTTATGAGAACAAGAGTAAAAACACTCACATTAATTTTATGGTTAAATATTATAGATTTATGTTTTTTCTAGTATTTTTATGATTATACTCATTAGTTTTACAATGAATCACATTAATTTTACGGTTAATTATTATATATTTATGCTTTTTCTAGTATTTTTGTACTTATATACGGTGAATCCAATAAATTTTAAGATGAATGTTATAAATTTTACAATAAATCTATTAAATTTACGATGAATGTGATCAATTTTACGATGAATGTGATCAATTTTACGATGAATTTTATAAATTTTCATAATAAAATTTATGATATTCATCGTAAAATTTATTAGATTTATCATAAATTTTATCATATTTATCGTCAAATTTGTTAGATTCATCACAAAATTTATAACATTCATTGTAAAAGTTATAAGATTCATCGTAAATTTTATTACATTTATCGTAAAATTGATGATATTCATTGTAAAATTTATTAGATTCATCGTAAATTTTATGATATTCATTGTAAAAGTTATGATATTTATTGTAAACTTTATTAGATTTATCATAAAATTTATTAAATTCATAATAAATTTTACAATATTCATAGTAAATTTTATTAGATTTATTGTAAAATTGATCAGAGTAAGCGTAAAAATACTAGAAAGACATAAATATATAATAATTAATTGTAAAATTAATGTGATTTATCGTAAAATTCATTAGTATATCCATAAAACCACTAAAAAAATATAAATCTCTAATAATTAATCATAAAACTAATGTGAGTGTTTTTACACTTATTCTAATAAATTTTACGCTTTATTATCATAATTTTATACTTATTTTACTATTTACATTTATTTAAATCAGTTTCATAATTAATCATCATAATTTTATACTTATTTTTGTGTTTTTACTTTTATTTTTATTAAATTTTAAGTCTTATGATCATAAAAATCTAATTATGTTAGGGAGTCAACTTCTTAATATAAGTGGGTGACTACTCATATATTCATTGTTTTTGTTTGAGAATAGGAAGTCGATTGCCTTGATTATATAATAATTGTATTAATTTGTGTATCTCCTCTCCTCAATCATCAACATTTCTAAAAGTAATCAAGGCAATAAAATCAATAAAATAAAAATGTAAAAAAACCAATAAAAAAAATAGAAACGCCAATCATAGTTTCTAAATACTTTTTATCAAACTTCAAGGTGTTGCTGCCATTACATTCAAAAAAAAGATTCTGCCTTTTTTTTTACCTTCAAAAGCAATAAAATCAACAAAAGAAAATGTAAGAAACATTTAAGTGAATAAATTTAAATTATCAATGCATAAATTAATAAAAAATTCTCGAATTTGATTCTCACTAAATATACTTTGGAGGAGGGGTGACAATTTTAGTTGTGATGAAATTCTAAATAGGATTAGTTTCAGACTGTTAAAATAAACGATAATATTTGCGGTTTACATAAAAAAACTTTTTATATTTTTAGTTAATAATTATGGATTTAATGATAAATAAGTTACCAGGTTAATAGTTTTTTTTTTACTTTAAAAATATAATTAGTGGCTTAGATTAATTGTTAATGATCGAAAAGTTATTATTTCTTGACTTAATAATAAAATTAAAATCTATAAACTTGCTGTAAAATTTCTTCTCAAACACGTAATAATGAAATAAAAATTAAAATATCTCAAACACGTTTTTATGACCTTTTTGCTTTTGAGTGATAACGTAGCAAAAGTGACGTATATGTCTGGAGTTCACGTGAATGGCCTGAATTATTACACATAAAAAAAAATGATTGGCGGATGAATATATCAATCATACGCATTCTACGTATTTAATATTGAAGTGGCTTATTTGGGTAACTTTTTATTGGCCATTGGTGTCAGCTAGTTACCTACTTCGAGCAAATCCTTTTTTTTATTCACAGTAAAGTAAAAGAAAAGAGAAATCGACTTTAATCTTTTTTTTTTTTAATTCACAGTAAAGAAATCGAACCAAATCTTTTTTTTTTCGAAAATCGAACCTAATCTTTTAGAACGGATAAAAAAGCAAAATAAAGTAAAAAATCGAATTTTAGATTTAATTTTCCAAGATAATTTCTGAAGTCTAGATTCTTTAAGCAAACCTTTCTGGAGTGGAATAGATTGCCTGCCCAAAAGTCAAAAGTCGGGGTCAAGTGTTCACTTCAACCACCCTAAACAAAGATGGATCCTATTTAATATTTCACAAGGGAAGCCTCAATCGTGGCCTCAGTAGGTGTCGAGAAAACACCAATTTTAAACGTATTGATTGATTTGTCATCTCAAAATAAAAAATACAACTGCCAACAGCTATTTATCATCTGAAAATAAAATGAAAAATACAATTGTCTAGCAATTATATAATCCGAGAAAGAGAGGGTCTGGAGAGTAAGGTGAAAGAGGGAAAAAGTACAATAATGCGCAGCTGGAGGAGATCGTAAAACCCAAAACCAAAGCCTAAAAAAAGGGCAAACAGTGAAAAAATGAAAGTAAAATTCGTAGCTTAATAAAAGGCCACGCTAAATTAAAACTTTTAAAACTCATATTAAAAGAAAAAAAGGATCGGTTAATTTCTTGTAAGATGGAATAAGATTTATTGAGAATTGAAAAGAGTGTTGAAAAGAAAACGGACAACCGTCAGAAGGTAAATCCTTTATATCAAATTTCACAGCTCCTTACTAGCAAAAGACAAAAATACTTCTATAAGTCAGAATTTATTTGCAAAACAAATCCGCAGAAAAATAGATGGGCAAAATGTTAGTATATCTCCATAATTAGGGAAATAATTGTTTGGTTGACCAATTTCGGATATGGTCCATAATTTCACGGTGAATCTCAACTCAATATTTGGCTATTAAAACACGATTTTATGATGGTTAAAACGTGATTTTATTGCCATAATTAGCACGCTCTCATTACTATTTAAGGAGGGCTCCTTCCGGTCCCCAAGTACGTTAACCTAAAACACAAAAACACCATCTAGTAAGGTTTTGAGTGCTTGGAAGACTTGGAAGGCCTGTGATCGACATAGAGGAGATTGTCAGATTCGCAATCGCTTCAACAGCAGAGTTACAGAGTGCAATGGCTGGAGGTTAGATCCTATCGCTTCCGCATTTTATTTGTTTAACATGTTTCATATTGTGTAGAAGCATGTTAGGCTTGTTTGATGTTCTTACATTTGGCATCAGAGCCGTAGTTTAACCTCTGTCTTGCTAGAGATCTGTAAAAAAAAGCCATAAAAACCCATATTTTGAAACTTTAAGTCTCGGATTTCATAAAACTCATTCTGTTTTCCTGTGATTTTGGTTCAAATACTTTAGATCTATTGTTGTAAAGCTCTAGGGATGAAAAATACATGAAAAACGAGACTGTTTGAAAGGTTTTGTGCCGGGTCGGGTCAAAAGACCCAAAATTCTGCAAAACACCCATTCGGGTGAAGAAGAAGCCTCGGGCGCGTGAGTCACACGCGCCCGACAAGGGAAGAAAATGCGGGCGCGTGAGTCTCACGCGCCCGACAGGAGAGGAAATGCGGGCGCGTGAGTCTCACGCGCCCGATAGAGATAATGCGGGCGCGTGAGTCTCACGCGCCCGCCTGTTGTACAGTGCAGTGACACTGTGCAAAAAAAAAAAAAAAAAACCTTTGGGCTTCGGGTTTTGGGCCACTGTTTGGGTCCTTATTTGGTTAGTTTTGGGCCATTTATTTTGGGCTCTTTTGGTTGATTATTTGGGCCATATGGATTAAATAAAAGGGTCATTTATTTATTTAGGCCTTAAGGATTTATTTAATTTAAGTAATTGAAATTATTCAATTTAGGCCAAATAATTATATTTTTGATAGTTTTATATCAAATTTTCAGTTCTGTAATTTTTATAATTTTATGAATAATTCGATTATTTTCACAAAATTAATATAATTATGAAAACTTCTCATTATTTTGGATTTTATGAGGATTTTTCATAAATTTGGAATTTTTATAAATGCTGTAATTTTAAATTGAATGATTTTGTGAAAATTATCATAAAATTATGATTAAACTATGAAAATTTGATTTGAATGTGCATATGTGCTTATTTTGAATATGTACAATTTTGTTATTTTTATACTAGAAGCACATGTAGCTAAGTTATTCATATTATTTGGAATTAAAATTGCCTTGTGTTAATTGCAATTTTTAAATATGAATAAACTTAGAATTTTACCAATATGTCTCAGTGATTTATAATTTATTTAATTAGGGCTTAGCCACAGCAACCTTAATTAAGTAAAATTATTTTTGTAAAATCACATAATGATATTAGACATAAATTGTAATCAGTTATAAGGTTATGGTAAATTTTATCCCACAGGAATTTTTATTATAATTTTATAACTAATTAGGATAAAATATCAAATTAGTTTCTTAATTTACCCACAGGAATTAGGAAATGATATAATTTGATAGTTTTATCATTATGATATGAATCTATTAGAATTATAACTTTAGCCCACAGGCAAGTTTTATGTCTAAGATTCATTAATAAAATATGTTTACATTGGTAGACATAATTAAGTTTGCCTCAAAAATTCTAGATACATAAGCATGTTTATTTTCTATAAGCAGTATTTCCTCAGGCTAGTATTTACCTAGAAGTTCTCGAATTAGATGAAGAGAACTACAAGGTTTGGAAGGAGAGAGTTCTCCTCCAATTAGGGTGCATGGATATAGACTATGCTATAAGGAAAGACGAGCCCGTATTGACTGAGACCAGCACTCCTACTGAAGTAGCTTTACATGAATGCTAGGAGCGATCCAATCGCCTTAGTGTCATGTATATAAAGACAAAGATATCTGCTGGGATACGTGGTTCAGTCGAACAGCATACCAACGTTAGGACCTTACTGAAGGCCATAGATGATCAATTTGTCACTTCAGACAAAGCGTTGGCCAGCACCCTGATAATGAAGTTCTCATCGATGAGGCTCACCAGTGTCAAAGGAGTGCGTGAGCACATAATGACCATGAGAGATATAGCGGCCCAACTCAAGAAGCTAGAGGTGGAGATGTCTGAGTCTTTTCTTGTGCACTACATATTGAACACTCTACCAAAGCAGTACGGACCATTCAAGATATCCTATAACACACATAAGGATAAGTGGACCATCAATGAATTGATGACCATGTGTGTTCAAGAGGAGGGAAGACTGCTTATGGAATCGGGTGAGAGTGCATTTTTTGCAAGCCAAGGAAAGACCAAGGATCGAGCCAAGAACAAGGGAAAAGGTAAAATCCCTGCCCAAGCTGATATTAAGAAAGAGTCCAAGTGTTTCTTCTGTAAAAAGAAGGGACACATGAAGAAGGACTGTGCCAAGCTTCAGCAGTGGCTCGTTAAGAAAGGTAATCCACTCTCATATGTTTGTTTTGAATCAAATATGGTTGAGGTTAATCATAACACATGGTGGATTGATTCTGGATCTACAATTCACATTTCGACTTCCTTACAGGGTATGACAAACCTAAGGAAGCCAGTGGGAAATGAGGAGAGCATCTATTCAGGAAATAAGATGCGCTCGCGTGTTGAAGGCGTTGGAACATGCACTTTAGTTCTTAGGAGTGGTTTTGTTTTGCAATTAGAAAAGACCTTTTATATTCCTAGTTTCTCGAGAAATTTAATCTCTGTTTCTAGGTTGGTACCTTATGGATATTCCTTTCAATTTTCAAATAAATCAATATTGATATATTTTAAGTCTGATATTGTTGGGAATGGTACCTTATGTGATGGTCTTTTCTCTATTGATTTGCAAAATGATGCTGCTCATAACGCCTTGCATGTTCAAACTGGCACTAAAAGATGTGTTATGAATGAGGACTCCTCTACGTTATGGCACCGGAGATTAGGTCATATCTCCATAAATAGAATTAAGAGATTGGTAAATGATGGAATACTTAGTACTCTCGATTTTACTGATTTCGACACTTGTGTGGATTGCATTAAGGGTAAGCAAACCAACAAGTTTAAGAAAGGTGCCAATAGGAGTTCAACCATATTAGAGATCATACATTCTGACATATGTTGTCCAGACATTGATGCATATGGTCAGAAATACTTCATCACCTTTATTGATGATTACTCGAGGTTTATGTATCTCTACATGCTTCATAACAAGAGCGAAGCATTAGATGCCTTTAAAATCTTTAAGGCTGAAGTAGAGAAACAATGTGGAAAACCCATAAAGATAGTAAGAACTGATAGAGGTGGGGAGTATTACGGTAGATACACTGAAGATGGACAAGCACCTGGACCATTTGTGAAGTTCCTTTAAGAAAATGGGATTGTTGCCCAATATACCATGCCTGGTTCACCGGATCAGAATGGTGTTGCAGAAAGAAGGAACCGAACTTTGATGGAAATGGTGCGTAGTATGCTTAGCAACTCGAAGTTGGCTAAGTCCTTGTGGATTGAAGCTCTTAAAACGGCAGCGTATATATTGAACCGGGTTCCAACCAAGGCTGTTCCAAAGACGCCTTTTGAATTATTCAAAGGTTGGAAACCGAGTTTGCGTCATATGCGCGTTTGGGGATGCCCTTCTAAGATAAGAGTTTACAACCCACAGGAAAAGAAACTGGATCCTAGGACCATAAGTGGGTATTTCATCAGATATGCCGAACGGTCCAAAGGCTACAGATTCTATTGTCCATCTCATAGCACTAGATTTGTGGAATCAAGGAACGCCAAGTTTCTTGAAAATGACTTAGTTAGTGGGAGCGATCAATCTCAAGACCTAGTTTCTGTGAGAGATCAACCCTCTACCTCAAGTCAAGGATTGGTTATCATGAACAATGTCCCTTCAGTACAACTGGACATTGAACAACCAATCGTTGAAGATCTACAAGTAGCTGATAACTTACCAGTAGACGAGGCTCCTCTGGATACACCAGAATTGAGTGAGCAATCAGTTGAACAACATGATCCTTCAGAGAATGTTGAACCAACATTAAGAAGGTCTACTAGGGAAAGGAAATCAGCTATTCCTAGTGATTATATTGTGTATCTGCAAGAGTATGATTTCAATATTGGGCCCGTTAATGATCCAGAGACGTTTTCACAAGCCATGAATAGCAAAGAATCAAAACTTTGGTTCGATGCTATGAAGGATGAGATGGATTCGATGGCATCTAATGGAGTATGAGATCTTGTCGAGTTGCCTAATGGGGCCAGGGCTATAGGCTGTAAATGGGTCTTTAAGACCAAGACTGACTCATTAGGCAACATTGAGCGTTATAAGGCAAGACTCGTAGCCAAAGGATTCACTCAAAAGGAGGGAATCGATTACAAGGAGACCTTCTCTCCTGTATCTAAGAAAGATTCTCTCCGCATCATAATGGCGCTTGTTGCACATTTTGACTTAGAGTTGCAACAAATGGATGTGAAAACGGCATTTCTCAATGGTGATCTAGAGGAAGAGGTTTACATGAAACAACCTGAAGGTTTTTCCTCTAGTAATGGTGAGCATTTGGTCTGTAAGCTGAAGAAATCCATATATGGGTTGAAACAAGCTTCCCGCCAATGGTATCTAAAATTCCATGAAGTCGTCTCTTCATTTGGTTTCGTTGAGAACATCATGGATCAATGTATATACCAGAAGGTCAGTGGGAGCAAGATTTGTTTCCTTATGCTATATGTGGATGATATTCTACTTGCAACCAATGATAAAGGGATGCTACGTGAGGTGAAACAATTTCTTTCTGAGAACTTTGATATGAAGGATATGGGCGATGCATTTTATGTCATTGGCATTAAGATCCATAGAGACAGACATAGAGATATATTAGGTCTGTCACAAGAAGCCTATATTAATAAAGTCTTGGAAAGATTCAGAATGAAAGATTGTTCACCAAGCCCAGCTTCCATTGTGAAGGGTGACAGGTTCAATTTGAACCAGTGCCCAAAAAAAAAATGATCTTGAGCGGGAACAGATGAAGAACATTCCATATGCCTCAGCTGTTGGAAGCATTATGTATGCACAGGTCTGTACCAGGCCTGATATTGCTTTTGCTGTGGAAATGTTGGGTAGATATCAAAGTGACCCGGGGATGGACCACTGGAGAGCTGCGAAGAAGGTGCTTAGATATCTTCAAGGCACTAAGGATTACATGCTTATGTATAGACGGACTGATGAGTTGGAGGTGATTGGCTACTCAGACTCAGACTTTGCTGGCTGTGTTGATACCCGGAAATCAACATCCGGTTACATCTTCATGCTTGCCGGTGGAGCTGTTTCATGGAAGAGTGCTAAGCAGACACTGACTGCCACTTCCACTATGGAGGCCGAGTTCGTTTCCTGTTTTGAGGCTACCTCACATGGTGTATGGCTTAAGAGTTTCATTGGTGGGCTTAGAGTTGTTGACTCCATATCTAAGCCATTGAGGATATATTGTGACAATTCAGCTGCGGTATTCATGGCTAAGAACAATAAGAGTGGAAGTCGAAGTAAGCATATCGACATTAAGTACTTAGCCATTAGAGAACGTGTTAGAGATAAAAGAGTGGTCATTGAACACGTTAGCACTGAATTGATGTTAGCTGATCCTTTGACTAAGGGCATGCCACCGTTTAAATTTAAGGATCATGTAGAGAGAATGGGACTTGGTCCCACATTTTGATTGTAATTGAAACTCTTATTAATAATATGATGTTTCTCATTTTGATTTGTATACACTAAAGTTTTATTTGAGAAATATCCTTGTTGTTTGGACCGAGAATAAACATAAGGTTTATTCATTAAGTAAAAATGGGTTGATTTAGAAACATTTTACATAGTAATACATGGAAGATAATACTCGCCACTAGAGGAACTGTCGCCATGATTCATGTGATTTGTTTCTTCTATAAGTGAAATATATGGACCAAGTGGGAGAATGTTAGTATATCTCCATAATTAGGGAAATAATTGTTTGGTTGACCAATTCCGGATATGGTCCATAATTTCACGGTGAATCTCAACTCAATATTTGGCTATTAAAACACGATTTTATGATGGTTAAAACGTGATTTTATTGCCATAATTAGCACGCTCTCATTACTATTTAAGGAGGGCTCCTTCCGGTCCCCAAGTACGTTAACCTAAAACACAAAAACACCATCTAGTAAGGTTTTGAGTGCTTGGAAGACTTGGAAGGCCTGTGATCGACATAGAGGAGATTGTCAGATTCGCAATCGCTTCAACAGCAGAGTTACAGAGTGCAATGGCTGGAGGTTAGATCCTATCGCTTCCGCATTTTATTTGTTTAACATGTTTCATATTGTGTAGAAGCATGTTAGGCTTGTTTGATGTTCTTACACAAAAATGAATGGAGGACAAACACGACATTCAACGACAAACGCGATTTGCAGCACAATTAAGGAAGCAAAAGACTCGAGCAGAAGGAAACCAAAGAGCAAAAGAATCCGAGCAAAATGTGAGAGAAGATAGAAAAGGACACGATGCAACATAAGAGAGGGAAAACGCGTTTATTAAAGAGGCAAAGAAAGTGATCTAACCAGGATCCAAGTTTGCATACGGCTCAGGCAATTTGAATCCAAGTTTGCATGCGCGTTTATATAAGCATAACTTATAGTGGGGCAAACTTATTTTCCAACATTGAGCTTGGAAATTTTTTTTATCAGACTATTCTCACAATGAAAGGCAGAATATATCTTCTTCACTGCCTTCTCTTCCACAGCTTTCTCTCAGCTTTGCTTACTAGCAGAGTCGCATCTGATCATTCTCAATCCAGTGCCAATAAAAAGGCAATGTTTATGCATATTAATGACTAATTGGCTAGTTCATCTCTCTCTCTCTCTATCTATCTATATACATATATATATATATATATATATAGATATATATGTGCATATCTTTTAAGTCATTTTTTTAAATCATTCTTTCCTGGTTTGATGATCATGCTTAAGTTAATTGATCATGGAATATGTCTTAACTTGTGTCTCCTCTTTTATACAAGTTATGAATTTCATTTCTGTCCTTTTGAACTTGCAGAGCTATATTGTCTACATGGGCGAGCGGCCTAGTGATGGAAGTTCCACATCCTTGCTTCACAGCAGCCTGCTGCAAGATGCCTTTGGCAGGTATAAGGAAATATAGACCAATTGCTCACATTTGCAGAGAAAATTATTTCCTTTCTAAATTCTAATGTAGCAATTTCCAAAATTATTAGAAATAGTAGTGAAATATAACATCTAGCAAGCAAGACCAGAAAGTATGAAAAAAAAATTGTTGAGGTTGACTATGCAAATGGAAATGAATGCAGTGACTCTGTTACAAAGTCAGTGGTCTACAGCTACAAAAGGAGTTTTAATGGGTTTGTGGTGGAGCTAACCGAAGAAGAAGCACAAAAAATGGCTGGTAAGTGAGCATGATATCACCATGCTCGGTTTTTCGTGAAACTGATTAATCCATCTTTGGACGCTTTAGGAATGAATGGCGTAGTATCTGTGTTTCCGAATGAAAATAGAAACCTTCATACAACAAGGTCATGGGATTTTCTTGGCTTCTCCCAACAAGTTGAGAGAGCAGATTTGGAAAGTGATGTTATCATTGGAGTTTTAGACTCTGGCATTTGGCCTGAATCTGAAAGTTTTAACGACAAAGGACTTGGTCCGCCTCCCAGCAAATGGAAGGGCAGTTGCCAAAGAGAAGCTGGCAATTTCACTTGCAACAAGTACTATGCATTAAAAACTATAAAAAATTGTTTATATTCTTGGAGAATTAGTCAAATTAGTGCTTGAAGTGTGTAACTAATATTTCTGCATGTTTAAATGCAGCAAGATTATAGGTGGACAGTATTACCGCAGCTCTGGGGTTTTTGGCCCCACTGACATTAATTCTCCAAGAGACTCTGACGGCCATGGCACTCATACTGCATCAACTGCAGCCGGGAAGTTAGTTAATGGGGCAAACCTCTATGGCTTTGGCTCAGGAACAGCCCGAGGAGGGGTTCCATCAGCACGAATTGCTGCGTACAAAATTTGCTGGTCAGATGGTTGTTCTGATGCTGACATTCTCGCAGCATTTGATGATGCAATTTCAGATGGGGTTGACATTATATCTATTTCAGTTGGAGGATCACTGGCTAGAGACTATTTCACTGATGCTATTGCAATTGGAGCCTTTCATGCCATGAAAAATGGTGTATTGCCGGTAACCTCTGGAGGTAATGATGGCCCCGAGCGTTCAAGCATCTCAAATTTCTCACCATGGTCCATTTCTGTGGCGGCTAGCACCATAGACCGCAAATTTTTCACCAAGGTGCAGCTTGGAAACAGTAAGATTTATGAGGTAATGCCATAACCAACCATTTTTGCTTTGGTTTGAGAACATATTTGCTTATCCGGCATGTGTCCAGGGAATATCAATAAATACATTTGATCTCAAGAATGAAATGTACCCCATCATTTATGGTGGTAATGCCCCCAACACTTCTGCAAATTATACCTCGCGTCTCTCCAGGTAGCACCGAAACCTAGCCATTTTCTTAAAAAATCTGAGAGTTATCACTTGAAAATACTACTAATATCTCAACTCAAATGAAAAGGAAGAAAAGAAACAGAGTTGGTCAGAAATTCCCTTTATCTGATTATGGAGTTGATTCTTGAAGTACAGGTATTGCTCTCAGAATTCACTAGATCAGAACTTGGTGAAGGGTAAAATTGTTCTTTGTGACGTAGTAAACACTGGGAGAGGACAGTTTTTGGCTGGTGCAGTTGGTACAGTGATGCGAGACACGCTTCCAAATGACTATGCTAACACGTATCCTCTGCCTGCATCTTACGTTGATCTCGTCGATGGCGGCAAGATTTTTCAATATTTGAACTCAACGAGGTAGCAACACAATTTTCACACCCCTTTCTATTGTACCTGAACACATCTGACACGAATCTACGTATTTTTCATACAAATTACAGTGCCCCAACTGCAACTATATCTAAGAGTACTGAGGTTAGTGACTCACTGGCTCCTTACATAGTTTCTTTCTCGTCAAGAGGTCCGAATCCGATCACACCTGACATACTCAAGGTAAGTTGATGAAGAATTAATCTTTCTGTAAATATACCCCTTTACGTGACTGATTATTACATTAAATTGTTGTTATAGCCAGATTTGTCTGCGCCAGGGGTTCACATTCTAGCAGCATGGTCTTTAGTTTCCCCTGTTTCTCCAGTTAGAGGCGATAACAGATTCGTTCCATTCAACATAATTTCAGGCACATCAATGTCCTGCCCACATGTTTCTGCAGCAGCTGCCTACGTTAAATCATTTCATCCGTCATGGTCTCCTGGTGCTATTAAATCTGCCCTCATGACCACAGGTAATTGCTATGACCATTGACTAGTTACGTTGATTTCCCTTACAATTTCTGTTGTGACTTTAGTTAATTTTCCTGCAGCCTTCCCCATGAGTTCTGGCATTAACTTGGACGCTGAATTTGCATACGGCTCAGGCAATTTGAATCCTCTCAATGCTGTCAATCCTGGTATAGTATATGATTTGGGGGAACTTGACTACATAAAATTTTTATGTGGACAAGGATATGGCACTCGGTTTTTGCAATTAGTAACCGGTGATAATGCCACTTGTTCTGAAGCTACCAATGGAACAGTTTGGGATCTAAACTACCCTTCCTTTGCTCTTTTTACCCCACCCTTGAAAACCATTAGCCAGGCCTTCAACAGGACTGTCACAAATGTGGGATCACCAATGTCTGTATATAAAGTAAAAGTGAGTGCCCCAGCAGAACTCAAGATACAAGTTAATCCAAATGTTTTGTCATTCACAGGTCTAGGGCAAAAGCAATCATTTGTGTTAACAACTGAAGGAAAAACTGATAAATCTATAGTTTCTGCTTCATTGGAATGGGATGATGGTGTACACAAAGTGAGGAGTCCCATCATTGTATTCATTTCAATATCATAATCTCTTACATATAGCTTTACTGTAATGATCGTAGGGCCTCAATAAATAAGGAACTATGTGATTCTTGAGGTTGGGTGAATCCATGTTTTTAAGTGGTCAATTTTTCCTTGTTGCATTGTTGCTGCTGTCTGCACCCTTTTCTACTTTGTAGCAGCTTCGCTGCTTTCTTTGGATAATAAAACTCTATAATTACTATTTTTCTCCATATAATTCATACTGTTAGCTTCTCTACACACATTAATCAGCTTTATATCAACCAGCATGCCCATCAGCGTGTCAATGGCAGAGGCAGTGAACACATTCCATAATTTCCAAGATGTAGCTCCAACATTTTCACAACAGGAAAATGCATTTGTTAATCAGATTCTATAGACCAACTTTATTCTCCCTTGTGACCAACTCCCATAAGCTTGAGACTTCAACAACACCTTCATTTTAGAGCATGTACAGTGTTTCTAGACACTTTTTTCACTGTTAATTTTTTATACTATGGACCTAATATTTATTACACAAATGTCCAACATAATAAAAATAAATGGGCTACTAAAATGAAATAACTAACCCAATATAATTGGGTTTACAATCCAACATCATCAGCCTTCGGCTTTATATCCTTCCGGTTCTGATACTCTCGACGCAGTTTCCAGTCATTAAGTGAAAAAAAGAAAGAAACATAATTAAGTGATAAGCATCCTAGGATATGAATGAAACCAAAATAAAAAGATGAAATTAAAAAGAAAAAAATGAATAAAATTAAAAAAGAAAAGAGAGTTATCCGCATTTCATCATTGCTAGCTCTTTCTCTTGCTGGACGATTGCTTAATAAATATTCATGCATGATCCAATTGGTTTTTTCAATGCGAGGTTGTTTCCCCTTGAAGAGGACTAAAAGTTTTCTTGAATTTAACCAGTTTTCCATTTCACTTGACATGCTTATCGGCTCCGGTTGCTTTCCATAATCCATCACCAGCTCGTCTCCCCGGTCTTGAGCCATTGGGATAGTTACGATCTCATGGAGTAAAGAAATACCATTCATTCATTATTCCATTGCATGACTTATTATTACTCATCTCTATTGTCAGAAATTAAGAAGAAAAAACTTTATTATAAATGATAGTTTATATGATATTCATTTTTTTTTTTTGCGTTGAAAAGATCAAGAAAAACACAAAGAAAACGAAAATTTGAAAAAAAAAAAAAAACCTGTAAGAGTTTTAGGATCATAGTGATAGAGTTGAACTTCCTTGATTCTAATCGGTGGCAATGGTTTATTGTAAACTTTCCTCTTCAATCGGAAGGTTTATAAGTTCTCTGACACAAAGCTGCCTTGTTCCATTGTATAAAAAAGAATTGGCAAAAAAGAATTGATAGATTTTTTTTAGAAAAGTACTGATAGATTTTGTTTGACTGATCTATAACGATTTCTTTTATACGAAGAATGATTTTTTTTTGTTATTTTAATTAGTCTGTAGAATTAGTTTTTGGATATTTTAAACTTTTGACATATGCATTATCTTTTTAATTGTTTATCTTAAATTTTTTATTTTAATTACTTTAAAAAAAGATCATACCCAATGATTAAAAAAAGCAATTATTTTTTAATTTGTTTAATGTATTATCTTAAAATTTTACTTTTATCTAAGTAAAAAAATGCTATGTTTTAAAAAATTCAATTATTTTTTTTCCAATTTCTTACCCATATAAGTTAAACTTTAGAAAAAAATCAATTATCTTTTTTAATAAATATTTTTTATTATAACAAATTTATTTTTATTGATTTATTTGTTTACTGGTAAACCCAAATGACTATTTTTATTGTCATTGAAGTATCACAAATCATGTGTCAACCAATTTAATGCCAAAATGCTATATCAAATTGAATATAGCAGAACTAGTCTTAAAGCGTTAAAACATGTAAGAATATATGTGGTTTACACCAAAAAAATTAAATATTACTAGAGGTAAGGTTGAGATATTTGTCTAAATTTATATATAATATTTTTATTTTTATTTCAATTAAGAATATACAAATATTTTAAAAATATCTTTATAGTAAAATATTATAATTATGTAATCAACAATTTGAGCCTAATTCATAAACATTTTTATATTTTATATTTACCAAGTTTTTTAACTTTATCTTTTTTTTTTACTAAAGGAATACTGCATTCATTCAACGAAAAGAAAGTGCATCATGTGCAACTACATTCTGGATAAAGTCAGGACAGTCTTCTACCCAAACAAGATCAGAATTACATTATAACCCATGTTTAGCTAGAATGTGGGCAACCTGGTTTTCATCTTGGTGGCAATGCATAAAGATACAACTCCGAAACTCCTTGCTCACTTGGAGAGTGTCTACAATCAATGGACCAACTACAGAAAAATCTAAACAAGAGCTCTGGAGTTTACTTGTGATTGTAAGCGCATCCCCCTCCACTTCAACTAAGAAGAAGCCCAAATCTCTTGCAAACTCCACTGCTCTAGCTGCAGCCAAAGCTTTCGCACAAGCAGAATCCGTCATACAATGAACTTTTGCTGATAGAGCTCCCATCAAGGCCCCCTTGTCATCGCGTATAACAACCCAACACCTGCCTCCATCTGCTCCTTGTTAATGGCCCCATCATAGTTCACTTTGTAGAATCCTTGTCTAGGTGGTTTCCACTGTCTACTCCTGGTCTGACTTGGTTTAGAGATTACAGTGTTGGCCCTGCTAAATTCGGCTACATATCTACTTATCATCATGGCTGTACCCTGGGCTGTTAACTGTACTTCCTCATGAATCTCTGAGTTTCTAGCATTCCAGATTCCCCATAGTGTAAAAATAAGCTGCTGGAATTGATGGGGATTAAGGAACAGAAATTTAACCACCATATTCTCGTCATTAATGTCCATCAGTAATGCTTCCCAGTCATAATGGAGTTCTTGCCAAACTAACTTCGCTTTAGGACACCACAGCAAAGCATGGAAGATTGTCTCAGGCCCTGCTTTGCACCGCACACATTGATTATTAACCTGGTTCATCTTCTGGCTCAAAACCTGTGCTGTAGGAAGAAAACCGTGAATCAGCTTCCACATAAAAGTTTTCAGCTTGTTCGGCACATGACTTATCCACAACCTCTTCTAAAGTCTTGTCGTATCTGTCTCCATAGCCAAATCTCCTTCTTGTAAACCCTTCACAAGCATCCTTTATCCACTTTTAACCATGTACGTGCCATCTCTGGTGTAGTTCCAAATCAATATATCCTCACTATCCCACCTGCTGATCGGCAAAGTACTGATCCTTTGAACATCGAGTGGGTGAAATTTCTCTTGAATTTTTGTGATATCCCATTGTCTTGTAATCGAGCTTATCAAAGAAGCCACCATCTCATCTTCTCCTCCAATTCTCGGGTCAGTTTGCAGTCTTAACGTGTGATGTCCTGGTAGCCATTTATCTGTCCATATTTTGATGCTCTGACCATTTCCCACACGCCATCTCATCCCTTGGATCAGAACGTCTTTAGCCTCCCATATACTGCGCCAAGTCATCGACGGAGACAACCCAAACCAGCTTGCAAGAAATTACATGTGGGGAAGTATTTAGCTTTCAGTACCCTTTGTACTAACGAGCCAGTATTCATCATCAACCTCCGGCCCTGCCTTGCTAGAAGAGCTCTGTTAAAAAACCACATATTCCTGAAGCCCATGCCACCCTTGGTCTTGTTCTTACACATAAAATCCCAGTTCACCCAATGGATGCCTCGTTTACCTTGTTTCTAACTCCACCAATATTTACTCATTATCATATTCAGCTCATGGCAGAAAGTTTTAGGTAACAAGAAATAGCTCATATAGTAAGTGGGTACAGCTTGGATGATACTCTTAAGAAAAATCTCTTTCCCAGCCTAGGATAAGATTCTAGAGCTCTATCCCCTCATTTTAGTAATGACACGTTCCTTTATCTAAGCAATAGCCCTCTTCTTCCCTCGACTAACCATTGTAGGTAAGCCCAAATAATTCTCTGGATTGTTGAGAACCCGGATAGTGAACATATCCATCACTTCTTCTTTGCATCGAACAGAAACATTGCTACTAAAGTATAGAGCTGACTTCTCGAAATTTATTTTCTGTCCAGACGATTCTTCATATATTCGCAAGACCTCCTTCAATTGACCACTCTCCCTAGTATCCACCTTAAAAATAGATGTGTGACTCTCGGCCCATACTAACTTGCCCGAACTCCAGTTAAATACCCCTTCGTTTGTTTCTTTGCAAGTAACGTTGAAAAACCTTCAGAACACAGTAGAAAAAGATATGGTGACAAAGGATCTCCTTGTCGGAGTCCTCTCTCAGGATAAAAAACTTTTGTAAGTGACCCATTAACCACAGCAGAATAAGACACAGTAGACACACATTTCATTATAATATTGATCCATTTTGCATGAAATCCTAGTCTACCCATAATAGCCTGTAAAAAGTTCCACTCCACCCTATCGTAAGCCTTGCTCATATCCAGCTTAAGTGCAAAAAAACTATCCTTCCCCTCCTTCCTATTTTTCATAGCATGGAGTAGTTCATAGGCAACAAGAACATTATCTGATATCATACGACCTGGGACAAATACACTCTGAGTTTCGCTAATACAACAAGGAAGTACATGTTTGAGTCTGTTAACTAAAACCTTGGAGATTATCTTATAGATTACATTACACAGACTAATCGGTCTATACTGCATTATCTTCCTAGGCTCAGAGACTTTGGGAATAAGAACTATATGTGTATGGTTTAGTTCCCTAACATCTCGCTCACCATTTAAGCATTCTAGACACAATTTAGTAACATCAGAACTCAATTGTAACATCTCAAATCCATAATATTTACTTATAATTCACACTTACTTACCGGTTGGGCTGTCTGTGATGCTTAACCATCCGTTAATCACTTTAGTAAAATTAGTACTCTTATTCATTGTACTAATATGGAAGTATGCATTGTTACCTTATTTCCTTAAAATATATTTATATACACATTCCCTTCTACTTAACGTAGTACTGTACAAATTTACTGAATATATAAAAGAAAATCATATACCTCTAGCAGTCGATAATCTCTGGAAGGTAATTCTTTTAATACAAGATCAACTACTTATGGAGTGAAAATAAGGGGGTGAGCAACAACGTGCTCAGTAAGGAAGGTGTATGCTGCTTTATACAAATAAAACTATATCCCCCAAAACGTTTATTTTTCCTAACAATAAACCCAGTAGGAAAACAATGGATATAGTAAACAGTCTTTGATAGTTAAATCATTAGCTAAACAGTTTACAATATAATGTAGTAAACAGTAAATAGGATTTGGTAAATCCTCTCAGTAAACAGAAATCAGTAAGTTGAGACTAGGCATCACCCTACAAATAAATCATGCTATCATCGTTCCCCGAGGAATGTAGTAATCATCCCCACAGGGATACAGTAGATCTATGGCCACAATCTATAGGTGGTCCTCTGGTACACTTACTAGGTGACCTTAAGACCTCAATGAGTTGGCGGGTCAATCAGCCTCGTGAATAGTAATGCATGAAACTCGGGGCCTAAAGTCTCAAAAATCATTTTATATCTCATAAAGAACCTTTAAGGAATATTTCACCTAATTCATCATTTCTTTAAAATGATTATTTTCCAAAAAGTATTATGCTTTCTGTTTACAAAAGGCAAATAGAAACAGCCAGTTATTTTTTCAAATTTTCATGTGAGAAAAACAAAATTAAAACCTGTTCGCCCATAGTCAGCTCGTCCCTTACGGTGAACTAGTGTTCGCCCGCCAACATTAGCATTTAAAAACAAGTTAAACTGGCTGGCCCCATTATCAGCTTGCCCATTACAGTTCGCCCATCACAGTGGATTGAGCTCACCTGCCTTCATTCGCCCACAGAGGCGAACCAACATCGCCCACTGTGGCTCCCACACCGAGCTGACTGGGGTGTTCGCCTGCCAAACCTTTCTCTTTTAAAAAAAACAAGGGATCGCCCACTGTGGCTCACCCAAAATTATACAAAAGTGGTCGCCCATCTTTGGCTCACCCGGATTTTATTTAAAACAGAAGTCGCCAATCTTTGGCTCGCCCAAACCATCACAAAAGAGGTCACCTATCTTCGGCTCGCCCGCCCTTTATCAATTCGCCCAGAAAACAACATAAGGGTCTGCTTTATAGCTCGCCCAAATCATAGTATGTGAAAACAGTTTATCAAACTAATGCATGTCTCAAACCAAAGCATTTTCTCAATATTTTATAATATTTTACTCCACAGGACATGCATTTTACTTCACATACTACTCCCTTGCCTTGTCTTACGAAGCCTAGCTTCCTGCTCGCCTTTATCAATTCTCAGTTCCTGGCTGCAAAATAAATCATCAAGACCATCAATATATTCTGTCCGAATCCTTCCAACACTTTAGCGAGACTTGAGGCTAATCCTCTAGCTCGCCCAATTTAACTCGCCATTCATATGTTGGCTTATACGTGGGAGCTCGCCCACAATTCAACTCGCCCTTCATATTGGCTTATATGTGGGAGCTCGCCCACAATTCAACTTGCCATGTCTATGCATGTGAGTTCGCCATACACGGCTTTTTATTCAGAGGTGGGCTCGCCTATGAATTAAACTATCTTGTGGCGACCTCGCCCACTACCACGCTCCATATTATTTAGCTTCCCATGATAGCTGAGCTCGCCTATTTATCATCATTTTTACACTATTTCCAGTACTTTCCTTGTTCATTCTTGATTATTTTCCAGACTACATCTTGTTCTAGTTTCTTATATATTCTAACAAGATTTAACTAAAACAATGTTATATCTATATTTATTACGTTGTAAAACATAGAAATCTACCATTGAATATCAAGAGAACCATAGAAATATGGAACTCACCTTAACTGAGTTGCACTTCCAGAAACAGAGTGCTTTTCTGCCTCACTTAGCTTTACTTTGCTTATTCCTTAGCTCTTCAAACGATGGAGGAAAGGTTTATCTAAGTAAAGGATGAAATTTCATGGCTCACGTATGGAAGGAACAGAAGAAACGAGGTGTGAATTTGCAGTAACACAGAATGGGCAAGAAGCAGTAGTGTGGTTTTTCGAAGAAGATGAAGTTTGCTTAAATCGGTTTTCCTCATGTATTTCTTCTTATATAGCCATGCTAATCCAATCAGAACCTACCACCTGTTCCTTATCCCGTTTTCTTTCATCATTTCACGTCTTTCATGCATTAAAAACCGAAGAAAACTGCAGCAAAAAGGAACGGTGGTGATGTAAGATCCGATTCTACACTACTGTAGAGTCTAATTTCATAAAAAGTGATAATGGAAATTAAATAAATAGAGAGCATTGATTTCCATTTAGTTGAAAAGCTCCTTAAATTGAGTAGTGAATGGAACAACTAGGGTGAAATAATGATGGGCGAGTATACAGAATAGCTCGCCAATGAGTGAGCCAAAATGATGTTCGCCAATGGGCGAGCAGATTGCTTATGGTGATGGCGAGTTGAATGGAAGCAAGGGCGACTAGGTGAGTTCGCCATGTCTCTTGAGTAAATGATCGCCCGAGGCGAGGACATGTAATCGCCCAAGAAATGAGTGTTGGCGAGCTGAGCCCTCAAGTTGACTAGGCGAGCTGAAATTAGCACGGACAGAATGAAATAATAAATCAGAACCGTGCAGCAAAAATTGACTTTGGACGCCCCACAGTTGAAGACAATAAATGAAGAAAAGTTAAAGTCAATAAGGGAGTTAGCCTTATTGGTTGAGGAATTAAGCAAAGTCTGCAGCAGAAGAAAAAGGTGTGTGAAAGGGAGATTTTCACGCCACTTTGAGCTGCAGTTTTCTTCATGCCTTAAATGCATGAAAGATGTGACAATGATGAAAGAAACAGGATAAGGGACAGGCGGTAGCTATTGATTGGTTGAGCATGGTTATATAAGAAGAAACAATTGAGGATAACAGGGTAACAGGGTTAGCCAACTCCATTTTTTTTTACGAGAGCCAATTCTCTGTTTCTTCCATTTCTCTGCCATGTTCGATCTATAAAACTCCAACCTTAAGTTGGTTAAATACATAAAACCAGCTTGCAAATCTTTCCTTCTTAACTTGATGAGCTAAAAGAATAAGCAAAGGAAGGCCAACATGAGATGGAAAGCAATCTGTTCTGGAAGTGCAGTTGATTGAGGTGAGTTTCATATTTCTGAGGTGTTCTTGATATTCAATGGTAGACGTATAAGTTTACAACATAGAACACAACCTTGTTTTAGTTAGATCGTTAGAGAATATGGAAACAAGGAAAGTAATGGAATAAGTGACGACAATGGCAACTACAGTGATCGCCCATGTTGGAAACTAGTAATCGCCAATGAGGCGAGTAGATAATAAGGAACTCGCCAAGGTAAAGTCTGTGTTCAAAGGGCGAGAACGCCCAATTCTAGTGAAGTGAATTAATGGGCGAGCTCAAATGCGGAGGCTTTGGGAGAATAAAATTGTGGGCGAACTCCCACAATTAAGCCTATGAAGGCTTCGTGAATTGACTGGCAGGCGATCTCCCACGTGTAAGCCATATGATGAATGGCGAGCTCGGTTAAGAAGCTAGTAAAATGTTTGTGGGCGAGCTGGTAGATTTACCTGAAGTCTCGCCCAAGTAATGGAAAAATATATAAAGAAAATATTAATGGAATTTATATATAATTTGCAGCCGATAATTGGGAATGGCTATGGGCGAACAGAGAGCAGGGCGAAGCAAGGCTTCGTTGAACCAGGTAAGGGAGATGTGTGTGAAGTGATGCATGTCCTGTGGAGTAAATTTTATGAAAACATTAAGTTAAATGTTTTATTTTCTAACATGCATTGTTTGAGGAAGTTAATTGATAATTATTTTGATTCGGGCGAGCTAAAAGCCGACCCCTATGCTGTTTTCTGGATGAACTGATACAGGGCGGGCGAGCTCTTGTGTTTTTATATTGGGCGAGCCCTTGTATTTTTATGTTGGGCGAATTGGTATTGGCGGGCGAGCCAAGCCCTTTTATAGTTTTTATACACCCGTTTCTTGTTTTAAGGGAGGGGGAACCGTTTTTATAGAAAGCTATAAGGCGAGCCAAGTGGCGAGCTCTCTTTTAAGGGAAATCCGGGTAAGCCATAGTTGGGCGAACCCTTTTTAAAGTGTTTGGGCGGGCGGCCCTTGTTTTAAATTTAAGGCGGGTGAACCGCTATCAACGAGACATCTATTTTGAAAGCTAAGTGGCGGGCGAATACTAATTCACCGTCTTGTCGAGTTAGTCAGGGGCGAGCCGTGAAGGGCGAGCTGACTCTGGCGAACAGTTTTAAAGTGTAATTTCTTATACGAAAAATAAGACGTTTTAATATTTTCAAAATAGAAATATGAAATGTTTGGGCGAGTTGCCTAATGGGCGAGCCACTGAGGGCGAGCCAATTTTGCTTGTAGATTTAAAAAGCAAAGTTGGGCGGGCGAACACATGTTCTCCGCCATGGGCGAGCTGCCATGGGCAAGCCATATCAGGCGAGCTGACCATGGGCGAACAGGTTTTAAAAGTTGAGATTACGGGCTGTTTTTGGTGTTTTATTGTTTTATAAGAAATCAAATCATTTTGTGGAAATGATACATAAGATATAACTTGATTTTGAGACATTAGGCATTGAATTCATGTGTTATTAATCATATACTTTGCGTGACCCATCTGGGGCGATGGCTCGGGTCATATAGACCAACGAGTGCACTCTAGGGCATCACAGGGCTGATGGACCAGCCAAGTCATCAGCGGTCTCGAGGTCACTTGGCAAGTGGACCCGAGGACCACTATAGATTATGGCCATAGATCTGAGATAGCCGTGAGGGGCGATGGCCTACGGGTGCACCCCAAAAGCGGCAGATTCCGTTCTCGCAAGAGGGAGGGGGAACGATGATAGCATGATTTATTTGTTGCCTAGTCTCAACTTATCAATTTCTATTTACTGTGAGGATTTGTTGAAATCCTAGATAGTGTTTACTACATTTTAAGTAAACTGTTAGTCGGTGTTTTGAATGGTGTTTTAAGAGAGTTGTTTACTATATATCTACTGTCTTTTCTACTGGGTTATTGTTAAGAAAAGAATAAATGCGTTGTGATATATAGTTTTGCTTTATTTAAAACAGCATATGTTTCCTTTACTGAGCGTATGAATCGCTCACCCCTTTGTTTTAACTCCACAGATAAGAAGTACACGGAGTTGAGAGAATTAGCTCTCAGATGGGTATAGCTATGCTTAAAGCACTGAGGCATGGCATGTTAAATATGGCAGGTACAATCTCTGCTTTTTTACATTTCACACATATGTATACAGTACTACCTTAGTGAAATAAAGGTTAATAGGGGATGTTAGATGTAAGGAATAATGAAAAGAAAATTTCATATTCTGTATTTGATAAATAAATATTATTATTTATCACCATTATGGTAGAATGTTATTGGCATCGCAGACAGCCCAACCAGTAAAGTTGTATAGAAATACGTGCAAAATGTGGTAACGGGATGTTACAGGTGAAGCTTCTTGCTGCAGTCCGTTTGACTTACTTCTCTTTGCCATTAATTATCTTTCACATTGCATGTAACTGGTTAAGCCATTTGGTGTCTAAACCGATTTGTACATGAGAAGCAAAGTGGCGTGAAGTCCACTTATAGCCTCTTTTCTTGACTTATCTTCATGCTTAAATTTCAAAGCTTCCTCCAATAAGCTTCTAGGCATCATGTTATATTTAATTTCCATTCTTATAATTTTTAGATATTCATTCTACTTCACATACACCATAAAGAATTTAAATCCAATAAAAATGGGAAGTGGAAATCCACATTCGATATTTGTTTTCACTATCAATCTTTTACAAATATAGTGTACAGTGTAATAAATTCGGGTCTCACATTTCTCCCCACCTTAAGAAATTTGGTCCTCCAAATTTAACTCGGACCTATCATTAGAAGAGCTCTGGATACCTCTCATGCATAAGGCTCTTTAACTCCCAAGTAGCCTCCTCCTCTTTATGATATTGCCAGAGCACCTTAACCAAAGGAATCGTCTTAGATCGCAATACTTTATCCTTCCTATACAGGATCCGTATCGGCTTCTCAACGTAACTCATGTCTTCTTTGATCTCCAGTGGCTTATGTCGAATTACGTGAGAAGGATCTGGATGGTACTTTCTCAACATTGAGACTTGGAATACGTTATGCACTCCTGACAACTCTGGTGGTAGTGCTAACTGATATGCCACATCTACCACGCGATCTAAGATCTCATAAGGCCTAATGTATCGGGGTCTCAACTTTCCTCTCTTCCCGAATCTCATTATACCTTTGGACGGTGAGACCTTTAAGAATACATAATCACTCGTTACAAACTCTAATGGTCGGCGTCTAGTATCTGCATAACTCATCTGCCGACTCTGAACCGTTTTGAGCCTTTCACAAATCATCTGTACATCACGGGAAGCCTGCTCGACCAAATCGAGAGCTAGTAATTTACGGTCTCCCACTTCTTCCCATGCTATCGGGGATCTGCATCGTCTGCCATACAAGGCCTCATAAGGTTCCATGCCAATACTCGTATGAAAGCTATTATTATAAGCAAATTCTGCCAGGGTTAAGTGATCGTCCCATGAGCCCTTAAAATCCAGTGCACACGCTCTCAACATATCCTCGAGCGTCTGTATCGTATGCTCGGACTGTCCATCAGTCTGTGGATGAAAAGCGGTGCTAAAATTCAGCTGGGATCCCATAGCTTCCTGAAATCTCTCCTGGAAATGAGAGGTGAAACGGGAGTCCCTATCAGAGGTAATACTCACTGGAACACCATGTAATCTCACTATCTCCTTGACATACAAATCGGCTAAGGCACTAACTGACTCTATAGATCTCATGGCTAAGAAATGAGTAGACTTAGTCAATCTATCTACTATCACCCAAATAGCATCATACCCCTTCCGGGTCCGTGGTAATCCCATAATAAAATCTATGGTAACATGCTCCCATTTCCACGTAGGAATCGATAATGGTCGAAGCATACCTGCCGGCTTCTGATGTTCAATCTTAATCTGTTGGCATGTTAGACATCTAGCAACTAAATCAGCGATGTCCTTTTTCATCTTAGGCCACCAATACACTCTCCGGAGATTTTGGTACATCTTAGTACTACCTGGATGTAACGTATATCTAGAGGTATGGGCCTCTAATAAAATTAAATCTCGAATCTGTTGATATTTGGGAACACATATCCTGCCTCTAAACCACAGTATTCCATCGGTGCCAATCACAAAATCCGACATAATTCCCATCTGAATCTGACTGGCTATCCCGACATAATAATCATCACTCCTCTGAGCTTCTCTAATCCGATCCATCAAATCCAGCTCTATACGAAAACTAGCCGTAAATCCATACTGGTCAGAAGAAATAACTGTCAGACTGAGGCTCGAGAACTGATCTATCAAATCATGCTCCCTGATCATCATGTAAGATACCATGCCAACATGCTTACGGCTCAGTGCATCTGCTACTACATTAGCTTTACCTGGGTGATACAAACTCTCACAATCATAATCCTTTAATAGTTCCATCCACCGTCGCTGCCTCAAGTTTAACTCTCGCTGCGAGAATATATACTTCAGACTCTTATGGTCTGTATATATCTGAAATTTCTCCCTGTACAAATAATGCCGCCATATCTTCAGTGCAAACACTACTGCGACTAGCTCCAAATCATGTGTCGGGTAATTCCTCTCATGATCCTTCAATTGCCGAGAACCATAGGCTATAACCCGACCATGCTGCATGAGTACACACCCTAAACCTTGAGCGGACGCATCAGTATACACCATAAATCCACCTGATCCACTGGGAAGGGCTAATACGGGTGCAGTAGTCAATCTACGCTTAAGCTCAAGAAAACTACACTCACACGCGTCATTCCACTCAAACTTTACATCCTTACATGTGAGTCGTGTCAATGGAGCAGCAAGTCTAGAAAATCCCTCCACAAATCTACGATAATATCCGGCAAGAACCAAGAAACTACGTATCTCAGTAACGGTGTTAGGCCTTTCCCACTGTACAATGGCCTCTATCTTGGACGGATCAACTGACACCCCGTCCTTCGACACTATGTGTCCAAAAAGATTATATGGTCAGGCCAGAAATCACACTTACTGAATTTTGCATACAACCTTCGTTCTTTGAGGGTCTGTAATACCATACACAAATGCTGCTCATGCTCCTCTAGAGTCTTAGAATAAATTAGAATGTCATTTATAAATACTATGACAAACTTATCCAAAAATGGATGAAACACCTCATTCATCAGACTCATAAAAGCTGCAGGGGCATTTGTTAACCCAAAAGGCATCACTAGGAACTCATAATGACCATAACGAGTCCGAAATGCTGTCTTATGCACATCCGACTCCTTAATTTTCAACTGATGATAGCCTGATCGGAGATCTATCTTGAAAAATACCTGTGCACCCCTGAGTTGATCAAATAGGTCATCAATCTTGGGTAATGGATACTTATTCTTAACGGTAGCCCGATTCAACATCCGATAATCTATACACAACCGGAGGCTGTATCCTTCTTCCGAACAAATAATACCGGAGCTCCCCACGGTGACACACTGGGACGTATAAATCCCTTATCTAATAACTCTTGGAGCTGCTTCTTAAGCTCATTTAACTTAGTTAGTGCCATCCGATATGAGGGTCTAGAAATTGGCTCCGTACCGGGTACCAACTCGATCATAAACTCTGTCTCTCGATCCGGTGGTAGCCCTGGTAAGTCCTCTGGAAATATATCCGAAAAATCCTTAACAACAGGAATCTCTTGAATCTCTAGATGTTCCCTCTCTACATCCTCCACACTAGCAATATGTCCTTCATAAACATTCATACACAACCATGATTTTAGTACACATGTCATTTCACAAACATATATTCACATACTTTTTATTAATTTACAATAACTTTACAATATACTTTTCGGGATGAGAGAAGGTAATAAACTTAGTATTACAATCCAAACTAACATGGTTCGCAGCTAATCAATCCATACCTAAAATGATGTCAAAATCATGTATATTCAACAAAATTAAGTTAGCTGTAATAACCTTCTCTCCTATAGTTAATTTACAATTCCTATATACAATCTCTGTCCTCTGGAAATCTTTAAAAGGGGTATTCACTTGCAATGTATACCCTAACAACTCCGGCTCTACTGGGGTCCTGTTAGCACATGTAGGCGATAAGAACGAATGGGTAGAACTTGGATCAAATAAGGCAATTACGGGAATATCAAAGAGATAAACTTTACCTTTAATCACATCGATAGAGGCATTGGCAGTCTCTTGATCCATCGCATACACCCGACCCTGAGTCACAACCTTTTTTCCCTTCTCTGCGGCTGTCGCCCGCCTAGGTTGTGAGGGTGTCGCTTTCTCTGGCTCATTCGGAGCTGCTGGTGCCGCTATCTGAGGTAATACAGGAGGAATAGTAGAAGCAGCTGACTCTATGAGCATCGGGCAATTCCTGATAAAGTGCCCCGTCTGTCCGCATCCAAAACATGTCTTAGACATCAAAGGACAAGGGCGTGACCCATGTGACCTTCCACAATGTCTACATAAAGTCGCAACACTTCTCTGAGTAGAGGTGGGGCCACTAGCAGGAGTAGGAACTGTTGATCTATTAAATCTGCCCTCTGTAATCTGTATACCCGTAGGTCTAGTCCTCTTAGGCTGCTCTCTACCTGATATGTCCTCCATAAACCTCTTAGCCTTTCCCTTTGCTTTACCTTTACTCTTACTACTGAAATCGGGCTGGTACTGCTCATAATCCCTTTCACATAACTGAGCCCGTCGAACTATCTCATCATAAGTCTGTATATCAAATAGGGCTAACTTCACTCTGATTGAGGGTCTCAAACCAGCCCTAAACCTCTCAATCTTATATCTGGCATTCGTATTAGTCTGTGGATCAAAACGACTCAATGTAGTAAATTTGGCCTCATACTCGTCCACTAACATACTTCCTTGAGTTAAATCCATAAACTCTTGCTGTAGTTTCTACTGTGCAGTGTGAGGAATATACCTTCGTCTAAAAGCATCTACAAAAATCTCCCAAGTAATATCCTGATGTTGGGAGAACAATACTATCTGAGTAGCCTTCCACCAATGCTCCGCATCATCTGTCAACTGGAACACTGCTAGACCTGCCTTCTCGGTCTCTGTACACCTCATAATCCTTAGTAACTTTTCTATAGCAATAACCCATTGCTCTGCCGCCAACAGATCCCTAGTACCTTTAAACTTAGGTGGATCCAACTTCTTAAATGATCGTACCAAAGTGACATCACAATACGACTCCACATCTCTAGGCGGCTAAATCAATAGCTGTGGTGGAGCTACCTGTGATTGAGGTGCCGTTGGTGGAATAGGCTGAGGCTCGGGTATATCTGGTGCCGGCTGTGGTGGTGCTGGCGCCACTACTGGAGCTGCGGGAGTCGCGACTCTCTCCCTCTCTGCCCTATCTGCGGCTCTATCCGCCTGATACATAGTCATGAAATCGGCTACTAACCTCTCCACTCGGCTCACACGAGCATCAATGCTCTTCGGCTTTATAGGACGTGGAGGTCTTGGGGCAGGTTTTGGTGTTTGCGGCTTCGGAATCTGTGCCGCCCTACCTCGGCTTATACCTCTTATTGAGCGTATCCTCCTTCTTCCACTCATATCTGTACCACAGGGATCATTTATCACTTATCATTAGTATATCAATTACATATTCAGATTATACAGTACTACAGGGAATGTTTACTATTCACTTTTCGTTTTAAGCATCACTAGACATCCGACCAACCCTGCTCTGATACCATTAAAAATCTGTAACATCCCAAATCCATAATATTTACTTATAATTCACACTTACATACCGGTTGGACTGTCTGTGATGTTGAACCATCCGTTAATCACTTTAGTAAAATTGGTACTCTTATTCATCGTACCAATATGGAAGTATGCATTGTTACCTTATTTCCTTAAAATATATTTATATACACATTCCCTTCTACTCAATATAGTACTGTACAAATTTACTGAATATATAAAAGAAAATCATATACCTTCGATATCAAAATCTGCTGACTCTAGCAGTCGATAATCTTTGGAAGGTAATTCTTTTAATACAAGATCAACTACCTGTGCAGTGAAAATAAGGGAGTGAGCGACAACGTGCTCAGTAAGGAAGGTGTATGCTGCTTTATACAAATAAAACTATATCCCCAAAACGTTTATTTTTCCTAACAATAAACCCAGTAGGAAAACAATGGATATAGTAAACAGTCTTTGATAGTTAAATCATTGGCTAAACAGTTTGCAATATAATGTAGTAAACAGTAAATAGGATTCAGTAAATCCTCTCAGTAAACAGAAATCAGTAAATTGAGACTAGGCATCACCCTACAAAAAAATCATGCTATCATCGTTCCCCCAGGAACGTAGTAATCATCCTCACAGGGATACAGTAGATCTATGGCCACAATCTATAGGTGGTCTTCGGGTACACTTGTCAGGTGACCTCGAGACCTCTGATGACTTGGCGGGTCAATCAGCCTCGTGAATAGTAATGCATGAAACTCGGGGCCTAAAGTCTCAAAAATCATTTTATATCTCATAAAGAACCTTTAAGGAATATTTCACACAATTCATCATTTCTTTAAAATGATTATTTTCCAAAAAGTATTATGCTTTCTGTTTACAAAAGGCAAATACAAACAGCCAGTTATTTTTTCAAATTTTTGTGTGAGAAAAACAAAATTAAAACATGCTCGCCCATTGTCAACTCGCCCATTACGGCTCGCCCATGGTCAGCTCGCCCCTTACGGTGAACTAGTGTTCGCCCGCCAACATTAGCATTTAAAAACAAGTTAAACTGGCTCGCCCCATTATCAGCTCGCCCATTACAGTTCGCCCATCACAATGGATTGAGCTCCCCTACCTTCATTCGACCACAGTGGCAAACCAACATCGCCCACCGTGGCTCCCACACCGAGCTGACTAGGGTGTTCGCCCGCCAAATCTTTCTCTTTTAAAAAAAACAAGGGATCGCCCACTGTGGCTCTCCCAGAATTATATAAAAGGGGTCATCCATCTTTGGCTCACCCAGATTTTATTTAAAACAGAAGTCGCCAATCTTTGGCTCGCCCAAACCATCACAAAAGGGGTCACCTATCTTTGGCTCGCCCACCCTTTATCAGTTCGCCCAGAAAACAACATAGGGGTCTGCTTTATAGCTCGCCCAAGTCATGGTATGTGAAAACAGTTTATCAAACTAATGCATGTCTCAAACCAAAGCATTTTCTCAATACTTTTATAATATTTTACTCCACAGGACATGTATTTTACTTCACATATTACTCCCTTACTTGGTCTTACGAAGCCTAGCTTCCTGCTCACCTTTATCAATTCTCAATTCCTGGCTGCAAAATAAATCATCAAGACCATCAATATATTCTGTCCGAATCCTTCCAACACTTTAGCGAGACTTGAGGCTAATCCTCTAGCTCACCCAATTTAACTCGCCATTCATATATTGGCTTATACGTGGGAGCTCGCCCACAATTCAACTCGCCCTTCATATTGGCTTATATGTGGGAGCTCGCCCACAATTCAACTCGCCATGTCTATGCATATGAGTTCACCATACACGGCTTTTTATTCAGAGGTGGGCTCGCCTATGAATTAAACTATCTTGTGGCGACCTCGCCTACTACCACGCTCTATATTATTTAGCTCGCCTATGATAGCTGAGCTCGCCTATTTATCATCATTTTTACACCATTTCTAGTACTTTCCTTGTTCATTCTTGATTATTTTCCAGACTACATCTTGTTCTAGTTTCTTATATATTCTAACAAGATATAACTAAAACAAGGCTATATCTATGTTTATTACGTTGTAAAACATAGAAATCTACCATTGAATATCAAGAGAACCATAGAAATATGGAACTCACCTTAACTGAGTTGCACTTCCAGAAACAGAGTGCTTTTCTGCCTCACTTAGCTTTACTTTGCTTATTCCTTAGCTCTTCAAACAATGGAGGAAAGGTTTATCTAAGTAAAGGATGAAATTTCATGGCTCACGTATGGAAGGAACGGAAGAAATGAGGTGTGAATTTGCAGTAACACAGAATGGGCAAGAAGCAGTAGTGTGGTTTTTCGAAGAAGATGAAGTTTGCTTAAATTTGTTTTCCTCTTGTATTTCTTCTTATATAGCCATGCTAATCCAATCAGAACCTACCACCTGTTCCTTATCCCGTTTTCTTTCATCATTTCACGTCTTTCATGCATTAAAAACTGAAGAAAACTGCAGCAAAAAGGAACGGTGGTGAAGCTTCTGCTGCAGTCCGTTTGACTTACTTCTCTTTGCCATTAATTATCTTTCACATCGCATGTAACTGGTTAAGCCATTTAGTGTCTAAACCGATTTGTACAGGAGAAGCAAAGTGGCGTGAAGTCCACTTATAGCCTCTTTTCTTGACTTATCTTCATGCTTAAATTTCAAAGCTTCCTCCAATAAGCTTCTAGGCATCATGTTATATTTAATTTCCATTCTTATAATTTTTAGATATTCATTCTACTTCACATACACCATATAAAATTTAAATCCAATAAAAATGGGAAGTGGAAATCCACATTCGATATTTATTTTCACTATCAATCCTTTACAAATATGGTATACAGTGTAATAAATTCGGGTTTCACATCAATACATGCCAATATTTTTTGTAGAAGAGGGCAGGCATACCATCAAGACGAGGTGCTTTAGTGGGATACATTTGGGTCAGTGCTGCGTGTATTTCCTCTGATGTGAATTCTGCAAGTAGGCTTTCATTCATCATGTCTGATATGCAAGGTTGCACTGCTTCCAGTATCTCCGAAAAAGAACTCGACCTTTGGGATTGAAAAATATTTAAAGTAGTAGAGACTATGGTTTTCATTCCTACTTCATCCTCATGCCACTGCCCTACGTCATCCTCCAACCCTTTTATCAAATTCTTTCTCCTCTTCTGAGTAGCTTGGGCATGGAAGAATCGGCTGTTTTTATCCCCTTCACGAAGCCACTGAATACGAGACCTTTGCTTCCAAAAAATTTCATCTTTCTCCATGATCTCGTTGCGCTCCTCCTTTAGCATTTGTGTTCTTTGTAATAGCTTATTGGTTGGTTCCTCATTACCCATACTCTTAAGTGCTCCATGTATTTGCTGTTTCCTATGTTTCCCCTTGTTGAAGATAGAAGCATGCCACTTCTTAAGTTCTGCCCCAACACCTGATAATCTCTCCTGAAAGCTTTCATTACCATATCTCCTCCATGCATCGGTAACCAATGCTTCACTCTCTGCTTCTTTAACCCACATTGCCTCAAAACGAAATCTGCGTTCTGTCTTTGGATTTTTACTTTGTACCCCATCAGTATATAGGAGAATAGGTTTATGATCTGAAACCAATGCTTTAACATGCCTCACCATGTAGCTGGGGAATTTTTCAAACCAGGTGGTAGAGCCAACATAGCGATCCAACCTTTCTCTGATAAGCGTTTCTGTAGACCTTCCTCGTCCTACGTGTACCATGTCCCTTCAAACCCCAAATTCCAGCTTACATACTTCTAGTGTCTCCCTGAACTTAGCCATTTGTCCTTCCCTCCTTTCATTACCTCCTCCTTTCTCATGTTGCCACATCAACTCATTGAAATCGCCAAAAACTACCCATGAAGTGAGCAACTGGTAGCTAATGTTCTCAATATTCTCCAGAATTCCTCTCTATCTTATTAAATTCAATAAAATAGATGGAATGGAGCTAAGGTAGAATCATATATAAATATATATATATATAATTTTGATTTTTCTAGGAATGCAATAATAGGGATTGTGGTTGCCTATAAACCAATAGCCTTAAAATGTAGATTAAAAAAGGGATATTGAAAAGTAGTTCTCCCCTAAGAGTACGTGTTGCTCTTCAGGGTTAGTATAGTGCAGTAGTATTTTATTTCCAGTGAGCACGTTTAGTCAAGTATGGAGTCGGAGTTAATGGAGTTGTGGAAGGGATTGAAACTTACGGAAGAGGAGTTAGACGAAGTACAGATTGAGGACAATTTTGATAGTGGGATTTCAACTGGGGAGTAGAAATGGATGGTGGGGAAACTTTTCACTTCTCGTTTATTTAATAAAGAAGCGATGATGAGCACTTTGCGTTTAGTCTGGAAGCTGGCATAAGAAGTGGATATCTCGATGTTAGAGGAGAACCTGTCTTGTTCAAGTTCGGATCAGTGGTAGACAAGATGAGGGTAGTTGAGGGTTCCCCGTGGTCTTTTGACAAACACATTTTATTGTTGCAGGATTTCAATCCAGAATTGAAACCGGAGGAATATTATTTTATTGAAGCTTTGTTCTGGATACGGGTCTATGACCTTCCACTAGGCATGAGATCACAACATGTTGCTGAAATCATTGGAAGGAAATTGGGGAGGCTAATTATAGTGGATACAGGATTGGATAAGGGTGGTTGGTCAAGATTTATTTGTATGAGAGTGGCTCTGAATGCTACGAAGCCTCTTCATAGAACAATTATGATTAATGGGGGACAAGGAAGAAAAGGGGTTTGGGGAAGGATAGCATATGAGAGGCTCCCTACCTTCTGTTATCAATGTGGATGTCTTGGTCATGGGGAAGTAGATTGTTCTGTTGGGGAAGGGGATGAAGGCAATGCAACAGTATGGGGACTGGTTGCGTGCGTCCCCACTGAAGGTGAGACGGGGTTTAGGTGGTGAGGGAGGAAGATCTCAGGCGAGAACAATACCAGCACCTAACGCCGAAAATGAAACGGGAACGATGAGGCCACCGTTAACTGAATGTTTGAATGTAGTGGTAGAATTGGTTACGGAAGAGCAAGTGGCATGGGCTACGGGATCTTCAGGTGCAAAAGATAAGGAGAGTAAACATGAGATAAGGAGGGAGGGAGAGTTTGAAGGAAGTCAAACTAGTGATAAGGTGAGCCCGGCTAAAGGGACGAAAAATACGGGTATAGCGGTGGGAATGATTGAGAAAGGAGATATGCTATTGAAGGAAGCAAGGGCTGTTAAATCAAATATACGTGGTGTCGTAACGTATTCAGGTTTCGGGGGAAACCTAATAGCTAGACACAAAAATCAAGGAGTCGCCACCAACCATTCTACCTAGGTGTGATTGGTCACCTATTCAAACTAAGGATAAGGCCTGGTCTGCGTTCAAAGATACTAGGGTTCGGGAGTACGGTTACGTGTGAGGAAGGATTAGCACCCTCACAACGCCCATCCTAAAATGGTACCACTTAGTTTTAGGTCATCTTCTAAATTTGCTTATGCTGATCTTTAATCTCGATATAATTATTATTGAAAAATATTTCTAAGTGTCCTCCATTAAGCTGGTGGGACAACTCAAAAATCTTTCCCACCTCAAGAGTATTCAAGTAGTACTATGCGACTTGCTTGAAGAGGCTCCGTCGTCGAATTCATTTTAATATTTTATGAGAAATTCCTAACTTTGACTCCTTCTATCTAATTTATTCTTACCATTCTATTATTTATTAATTCTTAATTTTATTTGTTTATTTTTGTGCGAAAATGAATATGAATTATTTTTATCAAAAATTCCTTTTAGATCTTCCATTAAGCTGGTGAGACCCAAAAGAAATTTTCTTACCTAAAGATTTCCAAATCATTACTTAAGCGTAAATCTACTTGGAATCTCATCATAGGAACAATCAATATTCACTCTCAATAACTCCTATTTATCATTTCATTACCATTTATTATTGTTACTTTATTATTATAGTTAACATGAATTATCGGAAATTTTTATCTTCTTAATTACTTTTGATTTTAATTTTAACTTTAATTTAATGTTTTTAGATAAAAACCACCTATTCTATAATTTAAAAAAATGAATAAAAATCACTTATTATTGAAAAACTATCTCTAGGTCATCCATTAAGCTGGTGAGACCTTGAAAATAATTTTCCTACCTAGAAAATTTTAAGAAAATCACTTATGCGTAATTCTCTCGATATTTCATCATTGGAGTGGTTCATATTCACTTACATTATAATTTTCATATCTAATTTTTGTTCATTTTATTCCTTATTTTATTACTCATTATTATTTCTATTATCGTGGACTATTAATTATCGTTTCTAATTTTTATAACTTATTCTTATTCCAATTCAATAACAAATTTACTAATCATTCGTATTTTAATTTTAAAAAATGAATATAAATTACTTTTTATTGAAGACCCTATTTAGACCTTCCATTGAGCTGGTGAGGCCTCGAATAGAACTTTCTTACCTAGACATTATCAAGAAAATTACTTGAGCGTAATTCCCTTGATATTTCATCATCGGAGTAATCATATTCATTTTTATTATTTTAATATCTAACTTTGGTTATTTCATTTATTTCCCTCCTTATTTGCCATTACTATTTTTATTATATTATTATTAATCATTAACATATTTTCTAATTTTATAACTAATTATTTTTACTGTTATTTTATAATAAATTTATTTTTATATATATTTTCTTTTAAAATGAGTATGAATTATTTGTTACCAAAAATCCTATCTAGACCCTCCATTAAGCTGGTGAGGCCTTGGATAAGATTTTTTACCTCAAGATCACTAAAGTACCACTTAAGCGTGATGCCTCTAGAGATCGTCGGAATTATTAATATTTACTTTTAGTTTTTAATATCATAATTAATTTTTCCTTGTCCTTATAGTTTTCAATAATCTGTCTTTAATTTATTTTAATCCTAATTCTGAAATAAACAATAAACAAATAATAATACATCAACAAAATATAGAATATCAACACGCCAAATCGAATTATTTCATTCACATTAACTACCTAGTTTAATTATCAAAGTCAATTTCTCAAAATTAATATCTTAACATCAATTTCTACCTTTAATTAAATTACCTAAATTATCTTACACAAATTTCTAATTAAATGAATCATATATATTAAATTAATCTAGCAAAACACTTAACTAATAATAATAATAAGTATTGAATCAATGGTTTAGCCTTCATTTTGCACAAAAGCTATTTCACGGCAAAGCTTCATACCTTTTTTGTTTAACTTTCCATGTAGGTGAACAAAGCAAGCGATGGATGTAAGACCATGGTGTAAACCGGGCTTGTTTTTTTCTTCTTGTTTCGCCCGTGTACTGCTTCTCCTCTCCCTATCGGCATGCATGCCACGCACTAGCAAGCTGCAGCAACTTTGGACAGCTTTCTTTCTTCTTCTTGTATTCCCAGCTACAGCACTACCTCTTTGGCCTTTGGGTTTCTGTGCAACTTGAGCACCGATTCTTGGATCCTCCCACAACCTCCGGATCTCTGACCACGCAGCACCTACTGCGCATGCCACCTGCACACAGCACAGCAAAGCTCTGCCCGGGTGTCGATTCAAGCAGGCTTCACGCCACTAACAGCTTTTGTTTCCAGCTCGTCTCCACTTCATGCACGCACCAGCAGCTTCTGTCTAGCAACGAGTTGCCACCTCAAACTTCTTGACTGCGGCTACGTCCTACTTCCTGCTGTCCTTGCGCACTGCAACATCCCCTTCAACTACAATACCGACAGGCAGCTTCCAGAACAGCATAACATCACGTTCCAACAGCTTCAAGCGCCGCACACGTCCAGGTAGCAAGCTTCAGCTATTTGGCTCTTCTGCTACAGCCCCAACGACAGCAGCCAGCAGCCTGTCACGTAGCTCTACTGCTTCGCTCTCTGCACTTTACTTCATCATATTTAACAACCCAAATGGAGTATGCAGTACAGGTTGAAGATGGGGACAGCCAGGGAAGGTTCTCTCCTGACTAAGAACCGTGGGAACCTTTCTTTAGGTTTTTTTTCTCTTTGGTTTTTCTTTTCTTCTCCCGTTTTCTCCCTAGGGTTTTCTCCTTCTCCTCCCACTCGTGGCCAGCCCCCTTTTTTTTATTTAATTTTCCTTCCTTTTCTTGATATGGGTATTAAACCAACTTTATTTCCTTTCCATCCATGCACCAATTTGAATTTGACTTGTATCTTCATTGATTCTCACTTGATTCACTCATTGATTTTGATTTTCTTTCTAAAATTTTCAAATTTTTGACTTTGCCTTTATTTTAATATTCTGATTTTTTTCAAGTTTCCCTTCTTTGATCACTTTATTTTTGTTATTTATTTTTTTCTATTTTTTATTTTCTTTTCATTTTTATTTTTTAATAATAAACAAGATAGTAATACAAAAATTAGATTCATCTTCTAATTATCAAACCCAATAGGCCCAATAACATTAAAAGACCTCGGACAAAATGGGGTGTCCACACATGGTTGCATGGAAGATTTGTAGGATGCGAGGAGGTGTAGTCCAACTGTCACTGAGATATTGGAAGAGGCCCCACATACAGACATTAATGTGGTCGAAGTGAAGGACATGTCTAATGCTGCAGTAACACAACCACACTTGCTGGTCAAAAGCCATGGCACAGACAAAGCTAAAACACGGTGGAAGAGAATGGCTAGAGCCAACACTGAAAGTAAAAATAAGGAAAGAGAAGTGGGTGTTAAAAGGAAGATAAACGAGGAGGGCAGGGATAGAGTTGATCTAATGGAGATTGATCTTGTAATGACAAAGATGAAAGAATACGGTGATGGAGAGGACATTTTATGTCAGACATCGACGGTGACTGGTTCTAGTCCCGTCGGGAGCCATGAAGTGTTTAGCATGGAACTGTCATGGGCTTGGGAACCCACAGATAGTTCAAGCTCTTCAATAGATCTTAAGGAGCAAAGGTCCTGATGATGTTTTCCTGAGTGAATCAAAAATCCATGCGAGTAAAGTAGACAAGCTTAAAAGGAAATGCAACATGAAAAATGGTGTAGGTGTTAGTTTGAATGGTAGGAGTGGGGGTTTAGTGGTATTATGGAAAGGTGATGTTAATGTGACGTTAACTAGTTCTCAAAAAACCACATGGACATGGAGCTAAAAGATTATAGAGGTAAAGAATAGAGGTTAACAGGATTTTACGGGGAACCGATGGCAAGTCACAGACATGAAGCTTGGAGTTTATTGCGAAGACTGGCGAATTAGAATAATAAGCTGTGGTTGTGTTTTGGGGACTTTAACGAGATTATGTGGGACTTTGAAAAGAAAGGAGGTAGTTAGAGGGCATACGCGCTGATGAAAAATTTTAGAGATGCTGTTGAGGATGCAGATTTATATGATTTAGGTTTTAGAGGAGAGTGGTTTACTTGGCAAAGAGGCAATGAGGCTGATAGCTTGATAAGAGAGAGGCTTGATAGAGCCTTGGTAATCAGCAATGGTGCAATTTATTCCCATAGTATGGTGTGCAACCCCTAACAGCATTTGTGTCGATCACTAGTTGATTTTAGCCGATACAAAAGAAAATCTTTCGCGGTCAAGGGAGGCAAAAATGAAACAGAAATTTTATTTTGAAGCCTCATGGGAGAAAGAGGATAGTTGTGAAAAGGTGCTTCGAGATGTTTGGGGAACCTCTTCATAAGTGTCGGTGCCAGGGAAAATAGAAAATGTAGCCAATGGATTGGGGGAGTGGAATCGTAATATTTGTAGAGGTAGGAAGAGGAAAATTGATTTGTTACTCAAAGAACTTAAGGCGATTCAAGGGATCAAGCCAAGTAATCAGACTTTATTGAAGGAAAATGAGCTAAGGGATGAAATAAATAACTTGTTAGAGATGGAGGAGTTGTATTGGAGACAAAGATCGAGGGTAACATGGCTCAAGGAAGGAGATAGAAACACAGCTTATTTCCACACACAGGCCACTGCAAGGAGAATGAGGAACTATATTTGGGGACTAGAGGATGAGAATGGCCAATGGTGTGAAGGAAGACGACAAATTGAAGAGATTGCTAGGGGTTATGTCAAACAACTATTTACTTTTAACCGACCTTCAGAGTTTAACACAGTGTTGGATGACCTGGATAGTTGTTTAGCGCCAGACAAAGCTGCATATTTAATTGAGCCTTTTACTACGAATGAGGTTAAAAAAGCAATTGATCATATGCATCCAAACAAAGCACCATGTCCAAACGGGCTCTATCAGCGCTATTGGAGCATTTGTCGGGAAGGATGTTATAGATTATTGCTTATCTTTCTTGAATGGGGCAGGTGAGTTGACAGACATTAATCACACTCATATTGTGCTTATACCTAAGTTAAATAATCCAAGGTCAATGGCAAATTTTAGACCTATTAGCTTGTGTAATGTCCTATATAAGATAATTGCTAAGACATTAGCTAATAGGCTTAAAATTGTCCTTCCTTTCTGTATTAGCGAGTTTCAAAGTGCATTTGTACAAGGAAGGCTGATTATTGATAATATCCTTATAGCCTATGAAGTATTACATTACTTGCGCCAGAGGAAGAAGGGGTGGAAAGGCTTTGTAGCGTTAAAGCTCAATATGAGTACGGCCTATGACAAAGTAGAATGGCCTTTTCTTGAAGCAACCATGCTAAAGATGGGATTTCCAGTTAGATGGGTGGCTCTTATAATGAGGTGTGTGAGATCTGTCTCCTTTTCTATCAAAATTAATGGGTCCTTCACTAGAGAGTTTTCTCCAGAGAGAGGACTACGACAAAGAGATCCTTTGTCTCCTTATTTATTTTTACTATGTACAGAAGCATTGTTAGCAATGATAAGGAGTAAGCAAAGACTGGGAGAAATATACTGGATTAAAGTAAGCAAAAATGGTCTAGAGATCTCTCATTTGTTCTTTGCATATGATAGTATGGTTTTTCTCAGAGCCAAGACTATCGAGTGTGAGGAGATTAAAGCAATACTTAACAAGTATGAAGCTTGCTTAGGGCAAAAGATTAATTTTGATAAGTCCTCTATTTTCTTTTGTGGCAATGTCCCAGAAGATGTTCGAAATTATATGAAACAGCAACTTGGAATTCGGTTCATAGCATCCCCAGAGAAATATTTGGGCTTCCGTCTCTGGTTGGGAGAGATAAAAAAAGGGCCTTGAGGGAGATAAGTAACAAGGTTCAGAATTGTATTAACCATCGGAGTAAGAGATTCCTATCCCAAGGTGGAAAGGAAATTTTTATAAAAGCGGTGCTACAGGCTATTCCAGCCTATGCCATGAATGTGTTTTTACTGCCTAAATTGCTTTGTACCGAGATAAACAAAATGATCAGAAAATACTGGTGGACGAGCAAAACAAGAGGCAGGGATATACACTGGATCCATTGGAGTAAACGTGTGTCGGCAAAGATGCAGGAGGAATGGGGTTTCGTGATTTTGAAAAGTTTAACTTGGTGATGCTTGGGAAACAGGGATGGCGACTAGTGAACAATAGAGAATCCTTGGTGTATAAGGTGTTGAAAGACAAATAGTTTCCTCATTGTTCCTTTTGGGAGACTCGGCCCAATAGGAATTCATCTTACACATGGAAAAGCATACTGAGTGCTAAAGATCTCCTTGATAAAGGTCTAATGTGGAGGGTAGGGGATGGGAGAAGTATATAGGTATGGGATGATAGGTGGACTGGAGTTGGAGAAAAGGTGGGTGCATGTAGTGGCGTAGTTTTGAGCAGAAAAGCTACTGTGGACCAATTAATAAACCAAGAATCAAGAGAATAGAAAGTAAGTATGGTGTTGGAGTCTTTTACTAAGGAAGTAATAGATAAAATTCTATCTATTCCTCTAAGCAGAAAAAATAGACAAGATGAGTTAGTATGGAGTCGGGAAAAAAAAAGGAATATACTCTGTTCGAAGTGCCTATAGATTGGCTATAGAGAATGAGTTGGCGTCGGCAACAATCAACGCACAAGAGGACAGGAGAAGCTGGAAAAGAATTTAGGAAGCTCGAGTCCCAAATAAAGTGAGTATTTTGTTGGAGATTGGGCAAAGAAATCTTACCAGTGGGATACAACTTAAAGAAGAAAAAGATGTAAACTAATGATACGTGTCAGAGATGTGGCAATGCAGCCGAAATAGTGTTGCATGCGGTTGGAAGGTGCGAGAGGGCATTGGAGGTTTGGAAGGAAGCTAATTTGGAATCCATTGCTTGGGATTTGGAAAATGTACAGGAGACGCATAACTGGTTCACCAATTTTCTTGGACAGTTGGAATATCAATATGTGGATAAGTTTATGATGGTTTGCTGGATTATATGGTTCTGCAGGAACAAAGAGGTTAAGGAGGGGAGTAGGAGGGATTCCAGAGATTCAGCTCGCTTTATTTTGCAGTACCTTGAAAAGTTTCAGAGGTGTCAAGTACGAGAGATAGTAAGGCAAGAGATAATGCCAGTACGATGGGAACCTCCTGGAGAAGGGTGGATTAAGGCGAATTGCGATGGAGCACTAAAGCAGAGCGAAAAGGTGGGAGGGATCAGGGTGGTTTTCAGGAATCACATGGGTCAGGTGACTGCCGCTACATCAAAGATGGTCCACCATGTTCAAGACCCTGTGGTAGTGGCAGTATTGGCAGTATCTACGGCAATGGAAGAAGCTCAAAGATTGGGTTATAAGAGGTTGGTCTTAGAAACAGATTCACTAATATTGCACAAGTTACTGTCGTCCAAGGAAACGTGTTTATCAAATGTTGGGATGATAATTGAAGATGTAAAAGAGAGCAGTAGAGTTTTTCTCGAATTTAAACATGCACATGTCAAGAGAGTAGCAAATGGAGTAGCTCACGGGCTGGCTAAATGGGCACTGAACGCTAAAACAGATTGTTCTTGGCAAGTGGATTTTCCTGAGTTGTGTCAAATTTAGCTGGTTGTGAATTGTAATAGTTCTAATCATTAATCAATGAATTGAAGTATTCTTTAAAAAAAAGAGAGATATTGAGTTTATTTTTTATTTTGTTGGAAACTATATTATTATTATTATTATTATTATTATTATTATTATTATTATTATTATTATAACATATAAACTTTATATGTTTTATTATTATAATACTATTATTTATAGTTGAAGTGGTGCAGATTTAGATAAAACAATGGAAGATCTTATGTTCTTGTATGTTTTTTCAAATTGATGGTACTTTAAAAATATTACACGGTCAGTGATTTTACTCTGCATTTAAAACTTTAATTTCCTATTAAAATTTTTTTAGATCTATAGTGATATCAATTTTGGTAAATTTTGTATATTGGTAGTACTGACTAATAGTATTTTCCCTAATATGACTGATATCAATTTTGGTAATTTTTATGCCTTTAGTTATTTTTGGTAATTTTTATGCCTTTAGTAATTTTTGTTTATAATTTTTAATTATTTATGATTAGTTATTATAAATTTATTGTTAGAAAACTTAAATAAATTCTAATATGAAAACAATTGAAGAAATTTCATCATGATATTTTGCAATTCATCATGATGTTTTCTGCTCAACCATGATAACAGAACTAACTATCAATTAACTTAGTTATATCAGTTAAATAACTAACTTAACTGATTAATAGTTATTTTGTAATATTAATAGCTGAGCTTCTACATACCTTTGTTAATGTTCTCATAAGTCAAGAATTAATAAATTCAAGATCAGATTCAGTTTTTTTTCTTCTTCTTCTTCCTCTTCTTTTTCTAAACTTTCTTCTTCTCATGCATTGTTATTCTTTTACTGGTGTTTGTATATTCTTCACATGGTATTAAGGTTGAGAAAATAGAAAAATCGATTCGAATTGTAGGTTTAGGATCTGTTCGGTGCGAATAATAATAAAAATCATTTCAAATTCGGATCGTGACATTATTAAACTAAATTTATTTGGTTCGGTTTAGATTCGAATCAGTTCAGATATGGATTATATATGAATACTTTGCTATTTAATATTTTGTAAGTTTTACTATTTAAACTAAAAGCTCAAGTTTAATATTTAATTAAAAATCCTAAGAAAAAATTGAAATAAAATCTAAAATTGCTTAAATGCCCAAAAAATAAAATAAAGTTTAAAATTACTTAAACAAAAAAAATGACCGATCCAATCTGATCCGATAAATTCAGATCGGATCGAATCGAATTTTTGCAAAAAAAAAATAATCCAGTTTGACTCGTTATCACCCCTACATGGTATTAGAGCTTTAAAATGGAGATTAGCTCAGTAACTTTCAAAGTTTTATCTTCTAGTTTTGTTTTCAATCTTGGTTTACAAAGTATCACAGCGAAGTTAGAAGATGATAATTTTTTGTTATGGAGGTAGTAAGTTGTGGCAACTTGGTTATGGCTTGAAAAGGTATATTAATGGTAGTTAATTTGTTCCTTCAAGAAACATTCTTGATTTTGAGCTATATGACAGGCAAGATCAATTCTTAGTTTTTTGGCTTTTTTCTTCTATTAGTAATCAAATCTTTCCAAGTTTTGTTGAATGTGAAAATACCAAAGAAATATGGGAGGCAATAGAAGAATAATTTGCATCTCAAACAAATACAAAGACTATGCAATATAAGAGACAACTGCAAAATGTGAAGAAAGATTCTTTTAGCATAAAAGAGTACCTTGTTAAGGTCAAATCATTGTGGGGTACTTTACAATCTTATGGCTATAAGATGAATAATGGTGAGCTTATACATACTACCTAATCTATTTAAGTTTATGCGGTCTTTTAATAAAAACTGTAGTCTATTTAATGTTATGTGGTCTTTTTAGATCTTTATATATTTAATAACACTACGTTTTAACTAAAAATCGTAATCTTTTACTATAGCATTTAATAAGTTAAACAAGTCTTTCCATCTTCTATAAGAAACATTATTTATAGTTTAATTATACTTGTATAATTAATAATATTAACTATGGCAGTAAAGGTATTAGACTATGCACGCTTTCAATACCCATAGTTTATATACAATTTTTCTAGTTTTAGAAAGCGAGAGAAAAAACAAAGGAAAATAAATATAAATTAAAACTACGTTTTTAAGAAAAATATAGTCATTGTATCTAAAGCAAATATAGTATAGGTTATGATTTAACATTAACCGTAGTCTTTAGTATAAAGTAATATCTAATTCTTTTTATAAATAAATGACAGTTAAAAACGAAAACATAGTATACATAATATTGATCTAGTTTTATAAGGCATGCTAAAATAAACAAGGGAAAATTTAAAAAAAATATGATTTTTATATAAGCATTGTTAAATATATGATGTTGAAAGCTGAAAACGTAGTTGATATATTAAAACCATAGTTAAAAATATTAGACTGCGTGTGCTTTCAATAACTGTAGTTAATGTTTTCATGTAATGGTAATCTCTACACTCTTTTCTAGTAATTTGTGTTATAAAAAAATATGAAAACTTATATACACACACATTAAATCCCTTTAAATTAATATTCTTGGGACTTATCATTGAGTATTAATTTAGAGGGGTTATTAATTTAAAAGATTGTATCTCGTGAATTGTTATTGTTTTAAAAAATGTGTTTGTTTAATTTTTACATTTTTTTAATCTCTCTAATAACTTTATAGCATTTAATTCCATAAAAATTCCTTGCAAATATATATTTTAATATATTTTATACTTTTATAATTCTTAAAATAAAAAATTTTAAATATGTTAGTCTTTTACAAATTAAAATATTGAAGTGCTTTCTAGTTTTTGAATATTATGTAATATATTTTTGTATTTTTTTATTAAATTATTAATTTATGTGATCATTGGGACTGAAATTTTACATTAAGTTTTAAAATAAAATTATTAATTATTACAATATAGGGGTTTATTAAGTTTTTTTCATTGGCCCGAGTTGGGACCATGATTTTAATAATTTAAAGAGGTTATTAATTTAGAGGGAATTAATTTATAGGGGTTCTACTGTATATAGATAGATAGAGAGAGAGAGAGAGAGAGAGAATGATAAAAATCAATCTATGCATAACAAGTTTTAGATAACTTGAAAAGGGGTAAATGTAAACTATAATGTACATTATTTAAATATTAAAAAAAATATAACATTTTCTTAAAAAAATTAATCTTAAGATTAAATAAATATTCAAGTTTATATAAATACACTACTAGAAAAACAGTTTTTTGCAACGTTTAAAATTGTTGCAAAATATATATTTATTGTTACTAAAGCCTTGTTGTAATGATTAAAAGTTGTTGCAAGATCGTTGTGTTTAATTTTGATGCTAAAAGTGTACGCAACGACTTTCTTGGTTACAATAAAAGGTATTTATTATAATGACTTTTATTGTTTCTAATTAAATTTAGTTTTAGCAACGACTTAACGTTGGTTGCAATTCCTATTTGGCAATGATATTTCTATTGTTGCAAAGGATAGTTTTGCAACGAGTGTATGTTGTTGCTACAAATTGAAACAAGACGACAATTTTATCATTTCTAATTTTATTCACAACGACTATTTATCGTTGCTAAAAAATAATTATGTACCCATAAATATGTCATTTCTAATTTGTTTACCAATGCTTGTAGTTGTTTACTAAAAAATTTACGAAACCATATTTTTGTCGTTTCTAATTTTTTTTAATAACGATTATAGCTGTTACTAAAAATTTACGAAACAATAATTTTGTTGTTTCTAATTTTTTTAACAACAATTATAGTTGTTGCTAAAAAAATTATGAAATAATATTTTTATCGTTTCTAATTTGTTTACCAACGATTGTAGTCGTTACTGAAGAATTTACGAATCAAAAATTTAGTGGCTTCTAATATTTTTAACAACGGTTATAACTGTTGCTATAAAGTGTACAAAAAGAACAAAAATTTTGTCTTTCTAATTTAAATAAATTTTTTTAACAACGATTATAGTTGTTGCAAATAATTTTTTCACTACAATATTTTCATCATTAAAAAAATGATAATTTAAATAAATTTCAATAAAACTTAAAATTCAATAAAATTTCAAGACTAAAAAAAGACAGTTAAGCGAATAAGAATTAACATTAATAAATTAAAAATATATTTATTTTTTTGGTTACAAAGGGAATTTAAAAACATGAAATAAATAAGGTAGAGTCGCTACTCTTTTCCAGCTAAGCTGCTGTAGGAATTTTCTACTTCATAAGAATATCTTCTGGAGTGGCTAATACATATAAAAAATACAAATTATAAATACCCTCTAGCACATACAAACACACACACACACACACACACACTCACACATATAGCAAATGGAATATAATGGTTGGCTCTCTCTCTTCCCTTAAGCTCCTTGCTACTTCTATTTTTGATGGCCTTTCCATATCTAGGTGAAGGTCGTCGGTTGCAACATAGGGAGCTTCAACAGCTAGCTTTAGCTGGCGAAGGTTGACGTCCAGGCTTGCCATGGTAAGGAGAGTTGAACAGAGGCCTAGACCAAAACAATGTCTGTATAAACAAAGATAATATGAACAAGATCAAAAAAATCGTATAATAGAAAAAGTCAATAAAAAAATTAATAAAACAGGCCAAAATTTTAATTTATTGTGTTTATTTTAAACAGAACTCCTGTTAAACAGGTATTAACGAGGAAAAAAAACAAGCAAAAGGAAGAGAGGGAAGGAAGTAAGAAACACCTGTGTTGATCCAAAGGCGGAACATGGAGATCTCCAATGTAGTGGTAGCAGCTATTTAAACAAGATGTAGGGCTATCCCGAGGTTTAAGTAAAAATTAAGATTGAAAATGGGAAGATGATGCTCATGTGAATCTAATCTAGGCAGAATAGAGAGTCTTCCAACATAGTGACTGCAACTAGTAAAATAGGATTTAATTAGGGCTATAGTGTTTGGACAAAACTAAGGTTCAAAATATGAAGAAGAGGCTTAGATGAAATGGAAATGGAAATTTCTGTGGCTTTAAAAGCTGGTAAAGTGAATTGGAAATGGAAATTTTGGATGGTGTGCGATTATTATGGAGTTTGTGTTCTATAGGGAAATGTTTATATACAGAATTAAGGAAATGAAATAAAAAGGGAGATTTTTTAGGAGAAAGTCAAAATATTAATTGTTTAATTTTTTTTATTAATATGATTAATGTTAAGGCCTAATGGTTAGTAGTGACTTGACATTTAAGGAAGTCAAGTGTTCGAGTCACTACGGACGCGCTCAAGGGAATTAAAACTAAGTTCTTCAAGGCCTTTGGGACAAAGCCGTGCGGGACTAAGTGCCACGTCTGCGGACGAGGGCCACCTTTGGAATCTCAAAGCGGACAATACGAGTGAGTGAGATCGCTGGGGCTAGGAGGCGAGCAGTACTCCTAGGGTCTTCACAAAAAAATGAGCGTTTTTTAAACACCACAAGCAAGGTTAAGATCATGACACGTGTTATTTAAAAATATTAAAAAAATAATAAATAAATAAAATGAGACACATGTGGAGTTAGAAAACTCTAATGGCAATGAATAAGATAATAATTTATATATATTGTAATAGTTTTTTTATCGTTGTCTAAAATATTTAAAAATTTAATTACGCAACAACTTTGAAAGTCATTGCAAAATATAATAAAATATCACAATAACTTTTTTTTTATTGTTGTTAATTAAATATGAATTCGCAACAACAAAAAATATCGTTACACTAAATATAAAAAAATTAATTAAGTAACGACTATGAAAAGTCGTTGCAAAATACAATGTGATATTGTAATGACTTTTTTTTTCATTGTCAATTTAATTAAAATTCATAACAACAAAAAATATCATTACATTAAACATAAAAAAATTTAATTAAGTAATGACTTTGAAAAGTCGTTGCAAAATATAAGGAGATATCGTAACGATTTTTTTTTTGTCGTTATCAATTTCATTAGTATTAACAACAACAAAAAATATCGTTACATTAAATACAAAAAATTTTAATTAAGCAACAAATATGAAAAATTGTTGCAAATGTCATGAAATTTTGCAACGACATTTTCAGTCGTTGTGAATTGTGGTTGCAAAAACTCTTTTTCTAGTAGTGATAACAACACAAGATGATGTGACAAAAATTAAAAAAAATTAATTTAAAATAATTGAAACTTTTTCTTTCTGTTTTAACAATTTATTGCTGTGTTCAACAGTATTATGTGTAATATCTTTTGGATATTTTATTCTCTGTAACATTTGTTTATCTTATGTTTTGAGTTTTGTTAAAATTTTTCTAGATTTTATTTTATTGTAATTTAATATTTTTATTATATTATATGTATTTTATGTATACTTTAAATTGTAAAAATTGATGTTAATATATATATACACACATACACATATTTAAATAAATAAAATTAATCTGTGTATCGCATGGATCACAAGCTAGTGCTAAATATATATAGACACACACATATATAATCCGTGATTTTTAATATTATTATTTCTTATAAAAATTAAATTTTAATTGAATATAAACTCCAGATACTTGATATTTTTTAAATGAGTGAAGAACAAATAATAAGTAAATAAAAAAATGAAATACGATCTGTTAGTGTCAAAAGAGTACATGCATACATAGTTAAGAACAAAAACTTGAAAGCTACAGATAGGGATATAAATGGTATACTATTTTAAAAGTGTTCGTAGGTCGGATTATTTGCCACAAGCCGGAATTGAGCATAGGTTTTAGGCCCAACTTTAGCTAAATTAACTTATTTTATTAACTGTTTAAAAAGTTATTTTATTAACAATATTATAATTTTAGTGGTGTGTCTGTCTCTGAAAAAAAAATATTGTAATTTTAAAAATTTATTTAAAATATTAAAACAATGATATATAAAATAATAGTAATTAAATGCTACATATGATTAAATGCTACATATGGTTCAAGCATTTCCCAAGGGAAAATGATCAAATGCCTATATTTAACATTTAACGGAACTGTGTGGAAACATTCTAATGATATCAATGGGTTTTGGGAAACAATTGCTATTTGCTATTTGCTATTTGCTAAATTGTTTAGGCGAAAGATATACCTTTTTGGTTCAAATATGCCAAATATATTTGACGAATTGAACTATGAAGTATGAACTGTCTAACATTTTTCCTTGTAATCAACATTTTTAACGTACTATATCGGCAGAATTTTTTTTTCGTAAGCATCATAGTAATTAGTAAAAGCCGGCACTGGACTGCTCAGGTTGGCGAGCTTAACAATGTAGATGTTTCAGAAACTAATGAATGCAAGAAGCTTATTCCTAGTACTCTTAAAACTTATATAAAGTCCCCTTCCAGGGCAATGTCTATTGCAAAATCAAGCTACTGTAACTCAGCAATGGCAATCCACACTTCTCCTTTGAGATGGCTTATGCTTATCAGTTTCACTCTTGGCATGCTTGTCTGCTGCCAAGGATCCTCTGATGACAGACAGGCAAACAAATTTTTTACTTGGCTTGCTTTTAATTTGTACTGTTTTGTTACAAGGCCAGCATTGGGTGGCTTGAAACCTGAGTTGGTTTTGTTTAGAAATTTAGAATTAATATTTGGTATGTTAATTGTATTGTCCAATCAGGTCTACATTGTCTACCTGGGTACACTGCCAAAGGCTCATGAGTTCTCTGCTCAAAGCCTTCACACTAGCATGCTTGAGGATGTTGTTCCCAGGTTTGTCCTTTTTTAATTTACGTAGAATAGACCTTTATATGGGTTGGATGGTTCATTCAAACTCAAAACTTTGCTTGATTTTTGGACGGATCCATTAAATGGACTTGGTCTCGGAAATTAAAACCCGATATGCTACCTAATTCCGATCCAACCTGATCACTGCTCTCAAGTCGAAAGTCCCGACTTTAAGGTGTTGAACGGCATCTAAGGTAATTTGGATATTTACCTAGATTTCTAACGCTTCTGTTTTGCATCCAACAGCACTGTTGTTGGATCAGATATTTTGCTCTACAGTTACCACAGGAGCTTTAATGGATTTGCAGCCAAATTGACCAAGGAGGAGGCAGACACACTGAGAGGTCTCTATTTGACTTTGAGAAAACTCTTACAGAGTATTATTTTTTAGGTGAAATTAAATTATGGAAACTACTCCCATTTCTCCTTAACTTTAACGATGCATTTATGTCTTCTTTCCAGGAAAGGAAGGCGTAGTGTCCGTGTTCCTCAGTCAAAAGAAGCAGCTCCACACAACAAGGTCATGGGACTTTATGGGATTCTCCAGAAAAGTGAAAAGATCGGTTCTCGAAAGCGATATCATCGTCGGAATGCTTGATACAGGGATTTGGCCAGAATCTGAAAGTTTTAATGACACAGGATTTGGTCCACTTCCAACAAAATGGAAAGGCAATTGCCAAACGTCTGCCAATTTCACATGCAACAAGTAAACAGAATCCGACATAAATAACCTTAACATATACAAACACATATATAGAAATCATTTATTAAACCCTGAATTTGGTCTTAACTATGTTTCAATCTCTTTCAGAAAAATAATTGGAGCCAGATACTATCGGGCTAATGGACAATTCAATCCAGGCGATTTTAAATCTCCAAGAGACTCCGAAGGTCATGGGAGTCATACTGCATCAACAGCCGTAGGTGGCTTAGTTAGCAAGGTAAGCTTATATGGTCTAGCCAAAGGGACGGCTCGTGGAGGGGTTCCATCTGGCCGCATTGCTGTGTACAAGATATGCTGGTCTGATGGCTGCTATGATGAAGACATTCTTGCAGCATTTGATGATGCAATTGCCGATGGAGTTGACATAATCTCTCTTTCTGTTGGGAGTATTTTTGCATCTGAATATTTTGAGGATACAATTGCCATTGGAGCTTTCCATTCGATGAAGAATGGGATCCTCACATCCAACTCTGCTGGTAATGGTGGTCCTGATGCTTTCACAATTACGAACTTTTCACCTTGGTCTTTATCAGTGGCTGCTAGTACCATTGATAGAAAGTTTTTGACGAAGGTGAAGCTCGGTAATGGTGAGATCTATGAGGTAAGCAGGTTCATTTTTGTGAATGAAATCCCAACTCTTAAATTGACTAGTAATATATTTATAAATTACGCCTTAATTTTCTACATTCAGGGAACCTCTATAAACACATTTGATCTCAAGGGGAAGATGTACCCTTTCATCTTTGGTGGAGTTGCCCCGAACACCTCACAAGGTTCTTATAATGCAGAGGATTCCAGGTAGTATAAAGACTGCTTATGTTAAATTTAGTTATTTTGTGGCGTTTTATTCAACAATATGTTCAAAGTTAATGCCAAGAAATTTGTTTGGACTGTAGGTATTGCTTGCCAGGTTCATTGAACAAAACCCTAGTGGAAGGAAAAATCGTTTTTTGTGACTATGCAAGCGATGGGGAGGGCCCACTCGAAGCAGGAGCTGTTGGTGCTGTATTCACATCTGGACACTACAAAGACTATGTCTTCGCTTACACTTTACCTCTTTCCAACTTGAACTTGGATGATGGAAGATTTGTTTTCAACTACGTGAACACAACGGAGTATTTACTATCTTCTCTACCAAAATATTTATTCGTAAAACTTAATTAGTTTGATTGAACATCATTAATTTAGTTTCATGACTGTCATGTTTGAATAGAAACCCTACTGCAACAATATTTAAGACTGAAGTAGAAGATGATCAGTTCGCTCCATTTGTTGTTTCATTTTCTTCAAGAGGGCCTAACCCTGTTACAGCAGACATTCTCAAGGTAAAGGAAATAAATTTCTCCTATTTCTGTTTATAATTGCCTTGGCCTCTTTCTTAGTTCTAAACTCTTTTTGATGCAGCCTGATCTTACGGCGCCTGGGGTCGACATTTTAGCGGCATGGTCAGAAGCTACCACTTTGACAGAAAATGAAGATGATCCAAGAGTAGTTCCATACAATATTATTTCTGGCACATCCATGTCTTGTCCACATGCAACTGGGGCTGCTGCTTATGTTAAGTCATTTCATCCAACGTGGTCTTCTGCTGCCCTTAAGTCTGCTCTAATGACAACAGGTATATATATAGTTTTACGCGGAGATCAAGACTTGTATTCGAGTCATGGCCAAAGAGGAAAATTAAAATCAAACGGGCTTTATTTGAACTCTCACTCAGTCACACCCAAGTATGATCTGTGTGATCTATCTAAATTTTCATACCTTTTGCAGCTTTACCAATGAGTACAGAAAACAACATCGACGCCGAGTTTGCATTCGGGGCAGGTCACATAAATCCTGCATTAGCAGCCCAACCTGGATTGATCTACGATGCTGGGGAGATTGATTATGTCAAATTTTTGTGTGGACAAGGATATAGCCCTCAACGCCTACAGCTCATAACTGGAAGTAATAGCAGTTGTTCTGAAGAAACAGATGGAACAGTTTGGGATCTAAACTACCCTTCTTTCGCATTATCTGCTAGTCCTGGGACATCTATCACAAGAGTCTTTCATAGGACAGTAACAAATGTCGGGTCGGCTGTGTCAACTTACCAGGCAATTGTTAAGGCTCCACCAGGGATGATAATCCAAGTTCAACCAAGTGTACTTTCTTTCAAGTCCCTCGGCCAAAAGCAATGCTTCGTTGTAACTGTTGGAGCTCAAATTGGTAACTCTATCATCTCTGGTTCTTTGACTTGGGATGATGGCGTGTATCAAGTGAGGAGCCCTATTGTCGCTTTTGCTTCCTTACTCGAATGAATTCCATGGAAAGGAAGCAAACAACTTGAACCATTTATTTGTTGTATTCACTCTTCTTAGTTTCATCTACTCAAGCAAATCTGCTGAGAATTATGCAAGTGAGATTGAAAAATAAAATGAGAGAATGCAAATAGCATTAATCTCATCCTATATTTATGTAACGTCTCTTTTTATCGAAAATTGGAACCGAATTTTTCCTTTTTCATTTACTTGGTTGGGCTGTGCTTAGTGTTTCAAATTTATTCTTAAGCTAAATTTACATTAGCTAAATCAATATCCTATAATCACTTTGGTCCCAATTCAAATTTCTAACTAAGCATGCAATCACAATTAAAATTATATTACTTAACAAAATTTATATCCATCAAAGTTGTATGCTTCATTACATACCATAAATGTATTATGTATTTCCTTTATTTACATTCCCATACTATAAAAGTACTGAAATACAAGTCTGAATACAAAATGAATAACTGTACATCATATATTTTCAAAGGTGGTACAAAAACCTCGAAGGACGTGTTAAAACCCCTCGTACAGAATTGCCTACTACAAATAATTTGGAAGGGAGAAGAGGGAGGTGAGCTTATAAAGCCCAGTAAAAAATACACATAAAGAAACAGATACCGTAAGCAATATGCAAATATCTTAAAACAATTAATAAGTTCTAAAACATAAGAGATATTTATAAAACAGAGAATCGGAAGAATTTCCTCTACAGCTCGTTAGGGGTTTTGGGATGAGTTAGGAAGAATGCTTTAAAGCACCTCACTTGTCCCCTTTTCCTAACACCTAAGCCATAGAGAAATAGGAGAATTTCATCAGAAAAGAAATTCATGTATTCTGAAAATCAGATGTAAATCAAATCAGTATAACAGAAACTCAATTAATAAAGCCATGCTATGCAGATAATGTAAAACAGTCACCTTCAGAAATTATATTGTAATTCAAATCAATCATATAAATCCGTACCAAAACATTTCAAATTCAGAGTTCAGATATCAGAAGTTCAGAAATCATACAGAATTCAGAAAGCCATTTCAGATTTCAGAGTTCAAATATCAGAAGTTCATAAATCATACAAAAATCATAAAATAACTGAAAGTGGAGACATGGCAATAACTTAGTATACATCTGTAAGGACCCGCCAAGCAGCACTTTGCTCCCCTCAGGGACTCAAGAGGTGGCTCACTCGGCGCCCCTTATGTTTCCAGTGAGTGTTGGTGATCGCCCAACACTCATCTCTCTTTACGTACTATCCGCTTTGGGCAATCCCCATCCTTGGGGGATCCCCTCATGACTTTGTTCCAAGGGTCTTGAAGAACTCAAGAATAATCCCTTGAACGCTCGTTTTATTGTGATGCCCCAGGGCGCACCTGTAGGTCACACTGACCCAAGCCACCTCCCTATGTTTTATTGTAACGCCCTGGGGTGCACCTGTAGGTCACCGACCCAGGCCACCTCCCCGGGCAGGTCACTCAATCGTATTGTCCGCTTTGGGGTGCACCACTTTGGGCTACCGCCACTCACGGCTTTGTCGCAGTGCACCTCGAAAGGCCACTGCTCCAATTCATGTCCCGAGCGACTCGAACCCTTGACTTTCTCAAGTGTCAAGTCACTCCTAACCAATTGTCTTAGGAGTGACTTGACACTTGAGGAAGTGAAGGGTTCAAGTCGCTTTAGACGAGAATTGGAGCGATGGCCTTCCGAGGTGCACTCCGACAAAACCGTGAGTGACGGTGGCCCAAAGTGGTGCATCCCAAAGCGGATAATACGGTTGAGTGACCCGCTCGAGGCGGTGGCCTGAGTCGGTGTGACCTACAGGTGCACCCTAAGGCGGTGGCCTGGGTCGGTGACCTCTAAGTGCATCTCGGGCGTCACATATGGATTTAATGATAAATAAGTTATTAGGTTAAAGATTTCTTTTACTTTAAAAATATAACTAGTGGTTTAGATTAATTGTTACTAATCTAAAAATTATTATTACTGACCTTATAATAAGATCAAAATCTATAAACTTATTGTAGAATTTTTCCTCAAACAGGTAATGAAATAAAAATTAAAATATACCAAACATGTGTTTATGACTTTTTACATTGAGTGATAACGTAGTAAAAGTGACGTATTTGTCTGGAGTTCACATATATAAAGGTTAATGGCTTGAATTGTTACACATAAATAAAGAATCATTTCCCTGCCTTTGGCTGATTGGCGGATGAATATATCAATCATACACATTCTACATATTTAATATTGAAGTGGCTTATTTGGGTAACTTTTTATTGGCCACTGGTGGCAGCTAGTTACCTACTTCGAGCAAATCCTTTTTTTTATTCACAGTAAAGTAAAAGAAAAGAGAAATCCAACTTAATCTATTAGAAAGGATAGCAAAGCAAACTAAAAAAAATCGAATTTTAGATTTAATTTCCAAGATAATTTCTCAAGTCTAGGTTCTTTAAGCAAACCTTTCTTCAGTGGAAATAGATTCGCTGCCCAAAAGTCAAAAGTCAAGGTCAAGTGTTCACTTCAGCCACCCCAAACAAAGCTGGATCCAATTTAATATTTCATATGTATTAAAAAAAAATCTTTATTAATGGTTGTTAATTAGGCTATAACCACACAAAAAAATATCTAGAGTCGAGCTACAAAATAAGAAAGCTTAAAGGAAAAGTCGAATTTTGAACTTATTTTTTTTATAAAAAAATAAAAATTATTAGATCAAATCTTAATTATTAATTTTTTTAATTTTTATATATGTATAACTTATAGTGGGGAAAATATATTTTCCAACATTGAGCTTGGAAAATTTTTTTATTAGACTATTCTCACAATGAAAGGCAAAACATATCTTCTTCACTGCCTCCTCTTCCACGGCTTTCTCTCAGCTTTGCTTACTAGCAGAGTAGCATCTGATCATTCTCAATCCAGTGCCAATAAAAAGGCAATGTTTATGCATATTAATTACTAATTGGCTAGTTCATCTCTCTCTCTCTCTCTCTCTCTCTCTCTCTCTCTCTCTCTCTATATATATATATATATATATATATATATATATGTGTGTGTGTGTGTGCAAATCTTTTAAGTCAGTTTCTTAAATCATTCTTTCCTGGTTTGATGATCATGCTTAAGTTAAGTGATCATGGAATATGTTTTAACTTGTGTCTCCTCTTTTATATAAGTTATGAATTTCATTTCTGTACTTTTGAACTTGCAGAGCTATATTGTCTACATGGGCGAGCGGCCTAGTGATGGAAGTTCCACATCCTTTCTTCACAGCAGCCTGCTGCAAGATGCCTTTGGCAGGTATAAGGAAATATAGACCAATTGCTCACATTTGCAGAGAAAATTATTTCCTTTCTAAATTCTAATGTAGCAATTTCCAAAATTATTAGAAATAGTAGTGAAATATAACATCTAGCAAGCAAGACCAGAAAGTATGAAAAAAAAATTGTTGAGGTTGACTATGCAAATGGAAATGAATGCAGTGACTCTGTTACAAAGTCAGTGGTCTACAGCTACAAAAGGAGTTTTAATGGGTTTGTGGTGGAGCTAACCGAAGAAGAAGCACAAAAAATGGCTGGTAAGTGAGCATGATATCACCATGCTCGGTTTTTCGTGAAACTGATTAATCCATCTTTGGACGCTTTAGGAATGAATGGCGTAGTATCTGTGTTTCCGAATGAAAATAGAAACCTTCATACAACAAGGTCATGGGATTTTCTTGGCTTCTCCCAACAAGTTGAGAGAGCAGATTTGGAAAGTGATGTTATCATTGGAGTTTTAGACTCTGGCATTTGGCCTGAATCTGAAAGTTTTAACGACAAAGGACTTGGTCCGCCTCCCAGCAAATGGAAAGGCAGTTGCCAAAGAGAAGCTGGCAATTTCACTTGCAACAAGTACTATGCATTAAAAACTATAAAAAATTGTTTATATTCTTGGAGACTTAGTCAAATTAGTGCTTGAAGTGTCTAACTAATATTTCTGCACGTTTAAATGCAGCAAGATTTTAGGTGGACAGTATTACCGCAACTCTGGGGTATTTGGCCCCAGTGACATTAATTCTCCAAGAGACTCTGATGGCCATGGCACACATACTGCATCAACTGCAGCCGGAAAGTTAGTTAATGGGGCAAACCTCTATGGCTTTGGCTCGGGAACAGCCCGAGGAGGTGTTCCATCAGCACGCATTGCTGCGTACAAAATTTGCTGGTCAGATGGTTGTTCTGATGCTGACATTCTCGCAGCATTTGATGATGCAATTTCAGATGGGGTTGACATTATATCGATTTCAGTTGGAGGATCACTCCCTAGAGACTATTTCACAGATGCCATTGCAATTGGAGCCTTTCATGCCATGAAAAATGGTGTATTGACTGTAACCTCTATAGGTAATGATGGCCCCGACCGTTCAAGCATCTCAAATTTTTCACCATGGTCCATTTCTGTGGCGGCTAGCACCATAGACCGCAAATTTTTCACTAAGGTGCAGCTCGGAAACAGTAAGATTTATGAGGTAATGCCATGTCCAACCATATTTGCTTTGGCTTGAGTACATATTTGCTTATCCGGCATGTGTCCAGGGAATATCAATAAATACATTTGATCTCAAGAATGAAACGTACCCCATCATTTATGGTGGTGATGCCCCCAACACTTATGCAAATTATACCGCGAGTTTCTCCAGGTAGCATCGAAACATAGCCATTTTCTTAAAAAATTTGAGAGTTATCACTTGAAAATACTACTAATATCTAAACTCAAATGAAAAGGAAGAAAAGAAACAGAGTTGGTTAGAAATTCCCTTTATCTGATTATGATTTGATTCTTGAAGTACAGGTATTGCTATCAGAATTCACTAGATCAGAACTTGGTGAAGGGAAAAATTGTTCTTTGTGACATAGTAAACACTGGGAGAGGACAGTTTTTGGCTGGTGCAGTTGGTACAGTGATGCGAGACACGCTTCCAAATGACTATGCTAACACGTATCCTCTGCCTGCATCTTACCTTGATCTAGTCGATGGCGGCATGATTTTTCAATATGTGAACTCAACGAGGTAGCAACACAATTTTCACACCCCTTTGTATTGTAACGGAACACATCTGACACTAATCTATGTATTTTTTAATGCAAATTACAGTGCCCCAACTGCAACTATATCTAAGAGTACTGAGGCTAATGACTCAGTGGCTCCTTATATAGTTTCTTTCTCATCAAGAGGTCCGAATCCAATCACACCAGACATCCTCAAGGTAAGTTGATGAAGAATTAATCTTTCTGCAAATATACCCTTTCATATGACTGATTATTACATTAAATTGTTCTTATAGCCAGATTTGTCTGCGCCAGGGGTTCACATTCTGGCAGCATGGTCTTTAGTTTCCCCTGTTTCTCCAGTTAGAGGCGATAACAGATTCGTGCCATTCAACATAATCTCAGGCACATCAATGTCCTGCCCACATGTTTCTGCAGCAGCTGCCTACGTTAAATCATTTCATCCGTCATGGTCTCCTGGTGCTGTTAAATCTGCCCTCATGACCACAGGTAATTGCTATGACCATTGACTAGTTATGTTGATTTCCCTTACAATTTCTGTTGTGACTTTAATTAATTTTCCTGCAGCCTTCCCCATGAGTTCTGGCAATAACTCGGACGCTGAATTTGCATACGGCTCAGGCAATTTGAATCCTCTCAAGGCTGTCAATCCTGGTCTAGTATATGATTCTGGGGAACTTGACTACATAAAATTTTTATGTGGACAAGGATATGGCACTCGGTTTCTGCAATTAGTAACCGGCGATAATGCTACTTGTTCTGAAGCTACCAATGGAACAGTTTGGGATCTAAACTACCCTTCCTTTGCTCTTTTTACCCCACCCTTGAAAACCATTAGCCAGTCCTTCAACAGGACTGTCACAAATGTGGGATCACCAATGTCTGTATACAAGGCAAAAGTGAGTGCCCCAGCAGGAGAACTCAAGATACAAGTTAATCCAAATGTTTTGTCATTCACAGGTCTGGGGCAAAAGCAATCATTTGTGTTAACAATTGAAGGAAATACTGATAAATCTATAATTTCTGCTTCATTGGAATGGGATGATGGTGTACACAAAGTGCGGAGTCCCATCATTGTATTCATTTCAACATCATAATCTCTTATATATAGCTTTACTATAATGATTCTGAGGCCTCAATAAATAAAGAGCTGTGCTATAATGATTTTGAGGTCTCAATAAATAAAGAACTATGTGATTCTTGGGGTTTGAGTGAATCCATGTTTTTAAGTGGACAATTATTGCCTTGTTGCTGCTGCCTGCAGCCTTTTCTGTTTTGAAGCAGCTTTTGCTGCTTTCTTTGGATAACAAAACTCTATATTTAGTATTCTTCTACATAGAATTCACACCGTTAGTTTCTGTATACACATTAATTAGCTTTACATCAACCAGCATGCCCATCAGTATGTCAATGGCAGTGCATACATTCCGTAATTTTTCAAGGTCTAGCTCCAACATTTTCGCAACAGGAAAATGCATTTGTTGAGTCAGATTCTATGCTGAGACCAACTTACATCGCTGTCATGAAACCATTCTCAATTTCTCTAGTGCTGACCATTTTCAAAGGAAAACAAAGAGCTTATTGATTTTGTCCCGTGATCGTTATTTTCTTTTTGCAAATTATCTTAATTTCACTTGTAGCACTACGAATTAGAATTGAAAGCAAGTTCAGCGAGCAAATTCACTTGGACAAAATTTTGAAAAAATGCATTGAAAGTTAGCTTGAAATGATGTGTAATTTTTAAAAGAGAATAATTAATAGCAATAATGCCCCTTGAACTATAGTGATTAATACAATGTATCTACGAATTTTAAAAAAATTCAATGTTATACCTAGGTTCTCTTATCTTTAATTAATGTAGTAGCTGTCACCAACTCCATTTCATGAGATTAATGACGTGGACCCCAGCTAATAGAATCTTCCTATTTAATTTCACAATGAACATGTGGCATGATAGGTCACATGTCAATCATTGATTGGAGTAAAATAAAAAAATTACCATAAAAAATAATTTAAAAAAAATGAAAAGTAAAATAAAAACAAACAAATCCAAATTATGCACAGAAATTCCAAATCTAAATCCTGTAGTTCCAAAGACGTGGCAAATTTGTTTTTATTAAAATGACAAAACGAATTCAATCAAGTGAGAAAACTCAGAAATTGAGAGACACAGAAAAAAAAAAAGGAAATAAAAAAGTAAAATTTTGGGTTTCATTAACCGGAAGACAGTAAACACCCAACAAGAATTCTTCAATCGTAGGCAAATCCAACCTCAACATTAATCCAACAGCAACCCACACACACAGAAGCTAAACAACCATTCACACAGAAATAGCAATAAAAGTCGAGTCTCTTCATGAACTAGACTCCCATCTCCCTGCCAAGGCCATTGTTAATTATTTAAAAAATATATAAAATAAAAAAATTACACAAAAGAGGTAAAGGCAAAGGAGTATTTTTTAGATTTTGGTTTGATTTTTATAGTTGCTGATCTTCGATTCGAGAGTTTCTTTCTGGGTATTGGTATAGAAGAGGTGATGGGCTTGGCTTTTAGCTATTGACTGGGGATTAGAAATTAGGTGTGACTTGGATGTCAAGGTGTAGAGAGAAGTGAGAAATTCTAGCTTATAAAGATAGGCAGCAGTTCTAAAATTTGAGGCTGAAGAAGAAAATTGAAATTTCGTTTTTCAATACTTACAAAAAAAAAAGTAATCACATTAAAACTCATTCCTTGACCCAATTCACAAAGTTTTAAACAAAAATTGTAAACCCATCTCAAAGACCACGCACCACCGCATCGTAGTCGGTTCAGCTATGGTCACCTCATCCCTTCAACATTTTGCTCTCCGACCATCCCAAACTTTGGGTTCTGATTTTGGGATTAGAAAAATCGGGTCAAAGAGAAAGGGATACAAAGGATGAAAACGATGTTGAAACAGATGTTTATTGTTCTGGCATTGTTTTGATGGAGCTTTACACGCGGAAACAGAGGACGGAGTAGAATGTGAAGTGGTTGAGGAGATTAGCGAAGCAAGGTAATGGAGGTTGTATTTGAGTTTTTTTTTTTTATTTTCCTTCCTATTATTGGATATATATATATATATATATATATATATTATATATATATATATATATATATATATATATATATATATATATTAACCCGTGCTTCGCTATGGCATTATTATTATCAAAGAAAAAATAAAAATTATTTTATTATTATTTTGAAAATTAAAGTATCGTTATAAAAAAGTTTATGTGTTATATTTAGATTTTTTAATAATAATATTGGATCTAGTATAAATTAAAAAATGTAAAATAAAAATAAATTAGATGGTTATTGAAAAAAGCTAAAGAGTTAAAAATAAGTTAGAAGGCATAACTACATAACTATAAATCATTTTAAAATAAATAATCATTAATTTAAACAATTATTTTTATTTTCTTGTTTTATTTTTATCAATTTTGGATTTTTCAATTTTTAATTAATTTAATTATTATTTTTTCTATTTGTTAACTTTTTTTAAGTTTAAATGAACGTACCATGTTCAAATTTTTTCTCATACAATAATATTTTATTAGTTATAAATAAAAAAAAATTAAAAATAAATAGATATTATAGCATTAATTTTTTTTAATTTGAAAATTACCCTCACAAAAATAGTTGTCACGTAAAAATTTTTTTCAACAATAATATCTGAAAGAATATAATTTAAAAAATAAAAATATATTAGAGAGTTTAACCTAAAAAAGATTAGAAAACTAAAAATAGGTAAGAAAATTAGATTCAAAAAAGTTAAAAAGCCATGTACAAAATATGTTGAGAACTTATCTAAAAAAAGTTCTTTAGAAAAAAAAAAGACACATGGCAAGCATAGGTATAGGGGAGACAAAAATAATATATGATAAATTGGCAGTTTATAATCTCTATAACCTGTAAATCTATCAAAGGTTGACATCTTAACAATAACTGTTTATGAGCAATTTGAAAAAAAAATTATTTTTATTTATTTTTAAGGGCTTATTTTTTTAATATGCTTATCAATGATATATCAACTTCTAGTACATTGATAATGTATAAAAATTACATATTATTAGGGAATCATATACAAACATTTTATTATTTTAATGGTAATGGATATTGGAGTGCCAAAATTACCGCCTTCCGATTAACGATTGACAAGCAACATGCCACATCATCAATCATTAAATGATGTGGTATGCCATGTGCTTATCGTTAGGCCAAGTTAGAGGATCTTGTTGGTTGGAGTCCACATCTTTAATTAACAAGTTAGTGACGGGTGCTACATTAATTAATGATGAGATAATCCAAGTATCACATTGAATAATTTTAAAGTTCAGTAATGACATTGTGTTAATCACTATAGTTCATTAATCACTACAATTTAGGGAGAATTCGCGCTATTAACCCTTTCAATTATATGTTTAACTATCAAAAGTTAAAGTTAACAACCTAAACTATAATGATAATCTAAATTAAAATCAAATTTAACACAAAAGCTTCAAGGTTAATAGCAGGGGGAGGCTTTGGGAGGTTAGGACTTTGAGCCTGAGGTCTGAGATTTAATACTAAAATGTTCCATCATATAAAAAAGGAATTTGAAAGAAAATAAAGTGTTGATAGTTTTTTTTTTAGGGAAAGTACTTGTAGATATTGTTTGACTGATCTACAATGATTTTTTTTATATGAAGATAGATTTTTTTTTGTTATTTTAATTAGTTTGTAGAATTAGTTTTTGGATATTTTAAACTTTTGACACATGCATTATCTTTTTAATTGTTTATCTTAAATTTTTATTTTTAATTACTTTAAAAAAATAATTTCTAATGATTTAAAAAAATTTAAATTTCTTTTTTAATGTAATATCTTAAACTTTTACTTTCACCTAGGTAAAAAAAGATAATATGCTATGTTTTAAAAAAATTCATTTTTTTTAATTTCTTACCTATATAGGTTAAACTTTAGAAAAAAAATTCAATTATTAATAAAGATAATTATTTCATACACTACTAGTGAAATTTTTTGTGATAACTCCAATTTTCTCATATTTGACATAAGCTATAGAGTGTAGGAATTCAAAAGAGAAATTTATTTTAAAATATTTAAATGAAGAGTGTTCGATAAGGTTCAGGGAGGTATTCAGTGAAAGCTCCACCAGAACGTTTTTTGTTCAGATCGAAGTGAGACCCAAAAATGATGATATTTGAGGTGAATTATGAATATAACAAAAATCTATATCTCAAAATCACCTCGTTTGAGTGTATTTTGAAAAGCTAGAAATAAATTCGAAAATGACAATTATGGCCATATCTTGGATGAACTTTTCTGAATAACAGTCAAACTAAATTGACTTTGAATCCACATACTGTCATAGAATGATCCTCAAGTAAAAAAGTTTCACGTGGATTCAACCCGTGAACTAAATTATGCGGAAGTGTTAAAAATAACGCAAACAAAACCAAAAGCATTCGTATATGGGTAGTATAGTAATTTCACTACTCATACTCCATCAAACCCCCTCAACAGTTAATAATTGACTATGTTTAACTAAAATATATGAAAAATAATAAAAATAGAATATTAAATCTGAATTTAAAATTATTAAATTAATGATAGGATATAAATGAAAATAATGAAATTACACAAGGGTATTTTGATCATTTAACATGGAAAGCTAGTCAAATTAGTCAATGTTGATTAAAATTGATTTAAATAAATAAAATTTATTTAAAAGAAAATTTAAAATCTGAATTTAGAAAGCAATAAAATATTATGTGTGATATAAGTGTAAATATTAGGAAATAAAAGAAAAATTTTATTAGTGGACTATGTGGCAAAAATTGATTGGGTGACAAAAAAAATAAAAGAAGACCGAATCAGCTTAAAACACAGCCAAAAATTTCATCTTATCACCGACTTTCTTCATCTACTACTCTGCTGCCGATTCTGTTTTAATTCTTCAGGAAATGCTTCACGTTTTCTTACTTTCCCTTAGTAAGTCCATCCCTTTTCATCACCAAAATACTAATTTTCTTTCACTAAACTTATTCTCCACCTCAAGAATCTCTTAAGTCCAGAATTGAGTGACTGAATTGAAGGAAACAGACATGAAATGGCTGCTGGCAGAATCGGTTTGGAGTTGCTGAACAATTCGGTTAAAGCAAAGGTGAGAAAAGATGATGTTTTCTCCAAGCTTTAGCTATGGTATTTGATCTATTTATGCATGAGAAATATGTTGGAAGCTTGAATTTGAAATAAAAAGGTGTTTTGGCAGCCATGGATGTTCGGTTATTTTGGGGGTAGGGGGGGGGGGGGGGGGGGGGGAGGGGAATTTATGGTGATTGATAATTCTATAATTTATAGAATTATCATGAATTTAAATGATATAATTTATCTCTAAATCATTACTATTAGATTCAAATCTCTCATTTATCTGTTAAATTTCTCTCAATGATGTAAGAACTCCAACTGATAAAGAAGTCAAAGATGTGAAGGATTTCAGTTTCAAATTTCATTCAAACACAAGACTTTGTTGATAAAGCTTCATGCATGGATATTTCTACTGGCTGCCAAGAAAGATAAATTGTTGCATTTATCTTTAATGAAGATAAATTATCAAGATGGACTTTTTGCTAAGGATAGAGATAAACAAGGGAGCTGATAAAAGATAAATTTTCTTTGAAGATAAAGATCGAGCCCTATCAGCCAAGATTTTGAGCTAATCATCATCCCCACTGCCTCTATAAATAGCCAGTTTCAGCACCATGAAGAGAATTCAATCCTACTAAGGGATATAGAGTAGTTTAGTTTTATTCTCTTTGTTTTAGTTTTCAAGTTTTCATCTAAATTTCTTTTGGTTTTTATTTTGAAATATTTTAGAAGTTTTATTTAAATAAGATTTTTTTAATTTCACTTTCTTGCTATTTTAAATACATTAGTGTTTTGATAAAAAAATTTCTTTCGATCGTTTGAATAAAATTAGGATGTGAAATTTTAGTACTTAGTAAGCAATTCACAAATTCAATCCTCGTGGGAACGATACTCTACTCATCACTTTATTACTTGCTACGGTCCGTACACTTACGGTACACTCATTGAAAATTCGGCGCCAAGTTTTTGGCGCCGTTGCCGGGGATTGAAGGATTTGTTTTGCTAATATTAATACCAAGCATACCTAGTTTTAATTCAAATATTTTTTTTTCTTTTTCTCCTTCCTTGATACTAATATCTTCTCTTGTTTTTCTTGCGAGGTACATCGGCCTAGTGCATGAGCCGTGCAAGGAGTGGTGAATTGGCTCCCCTGGACCCCGAAATTGAAAGGACTTTACGAAGAATCAAGAAGGAGAACCAAGAAGACCTTGTTGAAACAAATACCATGGAAGAAGCAGACACCAAGAAGACCTTGTTGAAACAAATACCATGGAAGAAGCAGACACCAAGGCTCTTCGAGATTATGCAATGCCTACAGTTAATGGATTCGAGATGAGCATAAGATATCCAACCATTCAAGCAAACAATTTCGAGATCAAACCAGCCATCATCCAAATGATCCAAACTTCTGTACAGTTTGGGGGTTCAATCAATGATGATCCTAATGCCTATCTGAAACACTTTTTACAAATTTGCTCTACTTTTAAGAATAATGGTGTTTCTGATGATGCGATCAGACTGAGATTATTTCCTTTTTCTCTCAGGGATAAAGCGATGGATTGGCTGAACTCATTGGCACCTAGATCAATCACAACATGGGAGGACCTAGTCCAGAAGTTCTTGGCAAAATTCTTCCCACCAGCGAAAACAGCTAAGATGAGGAACGACATCACCACTTTCATGCAACACGACTCAGAGTCACTCTATGAAGCATGGGAGAGGTACAAAGAGCTCTTGAGAAGGTGTCCTCATCATGGGATTCCAAATTGGTTGCAAGTGCAGATATTCTACAATGGGTTGAAAGGCCAAACTAGAACTACTATAGACACAGCTGCAGGTGGTGCATTAATTAGCAAGTCTATAGATGAAGCCTACAACTTGATAGAAGACATGGCTGCAAACAGTTATCAATGGTCAACTGAGAGGCTTACACCAAAAACTGCAGGTATGTATGAGTTAGATGCACTCACCGCCCTTACCTCTCAAATCTCAACCTTAACCAAAAAGGTTGATTCTCTTGGAGTCAATCAACAACCCAACCCAATTCATTCCATTCAAAACCCTTTCGTAACTTGTGATAATTGTGGGGGTAATCACTCTGGCGATAGGAGTCCTATTCGAGCCGAACAAGTCCAATATGTTTCCCATCCAAATAGGAACCATAACCCATTCTCAAACACCTATAACCCTGGCTGGAGAAATCACCCAAATTTGCCTTGGAACAATAATCAAGGGCAATCATCTAACCCAAGACCTACCTATCCTCCTGGTTTCCATACTCAACCACCACCGCCACTTCCGCATAATCCTCTACCACAAGTCCCACCACAAGAAAAGAAGCCTTCCTTAGAAGAGATGTTCACCACCATCTTACAAAACCAAGCAGCTTCTATAAAGAACCTAGAAATTCAGGTAGGTCAAATTGCCAATGCCATTAGTAACCGTCCCCAAGGTACTCTGCCTAGCAATACTGAACCTAATCCAAGAAGGGAAGAGCAATGTAAATCAATCACCTTGAGGAAGGGTAAAGAAGTGGGCTACATACCTAAAGAATCAGAGGAAGATGTTAGAGTTGAAGTCCAGGCAGAAGAAGAAGATAAGCAACAAAAGAACATTAAGCAGACTTCATCTCAATCTGGTAAGATCATTGAATCACCTCCTCAACCTATCCCTTTTCCTCAAAGATTCAAGCAAAAGAAGACAGATAGGCAATTTGCTAAGTTCCTAAAGGTATTCAAAAAGCTCCACATCAACATCCCTTTCTCTGATGCATTGGAGCAAGTGCCAATTTATGCCAAATTCATTAAGGACATCATCTCCAAGAAAAGGCAAATTGAGGATTTTGAAATTGTTGCTCTTACTGAAGAGTGCAACACCATTTTGCAAAGGAACATACCACCTAAGCTTGAAGATCCAGGGAGTTTTACTATTCCTTGCACTATTGGTAACTTATTTTTTGATAAAGTTTTATGTGATTTAGGTGCAAGTATTAATTTAATGCCTCTTTCTATTTTTAGGAAACTTGGACTAGGAGAGACTAAACCAACCAAGATAACACTCCAATTAGCAGACTGATCTCTCAAGTATCCAAGAGGCATTATTGAGGATGTGCTAGTGAAGGTTGACAAATTTGTCTTTCCAGCTGATTTTGTAGTGTTAGATATGGAGGAAGATCGTGAAGTCCCAATTGTCCTTGGGAGGCCCTTTCTGGCAACTGGTAAGGCTCTTATTGATGTGCAAAAAGGAGAGCTCACCATGCGGGTCAATGATCAAGAGGTAACATTTAATCTTTTCTCTGCAATTAAATTCCCAAGTGAGACTGATGATTGTTTTAAAGTGAATGAAGAAGAGAGTATAGTTCAGGGAATATTCATCAATCAACAACCTATGGACACCATAGAAGCAATTCTTGATGAAGAGAAGTCCAATTGTGCTGAGCCCAACGAGTTGGATGAATTCAAAATGCAAGCATATGAGAAGGCTAGACTCTATAAGGAGAGAACGAAGAAGTGGCATGACAAGGAGATAGTGGAAAGACAATTTGAGCCGGGGCAATAGGTTTTACTCTGTAATTCTTGTTTGAAGCTATTTCCAGGTAAGTTGAAATCAAGGTGGTCTGGACCATTCATTATTACTCAAGTATTTCCATATGGAACTGTGGAAATAGGAGCTGAATTTTCAAAGGAACCATTTAAGGTTAGTGGTCAGAGATTGAAACATTATTGGGGAGGAGTAATCGATCGTGGAAAATCGGTTACTGATCTTAATGATCCACCTTGAAGAATGACAGACATAGTCAGACTGATGACTATAAATCAACCGCTTCTGGGGAGGCAACCCCAGCATTTTATTGCTTTCTTAGTTATTTCTCTTATTTCTTAGTTTAGATATTTCATTAGTTGATTTATTTTCTTTATTTTATAGGTGTCAAAGTCTAAGTTTGGGGGAGCAACAAAGGAATTTGGCAAGTTTTGCAGTTTGAGCTTCATTAAAAAAAAAATCAGGGGAGTATCCTTTTCTTGAATTCTTGAATTTCTTATACATTGAGGACAATGTATGTTTCAAGTTGGGGGGAAAAGCAAAATTTTTTATTTTTAAAGATTGAGCAAAATTTTTTTGATTTTCTTCTGAAATCTTTGCAAAAAATTATGTGCTTTGAAATGGTTTTTACCTTGAAGTGATTATATGCTTGCTTGATAATTCCTTGATATTTAACCATTGATTGAGAATGTTATAGCAAAATGAAATTCATGAATATGAGCAAAGTATGTGAATGAATTCTTTAGTGAATTATCTTTTTGATTGAGATTTTTCCAAAAAGTGAATGCACAATGTTTCTATCATTGAAGTCATGCATATTTAGAGAAGATTTATGTGAATAGGAATAAACAATAGTCTTTAAAGTTTGTTATTTGTCTAGAATTTGTTCTATCATCTCTCAAGGCGAAATCCTAGAACACACTTAGCTAAAGAGGTGATTTAGGCCATCTTTGGACCGTTTGAGCTTTTCAAGACTACCATGATATATTTTATCCTTAGTCACCCAAGCTGAGCTTAAACAGACCTTCTTTTTTTTTTGTTTTACTTACATTAACAATTAGCCTAGCCTATATAAAAAAAAAGTCTTATACCCCATTATATGCATGAAGACTATGTCAAGATGTATTTAGAGCTACGCATATATGGAAGAAAGGGTGAAATTAAAAAAAATGTTGAAAAAAAGAAAAAGAAAAAAAAGAAATTAAAAAAAAAAAAAATCAAGTTGGGGGAATTATTTGAAAGCTCTTAAAAAGTCCAAGAAAAAGAATGCATGATTAGGGGTTAAGCCTAAAAATCCTATTTCTCCTACCTATTACCCTAGCCATACATTACAAGCTTATAAAGTCCTATTGATCTTTGGCTATGTGTGTCTACATTAGTGGAGAGAAGATGAGAAAAACAAACTTATGAAAGATAACTATTCTTTAAGATCTTTTGTTATGTTCATATTTGTATAAATTCATCCGGATTGCATGAACTGAAATGAAGAAACATTTACACACACACATAGAAAAATTCAATTGAATTGATACTCTCTTTTGAATGAGTTTATATATATTTAGCTAATGTTTATGAATTTTCATGGAGTTGTAATGTTTTCAAAATCTTTGGGGAAATTAAAGGGAAATCATTCTTGCAAGTGTATTTGACCTCTAGGTACATTTCTTTGTGAATTTTATTTTGCTCGAGGACAAGCAAAAATTCAAGTTTGGGGGTGTGATAATTCTATAATTTATAGAATTATCATGAATTTAAATGATATAATTTATCTCTAAATCATCACTATTAGATTCAAATCCCTCATTTATCTGTTAAATTTCTCTCAATGATGTAGGAACTCCAACTGATAAAGAAGTCAAAGATGTGAAGGATTTCAGTTCCAAATTTCATTCAAACACAAGACTTTGTTGATAAAGCTTCATGCATGGATATTTCTACTGGCTGCCAAGAAAGATAAATTGTTGCATTTATCTTTTATGAAGATAAATTATCAAGATGGACTTTTTGCTAAGGATAGAGATAAACAAGGGAGCTGATAAAAAATAAATTTTCTTTGAAGATAAAGATCGAGCCCTATCAGCCAAGATTTTGAGTTAATCATCATCCCCACTGCCTCTATAAATAGCCAGCTTCAGCACCATGAAGAGAATTCAATCCTACTAAGGGATATAGAGTAGTTTAGTTTTATTCTCTTTGTTTTAGTTTTCAAGTTTTCATCTAAATTTCTTTTGGTTTTTATTTTGAAATATTTTAGAAGTTTTATTTAAATAAGATTTTTTTTATTTTCACTTTCTTGCTATTTTAAATACATTAGTGTTTTGATAAAAAAATTTCTTTCGATCGTTTGAATAAAATTAGGGTGTGAAATTTTAGTACTTAGTAAGGAATTCACAAATTCAATCCTCGTGGGAACGGTACTCTACTCATCACTTTATTACTTGCTACGGTCCGTACACTTGCGGTACACTCATCGAGAATTCGGTAACAGTGATTTTACTGTGTTGGGTAGGAATTAAAAGAAATGATGAAGGAAATTTGTTTGGAGTTTGATTCAAACTGGAATCTTATGATTGTTGGCAAAACAGCAAGTGGCGTGAATAATGGGTTTTTTTGGCCAGAAAAGGGGCTGGATAATGGGGATGATAACTTGTTGAATTAGATTTTTGAATAAATCCTAAATGAGTAGAAGAGGGTTATGAAACTAGAATGGATTAAACACTGAAAACTATAAGGATATGTTAATGGAAGCTCACGGTTATGGGAGGAAATGCAGTAACGTTGGAGTGGATTTTATAAAATGATGATGTTAAAATAAATATGGTAATGAATAAGAATTAATTGTAAAGTTAAATTGAAGAAAAGATAAATTGGGTGCATGAAGAAGTGTTGGATTTAGATTAGAAAATGTGATTATCCTATGAATTTTATGGTTGAGAAGTAAAGGATAAAATATAATTGTTAATGAAAATAATTGAGAAATAAAATTTGGAAGGAATTCTAATAATTATGATTGTATTATAGTAATTGATAGAAAAGAAAATAAATGAAAAATAATGAAAATAAAAACCATAGGGAAATTTGGCCAAATTAAGAAGGAAGCAATTTCACATAAAAAAAATTTCATAAATTAATGAATAGAAAATAGTCATGAAGATAGAAAGAATTAAAAGAGGATAGGAAGAAGTGTTTAATTTAGACAAGAAAAAGGGGTCTCATGCTTATTTGATGACCTAATGTTTAAAAGAAATTAGATTAAAGATTAATGGAACCATTAGTGAAGGAAACTAGCAAGAAGTATAATTTAAATATGGTTATAGTTTGATATTTGCTAGGAAATCAAATAAAGTAATTGTTGAAATTAATGAAAACATTTGAGACATAAAACTTGAAAAGAATTACATTAAGTACAGTTGAATTATAGCAATGGGTAGGAAAACAAATAAGTTAAACTAATGAAAAAGGGAGAAAAGAATATAAATTTAATTTTTATTTTGTCTTGTTATTTAATAGGACAATGAAATAAATTAATTGTGGAAATTAATGAAAATAAATTTGATGGAAACAAATGGTGGAATTAATATTAATAATGAATAAAAATTAATTGTAAAACTTGAATTGGGAAAATGATAAATGTAATGCAATAATAAAATATTTGACTATCATAAATAATTAAGATAATAGAATTTTAATGAAATTAAAATTAAGAAATAAGTCAATGTAATAATAGCTAAATTTGGTAATTAATAAAAAAAACAAAATAATTTACTATGAAAAGAGTAATAAATTAGAAAATAAGAAATAATAAAAATAATTATTAGAATTGAAAAATATAAATGATTAATGAAATTAGAATTAGGAAAGACTCCAATTTAAGTATAGTTATGTTAAAGCATCTAATAAGAAATTAATTAAATAAATTATTGAAATTTACAAAATGGAAAATAGAGATTTATAGAAATATTCATTTTAGGTATATATGGAATTTTAAATAGAAATTGAAATTATGGATGACATGATAATTAAAGAAAGAATGAGACTTTAATTGAAATTATATTTTTGGTATTTAGTAGAAATAAAATAAACTAATTATTGAGGATGATAAATAGAAGATAGCAAATTATGGAATATTTATTAGAATAATAATAATAATATAGAATTTTAAATATAATTTAGTATTATTGTGCAGTGTCAAGTATGAAAGATAAAGAGGCATAAATGGCACTACTGGATTTTATACTGCATGGAAATAGAGGTAAGGAACATATATGAAGTTGCATAAAGTAGAGGTAAGGAACATGTATAGAAGTTGCATAAGAAATGTTTTACTTGCAATTGAAAATTTTTAAGAAACCAAATCCTACTCGTTTACTCGCTTAAACTTTCCTAAATGAAAATAGAAAATTATCTTACATTCTTATCAGTCTAAATATTGCCTTACATGAAAAGATTTACATGAATTGATTTACATGAAATGATTTACATGAATTGATTTACACAAAATGATTTACATGAATTGATTTATATGAATTGAATTATATGAAGTGATTTATATAAATTGATTTACATAGAATGATTTACATGAAATGAATTACATGGAATGATTTACATGAAATGAACTACATGACATAATTACATGAAATGGTTCACATGAATTAAGTAAATTGCATAAATGATATTTTATTTATTTTTAAATGAATGATTCATTAATTATGTGCCAATGAGTTATTGGTATATTTAAAGTTTTCATTGAGTTTTTAATGAATTTTATGGCTACCAAATTTAATAATTATTCTTTTATATGATTTTGGTCTGATTGAAGATAATTGCTATTTGAAATAATTTATGCTGTAAATTGCTATTTGAAATGATTTCTACTGTTAATTGCTATTTGCAAATGATTTCTGCATTTAAATTATATGATTTATGGAAATGTTTTGGGACGGTTGTTCCTTGGTGGTCATGCATACTGTTACAGACTGAGACCCTGATCAAGTTTCGCAAGTTACTGATATATTGTTTACCGATTGTGGGATTATTATGGTTAAACCCACAGGTTTACATAGTGAGCACCTAACCAGTGCGATTTGTGACCGTTCAATGATGGCTATTCGTTACCGATCGTCCTTACGGGGATACCGATACGGATTGTCCCTTCAAGGATACCGATACCATTTCATGCATGATTCTATTAGATTGACTGTCTCCACTGAATTGTATTTGAATGACTTGAATATCGAATGATTTGAATATTGATTTACTAATTCGACAAAAAGAAAGAAAAGCTTGAAATCGAATGATTGGTAGTGATAATTTTAAATGAATTGCTTTACTGTATTAGATAAAAATATTGCTTATATTGAGATTTGAAAATGTTACCGAAGTTGCATATTGAAATTGTTTTATAGCATCGCCTATATAAATGGTTTATATACTGATTAATGATTTGTAATTGTATCGTATGAATTATTAAATGTTTTATATTGATTATTGATTTGAAATTGCATTGCATCAATTATTAAATATTTTATACTGATTAATGATTTCATCGTCAATCGCTTACTCCCTATTGTCGCAATTAGGAACCGGAACACGACAGGTACTTCAAAGTACCTCCCATACTTTACCTAATTACCTAGTCGACTATAGTATCCTTCCTTTATTGTTCCTTAGTGAGTTGTTAGGAAAAAAAATATTTTTATGCATTTTAATATTTATATTTAATATGCCTTTTTCATAATTAGTAAAATAAATAATTTTTATTTAACTGCATTTTATACGCCCTTTTATATATGTTTCTTACTGGGCTTTCCCCAAAGCTCACCCCTTACATACCATCCCACATAACTAGGAATGTAAACGGGTCTGGTACCCGCTAAATCTGGGGTACTCGAACCCGAACCCGAACCTGATTAATATGTATAATACTCGAACTCGATTAACTACCCGATTATTTTTATTTATGTTACCCGAACCCTAACCCTATAAAATAAAAAATACGCATTTAACTACCCGAACCCGTTAACTACCCGTTTATTAAGTCAAAATTTGAGTTTCAAATTTAAATTTAAAATCAATTTTGGAATAACTTAATTAAAAAAATTAAATTAATAAATTTAATTTAACTCATAAAAATAAATTAAAGTTAAAAATCATAATTATTATATTTAATGACTTAATTTAGTTAAATACAACATTAATAATAAATAATTTATATATAGAAAATATAAATATTGTATTAATTAATTATTATTTATAATCGGGTTCGGGTAGCGAGTATCCTAAGATAACTACTCAAACCCTACCCGAACCCGTGACAGGTAGTAATTTCACTACCCGAACCCGATTATATACTACCCTAACGCTACTTAAACGGGTCGGGTAGTGCTGGATACCTGTTTATAGGGTACTCATTGCCATCCATACACATAACTCATCAATGTACGTGCTACCCGCTGCGATAGGATAATTGAAGAAAATTACTAGAAGTTTAAAGTGCTCAGTGACTAGGTATATATAGAATTTTATAATTATATTAAGACTAATGTATGCACAGCAGTTGTAAATAAATAATTGGGATGTAAATAATGTAGTGACTGGATTAACAATGTATATGGATTTGTGGGGTACATTGAAATTGAATTGATAATGATAAAATTATAAATCTTATAATATAGTTTATATTCTGATTTCTTATTTATTTCTTATGCATTAAATAATATAATGAGATAAAGATAGATATGAAAAGAAAGTTATAGATCGCACTTGCATTAACACCGAACGCAAACCAATTGATACCGAACGATTAAATGAGAAAGATAGTAATAAAAAAGAAAAAGTTAGTTCAGAATTTTTTAATTTCGGACATTACATTTTTTTACTCCACAAGTGGTATGAGGATCATGACACATGTCTTATAAAATATTAAAAAATAAAAAAATAAATAAAATAGGATATGTGTCATGATCCTAACCTCGCTTGTAGCGTAAAAAAATTTACCAATGGTGTTTGGAATAATTATCCTATTAATAAAAATTTTTTATTATAGCAAATTTATTTTACTGATTTACTTATTTATTAGTGAACCCGAAAGACTATTTTTATTGTCATTGAAGTATCACAAATCAATCAAATTAAATATTACTAGAGGTACACAAAGGTCAGATACTTGTCTAAATTCATATATAATATTTTTATTTTTTGTTTCGATTATGAATGAGGAGAGATCTACTTACATCGGTGTAAAAAACAATTTTGTTTTACACCATTTCATATCTCTTTATACGATTTAAATTTTTTTTAATCTGACCGTTGAATATTATATTCTATTCAAGTAGATTATGCATAAAAAATTTCAAGTTAATCGAAAATATTTAGCTATTGTTTGATAATAGTAAAATCTCAACCGTTAATATATTTTGAAAAATATGCTATTCTAGATCAAAATGATAAGAATATTAGATCGAGTTGAAATTTTATATGCATGATATATATGAGTAAGTTGTTCAATGTAACGGTTGGTTTGTAAAAATGTTAACCGCAAATAAAGTTATAAAAGTGGTGTAAAACAATTTTGTTTTACACCGGTGTAAGTAGATCCTTCATCATTATGAATATACATATATTTTTTAAAATATCATTATAGTAAAATTTTATAATTATGTAATTAACAATTTGTGCCTAAATTGTAAATATTTTTATATTTTATATTTACCATTTTTTTAACTTTAATTTATTAAATTTAATAAAATAGATGGGATGGAGCTAGGGTAGAATCATATTTTGTTTAGGCTTAATACTCAAATATGTCCTCAATGTTTGTTATAAAATAGAATTAAGCTCTCAACATTTAATTGTATGGAAATCAGTTCTAAACGTTTCAAAATAACAAAATTAAGTACATTTTCGTTAAATTTTTTAATTTCCGTTACTCTTACACAGTAATAAAACTTAACGGCGTTAGAGGGAGTTAACGGAAATCTCCTTAATTCTATTACTTTGAAGCGTTTAGGATTGATTTTCATGCAATTAAATGTTAATGGTACAATTCCATTTTGTGATAAACGTGAAAGGCATATTTGAGTATTAAGCTATTTTTTATAATATATTTCTCTAGGGTGATACTTACTCCGGAAGGAAAGTAAGGTAGGTGGATTGGCCTCCAATATGCTGAAGTAAAGGTCATGGAGGTTTAGGTATCATTAACTTGAATGTTTGCAATTTGGCTTTATTGCTCAAATGGCCTTGGAGGTTCGGCAAAGACTCCACTGCTCTTTGGAGAGATGTTATCTGTGAAAAGTATCAAATTCTCGTTTAAATTGTGGCCTACTCCTTGCTTTAATGGTTCCACGTCTCGTGTGTAGTGCAGAAAAATTGGTATGAGGGAGAGTTTTCTAACCATGAAATTGAAAGTTACAATTTTCATCAAAAAGAAATTGAAAGTTACAATAGTACAGCTTGTTCTAAAGCTACCAGTGCAACAACGGTTTGGGATCTAAACTATCCTTCCTTTGCTGTTTTACCTCAGCCTAAGCAACTGTTAGCCGTATCCTCAACAGGACAGACAAATGTGAGATAACCAATGTCTATTTATAAAGAAAGTATGTCTGCCTCTGTAAGAACACTTGAAATTCCGAGTTACTCCTCGAGTGCCGTCATTCACATCTCTAGTGCAAAACAAAATCTTTTTTTTTTTATCAAAAACAAAAGCCATCATCTGCAGTTCTGCACCAACAATTGAAGGAACAACAGATAAATCTATGCTAAGTTTCTGCTTTTTTGGAATTGGATGATGGTGTAAATCATTAAATTTGTTTCAGTATCATACTCATGAATTACTATAAATTTTTTATTAATTCATCCTTTCTCTGTTCTACCAAAACACATTGAAAGCTAACTTTCTTTCTATTTTTTTATTACACAAGTTGGTGTAAAGTTAAATTGTCAGAGTTTTGAGTTGCTGAAGATTATTGTGAGTAGAAATGTAAATGATTCAAGTTATTAATGAGTTATTCAATATTTGAGTTTGACTTATTCATTTTGAAATCGAGTTTGAATTCGAAGTATTGAATAATAAATTGAATTGAATTCAAATATTTTAATATTCGATTCGAGAAGTTTGTAAATCTAATTGAGTTTTTTTAAAATATATTAACTTATCATTTGATCTTCATTGTGTATGATTGAAAATTGATAAATTCACTCGTCAAGTCAAATTCAAGCATATAAAATCGAGATCAAACAACTTGAGTATTTAATCAAATCAAGCTTTAAAAATCAAACTTGATATAACCCGAGTTGAATTTTAATTTTAAGTTTTCAAATGGCAAATTATCTGGCTGGGATGACAATGATTTCTTAAAAAAAGGTTAAAAATGAAATATTAAAATATCTAAAAAGAAACAAAATTCGAAAAAAGAGAACATGATAAAAAAGAGACCTAATGGAATAAAAATTAAAATATCTCAAACTCGTGTTTACGTTGAGTGATAACTTAGCAAAAGTGACGCATTTGTCTGGAGTTCACATATAGGAAGGTTAATGACTTGAATTATTAACAAAGAAACAAAATTATCTAATAAGAAAAAATCAAATATTATAATATCTAAAAAGAAACAAAATTGGAAAAAAGAGAACATGACAAAAAAAAGACCTAATGGAATAAAAATTTAAATATCTCAAACACGTGTGTTTACATCGAGTGATAACTTGGCAGAAGTGACTTATTCGTCTGGAGTTCACATATAGCAAGGTAATGACTTGAATTATTAACAAAGAAACAAAATTATCTAAAAAGAAAGAAATGAAATATTATAATATCTAAAAAGAAACAAAATTGGAAAACAGAGAACCGGATAAAAAAGAGACCTAATGGAATAAAAATTAAAATATCTCAAACACGTGTGTTTACATCGAGCGGTAACTTAGCAGAAGTGACGTTTTTGTCCATAGTTCACATATACCAAGGTTAATGACTTGAATTATTAACAAAGAAACAAAATGATCTAAAAAGAAAGAAATGAAATATTATAATATCTAAAAAGAAACAAAATTGGAAAACAGAGAATAGCATAAAAAAGAGACCTAATGGAATAAAAATTAAAATATCTCAAACACGTGTCTACATTGAGTGATAACTAGACCTGCTCAAAGGCTAGATTACTTGTCCAAACCCGAAAAGCCTGTTCGAAATTTGATCGGGTTTGGACATAAATATTAGACACATTTTATTGGGTCTGGACAAAATTTTTAGGCTCGATAAAAAAATAGGCCCGGGCTTGACCGTCCAAAGTCAGGGCTCGACTCGGCTCGACCCGGCCCGACCCGAGCATAATGTTAATTAAGTTTTTTTTAATATATCTACTAAGCATAATATAATTATATGTATATAAAATATTATTGATTAATAAACATGATTATATATATTTAATATGAAAATTAACATGAAAAATTTGATAAATCAAATTAAATTTTAACGGAAACAAAAGAATTAAAAACAAATAAATAAAAAAATAAAATACAAAAAAAATAAAAAATAAAATATGGACTGATCGAACTGGGCTCGAGCTTATATAGTAAAATAAAATACGAGCTTGGATTAAAATCCAAGTTCGAATTTACAAGTCAGATTGAGTTTGAATTTAAACAAAATATATTATTATGTATCTTCCATCGACCCGAACCTGTCCCGACCCGTCCAATGAGCAAGTTTAGTGATAACTTAGCAAAAGTGACGTATTTGTCTGGAGTTCACATACATCAAGGTTAATGACTTGAATTATTAACAAAGAGAGGATCATTTCCCTTCCTTTTCGCCGATTGGCCTATGACAATATCAATCAAACACATTCTACATGTTAAATATTGAATTGGCTTATTTGGGAAATTTTTCATCGGCCACTGGTGGCAGCCAGTTACCTACTTCAAACAAATCTTTGTTTTTATTTACAGTAAAGTAAAAAAGAAGAAGAAATCGAACTTACAGGCCGTTTGGTCGGGGGTAATTGTTCCCCTGTTTTTATTGATTGGTTGGTTAAGAGATCCAGAAAAAATTATTAAGACAGAATGATTATTCCGGCCCCAAGCTGAAAATCTATTCTTTTGCATGAAGCCGGATTTGTTTTTCAACGGAGTAGATCATCTTCCTCACAGAAATTCTTTCGGGTTTTATCTCATGTCCTTTTTTTTTTTTTTTCATTTTCAGTCTAGAGATCTCCCCTCTCTATTAAGGATTCGTCGAAGACAGAGGCACCGGAGCCCCAGATCGACACCCCAGTGACCAGGTCTTTTCGCTTGGAGCGTGAATCAACATCTCAGGTCAAGAATTTTTTTCAAACAGAAAAAAACCATAACAATCCTCACAATCTGTGAGGAAACAACACAACAACAACAAAAAGAGGGCAAACGGTGGTGGCTGAGGGAGGCAACGGCGAGGGTGGCGGTACAAGTGAAGGACGGCGACCCTGATCATGGATTGAAATCAGGAGCTTTTTTAGAAAATGGTCCTCTGGTTTTTTAGAGAGAGAAGGGGGGAGAAACGAAAAAGAAATGGGGAGAGGGAAAAAAGAAAAGGAGGAGAGAGAATTTATTATTTAATTTTTAGAATGATTTTTATTAATTAAATATGATTTTTTATTTATGGATAATTATTAATTTTTCTTGATTAATATTAATAATAAGAAATAGAAATAAATTAATAATTAGTAATTTCTTAATAATTATATATATTTTTAGTTAGTAATTAGTAATAACAATTAATAATTAATATTTTATTAAATATCCTATTAATAATTAATCCAAATAATTTATAATCAATAATTGATAATTATTTTTTAGAATTAATGTAATTATAATTATTATTATAATAATTTATAATTATTTTAATAAAAAAGTAAATTAATTTTTTAAACTTATTCCTATCATATTCCATGAGTTAACCAAACACATTAAAATTATTTCTTACCATATTCTATTCCAATAAACCAAACATCATAAAACATATTTCCTCATATTCTTTTTGATTTTTTTTCTCACAAATTATTTTTTATTTTTTTTATTTTATTCTGCCAACCAAATGGTCTGTTAATTTTTTAGAATGGGTAAGAAAGTAAAATAAAAAGAAAATCTAACTTTAGATGTCTTTTCAAGATGGATATCAGCACTAGATTTATTACGTGGAAAAAAATTCGCTGCCAAAAGTTAAAAGTCAAGGTCAAGTGTTCACTTCAGCTGGATCCAATTTAATATTTTTATTTTTGGTCTTTGACTCTTTGATATCCGTTTTATGCTACTACTCTAAAGTCGGAGAACTGTCAGGCCACATGGAAGTGAGGCGCTCCTCCCAGCACGGTTTACTTCATACGCATGACTCGAATCTGAGTCATGCTTAAGGGGGAATGAGTCCCTTACCACTCAATCTCAACCAAGGTTGGTGATCCAATTTAATATTTCATTATCTAAAAAAAATCTATATTATTGGTTGTTAGGCTTTATATATTTATAACCACAAAAAAAATATCTGGGGTTATGAACTACAAAATGAGATAATTCAAAGAAAAAAAATTCAAATTTTGGACTCAATTTTTTTATAGAAGAAAATTAATAGCTAGAGCTTTGATTATTAAATATTTTTTGAATCTATAAATATGCATCACTTATAAAGTGGGGCAAACATATTTTCCAACAGTGAGCTCGAAAATTTTTTTTATTCGACCATTCTTACAATGAAAGTCCGAACATATCTTCTTCACTGCCTTCTCCTCCATGGCCTTCTGTCAGCTTTGCTTACTAGCAGAGTAGTATCCGATCATTCTCAATCCAATGCCAATAAAAAGGCAATGTTTACGTGTATTAATTACTAATTGGCTTGTTTATATATATATATATATATATATATATATATATATATGTGTGTGTGTGTGTGTGTACACGTGCATATATCTTTTAAGTCATTTTTTTAATCATTCGTTCATTGTTTGATGATCATGCTTAAGTTAATTGATCATGGAATATTTTTTAACTTGTTTCACCTCTTTTGTACAAGTTTATTCATGGCTGATGAATTTCGTTTCTGTACTTTTGAACTTGCAGAGCTATATTGTCTACATGGGCGACCGGCCTAGAGATGGAAGGTCCACATCCTTGCTTCACAACAGCCTGCTGCAAGATGCCTTTGGCAGGTACAAGGAAATATAGACTAATAGCTCACATTTGCATTGAAAATAATTTCCACCATTTCTGGGACTAAAAATGAATAGAAATGTCCCTTGGGCCAGCATCAGATATGCAGTGCGAGTTGAGATTAATCTCATATCCAATGTAGCATGATCACATTTCATGGTTTATATATATATAAAAAAAAAAGAATAGAAATGACTAGGCTCGTTTGATTGCTTTCTAAATTCTAATGTGGCAATTTCCAAAATTACTAGAAAAAGGTGTGAACAATAACGTCTAGCAAGCAAGACCAGAAAGCATGAAATAAAAAATTGTTCAAGCATATTGAGGTTGACTATGCAAATGGAAATGAATGCAGTGATTCTCTTACAAAGTCAGTGGTCTATAGCTACGAAAGGAGTTTTAATGGGTTCGTGGTGGAGCTAACCGAGGAAGAAGCGCAACAAATGGCTGGTAAGTGAGCGTGATTTAACCATGATCGGTTTTTCTTGAAACTGATTAATCCATCTTTGGACACTTTAGGAATGAATGGCGTAGTATCTGTGTTTCCAAATGAAAAGAGAAACATTCATACAACAAGGTCATGGGATTTTCTTGGCTTCTCCCAACAAGTTGAAAGAGCAGATTTGGAAAGTGATATTATCATTGGAGTTTTAGACTCTGGAATTTGGCCTGAATCTGAAAGTTTTAATGACAAAGGACTTGGTCCACCTCCCAGCAAATGGAAAGGCAGTTGCCAAATAGCAGCAGGCAATTTCACTTGCAACAAGTACTATGCATTAAAACATGATAACTTTTGTTTGTGTTCTTGGACAATCCGTCGAATTAGTGCTTGAATTGTCTAAATAATATTTCTGCATGTTTAAATGCAGTAAGATCATAGGTGGACAGTATTACCGCAGCTCTGGGATATTTGGCCCCGATGACATTAATTCTCCGAGAGACTCTAATGGTCATGGCTCTCATACCGCATCAACTGCAGCCGGGAAGTTAGTTAATGGGGCAAACCTGTATGGCTTTGGCTCAGGAACAGCCCGAGGGGGGGTTCCATCAGCACGAATTGCTGCATACAAAGTTTGTTGGTCAGATGGTTGTTTTGATGCTGACATTCTCGCAGCATTTGATGATGCAATTGCAGATGGGGTTGACATTATATCTGTTTCACTTGGAGGATCACTTGCTAAAGACTATTTCAGAGATGTCATTGCAATTGGAGCCTTTCATGCCATGAAAAAGGGTGTATTGACTGTAACCTCTGCAGGTAATGGTGGCCCCGAGCGTTCAAGCATCTCAAATGTCTCACCATGGTCCATTTCTGTGGCGGCTAGCACCATAGACCGCAAATTTTTCACCAAGGTGCAGCTTGGAAACAATAAGATTTATGAGGTAAAGCCATTGCTAACCATATTTGCTTTGGTTTGAATACATATTTGCTAATCGGGCGTGTGTCCAGGGAATATCAATAAATACATTTGATCTCAAGAGTGAAATGTACCCTATCATTTATGGTGGTGATGCCACCAACACTTCTGCAAATTATACCGGGAGTTTCTCCAGGTAGCAGCAAAACTTTGCCATTTTCTTAAAAAATCTGAGAATTATCACTTGAAAATACTTCTAATTCCCTTTCCTAACTGAAAATACAAGTATGAGAAACACCAAACCCATGATATCTGATTATGGAGTTGATTCTTGAAGTACAGGTATTGCTATCAGAATTCACTAGATAAGAACTTGGTGAAGGGTAAAATTGTTCTTTGTGATATAGAAAACTCTGGTAGAGGACCCTTTCTGGCTGGTGCTGTTGGCACAGTGATGCGAGACCAGTTTTCAAAAGACAGTGCTAACACGTATCCTCTGCCTGCATCTTACCTTGATCTTGTCGATGGCGGCAAGATTTTTCGATATGTGAACTCAACGAGGTAGCAACACAATTTTCACACCCCTTTGCATTGTAACTGAACACATCTGACACTAATCTATGTATTTTTAATGCAAATTACAGTGCCCCAACTGCAACTATATCTAAGAGTACTGAGGCTAATGACTCATTGGCTCCTTGTATAGTTTCTTTCTCATCAAGAGGTCCGAATCCGATCACACCTAACATACTCAAGGTAACTTGATGAAGAATTAATCTTTCTGTACATATACCCTTTTATGTGACTGATCATTCCATAAAATTGTTGTTAATAATTGTAGCCAGATTTGTCTGCACCAGGGGTTCACATTCTAGCTGCATGGTCTTTAGTTTCCCCTGTTTCTCCAGTTAGAGGCGATAACAGATTCGTGCCATTCAACATAATCTCAGGCACATCAATGTCCTGCCCACATGTTTCTGCAGCAGCTGCCTACGTTAAATCATTTCATCCATCATGGTCTCCTGGTGCTGTTAAATCTGCCCTCATGACGACAGGTAATTGCTATGACCATTGACTAGTTATATTGATTTCCCTTACAATTTCTGTTGTGACATTAGTTAATTTTCCCGCAGCCTTCCCCTTGAGTTCTGGCATTAACTTGGACGCTGAATTTGCATACGGCTCAGGCAATTTGAATCCCCTCAAGGCTGTCAATCCTGGTCTAGTGTATGATTCTGGGGAACTTGACTACATAAAATTTTTATGTGGACAAGGATATGGCACTCGGTTTCTGCAATTAGTAACCGGCGATAATGCTACTTGTTCTAAAGCTACCAAAGGAACAGTTTGGGATCTAAACTACCCTTCCTTTGCTCTTTTTACCCCACGCTTGGAAACCATTAGCCAGGCCTTCAACAGGACTGTCACTAATGTGGGATCACCAATGTCTGTATATAAAGCAGAAGTGAGTGCCCCAGCGGCAGAACTCAAGATACAAGTTAATCCAAATGTTTTGTCATTCACAGCTCTGGGGCAAAAGCAATCATTTGTGTTAACAATTGAAGGAAAAATTGACAAATCTATAGTTTCTGCTTCTTTGGAATGGGATGATGGTGTACACAAAGTGAGGAGTCCCATCATTGTATTCATTTCAACATCATAATCTCTTATATATAGCTTTACTATAATGATTCTGAGGCCTCAATAAATCAGGAACTATGTGATTCTTGAGGTTAAGTGAATCCATGTTTTTAAGTGGACAATTGTTTCCTTGTTGCCTTGTTGCTGCTGTCTGCAGCCTTTTCTATTTTGTAGCAGCTTCGCTGCTTTCTTTGGATAATAGAACTCTATAATCACTATTTTTCTCCATATAATTCATACTGTTAGCTTCTCTATACACATTAATCAGCTTTACATCAACCAGCATGCCCATCAGCGTGTCAATGGCAGAGGCAGTGAACACATTCCATAATTTCCAAGATCTAGCTCCAACATTTTCACAACAGGAAAATGCATTTGTTAATCAGATTCTATGATGAGACCAACTTTATTCTTCAAATCCTCTGTTACCAATCTCCCATAAATCTTGAGACTTCAACAACACCTTCATTTTAGAGCATGCACACTCTGTTCCCAGAGTTTTTTGTCTCAGTTTTTTATGCTATGGACCTAATATTTATTACAAAAAGTCCAACATAATAAAAATAAATGGGCTACTAAAATGAAAAGACTAATCCAATATAGTTGGGTTTACAATCCAACATCACAAAGCTTCGGCTTTGTATCCATCCGGTTCTGATACACTCTACACAGTTCCCAATCATTAAGGCCGAAAAAAAAAAGAAAAATAATTAAGTGATAAGCGTCCTAGGCTATGAATGAAACCAATCTAAAAAGATGGAATTAAAAAGAAAAACAATGAATAAAAAAAAAAAGAGAGTTAACCGCATGTCATCATTTCTAGCTTTTTCTCTTGCTGGACTAGTATTACTTAATACATATTCATGCATGATCCAGTTGGCTTTTTCAATGCGAGGTTGTTTCCCCCTGAAGAAGATTAAAGTTTTCTTGAATTTAACCAGTTTTCTATTACACCTGACATGCTTATCGGCTCCGGTTGCTTTCCAGAATCCATCACCAACTCGTCTCCCCGGTCTTGAGCCATTGGGATAGTTACGATCTCTTGGAGTAAAGAAATACCATTCATTCATTATTCCATTGAATGACTTATTATTACTCATCTCCATTGTATAAAAAAGAAATTTGCAAAAAAAGTATTGATAGCTTTTTTTTTTGAGGAAAGTAGTGATAGATTTTGTTTGACTGATCTATAACGATTTCTTTTATATGAAGAATGATTTTTTTTTTTGTTATTTTAATTAGTCTGTAGAATTAGTTTTTGGATATTTTAAACTTTTGACATATGCATTATCTTTTTAATTGTTTATCTTAAAATTTTATTTTAATTACTTTAAAAAATGATCATACCCAATGATTAAAAAAGCAATTATTTTTTAATTTGTTTAATGTATTATCTTAAAATTTTACTTTTATCTAAGTAAAAAACGCTATGTTTTAAAAAATTCAATTATTTTTTTCCAATTTCTTACCCATATAGGTTAAACTTTAGAAAAAAATCAATTATCATTTTTGAATAAATATTTTTTTCATTACAGCAAATTTATTTATTAATTTATTTATTTATTGGTAAACCCAAATAACTATTTTTATTGTCATTGAAATATCACAAATCATGTGTCAACCAATTTGATGCCAACATGCTATATCGAATTAAATATTATTAGAGGTAAGGTCGAGATATTTGTCTAAATTTATATATAATACTTTTATTTTTATTTCCATTATGAATATACAAATATTTTAAAATATCTTTATAGTAAAATATTATAATTATGTAATTAACAACTTGAGCCTAATTCATAAACATTTTTATATTTTATATTTACCAAGTTTTTTAACTTTATTTTATTAAATTTAATAAAATAGATGGAATGGAGCTAAGGTAGAATCATATATTTTTTTATAATTTTGATTTTTCTAGGAACGCAATAATAAGGATTGTGGCTGCTTATAAACCAATAGCCTTAAAATGTAAATTAAACGGGGATAGTGAGTTTATTTTTTATTTTGTTTGAAAATATATTATTATTATTATTATTATTATTATTTATTATTATTATTATTATTATTATTATATGTTTTATTATTGTAATACCATTATTTATAGTTGAAGTGGTGCGGATTCAGATAAAACAATGGAAGATCTTATGTTCTTGTATGTTTTTCCAAATTGATAGTACTCTAAAAATATTACACCGTCAGTGATTTTTAATTAAATTTACAAATATAATCTACATTAAAAACCTTTAATTTCCTATTAAAATTTTTTTTAGTCCTATAATGATATCAATTTTGGTAAAAATTTGTATATTAGCAGTACTTATGACTAATAGTATTTTGCCTAATAGGGTAATTTTTATGCCTTCAATAATTTTTAATTATTTATGATTAGTTATTATAAATTTATTGTTAGAAAACTTAAATCAATTCTAATATGAAAACAATTGAAGAAATTTCATCATGATATTTTGCAATTCATTGTGATGTTTTCTGCTTAACCATGATAACAGAACTATCAGTTAAGTTAGTTATATCAGTTAAATAACTAACTTTACTGATTAGTAGTTATCTTGAAATATTAATAGCTGAGCTTCTACATACCTCTGTTAATATTTTCACAATTCAAGAATTAAGAAATTCAAGATCAGATTCAGTTTTTTTTTCTTCTTCTTCTAAACTTTCTTCTTCTCGTGCATTGTTATTCTTTTACTGGTGTTTGTGTATTCTTAACATGGTATTATTATAAATACAATAAGTATAATATTAAAAATCATTTGATATCATATATTATGGTGTCTTAATTTAATTTAATTTAATAATTGAATTTAAAAGATTCAATATTTATTTTTTTGGTAGTACATAATTGGTATAATTATATAATAAATAATAATTATTGTTTTCAAAATTTTAAACTTTTTAATTAAAAAAGTGTATCAATTATTTATTTATTTTTAAATAATAATCCTATAATTATAATTTAGGTTTTTTCGGATTATAAATTCGATTTTTTACGGATTTTGTATAAAATCAGTTTCAGTTTCAGATCATATCGGGCTTAGATTATATCGGATTCGAATTGTATCGGGTTCAAATTTTTTCGATTTCAAATTTTTTCAATTTCAAACTTTTGATTTTTTTGATTAATTCAAATTGATCCCAGTTCAATCTCATGCGAGTTCCAACGAGTTTTCGGCTCAAACCAACTTTTATCATCTCTGAGCAAATGTGACGTATTTGTTTGGAGTTCACATATACTAAGGTTAATGACTTGAATTATTGCACATAAGTAAAGAATCTTTTCCCTACCTCTTAGCTGATTGGCGGATGACTATATCAGTCAGTCGCATTCTACATATTAAATATTGAAGTGGATAATTTTTTATTGGCCACAGGTGGTAGCCAGTTACCTACTTTTATGCAAATCTTTGATTTTATTCACAGTAAGGTAAAAGGGGAGAGAAATCGAACTTAATCATTTAGAATGCATAAGAAAGTAGAATAAAAAGAAAAATGACCTGTAGACTTTTTTTTTTAGATGGATGTCAGATTACGTCTTGGTTCATTAAGCAATCATTTTCTTATGTGGAAAAAAAATTCTCTGCCAAAAAGTCAAGGTCAAGTGTTCACTTCATCCAATTTAATAATTCATTTCTATAAAAAAAATCTATATTAATGATGTTTAAGCTTTAGATATTCATATCCACAAAAATAATTATCTAGAGTCATGAGCTACAAAATGAGAAAATTCAAATGAGAAAATGAATTTTGGACTTATTTTTTATAAAAAATAATTATAGGGAGGTCAAGTCACTTTGATTATTAATTTTTAGAATCTTTAAATATGCATAACTTATAGTGGCGCAAACATAATTTCAAATAGTGAGCTTGGAAAATTTTTCTATTCGACTATTCTTACAATGAAAGGTAGAACATATCCTCATCACTGCCTTCTCCATGGCCTTCTACCACTTACACAATAATACTATTCTAATATATTATTAAATTACACTTTAATTTATTATTAAAATTATGATAACCGTAAAATTTTTTATTTATTGGAAATTAATATTAAAGAAAATAGATAAGTGAAATATTCCATGAATTGAAAGTGAATATTCCGTGAATTGAAGAAGTGACGAATTAGGAAAATCGAGTGAAGGAAAAAATTTAAATTGGAAAATAAGGTTGGAATTATGGAAAATAATGAAAGGAGGAAATTTAGTTTGGATAAATTGAAATCCAAATTAAATAAGAAAATGAGAAGTGAATATGAAATATATTTATATAATTATATATTATATAAATGTATTTTTATACAAATACATATGTATTGAAATGCTATATAGTATATATTAATATACATTGGTATATATATATGTATATATACTATCTTATAAATTTAAATAATACATATGTATTCAAGTATAACATTTTATGTATACATAAATATATACATAAATGAAAAATATATATAGTAATTTACATTAAAGTTTGAATATATATATATATTGTAAATACAATATATATTGTATTTCCTACATTTATATCAAGATATATATAAATGGTATTTAAATTAAAGTATATAAATATATATACACATATTAGATATCATTTTATAGTTAATACATAATATAAATATATCTTGATATAATATATATAGTACAATACTATATAATATAATAATATTATATGTATAATATTTCGTGTATATTATATGTATAATATATAATATATAGTATATAATATAGTATATGTATAATAGATATAATAAAAATAAAACAAAAAAAAAAGAAAACAGAAAAGGAAATCGAGAAGGGGTCCCGATTTCCCTTCCCAGGCGAGGCCGACCACCGTCGGCCGCCCAAGAGAGGAGGAGGGAGAGAGAAAGATGGCACCGGTGAGGAGAGGAGAAGAAGCCGGTGACCAAAGAGAAAAAGAAACTGCGGGAAAGAAGGAAAATCGAAGGAGAAACCGGCAGAAAAACCGAAGAGGAAGGAGGAAGGAAACGGCGGTGCCGGCCAGTCCAGGCACTGCCACCCCAACTTCGACCTCGATAGAGGCGAGAGGAAGGTAACGAAGCCACCGGCGGTGAAGGAAAACGATGGAGGAAGGACGAACAGAGGAGGAGAAGAAACCGAACCTAAACCGAATAGATCCGCCGCCGTGCCACCAATCCAGGCCAAACGGAGACCACTAGTAGGTTCGCTGTGGCGTCGGCCAGCTGAGGAGCCGCCGAATCGCCATAGAATCGGCCGATGGAGAAGAACCGGCGACGAGGGGAAGGTGACTGGTCTGAACCGGTCTGACCGGAAAAGAAAGGAAGAAAAGGAAGAAAAGAAAAAAAAAAAAAGATAAAAGAAAAAAAAAAAAAAAGAAAGAGAAAGAGAAAGAAAAGAGGAAAAGAAGAAAAGAGAAAGAAAAGGAATTTTCGGGAATTCGGGAAATCCCGGGAAATTCGGAAACCTGGAAAAAAAAATCCGAGAAATTCGGTAAGAATTCGGAAATTAATTCCGAATATTTAATTTAAATAATTATGAAAAAATTCTGAATTTTAGAATTTAATTTTCAGAAAATTTCCTCGATGACCGAGCCGATAGAATCGGTGAGGTGAACACGGGCGCGACGAACGAGGCGATCGTCGATCCGAGACAGGTAAGGGATGCATTTGTAGCACTGTAAGGATATTCAGTCTGCATGATTTTAACTATGAAATATTTGATGAAAATATTTGATGAAAATATTGCGATGAGTGATTGGTTTGAAATTTGTGGTGATGTACTGGCTGGAATTATAAACTGTATTTTCCGTACAGGAGGCTAGTCAATAGGCAGCTGTTATGCTGCCGAAAATTTTTAGAAAATTTCATAAAATCATATTAAATTATTTTATTTCTGAAAATCGATATTCAATCACGAAAAACGATAAAATTATTATTTTTCATAAAACATGAATATAATGAAATTGATTTTTAAAATACTCATGTTTTTTAGAATGGTGATAATGAAATCACCGAAAATTCTCTTCGAGAATAGTGATAATGAAATCATCGAAAATTCTCTTGATATGTAAATTACACGTAATACGATATGAAAAATGAAAGGAAATAAAGTGAATATTTTTATATATTTCTTAAATATTCACTAAATGGTTTTATAACCTTTATGGTTTTAAATTATGAAATTATATATTTTTATAAATTCCATAAAGGTTTATTGATGATAAAAAATATGGTTTTGAGACTAGATGGCATCCTATCATGCTGATATGTGATAAGTGATATGTAACATGTAATATGTGATATGTGATATGTAGTCCCGATCGACACCTGATCAGTGATCCGTCGAGGACAATTATAAACTATGGCCATAGATCTGACATGATTATTTTATACCCTTCGGGTTCTATAGCATGATATGAGTAACGACCCAGTGGACGGGCTGGACGTGCCTCAGTCTCCATATATGAAAAATGTTTTATATGATATGTTTTACGTTAAATGTAAACGTTTTACATGATATGTGATAAGTTAAATGAAAGTGATTTACAGCATTTTACATAATGCTTATTTCGGTACTGATTTAAGTACTACGAGATGATTTTCATATGACATGTAATATGAATATGTGATATGTTTTCAAAAAGGAAAGAGGAGGAACATAAATCTAATATTTTTATTTAAATTTTTAAATTGAATATTAAATTTAAACGATTTATATGTTATACGAAAAAGATTTAAATAACTTATTTTGCTATTTAAAGTACTGTACTAATTACGATTGTACAATAAAACATGAAACGAGTTTTAAATGAGAATAATGATGATTTAACTAATATTCTTTTCAAAGAATATATGAATATTAGTTACTTTATTTAAATGCTTTATTTCATAAAAGCATTATTTTGAAAAGAATATGAAAATGATAAGGAATAAAAAGGAAAAGGATTTAAATTTCAAACGAAAAGAAATTAATTACTCTTTACAGTTACTTCTAAGTTCCGCGACAAGATAGGTATTTCAAAATACCTACCTTACTCCATCCGGATCCCTAGCTGACTTAGTATCCTTCCTACATGTGTGCCTAGAGCCCCAATAGGAAAAAAATGAAAAAGTTTTTCAGCATTTAGATAGCTGAATATCAAGTGAGGCATATAATTCTCTTACTGAGCCGTGGTTTGCTCACCCCTTAATTTTAACATTTCAGATTTTCGAAGACTGAGACTCTGACACTTAAAAGATTTCGGCTGTGCATTTGGGGACGATGCGACAGCTTGATTTAATACTCAAGGTATGATCATTTATTTTTTGTATTTAGACTTACCACATTACTACTTCATTATGAATTAAGATAGGGGATGTAATTCATATTATAATTTAATATGAAATTGTTTATATGTAAAAGAAAAGTAAAGTATCGCAGACAGCCCAACCAAATAAGATGTATAGAATAAGATGAAAAATAGGGTCACGGGCTATGACAAGAATTATTATTTTATCCACTTTTTACTTTTACATCTAATATATAATAAATAAATTATTTTTAATAAATACTTAATTCTATCAAAATAATACTTAAACACTAAGAGATTACATAATTTATTCTTAAAAGATTATTATAATATAATATACAAATCATTATTATAAGATACCAAATTGATTTATTCATGTATAAGATTATTATAATATAATAAATAATTTGTCACATCCAGATTTTCTTAATATTTTACGAACGCTTAAATTTTAGGCTAAATTTTTTTTTCCTTTACTTCACTATTCATTTGTAGGTGACTATGTAGGCCACTTTTGCAAGTTAATGTAACCCTTGGATCAATAAGATCATCTACATCAACATATTAATTCGGTTAGTAGTTAATCAGGCATATCTACCAACATACATAATGCCAACTCAAAGTATGCTGGTCATAATATTACAATAATAACATAACCTAACTTACATCCCAGACTCGTCACGTAAGTATATATATATACAATCAAAAGATTTCCAATACACTGTGCCATCATCACATATGTCTATACAATCTACAAGGAGCCATATACCTTAACTGTGCAGGGAAGATCACTCTCAAGAAGCTTCCCAAGCCAAAATGAACAGTAGCAATATCGATCACTCTGAAAAGGGGGGGAAAGAAGAGGGGAGTGAGTCGCAACTCAGTAAGTAACAACAATAAGCAACTAAATTATAGCAAGCATGTGATAACCGTAAATTTTCCAATTATTGGAAATTAATATTAGAGCAAATAAATAAATAAAATTGTGAGAGCGGGATATTAGTGAAAATCCCGAGAATTGAAAAAGTGACAAATCGAGAAATTCGAAAATTTAATTTGGATAAATGGAAAATCCAAATTAAATAAGGAGATGAGAAAAGAAAATAGGAAATACGTTTAATATAATTTAATTATATAAATGTATTTTTATACAAATACATATGTATTTCAGTAAAATCTCTTATGTATATATAATTATATATATATATATATATATACATATAATTGAGAAATGTAAATATTGATTTACATTAAAGTTGAAAATATATATATGAAAGTTATTTAAATAGGAAATAATATATGTATAAAATATATGTTATAGTATATAATATATAGTAGTATATTATATACTAAATATGGAAAGGAAAGGAAGAATCGGGGAAGCAAACCCGATCCTCCCCAGCCAAAACCGACGGTGGCAGAGCTGCCACCGCCGGCGAGGGAAAAGAGAGAAGAAGGGAGAGACGATGTCGCCGGCGAAGAAAGGAAGGGAAGAGGACGATCGGCGAAGGAGATCGAAAAGGAAACAGAAGGAAATTCCGACAAAACCGAAAGAGAAAGAGGAAAACCAGATTTGGCGTTGCCGGCCAAATCGGCCGCCGCCACCACAGCTGAAGCACCGCCGGAAGAAGAGGAAAGGGATGGAGGCCACCGGAGAGGCTGGGAACGGCGGAGGAAGGCCAACGGAGGAGGAGAAGTGACCGAGGCAAAACCGAGTAGATTCGCCGCCGTGCCACCGATCCAGGCCAAGCTGAGACCACCGGCAACTTCGCCTCGACGCCGGCTAGCTGCTGAGCCCCCGAACCGTAGGAGAACCGGCGGTGAGGAGGGTGGAGTCGGTCTGAAGGGCTTGAACTGGCCAGGAAAAGAAAAAGGAAAAAGAAAAAGAAAAGAAAAAGGAAAAAGAAAAGAAAAGAAAAGAGAAAAAGAAAGAAGGAAGAAAAAGAAAAAAAAGAAAAGGGAAAAGAATTCCGGGAATTTGAAAAATTCCCGAAAATTTGGAAATTACGAGAAATCCCGAAAAATACGGGAATCGGTAAGAAATCCCGAAAAGTATTAAATTATTTAAATAATTTAATTATTTAAATAATTATGGAAAAATTCTAAATTTTAGAATTTAAATTTCAGAAAATTCCCTCGATGATCGAGCAGATGGAATCGGGGGAGGTGAACACGGGCGCGACCTTCGAGAGGCAGTCGCCGACCCGAAACAGGTAAGGGAGACATGTGCCGCCTGTAAGGATATTCGGCCACATGTTTTAAATTATGCATTTAAATTATAAATGCAATTTATAATGATTGGTTTTGAAATTTTGGTGATTTATCGGTTTTAAATTGCGGTAAATACTGGTTGAGAAATATAAACTGTATTTTCGTGCAGGAGGCTAGCCAAATCGGCAGCCGTTATACTGCCAAAAAATTATCGAAAAATTACTAAAATTTACCAAAAATCACCGAAAACCATAATAAATGATTTGATTTCATGTGAAACGATTTTCAGGTACGAAAATCGAGAAATCAAGTAAATTTTATAAAACATGAATATAGTGATATTTAATTTTAAAATATTCATGTTTTCGAGTATGGTGAAAAGGAAATCACTGAAAATTCACCCGATAGGTGATATTTCACGTGAAAAGAGATAAAAATGAAAAAGAGACTGAAGTGAATATTTTTATAAATATTCTTAAATATTCACTTGATTTAATATAAAACCTTTATGGTTTTAAATTGTAAGATAAATAATTATATAAATTCCATAAAGGTTAAGAAATGATGAAAAACTATGATTTCGAGACTAGAGGTCTCTACACGTGTTTTTAGAAAGAAACATGGTTACGGGATTTATGAATTTGAAAAAATAAATATTTTATTTTTCATAAATTATTGAAAAACCATGTTTTCAAGTGAAAGCACAGAAAAGCGTGCATAAGTGTTTTACGGTGGAGAAAAGACAGTTTTGCCCTTCTATACTTTCAGTGATGATTTTGCAAACTGTCTTCATCGTATGGAAAACATGATATATACCTTTATAAAATAATTTGAAAAATGTTATTTATTTTATAAATTTCATAAAGGTGATTATATTTACATGTGAGCCTTATGGATATTTGATTTACGGTGTTTAAAAATCCATAAAGGCTATGGTACGGTTTATACTGTTTTAAGACATTAGGCCTTGAGTTCATGCATTATTATTCATGTAATTGCGTGACCCACCTGAGGCGGTGGCCCGGGTCGATGGACCAACGGGTGCACCTCAGGGTGTCACAAGGCTGATGGACCCGCCAAGTCATCAGAGGTCTCGAGGTCACTTGGCAAGTGGACCCTAGGACCAGCTATAGATTATGGCCATAGATCTAACAGAGATAGCCGTGAGGGGCGATGGCCTACGGGTGCACCCCAAAAGCGAATGACTTGTGTTCCTGAGGGAACAATGAGAGCATGATTTATTTGATGCCTAGTCTCACACACTAATTACTGTTTAATGAAAGGATTTACGGAATCCTATTTACTGTACTGTTTATTGTACTGAGCACTGGTCACTGTTTACTGATGAAAAATCGTACCAAAATACTGTGTTTACAGAACTGTATTGTGCATTAAAGTGGTAGCCACTGATTATTGTTTTACTAAACGGAAAGCTACCATTTACTATTTATTGAACGGAAAGCTACCGTATACTATTTACTGAATTGGTAGCTACGGTTTACTGTTACTGACTAAACCGTATCGAGATACTGTTTTACTGAATACTGAATATACTGTTTTACTGAACTGTACGATACGGTTACTGATTTGAAAAGAGAAATAGATGTTTATTATAAAAGAATAATATAAGAATTATTTCTAAGATAGAAATAATCAAAGAAGTGATTATCCAATGATTGGATATTTACAAATCACTGTACTGTCACGTGTTTTAAAGGGTACTGAAGTGAAAAGAAATAAGTGGTTTACTCTGTGGAAAAAAAAAACGAAGATCATATCGTTTTGAGAAAAATGGATTTAATACTCTCTACAGTTACTTCTAGGTTCCTGAACAAGTCAGGTATTTTAAAATACCTGCCTTACTCTATCTGGATCGCTAGCCGACTGTAGTATCCTTCCTACATGTGAGCCTAGAGCCAGCTAGGAAGATTTTAAAGAAAATGAAAAAAATTATTTTCAGCATATAGATAGTTGAATATCAAGTGTAGCATATAACTCTCTTACTAAGCCGTGGTTTGCTCACTCCCCAATATTAACATTTCAGGTTTTGATGATTGTGAGATCCAATATTTGTGGATTACGGCTGCACCTAATGGATAATGTGACAGACCGACTGATTTATATAAGGTACGATCATTTATTTTCTGTATTTAGACATGTCTACAGTACTACTTATCTGATTAACTAAGATAGGGGATGTGTATAATATAAACAATGTTATGTAAATTTATTTAACAGTTAGTAAAAGTGAAGTATCACAGACAGCCCAACCGGATAAGTTGTGTAAAATAAGGTGAAAAATGTGGTAACGGGTCGTTACAAAGCATCCCTCATTTATGAAAGCTAATTCAAATCACTTTCAAATACATCAAATCAATTATGCTGCATCAAACTTCAAACACAGTATGGAAACTCAATAACAAATCGTAGTCAAATATAGAGTTCCATCATTAGACTAGAAGTCTCAATATCAAACCATACATGAAGTATGCAGTGAAATCAAAAAAACCAATCATAGTACCAAGAGAGTTCACATAGTATCAATCGATGCTACTTAGAGCTAATATTTTACAAACCCACGGTAGCTAACCGTAGCAAACTCCCATAAAGGGACGCTGCCTATGCATAAATCAATCAAACCCCGATTCACTGATCAGATGATACCGGGACCTGTCCAAACGTAATATACAGGATAAGCCGAACGTTTTCGAGACTAATGCTCGAGAAACAGTGCTCTAAGTCAATCAAGAGTGTCTACAAAATTCTCAAGGTACAGTGCCCTAAGGTCTCAATACCTTGGGTCTAAAACAGAAATCCAGTAGTCTTAAAACAAAATTCATTCTTCCTTGACCTCATAGCAATCATCGTAGTTCATAAAGAGGTAATTCCACAAAACAAGGCTTACAAGGCATTTAAAACATCAACAAGGTTACAACACAAAATATAAAATCATATTAAATTAGAATTTGATTTAAACCTTTAAAACATTTAAAATATTTCTTGATTGTATAATACGCGCAAATAATACATCACTTGCGAGCCCATCACCTGTTTACAAATCAGTTCTAATAAAGCAAAGCCAACAGTAAAGGGAAGACATCTCATATGCAGCATTTATTTTGTTTCAATTGCCAAATTCCAAGAATTTATAGCATTAAACAATTGGATGCAAGTAGTCGCTTAGGGTTACTTACCGTACTTCTTTAGCTTCTAAATCAGTTCTCCCTCGCCTAACAAGTTTTGGAGTGTCGATTGATTTTGGATCAAACTTAGTCCTTAGGACAACCCTCTACATAATACATAGTAGATTGAATCAATCTCGATACTTCCATCAATCTTAGTACTTCCAATTATAAACTAACATTAAGCATTGTATAATTCAACAAGAAAAGATATTTGGCAGTTTTCCAGAATTATTCCAACATTACTAGCACTGTTTATTGTCTTTTTGTTCACTTGAACTACTTATAACCCACTTGGTCCATTTCTGCCCTTTAAGGTTTTGGACCTTATGGTATTGTGCTAGCCTTAAGTATAAATTTCAAAACCTAATTGTCAAACCGTAATTTTTATATTACTTCTAACTCAGATCCCTATTTGTACATATAAGGCCTATTTCCTAATTCATCTTATGCCATTTCCCATCATTTTCCAAACTTTGGTTCAAATCTGGCACATTAGGCAGGATAGTTTCCTAACCTGTGTTCAGAAGAATATATATTACTAACTATAGGAATATGAAATCTGTACAAACCCAATACCATGTCAATCATGACTCAATTATCTTTCTGAAAATGTAAAGTTTGCAGTCATACTTGATCTAGGTTATTTTCTATGAAATTTTGAAGTTGACATTAGGAAATCTGTCCCCAACAGTGAGTGTTCTGCATGCATTTATACATATCTTAAGCCATGAAGTTCCAAATATGGAAATTCCAAAACTAGATGAAAACTAATTCCTTTCCCTATCTATAAGTGTAAGGTTTATAATTTAACTCTTCCTATATCAACACCAGAATTTTTCCAAAGTTTCAGTATGTTCAGCAGTTTCCTGACACAGTATAACACTGACCAATTTGCACAAATCATCTCATATCTGGTTATAGGAATATCCAACTGATGCAAACCCAGAACTATCACAATCCTAACTTAATTACCTTTCTAGAAATGTAAGGCTTGCAACCTAATTCAATTTAAGCAATTTGCCACAATTTTTCAAAGTCAGGACACTGATTCACGTTTCTGGACAGAACACCCTGCACTCATTTGTGCATAACTCAAGTTACAGAAATCCAATTCAAGAAATTCCAAAACTGACTTTCTTTTAACTTAAAGGACTATTAATCATAATTTTTCTCCATGTAGAACAATTAAATTGATCGTTTTAATTTCCACTCAGAACAGGACAGCAATTCCAGATTGAACATCAAGTCAAAATTTCAGTTAATCCTTTATCTAACAATAGTCATTTGATTTAGTTCATCACAATCCCATTTGCATGCATAATAATCAAATATTATCAGATTAGAACCTTACCCCTTAATTTGATGCAAAACCCAGAATTTTGTTGAGCAATCCAGACCACTTCCTCACAGCTTCTTCACTGTTATGCCTAAACACATCAGTGCCAAACCAGTAGCCATATTACATTCTGTTTTCATAGCTTAATTCCAGCAAAATATATTGACTAACCTCAATACATTACCTTTGCTATCTTGGCTGGAAGTCCCAAATCAATTTGTTTCAGTTTAGGGTTTCAATCTTTCACTTTCCTCAGTCACTCATTGTGGATAACTCTTTCTCATTTCTTCTCCTCCACTTCCAATGCCCTAATCTAGTTGAACCACATCTTCCTTTGCATCTATGGCTCATGATTTCCCTTGGCCAGCTTCTAACATTCAATGTGCTCCTTCATTTCGTTGCTGCTTCTTTAACAGTGGAGATTCCTCAATCAGTTTGTGTCTTTGGGTAAGATGAATGAGTGTCTAAAGAGGGTTCATAGCTTGGCCGGATATAAGGGAGAAGGAAGAGGGGTTCTTTTAGCTAGGGTTGTCGACATTACCTAAGGGAGTTTTGCTCCTCTCTTCTGTCTCGGTTTGGTGGGGAAAAACAGAAGAAAACGTGGCTTATTATTTTTCCTGCCCTTAACTTATGTTTTCCAGCCCTTTTCCCCTTATATTACCAGCCTTTGATTTGTGTTACCAGCCTTTGACTTGTAACATCCGCACTAATAACCCAATTTAATATTAATGGATTAGTAGATAAATAATTATTGTTTCCAGCAATTAATAATGTCTCTTAACTAGCCTTTTTCTTTGAGACATAATTTAGACTATGTTTATATGTCTCCCACCTTCTACTGTCTTTATAAATTTAATTTCCATATCTTATAAATATATATATACACACACACACACATATATATATATATATATTTAATTCCCTTATAGTATATCTTAATTGATTAATTCATTTTCTACCTTATATCTTAATACCTACATACTTACATGTATGTATCCACCGCTTCTTGACCAAGGTGACTAGGATATACTCAGCTTCCATAATCTGTCCAAATTCCAAAATAACCTCAAGTCAGTTAAAATTTACTCTAGTATACTTACGATTGATATCGCAAATAAGGGTTATCACATAATTAATTACCACTAGCTTGATTTATTAATGTCTTTTGTTTTAAGGCTAAACAATAAAATTACGACTAGCTTAATTTATAATTTTCTCTTTCAGTGATGTCCAAGCTTATCAAAAATTTTTTACTTGTATTGTTTAATTTAATTACTTAACTTTTTCTAGTCTTAAAAACTTGAATTTTAATTTTAAGATTAGTTTTTTTAATGTAAATTTAATATCTTTCTATACTTGAAAATTTAAGAAAATATAATTTAAATTTAATTTTGTTAAAAATGTTCTTAATGTGTTACAAAAAATATCAAATTCAAAGTTTCAAACAAATATTGAAATTATATAATTTTTATATATTTCATTTATTATTGTATTAAAATTAAAATTTTATTATAAAATAAAAATAATAAAATGTTAAAATGATTTTTATAATAAAATCAAATGTTAAATTAATAATATATTTACTATTATAAATACAATAAATATAATATTAAAGATTTATTTGATATCATAAATTATGGTGTTTCAAATTAAATTAATTTAATAATTGAATTAAAAAGATTTAATATTTATTTTCCTGGTAATACATAATTGGTATAATCGGATAATAAATAATAATTATTGTTTTCAAAATTTTAAACTTTTTAATTAAAAAAGTGTATCAATTATTTATTTATTTTTAAATAATAATCATATACTTATAATTCGGGTTTTTTCATGTTGTAAATTCGGTTTTTAAAGATTTCGGATCGGATCGGATTAGTTTTGGTTTCGGATTATATCAGGTTTGGATTATTTCGGATTCGGATTATGTTAGGTTCAGGTTTTTTTGTTTCTAACTTTTTCAGTTTTTGAATTTGTTCGATTTTGAGCATTTTCGATTTTGGATCTTTGACTTTTTTAATCAATTTGAATTAATTCCAATTTGGTCTCAAATGAGTTCGGACTAATTTTTGAATTTGGGTTAGTTTTTACCACCTCTTAGCAAATGTGATGCATTTGTCTCGAGTTAACATATACCAAGGTTAATGACTTGAATTATCACACATAAGTAAAGAATCTTTTCCCTACCTCTTGGCTGATTGGCGGATGAATATATCAATCAGTCGCATTCTACATATCAATCAACTATTGTCCTAGGAAGCAAGGTTTTGGTAGCTTTTGTAAATGGTGGGTGGAGATTGTGACTTCCTTACCAAGGTTTGGTTCCTTCAATTCCGTTGAATTACGGTGTATACTTTGCTGGGCAATTTGGAAGGCTCGTAATTCTTTCATTTTTGAAAATTTAGTGGGGGACCCAGTGCAATCTTGGCTTAAAGCTTTGGCTTTGCTCTCTGAAATTTCTTTAAAATTTGATTCTTCTGACTCAGACCTCGGCACCCATAATGCTTGTACTGTCTGGCAGTGGCAAAGACCTCTCCATCAGTTTATCAAAGTGAATTGTGATGCATCGTTTGATTCTTGCTCTGGTCGAGCTGGTATCGCTGTCCTCTGCAGAGATGAGTTTGGTTGTCTGATCGATGGGTGTAATGGAGTGGTTCAGGTGAGAAGCGTGACTATAGCAGAAGCTTTAGCTATTCGTTGGGCTTGTTTTCTGATCATTGGAAGGGGATGGTCCGAAGTGAAAGTGGAGTCTAATAACTTAGAAGAATCTCTGATAGTAGAAGTCCAAGATGTTGGGAAACTGTTGTTATTGAGGAAGATATCCTTCAGTTGATCAAAGATGTTTCTGTTATTTCTTTTGATTTTGTTTCTCCAACAACAAGCAAAGCTGCGGATTGGGTGGCCAATCAAACTAGGCGAGGGTGTTGCCCCCCGGACTGGTTCTGTAAACCCCCCCCCTCATGAACTCTGTATGCTTCTCTAAGTTTGTACTTTCTCCATTTCTTTCGATGAACGAAAAAAAAAATATTGAAGTGGATAATTTTTTATTGGCCACAGGTGGTAGCCAGTTGCCTACTTTTATGGAAATCTTTGATTGTATTCACAGTAAGTTAAAAGGAAAGAGAATGGAACTTAATCTTTTAAAATGGATAAGAAAGTAAAATAAAAAGAAAAATGACCTGTAGACTTATTTTTTCTAGATGGATATCAGATTAAGTCTTGGTTCATTAAGCAATCCTTCTCATGTGGAAAAAAATTATCTGCCAAAAAGTTAAAAGTCAAGGTCAAGCGTTCACTTCATCCAATCTAATAATTCATATCTATAAAAAAAACTCTTTATTAATTATGGTTAGGCTTTAAATATTCGTAACCACTTCTGTCCAAAAAAAAAAAATATTCGTAACCACAAAAATAATTATCTAGAGTCATGAGCTACAAAATGAGAAAATTCAAATGAGAAAATGAATTTTGGACTTATTTTTTTTTATAAAAAATTATTATATTGAGGTCAAGTCGCTTTGATTATTAATTTTTAGAATCTTTAAATATGCATAACTTGTAGTGGAGCAAATGCATAACTTGTAGTGGAGCAAACATAATTTCCAACAGTGAGCTTGGAAAAAAAATTTTATTCGACTATTCTTACAATGAAAGGCAGAACATATCTTCTTCACTGCCTTCTCCTCCATGGCCTTCTATCCGCTTTGCTTACTAGTAGAGTAGCATCCTATCATTCTCAATCCAATGCCAATAAAAAGGCAATGTTTATGCATATTAATTACTAATTGGCTTGCTCGTGTGTGTGTGTATATATATATATATATATATATATATATATATATATATATATTCACTTTTTAATCGTTCTTTCCTTGTTTGATGATCATGTTTAAGTTAATTGATCATGGAATATGTTTTAACTTGTTTCACCTCTTTTGTACAAGTTTATAAATGGCTGATGAATTTCATTTCTGTACTTCTGAACTTGCAGAGCTATATTGTCTACATGGGCGACCGGCCTAGTGATGGAAGTTCCACATCCTTGCTTCACAGCAGCCTGCTGCAAGATGCCTTTGGCAGGTATAAGTAAATATAGACTAATTGCTCACATTTGCATAGAAAATTATTTGCTTTCTAAATTCTAACGTGGCAATCTCCAAAATTATTAGAAAAAGGTGTGAACAATAACATCCAGCAAGCAAGACCAGAAAGCATGAAATAAAAAATTGTTCAAGTATATTAATGTTGACTATTCAAATGGAAATGAATGCAGTGATTCTATTACGAAGTCAGTGGTCTACAGCTACAAAAGGAGTTTTAATGGGTTCGTGGTGGAGCTAACCGAGGGAGAAGCACAAAAAATGGCTGGTAAGTGAGCGTGATTTAACCATGATCGGTTTTTCTTGAAACTTATTAATCCATCTTTGGACACTCTAGGAATGAATGGCGTAGTATCTGTGTTTCCAAATGAAAAGAGAAACCTTCATACAACAAGGTCATGGGATTTTCTTGGCTTCTGCCAACAAGTTGAAAGAGCAGATTTGGAAAGTGATATTATCATTGGAGTTTTAGACTCTGGAATTTGGCCTGAATCTGAAAGTTTTAATGACAAAGGACTTGGTCCACCTCCCCGCAAATGGAAAGGCAGTTGCCAAGAAGCAGCAGTAGGAAATTTCACTTGCAACAAGTACTATGCATTAAAACATAATGAAATTTGTTTGTATTCTTCGAGAATCTGTCGAATTAGTGCTTAAATTGTCTAACTAATGTTTCTATATGTTCAAATGCAGTAAGATCATAGGTGGACAGTATTACCGCAGCTCTGGGATATTTTTCCCCAATGACATCATTTCTCCAAGGGACTCTGATGGTCATGGCACTCATATTGCATCAACTGCAGCCGGGAAGTTAGTTAATGGGGTAAACCTGTATGGCTTTGGCTCAGGAACAGCCCGAGGAGGGGTTCCATCAGCACGAATTGCTGCATACAAAATTTGCTGGTCAGATGGTTGTTTTGATGCTGACATTCTCGCAGCATTTGATGATGCAATTTCAGATGGGGTTGACATTATATCTATTTCAGTTGGAGGATCACTTGCTTATGACTATTTCACCGATGCCATTGCAATTGGAGCCTTTCATGCCATGAAAAATGGTGTATTGACGGTAACCTCTGTAGGTAATGATGGCCCTGACCGTGCAACCATATCAAATGTCTCACCATGGTCCATTTCTGTGGCGGCTAGCACCATAGACCGCAAATTTATCACCAAGGTGCAGCTTGGAAACAATAAGATTTATGAGGTAAAGCCATTGCTAACCATAATTCCTTTGGTTTGAAAACATATTTGCTTATCTGGCGTGTGTCCAGGGAGTATCAATAAATACATTTAATCTCAAGAATGAAATGTACCCTATCATTTATGGTGGTGATGCCCCCAACACTTCTGCAAATTATACCGGGAGTTTCTCCAGGTAGCATCGAAAACTTTGCCATTTTCTTAAAAAATCTAGGCATCAGAAGCTTCAAACTCATGATATCTGATTATGGAGTTGATTCTTGACGTACAGGTATTGCTTTTCGAATACGCTAGATCAGAAATTGGTGAAGGGTAAAATTGTTCTTTGTGACATACTAAACACTGGGAGAGGACAGTTTTTGGCTGGTGCAGTTGGTACAGTGTTGCGAGACGAGCTTCCTAATGACTATGCTTACACGTATCTTCTGCCTGCATCTTACCTTGATCTCGTCGATGGTGGCGAGATTTTTCTATATGTGAACTCAACGAGGTAGCAACACAATTTTCACACCCCTTTCTATTGTAACTGAACACATCTGACACTAACCTATGTATTTTTCATACAAATTACAGTGCCCCAACTGCAACTATATCTAAGAGTACTGAGGTTAGTGACTCACTGGCTCCTTACATAGTTTCTTTCTCGTCAAGAGGTCCGAATCTGATCACACCTGACATCCTCAAGGTAAGGTGATGAAGAATTAATCTTTCTGTAAATATACCCCTTTCCGTGACTGATTGTTACATTAAATTGTTGTTATAGCCAGATTTGTCTGCGCCAGGGGTTCACATTCTAGCAGCATGGCCTTTAGTTTCCCCTGTTTCTCAAGTTAGAGGCGATAACAGATTCGTGCCATTCAACATAATTTCAGGCACATCAATGTCCTGCCCGCATGTTTCTGCAGCAGCCGCCTACGTTAAATCATTTCATCCGTCATGGTCTCCTGGTGCTATTAAATCTGCCCTCATGACCACCGGTAATTGCTATGACCATTCACTAGTTACATTGATTTCCCTTATAATTTCTATTGTGACTTTAGTTAATTTTCCTGCAGCCTTCCCCATGAGTTCTGGCATTAACTTGGACGCTGAATTTGCGTACGGCTCAGGCAATTTGAATCCTCTCGAGGCTGTCAATCCTGGTCTAGTATATGATTCTGGGGAACTTGACTACATAAAATTTTTATGTGGACAAGGATATGGCACTCGGTTTCTGCAATTAGTAACCCGCGATAATGCTACTTGTTCTAAAGCTACCAATGGAACAGTTTGGGATCTAAACTACCCTTCCTTTGCTCTTTTTACCCCACCCTTGAAAACCATTAGCCAGGCCTTCAACAGGACTGTCACAAATGTGGGATCACCAATGTCTGTATATAAAGCAAAAGTGAGTGCCCCAGCAGGAGAACTCAAGATACAAGTTAATCCAAATGTTTTGTCATTCACAGCTCTGGGGCAAAAGCAATCATTTGTGTTAACAATTGAAGGAAAAACTGATAAATCTATAGTTTCTGCTTCTTTGGAATGGGATGATGGTGTACACAAAGTGAGGAGTCCCATCATTGTATTCATTTCAATATCATAATCTCTTATATATAGCTTTACTGCAATGATTCTGAGGCCTCAATAAATAAGGAACTATGTGATTCTTGGGGTTGGGTGAATCTATGTTTTCAAGTGGACAATTGTTTCCTTGTTGTATTGTTGCTGCTGTCTGCAGCCTTTTCTATTTGTAGCAGTTTCGCTGCTTTCTTTGGATAATAACTCTATAATTAATTATTATTTTTCTCCATATAATTCATACTGTTAGTTTCTCTATACACGTTAATCAGCTTTACATCAACCAGCATGCCCATCAGCGTGTCAATGGCGGAGGCAGTGAACACATTCCATAATTTCCAAGATGTAGCTTCAACATTTTAACAACAGGAAAATGCATTTGTTAATCAGATTCTATGAAGAGACCAACTTAATTCTTCAAATCCCTTGTGACCAATCTCCCATAAGTCTTGAGACTTCAACAACACCTTCGTTTTAGACTATGTATACTTTTTCTAGACACTTTTTTTTTTGTCTCTTCGTTTTTTATACTATGGACCAAATATTTATTACACAAAAGTCCAACATAACAAAAGTTAATGGGATACTAAAATGAAATGACTAACCCAATATAATTGGGTTTACAATCCAACATCATCAGGCTTTGGTTTTGTATCGTTCTGGTTCTGGTACACTCTAGACAGTTCCCAATCAGTCAGCTGAAAAAAAGGAAAACATAATTAAGTGATAAGCATCCTAGTCTATGAATGAAACCAATATAAAAAGACGGGAATTAAAAAGAAAAACAATGAATAAAATTTTTTTTAAAAAAAAGAGTTACCCGCATGTCATCATTGCTAGCTCTTTCTCTTGCTGGACGATTACTTAACACATATTCATGCATGATCCAGTTGGTTTTTTCAATGCGAGGTTGTTTCCCCTTGAAGAAGTCTAAAAGTTTTCTTGAATTTAACCAGTTTTCCATTACACTTGACAGCTTATCGGCTCCGGTTGCTTTCCAGAATCCATCACCAGCTCGTCTCCCCGGTCTTGAGCCATTGGGACAGTTACGATCTCTTGGAGTAAAGAAATACCATTCATTCATTATTCCATTGAATGACTTATTTTTTCTCATCTCTATTGTCAGTAATTAAGAAAAAAAAAAGTTTATTATAAAGATTAAAGATAATATAAACAACGTGAATTGATTACGTGATATATGGTAGTTTATATGATATTCATTTTTTTTTTTGCGTTGAAAAGATCAAGAAAAACCCAAAGAAAACGAAAATTTGAAAAAAATAAAAACCTGTAAGAGTTTTAGGATCGTAGTGATAGAGTTGAACTTCCTTGATTCTTTTTTTTAGTAGTACATATTGATTAAAAGTTACGATCACAATCAGCATATTATATTTTATAAACAGATAATTATGAAAATCATATTACTCAAATTAAATAAATTAATAAATAACTATAACAAACTAACTATAATAAATTAAACAAACTAATAAATAATTAAACTTAAACTCATATTTAATAAAATTCAAATTTAAGATCTCGAAATCTCAAAACCTATTACCTACCAATTGGTGTCAATGGTTTATCGTAAACTTTCCTCTTCCATCGGAGGGTTTATAAGTTTCTCTGACACAAAGCTGCCTTGTTCCATTGTATAAAAAAAAAGTGGCAAGAAAGTATTGATAGATTTTTTTTGAGGAAAGTACTGATAGATTTTGTTTGACTGATCCATAACGATTTCTTTTATACGAAGAATGATTTTTTTAATGTTATTTTAATTAGTCTGTAGAATTAGTTTTTGGATATTTTAAACTTTTGACATATGCGTTATCTTTTTAATTGTTTATCTTAAATTTTTATTTTAACTAGCGTGAGACCCACGCGTTGCTGCGGGATAGGTAGGGAAGAGGCAATATAGGGTGATGCATAATGTATGAAGCTGGAAGAAACAACTTCAATGATATTGAAAGTCTTCCAAAGGTTCTAAAAAATAGAAAAATGTCCAAGAGATGCATAAAAAAACATAACATGAAAAAAATCCAAATTCAGTTGGATGTAACCATAGATTTAAATGTAAGATCTGTAACAATAAATGATGACTTTAAATTCCAATGGTTCAAGCATGTGAAATGCACAGAGAACTCCAATTTGAATATGATTGTCAATCACAAACAATTCCCATCCACCTGAAAACACCTTGTTGTGATCACTCACTAAACATGTAGATGATTGTTCGGTAGAGAAAGTGATGTCTGTGGGTTATTTTGGCAGACATTTTTTGTGGAATTCATTTGGCATGTGCTGAAATATAAAGGACAAACAGGAAAAGTTAGTAGCTAATCAAAAAAGAAAACTAAGATATTCATTATTACCGGTATGCAAGATGACAACATTAATCCTGGTCATGGTGCATTCTAAGTAAGCAAATTTGACTTAAAAGAACAGGTGGATTTTTAGGGAATCCAATAAACTAAATCCGTTCAAAATTGGTCTCATCAGACAAATTAGTATCAACAGATCAATGACAATAACTTTATCTTCATCATCATGATCTTTGAATTCAGGTACAATAAAAATACAGCAAGAGAGAAACAGATAATTAACGTTATGTTTGAGATGTTTAAATTAAAACATAAATAGATAGTAAGAAATTGCTTAAGGATAGCAATGTTAAATAGCGAGCTATATTAAAAGCATGAATACCCAATGTTCATCATAGAAGAAGGAATGGTTATACCTTTTATCTTTTTAGTTTCTCCCAGAGTGAAGAGAGTAGAATTTTTGCCACGGATGGAAACATTGAATCTGAGGTTCCCATCATATTCAATATAGATAAAATCTCTTAACCGGAGAGCATGAGCTTTAACAAAAGATTTCGAACCAGTGCTAAAGTTTAGTTAGTCATTTTTGTGAAGGATTTGGACTTCATAATTTGTTGTTATATGAACTCTAAGAATAACATTGCAGAAATACCTTTTGATGAAAGATTGTGTTGTGCATTGAACAGTAAACAGATGATGTTAGAGATGAAAGCAGTAGAGAGCTTGTAAAAAAGAAAGGATGATTAACTTGTTAATGCAGTCAAATTTTTAATTTAATAATTCAAAAGGGATGATTTTTCAATATATACATTTTCATTAAAAGCAGAGCATGAATATATCAATTACATAGTATATCTTGTATCGAGCATGAAGTTAAATCTAATATAAGTGATACAAAATTATAATAATAATGCAACTTTGAAACTTGTGTACTGAAGTATAAACTACCTAGACAGATTATTACTGTTGTACATATATTTTTTTAAAACCTATACATCAAGATCAAACAAAACAATTAAACACTTTAATTCATAAGATAATTTAAAAAAGGTTGATTCAACAGGTTTTATAAAAGGCCACAATTTTACTGATTTTTAGCTTTTCCCTAAATTCAAGGTTGGTTTCATCTTTGATATTTTTTTTCCTATCATATTACTTAGGTTGAAGTTTGAGCACCTAAATGCTACATGATTTAAAGTTTAAGCATTATCAATTCAATTTAAGTTAAACGAAACCTGAAGCAAAGTTTTAAAGAATATTTTGAAATTTTCTTAGCAAAACAAAGAAATAAAGGTAAAAGATATTGATCTATAATTGAACAAATTGGGCAATGCTTTTGTTTTTCATTACAATACATACATAGTTTGCCAAATTTACATCAAAGGAAGATTTGTTAAGAAATAAACAGGCAAGCAAGGTAGTAAATAAGCAAAAAACAAATTAGAATCAACATCCACTTGCTGTTTCATTCATTTCAGCAGGAGATATAAGTAATGGATAACAAAAGTAACAAAAAGATCTGGTCTTTTTCACTCGAATTCATTTTATCTAAACAAAAAATGCCAAAGAAGAAGCTGCTTTCATTTCCATAACAACAACACAATTATAAAGATTACTACTATTATTATTATACTGTAATGGAATGAAGGCTAGCTTAGCTCTATAATGAGGAAAATAAGTCATCTGAGTGGCTGACTCTTTTGCTGCTTTCCCTTTCATTTTCTCTGCATTCAAAAGCTTTTTTTTTACATGACATCTTGATTATTTGAGCAAGAATGCACTCCAATAGAGATGAAAATTTGGGGCTTTGTCATAGCTCCCAGCCAAAAATACGTCCCAGCAGCCAAGGCAGCAAAATTCAATAGGAATTTTCTATTGTGAAAGTGGTTAAAAAAGGAAAAAGAAGGATGGTTTGTTTCCTTCATATTCATGCCAAAGCCTACACTCCCATATTCAAATAGATTTCCTCTTCTTTAAACATAGCAGCAAGTGTATAGGATAGAAATAAAAATGCCAAGATTTTCAAAGAGATGGGTGGTTTTTGCTTCATGCCTTGCTATGGAATGAGAAAGGAGGTATGAATTGAATCAATAAAGAGAAACTACTCTGATTAGATGATTGATCACTTTTTCAACAAAGTGATAATAACCCTAAATTGGGACTTCCAACTTAACAATAAATATTATTTTGCCTTTTGTCATTCTCCTCTCCAGTATTCGCATGGTTCATTTTCCTTCTTCTATTGATAAGAAATCATAGCCACCTTTGACATTAACTAAAAATCTAATCAATTATGAAGCTAAAACTATATATGTTGAGTTTGCCTCTGGAAAAGTATTTTTCTTTTAAGGATTTAATTTTTGAAAAATGAAATTTATACTTTTGACCCTTTGTGAAACTTAAAAACACAGGAATTTATGGCATAGTATTGGGCTTATCACACATCATCATAAGCTTGAAAGTAAGTCACAAATATATATTTTTTTCTTTTCATTTACTTTCTTACCTTTTGAAGGATGAATATGATTTGAATTTTTTTTCTTATATTTTATTTGTATGAATGAAGGATTTTTGGTATGTGGTGTTTGCATATTCCACTTAAGGATAAAACCTATTTACAGGTAATATGATATACTTTCTTTTTCTCTCCCCACTTTTCTTTCAATGCATATGTTAATATATAGATAATAAATAAAGGTTTTAAATTTTTCCTCTTTTTCCTTAATTTTGGTTTAGATGCTTCCTATTACAAAATTTAAAACTTAACTATAATTAAGCATGCTTCTTCAGCTTCATGAAAACGTAAATATAAAATTAAACCAAAAACAAACATTAAATCACGGTAAAAGGCGGCGCACCTTCTGGTTAGGATAATTTAAGGGCGAGATCGAAAAACCGGATGGTGCATTTAGTGGAATTTGCCCAAGACATGAGCTGCAACAGAAATTCATCATAAAAAGTTGAAATACAACAGAAAATTGAAAGCCCAGAACAAACCCCAAAACGTCAATGCCATACCTCATTGAAGAAAAAGACATAATCTCGGGGGCCAAAGGAGCAAGAGGTTCAGGAAGGTAGAGAAGCTCTCATGTCGAAAATGGAAATGGTGAGGACTTCACCACGGTTGACTCGGCCATAATCAAGATCTCTAGACATCGCCTCAAGAGCCTTAACCACTTTCGATGGTCATAACAGTCTTCAGGCAGATCCAATTCCTAAGGGTAGATAGGATAGGATCCAGTCGAACTCCGCTCTCCCTTTTAGTTATTTATTTTTTTTGCACCTCAACTACGCAGGACATTCTAGAAGGAGAGAAAGAAAGCGCCGACTTGAAGGACTGTACATAATCAAAGCATGTATAGCGACTGAGCTTAAGCAAGGGATAAGAGAATGGGCGAATGAACAGGTGAGAAACAAAGGAGTATTTGCTGGGTCGGGTGAGAAAAGAGAGACCTTGCACACGCGCCCAAATTCACGTCAGAAAGAAACTTCATCCGAAATGGCAAATGTACCCACATACAGGCAAAGAAGAGGAATAGAATGAAGGATAAACAGTGTCCAACCAAAGTCAAAAGACGTGGCCGAAGGTGAGAGAGCGTAGATCTACAACTTTTATTATATTGATTGATTGATTGCTTTAAAAAAAGATCATACCCAATGATTAAAAAAACAATTATTTTTTAATTTGTTTAATGTATTATCTTAAAAATTTACTTTTATCTAAGTAAAAAAATGGTATGTTTTAAAAAATTCAATTATTTTTTTTCCAATTTCTTACCCATATAGGTTAAACTTTAGAAAAAAAATAAATTATCTTTTTTTAATAAATATTTTTTATTATAGCAAATTAATTTTATTGATTTATTTATTTATTGGTAAACCCAAATGATTTTTTTATTGTCATTAAAGTATCATAAATCATGTGTCAACCAATTTGATGCCAAAATGCTATATCAAATTAAATATAGCAAGATTAGTCTTAAAGCGTTAAAACATATGAGAATACATATAGTTTACACTAAAAAAATTAAATATTACTAGAGGTAAGGTCGAGATATTTGTCTAAATTTATATATAATACTTTTATTTTTATTTCAATTATGAATATACAAATATTTTAAAAATATCTTTATAGTAAAATATTATAATTATGTAATTAACAATTTGAGCCTAATTCATAAACAATTTTATATTTTATATTTACCAAGTTTTTTAACTTTATCTTATTAAATTTAATAAAATAGATGGAATGGAGCTAAGGTAGAATCATATATTTTTTTTATGATTTTGATTTTTCTAGGAATGCAATAATAGGGATTGTGGTTGCTTATAAACCAATAACCTTAAAATGTAGATTAAAACCGGGATAGTGAGTTTATTTTTTTATTTTGTTTGAAAATATATTATTATTATTATTGTTATTATTATATAAACTTTATATGTTTTATTATTATAATACTATTATTTATAGTTGAAGGGGTGCAGATTCAGATAAAACAATGGAAGATCTTATGTTCTTGTTTGCTTTTCCAAGTTGATGGTACTCCAAAAAATATTACACGGTCAGTTATTTTTAATTAAATTTACAAATTTAATCTATATTAAAAACTTTAATTTCCTATTAAAAAAATTTTTAGTCCTATAGTGATATCAATTTTGGTAAAATTTCGTATATTAGTAGTACTTATGACTAATAGTATTTTCCCCAATATCGTAAATTTTATTGTGATAGCTTAGAATTATCTCATTTTAGAATTAGGGATTTGTAAATTTAACTTCAGATGTTATGTTACTAGACAAACTAGAGTAAATAAATAAATATATTATGTGATTGGAATATTTAGGGATTAAGGTACTTAACCCATTTGGAAATTGTAGATTTAATAGTTAGAAAATTATTTTGGGTAGTATGGAAATTAAATTTCAAAGAAATAGATATATGTGTGTATATATATAGTAAATAAATATATATTGTTTGTTATTCTTTATACTAAAATAAATGTATACTCGGAAAAAAAAATAATAATATATATGATTATAATACATGTATATATATAAATAATAATAATAAAAATAATAATATATATGTAAATATAAAAATAATTTTATATATACAAAGGATAAAATATATATAACAAATAATAAAATATATTACTATGTATTATAAAGATTTTTATATATAAAATATGTAATATGTATATATTATGTATATTTAGGAAGATATAATGATGAATAAATGAAAAAAAAAAAAAAAAGAGAAATCACGGCAAGCTTCACTAGAAGCTTGCCGCGTTTCAAGTTTGTGAAGACAGACTTTATATAAAAAAAAAAAAGAAGAGGAGAAGAAATCGACAGATAAGGAGAATCGATCGGAGGCCCAAGGTCATCGCCGGCGAGAGAAGGGGGAAGAAGAGTCGACCGGCGACAGCGAGAGGAGGAAAGGAGAAGTAAATCGGGGAGAAGAGAAGCTGTCGGGCGGAGCAGGAAAGAAAGAAAGGAAAGAGAAGGAAAGAGAAAGAAGAGAAAGAGGGCCGGCATCGGAGATATTATCGGCGTCGAGCTCGCCGGGGAGGCCAAATCTGGTCGCCAAAGGGAAGAGGGAAGGACGAACCGGCGGAAGGAAGGGAGATCCGACAAGGAAAAAAAAAGAAGAAATAAAGAAAAAAAAGAAGAAAGAAGAAAGAAGAGACTGTTGGGGCTGATCGGAAGTGGAGGAAGGGAGAGAGACGTCGGCGACCACTTCACCCCTTACCCTGGACGTTCGCCGACGCCCTGAAGCTGCTGCCGGCGAGTGGTGGTCCAACCGAACAGGGGTTGTTTAGCCAAGAAGAAAAAAAACAGGTGCTGAACTAGTCCAGACCAGTTCAGCAGAAAACCAGAAAAAAGAAAAAGAAGAAAAGACAAAATAGAAAAGAAAAGGGTAAAGAATTTTTGTTTATTTATTATTAATTATTTAATAAATTGTTGAATAATTTATGAAATTTTTTAAGTGCGTATATGATCCGGAGATTATAGAGGTTATGCAAGTGATGATTGTAGCTTGATAGAGTTCCATGCTAGGTAAGATATTTGTATAAATTAGTTATAAATTTATATGGAGATAGTTTGATTGATTTGAGATCTTAAAATATTAAATTTGAAATTTTGAAGACGTAATTAAAATAACGTTATGGGTTGTGATTAAAATATTATTAGTGTATTAAATTAATTGGTTTTGGATGTTTGATGATTAAATTTTAATAGGTAGATAATGGAATGGGAAGCATATAAATGTTTGAAATGAATTGTGAACTGTGCTAGGAATTATGATTAGTTGGAGGTATATTAACTGTGTTTTTATACAGAAGGGTTAGGACAGTTACAATTGTTATGCAATCGAAATTTTTATAAAGTTTTAAGTAAGGAAAATTATTGATTCAAAAAGTAATATATTTTGAGGACATTGATATGATTTGTTCTATCGGAAAATTTATCGAAAACGATTGAATAAGTTTTGAAGATTTAAGCAAGCTTTAATACTGAAAGAGCGTTTAGTTAGTTAAGAGCACCGATGAATTGGGACGTAAATGAAAATTTGATTATTATAAATATGTTAGAAAAGAATGTTGAAAGTATCAGTGTAGTTGAAATTAAAGAAATAATTTATAAAGGTTCGTAATGTGGACTATATGGTGTCTTCCATGGTTTAGGAATTTAGGAATAAATTATAAAGAGTTAATTGTATCTATGGTCCTCACAATTTGGGCTCCATAACAGATTAGTCCCTAAATTTTAAAACATAACAAATTGGTCTCTAAAATTTTATTATTATAACGAATAAATTTTTCCGTCACTTAAATCGTTAAAATATCCGTTAAATGCCAACAAGACTATAGTGAAAGACATGTGGACATCCTTAATTGGATGTAACATGCAATAATGTCATGTATACGTCACATCATCTTTTTTCTCTTTTAAGGGTTTTTTAATTTTAATTTTAATTTTTATTAAAATAATAAAAAAACTTATATTTCTCACTTTTTATTTATTTTTATTTTCTATCATTTCTTTTTCTCTCATGTTTTCTGAGGCATTTCCAACCAAACATTTCTAAAAGCTTTTCATTTATTTTTCTCTCAAATCTTTAACATCCTGACTTTTTTTTTTTGTAGATAGTTGCAACAAATGTCAGCTAAATAATGAGCATTCAAGGCTCTTCGACCAAACCCCCCCAAAACCCACCCAAATCGCTACATTCTTTTTTTAGAAAATCTCAACTTTCTCATGTTTTCTCATTAGCCAAACATCTGGTTGTTCATTTCTCCAAATACTCATATTTCAGATACTCCTCCTATCCCGAATTGAATGACACTAAAAAATCACTATCAAACCGAATTTCTCATTTTACTGAAAAATCTCAACCTTTTCTCATTTTCTCACCTGCCAAACTTCAAAATCCTCATTTTCTTCAAAAAAAAATTTCTCCACAGCCTTATAAAACATTAAAATGTCTCCTTATTTTGTCAAAACTCAAAAGAAGAAGAAAAAAATATTTCTCATTTATTTTTTCATGATATTTTCTCCACTTTAAAAAAATTTTAATTGTTACTTTTTTGTTGGTGTTTTGGTTCTAAGCTTTTGAGTGAGTTTTTAAGCTTGAAATCTGAGGACAAGGTGGAATAGAAAGAGGGGGATGACATAATAGGAAGATGAAGCAAAATGAGAAGTGGTGGAAGAAATTTTAGAGTTTGAAACCACAATTTTTAAGCTTGGATCTAGGAGATTTTAAGTATTTTCAGTAGAAATTAACTAGATAAGAGAAAATAGGAGAAAAAATGAAACATTTGGTGCATTTTGGAGTAAACAGCCGCCAGAGAGAGGTGATTGGCGGTGGTCACAGTGACTGACGAGGCTACCAGCACTAGAATCTAGAATTCTTAGGTCATCCGACCATGGAGGGAGAGAAAAAGAAAAAAGAAGAAAGAGAGAGAAGGAAGAAAAAAAAAGAGAAAGAGAAAAAAAGAGAAAAATAAAAGGAAAGAAAAAAATAAAAGAGAAATAGTAGGTGGGCAACATGTGTCCTCCACTATAATCTAGTTGACATTTAACGGTTATTCTAATAGTTTTAGAGACGGAAGGACATATTTGTTACAATAATATGATTTTAGTGTAACGCCCAGCCCGTCCACTAGGTCCAATGGTTAGTCGTTACTCGACTCTTGAGGAAGTCAAGGGTTCGAGTAGCGGCGGACGCGAAAGAAAACCTTGAGGGGTAGTGGAACCCGGTGGGGGGAGAAGCCCATCACTACACCCAAAGAGGACAGTACGATTGAGTAATGACCCAGTGGACGGGCTGGGCATTACATTTAAAGACCAATTTGTTATGATTTAAAGTTTAGGACTAATTTGTTATGGAGCTCAAACTATAAGGACCACAGATGCAATTAACTCATTTATAAATGACAAGAAGATTTTTGGTGAAATTAGAAGTGGAAACTATTAAGTGTGGAACATTAATGGATACTCGGCCAAGCATATTTTCATAGGATGAAATATTTAATTTTGACCGTTATGAGTAAGAAATAATATAACAATATTAATAAAATTATTAGTGAAATTAGAATTGGGAAATAATAAGTGAAATTCAAGAATGGTGAATTTGCCATGATGAAAATTACATAATTTTGGATTTAGAGAAAGAATATGATTTAGTTGAAATTATGTTTTAGTATTTAATAGAAAATAAAATAATTCTTTGCTGTACGTTGTTTTTCTTTACCTTGGCTGTCAACACAAGGGAATAATCGAATGGTGACACAATAGTGAGGAAAAATGGTGGTCTTCGTACAGCAGAACATGGGAGGAGGAGGTGGAATGGAAGCTGCTAAGATGATGATGGTTGTGATATTTTCGTGCAGGTGGAAGCTAAGGAAGAAGGTTTAAATGCTGGTTTTTTTTGTTGTTCTTGATGATGATGATAGACGGTGATGAGTGGGATTATAGTGGCCGGTGAAAACAAATAAGAGATAGTGGGATTGGGATTGCCGAGGCTTCTTCAAGAAGCTATTCTCCATATATTATATTTTATTACCACTATTATTATATTATTATTATTATTATTATTATTATTATTATTATTATTATTATTATTATATATATATTATTCATTTCTTATTAACTCCATTTTGATATTTAATAAAAATACATTTCTAAATAGTTTAATTTATTTCATATATATTTATCCCACTAATATTTCAAATTTTCTATTTTTATTAATTTATATTACCTATAGTTTCTTAAATCCTAAAGTCCTTCATATAATTTAATTTTCTTCATGGTCTTCATATTCAATCCTCAAATTATATTTTCTCATAGTCCAAATCAATAAGTTCATACAATGCTCATTCTCAATTTACTTTCTTAATTCTCTTAGCTTCAAGCTAAATTCTCAGTACATTAATTTGTCTCCAAAATTACATTGTTTAATCACCAATAATAAAGAATTTACAGTTATTACAACAGATATCTGTTTGCACTAATTAATCTAGGGAAAATCAATGTTGACATCTTGAGATCACGGTCTGGCATTTACAAGCATATTTGATAGACTCTATTTCATATGTGCAAGACCTTAATTAATGTATTTTCCTTTTTTGTTTGGAATGTTCAAATAAACATTTGCCCCTCAAATAACCTTTCAGTAACCTATTTGTGCAACGCGCGGGTCGAAACTAGTACTATTTTAAAAGTGTTCATCGGTCGGATTATTTGTCACAAGTCGGAATTGAGCATAGGTTTTTTAGCTAAATTAACTTATTTTATTAACTGTTTTAAAAGTTATTTTATTAACAATATTATAATTTAAAAAATTTATTTAAAATATTAAAAAATTGATATATAAAATAATAGTAATTAAATGCTACGTATGGTTCAAACATTTCCCAAGGGAAAATGATCAAATGCCTATATTTAACATTTAACGGAACTTTGTGGAAACATTCTAATGATATCAATGGGTTTATGGAAACAATTGCTATTTGCTATTTGCTAAATTGTCCAGGCGAAAGATATACCTTTTCGGTTCAAGTATGCCAAATATATTTGACGAATTGAACTATGAATTATGAACTGTCTAACATTTTTCCTTGTAATCAACATTTTTTAAAGCACTAAATCGGCAGAATTTTTTTTCGTAGGCACCATAGTAATTGGTAAAAGCCGGCACTGGACTGCTCAGGTTGGCGAGCTTAACAATGTAGATGTTTCAGAAACTGATGAATGCAAGGAGCTTATTCCTACTTCCTAGTACTCTTAGAACTTATATAAAGTCCCCTTCCAGGGCAATGTCTATTGCAGAATCAAGCTATTGTAACTCAGCAATGGCAGTCCACACTTCTCCTTTGAGATGGCTTATGCTTATCAGTTTCACTCTTAGCATTCTTGTCTGCTGCCATGGATCCACTGATGACAGACAGGCAAACAAATTTTTACTTGGCTTGCTTTTAATTTGTACTGTTTTGTTACAAGGCTAGCATTGGGTGGCTTGAAACCTGAGTTGGTTTGATTTAGAAATTTAGAATTAATATTTGATATGTCAATTGTATTGTCAAAGCAGGTCTACATTGTCTACATGGGTACACTTCCAAAGACTCATGAGTTCTCTGCTCAAAGCCTTCACACTGGCATACTTCAGGATGTTGTTCCCAGGTTTGTCGTTTTTTTAATTTACGTAGAATAGACCTTTTCATGGGTTGGATGGTTCATTCAAACTCAAAACCTTGTTTGATTTTTGGACGGATCCATTAAATGGACTTGGACTTGGAAATTAAAACCCGATATGCCACCTAATTCCGATCCAACCTGATCACTGCTCTCAAGTCGAAAGTCTCGACTTTAGGGTGTTGAGCGGCATTTAAAGTTATTTGGATATTTACCTAGATTTCTAATGCCTATGTTTTGCATCCAACAGTACTGTTGTTGGATCAGATATTTTGCTCTACAGCTACCACAGGAGCTTTAATGGATTTGCAGCCAAATTGACCAAGGAGGAGGCAGACACACTGAGAGGTCTCTATTTGACTTTGAGAAAATTCTTTATCTTTTAGGTGAAATTAAATTATGGAAACTACTCCCATTTCTCCTTAACTTTAACGATGCATTTATGTCTTCTTTCCAGGAAAGGAAGGCGTAGTGTCCGTGTTCCTCAGTCAAAAGAAGCAGCTCCATACAACAAGGTCATGGGACTTTATGGGATTCTCCAGAAAAGTGAAAAGATCGGTTCTCGAAAGCGATATCATCGTCGGAATGCTTGATACAGGGATTTGGCCAGAATCTGAAAGTTTTAATGACACAGGATTTGGTCCACTTCCAACAAAATGGAAAGGCACCTGCCAAACGTCTGCCAATTTCACATGCAACAAGTAAACAGAATCTGACATAAATAACCTAACATATACAAACAAATATACAGAAATCATTTATTAAACCCTGAAATTGGTCTTAACTATGTTTCAATCTCTTTCAGAAAAATAATTGGAGCTAGATACTATCGGGCTAATGGACAATTCAATCCAGGCGATTTTAAATCTCCAAGAGACTCCGAAGGTCATGGGAGTCATACTGCATCAACAGCCGCAGGTGGCTTAGTTAGCAAGGCAAGCTTATATGGTCTAGCCAAAGGGACGGCTCGTGGAGGGATTCCATCTGCCCGCATTGCTGTGTACAAGATATGCTGGTCTGATGGTTGCTATGATGAAGACATTCTTGCAGCATTTGATGATGCGATTGCCGATGGAGTTGACATAATCTCTCTTTCTGTTGGGAGTTTTTTTGCATCTGAATATTTTGAGGATACAATTGCCATTGGAGCTTTCCATTCGATGAAGAATGGGATCCTCACATCCAACTCTGCTGGTAATGGTGGTCCTGATGCCTTCACAATTACAAACTTTTCACCTTGGTCTTTATCAGTGGCTGCTAGTACCATTGATAGAAAGTTTGTGACTACGGTGAAGCTCGGTAATGGTGAGATCTATGAGGTAAGCAGGTTCATTTTTGTCAATGAAATCCAAACTCTTAAATTGACTAGTAATATATTTATAGATTACGCCTTAATTTTCTACATTCAGGGAACCTCTATAAACACATTTGATCTCAAGGGGAAGATGTACCCTTTCATCTTTGGTGGAGTTGCCCCGAACACCTCACAAGGTTCTTATAATGCAGAGGATTCCAGGTAGTATAAAGACTGCTTATGTTAAATTTAGTTATTTTGTGGCGTTTTATTCAACAATATGTTCAAAGTTCATGCCAAGAAATTTGTTTGGACTGTAGGTATTGCTTGCCAGGTTCATTGAACAAAACCCTAGTGGAAGGAAAAATCGTTTTTTGTGACTATGCAAGCGATGGGGAGGGCCCACTCGAAGCAGGAGCTGTTGGTGCTGTATTCACATCTGGAGACTACAAAGACTATGTCTTCGCTTACACTTTACCTCTTTCCAACTTGAACTTGGATGATGGAAGATTTGTTTTCAACTACGTGAACACAACGGAGTATTTACTATCTTCTCTACCAAAATATTTATTTTTAAAACTTAATTAGTTTGATTGAACATCAGTAATTTAGTTTCATCACTGTCATGTTTGAATAGAAACCCTACTGCAACAATATTTAAGACTGAAGTAGTAGATGATCAGTTTGCTCCATTTGTTGTTTCATTTTCTTCAAGAGGGCCTAACCCTGTTACAGCAGACATTCTCAAGGTAAAGGAAATAAATTTCTCCTATTTCTGTTTATAATTGCCTTTGCCTCTTTCTTAGTTCTAAACTCTTTTTGATGCAGCCTGATCTTACGGCGCCCGGGGTTGACATTTTAGCGGCATGGTCAGAAGCTACCACTTTGACAGAAAATGAAGATGATCCAAGAGTAGTTCCATACAATATTATTTCTGGCACATCCATGTCTTGTCCACATGCAACTGGGGCTGCTGCTTATGTTAAGTCATTTCATCCAACGTGGTCTGCTGCTGCCCTTAAGTCTGCTCTAATGACAACAGGTATATATATAATTTTACGCGAAGATCAAGACTTGCATTCGAGTCATGGCCAAAGAGGAAAATTAAAATCAAACAGGCTTTATTTGAACTCTCACTCAGTCACACCCAAGCATGATCTGTGATCTATCTAAATTTCCATACCTTTTGCAGCTTTACCAATGAGTACTGAAAACAACATCGACGCCGAGTTTGCATTCGGGGCAGGTCACATAAATCCTGCATTAGCAGCCCAACCCGGATTGATCTACGATGCTGGGGAGATTGATTATGTTAAATTTTTGTGTGGACAAGGATATAGCCCTCAACGCCTACAGCTCATAACTGGAAGTAATAGCAGTTGTTCTGAAGAAACAGATGGAACAGTTTGGGATCTAAACTACCCTTCTTTCGCATCATCTGCTAGTCCTGGGACATCTATCACAAGAGTCTTTCATAGGACAGTAACAAATGTCGGGTCGGCTGTGTCAACTTACCAGGCAATTGTTAAGGCTCCACCAGGGATGATAATCCAAGTTCAACCAAGCGTACTTTCTTTCAAGTCCCTCGGCCAAAAGCAATCCTTCGTTGTGACTGTTGGAGCTCAATTTGGTAACTCTATCATCTCTGGTTCTTTGACTTGGGATGATGGCGTGTATCAAGTGAGGAGCCCTATTGTCGCTTTTGCTTCCTTACTCGAATGAATTCCATGGAAAGGAAGCAAATAACTTTAACCATTTATTTGTTGTGTTCACTCTTCTAGTTTCATCTACTTAAGCAAATCTGTTGAGAATTATGCAAGTGAGATTGAAAAATAAAATGAGAGAATGCAAATAGCATTAATCTCATCCTATATTTAAGTACTGTATTTTCGTTGATCAAGAAAAGTGGAAAAGAAATTCTCTTCAAAATTGTACCTAATTTGTAAGTCATTCACGTTCCATAATGTGTATGACGTGATTGTGATGCCATATTCATAAGTCAGGACCTTAAGTTAGGACCATAGTTATTAAATCGAGATACGTATCGTGAATTAAAATTTTATTTTTAAGAATCGAATATCTAGTATCGTATCGTAAGATATGACAAATAATTTTAAAATTAATTATAAATAATATATACACGTGTAAGATAAATAAAAAAAATTATACATATTAATAGGATTAATTAAGTATACGATAAAAATAAGAAGAACGATTGTTTTCAAACTCTTAACATACTCATTATAGTATATGTTTTTAAATAATATTTTTCTATATTTTTATTTTTAATTTACTAACTAAAAATTTATTTATTTTTCAATATTTCAAGATTAAATTACATAGAGAATATGTTTTAAAGTGTTTTTTAGGTTAAAAAAATATTAAAATTGCATTGTAACATCCTGATTTACTGAAATTCAGACTAACTTTTTCCTTTTTCTTATAGTTGGTTGGGCTGTATTTAGTGTCACAAATTTATTCTTAAGCTAAATTTACATTAGCTAAATCAATCCTATAATCACTTTGGTCCCAATTCAAATTTTCTGACTAAGGTTGCAATCACATTTTAAAATTATATTACTTAATAAGATTTATATCCATCAAGGTTGTATGCATCATTACATACCATAAATGTAATATGTATTTCCTTTATTTACATCCCCATACTATAAAAGTACTGAAATACAAGTCTGAATATAAAATGGATAACTGTATATTATATACCTTCAAGGATGGTACAAAAACCTTGAAGGACGTGTCAGAACCCCTTGTACAGATTCGCCTATTGCAAATAATTTGGAAGGGAGAATAAGGGGATGAGCTTATAAAGCTCAGTAAGAAATACACATAAAAAAGACAAATACTGTAAGCTATATGTAAGTATCTGAAAACGATTTATAAGTTCTAAAACGTAAGAGATATTTCTATAACTGAAAATCGGAAGAATTTCCTCTACAGCTCATTAGGGGTTTAGGGATGAGTTAGGAAGGATGCTTTAAAACACATCACTTGTCCATTATCCTAACACCTAAGCCATAGAAAAGTTAGAGAATTTCATCGGAAAAAGGATTCATGTATTATGAAAATCAAATCAATATAATAAAAATTCAATTAAAAAAGCCATGCTATGCATATATTGTAAATCAATCAAATTCAAAAATTATATCGTAACTCAAATCAAATCATATAAATTCGTATCAAATCATTTTCAGATTTCAGAGTTTAATCATATAAATCCGTATCAAATCATTTTGAAATTTCAGTGTTCGGATATCAGATGTTCAGAAATCATTCAGAAATCAAAAAATAATGAAAAGTGGAGACATGACAATAACTCGGTATACATCAAGCAGCAAAGATATCCCATAAGGATAATAAACAGATAAACTATGACCATAGTTCAAGTGATCTATAATGAACACTGATCAAGTGTCATCTGTGACCGTTCCGAACTGGATCAAATCACACAGCATTAAAGCACGCAGAATACATATCAGATACAAATACCGTATGCCCCAAAGGTCACACTATAGCCAGATACTATAAGCCACGAAAGTCACACTATAGCCAAATATTGTATATCCTGAAGGTCACCCTATAACTAGAGGTAGCAAACAGGCTGGCTCGAGCGGGTTCGGTCCGAGTTATCTTTGGGTTCGAGTTATTTCGGGTTCAGGTTTTTTAGGTTTGGGTTTTTTCGGATTCAAATTTTTTCTATTTCGGGTACTTTCAGTTTGGGGTTTTTTCGGTTTCAGGCATTTTCAGGTTCAGTTATTTTCAGATTCGGTCCAGTTTTGAGTTCGTTCCGGTTCTAACCGGTCGGGTTTGGTAGGCTTAGTCAAATTATTTTTGAAATTTTGTAAGTTATAAATATTTTTATAATTTTAAATATAATAAATAATTTAATTTTTTATATAGTTAAATAAAAATATAATAGAATTGCTAAAGTAAAGTTCAAATTTAATAAATATTCATATAATTATAAATTTTTACATTTTAATGTTCTTATTACTTGATAATGATTATTTGGTTTTTTTTAATTTCCTACGATATTCACATTTCCTGCGATATTCACATTTATCTGTCACTATTAAAATCAAATCAGTGTGCAATTAATAGGTGACGATATAAAAACATTTAAATTTGTTAGAAGAGAAATTTATTTTTAATTAAATAAAAAATTAAAAAAATAAAAAATAATTATTTAAAGAGAATTATTGGTGACATATTTGATGTGTCACAAAAATGATCATATCACAAAATATTAATTATGTATATTTAATACATTTAATATGTAATTTTTATTTATAATACTATTATTGTAATATGTAAAACAATTTATTTTACCTTTTCAACGATGAAAGATAGATAAGAAAAACAATAATATCATTTGTTTGATTATAATTTTGTATACTTGTCTTTTATTATTTACACTACTAAAAGTAGGCTTTTAGCAATCATAAATTACAAAAGCTCACGATATTGTTGCAAATTCTCATTACATTTGCAACTATTTTCCATAATTACTTATTGGATTTTTTTTAAATTTTATGCAATGATATTCTTTGTTGTTGTGAATTCCTATCAATTTAGTAACAAGAAAAAAAAGCGTTACAATATTTTATTATTTTTGCAACGAGTTTTTATTGTCGTTGTCTAATTAAAATATTATATACAATGATACATTTTATTGTTGCAAAATCCTATCAAATTGAAAAAAATAAAATAAAATGGCGTTATCTTATTGTGTCTACAACAACCTTTTATTGTCGTTGCTTAATTAACTTTTTAAATATCTTATACAATGAAAAGAAAATTTGTTATGATATTTATATCATATTCATATCAGATTTACAACAAATTTTCATAGTCATTGTCAAATTAAAATTTTCTTAATATTGTATATATAAAACGATCAAAATAATTGTTACGAAATATCATTGGCAATATTCATTATAATAAAATATAAATTCAAAAATAAAATTTGAGAATATAAAATAAAAATAATCATAAACAGAATTTTCTCTTAAACTATATTATATTCATGTGAAAATTTAATTTTTATCAATGTTATATCTTACAAAATAGATTTTTTTTATTTATATTATTCGAAAACTTATTATTTTCATTATTTTCAAAATCTCATCAATTGAAATTTATTATACTTTTTCTTTATATATTTATTACTTACATATTGCTATGTTTAATGTATAGACACATTATATTATCTGGGCTTGTTCATTCTTGTTTTATATAATTATTTTAATTTAAAAAAATAAGAAAACCCAAAGTTATAGTTTGCTTGGATTAAAACTCCTAGTTATTATTCAATTAAAACTCATATTGATTATAGGATTAACTAATCCCTATAAAAATAAGCCTATGATCAATCATATATAAGAATATAATTAGAGAAATAGAAATCTAGAGTAAAAAAATTAAGAATGTTGAAACGTTTTAATAATAAAAATTATAACATGTTAACGTTATTAAAAATGAAGGAAAGAATATTTAAATGTTATAGTAATTGAATTGTTTTGACTTTTTTTATACTTAATATTAGCTACATATTTGTGTTTCAAAAGTTTAACACTGCAAATCTATTTTCTATCTTTTAAAATGTTAGTTGTTTTATATATATATATATATTCAATTGGGCAATTACTATTTGATGATATTAAATTCTCTTCCAAATTAAATTATTTATAAATTACTTTTTTAACAAAATTATTTATAAATTAATTACATATGAAAATTTATCCAAATTTTCATTAAAAAAACCATTTTAGTTAATTTAATTGATTTCCCTCTCAAATAAAAAAAATCATTTTAGTTAATTTAATTGATTTCCCTCTTAAATTTTTATATTTTCATTTTCCTCTATTTAATTGATTTCCCTCTCAAATTTTCATTTAAAAAAAAACCAATTTAATTAATTTAAAGGCACAAATGCGACTAAAGTTAAAGACCCAATGTCTCCTTTCTTCATCCTGCTCCATTTGTTCTCCTTCTCCACTATTCCAATTCCCATGCTTTAATTAAATTTTTTAGTTTTTGTTCCCCATCTAAGTAGCCATTTCCTTTCCTTATCACATAGCAAACCCAGCCACATTTGTTGTAGTGAATTAATTAATATAATGCTAATTATTTAAATATAATTAATCATAATATTAATAAAGTATAAAAAACAAATTTTATTAAAATTACTGCTTACACAATAATACTATTATAGAATATTATTAAATTACAATTTAATTTACTATTAGAAATATTATTTTTATTTACACTTTAATTTTATATTTAATAGATAATAAATTAATTATTTTTAATCAATAATTAATTCTATCAAAATAATACTTACGCATTAAGAGATTACATAATTTATTCTTAAAAGATTGTTATAATAAAATATAATATATAAATCATTGTTATAAGATACCAAATTAGAATCTTGTTAATATAACAAATAATTAATTACCAATAACTTGATTTATTCATGTATTTTATTAAAATTACCGCTTATACAATAATACTACTATAGTATTTTTTAAATTACACTTTACTATTAGAAATAATTATTTTTATCCAAAATTTAATTTTATAAATAAAAAAGTGTATCAATTATTTATTTATTTTAAAATTGTTAGCTTTAAATTGACATGTATTTTGAAATAACAAAACTCAAGTAAGCTTAAAGCATTTTTCTACAATGTAAATTTGCTCAAAATGAACTCAATAATGGAATATACTTTAAACAAATTTTTGGATTGTGATTTCGATTGAAAAGTCAGTAAATACTTTTATAAAAGTGATAGAATACTTTGAACTGACTTAAAATCACAAAAACCCATCAAACCATCCCAAAATTGTTCACAAGTATGCAGGTTGGACATGAGGGATCGATCCCCTCTAACAAGGGATCGATCCCAAAGTGGCAGAATGGTTTTCAAAGGCTGAAAAGGGTCCTCGAGCAAGAACCAAGCATTCTGGAGAAAAGGAATCAATCCGTTTGAAAAGAGATCGATCCCTTTGCACGAAACCTGAGCCCAACGACTAGTTTTTGAGGGTTTTAACGGGAGGATTAGCATTAAATGCTTCGCCAACCGTTCCAATCAGTTGGTAGACTATAAATAAAGGCATTTATGAAGATTGGAGGCAGAACAAGTGTAACATCCCGTTACCACATTTTTCACGTATTTCTATACAACTTTTTCGGTTGAGCTGTCTGCGATGCCATTAACACTCAACAGTAATGATAATCATTTATTTAACAAATACGGAATATGAAATTCTTTTCATCATTCCTTACATCCGACATCTCCTATTCTCTTTGTTTCATTAAAGTAGTACTGTATACTTATGTCTGAAATGTAAAAGAGAAGAGATTGTACCTGTCTCGTTTAACATAATGTGCCTCAGCGCTTTATACATAGCTATATCCATCTGGGAGCTAATTCTCTCAACTTCGTATCTTTTATCTGTGGAGTTAAAACAAAAGGGGTGAGCGAACTATGCGCTCAGTAAAGGAGACATATGTTGCTTTATAAACCAAAACTATATACCACAAAATATTTGATTTCCTTAAAATCATATCAAATAGGAAAACAGTGGATATAGTAAACAGTATTCTCAATACATCATTCAAATCACTAGCTCAACAGTTTACAATAAAATGAAGTAAACAACAAATAGGATTTAAATAAATCCTTTCAGTAAACAGAAATTAACAAGTTGAGACTAGGCATCACCCTACGAATAACTCATGCTCTCATCGTTCCCACTCCCCCTCCGGGAACGTAAATCGTCCGCTTTTGGGGTGCACCCATAGGCCATCGCCCCTCACGGCTATCTTTGCTAGATCTATGGCCATAATCTATAGGTAGTCCTCGGGTCCACTTGCCAGGTGACCTCGAGACCTGCTGATGACTTGGTGGGTCCATCAGCCTCATAACTCATACTAATGCATGAAACTAGGGGCCTAAAGTCTCAAAATCACTTTATATCTCATGAAAAACCTTTAAGGAATTATTTCATAATTTCATCATTTTCTCAAAATGATCTTCTTTCCAAAAAGGTTTTAAAAACAGCTCGCAATCTCACTGAATTCTATGTGAGAAAGGCACGGGTTAAATTGGCTCGCCATGGCTAGTTCGCCCATGGTCAACTCGCCCATTAGTCAACTCGCCCAAAAGGATTTATATTTTCTATTTTCAAAAATATTAAAATAGCTCATTTTTCGTTGAGAAAAATACCCATAAATCAGTTCGCCCATGGTCAGCTCGCCAAGTACGGCTCGCCCATGAAAGCTCGCCCAGTGCGGTGAACTTGTGTTCTCCCGCCAACCTTTGCTTTTAAAAACGAAAAACATTGGCTCGCCCATAACGGCTCGCTCGATGACCAGTTCGCCCATTATGGCATTTCCCATGGTCAGTTCGCCTAACTATGGCATTTCCATGGTCAACTCGCCAATGGGTATTTTCATGTCAACTCGCCCATAATTATTTAAAAAGGGTCGTTCGCCCAAAACAACATAAAAGTTTGGTCGCCCACCAATACCAGTTCGCCCAGAATTATCATAAGGGTCGGCTTAGTAGCTCGCCTAATATCAAATAAATTTCTCAAACAAAAACAATTTCTCAATATTTTCATAAAACTTAACTCCACAGGACATGCATTCACTTCACACACATCTCTCTTACTTGGTCTTATGAAGCCTTGCTTCCTGCTCGCCTTCCAAATCGCATTCATCGAGTTCATAATTCCCGGATGCAAAATAATTTATAAATTCTATTAATATTTCTTTTTCAGCTATTTCCAACACTTTGGCGAGACTTAATATTCAACTAGCTTGCCCACAAGTATTCTTACTAGCTCGCCCAACCGAGCTCTCCATTAATCAAATGGCTTACAATTGAGAGCTCACCCGCCATTTCTCGCCATTAATATATTTGGAGCTCGCCCAACATCCAACTCGCCAGGCCAACATTGGCTTAAATGTGGGAGTTCGCCCACAATTCTACTCGCCCTGTTTGAGTTCGCCATACGTACTCAAGTGAGTTCGCCCGACAAGGCTTTTTAGTCTAAGGTGGGCTCGCCAATGACTTAACATGTGGCGACCTCGCCCACAATCACACTTCACATTATTTAGTTTGCCAATGATGGCTGAGCTTGCCCATTTATCTTCATTTTTACACTATTTCTATTTCCTTCCTTGTTCATGCTCAATTATTTTCCAAATTATACCTTGTTCTAGTTTCTGGTATATTCTAGCAAGATTTAACTAAAACAAGGCTATTTCTATGTTCATTACATTGTAAAACATCAAACTATATCCTCAAATACCAAAATAACCATAGAATATGAAAACTCACCTTAACCAACTGTACTTCCAGAACAGATAGCTTTCTGTCTCACGTTAGCCTTACTTTGCTTATTCCTTGAGCTCATCAAACTAAGGAGGAAAGGTTTGCAAGCTGGTTTACATGTTTAGCCAACTTAAGGATGAAGTTTAGTAGATCAAACATGGCAGAGAAATGGGAGAAACAGAGCACAACTTGCAGTAGAATGGTTTTCGTGAAGAGGATGAAGTTTGCTAAATCGGTTTTCCTCAAATGTTTCTTCTTAAATAGCCATGCTAATCCAATCAGAACTCATCACTTGGCCTTATCCCATTTCCTTCATTTATTTCATGTCTTTCATTCATTTAATGCATGAAGAAAACTGCAGCTCAAGATGGCGTGAAAGTCTCCCTTCCACACGCCTTTTTCTGCTTCTTTTGACTTTGTTTTATTTCTTGTCCAATAAGGTTAATCCCTTTATTGACTTTAACTTTTATCTATTTATTGTCTTCAACCGTATGACTTGCAAAGTCAATTTTGGCTGCAAAATGGTTTGAATCTATTTTCCATTTTGTCTGTGCTAATTCCAGTTCGCCTAGTCAACTTATGACCTCAGCTCGCCAATCTCTATTTCAGTTCGCCAACCTTCAAGCTTGCCAACTTTATCATTATGGCAATTACGAGAATTTCCTTTTCTTGGCGATCACATAGAGGTTTAGCTATCACAGCCATTGCTACATTGTTGGCGATCACCAATTATTGTTCTACTCGCCACATTGCTTTGATTCATGCCACAAATTGGCGGTCACAGTTACTATTTTAACTTTCTCAATCCATATGGGCGATCATCTAGTCCAATAATTGGCGAACTTACCTATTCGCCCTTGCCATCATCCAGCTCGCCATCAGCATTGGCGATTGTCCAACCTTGCTTGTCCATTGGCGAACTGCTCCATATACTCGCCCATACATTATTCTATCAAATTTGCTCCATTCACAACTCAAGTTAAGGAGCTTTTCACCCGAGCGGAAATCAATATTCATTATTTATTTAATTTCCAATATCAGTTTCATGAAATTAGAGTCTACAGTAGTGTAAAATCGGATCTTACATTTTCTCCCCACCTTAAGAAATTTGGTCCTCCAAATTTCAACCGGACCTATCAGTGTGAAAGCTCTGTATATTCCTTACATAAGGCTTTCAAATTCCCATGTAGCCTTATCCTTAGTATTTTACTGCCAGAGCACTTTAGCCATAAGAATAATCTTAGATCGCAACATTTTATCACTACACTTTATCTTTCCTATCCATAATCCGTACCGGTTTCTCAACATAATTCATGTCCTCTCTGATCTCTAGGGACTCATGTCGAATTACGTGAGAAGGATCTGGATAACATTTTCTCAATCCTCGAGACATGTGATACGTTATGCACTCCTGACAACTTTGGGGTAGTGCACATTTCCCACACGATCTAAGATCTTCAATAATCCAATACGTCGGGAACTCGATTTTCCTCTCCTTAGGCCTCTAACTGATAAGACCTTAATATACATAATCTCTTTTATATCTCAAGAAGTCTGTTCGACCAAGTCGAAAATAATTCTCGGTCTCTTATTTTCTCATGCTATCGTGGATTATACCGTCTGCTAAATAAACCCTTTAAGGTGCCATGCCTATACTCTCCTTTGGCCATTTTCATAAGTAAACTCTGCCAGGGTAGAGGATTATCGCAGGAGCCTATAAAATCAACTGCACACGCTCACACCATATCCTCAAGTGTCCATATCATACGCTCGGACTGTCTCTTAGTCTACGGATAAACTGCGGTGCAAAACTCAAACGGGATCCCATAGCTTCCTGTAATCTCTCTCTCTACACTGAGATATGAAGCGGGACTCCCTATCAATTGTCATACTTACTGGAACACTGTATAACCTCACCATTTCCCTGACATATAACTTGGCCAAGGCATTAATTAGCTCAATAAATTCCATAATCAAGGAATAAGCAGACTTACTCAATATATCTACAACTATTTAGATAGCATTATACTCTTTTCAATTTTTACTTAGTATAGGAAGTACCATCAATATAGGTATTTTTCTTCCTTCTCATATTTCCAACTTTTAGTTAATCTTTTCTCTAAGTTGAGACCACGAGGATCTCTTTATACTCCATATTGTCTTTAAGAATCATGCCCATCTCTTCAGGTCTTCGACAATCATCCCTCTGGCGCTGTCCCGTGCCCCAGAATTACTCTTTCAAATGAGTCGGCGACCACCTAGTTCGCCCATATCTCTCAACATATTATCCGCTATTAGGCGATCACCCCACTCGTGAGTCACCCATCCCGGATTACACTCCAAGGTCCTGAAGAACTCAGGCTTCTCCTCTCATAACCACTTTATACTCCCTGAAATCTCTTATCATCCTTGGGAGTTAGCAAATGTTCACTTCTTTTTACACAGTAACTTATTCATACTATTTATCACTTATCATCTCATTCGGTGCTAAGTCGATAATAATTTGGTGACTATCATTTAGATAGTTTTAATCAATCGTATGGAATTGTCCCAGTAGTCTCTCAAATACAACGCACTCGCACTCAATATATCCCGGAGCGTCCACACAATGCGCTCAGATATCTATATCAATCAGAGGCGGTGCTGGCAATAAAATTTGGAATCCCAAAGCCTCTTGCTATACTCTTCAAAGCTTATGGCAATTCGGGAATCCCTATCACATGTACTCACTCACTGGAATTTCACATACGTTCTCACTGTTTCACCAATATATATCGACTAAGGCACTCATTACATCCCAAAACATGATGACGAAGTGAATTAATTTGGTTACTCAATCCATAATCACTTCTATAACCTCATGGTTCTTTTGGATTCTCTACCATTCCACAATGCTTATTTCATGATTAAACTATGACTACCCTTCTTTCGCAACTTTAATACTAACCATCGATTACGTCTCAGGTAATCATTTTTCTCGATAACTTCTTATATCAAGTTATCATTTTGTCTCTTATTCTCCTAGTACATGCAATGTCACTACTTGGAGAATATACTTGAGAGTATAATTTCCTCACATCAATTTCAGAAATTGAATTTTATCACCATTCAGATTTCATCACCACTCTATTTATACAATTTCACATTTCTAATATGTATATGTATATGTATACTCATGTATATCCTTCTTCAGGATTAGTAGTACTTCTTGTATCTGCTCCTCTGAATATAACAATTACATATTTCCAATTCTGGCTTGTTATTAATTCCAGCCATAACTACATAATAATCAAACGAAGTCACATTTATTCATATACTTGGGAACTACCTCACAACTTGTGTTCCCTAGTCATCATATGACTTGTCTCTTAAGACAATCTCATTCTTTTCATTCATCACTACAGTTGTTTTCCCACTTAATACAGTACTTTACTGTTACAATCTCGTGACCATTTCGAACACTATACTCATACATACCCATTCACTTTCACTTTCTCACAAATAAGTATTGCATCAATAAGGTAGCAAATTCCACAAACTCCTCAACAATTCATTTATGCCATACGGGTAACCTCATAGATTTTATACCCCAATAACCACACTTTAATCTCACTTAAGTAGTGAGATTCTTTACTCAGACAACTTCAATGTCCACTTAATCATTCGAGACCTCACGTCTCTATTGTATATAGTTCAATTAGAACTCATGTTCACTGACTAAATAGTAAGGTTTTCCATTCCTAGAAGTTTGTGACGTTATTCAACGATATTGCTTATATCAATATACATATTTATTCTCTTAAAATCATCCTAGTTGACTCTAAGCACACATATAGGAAGGATACTACAGTCGGCTAGGGATCTAGATAGAATATGATAGGTATTTTAGAAAACCATACTTGTTCCGGAACCTAGAAGCAACTGTAGAGAGTACTAATCCCATTGTTTTCAAAACGATATAATTTTCGTTTTCACCAGTTATACCAAAAAAGTTTATTTCTCAAGCTCTTCTGATTCACTAGTAAGAGCTTACAAGCAGATTCTATATTATGAATCGAGTCAATAATCTCTCGAATCCACGTTACTTTAATATTTACTTAAAACATTATCATATAATTTCTAATTCACAAACTCATATCATCTTGGACGTCTCATTATTTACATCCAACAATTCACTATGTATCCTCCTAACATATATATATATATATATATATATATATATATAAAATTTCAAGTCACTTCACATGTATTTCATAATATTTCTGTTCTATGGATATCGTAACGGACCAGCCCAATCGGCCATGGCAATCCCTTTTTGGGCCCATCGACAACGATTGCTGTGACAACGCTACTTATCCATACTGTCCTCTTTGGCGAACGCATCGATGCCTCGATCCTTCCAACCGTGCTCGAGCTCGCCCATCTCAAGGTTTTCTTTCTCATCCGCAATGACTCGAACACTTGACTTCCTCAAATGTCAAGTCACTACTAATATTTATTCTCCTAAATCATAAGCAGTGTCTAGAATCAGTATTAACATCATCAATTTTACATCATTTCTCACACAATTCACTTTTCATAATACTCAATAATTTCTCACCAATATAACCCATATTTTTTACTTTAAATTCAAACCTTAAAATCCACAACAAGGCTGACTATCTCGCGACCTCTCATAGCATATACTCCTGGTCGCCTTACTCGTCAATATATCAGTGGGGTCCACAGTAGGGATCATCCTTTACACCATCAAATACTCATACTATTTCACCATCAATCTATTTTATATCAATTTAGTCATTTATGGCTTAGAGAAAGCATTTCAATGTAGGGGTATGTTCATAAATTCCCCTTTAATTCTCACTCTTCGATATACCTCCAAACACACGATCTTAGGGCTTATACGCTAATATTATCCCTTTTCATCTCAATATCATCATTTTAGGATCTTAGTTTGATATAGATAGAGAAGTCCTGGTGGGGCCTTCATCGAGTTCCACACTGCACCTTACCGAATAGATCTGACATCATGATGATAAGATCGCCTATCTCATGCAAAATTCCCAGATTACAATCTCTATTTGTAACCCTTAATTCATTAGCTTTCACCATATTTCAACACTTAACTCAATTCACAGCCATTTGACTCCTCTATACATTCAGACTATACAGTACTACAGGGGATGTTAACCTTTTTCAACACTTTCCGTGCTAAAGGCATCAACAGACATCAGACCAACCACAGGTCTGATGCCATTAAATCTGTAACATCCCGTTAGCACATTTTTCACGTATTTCTATACAACATTTTCGGTTGGGCTGTTTGCGATGCCATTAACACTCAACAGTAATGATAATCATTTATTTAACAAATACGGAATATGAAATTCTTTTCATTATTCCTTACATCCGACATCCCCTATTCTCTTTGTTTCATTAAAGTAGTACTGTATACTTATGTCTGAAATGTAAAAGAGAAGAGATTGTACCTGTCTTGTTTAACATAATGTGCCTCAGCGCTTTATACATAGCTATATCCATCTGGGAGCTAATTCTCTCAACTTCGTATCTTTTATCTGTGGAGTTAAAACAAAAGGGGTGAGCGAACTATGCGCTCAGTAAAGGAGACATATGTTGCTTTATAGACCAAAACTATATACCATAAAATATTTGATTTCCTTAAAATCATATCAAATAGGAAAACAGTGGATATAGTAAATAGTATTCTCAATACACCATTCAAATCACTTGCTCAACAGTTTACAATAAAACGAAGTAAACAGCAAATAGGATTTAAATAAATCCTTTCAGTAAACAGAAATCAATAAGTTGAGACTAGGCATCACCCTACGAATAACTCATGCTCTCATCGTTCCCACTCCCCCTGCGGGAACGTAAATCGTCCGCTTTTGGGGTGCACCCATAGGCCATCGCCCCTCACGGCTATCTCTGCTAGATCTATGGCCATAATCTATAGGTGGTCCTCGAATCCACTTGCCAGGTGACCTCGAGACCTGCTGATGACTTGGCAGGTCCATCAGCCTCATAACTCATACTAATGCATGAAACTAGGGGCCTAAAGTCTCAAAATCACTTTATATCTCATGAAAAACCTTTAAGGAATTATTTCATAATTTCATCATTTTCTCAAAATGATCTTCTTTCCAAAAAGGTTTTAAAAACAGCCCGCAATCTCACTGAATTTTATGTGAGAAAGGCACGGGTTAAATTGGCTCGCCATGGCTAGTTCGCCCATGGTCAACTCGCCCATTAGTCAACTCGCCCAAAAGGATTTATATTTTCTATTTTCAAAAATATTAAAATAGCTCATTTTTCGTTGAGAAAAATACCCATAAATCAGTTCGCCCATGGTCAGCTCGCCAAGTACGGCTCACCCATGAAAGCTCACCCAGTGCGGTGAACTTGTGTTCGCCCGCCAACCTTTGCTTTTAAAAACGAAAAACACTGGCTCGCCCATAACGGCTCGCCCGACGACCAGTTCGCCCGTTATGGCATTTCCCATGGTCTGTTCGCCCAACTATGGCATTTCCATGGTCAACTCGCCAATGGGTATTTCCATGTCAACTCGCCCATAATTATTTAAAAAGGGTCGTTCACCCAAAACAACATAAAAGTTTAGTCGCCCGCCAATACCAGTTCGCCCAGAATTATCATAAGGGTCAGCTTAGTAGCTCGCCTAATATCAAATAAATTTCTCAAACAAAAACAATTTTTCAATATTTTCATAAAACTTAACTCCATAGGACATGCATTCACTTCACACACATCTCCCTTACCTGGTCTTACGAAGCCTTGCTTCCTGCTCGTCTTCCAAATCGCATTCACCGAGTTCATAATTCCCGGCTGCAAAATAATTTATAAATTCTATTAATATTTCTTTTTCAACTATTTCCAACACTTTGACGAGACTTAATATTCAACTAGCTCGCCCACAAGTATTCTTACTAGCTCGTCCAACCGAGCTCGCCATTCATCAAATGGCTTATAATTGAGAGCTCGCCCACCATTTCTCGCCATTAATATATTTGGAGCTCGCCCAACATCCAACTCGCCAGGCCAACATTGGCTTAAATGTGGGAGTTCGCCCACAATTCTACTCGCCCTATTTGAGTTCGCCATACGTACTCAAGTGAGTTCGCCCGACAAGGCTTTTTAGTCTAAGGTGGGCTCGCCAATGACTTAACATGTGGCGACCTCGCCCACAATCACACTTCACATTATTTAGTTCGCCAGTGATGGCTGAGCTTGCCCATTTATCTTTATTTTTACACTATTTCTATTTCCTTCCTTATTCATGCTCAATTATTTTTCAGATTATACCTTGTTCTCGTTTCTGGTATATTCTAGTAAGATTCAACTAAAACAAGGCATTTTCTATGTTCATTACTTTGTAAAAGATCAAACTATATCCTCAAATACCAAAATAACCGTAGAATATGAAAACTCACCTTAACCAACTGCACTTCCAGAACAGATTGCTTTCTGTCTCACGTTAGCCTTACTTTGCTTATTCCTTGAGCTCATCAAACTAAGGAGGAAAGGTTTGCAAGCTGGTTTACATGTTTAGCCAACTTAAGGATGAAGTTTAGTAGATCAAACATGGCAGAGAAATGGGAGAAACAGAGCATAACTTGCAGTAGAATGGTTTTCGTGAAGAGGATGAAGTTTGCTAAATCGGTTTTCCTCAAATGTTTCTTCTTATATAGCCATGATAATCCAATCAGAACTCATCACTTGGCCTTATCCCATTTCCTTCATTTATTTCACGTCTTTCATTCATTTAATGCATGAAGAAAACTGCAGCTTAAGATGGCGTGAAAGTCTCCCTTCCACACGCCTTTTTCTGCTTCTTTTGACTTTGTTTTATTTCTTATCCAATAAGGTTAATCCCTTTATTGACTTTAACTTTTATCTATTTATTGTCTTCAACCGTATGACTTGCAAAGTCAATTTTGGCTGCAAAATGGTTTGAATCTATTTTCCATTTTATCTGTGCTAATTCCAGTTCGCCTAGTCAACTTATGACCTCAGTTCGCCAATCTCTATTTCAGTTCGCCAACCTTCAAGCTTGCCAACTTTATCATGATGGCAATTACGAGAATTTCCTTTTCTTGGCGATCACATAGAGGTTTGGCAATCACAGCTATTGCTACATTGTTGGCGATCACCAATTATTGTTCTACTCGCCACATTGCTTTGATTCATGCCACAAATTGGCGGTCACAGTTACTATTTTAACTTTCTCAATCCATATGGGCAATCATCTAGTCCAATAATTGGCGAACTTACCTATTCGCCCTTGCCATCATCCAGCTCGCCATCAGCATTGGCAATTGTCCAACCTTACTTGTCCATTGGCGAACTGCTCCATATACTCGCCCATACATTATTCTACCGAATTTGCTCCATTCACAACTCAAGTTAAGGAGCTTTTCACCCGAGCGAAAATCAATATTCATTATTTATTTAATTTCCAATATCAGTTTCATGAAATTAGAGTCTACAGTAGTGTAAAATTGGATCTTACAACAAGCACTCAGAAATTCTCCAAGCTTCAAGAGACAAAATCAAATATGAAAATTCATTCTTTGTAACTCCATTTGTGTGAATTCTCATTGTACATTACCCATTCACTCAAACTTTTGATATTTAAGGGGTGTGTAAGCCTTGTAAGAATTGTTATTGTAAGAGTGTGGGTAGTATTACAAGGAGAGAGGCTTAGAAGATTATTTCTAAGTATTCAAGAGAAATTATAAGAGGTATCACCAAGCCTTGAAGTGGTTTGTAAGAATTACAAAGGAAGAGTAGAATCGATACCTTGACAAGAGGATCAAGAAGAGAGGACGTAGGCAAGAGATTGGACGAACCTCTATAAATCTGTGTTTGCTTCTCTGTCCCTTACTTATTTACTGCATTTATTTTATTGTAGCCTTATTTGTTTTATTTGTGCATTAAGTGTTAGAAAAACAAAAACTTAATAGAAAAACTGATTCACCCCCTCTCGGTAGAGCCAACAATTAGTATCAGAGCTTGGACTCGAGAATCGATTAGGAGTAATTTCCTTCTAGTAGAAACGATTTAGATGGCTCAAACTAGTGTATCTACGCCTTTGGTAGGAGAGGGACACTCTACGATTAGGCCACCACTTTTCAATGGTGAAAATTATGCTTATTGGAAGACTAGGATGATGTTATTCATTCAAGCTAATGATTATGAAGTATGAAGGATTATAGTTAAAGGTCCCCTTGTTCCTATTAAGAAAGTAGATGAGGAGGATGTGCCAAAGAAAGAGGACGAGTGGGACACAAACGATGTTAGAATGACACAACTAAATGCTAAGGTAATGCACACACTATTTTGTGCATTAGGACCAAATGAGTATAATAGAGTTTCACAATGTGAGAATGCTAAACAAGTTTGGGATAAACTAGCCACTACACATGAGGGAACCACACAAGTTAAAGAAACTAAGGTAGGCATGCTCACTCAAGATTATGAATTATTTAAAATGAAGAGTGATGAATCTATTAGTGACATGTTTACTAGGTTTACTGACATTACAAATGGTCTTAAAACCTTAGGAAAAACATATTCAAATGTAGAAATGGTAAAAAAGATCCTTAATAGCTTACCTAAATCATGGGAAGTTAAAGTTACAGCTATTGAGGAATCAAAGGATCCCTATACTCTTTGTGAGACCCGATTTTATTACACTGTACACCATATTTGTAAAGGATTGATAATGAAAAAAATATTGAATGTGGATTTCCACTTCCCATTTTATTGGATTTAAATTCTATATGGTGTATGTGAAGTAGAATGAATATCTAAAAATTATAAGAATGGAAATTAAATATAACATGATGCTTAGAAGCTTATTGGAGGAAGCTTTGAAATTTAAGCATGAAAAGAAGTCAAGAAAAGAGGCTATAAGTGGACCTCACGCCACTTTGATTCTCCTTGTACCAATCGGTTTAGACACCAAATGGCTTAACCGATTTACATGCAATGTGAAAGATAATTAATGGCAAAGAGAAGTAAGTCAAACGGACTGCAGCAAGAAGCTTCACCACCGTTCCTTTTTGCTGCAGTTTTCTTCAAGTTTTAATGCATGAAAGACGTGAAATGATGAAAGAAAAAGGGATAAGGAACAGGTGGTAGGTTCTGATTGGATTAGCATGACTATATAAGAAGAAATACATGAGGAAAATCGACTTAAGCAAACTTCATCTTCTTCGAAAAACCACACTACTGCTTCTCGCCCATTCTGTGTTACTGCAAACTCACATATCGTTTCTTCCATTTCTCTCATACGTGAGCCATGAAATTTCATCATTTAGTTAGCTAAACCTTTTCTCCATCGTTGAAGAGCTAAGGAATAAGCAAAGTAAAGCTAAGTGAGGCAGAAAGCACTCTGTTTCTGGAAGTACAACTCAGTCAAGGTGAGTTCCATATTTCTATGGTTCTCTTGATATTCAATGGTAAATTTCTATGTTTTATACTGTAAGAAACATGGATATAGCCTTGTTTTAGTTAAATATTGTTAGAATATATAAGAAACTAGAACAAGATGTGGTGTAACAGCCTGTTACCACATTTTTCACGTATTTCCATACAACTTTACCGGTTGGGCTGTCTGCGATGCCAATAACATTCTACAATGATAGTGATAAATAATAATATTTATTTATCAGATACGGAATATGAAATTTCTTTTTATTATTCCTTACATCTGACATCCCCTATTGTCTTTGTCTCAATTAAGTAGTACTGTATACATATGTCTGAAATGTAAAAGAGAAATGACTGTACCTGTCACGTTTAACATAGTATGCCTCAGCGCTTTAAACGTAGCTGTACCCATCTGAGCTAATTCTCTAACTCCGTGTCTTTTATCTGTGGAGTTAAAACAAATGGGTGAGCGATTCATACGCTCAGTAAAGGAAATATATGCTGCTTTATAAAACCAAAACTATATACCACAAAGTATTTGTTTTTCCTAACATCATATCAAGTAGGAAAACAGTGGATATAGTAACCAGTACTCTCAAAACATCATCCAAATCACTGGCTAATCAGTTTACTTTAAAATGTAGTAAAAGTAAATAGGATTTAACAATCCCCTTAGTAAACAGAAATCAACAAGTTAAGACTAGGCATCACCCTATAAATAAGTCATGCTATCATCGTTCCCCCTCCCCTTTGCGAGAACGGAATAATCATCCCAAAAAGGGATACAATAGATCTATGGTCAAAATCTCTACGTGGTACTCGGGTCCACTTGCCAAGTGACCTCGAGACCGCTGATGACTTGGCGGGTCCATCAGCCCTGTGATGCCCTGAGGTGCACTCGTTGGTCCATCGACCGAGCCACCGCCCCAGGTGGGTCACGCAATAGTAACGCATGAACTCAGGGCCTAAAATCTCAAAAATAACTTTTATATCTTGAAAAACCTTTGAAGAATTGCTTTATAAATTCATCATTTGCTCAAAATGATTTTCTTTCCAAAAAGGTTCTAAAAACAGCCTGCAATCTCACTGAATTCCATGTGAGAAAGTCCCGGGTTAAACTGGCTCGCCATGGCTAGTTCGCCCATGGTCATCTCGCCAATAGTCAGCTCGCCAATTGGTCAACGCGCCAATTGGTCAACTCGCCAATTGGTCCACTCGCCAATTGGTCAACTCTCCTTAAAAAGTTTATATTTTCTATTTTCCAAATATTAAAATATCTTATTTTTTTCGTATAAGAAAATAAACGTTAAACCTTTCCGCCATGGTCAGCTCGCCATCACGCTCGCCCATGACTAACTCAACAAGGCGGCGAATTAGTATTCGCCCGCCACATAGCTTTCAAAACAGTTTTGCTTATCAATGACAGCTCGCCCGCCTTTTATTTAAAGCAAGGGTCACCCGCCCAAACAACATTAAAAAGGGTTCGCCCAACTTCGGCTTGCCCTGATTTTCTCTTTAAAACTAAAGCACTCGCCCGATTTTAATAAAACATGATTGCTCGCCCAAAGGAAAATAAAAGGGATTCTTCGCCCAAATTATAAAAGTTTGGCTTGCCCAATAAACGTTTGGATCACCCGCCAAAACCAGTTCGCCCAATTCACACCCATTATCACAACAATTATCAAACCAATGCATGTCAGAAAACAACACATTTATCTCAATATTTTCATAAAATTTACTCCACAGGACATGCATTCATTTCACACACATCTCCCTTACCTGGTTCAACGAAGCCTTGCTTCCTTCTCGCCTTCCAAATCGCATACACCGAGTTCATAATTCCCGGCTGCAAATAATTTATAAATTCTATTAATATTTTCATTTCATATCACTTGGCGAGATTGAGATAAATCAAATGACTACTCGCCCAAAAGAGCTCTAACTAGCTCGCCCGAAAGAGCTCGCCATTCAATATATGGCTTACACGTGGAAGATCGCCCGCCACATAACTCGACACTAATAGATTTGGGTGTTCACCCAATATTCACTTCGCCAGGCCTACATTGACTTAAATGTGGGAGTTCGCCCCAACATTTCAACTCGCCCAATGAACATCTATTTGAACTCACCTACACTCTTTTCTATAAAGAATTAAGCTCGCCCATTAATTAAACTAGCGTTGGGCGACCTTCTCCACTTGACAACAACTTTGACGAGTTTTTTATTTCTTACTCGCCACATTGGCGATTACTAACACTGTACACGGGCGATCACCATAGTCGCCATACTCATCACTTTTCCAGTATTTTCCCATCATTCTACTATAATATCAACCCAGTTTCATTTTATACTTCATCTACTTCAAGCTATGAATTTATTCTATTTTTATGATCTATCAAGAATAATTCAAAAGCAATACTAAAATCATGCTTCTCATACTTGAAATCATAGAAATACATCATTCAATCTGAAGAAATCATTAAATCTCACCTTAATCAACTGCACTTCCAGCTCAGATCACACTCTGTCCCATGTTGGCCTCCTTTTGCTTATTCCTTTAGCTCATCAAACTAAGGAGGAAAGGTTTGCAAGTAGGTTTACTTGTTTAGCCAGCTTATGGATGAGGTTTAGTGGATCAAGCATGGTAGAAATGGGAGGAAATCAGAATATCAACTTGCAGTTATACAGCTCTCGTAAAGAAGGTGAAGTTTGCCAAATGAGTTTTCCTCAAGCATTTCTTCTTATATAGCCATGCTAAACCAATCCGAAGCTACCGCCTGTCCCTTATCCTGTTTCCTTCATCATATTCACGTCTTTCATGCATTTAACGCATGAAGAAAACTGAAGCACAAGTGGCGTGAAAGTCCTCCTTCCACACTCCTTTTTCTCATGCTATTAACTTTGTTTTACTCCTCAACCAATAAGTATAATTCCTTTATTGACTTTACATCCTCTCTATTAATTGTCTCCAACCGTATCACTTACAAGTCAATTTTGGCTGCCAAATGTTTGAATCTATTTTCATTTTGTTCCACAAGTGTTGATTCTAGTTCGCCTCTTCAACCTAAGACCTTAGCTCGCCCATTCTGTTTCCAATTTCAGTTTGCCAACAATATTTGGTGCTTTATGAGTTGATTTCCTTTGCTTGGCGATCACATTGACTTGGCGAGTACTTATTGCCTTACTTTCCTGCAAGACTATCATTTGCCCCTCTATATGTTACTCGCCACACTCATCTCTTGGCGATCACAAGTCCTCGCCCATTCGGGCGATCACCTTACACACGAGCTGGCGAACTATCCTATTCGCCCAACAAACAATTTAATCAACTCGCCAACAGCACACTCGCCATCATCAATTGGCGATCACTTCTTACTCGCCCACTGGCGAGCTATTCGTACTCGACCTTAGTGTTTTTCACAAAAATTGATCTCTTCTCATTTTAAATTAAGAAGCTTTTCACTTAAGTGAAATCAATATTCATTATTTATTTAAATTCCATTTTCAATTTTATGGAATTAGAGTCTACAGTAGTGTAGAATCGGATCTTACATGTGGTCTGAAAATTAATCAAGAATAAATAAGGAAAGTGCTGGAAACGGTGTGAAAGTGATGATAAATAGGCGAGCTCAGCTATCATGGGCGAGCTAAATAATATGGAGCGTGGTAGTGGGTGAGGTTGCCACATGCTAGTTTAATTCATAGGCGAGCCCACCTCTGAGTAAAAAGCCGTGTATGGCGAACTCACATACATAGGCATGGCGAGTTGAATTTTGGGCGAGCTCCCACATATAAGCCAATATGAATGGCGAGTTGAATTGTGGGCGAGCTCCCACATATAAGCCAATATTTGAATGGCGAGTTGAATTGTGGGCGAGCTCCCACGTATAAGCCAATATATGAATGGAGAGTTATATTGGGCGAATTAGAGGATTAGCCTCAAGTCTTGCCAAAGTGCTGGAAAGATTTGAATGGAATATATTGATAGTCTTGATAATTTATTTTGCAGCCAGGAATTGAGAATTGATAGAGGTGAGCGAGAAGCTAGGCTTTGTAAGACCAGGTAAGGGAGATGTGTGTGAAGTGAATACATGTTCTGTGGAGTTAAATTTTATGAAAATATTGAGAAAATGATTTGATTTGAAACATGCATTAGTTTGATAAACTGTTTCACAGACCTTGATTTGGGCGAGCTATAAAGCTGACCCCTATGTTGTTTCTGGGCGAGCCAAAGACTGGCGACCCCTTTGTGATATTTTGGGTGAGCCAAATATAGGCGACCCTGTTTTTAAATAAAATCTGGGCGAGCCAAAGATGGGCGACCCCTTTGATATAATTCTGGGCGAGCCAATAATGGGCGATCCCATGTTTTTAAAGAGAAAGATTTCGTGGGCGACCCCAGTTCAGCTCGGTGTGATAGCTACAATGGGCGAAGTTAGTTTGCCACAGTGGGCGAATGAAAACGGGCAAGCTCAATCCATTGCGATGGGCGAGCTGTAATGGGCGAGCCAGTTTAACTTGTTTTTCTCACGGGTAAAATGGTGAGATTTTCGGGCTGTTTTTACTATGTTTTGTAAACAGAAAATATAATGCCTTTTTGGAAAATAATCATTTTGAGAAAATGATGGAATATGTGAAATAATTCCTTTAAGGTTCTTTATGAAATATAAAGTGATTTTTGAGACTTTAGGTCCCGAGTTTCATGCATTATTATTCACGAGGCTGATTGACCCGTCAAGTCATCAGAGGTCTCGAGGTCACCTGGCAAGTGTACCCGAGGACCACCTATAGATTATAGCCATAGATCTAGTTATGTTCCAATGGGAACACGAATTGGAGTTTTGGCCTAAGGGCACACTCTGAGAAAGCCGTGAGGGACGATGGCCTACGGGTGCACCCCAAAGCGGACGACTTGTGTTCCTGGGGGAACGATGAGAGCATGATTTATTTGTAGGGTGATGCCTAGTCTCAACTTACTGATTTCTGTTTACTGAGAGAATTTACTGAATCCTATTTATTGTTTACTATACTATATTATAAACTGTTTAGCCAGTGATTTGAATATTAAAGGTTGTTTACTATATCCACTGTTTTCCTACTGAGTATGTTATTGAGAAAATAAACGTTTTGGAGGATATAGTTTTATTATGATTTATAAAGCAGCATACACCTTCCTTACTGAGCACGTTGTCGCTCACCCCTTATTTTTCACTCCACAGATTGTTGATCTTGGATTAAGAGAATTACCTTCTAGAGATTATCGACTGCTAGAGTCAGTAGATTTTTGATATCAAAGGTATATGATTTTCTTTTATATATTCAGTGAATTTGTACAGTACTACTTTGAGTAGAAAGGAATATATATATATATATATATATATATATATATATATCTTAAGGAAATAATGTAACAATGCATACTTCCATATTGGTACGATGAATGAGAGTACTAATTTTACAAAGTGATTAACGGAGGGTTAAGCATCACAGACAGCCCAACCGGTAAGTAAGTGTGATTTATAAGTAAATATTATGTTATACTGTGGATTTGGGATGTTACACTCTTTCACTAGATGAACTCATGAGATCTCTACTCACCTATATGATGAAGATCAAGAGAAATCAAGATCCTCCTAAGAAAGTTGGAGTAGCTTTAAAATCCACCACGATTAAGGAATCAAAAGACGATCATGATGAGAGTGGTGATGATGAGGATTTAGAAATGGTCATGTTTAAAAAGAGATTTAACAAATTCATGAGGATGAGAGCTAGTGGAAACTCTAAGAGACCCCCTAGGAGAGATTTTAACAAAGGTGAAACAAGTAAGAAAGAAAAGGACCAAATTATTTGTTATGAATATAAAAAACTTGGTCATATTAAATTTGATTGTCCTTTTTATAGAAAGCAAAATGAGAAGAAACCAAAGAAGAAGGCAATGATGGCTACATGGAGTGATAGTGATTGCTCCAATGAAGAGAATGTAGAAGATGAAGTAGCCAACATTTGCTTTATGGCCTTTGAAGATGAGAAGGTAAAATCTAACTCATTTGACACTAATGAATAAACATTTGATGAATTGCAAGATGCATTTGATGAGTTAGCAAATGAATCTGAATGCATGAATTTGAAATATAAGAAATGATCTCAAAGTTGAAAAAGGAAAATGGCTATTAAGATTTAGGTGCCAAAACATATGTTAAACTCAAGTGATGAGTCATTAAAATTGAAATGGATCCCTAAAGGATAAAAAATTGTTAGTACTAACACACAAGGACCCAAGAAAATTTGAGGACCCCAGAAAATTTGGGTACCTAAGATAAAAGTTTGATGTATTTGTGTGTAGGAGGAAGAGCATTGCTACAAGGCTAAGTCCAAGGAGCATTGGTATCTTGATAGTGGATGCTCAAGACATATGACTGGTGACAAGAGCCAATTCAAGTTCTTAAAGCCCAAAAGTGGTGGAGAAGTCACATTTGGAGACAACTCCAAAGGAAAAATTGAAGGAATTGGCTCCATTGGTAACTCTTCCTCAACTATTGAGAATGTTTTGTATGTTAGAGGTTTAAAACATAATTTGCTTAGTATTAGTCAATTGTGTCATAAAGGTTTTAAAGTTGTGTTTGATGCTTTATGTTGCAATTTTGTTAATGCTAAAACTAATCAAATTCTCTTTGTTGGACATAGACAAGGAAACATTTATATTGTTAATTTAGATGAGCTAAATAGCAAAAATGTATGCTTTATGGCTACTAGAGAAGATGAACCTTCGTTATGGCATAGAAGACTAGGTCATGCTAGCATGCATGTTTTATCTAAATTAGTCAAA